>CM036593.1:28869603-30164603 GCA_020745705.1 Hemiprocne comata | reverse complement strand
AATAACCAGTAAACAATTTTCAGAACTTGGAAGTTTAAAAACGTGCATATAAAAATGGGCATTATATACTTTTATTGAATGTGGATTGATTGCAGTCTGCTAATAAAAATGGGTGTGGGATCTGAAGAAAAAGGAAGTTGTTTTTTGTTTTTTTTTTTTAAGGCTTGCTTGTGAAAGGAACAGTTGTAAAACAAAAATTGCTTGAAGCAGGGTTCAGCTTAGTGCTTCACAGTTTGACTGCTTCTCTAAGAAGAGCCCTTCCTGCATGTGCATTCAAAATCACAAAAGTACAAAGACAAACACCTAAAACACACTGCGTCAAGTGCAGCACCAACTTTGGTCAAATAAAAAAAAATTAAAAGAAAAATTAATAATTGCTAAGCTTTTCTACATGATATAAGCAGGTATTGCATATTTTCATATATCTGGGAGAAAACAAAACAAAACAAAAAAAAAAAAAAGGAAGACTCCAAATAAAATGTAAAATGCAGCAACATCCAAAAATACTGATAATCTAGCATCTACAGATCTCAGAATAGCACTGCCACTGACCATACAGGACAATAAACACTACTCCTATCTGCGGAACAACTAACATCCTATTTAATTCTAGATGTTGAAACTGACAATGGCTGACATAAAAGTCACATTTACAAAAAGTGTCTCCAAATGCTTGACTAGGGCAAAACCCCTTTCAATATAGGAACATGTGCAACAATTCCACAAATAATCGCTATCCAGGGCAAGGCACATTGATATGGAATTTTTTTTTTTCTTTTTTGTTTCGTGCAAATTAAGAAAACAAAACAAAACATTGTTTCAGGGAAAAGATGAGGAGCAAAGTGTCTTCCCAAGAATTTCAGTTACTTGATTGTATAGGACAGTAGTAGAAACCCTTCTGAAGGGTCGAACAAACATAGTTTAAAGGCAAGTGCCTGGAATAGGGATTACAATATTGTGTCTTAATGCACTCTACTTTACCCTACATTAACTATATAAAAATTAGTTACTAACACTAGAACATGCAGAGACTTTCTCTGATTAGCTGGACTCGCCAACCAGAACGTATATATATGTATAGTATAGGAAACCTTCTTAAAGTTGCATGTGAAGCAAAGGGGTGCTCCGCTGTCTGATAGAAAAAATCACTTGCACTCTTTTTTTTTTTCTTTTTTTTTTCCTTTTTTTTTTTTTGTACATAAGATACAGGACGTTTGGGGTCCAAACTTTTTTTTTTTTTTTCTCTTTTGTTTCTTCTTCAGCAAGTGCCCTTGCTTTGAACTGGCATAAGTTGTAAGATCAGCATCATTCGTTTCTGTCATGTTTTCTTTTCAGTCCAGAGAAATGTACCAGTTCAGGGACACGAAGGTGTTTGACTTTCTGGACCATTCTCTCTTATTCCCAAGGTGTTTGAGAACTGATAAACCCTATATTGCCGGAAACACGTAAAATTTGTCAGAATTGGCATAATCCATTATAGTGACTTTTAGCTTATAAAATTAACAGATATTATGATTTCATTTTAGTTATGTGCTTTGATAACAGAAAATGATTAATTAGCATTTAATGTAGTTAACATATTGTGGTAAAAGCACCATTAGATTTGTTTTTTTTTTTTTTTTTTTTTAAATTTTCCTTCAGTTTTAAAGGGATACAAGTTCAACAATAAAAAACATAAAAAGCAAAAATAGCTCCCCTTTTTCTTGCAAGGCTGTTTTTTACCCCAATAATTTAGAGTCCTGGGGTGGAAGGACTTGGAAAACAAAAATAGAATTTTCAACAATCTCTATCTTACAAAGATATTTAGCTATCCAATGAAATTGCACTTTACTCAATTCAAAATTCGATTGTTTTGATTGATTCCTGTCAGTTTCTGTCAAAACAGACCAACTTCCCCATTTCTGTGTGAATTTTTGTGTAATTGTTGAAAATTGTTGAAAAATGTTGGTGTTTGTTTTTTTTTTTTTAAATGTAAGTGCAGCATTTCAAACTTTTTTTACTTTTTTTTCTTTTTTTTTTTTTTAAGTGAATAGTAGTAGTTGGATGTTTTAAATCGCTCTGCAATCGAGTGGAAAAAAATTGTTGACAATGCTCTTATGGTTCATGTTACGTATCTAAGTGCCAACTGTAAAAAAACAAAACAAAACAAAAAAGAAAAACCCCAACAACAAGAAGAACAAAAAAAAATAAACCTGCCATTTTTTTTTTTTTTCCCCCGATATGTTACAGAAAAACATGCTCTATGTCTGTCCGGTAAGTTATATATTGCAGAATTCAGCTACTACAAAAGTTATAGTTTTAAGTGTGTTTCATGATTTCTCAAGAAGTCTCACACCTGTATGGGAAAAATCGATGAGGATACTGTAAAACAGTTAGGCTCCATATGGAAAGTGTGTTACAACAGCGAGTTGGTAAGCAGCAGCAGAGGCTAGTTCTACTCAGTGTCACCTAACGCTTACACTACCAATGAAACACTTCAAAAGTTATGAAGCCCAACCATTTCCAGCACCATATGAGAAATTACAACAGTCCTAAGTTGTCTAAAAAAAAATAAAATAATAAAATTAAAAGAAAAATCTCGAAAAAGTTACGGCCTTTGCCATTCAACCATAACGTTTGCCATTTCCATGTACTAGTTTGCTGTCGGTGTCTGCTCGCCTCCCCTTCCGCCGATGTGAAGTCGCTGCGCTGCGTTGCTGCTGCTTCCGTGTTACAGAGGTGGGAAGGGGTCTGGTGGTCTGTCCGGTGGGTGGTGGGAAGCGGAGACTTTTATCCCAGGTACCAGGACTGCAAAAGAGAGAGGAGAAGCGTCAGCCCCGCCACCCGCTTCCCCTGCTTCCCCAAGGGCTCCGGGCATCGCCGCCAGCCTCCTCCGCCAAGAGGGGGGCTAATTGAGACCGTGACGAATTGACCTAATTACAAAGCTTAATTAAAAATACTGTACAAATCAATATATTTTTTTTCACCGACAGTGGCTGGACATAGCCACAGAAGAAAGCAGGGGTCATGTCACGTTACAAGTTATCAATCTTTTTAATAGATTATGGCTTGAAGATCCCTCCAGTTCACTTTTGTCTAATCCCCTGAAAAGGCGATACACATTCGCCTCCCTGTGCCATTTATCACCCTGCAGTCGGGGTTTTCTTGGGTATTTAGGCATGTGCCAGCATAAGCATCTGTTGCTTTATACTGCCCTGCTTCAACTGTCTCGCTGGAACAGATGCACAGAAATTCAACAACAGGGCTGTTTTCTTAGGAGAAGTGTGGATCGCTAGAGAAAAGCCAGGATAAAGCAAATCTGGGGGGGGGCAAAGTGGATCAGCAAAAAAATGTCCTGTATCTCTGGCCATACTTGTATTTCAAAACAAAACGCAGACCTCAGCTAAGAGCTTTTCTTTGGGAAAATACTTCTTTTTTCCCCTTATTCCCCCCAAAGGCAGGGAATTCCCGGGGATTTCAGCTTTGCAACAATGCTGTCCTTAACCCAACCGTGCCGATGCCCAGAGCACAGAAAGCAATTTCACTCTTCGCTAGGAAAATAAACACTTGGGAAGCTGGGGTGGGCTCTGCCGGAGCCAGGGCAGTGCCACCGCACCGGGGAGACCCGGCTCGGCCCCGGCAGGGTCAGCCCAACCTGAACCCGGGATGAATAAGAGCAGTGTTAGGCCCTGGGATCGTACGCGCGGGGGGATGCTCCTTGGCAATGACATATTACCAACAAATGGCGACTATTTAGCCTGAAGTCAAGTCATACAACAAGAAAGACTCAGGTATTAAAGAGCCGATGCCCTACGTTTTTACTTTGGCTCCCATAATATATGAGGTGCCTACGTATGCATGTATAAACCGACGACAAGTTTTTACCAACTTTTTCCTCCGTTCCTTTTCAGCATCTGACGTGATTGATAGCATAATCAACCCGGGGACGATTTATGAACATTTACAGACAACTCTGAGGCAGGTTTCATGTGGGACTTGGAGATTATGTGGTCTTGCCATGGAGGTAGGAACCGGTAAAATAAATAGCACGATAGGAGAAGTTGTCCTGCTTCCAATACACCTCATTAACTAACTCTTCCTCCGCTCACCCTTCTGAATACAAACACACTGGTCCCGTATCGGCTCCATCTATTGCCTCCAGATTTTATATTTAGACTTACGCAGGCTGCAATTAAACGAAATAGTTCTCATATGTAAAGTTAATAAACAGAGAAAAGTTCTGGCAGGATTTGTGAAGCGCTGCCAAGTCCCACTCCCTTCCCGGGTGGCAGGGCCCTACTGATTTTAGGCGGGCACGGGGAAGCGGAGCGCGGCTGTGCCGGAGGCACCTCCGACCACTGCAGGCTGCCAACTCTTCCCAACTTTGCAGGGTCGTCCCTCACGTTTGTCATTTGAGCGTGACAGTCTTTGGCCTGGCTGGGAACTGTGGAAGTCCCCCGCAGGGAGCAGAGGGGTTAAAAAAATCAGAGCCGATGGTTCCAATCTCTATTGCAGATGTCCGGTTGGCTCCCATGGCTGCTGGCCTGGCCACAGGGCCCATGGGTCGGGATGGTGGGAGCTGCACTGGTCTGCTTGTTCCTCCTCTGCTTCAAAAGCTGCTTTTTTTTTTTTTTTTTTTTTTTTTTTTTTAAAGTAGGGGTTGAAAAAAAAGGCAAAAAAGCGCGCGAGCTGCGGTGGCAGAGGTAGGGCTGTGCACGGAGGAGGCCCTGCCGGCCCGCCGGGCTCCTGCCGCCCCCGCTCCCACCCTCCCTCTGTCCATCCGTCCCTTGGCCGGTCGGTCCGTCCGTCCCCCCGCGGCACCGCGCTCCTTCACGCATCTTGCTATTCAGCCTGCGCCTTGCAGACAAGGTTACCCCAGAGCGGCTCTGTAATCCTTCACTGAAATAGGCTTTATTGATTGCTCTGGTCTATTGTTCCCTTTTCAAGTCCCCCAAGTTCAAGTTCATCCTGGTGTTACATCATGTCTCGTTGCTAGGGGCAACCAGACAGCCCCAGACGTGACTATCATTAGCAAGAGCCGCGCTGTGCCCTCCCACCGCCCGCCAGCCGCTCTGACGTAGCAGCCCCGCTGCAAACACATTGAAGTATTTATTCTGCCTAATTTATGACCTCCACAGCAAGAGAGACCCCCACTCCAAAAACCAACACTGTTGTATATTTAATTAATCTGTCTTTCTCTGGCACTTGGGAAAGTTAGACAAAGGTCTAATTATTGTGTGTCGCTCCCCACACTTTTCTTTTTGGGGTGACTATTTGCATGGGAAAAGAAACGGCGAGGCTGGGCGCGAGTCCCCTCCCTCCAAAACACCTTTTTTTTCTCCCCTGCCCTATTGACATTTCATGAAATACTTTAGCTGCTTAAGGGAATTAGAAAAAAAAAATCTGATGTGAATGTAACTCCTTCTGAGTTGGTATTCAGTAACACAAATCAACTCATGACATGTTTAAATTTAAATGCTAACCACACACTCTGCGAGTTACTTTAAAGGTTAGTTTTTAATCAATAGAAGTTGCTGACTCCGGAGTTTTTCGCGGCGCAGTGCAGCTCTGGGGCCTTTGTCTGGCGTTGGGCTTTCAAACTTTTTTTTTTTTTTTCCTTGAGATGATTTTAGCAATGATTTGCAGACACAGAGTGCTATTGTGCTCCTGACTAGCAACATGTCAATAAAGGAGTAGAGTTACCATGCACCAGGGTGTCAATATGACTCCTGCAGACGCTGCTCGGCCTTAATACCAATGAAAAACTTAATTAACCCTTACAGGATCAACCCAGACCACATGGTTATTTTTTAAACTCCCGTGCCGGGGCTCTAGAGCGCCTTGACTGAAAAGCTGCTTTTATGGGATCCAAACTCTGAGCACCTCGCAAACAGCTGCATCCCGCTTCGCCTGCTCCTGCAGCCCCACTTTGATGAGATGTTTTATGGGCTGAGGCAGCAGAACAGCAAGACAGAGAGTGCATTTACCCATCAGATCCCTCCAGTCCCACTCTCAGGATACCCTTTCAATTCAGAGCGTCTTACAGCTGAAACGCATACACAGAATGATCCTCCTTTTCTACTAATCATTTTAATATTAAGATCTCATACCCCCTCAAGCCTCCTATACACGTCTAAGTCTTCCCGGATTAGGTCTGAAGAGCACCATTGTCCTCCTGAAGCACCTGTGAAACTTCTCTGCAAGGGGAGAGTTGACCTCCGTGCGTCAAATGAAAACGTCTAGGAAGAGTATTATGCTTTTGGAGCCCTGATAGTTGGGATATCTCAAGTTTTTTTTGGTACGATTAGGGGGCCTAGAGGGGAAAAAAGAAGGCTGCATCCCTGCGTTTGCATGGCTGAAGTAATTTTTTGCCTTCTTTCCGAGTGCTGCTCAATGTGCTGCAGGCTGGGCTCTGGTGTCTAACCACCTTACCCACTTTATCCTCTCATGTTCTGTAACCCATCCGACTGCCCCTGGACAGGGAACGGTGTATTGCCTTTCTTGATTTAAAATCTCCATTTAAATCACGTGCACTATCACAATACGGTCAGGATGATATTATCTCTGCACGTTTTCATAAAAGAGCCAGTATTTTATTTCCCCTCTATTTACTTTGCAGCACCATTCTCCCAGCAAGTTTAGAGCTAAATGAATCTACTGGAGCTAAAGGTCCTACTCAGTAAAATTACTGCCACACAGTTGTCGGTGCCACTATGGGTCTGTATTGTCCTGCCGAGCAGCTCACTGTCCTTCCCCAGCACTCAAGGTGAAACATCAGAAAGAATTCTGCAGTCCAGTATGAGATCTTTGCTTCCCTTTCTCCAGTCAAATGAAGAAGTAATCTCATCAGGTTGAAAAGTGCTGACTAAGGATTTAATAAAGTGCCTGCAGATGTGTGTCATCTCTAAGGTATTCAACTCATGTAATGCAAAACAGTTCCACACCGAATGTGCTTATAAAATTCCATTTAACCATTGCAGAGCTCTATTTTACTGTTCTCAGAGGAGTATTATCACACTTCCCCCCCCCAAATTACAGCACTGTGAAAGTTGAAACTCTGTGCTGCCAGTATCTGAGAATCCTCACAGTAGTAAGGTTTTATGAACCATAAACAATATCTACTTGACTGAATCCTAAACAGGAAGACTGAAATGGCAATTATGTTTCTTTGATAGTGCAAGTCTATTTGTTTCTTATGCTCTTGTGGAGATAGCAGAGACACACAAAAATCCTCAAGCCACTTATGACAACTGGGGCCTTTGTATGGGAAGAACAGCAAGGAAACACTTTGTGATTCAGGATATTTAACAGGAAAAAAAGCTGAAAGTGCCTCACTGACTCCAGTTTCTGCCTGTGTCAGGAGCCCAGAAACAGGCCCACAGTTTATGAAAATCTTAAACCAGCCTTCCTGCACAGCACGTTTCACCCCTGACTCCCAAGCCTAACCGTGAGCACCCTCACGTGTTTTACACCAGAAAGAGAATCAGATGCAAACTTGTTAAATTTACTTCTACCTGCACATCTCCTGCCCTAACAATGAGACCTTTCAGCTCGCACAAAAAGTGAGGGTTGTAAAGCCGCCCTATCTGTTTTTCAAATTAAAAAGTTAAACAAAAGTCCTCAAGGGCAAAGTTTAACACTGCGGAAGGAGGTTGTTAATGTGGAATCCAGAACTGGGTGTGACAGTTGGCTTATTTCTCCAGGCGATGTGGGTTATTTAAGGACATTCACGTGTTTGAAACCCTGACAAACGCCACATGTAGGAGCTTTTGCTTCACCTCATGCACTCAGGGCCAAGGCCTGGTCTGCATTAGCCATTTGCTTTAGGTTTCAGCCCAGTTGGGCTGCCTGGCAGCGGGACGGGTTGGTGCCATCAGGACTTCAAAGGTGGTGCCGCGGCCGTTGCTGCCCTGGGCATGGCTGTGCTTGCAGGAAGCTATCACTGCACAGGCCTGGGCGGGAAAATCCACCTTTGATAAGAGCCTAAATAAAAAAAAAACACAACTTTGAGCTTTAGAGCTCGTTGGCAAAGAGGCTGTTTGAGCAGCCGAGCTGAACCTGAGCCACGACCGCTGGGCACCTGTGAGGATTCATCAGAGCGCATCAGTTCAGTTGTTCTGTTTGGGGATGACATTTCAGTCATCTAAAGAACTTCAGGGCAATCAAAAACATTAACCCCCACGAAGGTGAATTGGGGTAAGGAGTTCTGGTTGCAAAGATAAAATGAGAGTATGAACAGTGAGGCAGCAAACTGGTCCTTTAGACATCACCTTGTGAGAGGTCCCAGGAGGGCTTTGACTACGGTGGGAAAAGCAAGGGGCCAAAACTGGGGCTTCAATGGAGTTTCAGAAGGGCTGCCAGGGTGAGTGGCAGTGGGAACTCAGCTTGTGGTGAGAGTGGCCGGAGGGCTCCTGCAGATAGAGCAACTGCCTTTGCTTTACCCCAGGTCTGAATTCGTCCCACATTTCTATTGGTTCCTCTAGACTTTCTCCAGGTATTAAATTTGATCCTACTGCGTAAACTGAAAGGTGAATATTAAAGGCAAGGTCACTTTTGTGCCTATGGAAGTTATTTTCTTAGAGCTGGGATTAATTATTTAGTAATTAAATTTTCCAAAATGAAATACCGAAAGGGACGTAAGTAGCATGTTGGTCATCCCCAAAGGGACATAAAACAGTGAGTGAATCTTCTGGTTGTCCAACATCCCCACCCAGGAGAGTTGCATGCCCCGCTACAAGCATATTTATCCTGTCTTGAGGAAGATAAAACCTGTCCCAGGAGGGACACCAGTCCCCAGGCAATGTGTACAGTAGCTCTGCATCCAATAGATGCTTTTGCGAGAACGCCAGTTGTGGCAAACTGCATTAAATTACATGCAATAATTTTGTAATATGGACTTCTGCCTGCTGACTATTAAAAACGTATAGTAGTCCAAACCACTTCTCTCCTGGGACCAACAAACTCACTTCAGGCAAGATTTCTGCTTGGGTTCAAACCTCAAGTTGGGAACAGCTAGTGTTTTTAACTAAGTCACCCCCAACCCTCCCAAACCTATGAAAACATACTCATACAGTAACTCCTGCTGTTGTTCCAGACATGTGAATGTTCCAGTAAAGTGTCCCAGCTGGCCCCAGATGTTTCCTAAGTATAAAGCAATGCTCTGAGCACTGGACCCCCTGCTGCCCCAACCTGAAGCTCAGTGGATTAAAGATTGACTGTGCTATGACATATTCACATTTAGCCTGAATATAATACAGCAAAGACTTATCAATGGCAAATGTTTGAAATGTAATCCAGCAAGCAGGGGAGGCTGGCACTTGGAATATGAGGTATAAATAATGTATGGGAACTTAAGATCTAAATTAGATCTACAGGAAGAAAACTTTCCCTTTTCTCTGACTCTAAAAGAAAAGTTCTCTCTCTTAATGAGGTCATTTTTATGCCTGTCTTTCAGTTTACAAGCTTGCTTTCTAACCAGAGGGTCTTCCTTTTACTTTGGGAACATTTTGTGAGTTACAGTTTCCCTCCAGTTTTCAGTTAAGTGAACAAGTTGGTTTATTTGTCAGTAAACTGACTTTGAAATCTGCAAAACAACTTCTAAACTTTGCCTCCTTTGCTGAAAGCCGACTGCAGCAATGCTAAACCTTGCTGTTTAAAAAAAAAAAAAAAAAAGATAGTGGAGTGAAAGAGAGAGAGGAAAAAGAAAGGGAGAAAGAGAGAGAAACAATCCCATTTTGGTTTTTGTTAGGGGACGGCATACTACATAGATCAGAGACTTTTCAAAAAATAAAAACCCCCACTGTACACAAAGCACAGGAAAATGTGAGGAAAAAAGGAAAAACCTAAAAGCAGCTTAGAATGTGTTAACTCTGCCATTCTGTCAGCTTAAAGAGTATTTTATGCTTGATCAACAGCTCTCTTTTATTATGCTTTTCTTTCATTCATTCAAGACATCAAAGACCAGAACCACCAGTGTACCTGATCTACCAGAAGAACTTGTAAGGGTGTTCTAAAGAAACGGGGGTATTGGGAGCCAGACACCCCTGCGGACAAGGCAGTTCAAAGAGAATATTTCAACAATGATTACATTTTGTAAATCTTTGTACGAAAGACAGCTTATTTCCTGCTTTTTTCATGAAAAATAGATTCTATCCATTAAAGTGAGCCCACAGTATGAAAGTTACTTGAGATCTGAGGTACAGCAAGCGGATTAAGTGGATGGTGAGATGAAATCTTTGAGAGAGACGATGGCTTTCTCTGATATTTGTCGCTGCCATAAGGTTTTCTGACTGGGATAAGGAACTTTTTTTTTAAATTATTTATTTGTAGAGTCGCTGGTGGCAGGGAAGACGTTTGTAAAAGGAAAATAAACCAAAATGAAACAGAAAGGAAAAATGTAACAAATAAAGGAACTAAGAAAACAAATGGCTGCAAAAAACCTTTTGACATGTTTAAAAGAAAAACTACATGTATTTGCCCCACTCCAAAAGTCACAGGCCAGCCATTTAAATCTCACAGACAACTCCAAAGCACAGCTCACAGACCCAAGCCAGCTGTTTACTTTTCAAAGCCCGTGGTGGTTTCTGCATTGATAAACTATATAACCTCACACACACAGAAGGGATTTTAGTCATGCCAGACCTCATTGCTCTGTCCCGGTCTCTTTATGCGCTGTTGCAGAATAAAAATGATCCTAACTCAAACCCTGAAATAATATCTTCCTCCAGAAAGGGTATCTTTGTAGATATTTCCTGAGTAACTGCCAAAAAAGATTTTTTTTTGCCCATTCATCCTTTCAAAGTTTTGCTATAAACATAGCCAAAATTGTTCAGGAGTCATCAGAAATGACCAAAATGTGACCCACCAGCCAAGTACAGCTGGGGGGGAAGGAGGAACTGCCCTGATGCCTGTGGCCCAGCCACCAGCCACCTCTGCCACCACACCTGGGTGACACTCAGCAGCATCAGCACCTCTCCTGCTCCCCAGGTACATACCTTGCCTTTTGCAAGGGAAAAAGAAAACAGCAGTATGCATTTTAGTACAGCAGCAAAAAAGACAACTTTAAAACCTGCCTCATGGTTTCGATCAACTATTGCAATTTAAAAGTAAATCTGCTGCGAAGGGGTTTTTAAATTTGGCACTTTGTGCCTCACTTTTTTTGACAGCCCTGCATTTTCCTCTGCTGGAAACAGTTAAATGTGCTAGAGAGCACAACACTTGAACATTTCTTATGCTAAATCTCATTTATTTCCTTTTATGAAATCAAGTGTGCATCGGGACTTGGATCTGCTTAGAACTTCACGCCGGGAGCTGGGATGGCAGACACACTGCTGGGACAAGACTTTCCACCATTTTCCAAGGAAAAAAGCAAGCCCTTTGGGAACTTCTGTGAGCCCGCTCCTGAAACTACAGTGCCCACATGCTCCTCCATTGCCCTGTGCCCCTGGACACGGCACTAAACCGGTGGGTGCACAGGGACCCCCTACCCGTGACGGTGGGTGCGCGGGGCTGGTGGCAGCCCCTTGGCTCCCAGCCCCTCGTGGCTGCCCTCTCTGCCCGTCCCAGGCTCCAGCAGCCAGTTTGCAAGTTCAAGTTCAGGTTTAAGCAAAATAAAATGCTCCTCGGGAGTCTGCAGCCAGCCCTCATTTACATGTGATCCCTCTGAACTTCGCCTGCGCCAGCGCGCCCTGTTTCCAGGGCCCGCCGAAGGAATGTTTTACAGTTAGAGCCCGCAGTGCTTTCTCAGGCATTTTAGACCCAGAGGCCCAAGTTTCAAGCTGCAGCATTAAAAGTTTCCACAGAGCTACTGCAGAGAGAGGGAGGAAAGGGGGGGAGGGAGGGAAATGAGGAGAACAATATCGTCTTAATTGTCTCTATATAGCTCCACAGTTAAAGTATTACTTTTTAAAGGGACATAATTTATTCTAGAGGCACGGTGTTATAACAACCAGTACATACTTTCACCGCAGCGTAACCCGCTCTATTCTTCATTGTGCTCTCTGGTTTTGTTGCTTTTGCATAACTCCTTGTTACCCAGTCCCCTATACTGTACTTACAGTTTTATTCAATTTAAGCCAGTTCCTGCAGTCCTCAGGCAAGCAAAACTCCCCTGAAGCCTCAGGAGTTTCGCCTGCACCAGGACTGCAAAAATAATCTCCCTGCAACCACTGTTTTCCTCCAAAGTTTCTTTACTTTTACTGCTTTAGACAATCAGGGAAAGTCATCCAAAGAAAATCAACCCCCAGTCTGGGCCTCCCAAGCTCCATTTGCAGCGAGACAGCCTGAGCACACACACAGACACACACAGACACATACAGACACTCGTGGGTTTGTCCCCAGGACTCTCCTTCCTTGTCTCATTCCAGTGGGAAGCAACAGAGTGACTGGAGCTACGTGAGGGGTCCCAGTGGGCCAGGCTGGCAAGTGGCTGCAGAGGCTCTTTGCTCTGCAGGGTTTGGGGGTACAAAATGCTTTTCTTGACTGCCTTGAGAGAACCTTAGAATACACAGCACAAGAGGAAAGTGAGGGGAGATAATAACTGGAGTTGGAGGGGAAAGTCAGTGCTCCCTCCGAAATCCCCTCGGAACTTCCAGCGCCTGGTCTCTGCCTGCACTGGATGTCTGCGGGTGAGGCAAAGCAGTGAGCAGCCCCATGGCTCTCCTGGGGGAGCAAAGGCCTGATAAAAGCAGGACAAAAACCAGGGGGGGGACAGGACACACAGATGAGGAGTTGGGCTGTGGACAGCAGGAACAGCTCTGGGCAAGGCAGGTGGATGGAGGGACAGCATGGGAGCTACGGGCTGTGGGGTGAGGGGGCCGAGCCAATGGCATGTTTTCAGGAGTGGGCAGAGGAAGGTTGAGGTTCAGCAACTGCAGAAAGGGAAGAGGCTTTGGGATTTTGTCAAGGCCTAGGTGTACTGGACAAGGAGATCAAACCAGCATGGGCAGGAATAGTGGCATGGAAGCAACTCCCGTGTTCTTGCCACATTGACCTTAAGGTAGACAGTGAGCTGGAGGCATAATGAATCAATTAAAATCTCCCCTCCCAAAATCTCCCCTTAAAAAAAGAAAGCCAAGAGGGTATTGAGCTAAACAAAAAACCCTCCTGAACATGAGAACTTTGGATGTCTGCATTTCTCCTGATGCTTTGTACCTTGCTAAACTGAACAAAATGCTCTAAGAAGAGTGGAAAGCCATCCACTGTACCTGTGCTCAGTGCAAGGAAGCCCCTGGCCAGGGATGTGGTGGCCAGCGAGTCCTGTTCAGCTCTGTTGTGGCCATCAGGGCTGGGATGATATGGGAGCTTGGTGACTGGGGTGAGGAAGGGCCACCCCAGCCTTTGCAGGTAGCCAGCTCTCTGGTGGAGACGTGGGAAAAGCCTTCACATCATCCACCTTTGGATGAGGAGGGACGTATTAGACATGGCTGGCTAAAGGGAGTTGGGCCTTGGCCTAGTGTGGAGTGATTTTCACACATATTGTGAGATGCCAATGAAGGTCCTGGTGGAGTGTAAAGTCATTAATTGAGATGAAATTAAACAATTCAGTTATTTCTGCCTCATCATATTTGTGCAGTATGGCAGGCAGAATGAATTACTACTAATGATCAAATTTAGTAATACTAATTAAACTATCTCAATTTAATTAATACTAACAGAGAAAACAGACAGGATTACTAATGTAAACCTTGAACTTAAAATCAAAAGGTGCCTCTTTGCTTTTATGAGTCACTGAATGTGAGGCTTTTCTCTGAAAATAGACTGCACAGAAGTGGCTCTTTGTACTCAGTAAGTAAGCTGCTCCATTGTATGGAGAAGTACAGCTCTCCCCCATCCTTCCCCCCCCCCTTTTTTTTTTTTTTCTAAGTGTTACTACTTTTACTCCTTGTATTCCTGAAAAGCCTCCAGGAGAAGAATCTGAGCTCTGTTGTGACTCACACAACATGAACAGGACTGATAGAGCAGCTACCATTACTGGGACAAATTCTGCCCTTGTTACTACTATTAGGAGGACGACAAGTCCTCATGGAGCCTCCATTGCTGGGAATGAACCAGATGGAACATAACCTGGCCTAGTCTTTCTGATTTAGCCTACAAGACCAGTAAACTGGGAAAACTCCAAAATTAAACCTATCTCAGCATCAAGGAAGATTGCTTTGGAGTCACTGACAGATAATACCTGTAGCCACAAAATAAAAACTCTAGAGAGAGATGATGACTGCACTGCAAGCCTTCCTCATAAAGAAAATGTGAATTTAAACCTTTATCTTCTTTGAAAAAGACTAGGTTTATTCTACTGGGCATAGCTATAAGCAAAATACGAGCATAATTAAACAAAAATATTACTGTATTTCTAAAACAAACTCCTGCCAGGAACAAATTTTCCATCTCCTACTGTCATCAACTCCAATGAATGTACAGTTGGGTCCAGTACCATAGATTTGATAGACCAAAAAGACTACAAGAAAGTTCTTAAAAAAAAAAAGAAAAAAGAAAATAAGAGAAGAGCCAAACAAGGACCATAATGTGTAAAAGTGTTGCTGCAAAATCTCAAATCTCATTGTTTACCACATGCAAGGATGCAAAAACCCAACCCCACATGCAAGTTTTGTGTCTAACTTTATCCCCTTCTAAAAAATGGATACCTTTTCTGTTGTCGTATTTTAAAAGATGCAGTTATAGCAAAAGCACCAAAAAAAAAAAAAAAAAAGCAGCTTCTGCAAGGGACACCAAGCAATGCAGAAATCATTGTGTTCAGCCTCCAAGGTGACTGCATTTTATTGGTAGTGATTTTTGTTACTCATATCTCATGATTAAAATCACATTTTATTAGCCTCTGAAACGTATTTAGCTGCATCTCTTCAGGTGTAATAACTGGTATTTGTGGAGATGATGTAAGAGTTGGGTCATGCAAGTGAATATGCCTGAAAATATTATGATTAGGGTGTCAGTACTGTTTTAAGAATTTAATATTAAAAACCAAAGTAACTAAAGGCTACATAGTCAAGCTGACAAGGTATGTTCATGTTTAGCCTCTAGATTTATTAATATTAGATTTTTTTTCTTTTTAAAAGTATCCTAGGCTTGGATTATGCTCTTCCAGTTCTACCTGTGTTCAAGTAGGATATACTATAAAAACAAATGTCTAAAACAAGATGATACCTTTTGTTGTTCTGAACTAAAACCAGGTAAAGTTTGAAAGCTACAACTCAGCATGTTGTCAGTAGTCCTTACTAAGAACAGAGAGCTGTGGTAAATTTAAAACAAAAAGAGGTTTTAACAAAAGGGCAGTCATTTTGCTGTATTTCTTTTGAAGTGCCAATCCTTCCCCTGTGCACGTTTGTTTAGGATAGTCCAGCACTAGAGCAGATGATGCTCAGTGTCTCAGCAACATGAAATCTGCTGCAAACTGGAGAGTCCTTCTCCCATAAGAAATGGCTTCTCCTCTTTTGGTCCCTTCTTATGGAATTTAGTATTAATTTCAGAGCAAAATAGTCTATTTTGCAAGGTGTTCACCTCTGGAGATTATTTATTCCTTGACCTCTGTGTTAAGGCCATTAAGCAAAGGTGATTCTTAGAACAGAGGTAACTTAATGCCTATCCATTGGGAAGGATGTGGGGATTGTGGCCTTTCATTTGTGACCTTCATTGTACACTGTGGTCCTAATCCTTTGATTGCAGAATTGTTAAAAAGTATATATGGCAGTTGGCAAAAAATCTTAAATGTTCCAGTAAATGCAAAAGCCATAAATTCAGTTGCTGACCTTTTCCATCCAGGTCACCTGTGACACCGACTGGAGTTTGTCAGGCTGTGTGGGATTTATGGAGCTCATATAGGTATCAGCTGCGAAAGCTGAACTTTCGTGAAATGTCTTTCAAAGGCACTTCCAAAACCCTTGTAAAAAGTCAGAATGTCCTTTTTTTTTTTTTTTTTTTTTAAGGGTCTACATTCTATATGCATTTTAAAAGGTCTCATCGTGCCGTCTCTGCAATTCCTCAACACTTAGGGAACCTCAGCTCTTAAATTATTACTCTTTACAGAAAATCAGGCCAGGCATGTCATGATTGTGATGACCAACTTCCAGCAACCCCTTTCCAAGCACACAGAACAGGCTGAACCTCTGCGCTCTCCCTTCTTTCTCATGTGCATCCCTCTCTGCCCCCCTCACAAATCCATGCTATTGATGGCGTATTGTCAGTCAGGGAAATGCGAGTTGATAGCACCCTAAAGCAGCTGCAAAAGAAGGGAAGGAATACAAAACCTCCTCAGGTCCACACCGCGAGCGTGAGATCAATGTTTTCAATAAGCCCTGTGCCGCCATGTAGCACCCTAACTGTCGCAATTAATAATGTAGAAGGAGCTGATTAACTTAAGTGAAGTGCTCTCCACTGTGTAAACACATCAAGATCTATAGGGCAAAAGAGGAAAGAACGAACAAAACGTCATTTTTATATTTTATGTGGACACATTCTTGCTTTCTATTCTGCTCTTGTAACAATTACTGTACTAGCCACTCTGACAGAGTCAATAAATCGATCTGGGACCTGATGCAGCAGCGAGGCAGACTAATCCAATACAGCATTATCTGCAGTGGGGCTGAGGGTGGGCCTGGGGTGCCCAGGAAATGGGCCAAGTCAAGGAAAAGCTGCACGAGGCACCTAACTGTAACCTTGCCTTACACTTGTTTGTTGGATTTGTGTGTGTACGCCTGCACGTATGTACCCTGAACAAACATGCAGCCCTGCAGGACGAAGCCCTCTGCCCATCCTGCATCTCCACAGTCCTTACAGTATCCAAAGTCCTTTACCATGCTCCAGTTGGTCACAGGGCCCTGTGTTCAGCCAGCATCAGCACCCACTCTACTCTGATCATCTCGGCAGCATCGATTTAATCATCTGGGCACTGGATTTTAAAATCTGGTGACTCTTTCCCCACCACACCAAACTCAGTATCTGCTCCCCCTCTCAGCTGAACCCACCACAACAGCAGGAAGAGCTGCTGCTTGTCCAGTGAAAAACAAATGTAGGAGTCCCCTTCTGTGTTTTCTGTACCCATGAACATAGGAACTGTCACGTTTTGTCAGATTAAATGGTCACTTGGGTCTGGTATTATGTCTCTGACAGTGGCTGCACTCCTCTTGGGAGGAAGATGCAAGAATCCCTATAAAGAAGACAGACCAAAATGACTTGGCCTGAGGGGAAGCTTCTTCCCAGCCCCATGCAGTAAGTGGCAGGCCTTGTAAATGCATGTTAGCAGGGAACATGAGATTGAAAAAAGGAAAATAAAAGAAAGTTTCCTGCTGAATGGAAAAAAGAAAACTGTTTTTTGGCAGAAGTTCTTCAAGAAGGAGAACATAGGCCATTGTTATTATGAAGACTTTTCAATGAAAACGCAGAAAATCATTGCCTTTTAGAGTAATTGTTTAGCTAAAGAAAGGTTACACAGCTTGTAGAGAATTTAGTAAGAAATTAAATCTCTCCAGCTCATTCATCATATTTCTGCATTTGCCAACTCTTCCCACCAGGCCCACGCTTACTTCTTCTCTCTCTTCTCCCCTACTGTGGAGCATAAGTAATGGCCATAAAACCCACAGAAAGGGGGTTTCTTACGCACAGGCTTCCTGTTTATTGTAAGGAGGGGGAAAAATAAGCAATAAGTTTAATTGCTTCGTTTGGGAAATTCGTCTGTGTCCATTGTAAATAACTCTATGCTGTATCTATTGGAAGTAGGATGCTTAGTGCTGGTTTCCAAAAAACAGCCTGAACTGCTCACCAGAGCCTGCAAGGAGGAGGAAGAAGAAAAAGCCCAGGAAAAAGGAATCTTCACCTTTATAGTGCAACATGTGCTTTCTTCTTGAGGTACAGCATTCACTGCTGCTCTGTAAGAACTGATCTGAGAGCAAAACTTCAGCCTGCCCCTCTGTGTGAAAGCTCAATTAAAGGGGCTTTGTTCACTGAGCTGAACAGACAGTAAAGGGAACAGGAGTTGGGGAGTGACCCTGATTTCTGGTCACCTTTGTATCTCCTCTCTGTGGAGCCCACTCTGGACTGTCATTAGCAACTGTGATCAGAGCAGCACGTTCACACTCACACTGCACTGAGGACATGTGGCTACCGAGCTATTATGTGCTCAGGGGCACATCAAGAGCACCACGACCACATGTGGGCTCTTTGCTCCCATCATGGTGGAACCATCTCAATTTTAGCTCAGCAAAGGGTTCAGCCAACGTTTTCTTGACTAATTTCCACAAAAGAGAAGAGCAAGTGTAATATGGCCAACCACAAAGCAAAGGCAGGATCTGAGATCTTCTTTCAGCTTCCCAGGGTCTGAAACCTGCTGATGCTTGACAGAGATTGACACTGCATTTTCTATGCACACTCTCTCTAGGCTTATACTACATTTAGAGCCATTTCCAAGCCACCCTCAAGATCAGGCCAGTACAGCTGCTCCCTGGGTGGAAGATGAAAGACAGCACCAATGTTCAGGTCACATATCAGTAGCTTTGTACCACTGGTTCTGCAGCAAAACACTTTTTTGCTCAGAGATCAAAACTTTCAGTCTCTGCTTAAAAGTGCTTTGCAGCTTAAGTTTCTTCCCAAGCAATGTGGCCTTGGGAGGTTGCTTTATGGAATATGTAGCTCTCAGGGGGTTGAATAAATGCTTCCAAATTCGTGTTCTTCACCTTCATTCATGCTCAAACACATGTGGTGCATTTAGCCTGAAGGATAAGTAACCCTGTCCTGGGGAGGAACAAACAACAAGTAGCACTGACCTGGCTTATAAATAGTTCTGTTCAGAACCCCCAAAATAAAAGGCCTGATCTTGTTCCTGCAGCCTCTCATGTTCTCTGCACGTCTGCAGTGATGTTGGAGCCACAGGCACCCCTTACACTTCCCCTTGAACACGAACAGCTCTGAAGTGGAGGCTCAGCTGTGAGCACACTGCAGCACTGCCAGGAGATCCTGACCTCCCCCTTGCTCCCCGAGGGCTGGCAGGTGCTGCCTGTCCCACCACGGCAATGCCTGGGTGCTGGGAAAGGAGGGAGAAGGGAGCAGAGGCTGCAAAGGACGGGCAGCTTGTGGTGCTCATGAATAAAGCACATGGACCTGAGCTCTGAGGGAGCCTGGCAGCTCTGCGTCCCTTCCCGGTGGTGCAAAGGGCAGGGCACCGTGGCAGTGGTTCTGAGAGAAGGAACACATGGAAAACCCCCGTGAGACCGTGACAGAGGCACGCATTTTATTTGTGAAAAGAAAAATGTGCACTGGTTTCGTTCTTCCATAGGGTGGCAATGGAACCTGGGCACACAGCAGCTCGGCAGCTTCAGCTGCAGGAGCGGTAGCTCTGGAGGAGCTGCATTGGTTTCCTGCTCAAGGTGCTGACTTTGATCTATGAATCCTCTGCACTCTCGGGCCCTGCTACCTGTGAGACTGCTCTCCTGCTTCCCCCTGCCCACGCCGCAGCCGGGGGCTTCACCTGCACCACATTCCTCTGGATTCAGTGTCTGGGCAGCAGTGCCTGGCTGTTATCACAGAAGGACCATCTACTCCGGAATTTGCCTCCCTCCCTTGTCTGACAGAGCTCACATCTGCTAACCTACAGGACACAGCATAAAGCTCATTTTTTTCTCTCCTGACCTTTGTTTTAGAGAGCTGCCAGTGAAAAAATGGCAGGTTGCTGTTTGCTTTCTAAAAGGATCGTGGGGAAGCAGAAGAGTCTTTCCTTTGCTTCTCGAAAAGAAAGTAATTGTACAATTAGGTTTGTATATGCACCTGAGGCATAAGGTGGTTTTTTAGAGATAAATAAAAGCCTAAAAGAAGCAGCTACAAAGATCCCACTGTCTAATTCAGGGAGGTCAGAGAACACGAGCTTTAGCTGGGTGGCTCTGGGGCCTCGCCAGGGAAAGGGTGAAAAGACAAGACCTTGCCTTGCTATCCATGACCTGACCCCAACTTTGGGATCAGGCAGAGGCGGAAGCAGGAAGAGCTTCTACTTCTGCTCTAGCAAATAGTTTTACCTTTTCCTAGAGAAAGGTGAGGGAATAAATATTGGGTTTTGCACTTAACTAAGTCTTAGAAACTAATTGGAATGGGTCTGATATAAGACATGTTGACATTAAGAGAGGGATTTATCCTGAAACAGCTGGGCAAGAGGGTGCAGGATGCTTGCTCTTTCTAAAGCAGCAAAGAAAACCATTTAGTTTCTCACAGGTGGTAAAGCAGTTGATCCTCTGCCTGGTTGCCTGCAGTGGGAGGCAGCTCCTGTTCTGTGCATCCCTGTAACCTTACGGAGTGAGGCACAGGGTCTGCTGGCAGGTAGGAGGGATTAGCTGGAGCAGGCATGTGCTGCTCAGGAGCTGTTTTTAGCATCCAAAGTACAATCTCCAGGAAGATGTAGGGTAAGTAGGTGGTAAACAGGACTCAGCCTAGTAAACAATGTTCAGAGTGAAGTGGAGCTGCAGCACACTGCATACCTAACAATCCCTAAAGGAATTCTGTCCTGTAGAGCAACGCGAGGGCATTAGTGATCAGCAAACGCCATTTAGAGCAGTGACAACACAAACTCTGGCCACAAAGAGCAGGCTGCTAGCTTAGAGTTCCCAGCTGCACGTCCTCTTAGCACATAGCCTGTGTTTCACAATTACTTTATCACTTGGTGAGGAAAAAAAAACAACCCCAAAGCTCAGAACCCTTTATTAGTGTTGTTGCTACTGATAGGCTGGAGCCTAATTAATATGATGGTACTTTCCCATTTCGATACCACTCTCCTTATTACAAGTCCTTGGCAATATGAGAGACGTATCTATTACTTAGTCATGAGGTATCTAGACCAGCTTGCTTTTGAAACTAAAGACTGTGTACCCCAGGCATACTGTATTTCTGATTTGCATATGGAAAAGGCAGTTAAAAAGCTGATGCCCCCATGTTGCTTGCGAGTCAAGTAGCAAAAGTAAATGATTTATCAAGCAAAGGTTACAACACCTGTGCCTTTTTGTCAACATATACAGAGGATGCCAAGTCAAGTGCTTCTTCTAATAGCTCAAACAGAACTTTAGATTCAAATAACCCCCCAGATTGGACAATTATATGGTGATCTGCTGGAGTGGCAGAGTGATGGATGGGGTAAGCAGAGGCAGTGCCTGAAAAAACAAACCAGGTGAAAAGTTTTGAAGCTGCTAAAACCAGATGAAGCCAACAACCCTTTTGGGGCTTTTTGTTACTGAATCAGAACTACTGAATGGAATCAGTTTATTTCCTGGTCTCTAGTGTCACGGAGTAGTCATCCTGCCTCAACCTTCGCTGACACAGGAAGATGGCCTTTTTCTAAATAAAATAGTATATAAATTCTATAAAATTCCTTTAAGGGATTATATTTGAAGCAATCCGACATAAATTAGAACGTGCTGCTAACGTAAATGTCTCCTGCTAATTTTTATAATGCCCATGAAGAAAGGCATGTACTGGTTTTGGTTGTTTAGAAACAGCTCAGGACAGACTGATCCCTGCTCAAACCCAGCCATGCTGTTGTGCATTTGTCTGTGATTTTATTCCAATGTTCTGCAAAAGCCCATGAATGCCCATGTATGGGAAATGTGACTTCTGCTGAACAGGGCTGCCCCATCCCTGTGCACAGACCCACTTCTGCAGCATTTTAACACTCATAATGATGATGCATAACTAGTGCCTGTAGTCAAATGAAAAAATCAGAGCCACCAAAAAGCTGACCATAATGATCTCTTATAGCTTGTAGGGGGACTGTAATTTTTAAAATCAGACATTCAGATACTGCCTTCATTTCTATTTTGTTGTTCCAGCAGTAAAGTTGATTAACCCTTATATTTAAGCTTGACTTTTAGAGGCTTTGAGTGTTTGCTGCTTCCTCTTGTCTAAGGGAGCTGTGTGGCCTGGCAGTTAGTGGTCCTCAGGACCTGTATCTTAAGCTGACTCTGAATATACCATAAAAACCCTGATGGAGAGCAGCCACCCCAGCTGTTTTTAATAACACAGGCCTGTGTGTTTTTAAATTTTCATTTTGAAAACATCCTAAGTGATTGTCCTATACACTAATGCCCAGCAAAAAGATTACAAAAGCATGTCTTTGTTTAGAGGAATGCTAGGTAAAGCCCAAACCGTGGCTGTTAGTTTTTCTACCTCACTTCTCTGATTTAAAACACAGTCAACTTCAGAGTTGTTTCATGAATAAGTAGTGAGTTTTGCTGATAAATTATATATTTAGTATCAAGTGGGTTGTGGTGGTATAATGATGTATAGAAGCACGGAGATGCAGCTGGAGTCAGAGACTGGAAGTCAGTCTCCTTACCCACTGCAGCATGTTTGATTTTAATTGGAAGCTGTGCTTGAGTATTGTTTTTCACTGTACAGCATTGTTATTCACTACACTGCATTACATAGAAGCACTTAAAGTAAGGCTAGAGCACTTTAAAATGATTTAAGTCATAAATAAGGAGGATAAAAGTTTACAGTCGACAAAAACTTATCTGGGAAACCTAGGCTGCAGGATGCAAATAAGTTTAAAGTAATTTGGAGACTTAATACTGTTGTGTCTTACTACATAATCAATTTACCAACTAGTAGTTTTTCAAGTCTTCTGGAAAAGGAAAGTAGCATTCTCCAAAGGGTTTCAAGTTTCCTGAGCCACGAAGGAAAAGACCAAATGCTTAAGGACTTTAACAGCAAACCTTAACGTTCCTGTTTCTCAGTTTCAGCGTATTTCTGTGTATTCCCGTTGTTTCCAAAACGACTGGAGAAGTAAGATTTACACGTGGATGCGTGTGAAAACTTGTCATGAACTGACTAAAGGAAGAGGCCTGAAAAGTGGGATGCAGGCTGAGCTTTGTGAAGGCATGAAGAAAAGATCAGAACCCGATGGGTTAAAGCCCCACTCTGCACTGCTGGTGGACTTTCTATGACCCTATTTAATGCAGAGAAGGTTTGGGATTCGATGTAGTTTAACCTGTGCTGCCCACAGAGCTATAAACTAAAGCCCTTAAGAAACTGTACACAAAGAACAGATAGCAAGAAAACACCCTGTGTTCACAGGCATCTGGTTGCAGCCCAGTAAACTGAAAATCATCTGTGAGGAGGGACTTGTGTTTCACTGCCAGTGTAGGTGCTGAAGCCATTGCCACAAGGAGTCTGTCTTCATGCATATACTGGACTGTGCCACGTGACAGCCATTAATCTGTACACATATGATTCAGATGCAAAGTAATGATTTGGTAAAGCTTACAAGAGCTAAGCGAGTACTCCCCAATCTGCTAGGTATTTGAATTATTACTCTTTAGTCATCACAACCAGCTCAAAACAAAATGAAAAATATTTCTTGCTGCTGACCTTTAAAAGAATTGTAATGTAGTCAAGCGATCACTTAAAACTACAAACTACAGTTGTCCTAAAGCACTAGCTCTGCTCACTTTTTTATACCTTCACCCCCATGATAACGTGATATTAAGCACAGACTTAATTTTTTCAACATCTGGCTCAAATTAGCTGCTAACAAAACTGCCAACAACTATTTTCTTAATCGACCCTGGGAATTTGATACAGCTTGGAAAAAGCACATTTAAACCTCGTCCTTCTCCTAAAGAAACACAAATGTTTACTTGAGCTTCTGATTTGACCATAGCAGGACTATGAATTCAGTTAACTCAGCTTTATAGGCCTGCCTCAACTGGACTTTTTTCTCCTTGTGTAAGGAAACAGATGTGCTCGCAATTACAAAATCTCCTGCTCGCTCAAAGCCCACCCTGCAAATGGCCAACCAGGAATTCAAGTCCAAGTTTTTTCACGTGGAAGTCACTGGAGAACTCTCCCGTTGTCTCTGGTGGGGGACTAGGGTGCACTGTTACCTGATGGGTCTCTCTGAGCCCCTGTTGCAATGACATTAATTGCACTGCCTGGGGAACAGGTTGGAGCAAAAGTCCCAGTCCTAGGGGAAAAAACCCAACCCTGTGCACTAGAAGCCAGTATCTTAGAAAGCAAGAGAGATCCTTCCAGTTACAAAAGCAGCGTTATTACTACATAAGCCCAAAAAAACACAACAGACAAACAAACTGCAAGTGACATTTCACTGTAGTTACTGAGACCATGTGGGTGAAGTGACAGCGGCAATGCAGCTGGCCCCGCGGGGACACGTTAGAGTACACTGAAGAAGAGGCTGCAGGCATACAGAGAAGTTGAAAGCGGCCCACCTGAGTCTGTTGAGGGATATTTACAAAGCTTGGATCCCGTGGTCCAACACTGACGAACCGGTTTGCGGGGGAGGTGCTGGGTGTCGAGTAGGCTGTGAAGGGAAGGGACACATGCGTTGAGGAAGCGGCACTAGATTGCACACGAACAACACCAAAACACACTGTCTCAGAGCCACCTAAGCAGATGTTTAACATAGAAATGTGCAAATGTTTTAGAGAGCGAGAGTTTGGTTTTAGACACCGGAAAGGTTTGGGTCTTAGTGATGGGGACATCAACACGGAGGGGACTGGGCTGCTGGGAGAGGAGAGGTCCCAGCCAGGCAGGATAGCGACGGCGGGTGCTTGGGGAGAGGGTGCTGGGTCACCTCCATCCCAGAGGAAAACCACTGCAGGCCCTTCCACACTGGGATAGCACAAGAAACTTGGGTAGGTCCTGGTATTGCCTGACTGTTTTCACTCAAATATGTGGTATCTCTGGTTTTAACAGAGATTTGTACAGCAGTGAATTTACTGAAGTGCTTATTAACAGAATCAGACCCTTATTTCATGCTAATCCAGCATTCTCTCTCGAGATAAAGTTTTGGTCTTCATACTGCTGTGGTCTGCACTCTCTAAAATGTTCACTTGATGTGTCTGACAAACTAGGAAGATCCTTTCGGTAAAAAATTAATGGGTTGCAGTTTCACTGGGGTGGTAAGTGCAATCAGTCTGAAGGCTGAAGCTGCCTTTAAAAACTGGAATGGCTCCCATAAATGTAAAGCTATTAAATGCAATGCAAGCCAAGAACCCAGATTACTTCCAAACTTGAAGTACTTTAATGATTTTATTGTTGCATTATATTCTCCACTGCAACTGTCCACAATGCCACGTACTTCCACATCCAAAAGCTTTCAATGCATTTTCAGTCTTCCTCTCATTTGAAAACCTCCCATGCAATCTTCTCCCTTGTTCAGTTTTTTGCATGTTCAGATCTAAATTCAAATAACCTAAATAGATGCCTTAATACAAACAATGGTTCTGCCTCTTTCAAATATATTTATAGGAATGCATTCTGCTGAATAAAATCCCCAGACAATCCAACTATCCGATGAAGAGACAAAAAACAATGTTAAAAGGAAAGTTACTTGCCAGATTCCAGTCAGGCTAAATATAATGATCAGGCCTCAATGTTACAGAAAAATAAAGCCAGTTAAGAGTTGGAGAAGCCACTGAGTTGTCTGTGTAGATGAAGCCTGTTGCCTTTCTGAAGGCAAAATGTTTGGTGAAGAGGCATTACATTGGAGGAGCCTTTGGTTTAAGACTGCACTGAATCAGACTAATGCTCCACCTTATCCACTGTCCTCTCTCTCATGGGGATCATAAGCAGATGCACAGGGAAGAGTCAAAGCAGGTCACCTATCTACTCTCTCATGTTCTTTCCAACCCCCTGATTATTTTCAGCTCGGGGACTCCCTCTATTTAATGGCCTGCAAGGGACTTCTCATTGATGGAACACCCAGTTTGCCCTTGAGGCCATGCAAATGTTTCGTATCCCACAAAACCCTTTGGCGAGGAGTTCCTACATCTAGGACCATGCAGACCCACCTCCTTCCCTCCCTCCACTCTCTACCCAAGTGTCACAAACGTCTCATGATGCCCCCTAATTCTTACAATTATACCAGACACCTTCACCTTCTCCAAGATGGTTCCCCTGAGATCACCCCAGGAACTGCTTATCTTCCTTTCTCTCTGATCTGAGGGGAGATAAGGCACTCCTGACTTCTAAGAATTCATTCTCTCCCAGTTGTTTCTGGTGAGGTGAGCTTTTCTCTCCAAAAACCCAACACTTTGCTAGGACTTGCAAAAATCATGCAAAGAGCACCTTTCCTTCACAAAGTTTTAAAGGCATTTTAAGTGCACTACTTCATCTTTCCAAGCTGATTTTGCAAACTGCAGTGCAGCTTGCATACTAGAGTATGAACAGGTACAGTGGCTGTTGTTCATATCTGCAAATCAAGGAAGAAAGGCACTGAGCAGATTTGGTGTGATGTTCTCCTTGCCTTTTTACCATGTTCATTTGCTTAATAATTCAAAGAAGCCACAAATTTGCAAAGGGTAAATCTCTCTTGCTAGTGCCATGTATTAAGATTCTCCTGTACTGTTTCATAAGGCAGTTTTTTTTAACTAACTGCTGAACTCTGCGTTGTGCAAGACTAAAAATTCCTTCCGCAGTGGGGAAAATTACCTTAAAGCTTAAAAATCAAACATCTGTTGTTTGGTTCTTCTGGTCTACTTTTAGGGAAGCAGAATGAGTGGAGAGGCCATTTAATCCCTTGGAACAGGTAAGTTCCACTCAGAAGGGAAGGAACTCAAGATCTTGTTTACAGTTCCTGGTTGGCAGATAATTTTGCTGTGATAGTTGGTAGAAAATCAAAGGGAAGTCATCAGCAGCCTGTCTTCAATGGCTTCTCTGTGCAAGCAAAAATTCTGAAGCATTTGAAAACCATATAGTATGCACAACAGTCCCCTCAAACCTTGCTGGGTGAATTACTATGTGTACCTTTCTTCTGTAATACTCCAAACTATGTTTAACTTGCTTTCTGAAAATACTCACATGTCAGCTTGGTATTTCCTTAAGGTCATATCATGACATTACTAGAGCCAAGAAGTGCAGAGTACCAAAATGACATGTATGCAGAGCAAGCTTTACACTGGACTCTCCCAAGATGCTAGTCCCACTTCACTGTAAAATGACACGAGATGTTTGCAGCTTGTAAGGGGCCATTTTAGCTCAGAATATTGGGTTGACATGGAATACACACTAGCAGTGACTCCTGTTACAGTGAAATTTGGTTCAGGAAAGGGAGGAGCACCAAGAATTGCTTAGACCATCACCAACACAGCTTCTAGGTGTATCTTACTGTCTTCATACTAATACTCTTCTGACATGGAGATGGGATTCCTGGAAGTCCTACCACTTCTCATTCCTGTACTCTGTCCTGAGATGAGCATGGGGCAAACTGCTCTCACTGGTTAAAGCTGGGCTGAATTGTGTGATAGTAAATGTAGGCTAAGCCTATGGTGGGGCCTTCAAACTCCTTTTAAGGAAAGGGAAAAGCCAAAGCATGGAAAGGAACAGAAGCCAGCTCTCTGAGGCAGATCTTCTGATCTTTATCAGCTTTGCTCCATGGGAATGGCACAGACCTGCACTAGATTACACTAGCTGGTAGCTGGCCTGTTGGGCTTGAATAGAAACATCTTCCTGGCATCCTTCTGCTACTGGAATTCACTAAGGATGGTTTGCAACATCATAGCCCGTAGCCAAGGAAATGAGTGTGATGGCACAAATTTGCTATGATGCTTCACTTCAGCAACAAGCAAAGCAGGAGCTGGCAGAGAAGGAACATTTGCTCACACAGACAGCTTAGATATTTAGCCAAAATGGCAAGAAATCATATGAAAGACAAGACAAACAAACAGTTTTGGGAATGTAATGTAGTTTAAAGTTGCCTGCAGTAGGAGAATATTAATTTAAAATATACTTCCCTGACATAATTTCTATTAAGTATAGGAGTGTGTTGTTCTGGATTAAAAACACAAAGTTTTGGTTGGTAAAGATAACTGGGGGGGTGATAGCCTAATGTACCACCAGGTCTCTCTTTTACAGACCAAGATGACAGGTACATGTGCTTGCTATGAAGAGCTGTGCTGTTCCACAAAGGACTAGGAGTCCTTGTAGTTGCTGTGGAGTTGTGGTGAGAGAATTAACTGGAGGAAGGTGGTGCAATACAGCAAGTCCTACCACAACGCCTGCTGCAGCTGAGTATCTGAGAGGGAACTGCAAATTCTAACAAATGAAATGATACAGTCATCACCCTCTTTTTTATGGAAGGGGAAAGGACTGAACAGAAAGCTAAAATGGCTTGCCCAGAGGGTGCTCAGTCAATGCATAGCAGAGAAAGGGAGAGAAATCCAATCTGATTATGCATCCAGTACTATAGCCACAAGATCATTCTTCTCATCCTGCCAGAAATGCTGTTTAACACGGAAACACCTGTGTGCAAAGGGACATGAAGTGATAACAATCTTGCCCAACACGGGAAAATAGCTAACTGTCTCCCCATGTAGAGTTGTGAACTTCAGAAAATAAGATTTAGTTTTAAAATGCTCTTTAAAAATCATGGTGTAGAGGATGGCAGCCTCCTCTGCACTGGAATGAGGGCTGCGGACTCGAATAACACTCAGATTCAGTTATGATAGTGATAAAGTCCAACTGGCAGTTAGTGGAGGTGGTGTTTTCTTTGGGCTATGAGATAAAAAATCCAGAAACTGTCAAGTTCAAGAAAATGTTGTGTTGTGTTTGTTATGGGTTACCAACCAAACAAAATTGAGAGGAGATCTGAGATAAGATAATTTTGGGACTGCTGCTGATATCACGGATGTGTTCTATTGAAAAGGCCTTTTATGAGGAAAAATGAACCCTCCCAAACTTCATGAATCCCACCTCCATTGTGTCATCTCACTGAGGAAAATGCTGGCTTTCCAAAGGGATGGGATTGGCAGCTGAGATTTTCAACTCCCAGAGCATGCCTGGCCACCTAGTAGCAGCAAAATCCCTAGTGTGCATCTCCAGGGGCTCTTCCTTCCTTGGACAGCACTAATGTTCATGTTTTGGTTAATGTCACAGCTGGAGAGTTTCACTATTGCTCTGAGAATCATTAACCACCTTGTTGTGATTTTTAGCTCTCATTCCCAGGAGGCCAGGCTGTATTGAACAGCTGCTCCTGGCTCCTGCACCCCTCAGGAGGGCCATATTCCAATTTTTGGTAGGGCCGTAACTGCATTTTGTTTCTGCAGAAGGCTTTCTGCTAGACCAAAAAAGGGAAGGAGACTGGAGCAAATGCCAACCCCTTTCACTCCATTTCCTTGTGGGGGGGGCTTCACTCTCCTCCACACAGCTAAGGAGAGAGTCTGGCCAAAACCTAACATCATTCCTGCCTTTGTTGCATAAGTGACTTTCCAATATCCTAAAGCTCGGCAGGGCACTGAGCCATAACCCAGCGACACTCCCAGCACCGGTGCACTCGAGCAGTTTGTAACCATGGAAAACACCTTTTTGTGCAGCTTTTGTGTGGCTCCGGTGAATCTGCACTTGCTCTTTGAAGGCTAATATTTAGTTAAGGAAAAAAATAAACACCGATGACAATGGAGGGTTGGTACTGATTGGCACACCACATGGGAGTCCAGTGGGCCCTTTGGTGAATTCTCACTGCCAGGCTAGGAACTTGGGTTTGTTTTACTCTTTATGTGGCCAGCCACTTCCACTGGCTTTGCTATATATGTAATAGTTTTTCTCAGCAAATATTCCCTATCATCTACTTTTCTGTAAAATTTGTCCCTAAATTAAATTATATGCTTCTTTTCAACTCCAGTCGCTATTATTCAAAACCCTGACCAAAAGGGAAGATGCATGCCTGAGTATGTACGGAGCTATATGTTTAGACATCAGCGTAGCTAATTAACAAACAGTAATTATGTTCCTAATCTTTTGTTTAAATACCATTGACTGGCTGCTCTTGAGAAAACCTCAGCTCCCAATTAAGGTGGCAGCTGCCTGCTGAACAGAGCCACAGTGACCAGCCCCAGCCGACACCGAACTTCGTCGGACAAATGCCAGTTTTTCTGCCAGCTGAGAATCAGGCCAGCCACGCATTTAGCTTGTTTACATGATCACAGTATCATGAAAATTAAGTATTAAGATTACTGCTAAAATGACGTTGGGGTTGTTTTTTTTTTCTTTTAGACACCACACGCTGCCAGTAAACTGAGTCACGACCGTCATGACAAATATACATCGACCTAGTTTCATTTTTCCCGGTTCTGAAGACAAGGAAATAGTAAGGCACTGCTGACTGTATTCAGTGATAACTATGACTAAACATTAACCTTTTAGATTCCGCCGCTGAATCTTCTTGATGGGACTTAAAAGATGGTATCTCCCATCAGAGAGCATCAAAACTTCCTGATAGCATAAGTGTTGGTCTCAGGTCAGAAAGCAGAGTGGATGGGAGGGAAATGAATCAACCTCTTAGCTCAACAAAAATCTGCTGATCAATTCTAGAAGTCCCGGTTCTAGAAGATCACGTTAACAATCTTACCAGACTGTCTCATACTAAAACCATTCAGATTTCAAAGCGAGCCAGAGCATCTTGCTGAGTTTGCAGTTGTGCACCACCGCGTAGCAGAAGGCCATGCAAAACTCCGAGAACTACCAGACTTTAAAAATGCCCCCTGGAATCTGTGCAAATCTCCTAAACAGTGTATAAAGCTTTAAAAATGTAGGCTGCACATGGTCTGACTAGCGAACACCTCTTTGCACATCAAGCAGTGGTTGCATATAGCATTTAAATAATAAGCTTGAAAAGCACACAAAGGGATTTGCTCTTTCGATTAGATTGATTTTTGTTTGTGGATGTTATTTGGACTCCCTTCACTGTGGAACAAGTCCCCTACAGTTGCCATTAAAGCACTGAAAGCTTCCCTTTTGTTTTTAAATGTCAGTTTGAGCATAGCTTCATTAAATCATTTCACAATTAACTCCCTGAACATCCAGACTTTTTTAAAGCATCAAACCCAGCTGAAGCGCATTTGTTTCCCAGCAGAGAGAGTCCAAAGTGGTATCCCCAAGTGTGTATCCAGGAATTTGTATATTTGACTTGTGGCTACACAAAATACATATGGGAGCCGTGTGGGTGGTGGAGAAAGGATTAAAGCCTTCTCCCTGGGCCTAAGAAATACCATAGCTTCTTGCCCAAAATGGAGGGCTCGGGAACCAAGGCAGAAGGGAAAGACATCTGGGTTAATCTAGGAAGACTTATTCCCAAAAGAACTATAAATGAAGTGAACTCAAAAGAGTTGTTAGTTTAGCCCAGTATGTATAAGCAGCAGTGTTTTCGATGAGGCTGCCTGACTTCCATGTAGTATCTATCCCCTAAAGCCTGACTTGAGCTACCAAACTGCCTCCTCATGCCAAGATCCCAAAGGTGTCTGTGTCACAGCTTAGCTACTGGCCTCATATGTGGTTATGTGAAATGCCAACCAAGTCAGAAGCTAACTCTTAAGCTAACTGTCTTCTCATTAATCTAAAGCCAGCTCAGAACTTTGTCCATCATATAGAGAGCAGAGAGCTCTCCTCCATCCCGAGAGCTGGTCTGGCCCTCCTCCCTGCGCAGCCGACACGCGGTGGTTGGCAGCACGGAGCGCGCTGCCCTTAGCTCTTGGCTCCCGCTGCGTCTATACTTACTTGGAGAAGTGGGAGAGGTGGCCCCTCCTTCTGTTGATGTAGTTGGAGGTTTTGTGTCTGGCACTGGCAGAGGCACAGGCCTAGCCATTGGTGGCGGAGGTGGTGGTGGCAACATTGGGGTAGGAAGGAATGGATTGTGCACCTTGCCTTGGCTGCTACCATTGGGCTGCCGAAAAACAAGCAAACAGACAAAAATTATACTAAAAATCAGCTAGTAGGAACCTCCAGCAATAACAATCTAGTTGAAAGCTACGTGTGATACATTTACAGTTACTTGAGAGGTGGCAAAGAACGTCCTGTGTCAAATTCTCCATTGACTTCAAGGAACTTTGTTTCAAACCCTGTGAACCTTGTGAAACTACGGAAATTCTCGCTTGTAAACATTTGTCCTATTAGCAACTGGTCTGAACTGCCCTGGATTAAATTCTACTACTCTTTACATTTCCTGCAGCCACTAAGTCACACTCTGTGAGAGCTGAAGCAGTATTTTTGACCCCTTAAATCCCCCAGTTCCGTGCCTCTCATATACCCTTAGGATATCAGTGCCTCAGAATCGAGTGTAAATTTCTTAAAGATACTGCTCCTTAAGAGGAAAACCAAGCATTTTTGGTGGTCTTAAAAGTCATGCTGATATCTTATTACAGGAAAATGAATGAGTATATATTAAAGTAACTGCTCTCCCACATCCCTTTGAGTTAGCAACAGTGTAGCTCACAGTTTAGTTGCTGGTATATGGAGAAAGGCCTGAACTTAGAACTGTTTTATTTTACATATTAGGACAAAAACCACCACCTCTGTTTAGTCTGGGATGCGGTCAGTCACAGGCAGAGTGGGCCCAGCTATACAAGTGTGGTCTTTCAATTCATCACCAGAAAAACCTATCCCTAAGTCAAAGTGTTTTCAAGTATCACAAAAACAAGAAGCAGGCTTCAAACAAAAAAAAAAAAGGCCACCCCTTCCCCCAGCTTGTTAAGTTTACATTTTAAATGTAAGATGGCCCGGACACTTGAAAACCATACAGACAGATGCCAAATGCCATTATACAGAGAAAGTAGGACAGCCTGTGAATCAGGTGTTCCATTTTAGTGACAAAAATGATGAGATCACTTTCGACAGCACTCTACAAATTGATCTCACTGCAGTTCTTCTGGCACTGAGCATTGGCTTTTCCATTGATGATAAAAGCTCAGCTTTAAACACAGATCCATATTCTGAGTACTGCTAAAGAAAATAATATTTTAATTCCTGCTAGGGTTTCCATTAGCTTGAATTACTAGGGACAAAATACTCATACTGGCAAGAGCTTGGGACCCTGTTTTCATTTCACCTGCTGTGGCACTGACAAAAAGGCCTGAAAGTCATGTAGGTGCACATCACACTTGTGCTAGACCAAAAATGGTTCAGGGCATAAATAAGTCTCAAATTCATCTGCATTTACCTTAACAGCACTCCCACTGACTTCAAAGACTGCAGTTACCAGTGTTTGCAGTAAGAAGCAATCCTTCAGGGATATTTATTTTTCCAACACCTTTAATAAACTAATATATTAGTGACATCTCTCAAACACTATCTTGTCTCACAATTAGGTCCCTTTCCTGCCAAGAAGACCCCTGCTGTATGTTCATTGTGAGTGTGCTAACAGTTCATAATGCTGAATGGTTTGGGATAAATTAAGCAAATGAATACTCAAGGAAAAAGAAAAGCACTATATTGATTTGTTGTCCAGACATAAATGTATCTGCTAACATATTGCAGGCATTATTCAAAGCCAGTACAGGCTGGAATAAGTAGAGTCAGGTTTTCTGCTAGGGAAAGGAAAGCACTGAGAACAATATAGCTTATTAAATAAGTGTAATAAATTAAATGCTAATAATTAAACTAATTCTCATTAACACTTTCAATTGTATGTATGTCAGGAGAGAAACAGTAATTTTGCCAGTTATTACTTCATTGGCTGGAAAAAGTTACATGCATTACATTTCATGAAATATTCAGAGCATTAGTTTAGATTTGATTTACATAAAATTTATAAATTCTGTATTTGACCGGAACGCTATTTCAATAATAGCAAGATGATTCACTTCATTTGATTAAAAAAAAATGAAAATGGTTATTTGAAGCTTTGGAACTCTGCTTAATTTTTCAGAGAGATAAAGGGAAAAGATAACTGCTTACAGAAATAACAAACCATAATAAACTGTACTTTTAACATCTTGAGTTCAAGTACTGGTCAACTTGATCTAAAGTGCTATAAGGCAGTATTTTTTTTTTTTTTTAATGAACTTAGCTGATCCGAAACATCTGTTTCTCACCCTCCCTTTTCCTGCTCCTTCCCCCCCACTCTCCCCTGAACTTCAAAAATAATTAATAAAAATTATTCTCCCTTCATATTTTGTTAACCCTGGTTCCACTAGGGTTACGATGCATATAGCAAAGTCATTTGTGGAGGGACCCAAAAGGTCACTGTATCATCAGCTTCTCTGACAGTTTAAGTTAATTTCACCACAATGTGGTCGAGTGGTTTTTTGGGGAGGTTTTTTGTTGGTTTTTCAAATATTTTTGCAGTAGCAGCAGTTTTTGGTTTTGTTTGTTTGTTGTTGTGGGTTTGTTTTTTTTTTTCCTTCTGACGACTATTCAAGGTGTGTGTTCCTGTACCCAACATGCTGTTAAAATAATCCCATAATCCCATGGTTAATTTTACATAGGACAAACACTTCTGAAGAAATAAAAACGGCTTCCTTACATTTAGGAACCCCACCTGTCCAGCCTGCTGACCAGCGTCGGGGCAGACAAGTTGGACAAACTCTTTCAGAGTCTCCTGAGGATGATAGCGGATTGCTGGGTGTGAGAAGTATGGCCCAGGCTGTTGGATAATGGGTGATGTTGGAAAATGAAGAGTCGATGGTGTTGCATGTGGACTTGCTATAGGAAAGAAAACAAAGAAGTTACAGAGAGTTTTGCCTTTGCAAAATAAAACAGTTTAAATCTACCGTAGTTTTACTTCTAGTCTTTTTTTCAAACGTACAGTGTTGTTTATACATCTGATCTTCACAATTAATATACTAGACCACATTGTGTCCTACACTCACTTCATCTAGATCCTGAAAAGAAATGGAGCCAGACATTGTAAAGGCATTTCTGTGTTTTTAGTGGACACGTATAAAGGAATCAGCAGTCCCTTTGTCAAAATGAAAACTATTCATCACCTTAAGAGCAGTCCTCATCAATCAGGCAATAAAAAAATGTATTTGGGAGATTAGGGTTGGTTTAGCTGACACTTCATATAACTTGGATTTGCACATATGAATCCATTTTATATTGCACTATAAATGGTTGATAATTTAAAGATGGTCTAAAACTTCCTGTTGTCGGGGTTTTTTTCCACCTCAGTTTAGGAACATTTATTTTAAGTAACGTGTTTTCATCTAATGAACATGCACAAAGTAGCAAGATCGCTTTGAAAATTACATTTCCGTTTCTCCTGAATAATGTTAGGCTCAAACCTTCAGCAAGCCCCCAGCTTGCATTCAGGGATGAAGTTTAATTTGGTGAATTTATGGGCCAACAAGCCAGCTGGAAAATGTACTACACTGAAGGTGTAAAGGTGTAATGTACACGAGCCCATTGGCAAAGACAGATTTTACCTTCAGCTGATTTCAGCACAACTAGAAGTGCAGCTGAAGAGCCTTACGCTCTCCTATGTTACATGACAACTCTGCCCAGTTCCTTGGCCTTCAAATACACCAGGATGGACCCTTGCTAGCTAACAGTGCTTTCCACTTTAGTTGCCACCATGAGGTAGTAGCTGCTGCCAGTCACAGTGCTATGAATTCTCCCCTTCCCCTCTAAAACAAAAATTCACTTTTCCTTTAGAATGGCTGACTAACGTGGTTGAGCAGAAGCTCATGGGTAAATCATAGTTAATTTTCACCAGTCACCATTACATCCCTGTTGCTCCCCTCATGCCATCCTAGTCATCTTTCCAGGGTGTCCATGCACACATACTGCACTTGTACACCACACAAAGCTGATTAGATGAAGGCTGTGTAAGGGAGGTAACACCCTACAGAAACTCATGTGTTGGCTTTGAAGTAAGTTAAATACACAGGAGGGAAAAAAAAGCCTTTGGCACTTCTGGAAAAATTGGAAAGATGCAGGAAAGTTAACTAAAATCAAGTACAAACACCCATTTCATGATGAATGTTATGAAAAAGCCTCAGTTAAATAAAAGCTAAAATCTGTTTCTTAGTCATCTTCATCACCAGTTTAATAATATGACACTTTATTAATATATTTTTTTCTTAAGCATTATTAAACCATTAGCAAACTCAGAGCCTGAAGATATGGATAAAACAAGTACTCAGAGACAGCAGCAAGGAAACCAACTGCATTACCCTACAACCATTCCTAAAGGGTTGGCTGGGCAGCACTTCTCCATGACTGGATAGGAATGATTGCTTTGACATCACCACCAAGAAGAGCTGCACTCGTGCCTGGGGTGCTGAGATGGGATGAATGTGAATCACAGAATCATATAATGGTTTAGGTTGGAAGGGACCTTAAAGATCATCTAGTTCCAACCCCCCCCTGCATGGGCAGGGACACCTCCCACTAGACCAGGTTCCTCCAAGCCCCATCCAACCAGGCCTTGAACACTTCCAGGGAGGGGGCATCCACAACTTCCCTGGGCAACAGTGAAGCTCTCATCCTTGCCATGAAAAGCCCTCCCAGTAACTTTTTGAACCCCACAAGTCCTTCCAGTCTGCTCCTCTTTAAGCTGTACAAAATATTCCCAACAGAAAGAAAAACACAGGCTCAATGTGTGATACTGAACGGGAAAACACCACTGAAAACCAGCATGGAGGTGAGGAAACAGAAGGTAGCACGCAGCCTTCAGCTATCCCTGATCAAAGCAGCTGTATATCCATGGAATCTCTTCTGACAGCACAGGCTATGCCTCTCCTAACAACAGCCAGATACCATGGCACGTGGGATGAGCTGGAAAACAGCATCTTCCCACCGCCGCGCCGGCCCTGCAACGCTGCACTTGGGAGAAGGAGACAAGCAGCAGCAAATCCCACACTCCGTGTTATGGAAATGCTGACAGTTATTCCATGGCCAAGGCAAACACCTGTGTGCCCAGCCTGTTCAACCTGTCTGCACATCTGGCCTTATCTCTTCTTTTTTTATAAACCTAGTTAATTATTTCTTAGTCGCTTTTAAGACAAATAGTTTTGCTCTGAGTTTGCATCTTAAATTACAGGATATTTGAAAACTCTTCAGATAAAGAACCCAAATCTTCAAAGGAAGAAATGAAGGCTATTTTCCTGTCCCCAAACTCCTGGGAGAGGCTGTAACTTTGAAGTGTGCCACCAAAGGCAGAGATAATGTGGGATTCACCTCAGTAAATGTGGGTGTCTACCATGGCACTAATTATCTTAGAATCAATGGAGAACCAAACAGTACTAATGGTGTCTAGGGAGATGTTCCTCTCATCCAAAAACAGACCACTTTTGACTAGACTTCACTGACCACACTGGCTGGCCCACCAGGTGATGTGTAGGAAGCCCATCTGTACTAGCCCCGAGGCAGATACCTCCAGTCTCCCCATGCAAATTCCACCCAAAGTGTCAGCCTCTGATCTCACTGACACCAGCCCCTGAGGTGTAACTGCTTTAATGACACTTACGTCACAGCCACTTGACAGGTATGAACATATCATCACCTTCTCCTGGAAGCAACAGTCATTTCAGAGCTTGTCAAAATATTTTGCCATGAATATTTGTTCAACAAAAGTTGGTGGTGATCATTTTGCCAACTACAACAAAATTTTCCTTTAGCGTACAACATTTCTGTCCCTGTTTTGACAAAAAACATGTCCTTCCTCTCTTCCTTCATATCTCCTTTCGTAGTTCCCCCTTTCCTTGTGTGCCAAACCAAAGATGAAGGATGAAGATAAAAGGGAGAAACGAAATTTTATGTGGTAAACATCTAATTAAGTAAAAAAGAGATTGGGATTTTTAAAAACACTTATTTAAAAAAAAAAAAAAAAAGCACCAGTTCTGCAAATACTATTTGAAATTGTTATGCAACTGCACTGTCCCTTTCTACATATCTGGGAACAAATTCATTCCCTTTCTTCTACTGGGTGAAAAGGTATTTCAAGCAAACAAGAAGAAATTAAAAAAATTGTACCAAAGGAACATGTGGAAATTAAAAGCTAGGCCTGAGACCACACTGTGTTTAGCTTTTCGAAGATATGGCTCTTCCTTTAGTACTTTGATTTGCTTTATGAAAGATGTGTTATGGTTACTAGAAATACTCATAGGCATATAGGGATTGGGTCTTTCTCTGTTGCATCGATCTCCTCAGCATGTCAGGGTAGAAAACAAAGGGTGAAGCATTTGCTGGTGATCTTCCCAAAGAGAGAGAGAAGAAAAATGAATGCAGAAATGATCAAGAATAATTCAGGAAGGAGAAAGAGGTTCCTCTTCAGAGCCTTGGACAACTCCTCAGCATAGAGGAGAGCTCTAGGAGCTCAGAAAACTCTAAGAGCTTTCTGCTGATCACAGGAAAGACTGGGGGAAGGGAACAAGACCAAATAGGCATCAGTCCTCAGTCTGTGCCAGATACTGACACGTAGTGTCCATTTTCCCAGAGTAGATGGATTAGCAGAAGTACCAAACTGAGTAAGGATCTCCAAAAGGTTTGTTTCTGCAGTCTCTGACTGGGAAAGACCAAATTTCTCAAGTGGCAAAAGAAAAGGCTGTTTGATCAGAGGAAGAATCTACTACTATTTAACTGATCAACATTACAAGTGTGCCTGCCTTCTACTAGAGAGGGGGAATTAAAAGCTGAAGTCTGAAAACTTTAGATACGGACCTACTACTCTGATAGTTGTGTTGTGGTCGCCAACTCTGCTGTATGCAAAAATGGTCTTTCAAACAACTTCTGAGTGCAGAACATACATGGATCCTCACAAACATCTTTTATCACTTACAAGATGAGAGGTAGTGGAGCAGGTTGCTGCTTTCCCTGTTTGCCTCTAAAAGGGGGAAGTGACCATGGACAAGCCACTTCAGTCATGATTTTCAGCAATGCTTAATAAAAATTATTAAGTCATTGCTTCTGAAAACCATGCCTAGAGTGATGCAAGTGCTCCTCTGTTTATGAAGGAGCTATTACTACTTAGGTGCTTCTGATGGGATATTACAAGTCTGAATCAGTGATTGTAAATTCTTTGAGTCTTCAAATGGAAGATAAAACAGGTCTTTGTCTATTATTTATTTACTTATTGACTTATTATTTATGTATCCCCCAGCAGCTCCAGGCTGCCAAACCGTATTTCTCTTGGCGTCTTTCAGCCTGTGACATTTATATTTTATTATTGACCTCACTAAATGACACAAAATATAAGTTGCACAACCTATGAAAACGTGTGGATTCCAGACCAGAACTTCATTTCTACCTGCTGGAGGTAGAAATAGATAGTTGGACTATCTGGAGTTATTAAATCTATTATTTGCGTGTGGGGGTTGGAGGCAGGAATTATCCTTCCATCTCAAGGCAAGCATAAATATTTCAAAGCACACATGATTCTAATTCCATGGAAGCTCATCTGAAACATCCCAGACTTTTTATTGAAAATGAGATGATAATGCATGGTGGCCTGCAACAGATATACCAGTATCTTAAAACTACTGCTATAGGGCCAAGTAATTATGCAGTACAGCTGTTGTGTGCTACACTGGATTTTTTAGTGTTTTATGAGTTTGTGGTGCTGTGCAGCACAGAATTAAGAGGATTTTTCAGGATGCTGAATTCAAACATCTGATTATGCAGGCCAGCCTTGTCTTCTGCCTTCTGGGTTTGTAGTAGCCAATAGCAAACTATGTAACCAACAAAATAAGTTGCATCTGTTGATTAGCTAAGCACTTCAGATGTCTTGGGCAAATGAGGAAGGGCCAACATTGTGATTTCTATTCAACTGAGCGATCAGATAATGAAGAATCAGTTAATTTGAAACAGGTTGTAGTTTTCTTCAGATATTTAGTACCCTTCTGAAGGCCTTCTCCTGAAAGAAAGGAGCAGTCCTAACAAAGACACATGGGAACCCTTCTCCCAGGGAGCCCTGATTGATGAAGAGGGACTGTGTGGTCACACCTGCAGTGCTCAGGCAGATTTCCCCACCAGCACAGCCCAACATATGGGGGAGACATATTGATCCATCCACCTTCTATCTCCTCTTCCAAAAAGCCCTGCCAACCCCTTCAAGTCCAGATGACTGGATGAAATGCCTTTCTTCCTAAAGCTGTTTGCAGTCTTTGAAAGGGTCATTTAGTGTTGCTATTCTCCTGCTCAGGAAAAGCCTCCTGTCACCCTGCCCTCCTCGTCTGTTCACAGAAGTAGTGGTCTGGGGAATCAAACCCACTGTACCTTCACAAGTACAAGGACTGGTCCATCAGACCAGGCCAACAGTGGATTGGCTTCACGAAGGCACAGTGCTCAGATACCTCCTCTATAAAGTGATAATTAAGTTTACTAATAGCTCATTAAACATTGATCAATCTTCCTAGAAATAGTAACATTATAATCATAATGAAACAGGATCACTTTTATCAGCTTGTTTTTGAGGCTATTATAATTGGCTTCATTACAATTAAGAAAGTATTTTTTTTAAAAGTCATTTCCCTGGAAATGTTATAGAACAGTTTGTTCTGCTAGATATTTCCACTCTGGGTTTCTAAGTTGCTTTAACTCCCTGCGTGCTGTAAGCTTTCTCCTAGCATTTAAGTGATGCCAGTGCCAGTTCAAATTATGCAAGATGTATCCCACCCTTTGTACCCCAAAGGTACTTATTCTGAAAATTGACCATATTAGAGTACTAATTGGCTGAGCCACCATGCTGGCTGATGTGAAATGCTTTCAAACACCATGAAACAGCTGTGTTTATCGGAAATATGAAGAGTGACTTTTTAATAAGGAGATCTGGCAATAATCCAGATTTGTTGAAAGGAACTTACACTTATGTGCATAATACAATACAAGAGGTAAAGAATGGAAGCCTAAAACAATAGCTTTAAGTCCATGGATTTTTGTGATGAAAGCAGTTACCCAAACAAGGGGAAAAAAAAATAATTAAGAAACTTGGGCTGGGATTTGCAGAGGTCCTGAGAGAATTCATTAACTGCTTGTGAATTTCAATGGGAGCTGCATCCCTGTAACTCTTACAAAGGTTTCTGAAAGTCCTCATTTTGCCCATTAGGAATAGTCTTTAGGGTGATAAATGGAGAGCAATCTCTTATTCAGGTTAGCAAGGACTTGGCTCTTCTTAAATACTGAGCTGCTGAGGGTAGGACTGACCAGTCCTAGGACCAGCGCTTTGAAGGGAATTCAGATCAGTGGAAAACTTAAGTCTTGCTGAAGTCCCATAGTGGGGCTGTTTAATATCATGGCTGTCGGGTCCATGGATGAGTTAAATTCAAAGTGATCCTGTCTTGCATAACCATCTGCACTGACAAGGCAAATCATGGGGCAGGAGAACAAAAATAGGCCTTACCCTCTTGGTACAGGTAAAATTTAGGTATCACTGATACCTGCTTCCACATGATAGTAGCTGACCAGTGCAACAGATATACAAATACCCTAAATATGATGGATGGAGGATCTGTTCCTGCTCATGGACATCAAGAAGAAGGACTGAACTGCAGAATGTCCACCTCTCAGCTCCAGAAGTCAAGTGCAGGTGGTTGGCTAAGCACTGCTGAAAAAACAGACCCTTGGTATCTCCTAGTCAGGGCTGACTACCAGCCCCTTCTCCTGCTCTCAAGAGTGGTATAAGGCACCTGGACCCTTTTTTCAGAAATATTCCTTCTGTAAGAGATTTTGCAGCAGCAAGTGGGAGGCAGAAGGACATTTTGCCAAGGCCCACGGCGCTCATAGCAAAAAGAAAATACATGTAAAGCTGTGTTTGGGCACAGGGTTTGTTGGTGTACTCTGGATAGTCAGTATTACAGGCTGCTTTTGAAAACCTGTAGAGCTGAACTGAGCACTGCTTCCAGACTCTGGCATAGGCAGGGGGCCAGTTAAGTTAGCTATTTTGAGCAGATTGTTTTAAAACATGTCAAAATTCTTCTGCCTTTGGGAGATCAGAATACTATAGAACCAATTGCATAGGTATAGAAATAAAAACCATACCTATAGAAAGCACTCCCCCCTTCCAAGCCAGAGGTTAAAAAAAGCTAATTTAACCTATTTGTAGAATTCCCACTTCACATCAAATGCTGGCAACTTTTGCGTATCATTATTGTTTGTAATACACATGATATATTCCCATATATAAGATAAAAACTACTGGTAGGAGAATATATCATGCCTTTTTTGTAATGAAATGCAGTTGATAAGTTTACAATAGAAATGTAAATTCTCTTAAAAACCACAACCTTTATGTGTGTGATGATATAATTCTGCTTTGATACTAAAAAGGGCATGGTAATGGAATCTGTGACTTTGGAGTGATATATTGCTGTTAAGTTAATAGGACTCCACATTCCCATTTCTAATATCAGTGTTTTTTCCCCCTTTCATTCTGTAGATGGTAAGCTGATACTACATAAACATTGTTAAAGCTATAGTTCCACGCTACAGTAATTCACTTAACTTTAACATGATTTATGGTTCTGTCAATAGAGGAGGTTGAAAATCCAGAGCTCTGATGCTTAAACATGGGTTCCATATTTAAAGCAATAATGTGCTTTTTGTGTGTGTCTGGAGCTAGAAGAATTTAGCATAAAGCAGAGATAAAAATACTGTAGTTCAGTGCACTGTTTAAAGCACACAGTTTAACTTCACAGCTGCATCAAAGACAGCAAAGAATCTGAACACCAAAGCAGTGTAACGGGTGGGTAGAATACTTTGTTCCTGCAGCACTTTATTTTTATATTATTTTTTAGGGATGCATGAAATCCTCTTAGTATTTTTAACACTCCCCTTTTTTCATTCTTTTGCTCAGTTAGATCAGCTCCTTTTGTCAGGATGAGTTTAAATCTGGGTCCACTGTGTTAATCACCCCCCATTCTTCTTTCTGGCACTTACCCTCTAGGCATTTTGCCTCTTTACGAGATTAAGCGACCAAGTCATCTTGTTGCTCTAACATGTCCTCACTGGAGCAACATACTAACACAATTCCTCTGCAGAAGAGCCCTCTTTAGAAGTTTGCTGCAAGGATGACAAATTAACCCAGCATGGTGTCCCACACATCTATCTCAGTACAAATTATTAGTGTAATAGAGCTTTTAGTTATGCATTTATCTAGTAATTATTGAACGGTTATACAAAACGAAGCTGAGCAATCATGGGCCTTTATGAGGCAATCTCAGTGGGTGGCCTTACAGTTAATTTAGGATAGGACTGTCTAAGCAGTTCACTCACACACAAATTAGCTGAACCGCCTGCTCCTTTAAATATTTCCTATGTCACAGGCTAACTCTTTACAATACAACAAAGGTAGAGTTTTAATTACACGGTTCCTGACTTTTGTTTAGCTGAAGCCTTAACCGTTTGCAAGCCTTCCTCTCTGCCCTCCCCTGCCTGGGATGTGGGAGTAGATGGCAGTTTGGGCAGGGTATCTAGTAATTACTAAACCCTGACCTTGAGGCCATCTGTTAGAAAACTGTTTTTCCTTCAGCATCAGATTATTTCAAAGTGAGTGGAGAAAATAAAAATCTTCACCCACGCAGGCAGCTACCCTGACATTGTAAACTGGAGCATTCCTGATCTGGTGGTCAGTGTGGTGTTATTTATTGTTTCTACTTGACTTTCTCACCCTTGTGGTGTTGCTCTCTCCTCTTCTGGCTGACTTACAGTACCATCCTCTGATCGGAGGCGTCTGTATCAGAATGAACTTGCACCGCGTTGCGTTTGTCAAAATTCAAAGGGAAGTAGAAGGTTACACGAGCCTGGCAGCTGCCAGCCCCGAGGAGCAGCCCAGGATGGCTGGATGAAATCGACTCTTTCAAAATGTCCTTTTACACTGTGGGGCTCCAGGGCGAGTTAGCAGGAATTGTCACTTTGATTTCCTTGAGGCTGGCCAACAGGACAGCAAAAAGGCATTGATATTTTGGTGACCCTGTGGGGAATTTTGATAGAGGAGGCTGAAATATCTTCCCAGATATGTGACAGAAAGTTTTTGCCACTTTGGCAGGAACAGAGAGTACTATCCTGCCGAGTTTCCCTGGTAGGCCTTGTCCTGATAAAAATCTCAATGGCAATGCTAATTAGGGAGGAAATTAATATAATGGGAACCACTCTACTGGTTGACTTTCATCCCTTCTTCTCTTTCTGCTCACACACCCACTTCTTGGGCATGTACTTTATACAGTACTTAGTGCTGTATTTCTTGTTTCTTGTAATTGTGTTTCTCCTTCATTTATCTCCCTAACATACCACCTCAGTCTTGTTGTTTTTTTTTTTCTTTCCTTGCCTTTTCTTCCTTGCTCTTTGGCTTGCAGGGGCTGTGCTGCCATGTTCTGTGGAAATGCTTGAATGCTCTATGGCACAGGCTGCTGTATAAGCCAGGTTCACAAGATCGTGGTCAATTTAACATCTCAGCCAGCTCCAGATATAAAGTCACTGGAGTGTTAGTTGCAATACATGGAAACCTAGAGCCACTTAGGTAAATACTGCTGTTGCCCACGGTATTTAAATCCTTCACTGTCTGGTAAAGAGTTCAAGTGGGCTAATGTCTGGGAAACTTTGTCACTTGCCAGCAAGATGTGATGGCTTTGCAATACTGGAGCACTGTGTTGAGCTCTGCTGACCACCAAATGATCTAACTTGCAGGTAACAAAAGTGTGCTGCATAGGAGATGTAACTGCTTGCATTTCCCATGCTTTGAAATGAATTCTAAAACTGATAGTGATGATAAAGCCACCCTATAGGTGATCAATTTACCATCTGCCAGACACTGAATCCTAACCACGCTGGTCCAGAGAAGACATATGGTGCATTCATAGAGTCATGCCCAAAAACCTGCCATCATCAAGTGAGGCTCCATGAATCACTTTGCTAGCTTATCACCAAAGAAACTTGGATCTTACCACCATCTGTTGGAACTGCTGAGGAGTCACTGAAGCACTGGCATCCATGCGCCAGCACTCACTGCACATCTGGTCCTTTGGTCAGCCAGCTCAGATCCTCTCTGCTGGCTACTGCCCAGCTGGGTTGAGTACTGGCAGCAGCACCAATGCAGACAGGAAAGGAGTGCACAGCCTTCCACAGCGCGGTGCGGTACAGACAGTTCAATGAGAACACAGGTGTTCCAACGGGTTCATTGAATGGAACACCTTACAGCTAAGAAATCCTCTAGAGGATCTACTCCTCCTCCGAGCAAGTTTTGTTTCCCAAATGACTCATCGTGGGGATCACTGGGAAGGGCACTCGGTATCCTGGGATACCCTGGCATACGACAGGCACTGTGTTCTAAGTAATGTTTGGAAGCGTGTGAAAGATTCGGGAATATTCCTGAGAAGTTATAAATCACTGGTTGTCAATGACAACACCTGCCATGAATAGCCTGCAGCTTCTTCTCTGCTGTCTATTTTGATCATGCTTTACAAATGCATCTCATACACACATCCAAGTGATAAACTTGCACATATGAACATCAGAAGGAGATCGAACCTTCTTGTAATCATTCAGTTGGCTGAGGAGCTCACTCTGATGGTGACCTACTTACTCCTGACTTTCCTTGCTCTGAAATATCTCTCCAGACTGAAGATTAAATCCTGCTCTTACTTTTCTGAAGACCACTCAGAATGCCCTGCCACTGACCCTTTTTACATAATGCACATGTACCCATAGAGAATGTATCATGTGTGTACTGTATTGCACCCATCCTTTCTGCAGGAAGGTACAACTTCCAGTAACTAATGGTGTATATGAATTGCTGAAAGATTACAGCCTCTGATTTGATTGCATTATACTCTTTATGTTGCCACTTTTGATACCTGAAAAGCTTCTCTCTTCTGCTTACTGTCCTAAAGTACACTGGAGGCAATGGGATAAAGAACAAAGCTGGATTTGCAGGAAATAATCCATCTTAATATATTACCCTTTAGTAACAGAATGATTGTTGCTGAAGAGACAGAAGCACAGCCAGTGTGCTGTGGAAGAAGAATACTGAAGAGCAATGTCCAAAAAGAACAAAGAACGAAGTCTGGAACAAGATTTTTCCAGGATGATGACACTTAAAAGAATCCATGGATGGATTCAGAAGGATTTTTTTCCTGAAAGTCTGTAAGACTTTGTTTGTGAACAAGCATAAACCAGAAGATGCTTCTAAATGATGTTGCAGAAGAACAGTTTTGGTTAACCTGTTAGGAACCACAATGATTAGAAACTGTGTTACTTCTTTATGGAGTTAGTAAAGACATCTCCTTCCAAAGAAACAAAATTTGGGAACTGTAATAATTGTATTTGCTCTCTCTTTCAAATTCTGTCTGTCCTTGAATGCTCTCCTCACATAGCTGATGGATATTCTCCAGTGCAGAGAAGAAGTTTTGTGAAAACAGACTGTAGATGAGATTTAAACAAGACCTCACCAGTGCTACATTTCCTCTCTCAACCACACAAAAATCCAAAATACAGGGGGTCTAAACAGGGGCAGACAAAGGCATTCAATGTTCTTAAAAAGAAAATGTGGGGTAAAACATAGCTAAATAAAGAAAGGCCTATTAACTAATCGATCAACAACTCAAATCTAAAAGGCTGAACTTCTAAAAGATAGGAATTCAGAGTCAGCTGATGTGCAATGAATACAATGTTAATGGAACATTGGTATTATTCAGACTTATATCACCAATTATGAAGGCTTTTAAAAGAAGATATATTTGCCAGATCTCATATCCAGCTTTCATGGGAAATCTGTATAGAACTTAGGTGCCTAAATACCTTCTGAGAATATAGGTGTGTGTCTAAGGGTAGTAAATAATTGTTATGGGATTAACCACAACAAATCAAACCACAATAAGTAGATTTAACAAAGCACAGAAACCCATGAAGTGCAATTCTGACCTCATTTCAACTTAGTGCAATTCCACTGCTTCACACCACATCACCTGGACTGGGCAGACAAAGAGGCTCCTCCTGGTTTATGCTGCCCGCAGTAAAACCACACTAATGCCAAACAGACATTGCAAAATAATTTCTAGTATGAATTGCTAATATGTCTTTTTATGCTTCACCATTGCACCAATTCCTTTGTAATCTTCTCTATATGAGACAAAATTTCAGAGCAGAAAGAGACATGTCACAGCCATTCATTGCTATTTTTGTATGTTCCAAAGAGGTTTGTAAGAAGATTCATTCGTGTATATTACGATGCCCAAGTGAGTTCCTTTTCAAATGTGAACTGAGTATTGCATTTAGTTTTCTAGGCTAAATGCAAATGCATCTTTCTAACAAAAATGTCTAAGCATATCTAGACCCAGAGGACATCTCTTTTACTTGGAAAGTCAGCCAGGAGAGTACTGTGAAGAAAACCAGCCAAAGCATTGCAGGAACCAACTCCAAAGGAGTCCCCTAACAAGGTGGTTCTTCAGGATACTGACAGCAAGAGCACCAGCACTAAGTGACTGGCAGAAACAAACTGGAAGACAGGCGTGGGTCTGAAGTGAGTGATGGGTCCCTATCTCCAGCAGTTAGACTGAACCTGTGTTCTGAATGGACACAGGCAGAAGACACTCTCTCTAACGCTTTCTGTCCCTTTCCCCACCCTCTTCAAATGAAACCCCAAGTCCCCAGAAACCAGTGTTTCCACCTTAGGCGCTGTTGAACGGTCATCAGGAGCTTTACCAAACAGCCCAGTCTAATGCAGGTCTTGACAACTAAAACCTCCAGGTTATCAAGCTTCTGAAGCCCAACCAGCCTCTCGCTGGGCGGCTGGCACGTGGTGATGACTGTCCGTGGCAAGGGTGCCGTGGCCAACGTTTAATGCCTGGGGGCTCTTGGGTTAAGCCTCACCTCTGGGTCCTGTAATGACAGGTCGATGGTGCTGTGTGAAAGCCGTTCCAAGGGAGGAGGTCTGCGAAGGCGAGGGACTGCTGAAACCAGACTTCTCTGACTTCTTTAATGTAGTTGGCGATGGCATTCCTGGCAAGAATGATTGATAAGTGCAATTTAATAATGCTAGGTCATGGAACGACAGCCTATGCATTGTGAAAGTGGGTGCAGAAGCAGCTAGACAAACTTAAAGGACAAATGAAATGGAATATAACAGCAAGCTGAAAGCTCACTTCTGTTTGTGGTCTTTTTTTGAGGCAGAAGCAGCCATGGTTTGCTCTGAGCAATGAGTACTACAGGGCAGCCATGTTTTTCTTTTAAATCTGAAATATGGATAAGATGCAGCTTATTATTGCTACTGAAACCTACTCTGCTTTATTTTTAGAAATCTGTAATAGCTGGAGCATTTGGATTTTTACAGGCTTTTTATGACTTCTGTCTTTCACTCACTGTTTTAGTAGATTATTGCAAATGGATCTTTTAAATGTGCTGCACGACTCAAGGCACAACTAGAGAATGAAGTTTGCTGAGTTCAAACTCTGCCTCTCCTTACTCTCTTGACTTCAAAGGTATTTGGAAGTAATATATTTATGTGGTTCCCTTTTGCTTTCAAAATTTTTTTTAAAGGGTGAATGGTATTTGTGTCTTGATATTAGAAGCCACACTGGAATTATTTCAGAGTTGTTATTATGCCCTTGAACTATATCAAAGGCTTCCAATGAAAATCAGAGTTAAGTTGCCATCGGGTGAAACCTCTCCCATGGACAGGCAGAAATGGTGTAGTCTAACATAACTGGTTTGTGGTACTTTTTAAGAATAACTCCAGTTGATACCATATCAGGCCTGTGGCACCAAAGAAATCAGTGCAATGAATACATTACAATAGGCTCTTAAAATCCAAGCCTTTTCTGCCTATGATTTATGCTTGGATAAAATAATATTACAGCATAGAGGTGAAGAATATGTACGTGTGGCCGTATTATTCTCTGTATTTTGTAGTTCTGGAGGCATATGGGTATTCTGGTTATCTGCACATACTCAGTATGCCCAATAGATCAGACATTTTGCATCTCCTTAGGGATACAGCAAAACAAAGGTGCCAAACAGTTGAGGTTTCAGGTGCAAAAAAGCAAAATATCAGATAATGTTGAAGTTGAACTTCCACTCACAGTGTCATTCAACTTTCTTTTTTTAATAGAATTTAATTGTTAAAAAGTAAAGAGAGAGGCCTGGACAATATTATCTCTGGACAATATTATTAACTTTATGTTTAATAACACTAGTTTTATAGTCCCTGGGATGTTGATTGCAATATCCAGGAGCCTTATTGTACTTTATATGCTGCACTGCTGGGGCCTTAATGGTTTCAGTGAGGTTTTGCAGTTTATATTTCAGAAAGTTAAGTAAAGTAAGGGAGTGGTTAGAATTCCAAGGTTGTACTTGCAGCTTTCTCTCTCAAAACTGTTTGCTACATGGGTTTGCTGTTGTGGTGTCTTTTTTCTGACAGCAAGAAAACTATACAGTTAATCTTTTAAAAATAAAAGATCTGAATCGACAGATGATTGTGCAAGAAAAATACTGGGTTTTGTTTTTTTTTCATATTGGTCTTAAGGACTTTGGAGTAGGGACAAAAGCAAAAGGAGTCAGTTCAGGTTGGGGGTAAGAGAAAAGGAGACTGAACTAAGGTATTGCAATGCAATATTCCAGTCTGCCTGCTGAATTTCTGCTCAAATGGCATGTTGGGATGTAACTTAGTTGTTGCTCTGTGTCTGAGTGTTGATATTCAAGACAAAGAATACTCAAAAGTTAAGCAAAGGTGCTGTTGATTTCCTTATGATAGAGCAACTGGGGATGGAAACACCAAATGAGGGTCAACTCCAGCCCTAAGCACCAAGTCAAAGGTCAAGGGCAATATTTGTGCTTGGGGAGGGGTAGAGGAACTACACTGCTGGGATTAAGGCCGTGGGTGTATCTCCTCTGTGCTGGGCTGTGGAAGGGGCCAGGTTTGCCCTCAGGAAAGGTTTAAGGTAGCAGGCTGCATCCCTCTCAGTGCAAAGTCTCATGGATAGAAGCAGCAACTATTTAAGCGCAGGGATTATCACAATAAAATACACCTGCTTGTGAGCAGAGACCCAGGAGGGGACAGGACTACCTGCACCCTGGGCAAGCAGCTGAGGTCATGGGAGGAGTAAGGTCTCTAAGTCTCTGCACAGAATGGTTCAGCTGGCTCGTGAACTCCCTGATCTCCCTATACCCTCCAGATGCATATTCTCTTCAGGGTTGTGGGAGAGAGAAGAAAGCTTCAGAGCAAGTGAAGAAGCTATTCTTTTACCCCTGTGCTAAAAAACCTGCTTGACTCATCTAAACCACGGTAGGGAGGAGGGGCAGAGAGAGCAGTGGAATATGGTTTAAAGCTGTAACAAGTTCATGAGACTGTGTCCAAACACTGGGACTTGAGGAGCTACAACAAAGCTGACTGATGACCTTGCCCTGTGGCAACGCTGACCGGTGTCAAGTTCATTTTGAGATGGATTTTGTGAGGTCAAAGCAGCTGTTTTCATGTGAGAATACAGATTTTAATGTAACACTATGTTGTAAAACTGTGTAGAAAGACAAATGGAAGCACTTGTAATTGGTTCCTGTTTTTGTTATATTTGACATCAGCATTCTGACTGCCATGATTATCACTACTTTGTTGGGTCTTTTTATTTTCAGGGCATTTTGAAATGTATTGGTTTGGAACAGTCCAACTCTACCATGTTTTTATTTTGTTTGAGGTTTGTAATGACACATTTTATTTTGAGTGATCATATCCATCAGATCGTGAGAAAAAAAATGGCTGCTTCCTAGTTCAGAAGAATATGCAAACAGGAGCTTAATTACATCACTTAATATTGACCAAAAGAAAGAATGAGATGAGCTTGCCAGCTCATTTCCAAAGCATGTTTTGTCCTTTAAGAGGGGAGGGTATGACAGAAAGTTAGGCAGTGCAAAGCAATTAGCATCATTCACATTTTCTGTTGCACTAGCATGGTGTTCTAGCAGCAAAATTCAAACATTCTTTGAATGGGTTAATAAAAGAAGAAACACAGTCGGCATGCAAGAAAAAGGTTTCCAAGAACAAGCCAAAATATGTCCCATTCTTCTAAATTTATCACAGCCATGTCACATTATCCTTGAGACTGCCAGGAATGTCAATTTTTTTGCAATTTAAAAAAAATATCTCATTTAGCACCATATGTTTGGTTAATGTGCCTGATATACCCTGCGTATTCTTTAGTCCATCCATTTCTAATACTCATTTTCTTTTTTACCCCTTTGCTAAGCCATATGTTACAATGCTGGTCATTCTGTCGAAGCTCCTTTTGGGAGCTGAGAGCGAGGGGACTCAGGTTTAATCACCCAGAAAAACTTAAATCTGATACTACAGGTCTCACTTTTAGGTAGGATGTCTCAACACTTGAGTTAGGGTTGTAGGTGCCCAGTGACTATGAAAATCAGGCCACCTCTGAGATAACATGGTGAACATTAACAACTGTGAGGCAGGAACTAAGATAAATGACTAAATATGGAATTAGGTGTTTAATATTTGGCACCCATGTTCGAGACTCTTGGCTAGTTTTAAAGGTCTTCTGTTTCATACCTAATGAGTTTTAACACATTTAGTGCTCCCTGGTCCTCAGCCTCCCCTCCTGTGCTGCTCAGGGATGCAGGAAATTAAAAAGTTAAAAGTGAAGCTACCCCGGGCAGAGCCCAGGGAGCAGGCTGCTGCCTTGCACAGCTTTCCTCAACACTGCTCCCAAGAGCCAGTGAATATTGGGGGCCGTAGCACTGGAGATTTCCCCAAGGACAGGGTAGTGCCAACTCCTAAGGACACCTCTGAGTCCCTCTGTCTGTCTGTCTCCTCTCTGGTGCAGGGCAGCAACAAACTACAATATCCCCCAAGCCCTTCTCAGCTGTGCTGGCCAGTGAATGGGGAATGGAGCCAAGGATCCTCCCCGTTCCCTGCCTCCTTCTATCCATCTGCTCTGAGCAAGGAATAAACAAGAACAGCCAGAACACAACGGCTGGGTAACCCAGGTGGGACTTAAAAGCATTTCTTACTATTCTGTGTATAGGACTGTTGCCCAAATCACAGTCACACCTGGCACTTTGAGGATTTCATAATTCAGGTCTGAGTCTCCTCTGAATGTTATTTAGAGTGCAAGAGAAGAAAATCAGACTTAGTCTATTTTCATCTTATGGCAGCTTTTAACTCCAGAATAAATGGAAAAGTTAATTGCTAAATAAAAAAGAAAATAAAGGGATTTGTGGCATGAAACACAGATGGAAGTCTGAGTGGGTGTGTTGCTTTAACTTACTGTACTTGTGTTCATGTGATTCTGCAAGTATATGTGTGCCAAACATATATGGTCTTAGCCTGTTCCCTTTAACATGAATCCATTTTTTTCACTGGACAGAGGGAACCAGATCAAAGCCCATGATGGTGCTAAATGGAAGAAGATGTGTACTTTCGTATTTTTTTCCAAAAGAAAATCTTAATTTGACATTGGTTTTTCAGTTGAAAAGAAGTTTAATTGCAGTACACAATAAGCAGAAAATTCAGACAACAATAATCTTGAAACTGTTAGCAGCATTATATTTCTATCAAGGAATCTCTGTGCCTTTTCAACATTAGAGCTTTCTGAATTTTCATTAATTTGGCATTTCCCTAAACACACGAGTTATTTTGTTCATTCCACATCATGCATCACACCCTTCTGCTCAATGCATAATGCAAGCGTAAATGGGATCCATGTCCTTGGGAGACTCTGGTTACTGGAGCCATTGCACGGATGTTGAAGTCCCGCAGCAAGACTTTCCAAAACTCTGCACTTCGCAAACCTCCAGCCCAAGTTTTAATCAGTGAATGCACAGGAATACTTCATGTTCCTCATCTTCTAAGGGGCACTGGAGCATTGTGATGGTTTTAATTCCTCTACCTCCTTATGTTTGCCAGTACTAGGAACGCACCACATAAGAGTCTTCCTTGAGTACAGCTAAAGATCTTCAAATTTTCAGGTATGAGGCTGATATATATTTAAATGGACCAGAAAATGATGCGTGAGAATTGAATGCACAAATCCTTCCCAGAACAAAGAAATATCTATGAACCTACTTTCATATACCTATGCACCTAGGTCCTGAAATTAGGGATAACTCTGATGGAGTGAATGGAGTCACAGCAACGTACGAGGAGAACAATCCCCCTTCTCTCCAAGTCTACAGCTGTACCTGTACCTGTATTTCCATACAATTTCACTTGATCAGTTTCTGAATGCACACTTCTTAACTCCATCTCAAGTTAGCCACACTGGTAGACCAGCTAATATTCATCTCCAAAGACGACTTCTGGATAATTACCCCAGTATTCCCAGTAGCTCTCTGCCACTAGACTCTTGGTGGAGACTTGGTAACAAAAGCTATGAATGGAATATGGTCTGGATCTTCATTTTCAAGGGACACTATGAAAAGGAATCATGGAAGCTCAGATATTACCAGGTGGACCATGAACTCAACAACATGCAGAACAAACAGATGATGCAGAAAAACGAGTTGGCTGTGGAAGGAAAAACTGATATACGGAAAGAATTTTTAAAGGAATTCTCATCCTTCTGTGCAAATTATTCCAGCAGTTTCACTGAAATCACTATCATCAGAAATGCTGATCAGCTGTTCGCTTTTTTTTTTCTTTTCTTTTCTGGGGAATTCTTAATTTCAAGCTTCTTGACATTTTGATGGCTACACTACTGTCAGTCACAGTGAGTCTGCTCTTCTTAGTGCTGAGCAAACTTTATTTGTCATCAGCTGAGATACGATCACCCTAACTGCCATCCATCAGTTTACTGTATTAGTTGCTCCAGTGTACACAAAATACAACACAGATGGAAATTCACTCATCCTAATGAAGTGCTCTTTAGCTTCTACAATCTGAATGGATACTTGCTCCCCTGCTTGCAGCCTAAGTTACCATGATCACTGATTAACTACCTGCCAGTGAGCACCTCGCTTCACAAGACCAAATCCAGCTTAATAAACAGTGACTTTACAGAAGAAAAATGAAAGCTCCCCCTCTATCCACTTATCAAACTGCTGCATATGCATCACCAACACACACAACCAGTTTCCTCAGAACTCGACATCTGACAGATCATCAGGAAAACAGAGCTAATCTATCCGTACCCATCAACATCGCATCATAGGTGACTGCCAGATACTTAAGAAGCTATCCAAAAGAAATGTCACAACTCTCTTCCAAGACACTACAAAAGAAATGTTCCAAATAAAATAAAGCAAATGCACGTACAAGTAAATGAGCCAAAGAACTTAATAAAAAGAGATTGATTAAAATGAGGACCAGAATGTTCAAAAAGGACTGAGAGAGAGAGAGAGAGAGGTGCCAAAGGCGCATTAAAATGATTCAATGGCTTTAGGTTTTAAATGCTTTTGGACCCCTCAGTGATTTTTGGCCAAAAATTATAATTCGAGTTAGAATAAACATTCTGATGTCACTTAGGAAATAGATGGCTGAAATTTCTCCTTTGTAAATGAGCGCTGCTCCATTGAAAAAGGAGAAATATCAGTTTATACTGATGGAAAATCTTGATTTTCAGACTGAGCGCTACAATTTTCACCATTATTTTAAAACCCCACCCCATTCAAATCCACCTTAAATTGTTTGCTGCAATGTTCCCACGGAGTGTATTACCTTATGTGTTTGCATCTATGTTTACAGCATCCTCTGGATTGTATTGGATCTCTTACATTAGCCTTCATTCCTGCTTTGTCACCCAAGCGGTTCTTTCAGTAACTAATAAACTAGCACTCAACAGATTAGCAATCTTTTCAAAATATAATTTCACGAGTTTTCTATTTAAAAACTCTAATGAGAAATGTAATAAGCAGCGAGATAACAGCGCAATTTTCCCTTTGATTTCATTTTAGTTTCAGTACCATTTTGCATTGTATAAATATATATATTGTGATAAGAATTTTCAAAAATTTCTAATGACGTCTTTAAACATCTCATCATTTTAAATTCATGACTACATTTGTTTCATTTCAAATGTTATTTGAGAGTTTTTCAGCATGCTTGGCAGATTCCATATAGCAGCAGGGACAAACGGCAGCCATCCATAGGAGAATATACCTTTATGTGGGTGATTTGGGGATGGAACATGTATAGCAGTAAGGCAAAAAATGCCATCATAAATTTGGATGGCATTTACAAAGCCCTCTAAAAAGTCCTTGCATACGATTATAGCTGAGGTATGATATTTTTGCAAGTAAAAGACCCAGAATAGATTTATGTTTCAACTATATCTTCCTGAGATGCATATGGATGCTAAATTGCAAGTGATACTAAAGGGAATTTTAGTAACTGAAGGGGATGGAGAAAAATTTTCTGGAGTTTATTTTCTCAAAAATAATTTTCTCATTATTTGCATTTCATCAAGAGATCATTGGCTACCCAGGCTATACACAACAATGATGGCTGCTAAATGCCAAAGGCATGAGATGGAGATGGGTAAATATGCAGATTTTTTCGACCTGTGACTTCAGTTACTGCATGGTAATGTTTTCAAATGACTTTTATGATGACAAGACTAAGTTTGGTGTTAAGATCCGTTTTGAAGACTTAATTGGTGACCACTGCCATTGAACATATGTTTTAATTAATAAAAGAGCTGTGGTCAGGATTGAAAACAGCTCAGGTGATTTACCATGTACTGTAAAGTCACCTGATTTCTGCACAATTTGAGGTGAAGAGTTTAGATGTTATTCCAAAGAAAGAAAGAGTTGCAAACTGAATCCATGTGCATCGTACCCAACTAAAATGGATTTGTAATTTGACAGGTCAAGAGTGTACTCATGGAACTGTTATGTACTGCTCTCCAGTGGTCCTTGGTATTTGCACCATGTGACTGCCCAGGTTTGACAGGCACAGGACTGAGCAGTCAGCCCATTTCTCTGTAACACAGAAAATAATTTGTAGCTGACCTACAGCTGCTGTGCTCTTTTACAGGACAGGGTCTGTGGCCAGTTGTGGGCTGGTAAGTGCCCGCTGGAATGGCACTTCCCTCCTGGGGAAGGCTTGGCAGCTCCCAGGCACTTAAACCACTTTCTGACAGGTCGGCTCTCAGGTGGGTGAGATCAGATTGGTGGAACCAGCCTCATTTTTCTGCATTCCCAATAGCTTTAGGATTCTGGGAAAACAAATAATCCCCCTGGAAAAAAAAAATGTTCAGCTGCAGGGAAGGCAGAGCACAGCAGTTTGGCTCTGGTGTCATTTCCAGAGGAGCCTGGTGTGACCATGCTGCCCGCAGGTGGGTTTGTGTGACCTGCCCAACACCTCTCTCATCTACTGGGCAATTTAAAACACATCTGACGGAGAGGCAGAGGGCTCACAGGGAAAACTCCCAGCAAGCTTCATGAAAACAGGCATGGGAAGGGCAGAGGTAACATGTAAGTGATGCCTCCACTCTGGCAAAGTGCTTGGCACGAGCCCTCTCTTTTACTAGGCACCGGAGAACCCACAGGAGAGGGACACCTGGTACATCCCCCCAACCAACACAAAATGTCTGTGCACCGAGAACAAGAGCATTGGTTTGAATAAGCACACCCACCATGTAGTGCTCCGCGGTGTTCGGGGTTTCTTAGATATCCTGATTTTATAAAAGAAAGTAAAAGAAGAAAAAAGAAACAAGGTGAGAGAGAACACTATCATAATACGTAGCAAGCAGGATACTGTGTGAAATCTTGGCCCAGTGAAGTGATAAAGGGGAAGCTTTCAGTTTGCTTAAGGGAAACCTTACGAGCAAAGAGTAAAATTACCAAAATACCACATTGCAGAAAATGGGTGCATTTAGGTTCAATCAAGCTGTAAAAAGGAAAATGGCACTTTAGCTTACAAAAATGCAGGGACAGAGGGAGCCATCAGAAGCAACTTTACAAGATTTGTATGCATGAGGATGCTGCTTCACTGGACCAAGAAAGCTACAGTATGGGACAGGATTTTTCTTTTATTAGATACTTTGCTAGATAGCTCTGTCGAACCTCAGAAACTGCTGCTCTGGCATTATGAAATAATCCTACATAACTTGATCTCATGAACTTAGGAACACAGAAAAATAGCCATGCCAAATCAGATTACAGGGATCCACCTAGCCCAGTATCCTCTCTCTGACAGTGGTAACTAATGGATGCCTAGAAAAGAGTAAAAGACCAGGGAAAGCATACAGTGATAATTCTCCAAAATACTCTCCCAGCCTCCAATGATTTGTGATTCAAGGACTTCTAGGACAAAGTTGATATCATGGTATTCAAGGTACTCGAGAATCCAAATGCACAGATTTACACCCTCTCCCCCCTCCTCCCCCTTTTTTGGATTACCACCCCCATGAGATTTCCACTAGTCACAGAAAAAAGGTTTCACAGTTTGGTGCTGGCAAGTCCAGTGCTGTTGCCACTAACTCTGAATGAGCTAACAGCTTTCAAGCCCAATAATGTTATGTGTATAAGAGCATCCAACACTTTTTTCCTACGTAAAAAAGTGACATGTGTGCTGAGGTGCTCTAAGTGTATATACTTTGGGAGATTTTATATATATATATATTATTTAAAAAAAAAAAACAAGAAACTGGCTGTAAATTGATATTAACATTTTTCAGTATATGTGTAAAACACATGTTTCAGAAGAATAGAAGAGAGAAACTGTCACTCACTGGGAAGCTTTAGAGCTATCTGGCTCCCTGGGAAACTGCATGCAACTATTCTGGTGTCCAAGGGTTTGACCAGTGAGTTTCCTCTTCCTGCAAAGAATGAATGCAGAAGTAATAGAAAGTCTGAGGGGGAAGATTTTAGCAAATGGCTAAAGATATTCCTATTCTGCCCACTCCAGCAGGTTAGGAAGCAGGTGGTGGTGGTGGAAGAAAAAGGGTGGGAAAGGAGAAGCACCTCCCTTCCCCTCCCAGCAGCCGGCACAGGGAAGGGCAGGAGGTGCAGCTGGGAGAGCGTCGCAGGCTGGCAGCTCAGCCCTCTGCAACCCCTTTGTGAGGCTGCACTGATACGCAACGCTGCCGACAGGTCATCGCAGCCCCAGCACTGCCACACCACGTCAGGACGTTCTGCTCTGATTATCTGGGGTCTTGCTGTGACTCCCTTTCAGGATGGAACGTGGCTCACCAGCACTCGGTGACTGCCTCTGAGCACGCTGGGCTGCAGGAGCTTCATTAGCACTGCTACCAGGAACATAAAAATCCCCCCAGACAGGAACAGTGACTTCTTAAGCACCAGGCTTAGTTTACTATCCACTGTTCAGGGGAGGGTGTGTTTTTTTTTTTCCCTGAAGTTTTAATTTTTTTTTAATCGAATCGGTGCCTACATGTGAAATTTTTACTTCATTTATAAAAAGAATCAGCAAAAGTAGGGGTCTAAAAAAAATGCTTATCCTTACATTTTTGATGGACTCTTGACTTTGTAAGAGTCTAAAGGCAGGAATGTTATATTAGGGAGTCCCTATAACTTTACTAAAAGCAAAAATTAGAAAGTGATCGAAAAGTTTTATAGAGGAGAGCAGAAATATAATTTTAAGCCTTTTAAAATTGCCTGAACTGTGAAATCAAGTAATGAACACTAGAAAAGGATCTGTCGGCTGGAATCAAAGCTTAGACTAGTCAGCATTTTCTTCCTAAACCTTATTATGGCAAAGATTTTTCATCTCTGCACTCTGTTCATCCCAACAAATAAACTGCCTTGACCTCAACCTGTTACTCAGTGAAGTCTGCTGTCATCTTTGACTAAACCCTTTTCTTCCCCTTCAAAGCCCTCGGCACCACTGGGAAGGTGGGAAGACACAGCTGTGCACTCATTCAAGTTGATACCCGGTCATCAGCAGACAGCATTTCACAGTACAAATTACAAGCAACAGAGGGGAAAAAAAATGAGAAAAAAAAAATAAAATAAAAAAAAATGTAGTGCCAATGAATTCTGGAAGGGGGCAACATTTTTCATCAATTTAACAATGAGATTTTCATAGAAAGAAGTTTTGTGCGTGTGTGATATTATGAACTAGCATTTGCAGGCAAGAAACATTTTGCTTATGCCCGAGCAATGAACCTGTGCTAACACCACACAGGAAGAACTGAAGGACATCAAGGAACCTATTTGTATTTCTTTTATATTTCCTAAGTTGAGTGCATTAACTGTCTCAAAGAGATTCAGCTCCAAATGTCTGTAGCTTTTTAGACTTAGAAAAAGTCATGGCTATATAATGTAACATTGCTAAATAATAATAATAAAAATAAATACATATTATGGAACACAGGACAGCAAGGTATGTCATGAGGAAACCCGTATAGCTAGAGCAGTCATTTCTTCAAATACATCATCATGACAAAACCATGTAAGAAGCTTTCTAATACAAAGACATATCAGAAAAAAAAGACATTTCATATAAAGTTGGGACTTCTCTGGGTGATTAATGCTACGTTCAACAAAGGAGACAGTGTCTGTCTAATTACATTAAATACTTATCTTCTAGGGATTGGCAGGGTGTTTCTGCTCAATGTCACTTTTCATGACAATGTAATGATAGATCCGTTTACTTACCAGTGCCATTAGCAAAAATTGTACTGTTTTCTCAACTGCCCTCATATCACAAAAATATTTGATTAACACACTGTAGCTTATCTAATACTCTAAGCAACATATTCTGCATAGTTTTCTCTCTATTAAAAGAACAAGATTACAGCTCATAAAATTTTTATTGCACTCACACAAAAATAAATGAATAATGTGTGATAGAGTTCAAGTATCTTACTAGTTCCCAAAACAGGTTTTTTGGAGTGAAAATACTAAGATTGTGGGGGAAACAAGCAAACAAACAAAGTCAGTACTCTGAGGCACTACTTTTCATCCAGTCTTCAGCTATTATTTCCTTTTGATTTCGGCACATCTTTGGAAACTTTTAATAAATTAGGAAAAAAAAAAGAAAAAAGAAAAAAAGAAAAGCTTTCATTCCTTTGCTGAAAAATAGACATGGCCATCTCCCAAGTCTTTAAAATTCACCGCATTGTGAAGTGACTCTTCAGAGTCATGCTACTGTGCCAACACACAAAGAACAATAAACCTCTGGAAGAATGTACACAGCGAAGGCAGTTTATATAGTAACAAGATAATTTCATAAACCTATATTGAAGAGAAAGGCTGTGATGTAACATTCTAGCAGTATGTATCAGCTACCTGATATTTAGTAACAAGGTTAAACTACTATCTGTTTGTCTCAGCACTCTTCATAATTCACTTTTTAATGGATGGACAGGGAAAGTCAGCAGTGTATGGCACAGATCATTTCAGAAATAGGACAAGACAGCTCATGGCAGTACCTATTTCAAAACATGCTCCATCTTTCCACACAATCACATCAAAAGTCTATACTTAGCAGGTACAATACTTCAAATCTACTCATAAATCCTTTGAGGGGTAGGCTTCTATTCCTAAGTAAAACAGCAAATATGAAAAATAAAGACTCCTGAGGAGGAGGTGTCACCACCAACCGGTACCACGTGGAGTGCATCAGAGCTTGTCTTCTTGGTATCTCCTGCCTGTGCTGGAGAGGGCACGTGGCAAGCTCCCTCCAGTGAGGAGTTAGGACATCAACCCCATTTTGTTATGGGTCCTCACACTGCCACGAAATGGCAGCAAGAACATACCAAAACTGAGGAAACCATGATATTAGGTGTAACTTGGCAGCAGAATGCAGAATTAACCAAAATGGTCCATAAAATCCCTTGCAAGTGACTCTTGCAGCGAAAGGATGACACCGCAGCCAACTGCCACATATGACTCTCCAAATTAATAATGGATTTAGGATATTCATTCCCTGAGCTGCGAGGGCTCGGGATGTGCCTGCAATTATCTAGATATAAGTCTGACACACATTATCCTTCTATCAATGTCATTTCCCTTAGTAGCCAACAGATTATCAGCAGCTTTGTGATATTCCAGGTGTCAAAGAAGAATTAAAACCACAACAATTGCACAAACAAAGGGACAAAAGAGGGGATACGTGTTTCTGAGCCCTGCATATCAATTTAATATGTGCAGCTGACAATGATGCAAATGTCCTCGGGAGAGAGGCAGCAAGATCTGTGCCCAAACATACACACACCACCGTCAGCAAGATGGCAGGGAACAGAAGCAGTAGGATTCCCAGCCCAGGACACATGCCTCAGCAGGCAAAGCAACCCAATGAAACAATCCTCTGGTTGGGGAGAATTTTGGAAGCACCTGATATGGAAAAGGGCCCTAAACAAGCCAGATGGTACTTTTCGCTGGCAGCAGAAAATAAGAGACAGCCAAAAACATTACAGCATTTCCCCAAGAGGCCAGCAAATCGATTTTTAACCATTTTTTTTTTTAAGTGACGCTATGAATATAAAAAATAATGTTTCTATGCATTTTAAAATCACTAATTTAATGAATAATACACTTAAGAAGTCAACAACTGGAAGAGATGAGAAAGCGATGGATTTCCACCTTCCCAGGGTGGTTGGATGTTTGACATCAGGTTTCTCTTCAGTCACTGCCACTGTTTACTCTGAATTAAGTGACAGTTTTTGTTCAGGGTTTTCCACATAACATTAGGGAGAAAAATCCTGCAGAAGCAGAGAAATAGCACTGCAAAATTACAACAGCACAACAGTGCTCAGGACATGTGTGAAATGCTGTTTGTAATACTGCTTTGCCCTCTTAAAACCTGTCCTCCCCAAATTATTTGGTTTATAAATAAAGAATTTTTTAACAGAGGGCAGGAAATTTATTTAATGCTTAGAAGTTCCCATTTGGCTATGGATTTGCATAAGAAATACAGCTGTTTGGGGGATCTTTTGATTTTTAAAATCTCAAAATTGCCAGAATTTGCAATTCCACCTGGATGACAGGACTCTTTGCAGGAATCATTTTGGTGTCAGATATTGAACCTTTGCTTTGACAGTGGGAAGCAGCTCCTTGTACAGCCCATTTATAGTAGGTGTGGCCGAGCAGTTTTCACTCAAGGAATGGAAGAGAGATGTAGGCTGTAAGGACCAAAAAGGGCAAAGCAAGGCAGGAGTCACGGAAGAGTGGGAATGACCCTTTGCTTCAAAGATGCACCTCCCACCTAGGACTGGGCAAGTTCAGAGGAAGAGTCAGGATGATGCTTTACTTTTGTTATTTCAGTTAACAGTAAAGGCAAGCCCTGTGACAGGGTTAAATTTGGACTAGATCCAAAGTGCTTTCTCCTGTTTGGAGCAGGGTAGTGCATTAGTGTGCTGCACCACAGATAATACTCATGGACACAAACGTGGGCTGCTGTAATAAAACGGGACATTACACTAAGAACAAAGAAAGATAATCCATACATTTATGTATTTCAAATCTCTCTGACTGTAAATCCTTACTTTTAAAATAAGACATATTTCCCTTCTATAGGTAGAACCCAAGACTTTGTCTCCAGCCCTTGCTGAGATAAAATAGTCCCATTCTTTTCAAGAGTACTACTCTTGGACATGAGGACTGCATCTCACTTTGTTGGCTTTTGGGGGTTCAAAGATCTGCATGCAAATCCCAGTGAGACAAATGAAGACTGTGCACAAAACAGTAAAACAGCCTATAATTTTCCAGCTAACTTTAGCAACAGGATTTCTTATGTTATGCTTTTTGGTGTGTATCACACTGAAAATAGCAGGAACCATGGATATAAGAGAACAGCAGAGAGGATGATCTCACCAGGGCTGCGCTGGGCAAGCAGAGGTGGAGGATGCTGTGGGTTACCTGCTCTCCCCTGAGCAAGCCACCAGCAAAATCAGAATAAAACTGCAGCACACGAGATGAAGACATTGCTGAACCTGAAGTTTTTATGGAGCTGGAAAATGAAGAAAATAGAGTACTTAAGCAGCATCCCTCATGGAGGCTGCAGTGTCCTCATTACAGTCACTGCTGCGGGGCTGGGCTGTTTGGGGGAGCCCTGCATTCATGCCATATGGTTATGGGTCAAGGTTACAGACTACCCACTTTGGGGGAACAACACAGCTGCTACCACAGCACATATACAGTCCTGGAGGTATAGGATGGCTCTGCAGCCACTCAGCCAAATTGTTACCTGAGCTAACGAGCTGCCAGACAGATTTCTCTGCTTTCCTATGCTCACTGATGGCTGCGGTCAAAGTGTTGGGGCAGCACTTAACTTGAGAGAAAGTAACCAGGGAATGATTTATTCACTACTTCTGGCAGTAAAGAAAACCACTATGGAGCATCAAGCAAAATGATCAGGCAACAGAGAAGAGAAGTGGTTCTTGCTTACGCAGCTCCAGCAAAACTGGAACTTGCTGCCATGGGATCTTGTGCTGAAATAAAGAATGAGTTAAAAAGAACTGATCACATAGAATCATAATCATAGAATCATAGGGGGCTGGAAGGGACCTCTGACGAATCTCCAAAGGAAAAGTCCACTGAAGGCTGTCAAACAAAGATGTGAACAGAGCCTCTGGCTCATAAAACCAAGCTGTTTGCTGCCAAAATCTGAGAGACCACTCTGAAAAGCATCACTGGATGCCTGTCCTGCTGTTGTATTCTTTCCTTAAGTGTCCACTACCAGCTTGTGTCAGAGGTAGCATACTGGGCTAGGTGAGCCTTCAGGCTAGCTGAGAAGAGCCATTTTTCCCTCTCTGTAGGAAGATCCACATTTTTTCTAGGCTGGAATGCACTGTACCTAGCAGCTGAGAAACAGGAAAATTGCAGTAGGTATCCAGCTCAATGAAATCAAGATCTCAGGATTGCTCCTCACTTTGTGCAGAGCCAGGGGAACATCTAGAGTCAGTTCTGTCAGACACAGTGTGGGAAAGGAAATGAAAAAAAGAGATGTAATACAGTTTGCTTCCTGTTCCCGTTCCTGTACCATCTTCTCTCTGTCCCCTAACGCCTCTCATTGCACATTTTGGGTGAAAATGTTGCCTTTAAAAGAAAGGCTGTTTTCTCCTCTGAAGCAAAGATCAAAACGTGTGCAGGGAGCACAGTAGCCGCACTGTGTGCTCCGCAGCGGAGCGATGGTTGTACTGGGAATGTTAATAAACAGTGCTGAGAGCAGAACTTCTGCATAAAAAAAGGGTGTATGTTACATCTCTCCCCCTCTCCCCTGTCTCATGCAATATTTACACAGCTGTGCTTTGTAAAATGTGGAGGGGAGTTTTTTATTATTATTTTTTGGTAATTTATTTACCTAAGATAGCCCAGCATCTGTTTCGCGGTGAGCTTCCTTCACAAAGTTTCACAGTTGCCTTGACTGATGCAAAAGGAGGTCATGGTCCTTCCTCAGATCCTAAACCCATTTGTTTCAACCCCTTAGCCATTCTCTTTGGCTAATTTGTGTTCTGCTCTGTGTTTTTGGTTTGTTCTCTACTTGGAAAAGTGCATCCCTTGGGGAACTGATCTGGCTAGGTGAGTATTTTAGTTATCTGCTTTATACAATGCAGAAGTGCACAGGAATTTGCAATAATCTGCATCATTTACTGGCTCTCAATATGTACTGTATATTGGCTCTGAAGACTACTAATATTTTCCAGCTGCCTCAAAAAAATAAAAAGGAGAAGAAAGAGTTCAATGGAGTCTTTGCAGTGGGTCCTTTCCCATGACTGCCTACACAGGTGATGAAGACTTTTCCTGTATCCTGAAGAATTAATAAGCCTGAACATTTCTGTACCAGCAGCATACCACGGGAGAGAAAATATTGCTTCTGCTTCCCAAACACATTAGAAAAAGCAAGTCTGCTGATCTCAACTGCTAAGACAGCACATGAAGGGAATGCAGTCCATTTCCTAACCAAGATCTAATCTATAGAAGAGTTTATAGATCCAAGTCAACATCCTGAATTGGTCCCAGAAGCAAACACGAAAACTAGTTCAACTTTAGGAAGACAGGTACAATACTTCCAATGTGTTTAATCCCATTTTGCAATTACACAGTCCCATGCTGCACTATCAGATGATCTTCAAGGATAACTGCATCAGAGGAGACCTGTCTGGAGCTCACAAAGATTCATGTTTGACAGACTCCAAATCAGCAAGAAATGCAGGGCCATATTCAGAGGGGGCTTCTGTCCTTCGGAGCTCACGTTGGAGAAGATGTAAGAAAGTGTCTGCTCTTGTCCCAATGCCAAGGAAGCTTCTAGTTTTCACTTGGTGTCAGACGTGAGACATGAACCATATCACTGTCTTTGCATTATTTGCATGTGTTAAGGTGCTCTTATGGCTGTCCCAGTACACAGATGATCTGCTTTTAACTTGGTCAGTAAAGTCAGTGAAAGCAGTATGTCTGGATGATGGTAGCACCAAGCCAGTTGAAACCACAGCTTTAGTCTGCTATGTGAAGTGAAACACTCTCTGCATTTTGTAACTCAGAACTCCTAAAGCTCCATACCCATTTTAAAATTATGCATTTCCTGACATCTGGAATTAAATGCAAGAAGCAGAGCCACAACATTGACTGACTGCTCCATGACAATCCTGAAGGGATAGTTTTCCTCAGGAGATTACAGCACAGCTGAGGCACGTGCTCTAACACTTGCATGGGATTTTAATTGTATAAAAAATTGAAAGTACAGCTTAGGCTGAATGTCAGGTCCAAGTTTGTTGTGCTGTCCAGTTTATAGAAAAACAGGAGCCTTTGAGAGGTGTGAAAACATCTAGGAGTTTTCAATCTGATCTGACTTTTCCATCAGTAGTTCTTTCCACACCTCTAACTTCCTTCCATGATTTTGAGACAGGAATGCCAGCAGCATGGCATGTTGTCACAGGTCTCATGCTATGAGGTGAATCGCCAAAGAAAAGCTGAGCTATTGATCCAGTGGTAATCTGCTGCCAAAATGACTATGTCTGTTGTAGCAAATGAGTGGTGTTAATCATTTGACTTGATGAATGCTTTTGCAAAAGATGGACAATGCTCAAAGCACCACTATTGACCTGCTGCATTTTTCCTGGCTCACATTAAGTTCTTCATTTTTGCTGGCCTTGACTCCCTTTAGAGTTTAAGTTATCCATTAAGGTGCAGTTCTGGAAAAGTTCTGTTTAAAATAAACAACAACTTATATTGGTGAGTGACTCATCAACTATGCAGCAGCCTGATTCTGATTGCCTGGCAGAGAAACACACACATTTTGTGCAGGATCTGATAAAAGATCTATAATGTGCTAACACAAACCTATCATGTAGCACCTGTGACTAACAGATTGTGATATCAAAGTCTTGATGCCTAAGTGCTCCTGTAAATGCATTAAACTTTTAGCGGCAGGAACTGTAGACTGCTAGTGACAAGGAGCTGATATGGTATTTCAGTAAAAGTTGATAAGTGTTATTGCTGTTAGAAGAAAAGAAACATTTTATGTTCTTGAAAACCACTGGGCAGCTTGTGTTTTGATGGGATACTGTAATGCAGAGAGCAGGGATAAGGGAACACATGGACTCTGTGAAAGCAAAAAGACATTTAAGAAAAGCTCTGTATTCTGCAGTAGCTGGAGTTCCTTGAGGTGTGCTCCCATCCTATGTTTGGCTTCGGGCATCTACTTGTTCACTTAAACCCAACTTTTTAGGCAGCAGCATGCCCATGAGGGCATGTTTAATTCTTTGTACCAGTAATGGAAGCATGAGAGGTAGCACAGGCCCAAGCACACTCTGCTTCTTGGCTGTGGCAGAACAAGGATGTTGGAAGACTGTAAAGTGGGGAGAAATGTGGGAAACTGTGTAGAAAGCCTTATAGATGAGGAGAAGCACGGGTCTCATTGGGAATGGGGACATGGGGCAGGAGATCTAGTCACAGTACACAGTCTAACAAAGCTCAGAAGAAGTTTTTTCAAAGAAAATGAACAGCGGAAGTTGCATGAACCTGGGAGGCAACAGGTTCTGTCTGCCGGACGGCTCGCAGCACCTCTTCATCAGCTTAATGGCACAAATTAGCTTGATGAAATTCTTTCTGCTGTAAACCAAAATGTTCTGGCCACAAGAGAAACACGATCTGTTTCTGACCTCCCATGCAAAGAGCCAAACTATGTCGTGGGCTGGAGGTTTGCCTGGTTGCAAAATGTTCCCATCGTCTTCAGATATTAAGTTCAATGGAGGAAAAAATGGCACTGGTGCCCCGATAAATGTATCAAGGTATGGAAAGAAGCTGCTGCACAAGGCAGGGACAATTCTCGTGGCTATGTGAGTATGCTGTCTGACCTTTCTTTACACACTGAGAATTGGAGGGCAGGACAATGTCACATCTGGGAAATACTGAGTAAATATAATTGGCAGGGATCCTGGACGTAGACCTCCTCTGGTATAAGGAAAAGAAATGTCGCCTTGTTTTTGACTTTCTTAAATAGGTCTATGAGTATCCAAACAGTTCTGCTTAAGGAAATGAATAAAGATCATGAAATTCCTGTGTTTAGTTATGATCCAGTGAAAACTGCCCACTACAGCAAGTCACTGAAAAGCAGTGCCAGAGAATTATTTGATATTGAATACTCCAGGTCTGAAGTTGAATGTTTTCCCAGTAAAAAGGGATTATTCTTCTATTCCCTATTTTCTAGAATACATCGTTCTCATGTTTTTAATCATATTTTCTACAGTCAGTCCCTTGAATCATTGGCAGTAATGTAGCACAGTCATTGGAAACTTCTCTGTGCTCTGACTTAGTGTGTGGCTTCAAGTCTTTTGATGAGCCCACAGACCTTTTGCCTGAGGACAGATCAGATGCACTCTGCATCCCTGATGCCAGGACATACTACACATATTTTATCTTCTAGGTACTGCCAGGCAACAACTATGTTTAGGGCATAAAGAATGCATAAAGAACACAATCTAGGATCTCCCTTACACCACTTTCTCTAGCATTTCCAAGATATAATTCTGAACAGACTTTGAAAATAAACTCTTGTGGTCATCTGTTCTATGCCTGAATGAGTCTTTCTGATGTGTAAGGAATAAATAAAAGTTTCTTAGAGTTTTCTTGCGTGCTGAGAAACTGCTAAAAAGAAAGCCCACACCAGATTTAAGAAACAAGAGTTTGGACTGGTTGCCTGCATGTGGTTGTTCCATAGCCAGCAATGGGGAGACATGCAGTACCATTAAGTTAGGGTCACTGTCACTGCAGGAAATATTCCAAAATAGGATTGCAGCTCATCAGCTGCACAGAAACTGCTCAGAAATTATTTTCAGACAGTCCCATAGATGGTGACATGAGAATAAGCAGCACTAGCCTGAGTGGTGTAGTGAGCAATCATGAGACTGACTTTAATAGCATCTTTACTACCAAAGACGTGTCCAGCAGTCTAACAGGGAGCTCTCTGCCTTACTGCAGGTTCATATAATATTATCAACTTCATGAGTCCCTCAACTGCCAATATGTCTTTCAGTCATGTACTGCAAGTGTTACTACTAATTCCTTCAGGTTTTTGCACTGAAAGTCTCATTTGGATCCTGGGGCTTTCAAGGGGAAGACACACAAGAGCCTAACACAGCGCGACCAGCAGCAGAACAGCCGGGGTGGCTGGGGAAGGGAAGGTGGTGATCACGGTATGAAAAGCCCCATCAGTCTTTCCGTGGAAGAAGGACCACAGAGCTCTACTCATTTTGCAAACAGGTGCAGTGTGTGGTCAAGACCACAAATGCAGCAGAGTTAATTGTCCCTTCAGATATCTCAACAAGTGCAAGGAGTACAAACATGTACCTTTCCTGGGGTTACTCTCTTCTAGGGACCAAATTAACTTGTGGAAACACAAGTACCAGGAAGATCTAAGTAAAGAAACTAACAGGATACTCTGAATTTGCATCTCAAACATCTTTCCATGCCACAATGTAGAAATACAATGGAAGTAAAATAGGCAAATACCATCCATATGCTATGACTGACAGAGCACAATGTGAACATTACTCCTGGAGTGAATCAAGAGAATGCATTAAAAATGCCTAAGTGGAATACTGATATACATTAACTCAATCTTCTCTTATTATGGAATTAAAAACTTCCACCGATAATTATGGTTACCCCTATGACAAGCAGAGCTGCCACAGAACTGAACACGGGCCAGCTTGGTACATGAGTTCAAAGCCAGTGTGATGTTGCCTTATTTTCTTACTAACATCATCTTTATCCTCTCTTGCCCTTCTTCTCAGTTAACAAGAATTATGGATTGAAAGTGCTGAGGTAAAGTAATGGTAAGGAGGATCCCGCAAAAGGTATTTGAAAAGCAGAAGTAATTTACTACATGTCTGCTTTGTTTTACTTCCTAAGCCTTCCTGTTGTGAAAGGAAATTCATCTTTTCTGGCAGTCTCCAGCCTTTTTAGGCCTGAGAGCTTCCCAGGAGCTTTCGAGTGCAGGTAAATGGATGCAAGTCTCAAGGAGTACAGTACAAGGAACATGGAATTAATGTTGGGTTTTGCTTTGGCTGTCATGTCTGACATACAAGGAGAGTGCTATATCCTTGCTTGCAAGAAGTGTCTAGATGTAAGAAACACGAGGCTGAGTCCTCTGCTCATTATGATGGGTCGGAGATGGCAGCAATGGAAAGGTCACGTTGCTGGTGTGAGAAACATGTAGGATCTACACCCAGGAAAGTCTCCACGTGAGACAGACATCAGGGTGCTCTGAGCCCCAGGGCCCTGGGATGTAAAAGCAGAGAGGAAGGATGTGGATGGACAATAGGTGCAGCCTGTGTTCTGCACGCAGCAGAGAGCCCAAGAGTAGGCACAGGGGAAGCATCCACTGCCTAATCTAAATAGCACACAGAGTGGTTTTGTCCTCTTCTGTTCTCCTGCCAGTTTGCACATATGTTCTGAGTATACAGCCTGCCCTCCAAAGACCACTTACAGGGGCAATCACAGGGAAGCAAAGCAGGAAGAAAGTATCCAAAAAGGGAATTTGTTCAAGAGAAAAAAATGGAGACAGATGTAGAGTGACTAGTCACGGCTGGCGGTAAATAACCCTCTGCCTGGAGTGTTCTCTTTCTCTAAGAGGAGTTCACATATTCCATTTCATATTTCCTTTCTAGGAAGTAGAATTTTTGTTTCCCTGGCATTTGTTCTTTTGTTTTTCTTTTTTCTTTCCCCTGTACACTTTTTCCCTTCTGCATGGTCTAAAATTGCCTTTTCATTTTCCCTTTCTCTTTTACGTTGTGCTCTCTCTTAAATTGCGACATTTCTCCAACCACCCGCTCACGCAGACCTAATTTCCCTGCACTGTTCCAGGGAACATCTTTCACTACAACCCTCTCATAGTCTCTGTGCCACGAGCACTTCCCTCTGTCTCTACATGTGCACAAGCATACGGGTGCTTCACACCTGCTCCTGCATTAGAGTCCCCACTTTCTTCTCATGTGCACACCTCAGAATTAAGCAAATGCAACACACACAGACAGAATATTCATCCTCTCACTCCCATAAACCTGTCAAGGCACATAGGCCAAGAAGCTATCTCTGCATAAATCTAAATCTCCTGTGAGGAAGCAATCTACTCAAAGGCAATAAAGCCAAAGGATATATTATTGTCTTTGGTGTGGATCCTACTGGGCTGGAAGGCTGGCTGCTGGCTCCTCTCTGAACTTTCCTTCCCAGCCAGAGCAGCCATCCCACAGACAACTCTAAGCTTCCTTTCCTTGGTTTGATTTCCTCCTCCCATTGTTTGGCCAGTAACCCAAAGGCCAGGGTTTAATTATGGAGTTTGGAAACCTGGCTTATGCTGCTCTGCCAGCACAGGATAAAACTTCAGCCTGCCTTCCGAACCAGCACCATTCTGCACTGTTGATACCTGCATTATCCCACGCAGCGTAAAATGAACCACACGGAAGAAATGCCAAGTCAAACAAAAAGATGGTTTTAGTCTTTAAACTTCTACTGTGAATTTCACTGAGAAGAAAACCAAAACACTGAAGCTCAGAGATTATTCTATGTTAAAACTGTGCCATCATTTTGACTGCAGATTAAATAAACAGCAAGGCCTTTTTCTGGACGGGAGAGACATTGGAAAGGACAGATAGGAAAGAGGTCCAGGCTCCAAAGCTCCCCTCTCAGAGAGGAACGCTGTGGAACACCACCAGGTAATACGGGACGTTAACAGAATTTGTACAGCTTTCAGGTGACCAATGTATTTTCTCCACATTGAAGACTCGTAGAACATTTAACACTTCTGGAGATAAAGCACCCATGTGAAATTCAGAGGGCCAGACTTTAATATCAGACCCACGTGTGATTTCCAAGGTATGGCAGGGCACTGTGCCCAGCACCACAGCAGGATGTGTCCCTCAGCAGGGAGCACCTTGTGCCAGTGTCACCCTGGCATGGAAGGACACTTCAGTACTGATTTGTCCTTCACCACTAATGAGCTGTGGTTCTTCAGGTGATCTCTCTCCCAGCCATGTTCTTGCAGTGACTCTGTTTTACAGAGAAGTTGAGGCAAGGAATTCAGAGGAGAGGCTGCTGGAAAGCCACGGCAGAACTATTGGAGTGGGACTGCATGGATATAGTATAAAGACAGTTTGAAAGTGCATCCCACGCAGGCAGGAGAAAGCTCTTTTTCTTCACAGCTGTGACAGTGATAGATGGCTTGGTGAATCTGAGCTATATCTAGTTGGTACCTGGCTTGAGTCCCTGATGTTGCAAGGTGATTTTCTGCCATTTTACAGGCAAAGCTAAGCAGAACCTGGAATTCTTCTGTAGTATGTGAGGAAGGTCATGAGGAAGGAAGGACTTTCTCTTCTCTGACTTGTTCTTGCCTCTCTAAGCGCCCAAGGGAGTTTAATATGGGCAGTTGTGCTTCTTGGTGATGGGCACCCAGTGGTGCCAAGAGTGGTGGAGATGCTTTGGAGGTGTAAGGCTTTAGGTACTTCTTTTGTCCACCTCAGCAGCTCAGTGCCACCATCTAGCCAGGACTTGGATGAGACAGAGGGGATGACCACATGTGGAGAAAACCCCCAGAAGTGACAACAGAATTAATAGCCAACCTCTGGCTGTTGCACAAATGGAGAACATTTGTCATTAACAAAGAGTACCCCAAACTTTGGGGGGAGTTAGCCCCCAGTCTGACAATGATGTAGAAGCAGTGACCCAGTCAGCTTTTAGCCATCTGTGCCTGCAGAGGAGGTTGTGATCTCTCCCTTTCAATGGGCACTGAGCTTTTGTTCGTGTTTTTGCCGCTCCATGAGCAGACTAGTTTAGTACAAGGTGAAGCTCTGCCTTACATCATCTGGAGCCTGGAGCTGATGGAGGAAACAGCCCCTAGTGTCTACCGAGCAGGACACCTCACTGAAAACAACAGAGCCCTGGGGATGGGGGCGGCAAGGCAGTCATGGGGAGCCTGGCACTTGTCTGCCTGCAGGTCCACCCTCTCCTCCTGCCAAAGTGCCACATCTGCAGTCAATAAGGGCCCACAAGCTGGCTCCTCCTCATTAGAGGAGAGAGGGCAGCTGGCAGGGGATCCTCCAAGGGCTCCCAGGCACGGGAATCAGTCCCCTCCCAGTCTGGAACAGCCCAAATTTGGTGACTTTCTGGGCATGCTGTAAAGGACAGCTGTTTGACAGGGTCTCTAGAGAAAGCTGTGGGTATGTTTCCTACATGATGAAGGATATAGGTGGCTGGCCAAGTGCCCACGAAGCTGATTTTAATGCTGTTCAGGTTGACTTTACTTTTCTGTGCTGTATAGCTCATTATACACTGTGCCTTGGACAAGCATGTGTTGTTTCAAAACAAACCCAAACCATACTATTTTAAATCCAAACAAACAAGAAAGAAAAAAAATACATATTGCGAAAGATCCTTTGGGCTGCTCAGAGGGCCTTCTCAAACACTGGGAGTCTGGAGATGAAAGCACTGCTTGCCTTTGTCTAACAAGTAGGACTTCTGGTATTTTTACTGGCAACAAATACTTGATTATTTCGCTGTAAGCAAAACTGTGGGATTAACTTCACCTATGCATGCACTGACCCAGAAAAATATTTCCAATAGTATTAAGCACCCAGATGATCTCAGGATAAGTGATTAATGGACAGTTAAGTATGCAACATAACATAACCCAAAAGATGATCAACAAGGAGGATCACACACAAAAATTAACTGAGAAGAGGCAGAAGAGCTGCTCCCTAAACCTGATGAAGTGTAACTCTCAGTGATATCTATTTTGATATGAAGCCTCCAATCATACTTCATAGTATTACAGATTAATACAACAACTCCTTCTGTAAGACTCTTAGAAGTCATTACTAAGTGAGCTCAAGTGTTGTATAACGCTTGAAAAGTCCTTCTACCATATATAAGTTTGGGGATATTTATTTAAACAGTGTAACTGTAGGGCACAGTCCAGACAGGTACTGCTTTTTGCTAGTCAATTATCAACACTATCCCAGAGCTGAATCTGGACTTTTTGACAGAAAAAGACCGTCTATCTTTTGCTGCATTATTTAAATACTTCAGATATTTGGCCAAAATACAGAAGTGACACACTACAGAAACATTCACAGCTGCAGGAGCAATAAAACCACTACCATATTGTCATTAGACTGACCTCAGAAGAAGTTACAAGATGTTCAGAATTGATCACCCTTCTATGCAGCATTCAGTGTTTTTTGATAACAAAACAGAGCAACTGGAAATGATGTTCTTGGGCTCTGGAAAGCCATGGCTTACCTGGCTCCACTTCATGCCATCCGCTTGACTGGCTGCCACTTCCTGGAGAGCGCCCTTGGCTTGTATAAAATGGCTCCTCACCAGGACTGTCCATCTCATCCTCCACAGACTTGAGACGTTTTGTAGAGCTGAGAAAGTAAAAACATGTAATAAATGCTACATGTATGGAGAGTAACAAAGGCACTTCTGTTGGGACATATCTTGCTAGCCCTGCTGGAGACCACTTGGTCATGGAAGCTATAACAGTTTTAGGGCCCTGAGAAGGGGAAGGTGAGAGTTCTGCACAGCCATCCTGCCTGCCCAATCTCTCAGCAACCACGTTCTGTTCCTGATTTGCTTCATTGCCAATCTCTAAGCTTCAGTGAGATACAGAACAACCCCTCATGGAGTCCAGACTGAAGCCTTATACATGCGATAGTTTAACTAGAAGATGGTTTAGCATTTAGGACGTTTTTCAAAGTGCACAGAGGTCAATAAAAAGGCAAGAATTTAATCTGTATTGCATGAATTTTGAATTTTGAATGAATATGGTAATGACACCCAAGACTTCTTTTAACTGTCAGATTTTTCGACAGCTTATTTGTAAAGACAAATTGTTTATCAGGTCAAACTTATATCTTCAATCTTTTAACTGTAGCCATTAAATTAACCCAGACTTCAGTCCCATAAAAAGAAGAGCAGACATGTGAATGATAGAAGAATCCATTTTTGGTTCAAATGTTCACATTATCCTACAAGTATAAGCATTTTACTCTGCAATTGTATGTGTGGGGAACAGACTCATCGGCTCGCGACAGTATGCCACCAAGCATAAAAAGCCCCTAGCAGGTATCTCTGGCCAGTGCCGGTACTAAAGGATTCCCTTGTGATCTACCACACCTCCCTCACCGAAGGCTCAGGAGACAAAAGAGCCCTTTCAGTGGTCTCTGGTGGCCACTGACTCAGACTCCAGTAGTTCTGCAGGGAGAGGATCCCAAAGCTAAAGACACTTAGCTTGGCTCCATTTTCTATAATGAGTTGTACAGACTGCGTGGGGACGTTACTGAGAATTTCTCTTCTAAGTACTTTCCAAGGCTGGGCCAGCTCACTTTTTTCACCAAATCTGTATTCTATTAAGACTCAACGCATTCAAGAACAGGCTCCTCTGTGTAGGGGGAACATATTTCACAGACCTAAAATATTCCACTGCAATTTCTATTGGCTTAAAACTTGGAGGTTCTCCACCGCTCCCCACCCAAAGCTCTGCACAGGTAGGAGCTGGTGGGTATGCAAAATCAGTTGGTGAGAAACATGAAGAATAAGTCTGGAGGTATGTGTGGAATGCAGGTTTGGCCATTCCTTAATTTAGAGAGTTGTTATGTGTCAATAGGGGAAACTGTGTGCATACAATATAATTACTGCTTAATAATTCTGCTGAGTCTGTGTATTTAAGGAATATTCTTTTTTTCTGACTGGGAACAGCCTAATGAGAGGAAAACAAACATATTACCAAGTTATTAACTACCCATGCTGTTTATAATTAGCTCCTTATCAGTGGTAGCTATTTGCAGAAGAATAGAAGAGCAACAACTGAGCTCTTAAGTAACATTAATAACCTCACTTTTTTTCTTCTGGAGTCACAAGTAAATTCTACCTTAAAATGGTGGTAATGATGAGCACTGTAGGGTAGGCAGTTTACAGACGAAAAAGAAAGAGCACAAAGTTCTTAATTTATGTGTAATGGGAATTGTAGTCACCAAGCTTTATAACGTGCACACTAAGTGCAAGATGTACAACGTTCTTCCAATCACTGCGAACTGTAATAAGCTATTGAAAGAGCCTCTCTCTAAATATTCTTTTGTTTTTAAAATAAAACCAGCAGCTATATTCAAGCCATAGAAACTTTTTACATGTGTACTTGCTTACTTCAAAGCTGGTGGCACTACAGACAGAGATAAAAATGTGAAAGAACCCTGGGCTGAAGTTAGACTTTCTTGTCATGTCTTTGAAATAACTGATCTATTTTGGCTGTGGGGGGAAAAAAAAAAAAAAAAAAAATCGATCTGGTTCCTTAATAGTGTTCAAGACTACTGGAGTGACTAGACATCTCCTGGATGGTTAAAGTGAAAGGCAAAAAAAAAAAAATATCCTTGTTTGATAGTTGGCATCTAAGCCAAAATCAAAATCAGACTGGGCAGTCACCTGCATTAACAATTTGGTTTTCCAAAGTCTGCGTCATGAATTTCTACATGCTGTATGAAAAGTAGAGTGCACCATGGGCCAAGGTCTTAAAATGCTGTTAGTCTCACAGATACTTCTTACAAAAAAGAATGCATTTAAGTCTAGCTTCAGACTTTCCTGCTAGGACAAAGTGGCACATCTCAATATGCTCCAAACTCTTCTGCCATAAGTGAAACTCCAACAATTCCAGTGGAACTTCTCCTGATACACCGAGACACAAGCCAGAAGTTATACAAGTTAATGCAGCAGTTTTTCTTTGAAACTTATATGTATAAAAGAACATTAACAGCAATCCACTTGAACATTCAGCTCGGTGAATCTGAAACAGCTCCACATCTTGAGGCCCCCAAACAGCTTGTCAAATAATTTAATGGTTACTTTCCCAGATGAGTAATGATGCTGGCCTGGGTTTCCAAGTAACCCAGTAGTAGGCAGAGATTAAATTACCTGGTAGAGGATGTGCTAGGTAAAGACCTCCTCATTGCTCCTGGGCTCATGCTGTAGTATGAAGAACTTTCCAAATCTGAGAGGGAGAAATTAGGGCCTGTTCCTGCAGCTATCGGTGCTGGGGAAACAAAAGAGATTGCAGTCAGTAAGCCATGTGAATGAGGCATGAATTGCACTTGAAAATTACTTTGTGCTTCCTCATGAGTGTGTTTAGTTTCATGAATAGAACAGGTGGGACGTGGAAATTAGGAAATACTAATGACAACTGGCATGGCAATCAAGAAAATGTCAGTTTTATCAAGAATACAATGTTCCATGACATAGACCTTTTCTTACACTCCTCCAAAGGTATTATTTTCTTTTAAAAAAATAAACAATTATGGCAAGACCCCCTCTTTAAGCACTGCTTTAATATTAATATCATTCTAACAACTAATGAAACTTGTTGCTTTTGCTTTTAAGACAACATTGCATCTATTGGCATAGTTACAAACGGGCTGCATCATCCCTGTAGTGTGCTTGGCATAAGCTATAAGCAGTATAGGCAGGGAAATACACACCTCAGGACCTTTGGGATATACGTGAGGTACATCCATAAGTACAGAGGTTACAAATGCTCCTTGGAGAAAGCACAAAAACAGATGAGAAACCCAAGTTCTTTTCTGCCTGTGAACAGCCGAGTTTTCCTCTGGCCTCTCCTCCAGCTAAACCAGAGCTAGAGACATTACTCTTAGAAACTTTCATCCTAGTTTCCACTGTTCACCTCTCATTACCTTATCGAGCACCCAAGTTTTACTGTAAGGGCTATGAATACCTTTCATTTTCCTGTCCTAGAGCCTTGGTTTCACACTAAGACATAATGAATTCCTACACACCCTGAAGCCTGCAGACACAAGCCTGTGAACCCCACGTGCTGTATTCGTCTGGGAACAGAAAAGGAACAGAGCAGTTTCATGTTGAAGTTAACAGACAATGCATTTCATGAAGAAATGGCACTATACAGCACAGGGTCCCATATCCACTGCTGCTATTTACAGGACAACACAACTTTGGGAGCTGACAACTACAGATCATGATTTTCTCTCACATCCCAGACACATCTGAAAAAGGATGTACGGCACAACAAAATGCACAAGCTTGGCCTGAAACGTAGTGTCTGAGAGCCCCAATTCACAGCAACAAAGGCGAGAGGTCTCAATGCCACACAAGGATGCTGAGCCAAGTTTTATCTTTGGTCTGAGAATCTGGCCCATTTTCAAACATGAAAAAATCTTTCACTCCAACAGGGCAGGAGTGAGGAAACGAAGATGGGATAGCTCCTATCACCCAGCAAACATGTCTGGGCTGAAATGCAGGCTTCTGGGAGTGCTGCCATTGACTGTAATGGGGCTAGTATTTCACCCCAAGCCTTAAGGAGCTCACAATGTCAGATTTGACAGAGGAATAATGTAGCTTTGCAGCTGCCTCATCATCCCCACAAGACAATTAGTTGTTGTTTGGCAAGGATCTTCTAAGAACGTCACTGAGACAGAAAGGGAACAGCCTGGATAGCCACAGACTTCTAAAAGCATGGGACGGAAAATACACAACGCCATTAAAACTCGAGAAAATCTGGAATGATCATTAAAAGGAATTAAGTTGGGAAATAATTTATGACAAGAACACTCAAATCCTTTGTTATCTTCTCTTAACTATCATACACTTCCTGCACACTGGGTATATGAGAGGATGTGTTAACAAAAAGCAAGAAAAATTAAGCACAGTAAAATTAACTCATTTTACCAATTTGTGCTTTCTGCAACAGTTTCCTGACAGCAGCTACAAGAGGCTGTAAAACTGATGAATTTGCATGGAAAAAGAAACCAGTGTAAGTAATTTGTGTAAAAGGTAACACGGACATGGACTGCTATAATTCAGACACCCTGCAGATAGCAGACTGCTGCAGTGTGAGCAGTTATGGGTTAGAAAAATGACCACACTGCAGTCAGTCTGACTTGAATGGAAATCAATCATAAAGGTACTCTCTGCAGCATCTACTCCACAGTTTTCAGCAACTTTCTTGCCAAACAGATTTGTGCTCTGTAAACCCTTTGTTGATCAATTCCTCTGCACCCTGTACCTGCCGTAGCCTAACTTACAGGTTAAGCACACTATTTCCCAAACAGGAACATTAAAAGGCAAGCACTAAATTAAAGCACCATTTCTTTCCGAGGCACTATGGATTTCCTAGCCATTGCAAGATTTATGAAACAGTTTTACTCCAAAAAAGCTAAGGAACAAAAACTGTGGATAACCCTTCTCTTCTTTCTCTCACTTCCCCCTGTTTATTGCTGTCTCCCCAAATCCTGGACGTTTCTGTTCCAACCCTTGAACCCGCCCTATAGGGAAAATGAAATGTATCTCCAGAGCATGGGTGGGTATGAACAACGTATTGCTAATGCTGTGTAAACTCAGCACAAAGCAGAAAGGACTAATCACACAGTAATTTTCGCCCGGGTAGCAAATGTGAGGGATGCTTTGTCAGAGGCCAAACCACCTTGCCACACTCAGGAGCCCATTTGCAACCTGAGTGTTAAAAAACAAAACCCACCTCAAATACACACAAGCAGATCTAAGCAGCAGAGGCTCCTGTGGTGTGAGCACCTGAAACCCCTTGGCAGCCCTTACACAAGAGCCACCATCCTGCCACAGCCAGCCCAAGGTTGTGGCCCTACAAGTGCTGTGGGAAACGTTCCACAGGGCTAAGCTGTTCTGAAATCCCTTCTCCTGCCTGACAGGCACATACTCCCTGCCTATCTTCCAACAAAGGGTGTTTGTACCTTTGCTAGAAGTTTACCCCATTTACCATCATAAAACACAGCGACGAGCCGACTATAGAGCCCGCTCTGAGCCTGTCAGGAAGAGGTTAATGCTTCTCATCTGCATGGCGGGAAGGTCGCTTCCTCTGCCGGCTGGAATTTGGTTGAAGGGAGCTGCTGCCTGGCATCTGCCTCCTCTAGTCACCCTCGTGCCAGGAGGCATCAGAGCCTGCTCCATATGGCTTTTCACACTGCCTTTGTGGCCTGTCCACCTTGCACGGGCCCCAGAAGCTGATGGGAACACTTGGCATTTATCTGCAGGATTCCCTGCAAAGGCTGCAGCTCCACAGGCTAAGCAAAGGGATCAAAGCGCTGCAAACTGTGGTAAAACTCTGTCTAAATGAAACTCCTTCACTGTTGTGTCTGACAAGCCAACATAAAACCTCCCTACACCACTTTTCTACAACCCAGGAACAGGCTCTGCCCCCTCACGAAGGCGCAGTGCTCCTGGGAAGCTCCTCGCCAGCTCAGCCGGCTGTTTACCTGCTGCAGCCTGCAGAAACTCCAGGCCACCGACATTACAAACACGCCGTTTCCCTCCCCTAAGAAATGCTCTGCAGCAAAGTGACCTTCTGATAGCTCAGGAACATCTCCCAAACAGGAAAGGATGTCAGAAATTGCAGTTTCGAGTCAAAACAATAGTCTCCACCTACGTGCTGTGCAGACATCGAGATGCCATCTGAGCCAGGGCTCCGGCGGGGCGGGGGGTGAGGACAGGGGACCCCTCTTCCCTCACCCCCGTGGTGTGCACAGGCTTTCCAAGCAAGGTGATGCCAGCCCCTGCCCCCGTTTCAGCTGCTGGCATCATATTCAAAAAAACCCCGTGTGCATGGGACACTGTTCCCCTCGCTCCGAGGGGCTGAAGGAGCTAGTTTGCCCAGGAGGAAGAGGGGGAGGAAGGTGGGTGCCTCTGCCCGAGCACCAGCGCTGTGCTGCTCCCTGGGACGCCGGGCAGCATCGCCCCTGCTGCCAGCCTGCTCCCGACACTGCCAGCTTGTTAGGTCAGATCCTCACCCCAAATGTCAAGAAAAATCACAGGGAAATTAACAAAAAGTGCCCTGACTTAACCCAATTGGAATATTTATGTTGAAAAAATTTATTGAATTATAGCACAGGAAACCCACTATATAAAAACCAGCCAGGCTGGCATTTGTCTTCCTTGGAATACAGCTCTCTCTTTTAGTCATGTTAATATTTAGTTTCTCTTTTTTCCATTTCTATGTATTTATTTGTACAAAGGGGCTGGGATGTGACTAAGATCATAACATGTGTAACGCTGCAGCGAAGTGATAATGTGTTTAAGGTTAAATGGGAGAAACATGACATTTGACTAATAAACTTTTTCCTGTGTTGTGACTCCATAAACAAAGGGAAACACACTGTGCTGCTGTTGCTGCCGAGAGGAAAGGGGAGCTGGGCTGTGTTTTTTTTTTTTTGCATGGCCTTTGTTTCCTACACACTGTATCGTTAGATTCAAAGAGGTTTTGCCGAATACAACAGATATGAAATGTGTGATGTTCATTTTAAAATTACAAGTACAGCCTGCTATTGACCATCTAATTATGCTGAGTTCCATTTATAAACATAGCTAACCACTAAGTTTATAGAGACTTTTTGTGCTGCTTTAATAGGATATTGATCGAGAGCAAGGTTTGAGTGGACTGCCACTGAATTGTGTAATGGCATACAAAAGGCAAGGTCACGGCAACTGTTCACTCTATGCCTGCTGTCTATTTTTTATTATAATCTTTTTTTTTTCTTCCACTTGTACCCAAGCCCAAACAGTGTGTTTGGGATAGCAGTGCTTTGCTAAGGAATATAGAGAATCTTTTTAAATGTTAATTTTCATGCTGCTGACTTTAACTACCTTCACTACTGTAATGCTTAGTATAGCAGAAAACATACAGGCTGCTGTTTACAGAGAGCTGGTTTATTATACCCTGGTTCTCACACACATGCTCTGGGTGGAGGAGAGCTTCTTCTCCCCTCCTGGGCGACAGGAAGGCAGCACCATCCTCCCAGCCCTTTGCAGCCACCAGCCTGTCCCAGACCCACCACAGGAGCCAGGGCACCCCACACCTTCCCACAGGCATCCAGTAGGTGCTGGGGCTGGCAGGACTCTCCCTGCAGTTTGTTCTTGGCTGTACCTGGCCACTGGCTGTAAAGGCGTGAGGAAGCTGTGCTTCCTCCATGGCACCCGTGCTCTGTGCCTGGAGCGGTGACAATTACTTTCATTTCTAGCACTTGACAGCTTCAGCCCCTGCCTCCGCTGCCGCTAAGTCTGGCACCCGCCCCGTCCAGCAGCCTCCATGTTGCAGGATCCCGAGCTTTTCAAAATGCCTCGGCCACAAAAGCACCTCTTACCTGTGGAATTAGTGCAACTGCCTCAGGGATAATTAGCTGGACTGTGTCTGTGTTTGTACAGGAGTGGTAAGCAACTGCATGTACTCTTGTGTGCTTGTGGGTTCCCTGGCTCATTAGAAGGATTAAAAGTCACCCCACTTGCTCCATGCAGCTCTTTCCTGTACACAGCTAATGTCTTAGAACTCAAAGCGTGGCATTTTCAGTCCAGGGCGCAGTCAGAATTCCCGTGTTTATCAGCATGAAGAATGATGTCATTTTGACAAATAACACAGCACAAAACAAATATGTTTGATTTGGCTCTAGCGAATGTTCATAAATCCTAAATCTTTCTTCACATCCTGGGCAGTGCAGTTTATCTGGCTGCTTGAAGGACCTCCAAGGGAGGAGATCTTCCCAGCAGCTCTCTGCACAAGAGCACATGGTGTGGACTCAAAGCCAAGAGGGGAACAGTGTTCTTGGTGCCTCTCTCCCTGCTCCAGCCTGCCACGGCCTCCCAGCCCCTGCCAAGCCAGCGGGACTGTGCACTTGGCAGAGGCTTGGCACCACAGCCACCACTCCACCAGCACCTTCTGCAGAGGGTATTCTCCAGTGCCCTGCAGATAGCTGCCCACAGCCAGTGGAATATTTTCCTAACAAGGGTAGAGAGGGAGAAGGTTTTGCTTTGGCTGTCAGTTCACAAGACGTGTACATCTCCAACGCTTCTGCTTCTGAGCCTTCTGTTGTCAGCCCAAACCTCTCTTGAGATGGAAGAATGAAGCCTCTGTTATCTGAAGGGGTCTCCCCAGTATCTGGGGTGGCAGACAACACTTAGAAAGGAGCTCACAGCCTTTGCTAGCTAATAATGTAGAACTGACAGCATGGTGTGCAACATCCACATCAGATGGGGTGGAGAGAGAAGTATCTATTTTTCAGATAAACATTTATGATCGAATTTCTCTGTTTTACTAGGCTCTGCAAGATTCAGTAGCTGGGTAGCGTTTCGAAAGAATATCTGCATCTATGGGACTGAAGAAAGCAAGTTTCTGTTACCAAAACTGTCTAGACTTGTTTGATAGCTCACAGAAACTGTGATCATCAGCACTGATAGGCAAGACAGATAATGGTAACAGCTGACCTTTTGCTTGATTAATTCATTCCCCAAATTTGCATGATGGAGACAACTGCCTATTACTTGAGGCTCCTTGTCATGTGGACCTCTGGGAACTTAACTAAATAAACCTTGCACATAATTGCTACCAACAATATTTTGTATGAGTAATTTTAGATAAAAGCAGCAAACCATGGGCCAGTTAAAACTGTGGGAAATGACTTATTTCTAGCCTCGTATTATCAATAGCAAGCATGGAATGACAACTTACAATAGGCATACAATAAGATGACTTCTTTGTAAAGCAAAGACAGAGCACACTCAGGAAGACAGCAGAGACTAAGCTTGAGGGCCCACTAGGGACAGGAAGGCTTGTTCCTCCCCTAGCCATGGTGGCTCCTGAAGGAGCAATGACTTTTTAGAAAGTAAAGCCAAGAGAATGGACTGAGGACATTTTGATTACTCAAGCTCCAGACTGTTTATCACTGCTGGTGAGTCTGGATGATGGATGTTCACAAGGTGAGCTCCCCAGAATGAAGGTAAGCCAGGGACTGGTCTCAAAGCAAGACACGGGAACACAGAAAACCCAGCAAGGGCAATACTGAAAAGCACAAAGACCTTGCCTGCCAATTTAGACAAATACACAGCAATTACTTTGTTGCTCTCTTATGTTAAACAATTCCTTGAATATGAGCATGCCAATTCATACTGACTTAGCTGGGAATTTGTTGCTAGACTCTACACTAAACATATCCTACTGGGTAGCCACGGCATGTCAGGCTGTGGGCTTCTCAGACCTCACAAAATAAACAAGGTTATGGCTGGTCAGTACATGTCTGGGGCATCTCCAAGGAAAATCCAGGGTGCTATCAAAAGCAGTGTAGCTAAATCAGTTGCTGGCACTCTTCCCTCTGAGTCAGTTCTGAAGTGATATCCCGATATGCTTTGGGGACACTATTTTTGGTAGAGGTGCTGGCTTGTAGACAGGATATAAAACTGAGGTCTTGACCTCCCAGGATATTGAAGAGCCCATACAAAGAGTGCAACCCCCCGTGTCTGGAACAGAAAAAAGCTGAATCTTTTTGTTTTGCCTACCAACACCTCCTTCCTTATTTCTGATAAAGTTCATGCCTGTCCTGCTCTTCCTGCCTGCAGGTGCCCTACCCTTGGAGGTACTTCAAAGAGCAGCAGAAGGAACGTCCCAGACACAGTTCATAGTTTGGAAAACATGCTGACTGCTAAGATTCTCGATAGGATGCAAACTAAAATGGTATTTTAGTTTAGTTACAATAAAATATAATGGAAGATTAATAGGCATGAAACATGATGCTCATGAGGTCAGTGCCAAACTCCCAGGGAAGCTGGGACTGGGGCTGGCTGTGAAGGCTCAAGTCCTGAACGGGGGCATTTTCCTAGCAGCCCTGTCCTGTGCACATGTGAAGCATGACTGACAGAGTCCAGAGGCAGTTCTGCTGTGTAGGGCTCCTACAGTGAAGATAAGATTGTGATGAAGTGGGATGCCTTGCAGAGGGGGAGGGTGAATCCTCTGGGCTTCAAAAGCCTTACGCTGTCACACTGAAATAAAGTGATATAACACGGAGATGTTCAAAAACTGGTGATAACTTGGTTTTGTCCACCATGGCTGCAGGCACCAGCAAGTTCATGTACACAGTACAGGGAGTTAGATGTCAAAGTCCCTATTTAAGCACTTCAGCAAGTGAACTGATTTGCAAGTGTGCTGAGCACTGGGCAGCTCCTCTTGACTTCTAAGTTCTCTTAACTTTGTTCTTCTCACAAAATTCCCACCAGTTCTCAGGGAAGAAAACTCAGTAGAAATGTCTGCCTCAAAATTTTTTTCTCTCTGTTCTCTGATAATCATGTATCTTCTACTCTCCATGCTTTTCTTGTAGCATCCTGGTTTTCAGTATGGAGCCAATTTACTAGCTAGAGCAAGGCTTTCCAAAAGAGGAAATAAACCAGGAAAATCCTTACAGAAACTCCGTGTTCTGACTCAAAACCACAGACTCTCTGCTAGTTTTGTGCCGGTTAGATTCCAGCCCCAAAAGGACTTAAACTACATGCTTAGAGCCAATACATAAACAAATATTCCTGCTGTTTAGGAGGAGAACCATTTTTATCACTGGCTGTGCTAAAGAGATTGGTTACCAACAAAGGTTTTAAAGGGGCACGTAGCTGAGTGGTTCACCTGGAGCAGTGGTAACTGGTGACAAAGTGATGTTACTACACAGCTCTACACTAGCTGCAGAGATCCCCACAGGACTAATACCTACAGCCCTGGCTGACCAGCAGTCTCTGTGGAAGAGACTGTCCATACACTCTCCTTGGACTATCTGGATTATGTCATGACAAAATAGAATCAATGCACCTTTGATCGATGAACAGGGTGGTGACAGGTACTCTTAATTCACTGTTGTTAGTGGGTATTGACAAGCCAGTAATGATCATGCTGCAGTGTGCCATTCATGCTGGGGGCATTAGCATTCTTTAAAGGTCAAAAACCAAATCCTTCTAGAAGGCAGAATTCCATATAGTTAAGGAAAAGTGCAGGTCTGGTGAAGTCAAGATGTACGCCTCTGCAGAGCTCAGCTCAGAGCTGAAGCTGGTACAGTTGTTGGCATTATTAACAAATTTATCAACTTAGAGGTGTACAAACGTACCTACACACAGCATGGATGAACACAACGTGCAAAAGCAGCAGTAGGAAATGTCCAGGCTTATGTGCACAAATCATGGCATTTCTAGAGGTTTGGTTAAAATACAGTCTTTGGATCCTGCAAGGGATCCACCAGGTAAGCTGATCTCTGTAGGCATTTATCTGTGCTCTGACAGAGTCTGCCCATTTTCAGCTGGGTACCAAATAAACTTACCAACTTGCAAATGCAAGTTTGCAGAATGAAGATTTTTTAATATACTTTTTAAAATTATGCTGTTTTATTTTCCCACATTAAAAGATGTGTCACATAAACACTGTCCAGTGGCAAGAAGTAGGGAGAAGAAACTCTCAGTTTTGAAGACTCTATTTCTGAATTTGGGAATGGGCACGATAAGGATCAAAGAAAAAAAAGTGGGATTGCAGAAACCACATAAACTGGCCACAAAATGATACTTACTTTGTGAGACTCTTACTAGCTCAGTCACACTGAAAACACCTGATGTGACAAAACTGTCCTGGAAGCCCAAATGTCCTACAAAACAAACAGAGTGAGAGAACCACGATTAGCTTTAAGCATTTAATGACAGTATTCTCAAATACTTTACTTTCATTTAGGCTTGAAATGTGACATCTAATTTCCCACTTAGCAGTAATTATTGTTTATGTAGGTGGGTAACTAGTCATACAGCTATGTAGGCTGCTTTGTGGTTTCTATCTAGAGGTTAGGAAAGCTAACATGACACATCAGCAGGGAGATTTTTACATGTTAAAGCATCTCAACAGGAAATCTGAAACAAAAGAGGACTATTTTAATAAACGGTTACCTTGGATGACCCCTAATGACTTCACAATTGAAATGAAAATACTGTACCTAGGAAACAGACAGGACAGCTAAGTTCCATAATCGTTTTAAACATTATTCTCTAAAGAAACATCTGATCAGGATTATCTATCCATTCATTCAAACAAAACAAGATTTAAAGATGTAGTCTTCATTTTTCTAAGGTTACACTAGGGAAATCTTAAAATAGAGGCTGGTTAAAAGAAATTAAATGAATGCCTTTACCACACACACAAAATTCTAAGTTAAAACTAGTTTTTGAAAAGAAAAATAAATCTCTGCATAAGAAAAGTATTAACTTTGAGCTCTGGACTGTCTTTAGGAACCAGGGCTTACACTTCCACACTTGCCTCCCTTATGCAAGGAATGTGTCTACACTCGGTATCAAAATGTTACTACACTTTACATAACAGTATTTTCCTTCTTCTCTGAAAACATGCCTACCACCAAACATTCATTTAATTTTCACGGGTATGATCAATTACAAAAGGAGCAGCTTTTGGGCTGCAACCCAGTGGAAGTGTGCAGAGTGGGACACAGCAGTCCACGCGGGCCAGATCTGGCCTGCAATTAAAGGTCTGCAGTTAGTCAGCCAGACTGAGCTCCTGCTTCTGAAATCAGGGTCAAAGGAGAAATCTCAGGATAAAGAGATTATTAAAAGAACTGTAAAGTCCTGCTTGTCCACAGGATAAGTGGCATACCTTTTTAGGTTGTCCTACTTAGAGTCACTGATTCCAGTGCACGCACACATATATTATTGAATGTTTTGCAGGGGCACCATCTGCTCCATTGTTAATTGTTTGCCAGATTTGGTACCATGTCCCCACGGTCAGGATATTCTGCTGTACCCTGTGCTCATCCTGGCAACACCTGTGTGCCTTCTCCTAGTGATCAGAGCAGTAGGACTAGTGCAAACTGCACATTCCACAGGATCACAGAATTGTTACAGTTGGGGAAGACCTCTAAGATCACCGAGACCAACTATCAACCCAGAAAAAACCACCATGCCCACTAGAGCATGTCCTGATTGGTCCTCCTGGCTTTCCTTTGGGCTTGTTTAAAAATCCCAGCATATCCCACTGCCCTTCCTACCTGCAGAATGGGAAGTAAAATAAATGCATCTTATGTGCAGGACCACAGAGGGTGACATGCCAGGAAAAGGTTTGGGAGAGATCTGGAGGGAGGTCAGCAGTTCATCCCCAGCCAAGATCTTGGGGAATTCTGCTCCTGCATGGGAGAATGTCCCTGTTTCTGTGAGGATCCTACGGTGCCAGACGAATGCAGTCACTAAGCTAACAGACTTGAGACAAGTTTCTACATCAGGCATGTTTTTATACTTCAGCAATAATGATGAGTTTTCAAACTGTGTATATGTATATCTTTGGGCATCCTTGTGTATGTGTGTATACATATGTATTATGTACACAAACATATAAATATACACAAATCTGTCATGCTCCAGCTGTAGATAAATGTACTATAAAATATTGAAATGGATGCTGAAATTCAACACAAACAAATTCCTCAATCTGCAAACAAGGTTTTTATTTACATCAAGAGAATAAATTTTATCTACTTCAAATGAAAAAAATGTTCTTACAAGCTTTTATTTTTCCTTATTTTCAACTTAGAAATGGCTCTCAGATAATTGTAAGTGCTTTTGCCTGATGTCCTTTGTATTTTACCATAACAAAGGTGATGACTACATGATTTTGCTCTTTAGAGATGGTTGCTGGCCATACACAACGTTTGTTCATTGACAATTTCCCGAGTATTTTTAATACGAAGATCTACTTTTCATATGCTGCAGCAGACCTGCCTATTGAATTAAATGATCTGTGAATTAAAAATAATTCTCTTAGGTCTTCACTGAAACCACTCATGTGCCTAAAATTAAGCATATGCTTAAGTGCCTTGCTGGATCGTGGCCAGGATGCTTACTACTCCGCAGAGCCCTTTGCAGGGAAGCCAGTCCATGCTATGTAACTTCTCATACTGTGCTCATCATGGCACTATCTGACCAACTTCCAGAAGTGCATTCAGCAATGCTATGAACATCTGTCACGTGTGGTTTTTTCACACTGCACCACACTGGCTCTGCTCCGGTGTCCACTACCACCTGCATTTCTCAGGCAGGTTCCTATGGCACTAAGAGCGAAGGTGAAATTCAAATATGGAAGTAAAAACCAAATCACAGCAATGGTAGGACACTTGGCTGATTTTTTAAGGGAAAGTCTAGAGCCCTTTGCAATCATCCAATAAAACCACAGTTGTAGCATGGCTAACATTGCCTTAACCTAACAAACACAGGCAAAACCAGAAACAAAAATGCCATCAGGTGGTTTTAAATATATTCTAGCTCTCAAGGTCCCACAGGGCATGAGAAAAGTTGACTAAGTTAGCTTGGCCCTGCTAACTCCATTACTCCTATAATCTTACTTTGCTGGGTGCACCTCAAACGTCCACTTACTTCTGTAGGAGCATTTCTTATGCGTGTGCCATTTAATAGTAATGATTAAACAACAGGATGCAATGAGAGTGATCAGATTTTCATCCTTCACTACTGCAAATAAACATTTCACAAACGAAAGGTGAATTTCGCAATTCTCCAATTTGTTATTTACTTACAAACATTAGGAAATCAGGGGCTCGTCTCGGCAATCATTAATAATATCTTGATATCCATAAAAGCAGTGCCCTTGGCTTCGAGTTGTATCTTGAACTCATTTTGATGCATGGTTGGTCTGTGAATTCACAGTTCAGCAGAACCCCATGAAAGTTTAAAGCTTTGCCTGGATGGCTCAGGTTGCAAAATCCAGGCTTAAGACTGTAGCTTTTGCTGAGCTGAGATAGCAGTGCAACAAGCAAATCAGAAAGACAGGACAAAGAAGCTGGATGTGTAAAAGAAAAATGACTGGGAAATAGCAGCATTGACCCAATCTGTGAAATAAATATTTTGCACCTATTAACAGGGGTCAAAATGCAAAAATGTATCAATTTGGCTGTTGCACTTAGTTCTGAATGAAAAAAAAAAAGGTAAATTCAAGCAATTAGGTATGCAGATGTTAGCATTAACGAGCTCTTCCACTGAAAAAGATGATTAAACATCTTGAAAGCTTGCAAGATTTTTTCATTTGGCACTTCACTGGAAAAGGTGACACTGCACTGTGATACCTTTGCTAAATACCCCAAAGATAGCACACAGAAGTGGCTGTGTAAGATCAGGTTATCTCTGCAGCTTTGTGTGACAGTCACGTTTTGGTAGTAAAGCAGGTGTTCAAAATGAGGATGATGGAATTTTTACTCACTTTTAAAAAACCTAACTGAGCTCATTCATTCTGGGTATAAATTAAGACACCTGCATAGCCAAGGCAGGCCCTGACTCAGCACAGCAGTTAGAGCACGTGCTTAATTTTCATCACATGCTTGACTAAAGCACATGCTTATTTGCTCTGCCAAATAAAGATGGGCTGACAAAGTTAAGCAGGTATTTAAATATATTGTTGAATCAACCCAAGTGTAGGTCTTGCTAGGAGTTAGCTCATTACACAAGACCTCACTTCAGCTCAGGAGGATGATCGATTTTCCCCCCAGGGGGAAAAAAATCCCAGGCTAATAAGACCAAATTGAATAAAGCAGATCAGGATACTAGCTAATAAATACTATGCCATTACCCAATCCCAAGTTTGGTGTAGTGTACAAATGGGATCCAACACGGTCATAACAAGTGCTGCATGAAAAACATCTTTCCACATCTTGATGACTGCTTTAATTGGGGAGAAAATTCATAATGCAATTTACATATTCTTCTTTTAGATCTCAGTAAAGAAGCCAGAAGAAAAGGCTTAAATTGCTGGAGCCTAATTCTGATCTCAAAGAAGTTTTAAACAAGTCTTTCTACACTGATCAAATAGAGTTTCACCTAATTTTCTCCTAATTTACACTGGCAGAGGAGAAATCAGGATTAGGACTTGTTGTCTAATGCTATTTGTTTTGAATTATTAAGCAAACATTCCTATTTCAATGAGTAAACGTGTACAAAGGCAACTAACCTTCGTCCTAAAATCTAGTTTACAGGGAGAGTATTGTCTGCTTTCCCAATTAATGCTGTAAAAAGGAGTCTCAGACGTTGAGCTACCAATCAAGAGCTTGTGTTGTAGCTTGAGAAAATCATGACTGATGCAATTACTTTTATGTAGAAAGTCTGAATATGGTCTATAGGTTAAAGTTCATTGGGTTATTGTTCCTTAATTGAATATCAGAAGATGTTTTCAAGGTGCTCAAGGTATTATTGTTATTTAATTAGCAGGCTTCCTTGTGCAATCCAACAGTATTATTTTTAATATAAAATAGTTAGATTGCACCATAAATATAGAAGGTATTTTCTAAAAACAGCTACAGCTGTTATCCTGAAATCCAAGCTTAAATAAAAATGGGAAAAAGTTACTCCTTTGAAGATGAAAAACTCTTAAGTCCAGTGATTTCTCCTCCACTACAGTCTGCGTGACAATGTATTAAGCTTTGGAGTAGAGCTTTTTGGGAGACTCTGACTCCTTTTCAGTGTTTTGAAATTACACGAGGCCCCCAAACTAGCACTGAAACCATTTCTAAAGCTTTTTTTTTTTTTTTCATGTTCAGCATCTCACTATACATAGCCATCTTAAAACCTTAAAATAGTAATAATCAATTAGGGTCTCAAGCCTATTACCTTCACCAAATGCCTGATTAAAAGAAAAGCCCTCTCTGCTCAAAGTGCAACTTGATTCCTTTTGGTTTTATCCTCTATCTAGATAATCCCATGTTTCACAAACAATATGGAGCAGTAATATTGATTAGAAAATTAATGTCTGTATCACACAGCACATGCAGGCCTTGAGAGAGGGGGTGTTATCAGAGAGAAACCAGATCACCCCGAGGACTCCCCAAAGGTTAGTTCTTCCAGGGCTGTACTGGCTGAGGAGGGTAGGAGGGACAGAGTTAAGCTTAATCTGTGCTCTCCAGGAGAAAGGAAAGGACAGAACATGCATGCTTCAGTCAAGACCTTCATAACATTTACACTCTGCCTAACTTCAGTTTATTAAGCCTGGGCTGACCCAGCCATGGCAACCCCATGACATCCCTTCCAGAAACCCCTGTGCCCAGGCTCCTGCAGGCAGTCTGGCATGGTGCTCGTGTGCCATGTCCTTGCACAGTGAGGACATGCACATCAGGACAAGCGTGGGTGAGACCAGCACCTGCCTGGGTGCTTCCACCTGCTCACCCTGCCCCGGGCAACAGCAGTGAAGTTCACCAAGAGATATTTGGTCACTACCCCACACTGGAAATGGAAAGGTAGATCCATGGGGCCCAACTGCATCCACTAACTTCGTATCTAAAAAAATGTGGAGATGGAAGAGACCATCTATCCCTGCTGCAATGCTCTGTCCAAGTGGATATTGCTCCCGTTCAGATGGGAGACAGCACAAGGGAGCTGCACACAGGCCTGAATATTGCACAAAACTGTAACGAAATCTGCATTTACCAACAGATCCCAAATACCCATCTCCAAAGCTGCACAACGGCCTCATTTTAATGGCTTTATACAAAATGCACTCCTCAAGTTTTTAAGTCATAAACCTTTAATGGTAAATTATACAGCACTTTTAATTCATGAGCTTTTTATAGAAGAGTTAAGCAAGATATTACACAATAAAGGTGATACAGAAACCTCTCTTGTTCCCTGACAAATGCTCCCATTTCTATTTCGACTTATTATTTCCAATTTAATTTTAATGCCACAGCAATAGCTCACATTGGACAAACTACATATTTTCTTATTAAATAACTGCTGGGCCACATGTCACAGACGCTGTTATTCTCTCCAGCTCGCCTACCTGCCTTTGGCTGAGGTTTTCAGAAGCACCAGAACTTTCTTTGTGGCCCATAGCAGGATGGATTAGACCGTCCGGGGCATGTCGTGTTAGTACAATAGAGGAACACTTTTAAGACTTTAAAGTCATGTAATACAATTCTAGGCTGGATCTTTCTTGTTAAAAAAAGTAGAATGGGAGTGATTGAAAGAGAAAAGGGCCAATATTTGACAACAGAAATCAGCATAACCTCCTAACAGCGGCAGTCATGGATGACTGCCCTTTGACCCGGGGAGATTATGTGGGATTTCAATGACAACAGCTGGAAGTGAGCATGTGAGAATAGAGAACACAGATCTGAGGCCTCCTACAAAAGACTGCACAATCCCTGCCCAGATCTGAGTGTTGATTAGAAATTGTTTCCTGGTCCTGGCTTAATAGAGTGTGATAATGAAAGTTTTGTTAACCCTTCACAACATGCAAAAACCATTGGTAAATGATTTGCCTTTTTGGGTTTTAGCTTAAAAGTCTGCAGCCAGCAGACAGTACAATTGTGAAGCACTGCTAGTTTTCCTGGGTGCACTTCTGAAACCAATGCTCAAGTTTAGCTCTGTTTCCATACAGTTTGTGTACTCCTGGTGGCCATGGACTCTCACACCTTCACCAGGGAATCTACCGAACCCACCATGATGGGTGTTCTCCAGAGGAGAATCAGAACAGAAATGCACATCTAACACCTCACTGCACATCACCTTTCATACTCATGGCATTTTAGAATCTCTAATACTAACAATGCCTAATTATGATTTCACTATGGGTCATACTGAGCTTCAGAGCCTGGGTTGCAAATTAATAAATGTGGACCAGAGCAAATGTGGCATCAGGCTGGCTGTGTCACCAACAGCCTGATCCTGCACCGATCCACAGCAGCTTCAGCTCTTAGAAAATTCAGCTCATTTTGTATTTAAGTGCAGAGATGGTGGAATTAATGGCAACTTATTACTGTTAATTAACCAATAATAGATTGGAATCAATCATGTCAGGTTTTGTCCAAGTGTAAGGCACAAGGATAGTTCCTTTCTCTTGAAGACAAAAGTCTTCTTGAAACACTGAAAGCCCTTCAAGTTCATGTTAAGGACCTTGTGCAATGGAAACCTTTCCAAGATCTAAGATATCTGGTGTGGTTTTTCATTTCTGATCACTCCTAACCTTGTAGGGTACTTTTTGGTACTCAGATGGGTGAGAAATCAGTTAAACACAGTTTTTTGATATAATGATAAAAATTAAGAATCTCCCTCTCTACCATATACCCAATTCGATAAATAAACTAACTGCATTAATACTGATAGTGGCCTATAGCTTGAAAAACAACAGATGTCTTAAATTAGCATATTTCTGTTTCAGGTCCCCAATCCAAAAAGCATATATTAAAAAAAAAAAAAAGAAGAAAAATCACTCTAAACGGTCATACTAATTTGGCAGCTTATAAAATCATGCACTCTTCAAAAGCCTTTCGAAGTAAACGAGATGAAATCTACCCTGGGCTACTAATTTTGGAATATTTATGGCATCCAACAATAAAAAAGAGTAATAAAAAGAAAAGCCTGCCTCCCTGAAAATAATAATATGAAGGAGTTATTTATCTTCATATTTTCCTATCAGCCCTGGTTACAAGAGCAACGACAGCTGTGATCTCCAAGGTCTGCGTCGCAGTTTGAAGCATGACTCAACGTCCAAATGAGCCCAGAGAAACCACCCAGTTTCCCTGAGCTCCCCGGGGATGCTGCTGGCATGTGCTGCTGCAGGGTGCTCCCCGGGCTGCCAGACGGGCCCCCACCCACCCACCCACCCACGCAGGAGAATGATAAATATGGGCACTGGAGGGGGACACACGAGAAGGTGGGTACTGCTGTTCCTGTTCCTTTCCCCCTGCAAGGCCCTTGTAAAATGAAAGCTCCACTGTCATGAGCTAGGCACTGAATGAACCTCAGGACCCCCCAGAGAGCTGAAAAGCCTCCTAAGGAGAATAGTGTAAGGATAATTTCTTCTCAGCTGGTCATTTTTTTGATGTCAGCACCGTATTTCTGGTACAGCCACAAGACATCGGTTTCTACCACACGTTTGTCTGGGGCGATCGCACACGCTCCATCACCTGTCCTAGCTCCTCTTACTTCTTCCTCAACAAGTATAAACTAAAATTTTGCCTCCTGAATTTTGTCCACTAGCTTCTAAGAAGCTGCTGGCAGAAGTAAGGGCTTGTAGGAGCTGACGGTGGGGCTGCATGCTGCAAGCACCACATGTAGCCACGTTCTGGCCTTCACACCGACGGAGCGTGCCTCGGTACCTGCAGAGTGTAATTGGGTTTACACTACTTCAAATTAGAATTTAGCTACAGTATTAATGCCATAAATATTATTGTTGATGCTGTGTGAAGAACATCAGTGTGAAAATAAATTTAACGATATTTAAAAACCGGTGTGGAATACTTAGGTATTCAGACTGATCACGGACTGAAATAAGCACATTTGTTTCAAATCCTGGTTATAGCACTGCAGCCCCTCCCTCCTTTAAATCTTCCTCTTAACCATAGTGATGTTTATTGAATACCTGTCATTTCTCCAGCAGCATGTGCCAACAGCGGCTCACCAGTGCCAGGCTGCATGAAAACCCTTCTGTCTCCTATTCTCCAAGGGGCTCCCTTAGATCAACTACTCACCATACCCAATACACTGAAACCCATAAATTTGCAGATACTGCAGTCAAAATTCTTAACAGGAAAGTGCACCCATTTTGCCCAGTGTAGCATACTGAAATATCACATGGTGAGAAATGCTTCTCACCATGTGTAAACTGTCAATTTGATTTGAAATTAAAATTTTTGATTAACATGAGCATTTCTGAGCCTCCCGCTGGCAGCAGCCCTATTGCTGAAAAGTGACATGATTTGTGACACACATGCTGTACAGAAGCCCCATGCCAGCAATTGTTCAACCCATTTTCATTCTGCTTTAATACGGTATGACACTCAGGAAAATAATTTTAATATTTAGGAGAAAGAGGGTAAGGGCTTAAGGACTGAAGTCCTTTACGGGTGTAAAGCAGGATTAGAGCAGCAAGGAAAAACGGTGCAGAGGTCTCCCCGTCTCACAAGTCATGTCTCTTTTCAGCAATAGGGACCATCTGCAGGAGGCTAAGAAAGGTCCGTGGTGAAGCACAAAGCCTTCTTTTAAATCCAGTTGATATTTCAAACACAGCATGAGGTGCTTTCCACCTAAGAATGCTGAGATGCTTGTGCACGGGGAAATGCTTGCAACTTCAGTAATTAAACCCTCTCATAAGGGAGGTAGGATTTTCTAGTTTCCACGGTGGTCGGTTATTTTTCCACGTTTATTGTTTCCCCAGAGGTATCAGTGGTCACTGGAGATGCTAACATTTACACGGGGAATTACTAATGAAAGAGGAAAGTTTTGCGACTATTTAGACTTCTAAGCCCAGGAATCCACCTCTTCATCAGGGTGGTGGGAAGATTTTTGTCAATCTGAGCAGCTACCAAGTGAACACTAGAAGCGGGACGCTTCTGTGGCGACAGATTTTAAGGCTATGATACACACACGCCGAAGACAAAAGTTCAGTGGGGATTTTTATAAACGTAAGCCTGTGTCACTGTTGCAAGCTGCTGACTCAACTGTGTCACCTGCGTATTTCTCAGAGCGGATCATTTTTTTTCCCAGTAACATCATGTTCTGAGGAAGTTTATCATGAAACGAGTATCACGAACAGTCATTCTGAGCAGCAGAACAGCTTTGATAAGTGTCGACGTGCATCTGACTTTTCTTTGAGCTCCTAACACTATTCGTCACATTAAACACTCAGCTCTGCTGGACTCCCTGTTCCTAGTAAACACAGAATGATTTCTAATTGCCATAACACAGCAAGTTTAAAAAAAAAAAAAAAAGTATTTAAAAAATAATTTTAGACGGTGAAATGAAATACCAGGATGATTCAGATGCCCTGGAAGTATTCAGTCCTGAACATAAAGCTGTGGGCTCATTTATGTTAGTAACAGCACTCAAGAATTCAATCTGCATGAAAAACACGGTCCTCAATAAGGCCATGATATATAGTTATTATAAGTGCGCAGGTTCTTTTAAATAAGTCTTAAGTTTAAGTAAGTGTTGTGTGTAAATATCTAGTTTTAATTAGAATATTGCCAAGAAATTATACAACTAGACTCAGCGACGTTGTAATTATTTTAGGATCTACAAAAGCCTCCCTTGGCTGGCAGCAGCTAAGTGCACCCTGCAAGGTTACTCTGCAGACACGCTCGGAGCTGAACCAAGGGAGACTGAAGCCCTGTGGACCCAGAATTAGGGGGCTATAAGAAGAGATTTTTTTTTTTTTTTTTTTTTTTTTTTTAATTGACACGTTAGTTTATAGTCCTAGGAGTAATCCAAGTATGCAGAGCATATGGCAGAATTCTCTAGAAAAGCCCAGCATTCAGAGGAGCTGGTGGGGCCAGGGTCAGGTGAGGGAGGGCAGCTTTCCTGCCCCGCTTTGCTGGGTGATATGGACACAAAACCCAGCAGCTTCATCAGCTGTTTCCTCTCATCCTCCCTTCCTGGCACCCCTCTCTCTTCACACCAAAGCACTTTAAAAAGACTGTGGTTGGACACCACGATAGTGGGAGCTGTAGAAATATCTGCTCAAGATTAGACAGTATAAAATGTGACGCGAAAATAAGGATGCTGGGCATGGAAGCTAAGTCACAAAGATCAGCCAGCTCCACCCTTGCCCATGGCTTTTCCTTTCTGTTGCTTCTCACATCTCCTCTGCTGACACCACCAGTGAGCAAACTTTAATTCACAATAAACCCTATGCAGATCATGTTACTCTGTTTACCTATTGTCCTTTCCATTGTATCAGTCAGAGTTTTCTCTCCAGAAGGTTGTTACTCCTCTAGTCTCTGTAAACAACAATAATCTCCTAACTTCAGTAACTTCTAGTCCCAAGTAGGCTGCCTTGCACTGGGTTTCCATGTCAGTTATCCTTGTGGCTGGGGAGGAAGGAAACTTGCCACTAGTCATGGCATGACAAAAGACACATACAGTCTGTCTTTGACTGCCCACATTAGTGGGCTCTGGAAGTTCAGTCGGGGCCACCCTGAGAGATCCCTGAATGGAAGATCGGGGGAACCTCATGAGCTTCTCTCCAGCAGCACCTGGGCTGTCTCACCTTAGACAGTAGGGTACCAAGGTAAGTGTCTGGAATAAAGCTCTGATATACTGGTTGCAGAGAAGACATAAAGGGATGGGTCTGGAAGCACAGTACTGCTTGTCTAGGTCCATGCCAGGCTTGCACTAGATCTAGAGCACAAAACCTGATGCTTATGGCTGCAGATTAGGGCACTGCAGACAAACACCATAGGCCTAACGTGCATGGACTTGCAACTCCTGTCCAGATAGCAGAGTGACACCCAGTGCAGTGTCCCCCTCTCCATAGAGGCACTACAGACTGAGGGCTGGGAACTTAAGGAGTTGTCCTCATTGCCATCTTGTGGAGAGCAAAGTGCCTCCACCAAGCAGAGAATCACTGGGTGGCCACCAAGGTCTGCACCAACTTCATCTGAGTTACACAGGCCATCTCCAGAGAAGAACAAAAACGTGGAATGACTAGCAGAGGCACCAATGAGTCTCCACAAGGAAAATGTCACCTCCCATCATGCCCCTTAGAAGCAACACAACCCCTCCTCTGGATGATCCAGGCTCTGCTCAGGCTACTCTGAGTCTCTGCCTCCTCCAAGTATTGATGAGGAAGCCCCCCAGACTTACTGAGTGTCCTTCCAAAGGACTGTTGCACTTGGGGTTAGGCAGGCAACTATGTTTACAGATGGTAGTGAAGAACCCACAGTGTATTCGTGGACAATTCCCTCAGCCAAGTCCCAAACCAGCAGTCTAAGTCCAGTGGGAAGAAACTGCTGGATGTGGAGACCAGCAGCAGAGCTCTACATGGTGACTGAGACTCTCTTTCTGTTTTATTCTAAGTTTGTGTTTTGTAGGGCAGGATGCCCTGTCTACATTCCTTTACAGACAGAGAATGGACATTTATTAACAAGTACTTGGGCGGACAGCCCAAAACTCTAGACTCCTGGCCTGGGTCTGTACAACAGAGAGGGCCAGTGACCCCCGTTTGTGTTTACTGTACTTCTACAGACACATGCTGGTGTGACAGGGGCATTCACTTTCTCAGGTTCAGGCCAAGGTCAGGCCAGAACACAGACTGAATTTATTTTCTCTGTGTAATCTGCTCAGACTGTAGCCCAAGGAGGGCCTCCGAGTTCACTAATTGGGAGGGATTCAAGATTAACAAAGTAAACAGAAGGGGCAGAAAGGGACCTTCTTAGTGCTTATCTAATTTCATGTGCTCATCCCATGTGTGGCAGATATGGTGGTTGCAGGGGAGTTGCCTCAAGGAATTGAGATGACACGGCTAGGATGTCTCACCCCAGAAGGCTGCCTCTAGCAACTTAGACACACTCTTAGTGTATAGAGGTGAGAACCTGGGATGAATTTGTTGTAGAGGTTGGGTTGGTCAGCTGAGCCTGTGCAGTCCTCTTCCCACAGCAGAAGGCTTGCCTCTCCAGACCCTCCTACTCCTGCCCATCAGTCAGTCTTATGTAGCATGGTGAGATACACCAGAATGCAGAAATGTGGCAGCGGGGTGGAGTCCCTATGTCAGATGCTCTATCAATATGTATTTGGGACAATCTTAAGATAACACAGGGACTAGGACTTCAAATTTGGACCACGCTCAGCAGCCTGGCTCACCTGCCCTGTGACAGCCATCAGGCTTGTTCTAACAGTACTCTGCATGTAAACTTTGTACCGTGACTGACGTGACATGAAAAGCAGACATCTTGCTGATGAGCAGCAGTTGAGCAGGCAGAATGAAAATGGAAAAGGAATTCCACTCCCAGAGAACTTTACATTAAACCAAAGCAACTCAGGTAAAAAGGAAACCCATCCATTATGGTTTTTAACGCATAAACACCCATTTCTTATCTGTTCCTTCTTTGCCTGCATTACTGAAATGCAGAAATAAAGGAAAAAATAATGATGGATGGATTTTGGAAGACTCAGAGTTCAACTCAGGATGGATGTAATTCCAACATTTCAGATTCTTATCTCATTGTAATTGGAATAGCTGAACCTCTCGTCTGAAAATTAGGCAAGACATCCTGTGAGAATGGGCTCTTTTTCATAGCAGTTTAGTCCCCAGACGCATAAAAGAATGAAAACAAGAAATGGAATAGAACATTTTAACTTTTGAATAATGGCTTCATTTGGGCAGCTCAGAACAAAACTTCACTGGGAGAGCTGAGGAGGAAGTTCTTGCTGCCAGTATGCCCATCCCTAGGCACATTCTTCCACAGAGCACATAAACACTTCTCTAAAATGATAATTTATCTAAGAAACTCCCATTCTGTAGAATTCAAGAGAAAAACAGAAAAGGAAGAATGTACATGTGGGAAGTCAATACAGTTTCCACTCTTCTGCCCCAAAGAAATAATTCAATCAAGTCAACGTGTCCTGCTAGATCTACTGTTGCTCTTGCAGCAAACCCTCTCTTTGTCTACTCTGGTTTTTCAGGATGAGCAGGAGAGGGGTGGGTGACTTCCTCGAGCAGCACAATCTCAGGTCCAGAGCAATTACAGCATTAAGCTGAAACATCTCAGTTTTAAACCTCCCTAGGGTTCAACAGAGAGAGAGAGATGAATTCCCAGAAGTCCCAGTATCTCCACTGATTATTGAGGAGAGTGAGGATTTTAGGTTCATAGCTTGCCATTTTAATGCCTAATGTTGGGTGGGATGAAATCCAAGCCTTAGAAGTCCATATACCATGTTAGCAGAGACCTGAAAGAAAATCTGCTTTCCTCCCTGTCTCTTGCTACAGGCAATATCACTGACATGCTCCTCTAACCTAACATTTATATCTGGCTACTTGTTGTTTTGTTTGCTATTGGTTTGTGTTTTTTTTTTTTTTAAATTCAGAAGACTGTAAAATACAAGTATTGCTGAGTTATCCTTGTGTTCCTGTCCTTCATCTGGTTCATTTGCAGGAGGGAATAATGATCTGTCACCAAGGTAAATTCATTACCCGGCAGATAATGCCACAGTGTTTCTGCTGCCCATTTCACAGTAAGACATTCTTCTTCAATGATGTTGCATCTCTGTTCTCGTGGGAACAGTTTATGGCTGACATAGCAATAGTAGTAATAACAACTTACATTTATATTGTGCACGGGATGATCTTTACTTCTCCCTCCTTCTAACAGTGGACGGCTCCCTGTCCTACTGCAAATGCATTCATGGCCATGACAGAGAGAAATCTGGATTCACTAGTTCTGGGCTGCCTCATTCCTCAGCTGTTTGCTCAAGTTGTCATATTCTTTCCAGCCCCTTTTATTATTGCTTTAAATTGAGCTGTGGGCCACTACCATACCACTGCTCTAAGCCTTCCCTCACAAAAATCGGTGAGGTTCCCCTCCTGTCTCAAAACCCACAGCTACCTCAGTCCACCAAGCTGCTGTCCATCCTCTCCTGCTTCTCACCTCTTCCCTTCCTCCTGCAGCTCAGGCTGTGGCATGCTCTGCTGTACGATAAAATTGGCTCCCCTCTGTACCACATGGGGGACACGGCCAGCACTCTGCATTCTGCTCTTGGAAATTTCCTGAGAGTGAATTCCCTGATTTTTAAGGACTTTGAGGTATAACATGTGGGAAAATCACAGGTGGTCTGCACTGCAAAGCTGGTCAGGTGGGGACACCCCCCAAACACCAGCAGGTTTTCAGATGGGGATGCAGCTGTCAAAGAGCCTTCTGTTACAGATACGATTTTAAGAGCAAAGAACAGAAGGAGAAAAATAACAGGGACAGAGGTCTAAATTCTCTGTGAACGAGTGCTACCAGCTCTATAAGGAGTATTCCTTCCTTATGATCCTGGGAGAAGAAATGCCAGCAAAGGCTTTGGCCCACCGTGGTCTGACAGATGAAAGACACCCTTGTCCCTGGCTAAAAGCTGGTAGGGAACTGCCGGCCCGTGTCCTGGCTCACCTCCTGAGGCACTGCACCACCAAAGCTCCCTCTGCCACCCAGGCACAGCGGGCCAGGCAGGGGGGTGACATGGCACTGAGCCCACAGGCTGGCACACCCAGGGGCTGGGGAGCTGGCCATGCCTTCTGCAAAGGCCAGAGAGAGAGAGGGAAAATATTTTGATCCCCTGTAGCCGCCCTATCTTTTTCTTGTGCCTCCTTTTGGCAGGGAGAGGAGCCTGGTGCTGGCTCCTCATCCCAGAGTGTGGCTTGCAGCAGATCCCCTTGCTTCAAGTACCAGCGAGCAAGGGTGGGAGGTAATGATTAAAGACACTCTAAATGATTGCATTAATTTAATCTTATGAAAATGGAAAACAATGGCAGTGTGTAATAATAAAAGCCCACTATAACCACGTACATCTCTTGTTTACTAGAAAGTGCTTCACTGACTACAGATTTACTTTGGGGCACATCAGGAAACTTTTCTCCTTTAATTTTAATCAGCGCTTTTTTGCCTTTTTCTTTTTTTTTTTTTTTTTTTTGTTCCTTTCAGAGAAAAATACCAGCTATCAGATCTGTGTTTCCCATCCACTCCTAAGACTCCTCAATGCAGTGCCTGGAGGTGATAGTGTGAACTCACTCAAGAATGCGAAGGCATTTTATAAATCATTTGGTTTCAGCAGGAGGGGGAGAAAGGGAGAAGGCAGAGGGATGATATAGTTTACAGCACATACTCAGCAGTAACTCCCAACTGTCAAATTTCAGCATTTTCTTCAGTTGCAGCAGTGGTTAACAAAAAAATGTTAAGACAGCAGACATGAAATGCACATAGTAAAAGGCATGTTTAATCAGCTGGCATCTTTCTACCACCCCAGCGCCAGAATCTACCCGGACACTATCACAACCCAGAAAAAAAAAAAGTTGTATTAACTGTAGATACGGCACTGACGGGAGAAAAAGGAGCAGAAAGGAACAACATGAACTGCTGTAAACAACTTGCGGTGCCCTTTGTGTGCAAGATAACAATAGCAGAGTTAAAGGAGTATGTTTACGAGGGTGGCTTGCTCGCCTCACCTTCCTCCTGCCCCCCTTTTGCCACACTCGCTACGTCGCTCCTGGGAAAATATTTGTGAACTATTGCAAATAAAAGTCTCCTTCTCACTTTCCAAGAAACGGATCTGGTACTTTTCCATTTCAGTCACACTATGGCCAGGCTTCGGAGGGGATTTTATTCTCTCAGCTCGGTGAGAGTCACACTAAACTGTCTTTCCATTTCCTATCTAGCAACTTTTGCAATTACAAGTAGTATCTGCAATTAAAAAATAGTACCTGATTAGCTGTACAAGTGATGAGGCTTTTTCTGGAAGCCTCGTCTCACCAAAGTGCCCTCCCTTGACAACAGCAGCAGTCCAGCATACAGCTTTCAGGAGCTGTGCATTGCTCTTTGTGTGCACCTCTTTGCTCATCTACCCAGCTTCAGATTTACAAAATGAAGGCTACTTGGAAAGCACCTGATTAACCCACAAATCTGCAGTAATCACAGATACATAGATTTTTTTCTGAGTCTACAAACCAAAAATACGTATGAAGGTTGGAATCCAATGAAAATCACCTTGTACCTGTAAAACCAGGTATGATTCATCACGCATTGCACCACAAACAGAAACCAGAGGAAGGTGTGAAATAATGACATACATTTTCATAGTATGTATGTATATTTTGAAAAGCCTATAGTCAACAGAATACCTTCTGCATCGGCCAGGAAGTCGGAACAAAAGAACACAGGAGCATGAGCGAGAAAGCACGATCCCTTATCGCAGCTCTCGGTGGTGGCCCTGTGCTATGCTCTGACATTCACAGCCAAATGGACCAAGCTCTGCTTGAGGCAGCAGAGGTTTGGGTGCTGCTGGTCCCCCATAGGGTGAAGGACAAGTGCGTAAGTAGGAGGAAAAATATGGTTTGTAATAAAGCGCCAGGCTGGCTGGGAGTTGAATCATGGGGGACCTCTGATGCTCCAGGTGGATGTTCCCCCTTGGTTGCCAGAGATGGGCAGTCTGCCACCCACCACCACCACCTCCACCTCGAGAAGGAGAGGAGGACGCTGCTGCTGGCCAGTAGACCCCTTCTGTCTCTGCAGCTCACATAGTGAGAGCCAGCACTCCTCCAGCTCAAAAGACCTCACCTCCCAGCACACATTTTGAACTTCCAGTGGTTTGACCACAAAGGGCAAAATTTTGGCAGGGAAGTCCTCCCGCTCCCAGAGGCAAGGCAGGCTGGATTTTGGTGTTGGGACCTCAGAGTGCAGGGCTCCCACTCACTTCAGCAGCTGACTGGTACTGCTGCAAGGAGACACTGCCTAAATAGAGGTGAAGTAATGAATGCTTCGGATAAGAGACTGATTTCAGAGTGTGCTTTTATCCACAGGCCTTGTATTTATAGTTCAAGCCTTTTCAATTAATACGTACACCCTAAAAGAATTAAACTACTAATTATCACATTTTACTGTGGTTCACAGAACTTTCATCAGATCTAGTAAATGAAATCATGAGTTCAGCAGAAGAAGCTTTACTGTGCCAAATTATGTCAAGGGTATATCATGTTGATAATAAAAGATCACTTGGTTGGAAGCCTAACCTAGAAGGTTGGGGAGGCGTAAAAAGTTCACATTTTGGATCATGCTGCTCTGGTGTGGGCGTTTTGTGTTTTTTTCCTTGGTTATTGTGGAAGGCAATTTTCCTGCAAGTGAAATTTTCCCTTTGTCTTACATTACAGGCATTAGGAAATTCTTACATCGAAAGGCAAATAGATAGGTTTGGGGTTTTGTTTTGCAAGTTAGGCTTTGGCATCACATTATCTTCCCACTAATAAACTCTACTCTCTGCTGGACAGAAAATTAAAACGATGCCCATACCACAAATAAACTTCTTTCCCAAAGTGCCCAGCTTCTTGGTGGGCAAGTGTGGTATTCGAAAGCATCCTGAAGGTATCCTTCAGCCTGTGGTCCACTCAGGCAGTAGCAATTACTCTGATGCAACCCAACTCTCAGTTGTTAATTAAACAGCAAGTCTCTCAAGAAAACATATGAAAAAAACACAACACAAAACAGTTGTAGAGAAAACTGGAGATTGCTCACGGCTCCAGCTGCCTGTCCCAGGACCCCAGGAGGACTGGAGGGAAACTTGCCTGGCCGGGGCACAGGAGCTTCCTAGGAGGGGGCTCCTGGCCAGCCCATTTCCAAGCTGCCCTCTAGATGGCCCTTGCTGTTATCTTGTGGATAAATATACACGGAAAGGAATGGAACGGAGCAACAGAATAGAAATATATTTTGAAACGACTTAGAATAATCGCAGCTGTATTTATGCACCTTATCCACTGGAAAGGTTCATTGCCTTTTTCTTGTACACCCACATGGAGAAATAAAAATATATACTCTAGCCACACTTTTATTTCTCCTTTCCTTTGCAGCATTCAGCCACTCCAAGCGTAATGAACATTTCATGTCTTTCAAGCACTGCTTTGTCATGCTATAAGCATTCATTTCATGCTTTGAATATTTCCCGTCATACTCGCTTTGGATGAATTTTTTGTGGGAATGCTTTGCTTGTGAAGGTTAATGGTTAGCAGCAGTGAAAACTGAACTCCTCTGTCAATCCTCAAGTCCCACAGGTCACTGATGAGAAGGGCTCTCCACTCAGCCCTGGCAGAGGCTGTAGAACTGACCCTGACTGACGACCACGTAACTCACCCGATTTACAGTCAACACCCTTCACTGTTGCCATCTCAGGGTCCCCTCAAGAGAGTGCCAGCTACTGATAAGCAGGCAAAATCCTGAGCCTAGCAGAGGACCCACTAAATCCTGCAAACGGTGTAACTGTGCCTCACAATCTGGACCACAAAATCATTTGACTTAAGAGCGTGAATCTTGATGAAAATATAGGGAATTTTTTTTTTTCCTAATTATTCAGACACTTCTTCATGACAATCATGAAACTGGCTGGGAAATACAGCTGGATGCTGCAAAGTTTCAGTTCTAGACTGTTATGATTAAAATACAGTATTTCTAGTTCTTGTTGGAATCTATCTCTAATGAAATATGATGAAAAAAAATGCAAGACTAAATCACATGTAAGTTAAATTTATAACCAGACATATCTGCTTTTGTTTCCTTGGGAAATGCTGGCTCTCAGAACTGCCTACATGCACTCTCTCTCAGAGGTTGATGAAACATAGGTTGGACCTCATCAGACCTTCGTCAGGGTTAGTGTCAATAGCAGATTCTGTCCAACCCAGAGGAAGGCAGAAGAGACCAGCCCCACCAGGGCTCCCCTACTTGGCCTGGACAAAGTTCCCCATTGCTGTTCCCGGCAGACAACGTGATCCGTACGGGTGCAAATCCGATCAGAATTTGGTCCTGGCAAGTTACAAAGGTGCAAACAAGCTGACATTGCCAGGAGCTTTGACTTCAGTGCCAGCTATGAGATTCCTTATTGAAAATGCTAAGGGCTCTTGTTTTTGGGTTGTTTTTTTTTTGTTTTTTTTTTTTTTCCCAAAGCTTTTTTCTGAAGCAAAGTTAATTTTAGATTAGTCCCTCAGGCTGTGATAACTCCTCAGTGTTGCTCTGTAAACAAGAGAGGAGCGTCTTCTTGCATTTATAAGATTCTGATGCAAATGATCCCATGAACAAGAACACTAATAAAAGCTGCCATTACTGTGTTACCCTGTTTGCAGCTGTAACTGATAGAAAACTTTCTCTGCAAGGCTTAGTTATCTGCTGCAAATGAGGTGTTTCAGGAATGTTAGTCATCTGAGAGGACGGACTTTCTAACAGCACCAGTTTCTGCATTGTGTGTTCAGAGAACTGCTCATGGCTGTGCACTCCTGGGGTGGGAATTAAGGGGCCCATCCAAGGACAGCGTGGACCCTCCAGACACCACAGGTCCTACTGCACTTGCAGCACCTTCTTGGTAAGTGTAAAGCTGGTTGGTATTAAACTCAGTCACAGCTGAAAGAGCTCGGAAGGCACCTGGACTCCACCTGAAGTAGTGGAGATTGGAAGTTGGGCTGGCCTGAGAAGAAGGGATGCCCTTGGAAGACAGTGTCATTTTACTAGTTAAAAATTTGGGTGTTGAAGGAACTGGAGGTCTCTCAGCTACCACTTAACTTGTGGTGTAGTTGAGTGGTGGGGACAACCATAATCAACAGTTATGTTTTCTGCCTGTATCAGCCTGAGAGGAGGGTTTGAACAGCGAGCTCTGCATCCAAGAGCAGTGCCTAACCCTCAGGCCAGGCAGGCACCACTTCCATGGCTGAAGCTACCCCACTGCACAAAACAAGACTGCAAGGCTTTGGGACCAGAAAGCAAGCATACAAAAAGAAGCTGGGCTCTGCAGCCTGTTAGTTAAGGCAGAGAGGTCGTTCCACAAGCTGCTTTTGCATTTTACCAGGTTGCACATAATCCCCTCCTTCCCTGCAGCCAAAGCTGTGTTACGCCTGCCATGACCAGCCTTGCCTAGAGAAGATGAAAAGGAAACTTCTCCTCGCATGTGTTCCCACTATGGCCTCCTCTTTCCCCAGCTTGAGGACCAGAATTTCTTCCTTTTTGTTTTTAGGCATGGAAAAGTAAGCATATACGTAAGCATTTTTTTAAGGTTTAATACTCAAGTCCAGCCCTACTTAAGCAAAGAATTCACAGATGATATTTACAAGTCCAGTGTAATTACTGCAGGCTTGAAAAACAAGTTCTGTGAGTTACGGTACATCATTGTTTTTCTTTTTTTTCTTTGTAATGTTACAAAGAACAACGTGCCTTTCATTTCCTGCAGTGCTGTTAAGGTACTTGCAGCTCAAAGCAGCAAGAATACATTAAAACTAAAAAAAGCATTTGGTTTAAACCTTTTTAATTTTTAGATAAATGCCTGTCCCCCTGCAGAAATTGTTTGAGCAATGAATTTGGCACACGTTTGTGATCAGCTGTAATAATGAGTGCCTTCTTGCTCACTTGAAATGGGAGAATTTACCAACTTCTTTAAAAAGAATTTGTTAATCTACGACTAAAGTGGTGTGCTACCAACCTGGGGTTATCGAATCACACCACCACACGCTCGAGAGACATCAGTTGTCTGTAGAAATGACACAGCATTCCTCTGCTCTACACAGCACACTGTGTGTACCTTTACGCTGCAGTTACTAATTCACCAGTACTACCACATCAAACACAAACACTGCCTGGTGGATGTCTGACATCCATTTACTGACAGCAGCAACACAGAGCTGCACCACAATTATTAACCAGCTTGTGCTGCACCCTCCTTGCCTTCCTCCAGAGCTAAACTCCTGCTGGAGCAGAGCAGGATTTGACTTTTAATACGCTAGGAGTCTCTGAAAGCTCGAATTGCAAATATCCCCCACTTTGCAGACAAAAAAGACTGAAAAGTTCTCCTACAAAAGTTTAAAATAATCCTGCTTGCAAAAAGAAAATCTATCCGATAGCTGTTTCCATGACTGAGAGAATAAAAGCCCTAGAGAGAGTTCACGGCAGTGCTGAGCTGGGAATTCAGTTGTTGCTGATCCCCAGGCATGCAGTCACTTCACTACATCAGACTAGCCATTTTGTCATCCTCAGTTCACTGAAAAGTAGTTTGTTTATAAAATACAACACCAAACCAGTGCATTTACCAAGCTTTTAAAATCAATAACCTTTTCTTTTTTTTTTGATCAGGGGAATTGCAAAATCCCTTTGCGGTGCCAATTGAAATGAAGCTTTTACATACCATTAGGCAACTACAAAAGTGGGGAATTTTCCACACGGGTGTTCCACCCAACTGGTCAGAAAAAAAAAACCCTCATTTGAGCAAAATATCAGGACATCAGAACATGCTCCTGCCTTTCAAATGAAGTTGCTGGTCTCTTTCATGATCCCGCCTGCAAATTTTCTCACCCACGTATCAAACAGACAAATTCTGGGGGTTCTTCCTCTCCCCAGGCAGCTCTTTTCCGTGCTAAAGGACCTGAGAGACAGCAGCACCATGTACACCATTCAGTTACATGGTAGTTTTAGCCCTGGTTCCAGGACAAGACATTTGGGCCTTGGACCATGCATGCACAAATGAGCCCTGTCTCTCCTGCGTGTTTGCTTTTCATGACCATCATGTTGGATCTCTCTAGAAAAAATAAAATGCTTAATATATCCATAGATTTTTGCAGTACGGAATGGGAAAGTTACTGTCTGAAAACTATTTGGGGTTAATGGAGGCTGAAGAAAAGGCTAGAACCAGTGTTAAAGCCACCACTGAGAGCAGAAGATGTCACCATCTTCTCTGTTTGTGATGACTCCGCTCCAGAAAATGCAACTGTAAAGCCCACTAGAAAAAAAGCAGTGGCTGTAAAAAAGAAAATATTTTTTTCCCATGAACTTCACTTTAATGAAGGTTAGACATACAGGCTTTTCAAAATAACACATACAATTTAAAATGATGAATTAAAATCTGTAGTAGGAGGCCTTCTTTTTCAGGGCTGTATAGTTGACCCTTTTGAACCTACATTACTCAAGGTATGCAAAATATATGTGTATAATAAATAGCTCTAGAATTTATGGAGTGGAACAGAAAGGATATTAACAGGCAAGTAGAGAGGCTGTATAACCCTCACAAGGCCTTTAAAGATTTATTTTTTTAAAATGAAGGAATGCATGCATGTAAAAGGTAGTACTTGATCGATACACTTCTTTGTGCCTTCCAGAAACACGTGCAAAATGATTCCAAAGCCACCCTCAATCTGGTCATATTGCTGTTAGCGTTGGTGGGAATAAGATTATTCACAATACTATTTTTCTTAGATTTAAAAAAAAGATTTCTCTCTGTGTGGGCTCATTCCCACTCTCAGTAAAATCAATTACGAAACTCCCATTGACTCCGCAGGGATTTGGATCAGGCCCTGTGGAAGTGGGTCTACAGCAAGTGTAGAACAACGCAGTTAATATGATTTATTGTCCCCGTTTCTGTGCGTGCAGTTTTTCATTTTCTAAAGGCTGCAGTTTTGCTTTCATCCTCACGTTCAGTAGATAAGACCTGCAGATCTGTGTTGATCTACACACTGGGTGCACCCCAAGCTGGGGGCTGTGTGTGCTGAGAATGAGCCCAGCATCTGCCCAGGGGGAGAAAACCCCTTTAGGGCCCACGGGCTGCCTTGGACTCGTTTGTAAAGAAAATCTCCCACACAGGCACTGCAAAAGGTGCAGAATCAGTTAGGAGGCTTCTGCTGTGGTGGGGAAAAATACCCTTTAGTAAAACTGAGAAAAAGCAAAATCCTTTTCCTGTTTAGTAAAAAAAAAAAAAAAAAAAAAAAGTACCTTGAGCAGGTCACCAGTAAAGTTCCAAGAATTCACTAAAAGCTTGTTTTACAAGGAAGACTCCAGCTCCAAATCAGAGATATTTCATTTCACTAGGCTCCTGCAGATTGTACATTATTTAACACTGATATTGCTGCTTTTGAGGTGGTTTTGAGTAACAGGCTTCCTCAGGACTGCAGGGTAAAAAGAACTGGGGGGTGTAATAGCTGAAGAAGGATATTATCTAAACATGAAATAATAGCAAACTTGGTGCCTAATGCATTCAAAATTAAAATATGTTTTAATAAACATAGGCAACATATTCCCCACAAGAAAGGAAAAAAAACCAAACAAACCAAATCAGAATTAGCAGAACAAAAATCACAGTTTAGTCAGTTCTTCTCTTAACCTTGCCATCTTTTGGCTACAAATTAGAATTTCTGTGAACAGGATTGATAAGGGCAATTAGGCACCGTCTTCTAGAAACAACAGAAATGTTTTAAGATGGTATGTTTACAGATGAGCAGCACAAAATCTATCAAAATATGAAACCTTTCATATTTCAATGGGAGGAGAATACAGGAACCCCAAAAGCCAAAATGTTACCAGCCCAATGAGCTCTCTGTTCTATGTCCTATGGTATAGGCTGGTATTTTAAAGTTTTGTATGTACTGAAACCTCTCCCTCTTCCCTTTATTCTATCTGCCATTTAAACCCTGATCCAAATGTAGTCCACATGTGGATACAGCCCTTCAACCTCACTCCCAGCTTGTTTGGTTGCTAATGAAGTCCCCCAAAACACACACTGAACATACACAGAGCTGTAGGGATGCACTGCAAAGACTTGAGGCAAAACCAGCTAGTTTCTCTGTGAAAGGGCAATCACAGTTGTATTATTATTGACACAATATTCGACATGAGATGGACATCATGTACCAACAATGGTGACAGGTTGTAGAGGCGCAGACCCTTCACACAAATTCTATTCCCTGTATGCACAGTAGACCCCAGTACAGAGGATCCTCCAGCTACGTTTAGATGTTTTAAAAGAAGTCCCGTTATGGGTAAAATAAGTCAATAAAAACTATTAGTAATAATCACTTTCACTTTGGGAGATACTGTTTCTAAGTCCTAAATTTAAGTAGTGAAACAAAACTCGGTTGCTGACAGGCCAACAAAAATTGCTGAGGTCTACCTTACTTAAAACATAAAAAAGAAGAGAAACTGTTTCCTTACACATGTACTTATCCTTTCACATCCAGTCCCTACAGAAATTCCCTATCATTGAATGATTTTTTCCAGGCTGCTTTACAATTCAAGCCATTGATTCAGTCGAAGCTATTGCTTCTGCTTTAAAACTGTCCCAGTTCAATACATATTAGTGTTCCCAAAAGTCACAGTCCTGCTGCTACTTCCAAATAAGCCCAAGCCTCTGCCACCTGAAACAACGGTATTCCAAACATACGGAGAAGAAGGAGCAACAACCTCCAGTTGAGCCTCCCTGCCCTGCTTACCCATGTATCTACAACCCTTTAAAGCACGCCGGTAAAAGAATGTAGACAACGCCGGTAGCACCTGTATCAGCCCCACCGTGGGCACCTGCCTGGGAGGTATTTATAGGAATTTATAGCTGGAATGTATAGGTGTGCAGTCCTGCCCTGAACCTGCAATATTTGGGAGCGTTGCTGCTCAGTTTTGTTTAGCAGATGTCTGCAGTAGGGAAGGGGTCTGCAGGAAGGTATTTCAAAGCAACCATTTTGTTCCACGGGACTAGCTGAGATCCTGCACTCCGAAAGGACAGCTGCCCACATCCCAAAAGTGAGGTACTTCAGAGGGTTGTGAGAGCAGCCATCAACAAAATGCAGCTAGAAGCACATGGATAAAAATGGAAGCAATGAAGCACACACCCCTAGGGGGTCATGACTCATGGCCCAGGGACTGAAAGCCTTTGCTATGGAGGAATAAGGATGAGGGTTGCATACAGCAGGCTCTTTAATAGCATCTCCCTAATTAAAATTACTTTTAAAGGAAAAAAAAGGTCTCACTCCAGGACTGGAGAAACAAATGCTACCTTAGATTAGTGAAACAGTAGCATTTTAACTATGAGGAGAGTAAACCACCTATTTGTAGCTATCCCATGTCAATTATTCTGAATAATCTTTTTAGACATAGGAAAAAAAATATTTATAAATATGGGCTGTTTTAATATCCCAAAGCAGGAGCAGCAGGTAAGAACTTACCATTTTCTGGCTGGTCCTTAATATCAGCTTCACTTGGCTGGCTGGGACTTTCAGATTGACTTGAATCTGAAAAACATAAAATACAGCCAAAAATTACAGGGTCTGCTGTGGAAAATAGATCAGAGGCGCCAGACTTCCTCAAAAGGCTGAGAGTACAAACTAAGGACAGGAGTGTTGCACTAGGACATGATAATGGAAAAGTCCCGTGCCTAGGTAATATTTTTGCTAGGAAAAAAAAAAAAAGGGAGTCTTGTTTACGGCACTACACAGAGTGCTTGGGGGGGGGTGTGTGTGTTTGCATAAATTAAGCTTTGAGAATCCTTCTTTTTAGAGAAGGCATATTTAAACTGCTCTCCTACATGTTTTTTATAATGCAGCCTCTACGTTGTATACAAACCAGAGCCTTAATCCAACACGTAGTAAAGTCTCAAAACATATTTTCAAGCGGGCATGTAAAGGTAACTAAGCAACACCACAAAGTCGTGGAGATTGTCGTCTACACATTTCTGGAACAAAATCTGCAAAACTGATAGAAGAGCTGATTCTCCTCATCCTTTGGCAGGGGTTACAGTACTACGAGATGACTGAAATGTACGGCGTTGCCTCTGATTTGCAGTGGCATAAATGAGACCAGAGCCTGGATGAACTGCTTTAGAACTTGTGCAAATAATGGGTCCCACAAACTCCCGGCTAACACTCTCCAACGAACTCAATTGATTTGCCTAAAATAATAAAATGACCTATAAAAGGATATGTGTAAATATGAGTATTTTGCATTTTTGACACATTATTAACTCTATTTTATGTGAAGATGATCGCTCTTTGGTTAAAAAATTATTCTTAGTAGAAGCTTTAGTCAACTAGCATTTTTCTTCTCCATTAGTTCTATCACTATGAATTGGGAAAAAAAGGTCCTGTGTGAAAAAACATTTTTTAGAAAGCCCCTCAAATTACTGTTTTTGCAATTGATACAAACAGAAAAAGATCCCCCCCCCCCGAATTGTTCTGTACTTTATTGATCCCATTTAAAAAGTTTTTTTGCTGTGAAACAAAACTTAGGAAATGAAACCACTTGCTACTGCATCAAAACCACCCCCAATCGTGGCAAACCTATTTTGTGACTCCACCTTGACTTTGCAGAGTTTAGAATTAGCTGTCTGAAATTTGACCACATTTCAGTGAGAAGTCAATGCAAGATCAAAAGGTCGTGACACTTAACTGTGATCAAATTGAAAATCTTACTTCTATTGCCACCGAGTGATAACACCACCCCTTCTTTTTCTTTGAGGTATTAATAGTGCTGGAAGAAGCAGTACTACTAGTGACCTTGGGTCAAGCAATGCTAATTTATTGCTTTAAAAAGGTTCCTTGCTTTTAAGCAAATGAAGATTTTAATTACCGCAGAGCACTATAAAGAAAATGCCTATTTTAAATATTCAAATTTATATTTTTTTTCACCTGCTGACTGTATGCATTAGGTATCATTCAGAAGCTTAGAGGACAATCTGGTATAAATTAAAAACCACAAGTGAAAAAAAGTGCTCACAAAACAAATCTGGATAAATTTCAGAATATAAAGATTCAGAATATTTAGCAAAATAAGCTTCAGTCCTGATACTTCTCCATTTAAAATCAATTAAGTTCTCCTAAAAAACAGTATGTTTCCCAGTGTGTCCAGAATCAATTTCCTCTCTTCTGTATTAATTATTTTTTAATAATTTGTCTGATGAAGCTCAGGGAAAAAATTGTTCTGATTTCCACAATTTTGTTTTAAATACTGATCTTCTGAGTTACCTTTAACTGAAGCTGAAATCAGTGACAGCAGAGAGATGACCGAGTAAACATGCACAGAGCTGTTATATTCTGGACACTAGATTTTGGCAAGAAGTTTCATGTTTCCAATACCACAAAGGTAGAAACAAAACTAAAATATTAGGAATGTAAAATATTTAGTTAACATTCAAAGTCAACATTCAACAGATTTCATTTTACAGGGCAGGCATTAGGCTTTTGCTTATTTTTTAGGTTTTTCTTTTCCTCCAGCAAGCCATGGCTCAATCAGTGTTTGGGCTTTACGTTTCAAGTAGGGTCAGAATTCCACGGAAATTTCTATATTTGAAAAAGTTACTGCAGAAATATGGGACTGGAAGCACGTTTTCCTTTCAAATTTTTCAACGATCCGGCGAAGCAGAGAGAGGGACGAGGGTTCAGTGGCAGCTGCAGGAGCTGGGCTCACTGGCAGCCCCCAGGCTGGCACCTTGCCCCCCAGCACAGCCCCACAGCCGGTGGGCAGCTCACAGAGAGGGAGCTGCTCCTGGGTTTTGAGAAACAAAGTACTTTTGTTTGTGTTGAGGGCTGTTTTTCCAACACCAAAGCTAGTGGCACAAGAGAGACTCTACTGGCCGTAGGACATTTGTTTGCACACTGGATCTTAACTTTCTTCTTTTCTCACTCTGGCTACCGTGATAACGTTTTTCCTAATTCTGTTTTCCTTTAACCCACCCCCTTCTGCTGAAATCAAATATTAATTTTTTAAAAAGACAACAAAAGCTTTAAGCACTATTCTTCATGGAGAAGCACAGGGCAATAAAACGCAGGGGAAGGCAGAATTAAAACCAATCTATACTGCGGTTGAGATCATGGGAGGCTACTGAAAACATGTCCTGGGCAAGCGTATGCTCAGCATTGTTATGCAAGGTGGCATCTTGTGGAAACCCCAGATAAGAAGACCGAGTTAAGGCACTTAGCCAAAATGTTTATATGCAGAATTTTGCTTCCCTGATTTTATTCAGATGCTGCAGATGATCCGGTACATATAAATGTGCCGCCACATGGTTAAGGGATTGGCAAAATCAGAGCCGTTGTATTTTACAGTCTTGCCTAGGACGAGAGAGTCTTGCTCAGCCTCCACCGCTCGCTCTCTGCTTTTTCAGCAGTTGGCAGTAACTCCTGTTGGGGCTTTTTTGTTGTTTTGCACATGGAAACTTTAAAATTCCAGTTTTCTGAATGTTTAGGGTTTTGCAGGCTCGGCTACAATGGGAGGGGGAATGTCTGTCCTGCTGAGTCAGTTAGCCAAACAGGTGACCGGAGGAATAAATTAATTTTTGCCCATACATAATTGATATAAATGGAAGATCGTTTTCATAAGCATTTGCATTAAATCAATAAAATCACTTACTATAGAGCGGTTTAACAATTCATTTGATTTTCTCTTTTCTATATATTTGATAGCCACTCTGCAAAACAGTATACACTTTATGCCTATTTTCTTTAGCAACAACACTGCCAGTTAAATTCTACCACCTGCAATAATTAGAGCCATTGGAAAACATACAAAACAAAATATACAGTAGATGCAAGCCCCTCTTGAATCCACGGCCCCCTGCGGCAACGAGTTTCATTGGTGCCTTAAGCTAAGGCTGGTAGGAAGCCAAAGAATCTGTATATTACAATAAAGTGCATGTTATTAAGGGGAGGATTTAAATGATTTCAGATGGAGTTGGAAATATTATAGCAAGGAACCACTATTAAGATTGCTGATTTAAAAAAAAAAAAATAAGAAAAAAATTAAAAATCACCAAGGAATCTAGTTTTATGTTTAAGGAAGCTTAACCTTGAATAGCACAATGAGTTTTATTTGGGGGCTTTTTTAGTTAAAGGAAAGTTAGTGGTTGGAATTTTTAACCCTGAACTAGCTGGAGTTAGCGTGAGTATGTACACTGGAGTCAAGGTTACTGGACAAGAGGTGCTCAAGGGGATCTTGGTACAAGCTGTAATCATAGGGAAACAGGATAAAAAGCATGTCGAAGGTATTTTACTCTCTACTTCCAAGTATGAACTATGACTGAGGGATGAAGAAAAAAACGATGAAACAGGCTAGTTTTTCCAAAGTAGCATTTCCTACTACATCTCTGTTCCTTTGAATCTGTTCCTTAAGCATATGCTACCCCAGCACATCCGAGGTGGTTATGCCTGAGATCCAGGTCTGCCTGATCTCGAAATGTAAAGCAAGCAGGGACCTTCAGCTCCAGGATGGAAGCTCTGGACTTTGCAATATGTGATTTTCCTTTTCAGCTGCAGCAGGAGCTCAGCTCCAGCCAGGCTGCACGACGGCTGCGTGGAAGCAGGGCTCGCGGTGCTGGAAGGGAGCACTCCATTGTTTGGAAAGAATAAAACCTTCCCAGGAAAGTCTGGCCCGTGGACAGGACCAATGTCAACAGACTGACAATGTTGTTCTTTTTTGTAGACCGTGACACAGACGGTGAAGAGTTGTTACGGTCCTCCACCAGAAAAAACCCGCTTCGAGTGTCATGGCACTTCCCAGTGTGAAACCACGTCATGGCTACCTGACTTTGGAGAAACGGGACGCTTTCTGGGGCACTCGCACTTCCTCAACACGCCGTGTTTCCCAGGGAGTGCTGAATCCAGCCTGGGGCAGCAGTGACCTGCAGGGACCAGCCTTATTGTCTGCTGGTCTGTGCAAAGGGAGCTCACGGGTGTCACGATTACTTTTTTACCTACGCAGAGCCAGCCCCACCCGAAACTGAGCCCTCGCGAGCAGCCAGGTTGCTATCTCAGGTGCAGATGCATCTATCCTCTAAACAGCAAAGGTGATCCCCGCATGGTGATGCCAAATGATCCAGGCTGTGCTGCCACTGCCCATGCTGAGCTGCTTTGCAGTTAAATAAAGCGGGCCCCTCTCCTCTGCTGCCAGCCCAGCCCCTTGCAGAGGCACCGCCAAAGTGCACAAGTTACATTTTCCATTCATATCATGTTTAGGGGGTGGAAATATTGTATAATAAACTGACATATTTTATTCAAGTTTCAGAGTCCTATTTGTAATAAAAAATTTATATGGCTGGGTTGTGTTCATGCAATAAATTTTTCATCTATAATTTTGGGCATGGATTATACCAAAGATTTATATACTTAAAAAAAAAATATCTAAATCATGCTCCTTTATATACAATCTTGCATGGTGAGCTTAAGGGATTTACGAACAGAAACCAGCACCAGGACTAAGGGTGTTTTACACTCTCCCTTCATTATACATTATAATATAAACACACAGGGATTGCTCCATGTATGCAACAATTATTATTTATGGCTATTTTGGTGGCTACTACTGTTTCTTTTAAGGAAGGCCTGGCTCCCCGTTTAACTCCAGCCATTGCTTTCAAGTCAACTTTTACAGGGAGTTCAAAGTGCTTCATTATCATACACCTCACCGTCACACGTGCACGTATCCGTACCAGATTTCCACTCTTACTCCATACCCCCCTGTACAGCACACCCCATCCCTGCAGCTCTCAAATAAGGTTCTGCAGTGGTAAAATCCCTGCGGTGCCAGCCTGGTTTTTTCTTTTTTCTTTTTTTTTTTTTAATAAGGCGAGGACTCTTAATTCCTGTACACTGGGAAAGAGATTATCTTTGATAATGGAAATGTAAATCAAAGCTTGCTGTTGTTTATTCCAGACAGACATTTGTGTGTTAAGTCTGTTTATCAGGCAACACTTTGTCTAAGCCAGGAAGTAGTCAGCCTTTGTAACAAGATGTATGCAAATGACTTTCCCATGAGCCCTTGCCACAAAACTTTTGTGGCAAAAACCCTCCTTGTTACTTCACCAGTAAGACGCTCCTAAGCTACCCCGTAAGTAGACTAGCAACAAAACAACTAGCTAGACTATGCTGATGAGTTTGAATGAGACCAAAACATGTGCCCACAGTCTGTTGCTTGGTATTGTAAGCAGACTTTGTGTATTACATCTGTTTATCAGGCAACACTCTGTCTGCTGGGGCAGCTTTGTACCAAGGTAGATGCAAACAAAGATCTCCACAACGCCCTGGCGAACTTTTTTTTGGAGGCTGAAATTCCCTGACGACTTTCCTCCTCGTAGGAAATAAGGACGTGAAACTTCACCATGAGGCTGCGAGACCCTAAAGCCGTATCAAAATGGTTTCATTTTAAATCAACTTTCTTTGTTCTCACAAGCCCATAAATGATTTACTGCTATCGTGTGATAGCCTAGAATGTGGGGAATCTGTGTATTCCCATATTTGCTCCTTGATATTACAAACAAGTATTTGATTCACTTCTAAATGTTTGTTTTTAAAACAGTTTACAGCCTTTGATTCCTGCTTACTGATTCTGGAACATTTTCTATTTATTCCTTTGCAGTAGCAAACGTTAATTTTGACTTAATTCAAATTGTCATCAAAGGCTTCCTTAAGAAATCCCACAGCACAGATTTTATTTGTTATAATAAAATATTCTTAAAGTAAACATCGTGCCACTGTGTTATTTTAATTCCAAGAGATACAAAAATCCATTACCCAAAGGATTCAAATTGGTTCAGCCCTTTTTCCTAGACAAAATAAACACTTTAGGACTTTACTTGTTTGTATTCTCCTCAGTGGTGCTGTATGCATCACCAGCTAAAAACAAAGAAACTTTTAGCTGCTCAGACAAAATGCAGAAGCTCCCCAAACAACGAAGCGGGGGGGGTGGGGAAGCATTCAGAAAGTCTGACAGTCCATTCAATATAGGGATGATGGCCATAATGCATCCAGGGTCCCCTTGCTAATTAAATATGCATTGGCACAGTTTTGATCGATGCAAGCCATGGATCAGATGACACACCTGCAAAATCTTGAGCCCAGAGCTCCCAGGAAAAGGAAAATACAGGCTGTCTCCTTATCTTTGTTTTCAAAGGCTCTCAATTTCTGTGCTTAGATATCTAATTTAATTCTCTCACCCCTCAGCAAACTGGATTAGGAAAGTCAATACTGCCATTGTGCATCGACAGGAACACACAGCTTTCCTTTTATTCAATTTAACCATGACCTTTAGACAAAGATAATGACAACTGTCTAAAAGTAAGGTAAGGCCTTAAGGAAGACCCTGCAGCGGGGCCCCTCTCGCTTTCCGTGGCTCCTCTGCCCGGGAAGTGCCCACCAGACCAGACATGGAGCAAATTCAAAAATTCATTTTCTCCCCCAAACCACAAGGACCAGCTTGGTGGAGCAGCACCCTAGGCTGCCAAGGGCTCAGTCCCACTCTGAGGAGCTGGACATCTCGCCGTCGGCGTGGGACGGCAGCCGGGCCTTTGCCAACCATTTGCTGAGGGGTGCCAATGCCTCTGGAGGAAGCAGGCGTGCCAACCGCGAGCGCTGAGCGCTTGCACCAAGAGGGACCCTGCTGTCCCATTTTTTCTGTGGCTCTTAGGGAAACGGTGAAACGGAAGGGTCAGGCAAGTGTCGGAGGTAGCACTAATTTCTGGCTCCAATACTTGGGAGGAATTCTAATCCTAGAGCTAAGAGCACGGCGCGGAGAGCCGCACCTAACCGTGCTTTGCTGCGGCAGGAGGAGGAACCGGCACGCGGATTTTCCTGGAGCTGAGCTGAAGCCAATGGAAACGACATTACTTCCCAACAGGTCTCGCATCAATATATTTTTACCAGCCTTCCTACATCAGATAGTATCTTTCTAATACATCTGTAAGGACAGGACAGAGCACATGATCTAAGCCAACCAGCAGCTATCAGATAGTAATCCACTTTGGTACCTACAGATACAGGTTGTACCTCGATCAGTGATCTAGGCATAAATAAAAATTCATATTCGTTGAGCAGCCCAGCTCCACAAAATGTTAGCTTCCATGCTGCACAATGTTTAATTCTGCAGTATTTTTTTTAGCTGCACTTAAAAATACACTTGGCATTTCTAGCTGTGGACCAATATTCTTCTCATGTCTTTTTATACAGATTTGGAGGGAAAGATATTTGTAATGGAAAAAAAATATGTGCAAAGTTGGATTGCTAAGTTTCTGTAATCTTGGGAAATAAAAAAAAAGCAGCCTATGTAAGAGCTACAAGAAACCATATGGATCAACAAGAGCTGCCCTCATATCCCTGGGAAATATAAATTAACCTACATTTCATCATCATAAACCCCAAAATAAAAAATCTAATTAGAGTCTCTACCCTCAGATTCACTTCTAGAAAATTTGCTTATCCCCCTCACAAAATGATTTACAGTACTTACATCCATTTCTTCAGAGTGATTTAAATTTATTGAATCATTTCAATTTTTAGAGAGCTTCCATTTGGATCTGTATGGGTTCCTAGACATATGCAGTGCTCAGTTATTTAAAATTAATTGCAGTACAATAATTTTAAATTGCTTCACACTACACGAATCTCAAGTGCTTTGAAATATTTGAACTATTCTATTTAGAAGCCATCAAACTTCTGAGCACATGCATCAAAGAGTTGTTTTAAAAGCCGAAGGGCCGCACTGATGATCCCAAAGTGGAGGTGAGCACGGCTCTGGGCATGCTCAGTGCACACGGATCTGAATTTATAGAACAATTCAACAAATTTTGCCTGAATGTCAATCTTTAATTAACAAAACCAGATTCTCTAACAATTTCAAACCACTAAAAAATTTCTAAAACTAGAAAAGCACTGTTATAAAATAATGGCGTACATTAAAACTATTATTACTCCTAATGTATATTTATAGAACATCCTTTTATCCTGGAAATTAAAACATCTTATTAACATTAAACTTCGCTTTACAATACCTCTGTGGGAAAGGTGAGCATAACTATGCTCACTTTACGCAGGGATGAAGGAGGCACATAGAGGTTAAGTGATTTGCCTGCAGAGGCACAGTTACTAAAAGGAGTAAAAGGCATGGGGCTGAGCTCTCAAGCTGCTGCTCTGGATAATAAAGTATCATTCCCACCAATGCAGCCATTACAAAGGCAACGGCACTGACCGCTTAGGAAGCCTTGAACTACGTTATCTAGAAAACTACTAGTTAGAGAGGATCCAAAGTCACTTAGAAAGGATATTTCCAGTCATTCTCAGCTTCTGTTTCACTTTTTTTTTTTCCTTATTAGGTATTTTGAAAAACAAGAAATCATTTTTACATTTCTCTCGGGAATATTTTCTATCTCAATTTAACAATAACAACAACAGTATTTAGGGTGACTAAATAGCTGGTTTTGCAATGCCTGACTTCATGTATAAAGGCAAGTGAAGATAAAACTGTGCAATGAGGACATTCCTGTAGCTTTGGCCAAAGTCTCCAGGTCTGCTTCTATGCAGTTTTACACTGGTAAGTAAACCAACATCAGCAAAGCAGGATTATGTCCACCATATGGTGAGACTCCATTGGTGGTAGTACAGTCACCCAATTAATCTCTATCCCCCACCATCCCCTTGTTATTTATTTATTGTGACAAACTCATCCTTATGGGACCCAAGGCAGGGAGCTGGGTATTCCCGGGCTGGTACCTCTCCTCTGGCCAAGACGCACGGTGCTACAAGGTCACCACCAAGGAGCTCTCTACATTTTCCACAGCAGACAGAAATAAGGAATTTTTCAAACCTGCCCTCCATCAAAAAGCCAAATAAAACCCACGCCTTGACAATGAGCACAGCTTTCTTACACTGCTTTCCAAAGCTCGTTTAACATCACGTGAATAACTGAGCTGTTTCTGGAGACCATCAGAGCGCTCATATATTTCAGTCTGTGCCTCTTGCTAAGTTGTCTCTGCAGCCAGAGCCGTTCAAGAATTCGTCAGCCAGCAAAAACAAAGAAAAACCCTCCCCAGATCAACAAACTAGGAAAAAATCCCTGACCTCCTCCTCCTTTTTCAACCTCTCCCACTTCTCTTTCTCCTCAAGGACAGGTGTAAAATTTTCCTGTGGTTAACCAAAAATTCAAGTAGGAATCCACACATCAAAGAGAATACAGAATACTTAAAAAGAACTGATATCTTAAAGAATGGGCCCATTTTCCCTATTAAGATCTATTCTATTTCATGCAGGGAAAAATGATGTTGATAATAAAAACACGTGTTATTAAAGAACAAAGAAAAGGTGAACTAATATTCCATGGAGTTTTTGTCAATAATAGATTAATATCAAGTTACAGATGGGGCAATATGAACCAAGTTTAGGTACTATTTTTTTTATTATGGATCTAAACTAGCAGCCTTTTTTTCACAACTTTTCATATTGATGTACCTGACGCCTTTCCATTGCAGCCCCTGTGAAGTCCACGTTTGGTTGTAGTGGCCATTTTTTAAATTTTTTAATTCTCTTTTCTGGCAGCCATCTTTTCCTTGTTCTATGCACTCTGAGGAGTTCAACATGATTTGTGAAAAATTTCCGTTTCAGGTTTTCTTAAGCTTTATGCAAAATGAAACTGCTGACAAAAATACCTAGATGTATACAATTATACAGCAGAAAAAACTGCTCAATAGTTCCCATTCCTCCACCCCTACCGTCTTTTCTCTTGCCTTTCTCTCTGAAAACAATGGCAGAAATATTGCCATCAACCCAAAGCCTTTCTCAAATGTAAAAGTCAAGAGCATTTGCCCACAAAGAATTGCCACTGATTGGATATGTTTCTACTCTCACAATATTGTAGACTGCGAAGAAGAACAGAGAATTACCATAAAAATCGGGACGTGTTTTGTTGCATCAGTATCATGTTGGCATCAACAACATAGAGTCGGGCAGAAAAAAAGCAGCCTTTTGGTAGGCAGCCTACTTGTTCTGTGTTTCTGCTGTGTTTGTAAGCCCCGCAAGTGGAAGATAAAGTTAAAACTTAGAGAGAAGTAACATCCTGCAGGCTCGGTACACAGCCACCACACTGAGTTACAGCAAAATCTAAGGTAGCATGGCCATAAATAATGGAGAAATGGAACTGTACCTACAGTGGATCATTGCAAATATATCAAAGAATTGGGCATGTATATATATACAGGGTAGGATTCCCTCTCACACACACATTGAAAAATATTAAGCTTAATGTGTTGACTCCGAAAATACAACACAAAATCTATTTTCACTTGGTCCAGTGCTGCAAAACTAAATTTTGAGGAAGAAAATTAAAATCAGAAAAGTCCAGAACTCTCAAAACCCATAGCCACACTGTGCAGACTCAATTTTAATCAAACTTTTAAAGCCATGGTTATGATCTGATGAACAGACAGATTGACTTGATTACATTTTTAAGTTTCAGTTTCTATTTCTGTTTTAAGATGAAAAAGATCATAGAGTGTCAGAAATTTGAATACTGAATAGCAAAAGCTCTTGCAGGTTTAGAAAGCATATAGAAAAGCTGGCAGAAGAAAACGCTATTCCATTGCCACCATCTGCTTTCTGGCATATTGAAGAAACTTTACTAACAGCAACATTTTCTTGCATTAGAATATCTGCTAATTAGTTCTGTTGTATTTTTATTTTATTTTATTTTATTATTTTTTTTAAATTACCTTTTACACAGAAGGCAAATAGCCAGTTTTTTTGGCTGGCTACACCTTACAGCACGTCTGATAACATTTTCACATTAAGTTCAGTTTACCTCACATTTTTTCTATCAAAATCCTATCTTTAGCGTAGTCAGAGCCTGCAAAAACTTTGCCTTGCTGAGACTAAAGAAAAAAACATCAAACATACGAAGTGTTAAAAATCGCTGAATAACTCAAAGGAAAAAAGATAATTTTGAAGGCGTTTTGGCTGAAATCTATTTTCCTTTGAATTGCATGAGTGTTTTAAAATGTTAAAAACACTACAGAGTGACTAATGAATGTAAAAGAATGATAAAGAGTATGGGTCCAGTTATCAGTGATGTGCCTAAAACAAAATAATTTTGGACAGTCTGCCATGCAAATATTGACTAAAATGTCATAAATAATGTCTGCAACAAAGGGAATCCTGCAAAGGAATATTCTGTTGTACTTAATGCACTGTAGAGTGTGCCTTTTAGCAAGCAGCGCATTACAGAGCCTGAAAACTTCAGTTGGACCAAAAAACCTAACATTTCCCAGATAAAAATATTACTAATGTGTATTTTTTTTCCGAAACAGACCTTCCAGTTAAAGGTACAGTATTACATTTGGAAAATGGTTTACTTAGAAGCTGACTTTTCAAAAGAAACAAAACAGTTGTCCAAAAATTAAAAATAGACGAAATGTAACCACCTCATTGACTTAAGACTACTTCCTCAGCCATTTTAAACAATATTTTCACCCACTTATTTGCTGGCAGGGCAGAGGCTTTTTGCAGGTCTTTATCATGCTGTACTGAAATAAAATGGAAAGACATTAAGTCCACCAGTGCCCTGGGCCAGAGCTGAGAGACGGCAAAGATTCTGTTCAAGCACTTCTTCTAATTCTGTCTCAGTTGCAGAGTCCGACTGCGTTCTGCGTGTAGGGCCAGAAATGAAGATGCAATCCTGCCAGAATGCTCTCAAAACACATTTTTGTATCAGGCAAAGTAGGCAGGAAGGGCTCAGACATTACTTTCAAAATCTCATCCTTTTAGAAATTGTATTAGTTTTTTCATAGCACTAAAATATGAAGTCAAAATAAGGAACAACATGGGAAGTTGCATTTACTACTCCAAATTACTTGCACCTACACTGACATATTGTGCTATGTGTAATCACAAACAACCCAGTCACTTTTTCTGAAAGTCTACTAAAAAACCTAAACAATCAGGGCCTACACGAAAACCTTTTGCATGTCTTTTCAAAAATTTAATCTCTGAGAAAAATTTCACAGTCAGAGATGACAAATAACAAAGATATTTCACAGCTCTAAAGCATCTTTCATCCAAGATCAAAGAACTTTATCAACATTAATTCTTAAAATACTCTTTGAAATAGAAATACTATTAAACTTATTTTATCTCTATCTAACTTGATCTATTTTCTTTACAAATTGCTAGTTACTGTAGTATCTCTAGGTGGAGCATGACTCTATAGGTTAAGTAACTTGACTAGAAATACTCACTAGATCAGTGGCAGAACTGACAAGGATCATGTTCGGGAGTCAAGAATCCTAAACCCTTCTTCCTTCCTGGCCTAATTAAAAACATATATATGCAAAACGATTTAAGAAGGACAAAAAAACTCCTCTACTGTCATGGGACTGAGGTGCCACCAAAATAAGGGAAGTATCTGGGATTAGCAGGGAAATAAAACAGCTGGAAGGAAATGCTGTCGTGGCATAGGATAGATGGACAGAGCAATAGGTGTGTGAGGGCAACAAATGATACATGAAGAGAATGAGCTATTTTCAAAACATTTTGGAAAAAACTAAGTCAAACTTTCTCCACAAAGATGAAGAGCCTCCCCACAGAAACATGCACGGCCCGGGGCAGAAGGGAAGTGCTGGCAGGGAGAAGTGCTGCCTGCTGGAGCTGCGCAGGATTGACACCCCCAGCTCAGAAAACACAAGGGTTCACACCGGCTGCTCCACTGGTCACCCACAAAAAGATAGGTGGGGTACAGGGCAAGGTCTGAGGTCAAAGAATTTGTTTAACACTAAATGATTATTTAAAAATAAATTACAGGCTGTGTTACAAACCATATAATCCAGACTTTGGGCCAAGCTTACTCTTGACATAAGCCAACTGGAATTACACTGGGGATAAATTTAGCGCAGTATTTTCGTAAGGCTTCTTTTCTTATCATTCCCGCAATCAGGCCGTATGTGTCTATAAATGATATTTTCTTGCCTGCTTTGTAACACGGATAAAACGTTATAGTCTGTGTTGTGCCTCCTGGGAGCACGACGTACGGTCCGTGAATGTGCACGGGACCTACTTTTGATACATGCAGCCTCCCTTTTTCAGAGGTGAGTTTTATAATCCTTTGTGATTTTGCAGCAGAGGAACCGTTGGACAATGAAGAAAAACATTTCAGGTCCCCTGAAAGTTTGGCTGTTCCTTTTCAAACAATACAACACAAGACTTGGGACATACTGCTGACACAGCAACATCAGTGCCTCAAAGAAACTGTGGGAAATGTCAAATTTATGGTCCTATGGGTGATTGGTGGAAGGTTTTTTCCCCCCCCTTCAGCAAGCCTCTGTCAAAAACAGAGCCTCTAGAAAGTTTTTGGCTACGTCCCAGCAAAGCAGAAGGAAGCTGTATCCCACACTTCCCTAGGGACTTAATGAAATATACAGCCTCTGGGCTTCTTTCAATTTGGTCTTTCAGATTGCTAAACCAGTGAAAGAAGGATCCTAGCTGTCACAAACGTCACATGTTTGGGGTCACCTGCTGCTCGGGGGTTCTCATGCCAGTTGTTGACATAATAAGCACCCCTTACACTTTAATTACAATTCACAGTGTGCAAACTCTGCAATCTGCTTTAAGGCAGACAGTCTTTTAAATCAACACTAAATTCTACTACTGTTCGAGCAGAAATGGGAGGAAAAAGATGTCCAGCTGACTGAATAATTGTATTCAAATATTTGTGATCCCGAAGAAAAGTAAGCACTACCCAGTGAAAAGAGCAACTGTATTGCCTGTAACACTTCAGAAAGCGTAGTTAAAACTAGACTTGCTGCTCTCAGTCACGCCGACGACGCGCGTGAGACGTTTCCATTTGATGAGCTCCTACCACCAGCAGCTCTTCCCGCGAGCGCAAACCTGAGCACCCAGCTGTGTTTGTCCCCGAGCGCGGAGCGGGCTGGACACAATGCCGGACGCTGGGATCGGCTATGGGAGGGAAATTCTCAAGCCCTCTTACTATGGATTTCAACAGGACTTGTGCAATGAAAGCTTAAATGGGTAGATGTGTTTGTTTTATTCTGGAATGCTTTATTTAGTCCGGTACAAGAAACATTGGGTCTACTTAAAAATACTTATTATTTTGAGAAAGAGATGAGAGTCCTTCGGTTTCCTTGACCACTACCTCTTTTTTAACTGTTGCTCTTGCTCCTAAAAAAGACATGTTGAGACCACCAAACTTAAATAAATTGTACCATCAGGAAAGGAAAAAAAGACTCCTCTCCTTATTTGTTACAGAAAATCCATTTTAGCATTCGTGCATCTAAAAATGCCTCCAGTCAATTATATTATTTACAATGCCTTGGTTGAATTCATATTTTCCCATGGAAAGAAAAAGAGCACGAGAGGGGACGTGCGCTCCGGGAGCGCTTCTAGAAGAATTTCTACATTCTCTCTGTTAGAAACACTGTTAACTGGTGGGCTGACGGCTGTGGGTCACACTGTCCACACAGGAGAGTGTTCCAGCTTCCCGGTGGCAGCCCAACCTCCAGCAGCTGCGCCCCACACACATTCACCCTACGCGCTCTCGGAGAAACAAAGGAGAAGTCAACGGGGCCGATTCCCATTTAAATCAACAGGAGTGACTTCAGCCATAGGAGAAGGCTGCTGCTGTCCAACTGACTTCTGAGAGAAAAGACCCAATGGGTTTACACCATATTCAGTAGGCAAAGGCTGGCGAGCCACTCCTTTCTCCTCGGCCAAAAGGGAGGCAACGTCCTCCTACCGCCTTTCCCCACCGCCCCTCTCCCTCCTCTCTCGCTGTATCGGCGACCTCAGATAAACTCGAAACGTTCTGAAATTATCATCAGACTGTGAAGCCCTTCAATGAAAATCTATAAAACAAATTTATAGTGTGCATTCGTATGCATTATATATACACTTAGAACAGGATTTATCATTTAGCTGACCTTTGAAGCACTGATATTTTTAGATCCAAAAAAAGCGTGTTGATTGTACTCCAACCCAGTTCCCTCACAAGGTACCAACTCCTTGGTATCTTACTACAGGAAAGATAATTGCAATGAATTTTTATATTTCAGCACATGGGAAGATAAGATTAGACAGTAGGGACATAAAAGCAAACTGCACCACATAAAATATAAGTTTCTGAAAGTTACAATTTACACCAAATGTTACAGATGAAAATGTTCAAAGCTATTTATAGGGCCTCGTGCTGGTCCCGTTATAGACCACGGGAAGACTGCAAAGAACCAGCACTACCTTTCACTTAATCACTTCTTCCCATATCTATAAACCCTCTGGAACACAGAAATTATTAATGATATTAAGACTATTACTAATTCCCATTACCACCCAGATGCCTCAGTAAGCTAGTCCCACGGCGGTATGTGCTGCACAGACCTCACCATCCACAAGGATTGTTCCTACTCTAATGAGATTATCTACAATCTGAGCAACTCATCCCAAAAGGTAAATAAGCATTTGATTTCCCCCTGCCTCCTCTTTATGCTCCTATTTGCTTCTGCCTACTAAGTGTCTTATAATATTTTTCTAATGAGGTATTTTTCTTCTTTCTTCCCTACCATGAAGTTGCCACCAACAGAAGTCTGTCCAGTGCAAGAAATGAGGAATAGCAGGAAGAGAGATACATTTACTTGCATACAAGGTTTAAAAAATTAAAGCTAAAAAGCAAATTAAACGTAGGGAAATATACTGAGAGAGCCACATGAAGTGCCATATGATTCACCTCCATGCAGCAGACAACAGAGCCATGGCCCACTAAGGGCACAAGTGAAACAGCGGAATAATAACCTGGTGCAAAGCAAAGTTTCTATCATGGTGGTTAATAAAGACCAGCCTCTGGAAAGCTGTCCTGCCAGAGCCAGCACATGGCATCCCCCTCATCCAGCTGAGCCCTCGGACTGCTCCTTAGTGCCACAAAAGCAAAGAATGCTCCTGGTATAAGGCAAAGCCCCTCCAAACAAGCTCAGAAGTGATTTTTCAGTCACAGCTTAACCATATTTTCTATTTTCTTTCTCAAAATTAACCTTCTCTAAGGACTATTTCTATGAATAGTCTCCAATTTCAGCCACTTCTGATGAAGCCCTTCACAAAAAAAGAGTGTTGCTAGAAATGTCTGACAAGGGAAAAGCAATTTTTTCCCAACTATACAATTACTAAAAACATATGGTGGAAGAGATTCTGTGCAAACCTGGAGTGTGGTCTGTTTTCCACAAAGATGAGGGAGGAAAAGTCGCAGCCCCCACCATGGGATTGGTGAAAGAAGGAGCAAGGATGGAAACTATTTTGAAAACTTAACTCCATCAACCAGTAAAGAGTAAGCTCCATACACAAAATTACATGTAGACTGAATCAACCCGTCTCTCAGTATTTGTGGGTGTGAGCTGTATACAGAGTGTTTGGTGAAGCCCAATTCATGTTCAAAAGAAAATTAAACCAAAGAATAAGTTATTAAAAGCAGCCTTTGAAGCAAAAAGCAATGATGTGTGAACGACAGAACCAGAAGAGTTTATTTAAACACACAGCACAGAAAACATTGAAAACAGAAATTAGGAAATTAGAAGAACAGTCATGAAGGCACCCAGCAGCCTTTTCCTGGTACTAGAAGTTCTTATATCTATGAATATTTTATCCAGATTCAACTATCTTTTTCAAGTCCTTCCTATCAAAATTCCAGACATTTTCTTCAATAAAATCAGAAAAGTGATTCAAAATGTATTGGTAGAAGATATAAAATGAGCTGTGTGTGGATATTACAAAGGATCTGGGAACCTTACACCCTTTAGATCTGCTTATTTAACTATTTAGCAGCACAATTTAAAATTTGCATATGACTGGTTTGATGCCAAACCATAAGAATAAAGCAGGAAAGTCTCTTTCCTCCTATGAATTTCAAACTCAGGTTTTTTTTACTTACTCCTCAAATGTGAACTGCATTCCCTTCCTAAAATTACTATGTAGCCCATGATCTACTTAGAAAAGTGTATGTAAGACTCTAAAATAGTCTGCTTTTTTGCTCCCTTAAACTTCCTACCAAAAGCAAATCGTTTTGTGAACATGCTTAGAAATCAGATATTTCATGCTGGTTCCAGAAGAGGAATTTCTCTGTTTAGCAAACCCACATCTAAAAATAAGGATCTGAAACTGAAAAAAAAGTTAGTTATAAAACCGAATTCCTCATTGCACTGCAGTGCCCAACAACACCCAATGACTGGAAGAATCTGGTCCATCCTTTTACAATTTTCTCATCCTGAAGACACTATGAAAACGATTTCTGTGATACAATCAATCCATGCAAGTACAGATCCTTCCTCCAAATGTCTCCTAACTTCTCCCTACCTTCATTCTGGTATCACTAAGGCATTATGGATGCACAATGACTATCCCAATGAGTAAGGTGGGAGTGCTTATCCTACTGACTAAGCAAGGTGTCTGCAGTCCGAAGTCAGCACACGATTGCAGAGCTCTTGTTTGTCTGGTCTCTGCTAGACACTAATTTTATTACAGCAGGCTAAAAAAAACAGGAGAATGGGGAAGGGTGGCAGAGGGAAGGCAGTCAGAAATATTACTGACATTTATGCAGTCGTGTTTTTATATATGAGCCCCTGAAACTCAAAGTTCTGGGCAGAAGTGATGGTGCCATGAAACCCCACCTATGGCATCCCGTGTGTGGCTGTGAACTTTGTCCCCAAAGTTCCCCTTCATTTCACACAAAAAATCCCCCCTGGAGAAAAGAAGAATGTCTTTCTTGCTAGGTATGCAGTTTGGTCCAAATTGAGGGAAGAAGCTGAAGAAAAATAGTCAGTTTAAGTGTCACAGCTCAGTTAATAGGGGCTGAATCCATTAGTCATGACAAGAAGGGCTGCAATAAATTATGACTGTCTTATCCTCCCCCACTAGGCAAAAATCCTTTCCTGACTTTTCTGCACTCCTTATTCCAAAGCAATACCCAGTATGTATTCCAGGACGATTTCCTGTGTGCTGCTGAGATCAAGAAGCAAGGACACTGGAGGGGTGAATGCACCACTATCTGACTTGGCAGGTTTATCAACCTTACACAGGTACCATAATCTGAGCAGAAACTCTTCCCGAATCTGAGGCTGCTGAAACACCTACAGACTGCTCCTGCTTCACATGATCTAGGAAGGGGCTCTTATCCTTTAACCCTGTACAGGGACCTCACTGTCAAGTCCAAGTATCACTAATTATTATCAGGACTGCACCTAGGACTGTCATCCTGAAGATCCTCATTTTGCAAAGTGCTGTATAAGCAAAGAACAAAGAGGCTCTTGCCTCCAAGAACTTACGATTTACTGGGCTTACCAGGAGAGCAGGACAAGCACAGCATCTTACTCTACTGCCAAGTGTAAATCTTCAGAGCTCTGGCTCCAGCCCGTCATAAATAAAAATGGGAAAAAGTATAAAGTAATTCTGTTCACTTTGTTTCATTTCAAACCCATGAAGGAAAGAATATATTATATGCATCTAAGTCCTTTAATAAATATAGAAACCACAGAAAGATATGAGTTAGACTTAAAATATAGCCTCAGCTCTAACTATGGTGTCAATAACACAGTATGGTAAGAAATGTAGTTTATTGGCCCCCTGTTTTAAGCATAGATAATGGAACCCATTTACAAAGTGCCTAAAACTAATGCTGACTGTGAAGAACAGCACAAAGAATAATTGCTGGCTGGGTATTTATGTACTCAGGACTGACTGGGTCGAAACTCATGGCTTGATTAAGCCTTCTCTTTTTACAGAGACACTCACACACTTTGGATCAGGCCTGGGCTGTTAACAAGCTGTGTCACCCTCAGCCAGAGATCTCGTTTTTACACTCCTGGCCAAAGTTGCCCTCCCGACACTGGCCACAGCCCCTGGGGCAGGTCGCTGTCCCTCCCTGCCACACACAGGGTTCCCGAGGGGCCAGAGCTCCAGACATGAATGGAAAGGACAACCCTGGAGCTGCCATGGGCCATGTGGATCAGAGGGTGCACCAGTCCTTGGGGCTCAGCCTCCTTAAAGACTTAGCCTGGAAAACTGTTTGTCCTGTGAGCATCAGCAGGCTTTAGCACACACAGACTTACTGACAAAGGATCAGCCTTTACAAATGTTTTCTAATTGATCCAACCATGATCTTGAAGATGGAATTTTATTTCCCCTTTTTCTGCAGTTAGTTTCTGTATCTATTATGCACTTGAGGAGACTTCATTGTCCAACTATTTTATTATTTGCTACCCAAAAAAATATATTTGTGAATGGCTCCATTATTTCAGCAGTTAGCCTTCTGGTGCACAGAAAGTTTCCCTTCTGAACAGGCACTCATTCATTCTGCTGCACCATTGTACATTTTATGACTTGCCATACCAAAAAAAAACCTTTTCTTTTTTTATTTCTTCCAGTGCTCCTATTATTATAATAGTTTAAAAAGTGGCTTCCACTTTATTTATACCACATCACTGGGTAAAGGAGCTACCCACAATAAATCTCATTATTTCCCAAAGTAGATTGCTCATTAAATACTGCATATAAAAGAGCCCTCTGAGATTCAGAATAATCCACAAAATGTTTTTTAGATATCTCTTTCTACTTAAATAAATAATTGTAATAATGAATGTGAACCAAGTACTGTACTTATACGGTTGAATTAATAAAAACTGAACTTTATATAAGCCTTGGCTACAGAACATTACACTGGTGAAGAATTTCAGGTGCAAATAATCAGAGATTACTACACACAAGGGAATTCACCAGTGGTCATGAATATCCTCAATCTACTTCTGCAAGGTAAGCAATATATTCTCTAAGATGATATAGTGCAGGCTCTGTATTGTCTTTTGGAAGTTCCTACTGAGCTGAAAGTTTTCTTCCTGTTCTACTCGTATTGCTACTTATGTTGGGGGTAAAGCAATCATTTCTGTGACTGGTGCATTTACAGGATGGAGAATATACCCTTTGGGCTTAACATTTTTCTGTCTTCTAACATCTATACTTTAGAATTAGAGCTACAGTACTCAGCAAACGCTTGAAAACAGTACAAGAGGAAAAGGGAATAAATATAAATGGTGTCTCTGCATCCTCTCTGGTCTGGCTGACTCAGTCTAGCTGCTGCTAACAAATACAGATCAGTGAGTGAAAAATAATAATTTAACTCTATGGCAAAGTGAGGGTTTCCCTCTTAATTATAATAGGTACTCGTGGAGATAACTTTGCACTAGGTCCCAGAGTGTACTTAAACTTTCCTAAACTGCAGTGGTAATTTAAAATGTGGAGTGTTGTGTTGCAGCAGATCAGATCCGCAGCTAGATCTGGAATAATTCCATTAAAACCAGTGGAACTACAGCGATTTTTATCAGTTGTGGTATCACTATAAACCTCTGGTTAATAAAGCCTGCATTGTTAATGGTGTCACTGGTGGAGCAAATTCCATAACCCACGGCACACAGATAACCTGGGCAAGCTGCTGCTGCACTATGCAAATCGTCTCTTAACTTTTAATTAAAATTGAATTCAGTCACAATCAGCTAGACTCCCTATCAAGTTGAATTGTTACCTGAGTCCAGAACATTGTGTATTTCCTGAATATATTTCTCAGGCTTCAACAGGACTGAGGGCTGCACCACCTTTGTGTTGATCTCCAAATTCGGGGAGAAGGCGATCACAAAAGGGTGAAACACACAGCAAAAAAGACTGAAAGGATGGATGAAAACATTTCTCCTCATTTGGCTCCTCTCCATGACTATACAAAGGACTCTGCTGCCTGGTAACATTTGTATTTTTTTCCTGTTCAAAAATACACGCTTAGCATAATTTTGCTTGATAGGAAAGGAGAAGCAATACCAAGGAGCAACTGTAAGCTCCCACGTAGATCCTCACTGAAGAAATAGGTGTGACATTCAAACTCCTGCAGGGTCACCTCTGTATGCACCTCTGCGTATATAAAGTCACCTGAGGGCATGATTTCAGGGAACACAGTGACTAACTCCTTTAGGCCCTTGAAAACCAAGGTACGTACATCAGTACTGAACTACCCAGCTGCCTACCTTGTAGGGTAGCACCTCATTGATGTGGAACACAAAAGTCTGTTTGAAAAGCAAATACTGTCCTTACTCTTCAGAGTACCATGTGTTTTTTCCACTCTAATTTTACTTAACAGTTAACTGAAATCCCCACACTGCTTTCCTCATTCATACCAAAACCTCACAGCACTAAGAAAACCACAGATACAGTAATAAGTCCTGACTCATATAATCCAGCATCACCCGAGTAGGAATTACACATTTTACTGTAAGGATATCTAGGCCATCTCGACATCTAACATTTTATCTAGAATAAGGCCAAAACATATCACTTTCAGTATAGCGGGAAAGAGGAAGTTTTTGTGGTTAAAGCAAAGGCCAATGAGTCAGATGATGTGGGTTCTGTTTCCAGGCCTCACGCAGACTTCCTATGTGATTTCGACTGAATCACTTCACTTCTCTGTGCCTCAGTTTTCACATCTGTATGAAGGATGTCACAATGTCAGATCCATTCATCTTGGTTTCTCAAGTTTTTTGAGACATCTGGGTGGGACATGCAAAGTGTTATGATAACTACCATGCATCTGTTATTCTGCTGTGAACAGAATGATTATCTGCTTCTGAATGGAGGGGAAAGTTAGTGGAGAGGCCAGCCTCGAACACACACACAAAAAAGGAAAAGATTTACTCTAGTGGAGCAAATCTCTGATTTGACCAGCACAATCACAAGTAAAATAATTCAAAGCATGCAGTAGCACAGAGCCTTGGAGAAATAAACACTGACAGACCTCTGAAATCCCTTGACTCTAGGTTATTACTTACTCTAGGTTATTGCACTGTATCAGATGCAGGAGTCTTTTTTTATTTATAATTCATAGGCATATAATTAAATCTCGCACATTCATTTTGAGAAAGCACAATAGCTAAACCACTAACCCTTAAGCATAGTCTAGCAGTGGCATTTGGAGAGTCAGCCACACTCTCTCACCTATGCTGGCAAACACATTACTCTGGCTGTGAAGGAAACCACAATGTGGGAAGGAAAGCCTACAAAAGAATGAAAACAGAAAGTGTCTAAGGCCTTGGCAGAAGGACACTAAATAAAATAGAGAGTGGTGACTCATTTTGGCAGTGAATCCACCTCAACCCCTTCAAAGGCTTTGGCAAGAGTCCTCGGAGGAGACCCCAGGCTTTTGCCAAGCCACAAAACACCACAATTATTATCGCAGCAGTCATCAACAAAACAGATTTTGTAAACTGACTTGTTGGCACATAGATTAAAGAAGCTATAAAAAGGAATAACAGCTGTTTGGGTTGCCCTATGCAGAAAGTTACTATATAAAAAGTACTTTTACACATATCATATATACGTACACACAGATGCACACGATGTGTACAGGAAGAATATACAAACAAGCATAAGTGCCAAAAGCTTCTGAAGGTTTTCATTTCTGTTCGTGGGAGATAAATTCGCAGGTCTGAAAAGTTGTAAACTAAAGACCTGCTCCTCTTCTCATTGCTCCTGGTTTCACAATATTCACAATATCCACATTTTCATTAGTTTCAATACAGTTGTTTCCATTATAGAGGAGTATAACGACATCAGAATCTAGAACTACTAATGGCTACTTAAAGCAAAGTACCAGAGACCTACTTCTGCTGCTACTTATTGGTGAGTAAATAAAAAGAAAAATTTTACATGCAGGTCGTGCCCACATGAGAGGATAAAATGGCCCAGAGATAATTTAGTGCAAGGTAGAACACAGAAGTGCCCTAATGACTCCCAATTTTTTCACATTCAAAGGTTATGCCCAGTTTTCATAAACTAGGCATGTTCCGATATTTATGTAAAGAAACAAATGGTCAACTTTAGTAATTTAAAATCAGGTGTGCAGCAGATGATGAGGGTTTGTCTACCTAGACCTCAAACACGAAGGCAAGAATCACACAGCAGAATAAACTCCTGGATTCAATAAAAAAAAGTGGTGATGCACAAATTTTATGCCGGTGCATATGCTGTAGCTAGGTTTAGAATTTCCTAAACACTGCACTTTTTTTCTTTAAAGCAGAGGAAACATTGTCCTTTAAATCCATAGTTTATGATTAAAGTGGCAGAGAGAAAGGAGGATAGATGAAATTGAGAACATGACACCAGGATCCTGCTCTAATCTTTCTTTAAAAGTCTTCACTAAGGACAGCAGTGCTCACTTCTAGTTCCCACAATGATTTTTTTGTATTTATGACATTGATAAGCAAGACTTTATTGATTTTTTTTTCTTGACTTTGAACTGCTTTTAGATTTTGGTAATGCATAATATTACAATATCCTGAAAACAAGCTTCAGAGAATTTGCTATATAACTCAATAAATGCATCTGGCTCAATTAAACACCATGTGCCCTGACCAGTATCCAATACTTTTTTTAGAGGCTGTCTCTTAATCTCATCTTTGCATCACAGAAGAGTTCAAATTACATCATTAAAAATAATGCCCTGTTCTACGGAAGTACTATGGATATACACGTTGCCACTGAAAGAGGGTGAACCTGAACTACAGGGATGTTTATAATCTCTATGAAGACATAAAGGTGTAGGTTATGGGAGAAACGTGGATATAAACAGCAAATATTTTTGAATTTCCTCAAGCAAATTGATAAGGCCAAAGTATATTTCAGGGTCCTTGCCATTCCTGCAGAAGAAATGATGTGGCTCATTGACCCAGTGCTGGTAGAGGATACGCAAATAGGAGAGATGAAGTATGTGGACCAAGGTGTTGATCGTGATGCTGGTTTAATACCTTCCACATGACTGACTGAGGGAAACTGTCTCATCACCCCTGGGTGATAATGCTTGATTTTCTGTTGTTTCTTTAAAGGGTGAAAATATACAGAGGTAATCTGAGATACTGAAAACTCTTAACAGATGAAAATTGACAAGTTGTGGGCTGAGAGTGAGGCTATGAGAAATGGGAGCTTTCACTAATACAATCCACCTGAATAAAGGTATTTGCATCAAAAGAAAGACTCTGCCATTCTCTGACTGTAACTACAAATATTTTCCAGCTGCATAAAGGACCATTTCATATTTTTAGAATTACTTGTCCTTAGGCAATCTGTTTATCTTCAAGTGCAATCCAAGAATTAGCTAGGACTGTATTTACTGCTTGTATCCACAGACAAGCATTTAGCACGGGATGGCCAGGATGTAAATAAAAATCCATACATTTAAAGTTTTTAGATCAAACTATTTGCCTTTTAGTCTTATCCTTTGCTCTTTTCCTTTTTTTTTTACAGCCACCTTGGACTATATAATGCATTATACAGACACCAAATTAACTAGCATGCCAGCAGAAGCAGTAAGTTTCACCTATCCAAGTACTTAAAACGCTTGCAAGCACACACTGTCTCCTGTGCAGCCCGGAGATCCCTGTTGACTCTATGCCAAGTCCCTGAAAAGTTGGACACTGCATCCGGTATTTACACTAAGCTAAAATTCTAATCAGCACTAACAGCAGTGTGTTTTAATTCACCCTTATGATTTTATTTCAATCTGCTAAGTAGCACAACTGCCAGAAAGAAACTGCTATAAACTCCAGTAAACAAATGCGGGGGGGGGTGGGGGAATTAAAAGAAAAAAAAATTATCTTAAACCTGTTGGAGATAAAGTTTGCACCACTTCAGACACGCAGCCCAAAAGGAAAGTCTGAAGCTTTGGTCGAAGCTGCTCTCTGCTGATTTTTTTTTAAATATCCTACCTTCAACTTTTTGTTTTCTTTTGTTTAAAACTTTTTTCTCCACCCCCCCCCCCCCCAAATTGTTTGGTACTTTTAAGCCAAGGAAGGAAAACGCTAATGTTATTTTACACCGGCTATTTCACCTCACGTCCTCCCCTCCACAGCTTTCTGCCAAGTGCTGTGAAACAAGAACACAGTAACTACTTGAATCTCTGGATGACACTATAAATCGTAGTGCCAAGAGGCTGGTGCCAAGTCCGGCATCTTCCTTATTTTGGGAAGGAAAAAAAAAAAAAAAAAAAAAAAAATCGGCAGGAAAATTCTGAGAAGTTGGTCACCATTTTGGACCTGTTCAGAGCAGTCAGACCTTGGCAGCCATCTTACAGCTTGGCAACCATTTTGAGAATGTGCCTGGCAAGCTCTCAGAGCTCGCCGACACTGTTTCAACACAGCGCTGGTTAAATATAGTCCAAATTAAACAATACCGTGTAATATCAGGTAAACTTACCCTTCATAAATCCACCCAGCACGACGGTTTAGAAGTACATCTTTAAAGAGTGAGGGACACTGTGCTTTCCTTTGAGGCCGCCGGGGTGCCTTAACCCTTTCCCGGGCATGGTGCTGGTGAAGCAGGCCAGGGCCCCCCAGCACCAAAAGCCCCACAAAGTCCTGACAGAGGGAATGCTCCCCTCAGGGCTGGCAGTGAAACAGGGAGACAGTGGACAGCAGGATACAGAAGACATGGCACCTTTGTAGCTGTTCAACGAGGTCCCAGAAACCCCACCAGGGAGCGAAGGCCCCTCTAGAGAAGGAAATGCTGTGTCTGGGATGACAGGGAGACTGTACACAACAACACATAAACTCGCAGCTGTTGTGTGAGGAAAAACTCCTTTCACAGCTTTAATTTCCTGATGAACTTTTCCATGTGCTCCTCTCCCAGAGACAAAAAGAAAGAAGAAAAGTTGGAGGAGAAAAAGCCACCCCAGCAGCCAGACATCTTAAGGAAGCCTGGTTTATTAAGAGAGCCCAATGCCGGTGTGAGTTGTAAACAAACACTTCCCTTCTTCTCCCCACCCCACAAGACCGGCGTGTTTTTGGACCAAGCACTTTTTACTCCACCAGTGCCAAAATCCCAAGGAGGACTTTGTGCCAGTTGAAGAAAGGCACGGTTGTTAGAAACCGCTTTGGCCCAGGAGTAGGAAAAGCGATTCACAGATAGACGCTCCAGGCTGGCGGGTACGGCAAGGTTTCCCAGCCATATTTCTCTCAGTATTTTAAACAATCCCTCCGCCGAAGAAGTTAATTTTTCATATTTAATGTAGTGTAAACACATTCAATAACTTCAGGAAGAATGTGGGGTGAGCGTTTTTACAGAACAAACAGTACTATCTCCAGGATTGCTTCACTAAAGTTTAGTCTACATGAGCTCTAACTCCATCAGACTATTTGAATAAAACTTAAAAGATAATATATGGGTAAAATTCAACACTTGGAAAACGGAGTGTGTAAAAAGGCAAATATTTGAATGTACTAAACAGTATCCGAGTATTAAAATGACATTTTGGGGAAGTATTTAATATCTGAAGACAAATGTCTATTGGAAATGCTTACTACACACATTATATTCTGCTTCTTATCTTGAAATAATTTAGAGTGGAACAGAAAAGATCAAGTTTATGCTCTATTAGCATAAAGTTTAAACTATAAGGGTTTTTTGACCTTGAAGTCTGAATTAAATAATGTCTTGGATTTTTATTCTCCCTCTTTATTTTTGCCCTTTTGAAATTTTAATTTTGGGGAGAAAAAATTAAAAGCCAACTAATTAAGTGTAATTTCATAGTGAATGAAATAAATTAATTAAACCGTAATTGAAATGACAATATTAAATATGAAAATATTATGCTGGAGTAGATCAGAATAAAGTCTTGACACTGCTGGGTATCTTTTATACTGAAGGACAGTATCTGCAGCCACATGACGTCAGCTGTGCTGGAATAGTTGGGAATGCATTGATAAATTGCTCCATCGATTCTGTTCTGCTTCACTTACCATAATTATAGCACGGTAATGGATGACATGAGTGATATATTTTTACTTTAGAGAAAAGCCAAGAGTTTGCCTGTTTCTTTATGAGATTAGACCAAATCCTTTCAATTAATACAGCATGATTGATATCTAAAAGTGTACTGGGGTAAGATACTTGCTTCATGTGCACATCTTTAAATGTTATTGGTTAATATTGAAATAGAATTCGAAGAGCAGTTTCAGTGCTTTAAATAACAGTGTCATTTTGGTAATATGAAAGATGTATCGTCACAATTTCCAAAGACTTTTCTAGGCCTGCTTTAAGCATTTTGATTTCCTTAGATCTAAAAATCACATTTGCAATTAATATTCATGTAAGGCAGGTCAACTTAAACATTTTCCTTGAAATCTACAGACCTCACTTGAATAATCAGGCACCCTCACTGAAGTCCCTGGTGAGGCTACCAACAGGTACACTGAGAGAGAGGCCAGGAGGACTGGATTATGCTTTTCAAATATATATGGTCTAGGTTCAGTTTCCAGATGCTCTTCACTGAAGTCAACTCTTACTGAAGCCAACTGATGAGGTCCATGTGTAGACACAAGGACAGAACAACCTTCTGACTGGTTATGTCCAGTCCTGCAACCAGGCCTGTTAAGGCCAAAGGTGTGAATACAGAGTGAATAGAAGATAGGAGAAAAGGCCTCTGTAATGTCTTATTGTTGCAGAGGAACTGCTACATGGTGCACAGCCATCTAACCTTTCTCCAGATCTGCCAGCAGTAGAAGAAAAACAGCAGCAACCTGCATGGATTCCCCAAAAACGAAATGTAGAGGGATCAGCACTCCACATTTTATCTCTCTTCCAATATTCTGTTAGCATCACTTACTGTGCTTCTAGATAGTCAATCATACAAGTAATAATCCTCTTTTAAAACTTTTTAGAGTATGTTGCTAAAGAAAATTCACTCTAACCCTAGTGCTTTAGGGATAAATAACCAGGTAACCTCAAAAAGCAAGAGAGCAACTGTATTCTTGCCGAGGAGATGTGACAAAAGATGAGAGCAGGTGAGGCAGAGACGTCAAACTACTGTCACAAAAGAAAAATCCATATTACAGAGATGCACAGGAGACGACTCTTGTACCAACGCTGATAAGACTGTCTCATTAAATGCAGAAAAGACCTGCACATTTCTCTCAACTCAGGTTTCCCTCATGGATACACGTCCTTCAGGTGAACAGAGGAAATACATTGTGTAATACCACAGATGCAATATTCTTACTATTTTAGCTGTTCAGGTTATGGAAGTGCTAACAAAAGAAGCCCGAATGGGTGCTTTTTAATCAATAAAAAACTTTTTTCAGCCAGTCCATTGTACTTTCATACTGAACAATTTCTACATAAAAGTGAGCAAAAAAACCCTAATACTCTTGGAGTTTTGAATTAAGCCAGAAATATCTGTGGGGGAAAAAAATGATGTTGCCAAAATGCAGCCCTATCTCACACAGCATTTTTTCAGTCTGCACTTCAAAAAAGACCATAATCAATTTCTCTAAAAATTTTAACCTGTCCCCTTCCCCAAAGCAGTAAGTGTATAAGACCGATCTGTACTTGTAACTGTTGAATTCGTTCCCTTCTCATGTTACAAAGGCTGTCACTGGAAATAAAGTGTAACTTGGGATGGCTGTGGCAGCTATCAAACCTCCTCTGACACATTAGAGCGTCTGAAACCCAGACACCCAAGGTTTACATCAGAAAACTCCAGCATGTAGTGAACAACTCAAAACCAACTATCGACCATCCTATTGATTTCTAGTGGGGAAACCAAGACGGGAAAAGCACCAGAAGAGATAGGATTTCTTTTCCTCTCCTCATTGCTAACTTAGTGGCTGCCAAACTCAGGTCTTCTCAGGCTTAAGCCATCAGAGGTTTGTGTTGCAGCTAGCCAGGATGTCTGCCTAAGATAATTCAAGCTGAAAGCAGACAATGTGCAGTGGGAGCTGATTAGACACTGACTTCCAACGTGACCTGTCTCAGTCCCAAAAGAAGCTTCTTGACAGTAAGATATGAGGCTACAGCACAGCTGAAAAAAATAAATATGGTTATCTTTTCAGATGGTATTTGAGGACATCTGACTTTCATAGTCAGGCAATTAAGAGAGGCGCTTTTTGCAACTCGCAAATCCCAACATTGGCCTTTAAAACATTTGATCATATACTGCAATGACAGGTTTAAAAGAGATTATTTTCAAAATCTCTCTTGCAGCCAATGTGAAATATAGTAAGGATTAAATAAACCTTAAAATAATTCACAGTGTGGAAAGAAGGTGTTAAAAAGGCCATATATTTTTCTTCTCTTTTTCTTCATCAACAAAATCAGTCTGCTGTGTGTTTCAGTAACTCTGCTGAAGGTATCTCAGATTTGCATCCGTGTAGCTGAAGACACTTTTGACCTTATGTGAAGATTGGGAAAATAATATCTATAGGTGTGATTTTGATCATTCATAATTTAAAAGGAAATATCTCATGTTTGCTGCAGATCATCTGTTTCACTCGTTATATTCGTATTTTAGCTAGTATTTTCATGTTTAATTTGGAGATTGCATGGCCCCAGTTCAAAATGAAAGCTTGGTTCTGAATCCCATGGATTTTGCAGCTGAATCTCAGCCACAGGAACACCCTTTTCCAATTATGAAGTGTATGGCTAGGGTGTAAATCCTAGTGCATATTTTATACTGAAAATCACAATGCTCGCAAAGCACTCAAGAAACCTCTGAAGATCTTCTGCAAAAACCTGATGAGTTTGTTGCAAAAACTCAGAAACATTTTCTGCCTTTAAAAATACGACTGTGGTACAGTATCAGAGTAAGACCATCATCTGTTATTTTTAATTTGTTATGTTAATGGGCTGCAAGGTCCAAAGTATTTGACATATATGAACTCTTCTGCTGCTCCCCTTTGTAAAGCTCCAGCATTTTTTACACAGCTCTGCAGGAACACAGACCATAACGTCTGGAATGTTTTGATCTTATCTTCAGTTTTTAATAACTTTCTTTTTTATATACTACATATTTTACATTTTTTATTGCAAAACTCACTTTGCAGCTGTTTATTCCCTCCTAACTTTAGAGGGTTCTGCTTATCTCCAGGTCCCATAAGGACAGAAATTGGGGTGCTGGCCCGCAGCAGCAGCCATCCTGCCCCAAGGGGATGTTCCCAAAGTGTGAGGCACCCCCAGCTTCCTCCCTGGAGGAAGAGGAGGCAGAGCTGCAGGGGCTGTGGCGAGGCCACGGCCAGGACACCCGGGAGGCAGCTGCTCGCTGGGCAGCCCTGCAGACACTTTACAGCTGCTTTCTTCATGGCATTCCCAAGAAAGTGATGTGACCCTCCCCAGGCAATGAATCCACCTTCTGAGATACAGGGATTGAATTGCACTGTGCTAGAACAGCCAGGCTGAATCAACTCCTCAGGACTGGACTTTTTTTTTTTTTTTTTTCCACAGCAAGGAGAAAATACGAGTGCGTACATTTAGAAAGCTACATCAAACTATTATGTAAATACTGCATGTTGGAGTGGGTATTTTAGCTCTATGGTGGGACAGCAGGAATAAGCTTATGAATCTAAGGCCTGCGGTCAATGCTTAAGAAGAGATTACCTCTAAGCTTTACTTACACATTCTATTTTGGCCCAACAATTTACAATGTATTTCTGGAAAAGAGAATAGTTCCTGCTGATTCCTGCTGGCACCAGGCACGTGGTAAGATGCATCTTCCTGAGATGTCAGGGGCTAATACGTAAGAAGGGACAGTAAATTCCTGTGGAAGCTGTAGAGAAGGCAATCTGACTTGAGCTGCGGTGGGAATAAAATAAATCTACTTGGCTTCAGCCCGGCACTTTTTCTGGCTCGTGACACAGGCTTTCATGCAGTCTTGTCACCTATCATACAGCCTGTCATGACCCTCACCCTAACAGCTTCGCCTCAAGCCAAGATGGGTGAGGGTTCCTTCCAAAACAAACCAAGACAACGTTTCTCTGAAGCAATGTTTTTCTGAACTGAGCAAGATGCAACTCCGCTTCCACCCACGTAGTAACCTCTGCACATGCCCAGAGGCCTGCAACTAAAGCACATGAAAATGCATGTACCAAGTGCTCTGGTTGCCGAAAGGAAGTCCAAAACCTTAGATCAAGAAAGAAAAAATTTTCAGAAATTTCAAAGAGATCTCAGTACCACTAGCAAACTAGTGTGTCTACAATTTTGTATCCGTTTCTTTGAGGACCTAAGTCACAAGGGCTGGCATAGTGGCTGCTGTCTGAAACAAGGCCCATACATGCCGAGCTGTATCACCAAAACATCACCACAAAATGAGGTTGTAAAACAAGAATAACCTTGTAACAGTACAGTGTTACTTGAGGAATGAGATTCTTAGTACACAGAAGGTATCAGAAGGGATCATCAAAATATTACGATAGATACTAAAATGGAATTCCTGTTAAGATGTTAGCTTACATTTATACATAAAAGCAGCATATTTAAAGTGTGCTTGTTAACATTTGCTGCTATTTTACTGACAGGCAGTCTGAGAGCATTGTAAGGAAGCCACGTTGGTATCAAAGCAACTATTTTAAGTTACATTAAATGCATTATTTTATTTAATAGAAGTTAACAGTAGTGACTAAGAAGCAGCCAGTACATGTAGATTGTTTGATTTTGTGCTCTAGTGGCAAAGGAAGATACAACAGCATGTTTGGACAGAGGAATCTTAATGTTCAGCGTCTCCAGCTGCAGAGTTTCAGGGCTGAGTTACTGAGTTCAGGCCAGAGATTACCCTAACTCAGTTAACCAAAAAAACCCACCAGAGGCAGATTTCTGTCCTGCCTCGCAGAGTTCGCTGGGGCACAATCTCTGAGTCCCTCACAAATAGGAAGCAACTCCCTGTGATCAAGATGATAAACCTCTTTTTTAGCATGAAAAAAGCATGCTTTCTAAGTCTGCAAACTCCAGACCGTTTCCTAGAAGGAAAGAAAGTAAAAAGCTTTCATCAGGAAACCATTCCTCAGCACACCCATTAAAAAAGGAGGGTGAACACACCTATAAAATACAGGGTGGATGTATTTATTTGCTCTTTTTCCTCCTTGGATGGAGAGGCACATGACAGAAAACAGAGCGGGATCAAGGCCAAAGAACTATCCTCTTTAAGGATACACTACGTGGTATCATCAGCGAGTCTCAGCCAATATTGGCTAACAGTCGCTGTCTGTTTGCCAAGCAGAAGTTTGCCATGTTAAACTGTCACTATAATGCCACCTTGAAGAGGCGTTATCATCACTCTTGCGATGATACACGGCAACCGTGAACGGAAACCGAGGCCGGAGCTCACACATCTGAACAACAGACAATCCTGGTGCCGTGGATAAGGAACCCAACAGACAGCACTGCCTGCTTATCACTGCTGCGATCCAGCAGCCTTCTTCAAATGGACATTCCCTGCAGTAAAAATTATACCCTTTTATGACTTTATAATACGCCCATTACTGAGTTTTATTAAAAACACTGAGAACACAGAAACCCATTTTATTATTGCTCTAAATTTACTGCTTCCCTGCTCTGAATACAGTGTAAAAGCACAACAGTAAGCCACAAAACCATTTCCGCATCTCGTGGAATTAATACTGACCTAAAACATCTACCAAAACTCATCTTGCCTTAAGACCTTCACTGGTAAAGGACAGAGAGACAGCCAGCACAGCAGCCACAAGGCAGGGGCTAGATTTCCCCTTTCACTAGACTTTTCTTGGTATTGAATTAGGCACATAAAACCTGGGGAAAGGAGAGCATTACAGCAGACAAAAGTGCTATATGCTGCTGCAGACAAGGCTCACCATATGGGAAAGCACTTACACAAAATAGCTGCACAGCTTCGCCAGGGTTGTTGCACAAACTCCTCATTAAGATGGCAAAGCTATAACATGGACTTACAGAACGCAGGACCTGAAATTTGATTAGATACAGGGTGGGAACTTTTTCTTTTTTTATTTAATAATGACTGTATAATATTGACCTTAGTAATTACAGACTGGAAAAGTGAACTTCGCACTAACGGCACCATATTGATTTTGCAAACGCGAAAGGACAAAAGTACTTTTATGCCTAAGAAAGGTTCTAGTTACCACATTTGAAAGACCTCGGGAGAACAGTGTCTTGGAGAACTGTATTCTTCATTCAGTAGCTCCTAAGCACACACCTAACTGCCGTACTCACAAGCCCTAACATTTACCAGCCTGATAAAGCCTCCTCTGTAGTGCCCTCAGCTCCCTTTGACTCAAGGTGGTACTCAATACTTTGTGGAGTTGGAGTCAGCTCTAATGGGTCAAATGCAATTTAACTTATTAAAATAGTTTATTCAATATGTAATACATCAGTGAATTAATATATTATTCACCAATACATTCTGAACTATTTAGCCAGCTGTATGAAATGTTTCTAATACGCTAGCTGACATTTTTTTAATTACACAAATACTTTGGGTCGCAAATAACTGTTCGCTATTTGGCAAGCCCTACAAATTATATACAGTTAATTACATTCAGGTTGGTGTATGGGTTATAAATAACTGTGATAAAAGCTGTGATATCAATACTGACAGAATTTTAGTGGAAATCGACATTTTCCTATACTGAAGTAACCAAGAGCTAGAACAGAAATACTGCCTCCAGAAAGGCAAGTGAAAATTAATACACATTGTGTAAGTGCACAAAATTACTTCTTATTTTAACACACTACATATTTTTGCCTTCATTTCTTCTTAATTTCATGTTTTGCCTTAATTTATACCTTGAGAATTTTTTTCATTCCTTTTCTTTGAAGTATTGTTTAAGTTACTGACTTAGAAGTTTTCCATGGCCAGATCCTCCATAGTTTTATACTATGAATCCCAAACTAAGCATCAACCCTCCAGCCTACGTACAGATCCATGTGAGCAGTCCCATACTGCTAACCTGGAGCACAGGCAGCAAGCCAAGGCCTGGGACTGGGGTAGATGGAGAACCTCAGCACCCAAAAGAGTCTGAACCATGACAGGGCTGTCTAACAGGCTGCAGTCATTTGCACGCCTTCAAAGGTGATCAGCTTTATAATGACTTAACATTTAAACACAAAATTCTAACAAATTATGGAGCTTGTGCTCTTCTCCATGAAGTCAACCCTGGTTTTGCCTCAGTCTAACCAAGTCAAAATTTGTTTCAGGCTGTGCCTTCTGCAACGAGAAACCCTACCATCTGCTTGGGGTTCAGCTAACCAGCCTCCTTTCCTGAGATTCCCTGAAGTAGCAACCTGAATATCACACCTGTTTATCACGACAATTCCCTTTTAACAGATCCTTCTGTTTCCCTGTCCTGACTATTATATCTGTTCGCATCCTGTAGCAGGCAAGGGGAACATGACCTCTTCCTGTACACGAGGGAAGAGGTTGAAATTTTGAACCAGGGTGATTTAGCCTGTCACCAGGTGTGGATTAGCTGTTCCAAGTCAGTGCATGTCACAGTGCTTTAAGGATGTGCGGAGGCGTGATGAAATTCAACACAACAACATATATCCTCAACTTACCACATCCTTGTCTGAAACAGTCATGCCTGGAGGGACCATTTCCCATGTTATGGTATGTAGTAAAATACAACAACAACAAAAAAGCCTAACAGAACAAAACAAGACCAGAAAAGCTAAAGGAAAATGGATACCTCTTGTGAAAGAACGATTACTAAATGTAAAACCAGTTAAAAAAAGGGGGGGGGGGGGGGGGGGGAAGAAAAGAAAAACAAGGAGACCATATTCTTCAGTAAGGGAAGTTTCTCCTGTAAATTTGCAGTGAATCAGCTACTAAACAACATGCCTAAAATCAGGTGGTGGATTATTGGAAATTAAATCTTTGTCCCAGGAAAGCCAAAGGCAAAAATCCCATTGATTTCAATGGGACAGGGTAGTCTCTCTGGACTTAACAGCCAATCATGCAGAATTGGCAACGGTGTCCGAACGTCCCTGCTTGTTATTAGTCCACGGAAATCCGTATTTGTTTGCTTCATCTGCAGTTGTGACCAGCACACCAGCACTTTTTTTTTTTGGCATGGAGGTGCAAATAAGCAGAGTGGGTTCAATTTTTCAACTCAAGCCACATGAATGAGAGCTTTGCTGTTTCTCCCAAGCATTTCAGAGTCCATTTTCCCCCGAAAGGCATGGGCTGCCTCACCGCTAATGGGAGTGCTGTGTTTACAAGCAGAGGGGAACTAAGCCTTTAGTGTTTTTGCATATTTGCAATACAGTATGTGGTTGGGAGGAAGGTTTGTTGGAAGAGGAAGACGGTGAGAAATGATGGAAGAAAAAATCTGGTCCTTAGAGGCTACTAGCATTGCTATGAAACATACACAGTCCTCATTTTTCTCAGTCCTTTTTGCAGGAAATCTTTGGCGAGGAACAATCTCACTAAACTGCAGATACTTAATATTATAAGTATTACACGGTGGTATAATGCTCCCATTTAACAACTTTTCATAAACCAACCTTTCAAAATGTTAAGTGCTTGGAAATTCTTGGATGACAAAGATGCTATTTATGACTAATCTTTTTATCTGAAAACAAGAAAGAGTCCAAATAAATAAAAGGACAATGACAGAGTAACAATGTAGAAAGAATGCATGTGTGCGCGGCACGCACCCATGCAGAAAAACAACAAACAGATTTGCAATAGTGAAGTGTGTGATAGGCAAGATACTATTAATACGGTGCCTGGAGCCCATCACTTAAATTAAATATTATATGGAAATCACCACAGATTGATACAAGGCTGAGTAAACAAACAATTCAAACTGTAGTGGGTATATTTGTCCAGCCATGTATTAGTGCAATACACAAAATGGGACCCAGTGAACGTTTAAAGTGAAAATTTGTGACCTGTTAGTATCCCCAAAATGCCCGTAGAACATTATTCTCCCTTTTAACCTTAATTTTTATTCTCTGTCTCAATTTCTGCTCTGCTTCTCCCATCATAGCCCGAGTTACCTACGCTGACAGCCATAGCAGGCCAAGGCAGCACAGATGGGGCGGCTGCAGCTGCATCTCACCTGCCAGACTGCAAAACCCACTGGGACACTTTCCCGCTCCCTTTATGTCTGTCTTTGTGCATTTGCAACAGCGCCTTTCCCTGGGCCTTTACTGAACGTGTCACTGATGCCGCCCGGTCGTGGCGACGACGCATCTCTAATAAATCGCAGATCCGCAACGTGTTCCTTAACGGAGGAAACCCCAGACGGGCCTCCCCAAAAAAGTATACCTGGAACATGTCAGTGTGGGTTCTGATTTAAAGCAATTCAATATGCCTGGCTCCCCAAAGGCAGCACGCCCGTCAGGACAAAGAATACCTCAATGCAACTCAACAGCAAACCCTGCTGGATTAAATTGCAGTGCTGGTGGGCTCCACATTTGATCCCGGTCCGCCTTGGTTGGGAAGCAGAGCGGGTGCAGGTGGTGGTGTGGGAGCAGCCAGGCTTGCAGGGCGATGGGAACAATGTGCGGCAAGCTGAGCGCGGCAAAACTTTCCTCGTAAAGTTGCTTGTTTCGGGCTTCATGAGAAACTTGGCAAAGTTTCCCTCAGGGGCCGATTTTTTCAAAAGCCTTAACCTCCCTTCCTTTGTTTAATCTTCAGTTTTGTGCCTAAAAAATAAGGTGTGTGTGTGTGTTGGTTTTTTCATACCCGCCTTTGCAAGCTGCAAAAAAAGTCCTGCTGCCACCTGAGTGGGGGATCGGCCAGGCAGCGAGATGCCTGCACGCTCTCACTTACTTCCACAAATAATCCCACCTGCAAACGGAGAAGTTGAGTTTCAAATATCAGGCCCTCAGGTTCACGGGTCTTTTGAAATGAAGCTGTGTCAGATTTATGGCTTCGGTGTGCGAACAGAGGAAACCGTGGCCATTTTGAGCGAGTTCTGCCCGGAGCTTTCCTGATCTGAACCACAGGCTCCACTTCCAGAGCAGAGCACAGAAAGTTTTTGTAAGCACGGGTGTGCTTGCCGAAAAATACCCGTATCTCTGCAAAGCCAAGCAGACATAGGGCACATGTCTCCAAAAAGCACGCCTGCCTTCCCTAGCCTGTAAATGGAGCTATTTATTAAGAGCTATAAAGCGAGGGAAAGTCCCCACGTTCTACCATCCCCGAACTGCTTTCTATTAAAACACAAGACAATTACAGCAGACTGCACACCCTGTACTTTGGATGCAGTTAAAGATTTTGCTGGCTGCTACACCAAAACTTCCCATGCTGTGTTTACTGAATTGAATATAATCTTTTTTTTTTTCTTTTTTTCTTCCTACCTTAATTTCAATATTTAGAATAGCTTAATTATATCTGATATCTACTAAATGTTAAATTGCTGCCATGGATACTCTACTTGTTTTAGGCTTTGCCCACAACCCAAAATGTAACTAAAGATTAATAGAATGCGGAGATATTTTTGGCTGCAAGTGAAATTTAATGAATAAACATTTAAATAAATTACCCCAATAATGAAACAATATGCCATTAATGCCTGAGTTATGCTAAATGCTTCACTTCTCTTACAGTTCATGCAAATACTGGGGAAAAGAAATTATAATGGTGAACTACATTAAACACAATCCTTCCTCAACCACACCCATCAAACAGTGTCTCTACAGTATCGGGAACAAAAACTGTGGCTTGTCAGTCAAAGTGTCTAACTATGGCATATGGGTAAAGGTTTCAGTCTGCTATCTCCAGACTCATCTTATGGCCCGGGTTCAACACGCCTGAACTGCTCTCTAGACAAAAGACAAACTCATTGAAAATGGGCACCACGAGCTGCCCGGTCAGCACGCCCGCGTCCCCACGCACACAGACCCCCGGCATGGGGGACAGACACAAGGCGCTTCCGAGGGCTTTCGACTTTTCCGAAGAGCTGAAAAAGAAGCAGCCTGAAGGTTAAAGCTGGCTAGTCAGAATGGCATACTTGGCTGCATATATAGCCAGGTGGCCTGGGCATATTGGCAAACAACTGGCAAACTGCCCAATACATATGGCTTCGATTGCTTTGCTCTTCCCATGAAGCCTTCTTAGACTCTTGAGCAAGCATTCATTTTAGAGCAAAACGCATCCAAGTGTTAAATAAAATCTTCCCTCAAATATACCGCATGTAACCTTTTCCTTTAAATAATAAAGAGATAGCTATATGAAAATAAACTAATTATATTTTTTAATGAATTCTTACATAAAAGTGACACTCCTCCCCCCCGGTCTTTCTCCAAGTGGATCTGCCCTTACTTTTGTTAACTCCTGAAGTACCAAATACACCATTTTTCCCCACCCATACTCCTTTTGAGGGGTAAATACTCATTACAGTATTTAAGCCCTTAGCTCATCACTACTTGCATTTGCAGGGAGAAGCCCTGCAACACTGGAGAAGCTCCGGCAGATGTTCAGGGCTGCTCCCAGTTCCACAGTTACTCTGTGGTTTAGGCAGATAGTTGCCTTTATTAAATGTTGAATGACATTTTGTTTTCACATTTTATTTCCTCTGAAAAACTTAAAGTCAAGCCCCGACAGAAATTTAAAAATTCAGATAATTCAAGCAAAGCACTTGACACATACTCCAGAGCAAGTATATGTTTAAGCATCAATCCTACAGTGCAAGTCCTTGTGCTAAGGCTAGTGTAAATACTGCATTAAACATTCACAACAGCTTTGGGGAAAGAGCTAAACATATTTAAACAATTAACACATGCCAAACTCTAAGCTGGCGCTTCCATGCCACTGACTCTAAACAGAGGTTGTGACAAAGGTACAATCTTCTAAATTAAAAGCAACAGGACTTCTGTTGAAAGCTTAGTAAATGCTTAAGTGTTCTGCTGAACTGAAGCCTCAGTTAATGAGAACCGAGAAATAATTCTCAGTTCCGGAAAAAATGTGCCTGCTCACCTCCATCCCACTGAAACCCCTTTTCTGTTTTACAAACAGGACACTGAAGTTTCAAGTGCTGTGAGGTAAATTGAGACAATAACCTAAGTTTCATTTTAATGGACTCTTAACTACAGTTCCTCAGCAGTTAAAAAATGTCCAAAAAGAGAAAGCCAAAAACCTTTCCAAAGGCGGTTTAAAAGCTGAGAGTGAGTTACCATTCCTGTGTTGCCCACAGGTAATTCTGCATCCCTAATGAATATAAACCTTGATACTAGTATGTTTTAATTAAAATTGAGGTCTTGTTAACATTGTAAAGGCAAGTGCGTCACCTGCTAGTAAAAGCAAGTTCTAATAATCCAGCTTTTATGGTCTTCATCTCTGAAAGGACAAATACACACAGCAGATAGGGATTCAGAGCTGACTTCAGACCAAGTCTCCAGGCTCTACCTCCGCTCAACCATTTAATCCTTGTCAGTTTGGTTTTTTGATAGGGCTCCCTTTCCTCTATTCTTTGCTTGTTTTGTATATTTGAAGTATGAAATCATCAGGTCAAGGAGTAATTTACTTATATAGATTCTTGTTTATATAATGTCTGTGTACAAGGAGGACCTGACCTTCACCAGAACCCCTATAAGCCATCATAATATAAATAGCGTACATTATTTACTTAACTTCCTTGCTTCAGTTTCTTTAAGGGGGGAATAATATTTACAGGGATGTTGTGAGGATTAGCTCATTACTTCAAGAGCCTTGAAGATGAAACATGCAATGTAAATCAGAAGTATCAAGTATCAGTGACACTGATGAAATTATCATCACCATTGTTAAGAGTGGTGTTCCAGACTAAAATTGGGAGAGAAACGTGTCTTTCTGCAAAAGCACGTTGCTGTAAGGCTGAAACACGATGACCTTGGCGCCATCTTTTCCTTCACCTTCCTCATCCCCCTCCTCACTGGCAACGAGCATCATTTTGAGCTTTATTAGAACGTCTCCACGCCAAGTTGGACATGCTCCAGGCAGAGCCGTCCTCGGCCAAGGGCAACATGTGAAGTGCTCTCAGACAACTTGGATGGCCTGGATAGAGGAAGAGAGAGGGCGGAACAAACAAATCAGGGATTGTTGTTTGTCTTGCATGGACTTTGTTGCCTGAGCACTTGTCAATTACGAATTTCTCTTGACGGCATGAACTGGAGGCTCTGATGACGGCAGCAGAGGGGAAATTTGTGCCTTGAATCCCCCACTGCAGCGCGCCATTAGCACGGATTATACGTGCCACTGCAATTTGTACTGGAGCTGCAACGTGGCTCCTAACTGTTAAGATGGACCAACGCTAATCTGCTCTTCTTGTCTCTTTATCACTTGGGTAAGAAAGATCAAAAGCAATCCAAACACTGGGGACATTGAAATTCCGCATCCAGATCTGACTACACTTGGCAAAGGATCTGTGGGCCAGATCTTCACTGAATTTAGCAGTGCTACTTCATTTAACAATTCAGACCTCGTTACTGGGGCAAATCGGGTCTCTGAATGCCACTACCCCGGCGCCTGAGCTGGCTGAGGTCTGATGATGATGCACGTTGTGTGAGACGAGGGAGACTGCTGAGCTTTGCACGGCAAACGAAAGAAAGCCTTTAAGGAGAGAGCTGAGTTCCCAGTCCTTAGCTGTAACTCAAGTACCCTGAATCAAATCAGTGCCTCAGACTAGAAGTTGCCGTTTACCTGGGGAATTGTAACAAACTGACGGTGTCAGAGTGAAATGGGAAGGGGGCAACACCATAAAAATCGGAATAAAAGAGTTGCCCGAGCACAAGCACTGCCCACACCTCAGCCCCCTCCCTCCAGAAACACCGAGGTGCCGACGCTGCGTCGTGCCGAGCCCACGGTGAAGTGCTGTGAAATGAGGCCACCGAGGGCTTGTCTACCTGGCAAATGGCATGAGAGGCTCAGGGCAGGCTCTGCCAGAGGTGGCTTTGGTAGCCGGAGCCATCCCACCGTGCAGCCGCCCTTCCCGGCACGGCACGACACGGCAGAGGCACACACGAGAGCTGCGGGTGATCTCATTTCCAGTAGTTAAGTGAAGTAAGTGCGTAAGTATGCAGGATTGGGGCCCTGGAAACCATGGAGAAACTGGGTTTCTCTTTTTTATGGCAGACAACTGCAGCGCCCGTGGACTATTGCAGCAACGCTTCATTTCCCCAGAGGAAGACCTGGTCCTGGGATCTGAAATTTTCTTAATATCTAAATGACTTGTAAGAAACTTTTCCTTAAAAATCAAGACTTGGAAAAAAAACGGAAGGTTAGAAATATTGCCTAGCTAAGTAAATACACAGATTTAAAGCATATGGATATAAACAAGTGTTACTATAAACACAAAGCATGTTTTTTTTAAAGAATTTTGCAAAAAGATAAACTTTTTCTAACTGTATTTTGATTAGTTTTTGAAGCTGTTTATTGTAAGTAATTGCTTTTCCTCAAGGAAAAAACAGATGTAGAGATGCAGGAGTTTGTTTCTTCTTCTTCTCCTTTGTGTGAAAGTACGCATGAAAAGTGTTTCTATAAAAGAAACACAAGAGCTGGAATAGTTTATGTCATTGTAAAGATAATAATAAATTAGTGCTCACTGTGCCTGTAAAAGTGCAGGAGACAGTTTCTCCTGCCTGTCCTCACGCAGGCAAACTTTCTGAATTCTCTGAGATTTAACACGTAGAAAATTATGGAGAGTAAAACTTGGTGCAGTTTAGTGTTTGGTTGTTCTGGGTTTTTAATTTTGCACTTTTTCTTGAAAAAAAAAACAACAAACAACAAACAAAACCCCAAAACTTTAAAAATAATCATACTGATGTCCAAGGCATTTTTTTTTGTCCCTCTTGGTGCTGGTCTTTACATTTTTAGAAAACTTATCTGGCTTGTACTGAAAGCAACAGTGCTTCTGGCCCTCAGCTCCAGCAGAATCTGGCCCCAGAGCTCATCCACCTTTTTCTCCGAGACAAAAGGTTGTAAAGGAGGCCAAAAAGCTCTATGCTTTGATACCGTTCCCAAACATATGGGAACGTACGGCTTCATGAAACTGCATTTAACAGATGTTTAAAGAAAGACAACTAACAGATCCAGAATGTAGTAATGAGGAAAAAAGACAATGTACATAAATTCAGCTGCATGTCTCTTTATAGCACTACCAATGCCCCGGAGACAAAATGCAAATGAGTCTACTTATTTGCAATATGACACTCTCCATTTTATATTTAATATTTTAGGTCATTACTAAAACTGATTTTATTCAGAAGTGATTTCTTCTGGCACCTAAATGGAGGGAGATTTACAGAGTCTGCAGCGTATTGTACTTTGTCAGTTCAGAGAGTCGTGAAAAAACCTTGACTATCAATTTCAGATTTCAAAAGTAAGCGAAGAGGCCCCGTGCAGGTTCCACGCACAGCCCCTGTGCCAGTCCAGCATCTTGGAAACATCCTTCTTTTTTAATTTTTGCAACTTCTGAGCCCCAAATTTGACTTGTAGTTTTGGAGCCCAAAGACCAACTGTTCGGTTTAGCAAACCAACAATGTCTGCTCATTTTGTCCCAATCTTTTCAGCTTAAATATTCACAATGTGCCATTATTACTGAATCATTATCTGCCTTTAGCTCTGACAACAGCATCATAAGGGCTATGAAAGGCTCCTTTCTTCTCATGATTAGTCTCTAAAACATTTCCTCATCTTACAGTGCTTTGCAGCTTCCCAGAATGCACCGCTCAATTACAGTGCTGAAATTAACTGTATGCCACTCTTATTTATTGATAAAAGAATAATCAAGTGCTCCAGCCCATAGCCCGCTTTGGCCACAGGTTTTATATCAAGTTTCAAGCAATGCGGGTTTTTTAACTCTTTGAATCCTCTTATAAATGGGTGGCATTGTCTGCGGCGTGGTGACAACATTGTGCCGCTCGCTGTGGCGCACAAGATAAAGCACCCTTCATTTGCGTGGGGTAATCTTGTTGAAAATGGTCGTGTTCAGCTGACACTTTAAAAATTAATCTTGAAAGGGAAGAGTTTGTTTGTTTGGGTTTTTTTTTTTAAGTTTTTTTTTGTTTTTTTTTTTTTTTTAATCACTGGGACTGATTAGGCTCCAAAGGAATCAGATGTAAATAAAACCGAGATACAAAACTTGCTAAACTTCGGTCTGGAAGTTGCAGACACACGTTAAAAGACGCTGCCGAACGCGTTGCCGAGAGAGATGATTTTAGCTGGAGAGGATAATTGGAAGAGTTCTCCCCTCTACCTCTGTGCAGTGCTCCTCGTGTGGACTGCATTAATTGCTCAGGAACGGAATGCGGGGCTTTGGCTCTCCTACGCCGGCTGTTTTGAAATGTGACATTAAATTGTGATTTAGCAGATAACAGGCACAAAGCAAACTGCCCCAGAAACAATGGGCTCGCTTCTCTGGAGGCTGGCGCTGAAATTCCAATCGACTTCAAAGAGAGCAGACGCGGGCTTCAAGTTCCTATCACTTCTACCAAAGCAGAAAGGTTTTCTATCCCATACCAAAGAATAACATGCAGTTGGGCTATAGTTTGGTCCAGCACAGGAATGAAAATAAAAACACTTTCTAAACCTCAAAGATACTTGCTCAGCCATGTATACATTAATCATCTATACCACATGATTATTGTTCATTATTTGGGCAATAACAAATGGAAGGGTGTGGGGGTTAGTGTGGGTTTTAACAAACCACATTCTATTTAAGCAAAGCCAACTATTAAAGAAAGACCTAACTTGCCAAACCAAGATAAATATATGCCATTATTATGATCACATAAAAGCTACTACTCTCACATTACAATTTCTCTTATAATTGGTACTATTATAATTAAATGAATGCATATGTTTACAGTTCTTCTTTGAATGGTTAAGTGATTTAGCAATGATGGTGTCTCTAATTTCTTTTAACTGTACTGGCAAACTTCACTTAAACAGCGGTCTAAATACCACATTGCCACAATAAATTAGTAAAGCATCTAGTAAAGTCTATATATGTTGTTTAAATGCTTCAGAATAACACAGCTAGTCACCCCTCAGTAGTGTGCCCAGGTAAAAAAAAAAACACAACAACAAACTCCTCAGACAAAATGGTAAAATTCTTACATAGGATATCTATTTATAATATGAATATACCAGCACTAACAAATGCCTACAGTCTTTTTTGCAAGACTGATCAAATGTAGAAATTTGTTCCCCAGAAGTATCTGCCCCATTTTAAGTAACAGAGTTCAATAAGACATTTGTAAGCTGTCAGCTTACATGAAAAGGTGGCAAGACATGGGAGGTGTGTGTATCTTAAATATTCTAAGCATTTGTTTGCATTGACACTCAAGTCATTACTATAAACTAGTGCTAGAAAGCTAACAACAGCCTTTTTTGGATAATCCAATTTTATTTCTATCTCCTGTAAGAATCTGTACAGTATCCATCAGGAAAGCATCCAACAACTTGGATTAGGGAGCAGGACTGAGCCTTAAGTCCCATGACTTGCTGACCTGCTTCCCATTGCACAGCAGGAGGGCACGTCTCCCACATGCCAAATGAAGGAGCAGGGGCTCTTCCAACCCCACTGTCACGATGGGATTCATGGTTGGAGACCTGAGGCAGCTCTCTGGGTTTCTAACCAGGGCATTTCCCATAGTGGCTGTGGTTGGTAAGGAACTTACTTGGAGGAACGACGTTGGAGTCTTTTCTCATGGTTTGACCCAACGTACTGCTAATATTTTGGAAAATTTGAGTTAAATTGGGACTGTCCTCTCTCCGTTTTATAGTTTCTGTGAGTCGAGTTGGCGCATGAGACCCTGCACATGTTTTAGTTTGGGTTTGAGATGTTGATTTGGAGACTAAAGTTCTCCAGAAAACCAGAATTTGCTGACCCAGAACGAGAGATGGTTGAGAGACAAAAGAAAAATGAGTGCAGGCTGGAGCGCGGGCTGTACACAAAACAAGGATGGTTTATGGCAGCGTTTCAGTGCACGGGCAAACAGAGCAGGGGAAAAATCTGTTACGTTTCCCTCCAGACCAGGTGAATATAACCAGCAGCCCTTGTAAAATCTGCTGAGGTTTCGGGCTAGTATATGCGTGTCATTACTCCAGAGGCTTCAAGAAGACTAAAAAACCAGGATTATTTTTTTTTTCAAATCTTTCCACTAAGCCTGACCAGTAATTCTATTAAGAAAAATAAGGCAAGCTGTAATGTTAGAGTTTAATAAGCAAAACACAGCAAATATGTGAACAGAACTTCTGACTTAATATTCTTTAACAGATGTTTTATAAAGTACAGATTTAAAAGATTTGCCTGTCTTATTGTTCTGGCTGTTGCTGTATTACATGGCTACATTTTCAGTCCCAGATTTTCCCAGCTGTAACAGCTAAATAGCGAGGGGCATAAGCCTGGATACTGTAGGCAAAATGCCCAAAATTATTCTCTCCCATGGAAAAACACCCCAGTGTAAAGGCAGTGATGAGAAGGTGGAGTTAATCCTTTTGGCAAAGGAATAATCTCCATACTCTTAAAAATGGCTATGGTCATTTTAATGCACACTATTTTATGAATGATGCTTTAACTGTGCTGCCAATTAGCAGAGCCTTAAAAATACCTCGCTTATACAGGCCTAATAACTGTCTTTCTTAACCTTTAACTGACCTTTTTTGTTTTTGCCACGCTCATAAACCAGCATATGAACTATCAAAGAGAATGGCACTGAACATTGATTCCAATGTTATATATTAAAAAAAGGGGGGGAAAATTGCTGAATAAAAATAAAAAAAAAAAAAGGAGAAAGGAATGAAACCCAGCTGGTCAGCCAACTTTTAAAAACCATGAGCAGAAAACATACTCTTCTAATTGGACAGAGAAGACAAGATCTGGAATAGGTGCAATTTTATGACTGGAACAGCGATTCACATAGCCCACGCTCCTTTCAAAGCACAAGCCCCATGGAGTTTTATCAGACATCTGGAGTGGGGCTCTAGCAAGATGCTGAGGGACTCAGGCTCCCATTGATCTCCGTGCTGGCAACAGGCACTCCAGCCTCGCAGAGGAAAGCTCTATCCGAACAGTAATGGATGAAGTCTTTTGCTCCAAAGTGTACAGGGAAGGATGTTTTTATTTTTACTCAAGAGGTGTAAGGCGTATTTCAGATATTTGGTCTCGAGACCCTGCGACTCCACAGAAAGTCAGAAATCAAATGGCTGATGAGAGGAGGCTATGGCAGCCAATCTGAGGCTATTGAGTTTTTCAAACACACCTAAAATAGACTGCTATATTTTGTCTAAAACTGTGTGTATTCAAACATATGGCTAAGAGAAGAGATATATGCAAAGGCTTCTGCACACACAATGTTTAGCATCTACTTTCAGAATACATCTCACAAGAATTTCAGGAGGCCCCCCAAAATAGCAAATATTATTTGCTTGATTATTAACATCTTCCCCTTTTATACCAGTCAGTTGAAAAGTATGCAATCACTGGGTATTTTTGGTGGCCTCTCAATCATGTCAAAGATCATAAGACAAGCAGATGGTGTACATCTGGGCTTACCCAGCAGTAAGGAAAATATCTCCAGCACAGGTAGAATTATAAAGACAGGACTAAACATACACCACTCCTTTTGGATCTGTGGAATGGCATTAGTCCCATGTTTCTATTTACTTGTCTGGAGCAGGATGACCCAGAGAGGTAAAACAGCAAACAGCACTTCTGACGTGGAGCAAAAAGAAGCCTTGTGACATCTCCTGCGCCACGCCACCGGATTAGGCTGCCCTGGCTCATATAATGCAGAGCCAAGAAGGAAGAAGTTAATGAAAGAGATTTGCAAGGAGGAGATCGGGGTGAAGCTCCCTGGGATTTCAGCGGAGACGTGACCAGGGGCCAAGCCTCCCCATAGCATCAATCACCAGCAGAAGGCTGTTTATCTCTCCAGAGCTTCATCGATTTGCACAGAGAACCTGCCCCAGCCTCTTGAACATTATTTAGGTTTGTTCTGGCCACATGGTCAGAGTTCATATGAGCACCAAGTTTATGGCCAAAGTCTGCCCTGAAGTGCCGTTTTGCCCACTTGCATAATAGCAAAAATATCACCCTTGGCTTGGCCTGTCCTCGTGCTGCTGAAGCTTGGGGTGAGTTTTTAGTAGCAGTCTCAAAACCCAAAAGACATTTAGGAAGATTATTAGCAAGGGCCTGTCACTATTCTGCCATGAATAGGGCTTACCTGGATATAAGGGGTGAAAGCAGCAGTATTTATTATTCACATCAGATGCAGCTATGTGTGCTGTAGCTCCTAACACCAAACTTTAACCTCTTTTTCCATGAAACTGTCTTGAAAGAGAACAACCACCTTTCTGCTTGAGACATCCAGAGTCTGTCACTAAAAGTCTGAAAAGTTTAAAAAGCATTACTTTCCATCATTAAAGCAGTCCTATCAGCATACTTCAGGGACGGCTCTATTGTAAACACCAGGATGCAACTCTGCATATGGACACAACTCAGAGGCTCTGCAGCTTCCCCAGCACTGGCTGCATTGTACCCAGGATCTAGATGCCATGCATAGTTCATTTGTTCTTTCTTTTCTTCTTTTTTTTTTTTTTTTTTTTTTCCCTCCCTCCCCTCTGAAATACCAAAATATCAGATAGCTGATGACAGGGAAGAAATGTTAACACTGTAGTTTGAAAGTTTTTAACCCTTGCCTTTCATCATCTAACACTTATTCAATCTCGTGGCCCTTGCTTTACTGCTTCAAAACCTCCCGTACATACCAAGGCGATGACCACAATGTAAGCTTGTGCACTGACTGATTAGATTTAATTAGATGGATACTTTGTTCGACTGATCTTTCAGCTATAGAAAGTATTGGGTTACTTAACCATATCAGTGAAAACATTGCTTGCATGTTTGAATGCGATGGATGTGTGACACTGTTCCACATTAAGAAGCGCAATAGTTGGCTAAGTTTTAATGGCTGAAGTGAGATATATAAAGATCTACTTAATTGAGTTTGTATCCCTGGAAGATTGTCTCATTTCCCCCATTAGACCAGTCAGTTTAGGGAAATGCGATGCCTCCAAGTATGATCCCTGTCTTGCCTGTGTTCTTAAACAACACTACTTTAAACTATTCTTTTTTTTTTTACTCTTTCCAGGTTTTTGATGGTGCACTGGCCGGAGGGCAGAGCCTTTGGCTGCCTTCACCAGCAGGGCTCTGGCAAAGCAGGAGCAGAGGATCACAACCAAATGCTTTGGCATCGTTACCTTTCCATGGATAAAGTACAATAAGGAGGGAATAACCCCGTGGTCTCTGCAAACACAAGGAGCTCTGCTGTTAACAAGAGCAAAGCAAACCCGACGTACAACCGATCACTTTGAAGAAGTCTGTGGGCTAGGGCAGCCTGGCAAAGAAATTCCTCGTACGGCTCTGCTGGCAAACTGCTCTACTGTAACTGTACCTTATACAAATAAAAAATGCTTTTGCCAATAAAGTTCATACTAGGTCCCCCAAAGCACTGGGTTGTTTTGACAGAAATGCCTTTAACACTAAGCCTTTTGCCAGTACACAAATGCTGTACACAAAATGACAAATTTAGAAGTAATACATAATGTTATTACTTGAACTAAAGTTTGTGCTGGAGCTGTGATTCAGATTAAATGCTAACTTCAAAGACTACGCTTACTTTACTTCTCCTTTGGATTTGTCTTTTCTATCTTTTATTACTTTATTGTTTCTTTTTCACCCAGACCTTGTAACTCGCAACTGGGATGAAGTCTGTTATAAAACTTCCAGTTTAATTCAGTGCTCAGAGCCACATAGGATACTGCTTTTAAAAATGAGCTCCATGTAATTATTATAATCTCAGTGATACCCAGAGCTCAGCTCCCCCTGGTCAATAATTAGTGCGATTGTGGCTTAATACAATTTTCTTTTTTTCCCTGAAGCAAATACAATCTTTTTAGATCAATTTGTAGATTGTTACCCTAGAGGAGAACAACAATGTAAACAAACTCCTTTTTTTTTTTTCTTCTTTTTTTTTTTAATACCATATTAACTCATTTAATTTGCACACAGATAAAAGCGTGAAAACACTTCGTTTTGCCGGCGGAGGGACAGCCTCGTACCCGGGTCTGGAGTAGTGAATAAAAAAACCCCACGCAAAAACCTCTGCACAGAAAATCAAATCCACATGCAGCACTAGTTATTTATGCACCAAAAGGCCCCGGTTCTTCACCGCTACTTTCTGCTTCAGTGGAACTAAGCTGCTTTAACCTGGCAGCCCCGAGGAAAGGGAATCCCGGCGTGGCATACGGCCACCGCCTCCTCTGCTGGCCGGGGGACAGTGGGCACGGAGAGAAGGTCCCAGGGTCCTGGCACGGCTGGGCTGCCAAACCAGCCCTTGGGAAGGGCTGGCTGCCCGCAGAGCAGCCTCATTACAAACTCATCCCTGTCTTGCACAAACTTCTCCAGGGCCAGGCCAGCGCAGCCACGCAGCTCCTCTGGGTCCTCCCCGGCCATCACCGGTCTCACATGTGGCTATTTCACAAGTCAGAAGTTCCCCAGGACAGCAGCGCTTGCCAGACCACGTCAGATCTGGAGGAGGTTTCACTCTGCTGAGCCCAGCAGAGGACACAGTAGCTGAACACTGAACTAAGTTTATTAGGAGGAAAGGGAAGGTGAAAGAAGAGACCAGGAGGAACAGGGCAAAGCCAAGGATGCCTGGCTTGGGCTCTAACACATTAAGCGAAACACAACTGCTGACCATGGGGCAATGCAAGTCACTTTTACCACCAAACCCTGCTTGCTCCTCCTAAGTATTATGCAACTGCAGCTCCTAAGCCCCATTTCAGTCTGGTTACTGCCCTCTTACATCAGTGCTCTGGGGGAAAGGGGACAGAAACCAGGCAAAATTAACTTTGCCAAACTTGAGGGCTTCTCCAGACAACAGCAGAAGAGCCCAAATCAGCAGCTCCATCTCCTGCATCTGCCTGTGTATGAACAAAGGCAGCAACTTAATGAAAATTCAATGTTACAAAAACACTATTTGTAAGAAGAAGTCAGGGAGTGATTGCACTTAAAACACAATGAGAAATGTGTGGCACTGACACGTTTCCCCACTGCTACTTCCCTGACTCTTCTGCGTACACATTTCTAATGAGAGTTCTTAGCTTAATGATTTGGGGGGGTGAATAGGCTTTTCATTACTCAACATATATAGGAAAACAATGTTGTGATGGGTGAGGGAGAAAACAGGGGACCTCCAAAACCAGATAGGGACTCTGAACTCAAGGGACAGCTAAGCAAAACATTAACAAGTTAGTACTGCAAAAATTTCACTTAATTGAAGAGGGATTTGTAAGAGCACCATCCCAGAACACCTAGAGTCCTTCTGCAGGCGGAGCAAGAGCATGCACATGCAGCTTTGCCTAGACACCTTGCAAGTGACAGCACCTTGCTTACAGCATAGGGGTGTTATAGGAGGATAAATTTGTTTACAACAAAATTGTGGGACTGCCTGCACACAGATAGTTTTCTATATCCTGTTTGAAAAGTATACTTGGTATTCACTGGCTTTTTTGGGAGACAATACTCATCATTCAACTGACACACATCATTTTGAACCATGAATATCTCTGCAGCCAGCAAATGATTTAAAGTCTTGAAGGACTCTTTCTGCTACAGCCATGTGCTCATTCCTCCCCAAAATGTACGAGTCTGTAAGTCCTGGGACACCAGTTAACTCAGAGCAAGAGAATCATTCCCATATGGCTCTTGGAGACACTATTTGGCTACAGTGATCTTGCTAAAATAATTTGCAGATCTCAGAAATCAAAGGGAAGGATATGTCATATACATATACACACTCTTACCAGTATAACCAGTACCAAACATGGACAAGTCATCTCAGAAACTAACTTAACTGCTCGAGATCATTCTGCAGGAGACTGCTGTTGATTTACTCCCAGTTTGCAGAGAGGGAAACTGAGGCACGCATACTCGGGATCAGACCCAGCCCCAGTCACTGTGAGAGGAGCTTCCCTAGCACCTGGAGCCCACCCACACCCACCCATGCCACATAACACCAGTCCAAGCACTGAGATCCTCCCTGAGCAATGTGCCCAGGATGTCTGCAGCCAAGGCATGATCTAAAGCCAAGTTGCTGGTGTCTCCAGTCACTGCCTCTACCACCAGGCCACGTTTCCGCTCTAGATTACACTCAGACCATTAATCTTTAAAAGAGCAGAATTTGCCACTAATGCAATCGGAAGCAACGGTAAGAAAGGCTCCCATTAATGAGAGCCAGCTTAATATAACAACCGACTTCTACATTTCTTATCTGAAAATACCTCCCCTGGAAGCTGTGGATACATTATGGGCTTAAAAAGAATTACTAATGCATTAATTCTTGTCAGATTTGTAGCGTCCTAACCCACAGCTGCTTCACCCACTGACCTGGGTAACATTAGTGAGAACTATATAATTTAGTAAATGAGGGCCTGACTGTGCACTGTGCACCTGGGCTGTTATTTGGTCCTAGTGTGAGCAAGGGATACCCACCCCGGCAATGAGATTATCATTAAACAGATTTCTAGGATCTTTGGTTGGAAAATTAAACACTTTTTTTCTTTGCTGTTTTGAGTTTATACTAACTCAAACTGACGTGTCTACTTTTATGCAGTAAAAGCAGCCATTCCTTTTTATCCTGTGTGAATCCGAGTGTGCTTCTGTTAAAATGGCAAGTGAGGAGTGGAGTAAAAGTGCAGCTGGGGTTTGGGGATTAAACACTGACTTTGAGAAGACACCAAAAATCAGCCCAAGCACGGCTGTGCCGCTGCCTGCTCCCTAAAATAATCAGTCCGTGCATGGGAAGACCATGAAAGCCCAACTCCTTCCCCACCACAAGTCAGAAACGGAGTCTCTTCCATGGCAGGAAAGGAGAGAACATCCTGACAAATGCCTGTGTTTTGGACGGGTGACAAAGCTGTCATGGGAAAGAGGCGGCAGCTCCCTTCAGAGACGGGAGGTGGGGAGCAGGATCAGGAAACTTCTGAGCTCTTCTGGCAGCCCAGGACTGGCGCTGGGCCACTGATCCCCCACTCCCCACACAGATCAGTGCTTAAACACAAGCAGATTGACACCAAATGAATGCTCGGTGACTGCTCCGTCGTGCCTATGAAATAAGTTGGGTACTTGAAGACCTGAGCCTGTTGGGGAGGTTGCACAACTCATATTCACCTCCAGAATTATCACAGCCTGGTACCTCGTGGTCTGTTTCTGCACAGACCTGAGCCCCAGCTCAGCCTGGGAAGTCACCTCTCCCACCAGCTCCCTGCAACAGCCTGGAGAAATGCCTCAAGGGGCATGCTGCAACACCTACTTACTGCCACTGGGCTGGCCCTGCAGCATCCTCAGCCATCCTCACACACATCATCCACCCTTCTGTATACAGGGATCACCTGGGAGAGGGGCTGTGTTTGTAGATAGAGGGTTGGGAGGAAATTAAACTGGAACAGGGAGAAAGATCTTTTAAAGCACCATGGTGCATGCCCCATTCTTGGGTTCTGTAAATCATGACCTGCCATATGTTAACCTGATACAGTCCTTCACGTGCACCTCCCTGCTGCAGGAGTCAAAGCCTTATCCCATGGGGAGAACATCCACTGCCAGCATTCATCTGAATGTCACTCTCCATAAAAATTGTCAGGATTTCATCTCACTTAATTATGCTCTACCTGGAGCTCCACCAGGTGCCTGGCCTCACGCCTGCTTTTAGGAGTCTCAATAACAAATGTAACCAGGGGAGAGGGGCAAGTACCTCCACAGGGAAAATGAGAGCACCCAAATTTGTTGCCTGTACAAAGGTACGTGCTGCTCACGGCTTGCAGAAGTAATAAAATATATGCCTGGACAGTAATTTTACCCTGATTTCTTGATTAAAAAACAGACTGTTTCTCTTACTTCCTCCAGTTTTTAGTATGTTCTTTAACGGAGCAGTTTGATTTATGACGTTAATGGCATTCCTGTGCAAACAGTGGATTTCCAGTTTTTAAATATGCATATGAAAATGTTCTAAGAAGAAATATTTTCATAAATGTTAATATTACTTAAGTCACCATTACCAGTAAGTAATGAACTTCGTATGCATGATTTCATGAGTACTTTGTTCTTAATGGTTTCTAAAACTTCAGCAAACTCCTGGCCTGCCCCAGTGTCTCACCCCACTCTTTGACCATGCAAACACCCAAGTTTTGATGGTGTAAAACCGTAGTTACATCGTGACGAATCAGGCCCTAACACAAAGAGTACACTGTATACATTTTTATTGTAGAATTTATTGTTTTTTCCACTGAGCTGGCTATATTGTTTTATCCATTTGCGTGACAGGATGTCTAGGAAACAGCTGAAAGAATTATTTGCAGTGAATTTAAAACACACTGGATTAGAAAGACGCAGACACAAAAATCTTTGTTAAGCAAATAACAGGGTGCTACCCTTGTGTCAGATTGGGAAACTTAACTCCTTCGTATCATAAACTGCACGTATGATAGGTACAACAGCTCTGCCTCCTGCATTGCCTGTGCTGATGTCCCTCACCCAGCTTTACCTACATGAAAGCCAGGCACTCGGTCCAACCCAGTTCCCCGAGCTTTCGCAGCACACCAGTGGACAGAGAGCAGACCAACAGCCTTCCCACCCCAAACATGACTCCAAGCGTGGGTTGGAGCTGTCTTCTCCAGCTGCATCTGTCTCTCTCCACTGGTGAAAAACACACGCATGTGACTTGTTGTGACTAAACACCTAACTCAGAGAAAACCAAAGGAGGATAAATCCCTTCAAACCTGGAGGATAAATCTCATTAAATTAAAGAAAACAATCTGGTAAGAATGAAACCACAGATACCATCATTGAGAAAACAAGAAGAGATGAGCCTAAAGGCTGCAGAAAGGCAGAAATTTTGGAGGTAGGTTCCAAAACCTGATGTCAGGACTGCAAGTGCAATAGTCCAATACAAGCAGGGGATACAAACAATGCAATTTTTCACCTATTGGTGCACACATGCAAAAAATAGGTCCCTGAGGGTTAGCTGAAGAGTGGCGTGGTCTTTCCTTCAGCTTTACAACATTTTGTGAGTTTTAGCAGGACAATGGATATTATTTATATGTTGTTTCTAGAGGTTTATCATAAGGAAGTGAGCCCACAAACCAGTTTGTGGCTGAAAGCCACATCCATGCCACATTTACTCCTCCTGGGAGCCTTTCTCCACGCTAGTGATAACCCACCCAAGGACACGCGCACGCTGAGCAGCACTTGCACAGGGCACAACCATCTGTGACCGACATCTCCAGAGCCACTTGGTGCTTGCATTGCAGATGGGAACATTGCTCACATGTTTAATTAGAACAGGACTTCCATGTACTCAAGTGTCCTGGTCTGGGACACAAGGAACAGGATCCTTCTGAGCTCACTGCGGATGCGCAGCACCCAAACTCTGAAGTGACCCACCCCAGCAGCATGCTATTTGGAGCCTGGTGAATCTATGCATTTATTGGAAATGAAGACAAGCCATAAGTCAAGGGTTACAGTGCATTTTTCTGTAAGAAGGTTTCTCTGCAGTTAATGCTTAATCAAATTTGTTTTCACTGCTGCAAGCTATTGGCCTGCAATTTTATTTACCATCGACGTCCATTTTGATCTTTTTAAAAACGAGATCTGCATTTGCGTCACTGTAAAAACATCCAACAACATTGCTTAAGACTTCAATAATCCTTAGATTTGTTTCCTTTTAACCCAGAGAGGGAAGTTTTTCAAACAGTAACACCAGCATTTACAAAAATTTGACATCCACTGACTAATTAATCCTCACACATGATTGCCATTTCACGGAAGAGGAAACTGAAACACGGGCAAGTCCCCAAACCACCGAGCAGGTCAAAGGCAAAACTGGGATTGGAGTTCATAAAAAATGACTCCTCCACTAGCTGTACACTCCACATCTAGCTTTATGAAAGGCATTTACATTTTGTATTTGTATCAAACTAGAGCAGACTTTATAAAGTGTAAGAAAAGTCATCCTAGCAGCTACTTGATTTCCTCCACCGCTATTCATAGCAGCCCTGCAAAAAGTCATCTGTGTATTACACAACAGCGTAGGTTTAGTGGCAAGAGTTTTAACAGGCTGGACAGTCAATATACATTGAAAATAAAACATATGCCAGACTGAACTATGGAAATCACAGGAGCCAACAGAGCTGTGTTGTGTTACGCTAGCCAGGAATCTAACTCAATGGCTGGTACAAATATATACTAAATAAAAAACGGGAGCGAGCTCTGCTGCATAAATAGCATCTCCCTACACTGGCACACTACCCACCAGCAACCGGTCGCTGAAGGAGGACTGAAAGCATGCTTTTGGCATTGTCTTGAAAAAATGTGAGATGTTTGCAAAATGAGATCCAAATACATCCCTTTCCTTGTGCAGACAGTTGTGCACAACGTACTAAGTTCTGTCTGGGGTTTTTCTTTTTGGGAACCTTATCAGTTCTGCAAGCAGGTGCAACCAAGACTGTGGGTTGTATGTTAGAGCTCTAGGACTTGTAATGTGAAAATGAGAATGCCATTGGGGTACCTGCTCTAGAAATGCAACCTAGCTGGCAAGAGCAGGTTGGGGACCAAGTTCATTCTCTACAAATTCTTGTCCAAAACCCCACCTCCAGCCCATGCACTGCCTTTGGGCTCCAATTTGGAGCAGAGGTACTGCTTTTGTTTCTGAGATGGAGAGACCCAAGCTTGGAAGCGAGTGCTTCATGTGGTCCCAGGCCTTAGAGCAGGCCTTGGCTTCCAAAACATCTTTTTCTTCTTCCCTTCTAAGGGAATTAGAAGGTTCATTCTTGTAAGATTCATAATACAACCTTTATTTACCTTGCAGTGATTTAGGAGATTGCTCACAGAAGCCATGCTTCTTTTTAGAAGGTGACACCCCAGGTTCACCCTGGGGACAGGACCAATGTGGTTTTTTAAAACCACTCTTGCAAGCCACCAAGTCTGCAAACAAGTTCAGATTCGGGCAACTGATGACTATCACCAATTTCCCTAGTTTCTATCAGCTCTAGATGAGACACTTCCATACCACCCTTAATACCACCTTATCAGAAGAGAGCTCAAAAAGTGGTTGTAAGGTTCACCACACTACAAGAGGTGGGAAAAAATAAGTAAGTATTTACTAATCAGAAGGTATTTCAGCTTCTTTCCCCATCTCTGTCACCCTTCTCAGAAAGACAAGTTGTTCCACAACCATCAGAGCAAACAAAGCCTTGTTTCCTGAGGATTTGCACTGCATGTCTTCATTCCTCCCAGGACAACATCCTGCGCTTCTCCCCCAACTCCTTTATGATTCATCTTCCCCTTCCCTGCAATTCCTCCCTTCCCGACCTCTGGCCCTCACATCTGGAGAAGCGAGAGGCAGTTTGTGTGTGGCTGCTTCCAAGCTCTGCGCCTGCCGACAGACGTGCTGGACAGACAGAGGTGAGGTTCACCCTGCCAACATTCCTCTTGGGAGGATATGGATGGGGGTGTCTCTTCCCTGCTCAGTCACCATTTTCAATGAAAAAAAAAAAAGTAGAAACTTGGTGTCTTTGAGAGCTTTTATCTTTCTGTCACACTGGAATGAAATTAGCCAAAGGGATAAATGTTATGTGAGCATTACCTACAGACAGAGGGGAAGCTGTTGCAGAAACCAAGCTAAAATATGAAAGAACTGAGAGGCACAGCTGGGGAAACCACTTCCACTTCACAAATTATCCCAATCCCCAAACAACTGACCGAAGTGAAACCCTGGGGCTGAATTTAGCAGCCCGTAGCATGCGTTGTCCCTGGAGCCCACCTGTACCTGACTCTTCAAACAAAGGAAAGAGCACACAAGTTTTTCTATGCAAATCCTTTGCAGGATGTTTCCCTGCCCCAGGAGATCTGGGGATTCATGTTCACAGCTTAGGGAAAGGGCTACACCTCAGAACTTAGACATGAAGGAACTGCATTCACCCCAGGTACAGAACAGCGAGGGCTGGTCTTCAACACATCGGCAACTTCAAAATGTCTTTCAGTGGCAACCTGACAAGGTTGTGTTTCAACAGGAATATGTTATCTCTCTCTCCAAGGCTGGGCAGGACACTTCCTAACAGACAACTCAACAGGCCCTAACAAGTGATTAAATAAGTTAGGTTTGGGGGGTATTTTTTTTTTTTTTCCTTTTCTGTTCCAACATTTAAAGCCTGTACTCTGGAGTCAGTTGAAGCAAAGACCTTTCTCCGGCAGTGCTGATAAGGACAACACGCCCTCACAGGTGGAGCTTGCAGGCAACGAGCTGGATGGGAAGGCAGATATCACCACAGAAGAAATGGCTTCGCCTGCACCGGTGCCAACAGTGCGGTTCTGATGGAGGAACAGGATCGGCGTGGAAGGAGCCTCTGCCACACAGTGGGCCGAGGATGCTTTATAGGGATAGCAGAATGGATGTGGTTAAAATTTTAATCAGGATGACATGTGTTGTTGACATATGGCAACGCACCACCATCTGGATTCAGAAACAGACCTGGGTTTTCAAGCTGTTGCTGGCCAAAGCCAAGAACATTGCTGAGGTGCTAGGTCAGACTGGCTGGGAAGGGTTCTGCCAGCAATCCCTCTTGACACAGTATTGCTTTCATTAAAGCAGCCTGCCTGCCTACCCGTCTGAGGTGAAAGAGGGATCAAGTCCATGAAAGGTGGAAGAAAAAGCAAGAGAAAAGGTCAAAAAGGGAGTTGAGCCTCTGCACCCACTTGCTGCCCTGCTTCAGCTTCTGCAGCATACTCAGGTTACTCAACTGCAGCCACTCAGTTTTGTGGTCTAGTAGGGTAAGCAATAGTCCTCGGCTGGCTCGGCAGGAGCACTGCAGTTCAGTGCAGGAGTTTCTGCCTGCCTCCCGAGCAGCAGGCATCCAGCACAAGAACAAAGCACCTGAGGTTCAACTCACTTAACCATTTCATTTCCACTGCAAGCCAAGCATGTGCTGAGTTACCTTCGGCCAAGGGGGGAAGGAAAGGAGGGAGGGAGGGAGGAAAATGTAAGCCACGTTTCTGCAGACTGATCTAACAAACTAACGAAAGCAAATGAAAAAGAAAATTCCAAGACAACTCTTAAAGGCTTAAAATGTCAAAGCAGCTAACATTTTATCCTAGCAGAATTCCTCTGGGATTAGCCTGGCTTTCCAGCCATAATAAGATGTTCTACAGTTCCTTTATTTTACCCATCCCATTTTTCTTTTTTATTTGCATAACACTCTCATCAATTAGTGTGTCTCTGTTTGCTCTCAAACAAATCCAGCACTCATGGCTAAAACTACATGGCAAGAGAGACACCCAATGAAGTCCTGCCCATCCTGAGCTGTTGCCTCGCTTGCATCTGATACGCCACTCACTTGGAAGGGTTCGACTCTCGGCTTCACTGACCTGAATGCAAGTTGTGGGGGGGAAAGGAGGGGGGACTCAGCATCTCTGAAATTTGGCTCCAAACCACTATGTTGCCATGAAACGTTCCTTAGCCTAACAAAAGCCATGGGTTTGGATATACCGGGAAGCATTGCGCTGCCTAATGTCTTACTCCATGGACAGACCAAGGCAGTGACTCGTGAGCCAGCTTGAGATCAACAACAGAAATTCCTCTTTCCTTCAGTAAAGCCAGGCTTTCATCCTCTGTCTTCAAAGGGATTACCTATAAAATGCTCAACTCGGAGGCTTGTGTAATTTCAGTCTAACTCCAGAGAACTAATAAAAATGAAATTCTAGAGTTCTCATGTGTGTCTTAGTAAGACACCATTCTCTAAATGCTGCTCCCCAGGAAGAAACTGAGATGGCACCATTACCTCCACCTTTCTTTTGTTTTGCTTAATGTTTGAAAACCCCAAACTTCAGGGCACAAGAGGGTACGTTTATGATATGGAAGGCATCTAAGTGCAAGCCCTATGAACTGCAATGCAATTAACAGCTAACCTATGTGCATTGTCCTCCTTTTGCAATGCAAGAATACAGCCATATTTTAAAGTTTTGCTAACCAGTATTATATAGGACAGATCCCACATAGCACTTTCTGTTATAAATTTAAATATGTATGGGAATTACATCCCATTTTATTCTACTTCAAGTTCATTTTTGGAAAGCCACAAACAAGCTGGAGATTAACATCAGTCATCCCAGACTTCAGACAACACTGCTGCAAGCTGGGAAGTATAGATATTAAAATTTATGTTCACCAGTTGCAAAACTATTAGCTAGTTTGAAATTCACATATATATTTTGTGCATATCCACCCTAAAAAGCTGTAACATTACGTTCTTCATGTCAATATAAAATTTGCAACAACTCCCTTTTAGATATTAAATTCAGTGAGATAGTTAGCCCTAGTGCCTGGAGAACGCAATATTAAAAGAAGTATTTTATTCCTCAATCTATATAAAGAAGGGAACTATTCCCTTGAAAAATATCCCCTTGATATATATTGTAAATAGGTTAATACAATTTGAAATTAAACTTGATTCTGCAGCATGATATTATAATGTCAGGAATGCATTCCAGAGGAAAAGCTGGCATTAATCATTGATTCCAGAGCATAGTTACTATTTCCCCATAAAGCAGTAATGCCCACAGAGTGTTACACAGTCCACATGCAGAGGAAGATGCTCACCATCCCAAAGAGCTGCTGTCAATGGCTTAGCTAAGCCCTGCAAGGACCCTTCACTGCAGGCTGTGAGAGTGGTGCCATGGACTTCCACCAGTGCCCTGGATCCCAGTCGGGTAAGACTCACAAATTCTTTGGTCGTGCACACTCAAGAGTATGAAAACAACCAAAGCATTTTCAAAGGCTCCCACAAAAATTTCAATGAGTTAAAAGAAGGTTTAAACAAACCTCTCTATCCCCACCTTGCACACCCTCAGATTTTGTTTAGAGCTGGGCACAGAGAACACCTCTTGGAAAATTTAGAAACTGAATATGATGCTCTTTTGGCTTTAACAATCACAGGTTTACTCCTAAACTGGGTTTTACTTCAGTTACTTTACAAATGTAAAAATCTCAAGGAAAACAAAACTGGATGTGTTGCTTACACAGCCACCAGTCCTTAAAACGTCACTTACCAAGGTACCTCACCTTTCTCCTCAGACATCCACACCCCCACTTATCCACTTTCCTCCAATTTAACCCTGTGTCAATGTTTTCTATCTTCTTTTTCCTTTCTCTCATTCTCTCCGTTTCCCTCTCATTCTTACTACAGTTATTACTTAACCTTCAGGTACCCACTTAAGCAACCCACCAAATAGCAATAATGATCACACAGAGTCAATAGTGTGCTACGTAATCACCTTCCCTACTGTGTTAATGTCAGTTATCTTTTGCTAATGTACATGACATGCTTTATCTTTGCAGAGTGGCAAGAGCAAATTACTGTTTGTTTGGGATCAGCTATTGTTACTGCACATGGGCTTTTTTTTTCAGTTCTTAAAGTGTTGTGGGTTTTTTTTAAGTAGAAAAAGAATACATGAACAGCTGAAAAACTGAGAGAGAAGTAATACAAGATTCTCCTGTCACATCCATGCAAACTATTCCCTGCAGATGACAGAGTTACCCTGGTCTGATGATACTCCTGTGACATCCACACTGTGTAACAGCTTTAACTGTGCCACATTATTACAAGGCACACCATGTATAGCCCTGTATTTGCCTACAAGTTACTTTTTCTCACCGCTTATTTACTGCTTTTTGTTGTTTTGGAGTTTTGGTTGCTTGCATTTTTTCACAGCTTTCTTTTTTTTTACGGTACTGAAAGCCAAGTCCTTCCTGAGGAAGAGCACGCCAGGCAGAGGGATGAACTGCAAAGCTGGACACTGGACAGAGAGGATACATTGCAAAGCTGGAAGTTCCCTGAACCCTATCTGCCAAAATGGTAACCCAAGGCAAGTGAAGTCTCTGGGTGTAAAGCTCCTGTAATTTGTATTAATCTCTAACGCTCTCCTGGCCGTAAAGCCACAGCTCCAGAGCAGGCATGCAGAGTCCTCGCTTTTTCCCTGCTTGTTGGGGAAAGAGTTTGCTCTGAAAAGGCAGCTGTGGGGTGGCCATGGACACTCTGTGGTTATCCGTGGAAGTAAAGAGGTTCAGTCATGTACAGGGTAACTGTGATCTGCATAAACAGGTTCTCAGAAATGTTCTCTTAGCATTTTAGTTCACTTTTATCATAACACAGGTATACCCAGCCAGCTCCACAGAGAGAAACAATCCAAATACACTGAGAGAAGAACAACTTATTTTACATTTCTGAATCCTGTAATAATATTTGCGCTGTAGGTCTCCAGTTCTCTCTACCAGAGACAGAGAGGGAAAGAGAAAGAGAAAGGGAGTGAGTGTGTGGATACACGTACAAAGAGAAACACACATTTAACATTATGTCAGACCCTTATCTGGCCTTAAAAAACTGGCAGAAGGCTTGACTTCTTTATAGCATTAGATCATTAAAGCTACAAAACCCCAATTAAAAAACTGCCAGAAGATTGTTTTTACTTTGTTCCAGAAGGATGTAAAACCAATTATGAGGAAAAAAACCTGCTTTTTACTTGGGAAGTCCAAACCATAATTACTGCCACACTTAATGTTACTGTACCAGGATGACTCTAACTCCCATATCATTATTTTTTATTTACTATTTATTTTGCATTTTCTATTCTGTACTTCATAAGGCATTAAAAATCCAAATTAAATAATATAACATATCACTAATACGTTTTTTTTTCCCCCTGTGGCCACAAACACACCAAACCAGTTTGTTTACCCTTGGTTTATTCTTGCCTGTTAGCAATTCAGAGCAGGGACAATAGGAAGGAGTGGAGTGCAGCACAACCAGGATTCAACCCAGAATGGCATTTTCTGTGGCTACTTGCATCCCCCATGTGAAAAATCTAGCAACTATATTCCTCCAAACAAATAAGGGTAGGCTTTTTAAATAAAGTAACAAGAAGACACGGGCCCTTTATTTTTCTTTGGCAGGTCAAATCTGAGATACAGCATGAGAACCATGAATGCTCTTATTGTACTTGCCCTCTTTATAAGGATTTCAAGATGCAATCCCAGAAAGGTCTCTGGTTTAGATCTTGGTGTTTATCTATGGCAACAGTATCTGTCTTAGGAACATACAGAGTTGATAAGAGGGATAAATCCAATGGGAGCACTAAGAGGATAGTAATCGGCCTATGCTCCAGTGGATTTTGATCCGTTTTGGGGGGGGGGAATCAAGCTGTCTCTATAAGATGTAGAGGGTACGAAAAAAACTGAGGGTAGAAAAGGTTTATGCCTATTAGCCTGTGCTTTAGGCAGCCTCAGTGCTGAGGAAGGTAATTTCCCATTCTTTCCAAGCACGTCCACCACCATTTGGCAGGGAACGGGAGCAGGACCCTGGCCTGCACGGTACCCTTGGGAGTGTACTCTGCCCTCCCGCCCTGCACGGTTCCTCCAGCAACACTCTCCTCTCCTGGTTATCCCATTGGCAGGAGGACCAGGAGATGTTAAAGGACTGTTTTGAAACTAGGAAGTTCTCAATATGTGTGGGCACATGGTTCTTCTCCAACACGATGGCCATACTTGTCCTGGCTGGCTTCCAGCTCTTGTAATTACATGCTGCTGACCCAACAACCCCTCGCAGTTTCCATAGGCTGTGTTAGTTTTCACTTCCTATTGTGTTGCTTTGTACTTTCCAAGAGTTGCCATGTGCAGCCCAGGGACACCTGCATTTTGCAGATGAAGCTATGGAATGCCACTTACCTCCTCAGGGAAGCTTAATTAATACATTACCATGAAATTGGTTTGGTGCTAGAAGGTGCTACTACAGTGTGAGATCAGTAATGACAAACTCAGGTAATGATGGTTATTTTACAAGGAAACCAGTATTTCATGAAGGTTTTCCTTCTTTCAGAGACATGCCATGAAAAAAAAAAAAGGTTTTTTCTAGAAAGACCTTTTTTTGCACTGATTTCAACCCCTCAGATGGCCCCAGCTCAGCGGCGTGCAGCTCTGGGCACTGCCTTTAACATGTGTTCGTTTGTTTTCCGGGGAAGAGGAATTAAAGGAGAAACCGGGACGCGTGAGGCAGGTTGGAGATCTGCTGCAGGGAAGACAGGGTTAAACCAGCCCTGAGCACTAGGAAGCATGTTTGAAGGAAGTCTCACAAAAGTAATTTTAACTCCCTCCGTCTCGCTCGCTCTCTCCCTCGCTTTCTCCTCCCTGTCTTCTTCCCCCCGTTGTCTTCCCGGTTGTACATTATTCCTCATTCCTTACATTGCAGTAATACTTATTCCTTGTTCCATTGAAGCTGTACATTAAAAGTGCCAGTTCCAAGCTTCTGCTGTGCAAGGGGAAAGAAAGGAAGACAGAAAAAAAAAAAGAAAGGAAAGAAAGTGCTGGTATTCAGTTCCTGTGAGCTCTTGCTCACTTTGAGCACTGTTCCTATTACACAATAATGTGTTATTTTGTTGAATTTTGGCATCCATCTAGCTTGTCTGGTCAGGAGCCAAAAAATTAGAGTGTGTCAGTCCACCAGTTCCTCTGCAGAGAAGTGCTCCCCTCGCCCAGCGCGTGCTCCGCACTCCTGGCCCCAGGCCAGCAAGGGAAATCCATTTTACATAAAGAATGCACAGAGCTCGCGCGCTCAAGAGACTTTTTTACCTACTAAAATAACTTTATGGACAAATGCCAGTCTGCGAGACACATGCAGCAGAGAACATTTGGCACCAAAAAAAGCCAAAACAAAACAAAAAAAAAAACCCCGAGGTAAAGCGCTCCCGTGGAGGTACCAAAGTTTTTCAGACAACGAGGAAATGGCTGTCAGTGCCGTCGTGGCACGTCACATGACTTGGCACCGCCCGCCCCATTGGCCGGCCCCGCAGCCGAGGCAGCCGCCATGTAAGGAGCGGAGAGCTTCGCCCCTCGCTGCATTCTTAAAATGGCGGACCTGCCGCGCGCCCGGCAAGGCGAGCCCAGCCCCAGCCCCAGCCCCAGGGCTTGCTTTTTTTTTTCCTATCCCCCCCCCCCTTTTTTTTTTCTTCTTCTTTTTTTCCCCCTCCTTCCCCCTCCGCTGAAGTTTTTATAAACCTTTACAGATTTGAGTAGAAACAGATTTCTCACAACTTGCTCTGCGTCTCAATTTCACAGCTCAGCATACACTCAGGCACTGTCAAAAGCTTGACAGCGTTCCAGGGAAAATATTAACTGTAAACTTTCCAACAGGAATTGAAGGCACACACGGCTCCCGTCAGGATGTCCCCTCCGTCAAGTGTGGGGAAGGCAATGTTTTCAAAGGTTTCCAGAGCTCAGGCCGCTGCAAAAGCCGCCGCGACCCCCAAGATGGTCCTGCTCGGCCACGTCGCGGGCGCAATTAAGAGGGACGCCTCCTCTCTGGCGATGCACACTGCCGCGCGCCTCGCAGGCCGGACCCGTTGAACACTGCATGCTCTGATGTATAAATATTTGCCTCTGGCTAAAGTTCAAGCAGCCCTCTGTGGCTGCCAGACACAACAGAAAACCAACATCCAAGGGAAAGTGTTTACTGCAGCACTGGCCAAAGCAGTGACTGCCAGCGAGTAAGAGCAAGCCGCCTGCCTCGGCCCGGCCCGCGGGCGCTTATCACCAACTACCTGGCTGGCTGCCACCCCACGCCTGCTACCCTTCCCAGGAAATGGTTAATTAATTTAACGCACCCCTTTGCCCTCAACTGCACCCAAGGCCTGGCATGTGGGGTCTGTGGTGTCGGAGGGTGAAGATGTCTCTCCCAAGGCATTAACCCTTCGTTAAGTGAACGTCACTAATGCCACCAGTGAGTCCAGGCGCTTTGTGCCCAGCCCTGTTCCCGAAGTTGAGCCGTTATCTTGGACGGGAATGCACGGGCAGGCACACCAGAGCTTGCAGACAGCTACTCCTCTACAGAGCCAACTGCCGGCGTGGGCTGGGAAGATACAACACAAAGGCAGTCGCATATGGGATGTCTTTCAGCAGCAAAAATTAATAGATTTTGAAATATATGGCGCTGGTTGGTGACGCAATGCTGTTTAAGGGATATAAAAATAAATTTTCTCACCCCTCTCCCACCCTCCAAACCTAACATCACTTAGTGTCTTCACCAAATAAGGGTAGCTAAATACAAGTAATTCAGCTCATGAATCAGCAGCTTCAGATATTCCTAAAATCACTAGATAAAGGTAAGGAAAGGAGGAAAAAAAAAATCAAGGGGAACCCTGCAGGAGGCCTGGCTGCAATCAGGGCTGTTATCATTGCGGTCATCCTTGAAACAGCGTCCCAATTCACCCATAATCGTGGTGTTAAAATGCAGTAAGTGAACGCGCCAAGACCCTGCACATCTGAGTCGTTCGTGCCATAAATGAAGCAGACTTAACTATGAACAAACAGGAAAAACTGACTTTTTGGAAAATGTATCCAAGACAAGAAAGAAAGAATGTGGAGTTACTATGGAAGGAAGAAATTAAGGAATTTAAAAAAACAACCAACAAGCAACCCCAAAAAACCACAAGCAAACCTTCATGTTACAATTTCACTAAAATGTGAAGATAATTACAGAAATAATTATTCTGCTGTTGCCTTGAATATACACATCTATGCCACTGAAATATTTGACTTCCATTGCAGAGAATATCTACTACAGTCGATGCTACGTAGCAAGTTACATAGTTTGCTATAGCTTTAAAGTGGGAAAAAATCTTCACTCCTAATTACTCTGTCTAGGTTTAAGAAGTTGAAAATTCACTGTAAACTCCTACAAATAATCTATCAACTAATCTCATTTTCTACTCCCTTTTCTTATTTAATATAAGTGAGTGAATAAAAAAAATTGATGAAAATTTGAAATGTAATGAGTAATAGTGAAAATTTCTTATGATGTTTTCTTACTTAATACGAGCCTTAACAAGTCTGCTGGCCCTGTCCAACCCACTGGCAGTCCACAAGCTGTGGGTGATGTCAGTGCTGTCGATCGCCTTTAGACCTAAGAAGCCCAGCACTAATAGTATCAGGATGGGCTTCCAGGAGGCCTGAGCGAATCATGTGAAAGAGGATCACAGAGGAATGTTCTGTTCCTACTGCGAACAAGACAGAATTAACTCTGAGATGCTTCCTTCTGCTGCCCTGTTTGTCTGAGAGGTCAAGACGATTAGCTCTCGTATACTCTGAACCGACCGTCAAAACAAAACGTATGCTAAACCTTCTTCTGTTTTAAACAGAAGAAGACACACTTAGGAAGGATCATTTAAGATGTGTTTAAGGTGTTGTGAGTTGTGATTTTTCATTCTCCTTGTTAGCTGCTCTGCAACAACAGCTGCCTGTTAACTTTTTGTTATTTCAAGAAGATTCAAGGAGGTTTTTTTGAAGTGCAATTACTTTTTTCTGGTAAGAATAAAGGCAGAAACAAAAGAGTGTGGACAGAAGAAAGAAAGCCTGATGTTTAAGTCATCATGCATTTAAAAAAACACCAGTAGACTGGCAAGTTTAATTCATTAAAACAATTATTCTATCAGGTGGATTTCTATGGAAATATATACATTGTTTACTACAGTGAAGATTCCTTTACCAGTCTTATCTTTGAAGTCCAAAGATTAAAAAGCAGATACACTGAAAGTATTAAAATTGTCCAAGCCCTTTGATACGGTGTTTGTCTACATTATGCAGAAGAAAAGGTACTTACCAGATCTTAATTGACTATATATTTAAGAATAATCATAGCAACATATTCAGCATATTACCAACGGGTATGAAATGTTACACCCAATAAATGTTGTGTGACACGTACCTAATGGGTATTCCATCATGTTCAAAGAGTATAAAACAAATACAGAAAAAAATTTCATCCAATTGTATCTTTTTCATTGAGCATCAATGTAAATATAGACTGAAGCAATCAAAATGCTGGAAATACAAATATTCCTTTTAAAGCCACTGAATCCATCACTTTACTAGGAAAGGCTTAGCTATGTTATTTGCAATTCCCTCATTGCACAACAATGTACATTACTGTCTGTAAGCTCTAATTTGGCATGGCGCATCATTAATGACCTGAATGGTGGCTGTTTCACACATACATATTTAATTACAACAGCTGAACAAATTACATATTTATGCTTTATAAAGGGGATTGCCAGTCTAATTCATTTGCTATGCATGCAGGTACAGGGCTCCATCTGCAACAGCATCTGCACAACAAGAGCTAACAATTATCCATTGTAAGTGAGTGAGTGTATCTGGTGAAACCTGTAAGAGATGCAATCGTATTAACCACTTCACTGCCTACAAACTAGTATTTTCTCAATGGACCACAATATTTTAAATAATTTATCAACAATAATACTATTCTGCATTTTCACAACACCCCTCATCCGAACATCTCTGAGCACTTTATATGCTATAAAAAATTAAGCTTTGAACACTCCTGTGAGGAAAGTAGGTCTTATCCCAACAGCATATTTGGGAAAGGAAGACACCTAACCCTAAGGGGCTGGTTCCTCAAAAGGCACAAGAGGCTTCAGTGGACCTGTGCTGCTTTACATTATTTTAACCTATGATCCCAAGTTAAAGGTGACTTGCCCTATGTGAAAGGTGAGACAAAAAAACAGCAGCAAAGGAAGAGAGTCAGATCTCCGTAAAATTAATACAGTAGTTTAAGCCTTAGAAGACTTGGCTTCCATGGGCTTTTGATCAAGCTTCAAATTATTATCCACAACCACCCATCCTTAATTGTACAAAAACTCTTACTGAATTATCTAACAAGCCTTCCAAAACATCAATAATTATTTCTAAAAATTCATGGAGAAATGGCGAGAGATTAGAATACTGGAAAAATAGAAATGTGATAGAAATCTTCCAGAAAGAAGAGAAGAGTAATCCTGGCAGTAACAGTCCAAACTAATGTTTACAGAGTAAAAAAATTAACAGAACAAAATCAAAGCACATCAGGGAGACAACTGAGCTGCCTGAAACAATCAGTATTACTGTTTCAGTGTGGCTATTTTTTGACAAACTAGGTATACCTATGGTGTGTATCAAGCAGAATTGAGTATTAATAGAACAACAGAAGTTGTATTTCTAGATTCTGGCAAAGTACTTAGTACAAACTCTCATAAAATTCTGCATGTGCAGCATTATTTTGACTTGGTTCTGAAGTTATTTTATGGATTGAAAACTTAGAGTAACATACAAAAATTATGAACCATCACCTCTTGAGCTGAACCTACTCATTTAGTGAAGTACTCCAGGGAAAGGAGATAGTCAGGAGAGCCCCATCTTGTTTAAAAATCTTTGTGAAAAGAAAAATAGGAAGGGAATGAAAATCGTGCACAGCCACAAAACAGATGTTTGATACACTTCCAGAAGAACAGAGAAACAAAGAAAGGTGCTAGAAATTTGGAAGCAGCCTGAGCACAAAATGAATATAGTTTCAGAAAAATGGACAAACACAGTAAGAAAACCAAATAATTATGGAGGCATAAAGAAAAGAGGAAATACAATGTCAAAATAAGCATATCAGTGACAACAAAGAGATGATTATACAAGAGCTTGCAATGTTGTATGGCAGCAGCAAAAACCAGTGAAACTTCTGGCATTCCCACATTTTAGAGAAGTGGAAGGTTTTTCATTACTTGGGACATTTAGAAATAAAGTAGATAATCAGTGCTCTATAAGAAAGGCTACGTACTGTCAAGACAAGATCAAACAAGCCCTCTCCACCTCTAATTTCTTTGGTTTTACAGGAATGTTAAATAGCCTGAGAATTTTCACGCAATAAATATATAATAAATCGAAGGATCAGCCTAAGTATAGGATTATGGAAAATTATTTCAACTTCAATACCTGAAAGAGGAAGCATTTAGGAGTAAATGAATCAATAGTGAAGTTTCCCATTATCATTTACAGGCTCTATTTAGAAATAAATAGGTCTAAATAGGCTAGTTGGCATGGGGCAGCTGTAGGTCAAGATTCTACATCAGACACTGTAATTTGCCGTAAGTGCAGAGGTGCTCATTAATTACAGGGAATTTGAAAGTATCCCTCAGGCCTGTGCTGTAGCTGCCAAACTGCTCAGTGAAGTGCAGGCACCCTCCAGGACGTTCTGGTGCTGCTGCTGCTTTAAAGACATGATTGGGCTGCACAGTACAAAAGATCAGCTGTCCCAGGATGGATATCTCAATTGGAAAAGCTATTTTATCGAATTAACAGCTATGGTGTTCTGTGAGTGCACCAAGTGCCACAGCTGCTTCCATGTCAGCATCCAACATCATCTGGATCTGCTGGCCCCACTGACTTCCCCCAAACACACTTCTCTGACTCTCCCTCAGGCGACGGAACAAAAATATGGGACAGAACACCATTAGAAAGAAAAAAAAAAAGAAAAAAGAAAAATCTCCCTTTTTAGGGCTGTGAATGGTGAAAGAGGAATTCCAGACATCTCCTTCCCTCAGCAGGGCAGCTCTGACTTCCTCTTGGCCCAACCTGCTTGATATTTCTGGATCCTGGCACCAGCGAGTGACGGAGGGAACTCCGCACAGCACCGAAATCCCAGGCAAGCCAGCGTGTAAACTCTGCACATCTCCCCTGGCACATGCAGCTGGATCCTCCCTGATCCGTGCACGAGCAGTGGGGTTGTTCAAAGGTTTAAACTGCTCAAAAAGCCACTAAAATATACTTACTTTAAAAAGGGAGGGAGGTGCAATTGCTTAGTGGACACATGCCAGGCAACATCTCTGTAATTACATTCTGTGATGTTGCAATGTCTGCTTTTTCTACACCTTTAATTAGGCAAGAAAAATCAGGAGAAAGATCATCCCAATTTCTCACCAGCTTCCTGGGTTAACTTACACAGGATCAACTACTGTACCTAAATGCCCTGTCACAGTACCTCAAGTGACCTTGTCAACTCTGAAAGCTGGTCAACAATCCTCTTAATGCTGGGGAACACAAGCCACAGACTTAACACCAGTGCTGGGGAAAGATGCTAGCAAGAAAATAAGATTTATTTAGTGTTTATATTTTAGACATAAAAGAGTCCAAAGTGTCATTAAAGATACACTTAAAAACACAGTGGGGAAAAAAGACTGTCTGAAAATGAGGTTGCCCACGACTTGGATTAGAGGGGAATGCATGCAGGGCTGGCAGAGAGACTGTGGGACAAGGCCAGCTTGACTGCACAGCACCTGGGTGAGAACATGAGAGGGCAGCAATCTTTAGTGCAGCAAGGCTGATACCCCAAAGGACCAAACATTTGAGATACGAATTTTGATAGCCTAATCTTTAATTTTTTAAGTTTTTACTTCTCCAAAGTAATCTCAACAAAAAAAAAAGTTGGTATGTGTGTCAGGTTTCACTTATTATTTAAAGCTGCACACTAAAAGCAGAAGTTGATGGCTTTTAAAAAAAAATGTCTGCCTTTACACAATATGTAACAAAAGTGCTTAGACTACTGCATCTATGGTTTCTAAAGATGCAGTTTTCTGCTTTAAAACTACAGAACAAGTATTCTATTTATAGGAGTAAATCTATTTTTATAATGTATTTTCTGGGACAGTTTGGTTTTGTTTTCTTTTCTTTTGTTTGTTTTGTTTCAGCCAGTCAGAGCATTTATATAAAAAAGATGGGGTCAGTTTGGAAGTTGGTATAAATCTGAATACTTCAACTGAAAAGCAAAGTGATGTTTTTTTCACCCGTTATGGGACTGAACCATCATCACGCTTAACTTGCTCCATTTGCATATCCGATTTTTCCATGCCTCGTTCCATAATCACTCCTCTACGTAATGCTGCAATTTGCAACTGGAGAGATAATAACGATTTCATAAACAAGATTATAACTCCAGGTATTTAATAAAGCAACAGGAATGCAGGATTACAAAGGAACAAGTAAGGTACCGCACTGAAATTCATCTGGAGGAATTAAAGCCGAACAAAAAAACCCAACAAAAAACACAACAAAAAAAACCCAATAATTGAAAACAGATTTTTGCAAAATTTCCAGCCTTGTTCTTTAGGCAACCATAACTCTTTAAACTGTCATTTGTAGAATTCCACTCCAATACTCCCCAGACTGTTGCAGCGGGTGCCTGTAACTTCAGTAGCTGCTCTTGTGACTTCGGTGCTACTGCAGTTGTGTTCCTGCAACACCCAACGCTTGCAGCGTCACTGAAATAGTGATAAAACACATCTCTTTGGGGCCTAATTCAAAAACTAACTGATAAATCAGCTGCATGAAAATGTGAGGCCACCAAAGCATTTAGTATCTCGCTGTGAACCTGTATAGCTGACAAATGCATTACGAGCAGCATCGAGTTCAAATGTCAGACGCTGATCCAGGCTGGCTGAGGCCTGCTGGGTGCAATGAACTCTCCCCCGAAGAAGTTTACTGTAAAGAGGCCAAGTTGTTCTCTTAAAATAGCCTGTGTTAGCTGGGTCCAAGAATTACAGTCCCCTTGGCCAAAGGTGTACAGTCGGGATGACTTCTGCTCCCTCTTGTCAGACCTTCTTGAGCCCAGAACAGTCATGTCTCTCTTAAATTAAGAGAAACTGCTTACAGATCGAGAAATTTAATGCCAAAAAGGAGCAGCGCTGAAAACAAGTCAATATGGGTCAGTCAATGGACTATACTGGGGAAGACATGAACTTCTAGCATTTGCCAAGCCTAAGTAGTGGAGAAATTAATCAAAAACGTTCCAGGATTCAAAATTATCTTGGAACTTTGTCACGACACTTCATCCCTTGCCCAGGATGGAGCAGAGCTGAAGCCCAGCCCCAGCCAGTTGGTGCTTTACTGGAGAAGCAACGAGAGCTTCCAGGGAATACTCCAAACGAGTCCAACAACCCGTCCAAAAGGGTCAAAATGCGGAAAAAAATCTACAATCTCTCCCATTTGCCATCTGGCAAGCACGACCCACCTCCAGTGATAGACATTACGATTACCAGTGGTATTTCCTAGCATAATGATTGATCTATTAAATTGATTTGCAGGTAATATTCCTGCAGCCTCTGGCTAAAAGCAGCAAAAAGAGCCTCTTAGAAACTGTTTTGCTTTGTTTTGAAAACCATACAGATGCCTGGTATTGTTATAGTCTGAATAGTTCATATTTTTAAAATGTTACTTCAAAAATATATTTGCATTAACCTCCTCATATACGACTCCTCCAGAACACGCTCCCCTTTAGCACACATACTTCGGGCTCTGTTGCTTTCTGACTTTAGAATCAACTTTGGTGGTAAACTATTATTTTTAATAAGTTCTAAATGTTCCTTCCTTTCTAAGAAGCACAAATTTGCTGCCAACACACGGCTCCAATTCACAGGAATATTTATTGTGCTGATAATTGAACTCCAGTCATATGACTGAAAGAGGCTAACAAGAAAAAAAAAAGAAAAGGCGAAAAGCTCAACAGTAATTTCTAGACATCTATAAATTTCTCATTCTTTCTGCAGAGAGGAAGCTCCCTGGGGCTTTCTGGATAGCCTCAGTTTTATTTATCACCCACTCTCCTCCAATCTGTGAATGCCATAATTCGTCCTCTTGCAAAGAGATGAACATGGCCTCAATCACACGCTCTCCTTGTATCAACTCGACACTGCGAAGCAGCAGTGATGGTAACGGAAAATATTGACAACCCAAGGTCTTGGTATTGGTTTCAGTTCATGTCGGCTAAAAACCTCACATCTGAGGTCTGAACCAGTCTGTGGTTGCTCCTAACCACTGCTGCTGACCTCTCACTTGGTGTTGGGAAGAGGGACATGAGCAAAAGTGTTCTTGAAGTGATGTTCCTCAAGCAAGACAGCTGGCAGTGGAGGGCATAGGATGGGAATGACATGGATCTGATCATGTTGGTATGGGCAAACCCTGTGCATCTCACACTGTTCATTGCCCTGTAACACTAGTGAGTTTGATCATGGCCATTTCTGCACTAAGAAGATAAATATCCTGTATTACTGCAGCTCACGTATAACAATGAAACCAAACAGGTTCTGTCTAATCAAAGGGACCCGTGTTTCTGAACAAACAAGAGAACATTTGCCCTGTAGCTCATTTCTTGTAAGGCACAAAAATGTCTATCAACTTCAAGACTCTTAAATGGCTTTTTCAGCTAAACAAGGTCATAAATTTTCAAGAGGACTTCCAAGTAATTCTAAATACACTTTATTATTTTCACTTTACTTTGTCAATGATATTTTTATTACAAACTTAAAATACTTCTGCAGATTGATTTCCTCCTTAGCAGTTTGGAAAAATGTGGATTTTTTTGTAGTGCCTTAAACAGACCTTAATTTAATACCACTATTTTTGGTTCAATCACAATCAAATCTATGTTTATAATGCTTTCCTCTGTCCAAATAGCTTTCTGTGCTCCAGCACACATTGTTTAATATTTCTGCATTAAAAGAAGCTTCTCACTCTGTTCAGTCTAGGTGACTCTGCCAAAAAGCATTTCCGAGCATGAATAAGCCATGAAACATATATTCAAATTCAGATTAAAAATACACATCTTTGAGCTTGGAATGAAGAATAAACACTTGGAATCAAACTTTGGCCCTACTAAGGTAAATAGGAAGAGTTTAAAAGTGAATCGTTATGATTAAGGTGATGTGGGTTCTAGCATCAGCTTTGTGCACGATGCAGGTTCCAACTATCCTTGCCCTTTCTTCACAGGCAAAATGGGAATAACACCACCTCACGTGGTGGTGGATCATTTTTGGAAAATTCTAAGTGTTGTACACATTTTAAAACTATGAGTCACATGAACAATTCAGTAATTTCAGTAATTCAGTGGTATTACTTGGTACCACATCGGGCAGTACAACTGAACCGAAGTTGCAGAGTAGCTTGTGAACTTTATGATCGCTAGTTTGAGAAAACTGACTTGTATTTTATTTTTCACATTGGGCAAGACTGTGATCCAAGTATCCAAGCATCTAGTTTTGGTTTTGAAAACACTTCTGAGGACTAAAACAGTTGCATCTGCCTGAATTGCTGGTTGGATTTGGCCTCTGCACCATCATCTTGCACGTGCCTTTGATGCAGATGAGATCTGGACACTCGTTTGCCTCCTTCAGCTGCGCCAGTTCCCACTGACTGAGGAACTTTCCCTGAAAGTTAACTTTTTCTTTTACTTGCACTTTGGCTTTAGGGGGGTTGCATTTTGGCTTTCTTCTCTCCTGCCAAACACTATGATAAGTCAACCCTTGTTTTCCAAATAAATGGAGAACTTCATATTAACAAACAAGCCAAGTCCTGCTGCAAACAGAAAACACTGATAAGCGAGTACCAAGAAATATTCTCAACTACTAGCCACAGATAAACTTCTCTAATGAATCATTACAGCTGAGTGCACACACTGGAAAATATCGTCACAGAAGATACCACCAGACCTTCAATTGTCAGTGGCCTGAGGTAAACGTGGCTATTCAGGTCCCTTTGAATCTTCCTGAGAAATTTTTGGGGCATCCTAGCTTGGGGCAGTGGTTTCTAAGTAAGAGAAAGCCTGAAAGAATTGCAGCTGAAGAACATTTCTCACAACTCCTTTTGTGCTTTTTGGAGCCTGCAGGTTTTGCCACTGCTCAAAGCCAGCTCTGACCAGACCTTTACAGCTGCCTAGACTGGAATCCAGCATTAAAAAAAGAAAGCTCTAATATTTTGCATGGGATTCTTTTGGTCTCTTCAGCAACACCCAGATCCTTTTATTTAATGTATGGATGCATAAGTGTGCATTTAGTAATGAGCAGTATCTGATGGCTCTGCACAAAACCCAAAGCTCAGGCAGTTACTTTTCAAGCTTCCCTGCATTAAGACACAATCAAAATGTCGATGATGTACAAAAGCAGTGTCTAGGATGAGAAAATTGGTTTGCCATGTAATCTCAAAACCACTCTGACTCCCACTTAAGCCCAGTTTCCCTTGGTCTTTCCTTTGTGGTCTTTTCATACTGTCACTTAAATGCCAGGTTTGCTATGGTTATTTTGGGGATGTGGACAGATGCCTACATGTTCCAACCACCAGCTTCTCAAAAGCAGTTAGGAGCCATGCACACATCTCATTCCCCTGGGATCCTGGAAGGTTTCATGAGCTCAAAGAATGCCTTGTTTTGTGCCATTTCATTACCATGCTAGAGAGCTGTTAAAACTGAAATCATTGATACAATAAATTGAATAAAATCCAGTAAAGTCCACAGTAGTATGTACTACAGCACAATGTGGAAATCTTAGAACAGGATCACAGATGCAATATATTGTGCATTATGTAGATCAATTATCAGCCAGATCAAGTATGAGTCAAAGCACTGCAAAAAACACAAGGTAAAAAAGCTCACCCAGCCCACCTCTGTGGCTGCAGAATGATCCCTACAAAGACATTTTTAGTCCTTTCTCCTGCTCTCAAACTACTCAAACTGAAGGGCATTTAATTTTATCCCTTGGGAAGTACACCACATCTTCTACATTTCTTTGATGGTATGTTTTTTAGCTGTACTCCCAAGTCCCAATCTAAATTATCCTTCACTCTCCTTAGTGTTCACACCCTTCATATCATCAAAGATCTTTCACATCTTCTCCCTAAGGTGAGCTATACATATTTAGTGCACCAGACTGTGATAACATTATCCACAATAAATAGCACATGCATAAGGAACCCATTGACTTAGAGCAAGTCTATCTATGGACCAGGTTGTTAAAGAAATAAGGACAGGGCAATCTGGCCTTAATCTTCATCCATAAATCAATAATACCAGATACCCTCTGCAATTTCTCTTTGATCTGACTTCCCACGAGTATGGTCGTTAAAGCTTCCAATAACTGCAAATTCAGTATTTTCTGCGTAGAGAAACAAGCCAAGTGAGAAAACTGATGAACCCCATTAAAAAAACAGGATGCTGCCATAGAAGGGACCCATTTGAGAAGACTTCTGCAGATACACTGCCAGTTTTAGTACGTTTGCTCATGTTCCTACTTGATCAAGGCTGTCTCCATACCCCTGGAGGTCACTGAGACAGCAGAGCTTCCTAGGGCAGGTATCCATGGAGGGGGAATTTTCATTATTGTTCATGAGATAAAAAACAAGGGAAAAAAACATTTCTGACCCCTAAATGAGGACTGTCGAGAAGACCAGCATTTAATGGTTTGTAAACAGAAACTCAGAGCTATAAATGCATTGCTTATTCCCACTATAATCCCTTTCAAACTGGTTCCCCTGATGAATATAAAGAGTATTGATTTTTAAACCCTTGTAGGTTCTTAGAGACAATGCAGACTGACTTAATTATAATCAATAAAATTTACAGACAGTGATGCAACCCAGCAGAAGCATTCCTACCAAAAAGTATGGCATAAGAATACTCCAGTTTCCCTACTGCACTGATAGAATATGACCTTAATACATATTTTATTATGTATAGAAGCCTGTCCGTGAATCCATCAGGAGATCATCTGCATCTCCACAGTTACTACTAACTTGGTAGTGTCTACAGTTTACATTATCTTCAGTGAGCAGAGGGAGAGGAAAGTTTCATCAGTTTCATAAAAGCTAATGCAAGCATCCCTCTCCTTTTGGACATTCTCCCAACTTCTCTCACCATCTCTATCTGAAACTATTTGCATTGCACTGATAAACCACTGAAGGGCAGAGAGACTGAAGGCGAGATTTGTCTCACCTAAATGTGGCTGTCTAATGGTTGGGCACACCTCAAAGTGAGGTGTCTCTGCTCCTTCTGGAGTCAACAGGGAGAGCCAGGTCATTGCAAAAGGATTTTGCTGGGCTGAAATGCCCCCGGGGAGTGCCCCTCCCATTTCACCAAACAAAAGAACCAGCCTAGACAACCATCTTAGACTGAGCACTCAAGTTTTAGACAGATCAACTCAGATGAGGAGAACATAAGCACAAAATACTTGTCTGCATCACAGAGCCTGTGGCAAAACTGAAGTGGAATGAGAATCTGACATAGCTCAGAGCAGAACAGACATTCCCCGAGCATCCTTCTTTTCTTGACAAGGTGACAAAAATCAATGGCAGAAGGAGGAACAAGGCAGAAATTGGAATCTAGACTGGCTTTCAAAACTGCTTTCTTCTATCCATCTCTCCTGTTACCTTGCATCTGCCTGGATGTTTGACCCACCGTTCCCAATATAAGGTCCCCTCAGAGCATGTCTGGGCTGTGCAATGAAGTGGTCCGTGCAGTGACAAATGTCTTAAATAGCAGTTGCCACCCTCACCAGGAAGCAGAAGCCATAGAGATGTGAACATAGCACTGTGACAGGACTCTGTAGACCTGCTAAAATAGTTACTAGACTGCAAAGGATACCAGCTCGTGCTTAGCATTTGGTTAAGAAGCTTTCAAAATCCACACTTTGCAAAGTCTTACCTTGTAGATACACCACTTAGCACCTTAAGCACTGGGTGCTCCAAGGTAATAAATCCCACCTTGGCCTCAACTATGTAATACCATCAACCACACCAGCCTCCTGAGATGATGACAATCATCTGAGAGACATGAGACCAACACTTACTTCACTGAGTTTGTTATACTGCCCCAAGAAAAGTCAAATACACTGAAGGATGTGGGCTGGGAGGACACAGAGGAAACAGTCATTTTTGTGCTCAACAGTTCTGCAAGAAAACAGTCAGCCTGCACTCTCCCACTAACTAATCTCTGCAGAATTGCTTTATTATTAATTACCAGTATTAACTTTGAGAGGAAACAATGAGTATAAACTGTTTGACCACGCACGTGGCCCAAAGCCCACCTTTCTCTTTTCTAAAATGCTTTTGAAACAGCTCTGTATTAATGGCTGTGACTTTCTCTCCACGACAAACTAGTCGGTGTTGACAGCAGAGGCTATCTATAAGTGTTGAATAAAATCTAAGTAAAAAAACAACAAGAAGATACCTTCTTTTGTAAATATCTTTCAGCTGGCACAGTAAATTACATTGATTCAGAAGTGACTCATTTCCAACGCTGCGCACATTAGCAGCCAGTATTATTCAATTTGAGATTTTAATTTATAACATACTCTTGGTAATGTACTCCCAATACATTCCTCACTTCCCTACCCTGTGACTGACAAAAGATGAAAGATCTTTACTGTATAAATATTTTATATTAAACCCTTCACTCTGCTGTATTTCTTCCATTGTCAGTTCCCATTTGCAAACACTATACATTGTCCAAAAAAGTGCTGATCTAGGCAAAGGGCACATGCTTGTAGGCAGCCCAGCAGCTCCAGGAGCTGCTGCTCTGCTGCCTGGGAGAGACTGTGAGCAGAGCTCCCTTCTCTTGGGACTGAACTCCTCTGGCCAAGAGACTTGGTCATCTCGGAAGGCTGGATGTGGCTTCACTGGCCACCAGCACTGGGGGGAACAAATTCAGGGAGGTGAGAGCAGGAACAAGGAGCATGCCTGTGGCTTTGCAAGCACAAGACGCCTGTACTCCTGCTCTCAGACCCTGACCTGGGTGAGAGCGAGAGAGTAAAAATGCCTCTTTGTTAAGTAAACGTTTTACAAACCCTCCTGTCACCTTGTCTGGGGGTGAAACTGTGTCAGCAGGCAAGATTAGATAACTTGACCTAAATCGTACTGGAAATCTGTGGCAGGCCTCAGCTCAGATCTCCTGACATCCTGTCTTGTGTATTACTGACAAGACCAACCCTAATCTAGTAGGAGAATCCTTTTCCAAACCATTACTTAGTAAGGGCTACATGCTACCACCAGACATCCACAGTAAAACCCTCCTGGCTGAGGCCAGATTTGGCTCCTGTTTCTAACCCGAATCATCGGGGACTTCTAACCACCAGCTACACACACGGCTCCTCCCAACACTTACTGCTTGTTAAGAACTTGCTATCTAATCCAAAAATACTCCCTGTCCCATGAAGTGCACAAAACAGAGGTTATTTATCCTGCTCTGGGCTAGTTCTTTGATCAAATTAACGTTGCTGATTATTGTCCAGTCTCTATCAGGCTGCAAAAAGTCCTTCAGTTGGCTACTCTTACTTTCCGTGGTCATTGAGAAGAGTTATTTCAGGATTCTGCAGCCTAGATCACGCAGGTATTTCATCACTAGATTTAAGGCAGCATGTGTGAACGCGTTACCCTACGTAGATACATAAAAAATAATTTCAACTGGGCTAAATTACCTTTATTATCAACCCTGGTAATTCCACTGCAGCCATTTTCTTGACTGATGTACGGAAGACTATGAAATGAATCCTCTGAGAAGAAGATGGAAAAAAACAAGACAGTGATCAATGGATTCAATTAGTTACAGTATAATTCTACCAAGATGAAAAAGATCAAGACGCAATGCAACTTCTCCAGTTCAGCTAACAGAAGTTACAGAGAACCTGTCACTAGTTTGGGGCTTGCTTTTTTTTAAACTCTCTGTAACTACTAATCCATGTAATGCAGAAGGAGAGGAATTACCAACAGTACTCAGCAAAATATTGGCAGTGCAGAGAGGCTGTGCCACAGGTGGAGGCTCCAAAAGAGTGTTTTAATGGACTAGATACACATTATGTCTGTATTTCTTCACACATAGAAAGCGTTATAACAACAGAGAGATTTCTCTAATGACAACAAAATAAAACCTTCCCAACAGCACATCCAAGCAAGAAATAACAATGCTGTCGCTACGCTGTGGAGGAACAAAAATTCCCTTCTAATAATTCCTTCAACATTTCAAAACTCCTCCTTTCAGCATCTTGCCCACATAACGCCAGGAAAGCAGATTCCCTTAATGCACAGGTCATCTGAATCACCCTTTGACTCCGAGGCGCATCAACCTCTTTGCTCTGTGCTATGTGACACCTCCTTGTCACGGGGGTCACAGAACATGGGCACGTCCTGGCAGTTGATGCCATTTGTGGTAAAGCCAGCTGGCTGGGAGGCTGTGGCAGGGAAGGGAGGCATGAGGAAAAGCATAAAGACACAGTTTTAGTTAATTACATTACTAAGATCTTCATCACCAAGAGCACTTAGCACATGGAAATAGTCAGTTTACAATATCGGGGAAGAGCAATCTGTACATTAGGGCTGGGACATTCCAGGGCCGGGAAATATGTAAATGTCATCATCTTAAAAGATAAAGGCATGTAGAGTGTAGGGCTTTTTTGCATGTGAAGGAAATAAGATGAATGAATAAAGCTGATCAAATGATTAATAGAATCCATAATCTTAATCTTATTATTTCTAAAGAAGAAAAGGCTGTTCAGTTAAGAGCTAGTCGTCTCCATTTCATTAAGAACAATTATATTCCAACTGATCAAGATCTACACCACGGAGCCCTCACAGCAGAAGCATTTTTATATTTCCTGTCATTTCAGTGAGATGAACAAAGTTGTTGGTGATTTGTGAGGCGAGAGCTCTGGAGATGGGTGTAAACAGTTTTTAAACAACAGATCCAGCCAGGGTGATTTAGAAACAACCCCATCCTCCAAAGAACACAATGCAAGGCAACCATGTGCTTGTCTCAAGATGTCTAAATCCTAGCCATGCTACCGATCTGAAAAGGGGGAAAAAAATTTAAAAATTTTATAAAATGTTTTTTCACACCCTGTGGGGTTAAAAGACAGCGGATATTAATCCTATGGCTGCTACCTCAAGCTTCCTCTTTGTGGTCAGCAGAGAAGCTGTGTGGTTGGGCAGAAGGAGTCCAAAGGCATATTTTTTTCCCCCTCTCTTTAAAAAATAAATAAATAAATAAATAAATCTGTGTTAAAACAAGAGAAAGTGGACCAGTTACACAGCAAAGCAAAAACCACAGCCAGCCCTCTCTGCTGTTGCTTTCCCCCTAAATGTGGCCTACAGCGATTCTGCTTTCCAAAAAAAGGTTTAATTTAAACCATACAGTGCTACAAGCTGCCACGTTTCCAAATTCCACATTCCTTTCTAATCTGTGCACTTCAGAACTGACAAATTCTGCTTCCAATGGTACCCAGACTAACTGCGACGAAGAAATTGCTGCTAACCCACCATTCCTCCACCAGATAAGGAATGCCGACCCCCCCACCCCCCTGGATTTTTGCTGAACTTTTAAAATTATCATATTTAAGGCGCCAGATGCAATATTCATAAAATCTGCGGCTCTCTGGGGAGACTTTTTGTACAGTGAGAAGAGCATTTCCAGGACTTGGGGCGGGGGGGGGGCGTGTGGGGGAATTCCCAGTCTGGTATAAATCCACAAAACTCCCCCGATGACTTTGCAAGAGCAATTTGCACCCGCTGAGACTCTGCCCTCGGCGCTCCGTTTGCACAAGTCCACATGGATGAGGATGTTAAGCTCTTCTCCACCATCCAGCCCAAAAATGTGCAGCGCAGAAGAGCCTCCCCTCATCTCAAGTTAAATAAGTAATACTCTCAGAGGCAAGGAGGGGTAAAAGAGGACAGCCTGCTTTGTCCTCCAGCAGGAAGGGCCTTTGGTGACACCAGATGGATGCAAGAGACGCCCAAAATTTTGCATCGCTGCAGAAGACCTGGAGGAAAGGGACCAAAGCCTATTTGGGGTCCCCTGGGAACCCACATTCCCATCCAACTTCATGCTGTGCCATGCTGGAGAAGCACTTTGGCCACCACCATCATCCTGGAAAGTGCTCTACCCATACTTTTTGGCCCACAATACAGAAAACTGAGCATTTTGGGTTGCCCAGAAGATGTGTTTATTTCTGTCCTGGGATTTTTGCCCCTCCTGCAGCTCTACCACTCGTCAACGCAGGATAAGAGCATTAGCCTTTCAGTAGCCTCAGGGCTTGCATCTGAACCAACGTTCAAGCAACATGATAATTTTAGGGCACAAACACAACAATTTATTATATCTCCTGCAGACAACTGGCAGCAATCTGCTGCACGACGAGGCACAGGAGTAAGGAATAGAGACTGGATGGATCCGATTCCACTGAAAGGGAGGAAGCGAAGCCCGTTTAGGCTCCTGCACCTGCTTTCTGGCGGGGCTGCATCCACCATGAAACTCCTCTTGCCAACCCAGAGCACAGCAAAAGCATATGTCACATCTCAAAAATCATGGCATTTTCAAACTTCTTTTTTTTTTTTCTCTTTGCCTTCTGCTTTCTGATCCACTAAAGTGCAGACAAGGAACATTTTCATGCTCTTCTCAAGAGTCAGAAACTCCAGCTTTTCTCTTTTTTTCTTCTGCCTTTTTTTTTTAATGCCAGCTGAGATGCACATGGAAATCTTTGAGTACCTGGAACCTTAAGGAAACCATCAAACCTTGTGAGACTCACTGTAAGAGCAACTGCCTGGTAACCGCATGCATCTTAAACCACCGTTTAAATCACTGCATAGTTCAGCTCAATGTTTACTTTCAAGTAATGTCAGAAGTTGAGTGTAGAAGGCCAGGTTCTTAGCCAGTGTAAATCCATTTAAGTCGTGGGCTCCTTCCCTGCTCCAGAATCATTGTGTTTATATTCAGACAATACATTCGACAGGCACCAGATGAGCGTTCTTAGCCTGAGCTCAATGATTTTTCTGGAAATGGAAAAAGCTTAGCTGTGGGATCCCTGCCAGGGTAGGGTTTCTTCTGGGGTTGGGATTTTCAATAGGAGCTGGGTCCCTATTTCCCTCGTGCTCCTTTGAAAGTCCAAGACAATGTTAATAAACTCGATCAGGTCCTTTTAAAAAAAAGGAATGGTATAAAACCGGGACAGAAGAAAAAACTATACTGATGCAATGCATGCCTTAACAAGGCAGTGAAACATTCTGATTTAATACTAGCATAAACCTGAATTTTTATCACTTCTGCCAGGGCAGTCCAATAAGGCCTTAAGTTTGAGTAAATGTCAGTCATTCTCAGTTGTCCCATAGTAGTCCCATAATGGGATGTGCTAGCCAAAAATGGAAAGGAGGCAAAGCATCTGCTTATGTTTAATTTATTTTTGCATTTTGGCGTGTTGTCCCGGGAGAATCAATGTTTTTAAGTGGCTGCATCTTTTTGAGCCAACTTGCTGTCCTTTGCTAACACATCAAGGACATGTTTCTGGAAATGCAACATACTCCCGTTGAAACAGTGAGGTACAGGTATGGCAACCTTACGTTTTCAAAATTTAATATGTATTTTTAGAGTGAAATTCCCTCAGTTTCACTCAAACTGAACTCTGGACTCCCCAATTTGACAAAGCTGTAATTTTCATTAGCAGGAGTTAACATGCATGGATCATGGAGAGAAGAATGTAGCTACTTAAGGCACTCTGGCTAAACCAAAGCATACTGGGCATCCATGTCCAGTTACTCAGGATTTCTACAGAATCACTGATGGCTGAAATCAACCCACTGGTTTTAATAATTGCTGCTTTGAGCACGTACCTGCCAGGGAACTAGCAAAGCCAGGGAGGGCCAGGACCAATTGCAAGTCCTGCACCCCTGGAAGACCCTTGCAAGATGTTGGCCATAGCACGTTATGCTGATGGCAACAGCGTGGGTGCCATCAACTCAAAAACATGCAGAAGGGAAGAACACGTTCCCTTAATGCTTTTAAGGCTGGCTGAAATAAAGAGCAGAGGGGCTCAGTGCACACTTTTGACTTTTGAATGCTGATTTTGTTTTAATAGTAAGCTGCTTGTTTAAGATGTAAAAGTGGTTCTGAAACACAAAGGGGCATGGATGTTGTTATAACTAAAACGGGGCTGATCGCTAGTTTTTTAACAATTTGGTAACAAGAAAAACTGGTCACACGCTGGGATGCTTTATGCCAAGTCTCAGCCAGAGCAAAATTTTATGGCCGAGTTATAAACCCTTATTTTCAAGGGTTTATAACAGAAATGCTGACAGACCCTTAATTATAGCAGCACTAGCGGGCACTGTTGTAATAAGGCCCACATATTTTCCTCTTTGATCATTATTTATAGGATGCATTGGAAATCATCCCATTTACAACTGTATGCCCGCTCAGCTAGGTGGAGTTTTATCCATTAAGAAAGGGAAATACAAAGTCGGCTGCTGAAAGAAAGCCAGGGGTTTACCTCCCGGTGTTCCCGCGGCAAACCAACCCCGAGCTTCAGGCAGTGACTAATGCCTTTACTCTCCCGGTTTGTATAAGAGGTTGAAGTTCAGGCTGGTGCAGTGCAGCATTCCCCGGGACCTGCTGCCTCTTTAGGCAGGCGATTAATCACTTGATCGATAGACCATATGATTAGGCACTAATAGCTGATAGGAGGAGAGAATAAACAACCATAAATTTGCTTTGTACCGAGTAATCCAAGTGGAAGAGAGGTCAGATAATGGCCACATAAGGTCATGTTGCCTAAGGAGCCCATATGGGAAAGATGGAAGATACATACATTTTTAAATATCTTCAATTATTATTGTATAGCTGGGCAGGATTTGGGCAGCTGATGTGCCCCTCTCTTTGAGCATGGGCAGGCTGTTGTGCTGTTGTGCACAAAGTAGGCTGATATCAAACAGCAACAGCTGTTTCCACATCAAGAAAAAGAAAAATTAAAAAAACCCAACCCCAAAAACCTCAGGTTGTATGATGATTTCAAGCTACACATCTGCATCAGCTGAGGTGGGTGTAATCTCAACGACACTGGGAGGTTCGGGTCGGTGGCTCCGAAACCGCGCCGTTGTGAGGAATCAGGCAGGACCTGCACATCCCACTTTGCTCCCACTGGATCGGGGTTCTCTGCTGGTTGCTGGTCCCAGCCTCGGTCCAGCCGCTGTCACAGCGCCCGGGCAGGATGCTTGGCTGAAACGTTCGCTTTCAAAGGGCCATAAATCTTCAGCTCCCCACCCCCTCGCCCTCCCTCCCTGCCTCCTGCCTTTTCTAAGGCTCTCCTCTTCCTCTGCATAAAAAATGGTCTTTTCAGGACTCAAGATGCAAACCAGGTTTACAGCCTTTTCTTTTTCTTTTTCTTTTTTTTTTTTTTTTACAGTAAACGTACCCTTTGTCTACGGCAACCAATTCGAGAAGAAACAGAAATGGCTGGTTAAAAGGAAGAAAAAAATACTTCAGTCACCCCAACAAAGGCAAGGAGTTTACAAACCTTCCCCGTCAGCGCCTGGACGCAGGCACAGTACTTACTTCATTAAGTTGAAACAAAACTCAACCAGTAAAACCGTCGGCTCTGTCCGAGACAACCAGCAGGCCCCTTGCAGCATGTTCCTGATTGACCATCAGCAGACTATGTAAATCGCTTTTTCTGCCAAACAATCGTGGGGATAAATGCCCTCCTTTATCTTTGGGGCTATTTCTATACTCCCCTTTCTCAATGACGGGACATTCATGGGTTGCAATCTTATTTTGTTGCTTCTCAGCATTAGTGGGAAAGCGCATTCAGGGCTTCTGGGCTCTGCTGCCTGCATCAATTCCTGCCTCTCCCCCCTCCCTGTGCATTAACTGTGTGCACGAGTGTGTGTAACAACACATCCCTGTGTTGGAAACTGGGAGACAAGGATGATGTTTGCCTGGGTTTCCAAACGAAGCCGTGCTTCAGATACGGTGGAGGCTCTTGAGCTTCAAAGAGACCAAGACTGGAGTGCTCCCACAACGTCGAGCAATTCAAAATCACTGGAGTGCTGCAAAGACTGTATGTACACTTGACTTCATGAGTGAGCACATGCAAGAGTAGACCTGTGCAAAATCACTGCTGTGCTCCCAAGTCGCTTTTTTCCATTTAATTCTACACATGAATGGCAGCACAGACCTTCCCAGCCACCCGCTGCACCCACCTGACGAGCAGCTCCTCATCCTCACACCAACACAGATAGGAGTTCTTCAGGTCCTGACCTCCCCTGCTTTCCTCGGGAAGAAAAGCTTCTACCATCCAACACAAACACAGCTCGCTTTGAAGGCCCCGCACAGACGTATCAAATTAAAGACAGCTCCTCAATAACTTGGAGAATCACATAAACACCAGGCACCATGACAGTCAAGTGCTTGGACCATAAGCTCAGTGTTCTCCATCACAGGGATGGATGCCTTCCGTCAGCAAGGACTTTTAAAAACAACTAGAGTAACTGTAATAAAGTGTTAATTTGACCCAACAAGCAGTTTTTTATTTCTTTGCATACTTTTTAATCGCAAAGCATTTTCTCTCACAATACCTACTCCTTTTTCTTTCCAGCTTGGGTGACACAATAGCAGAAGCATCCCTGGCCAGTCCTGCCATTACTCCAGCCTGAGAGGCTGCAGCCTCCAGCTACAGAACTAAGGGCAAGTCCTCCTCCCGAGGAAGACCTACGTGTTTCACTTAAAAATATTTCCCTTTTGTATTCAGCCCTCCTGGCATTATTTGTCCCATCGTAGCTTGACTTTGCTGTGTGCTTCAGAAGAAACACAACCTTTATCACTATCAGTTAGTCTTACAAATAATATTCATGGGTGTAATTACATTTCAATCCACCGGTGCAGTTGTCTGGCTTATCCAGTCAGTGCATCCTCAGCCATCTGCTCTACGGTTTAATTTTAAACGTTAACCTAAGAGTAAAAGGGTGTTCCCCATGATAAATTCATTCAGAACCATCCAGTACATATTCATTTGTGCCATAAATAAAGAACAGGGGAACAAACTGCAATTATTAACAAAAAATATGAAATATTACTGATCTGTGTGGCTGGACACATTTTTCTCTAACTAATCTTTTTTGGGTCCCATCAGGAACTGAGTTAAGGGTGACGGAAAGGGTACACACCCAAGTGCAGCCCTTCCCCTTCCCACCCTTTACTCCCCTTGGTGGTTACAGCAGCCGGAGCTGTTATCCTGCAATGTGAAATCTCACGCGCTCTTCAAGGATACTGACATTTATTTAATTAATTTTCCTTCCGAACTTCCACAGTGGGCCTGTATTCAAAAAGCGCGCATGAATAATGCAGATTTTAAAACCGCATTATTACAAAGGATGTCAAGTTCACACACTGTCAACACTAATAAACTCCCCAAAGTGCTAAAATCCAGGACACCCGTGTGTGTGTGTGTGTGTCCACCCCCCTCCCCGTCCCCCCGTACCTCCTGGAAGGCGGGTTGGGGGATGCCGCAGCCCCCGCTTTGTGCCCTGTGGCCAGGCAAACCACAGAGAGCTGGAGGACAGGGACCAACCCCACCACCCTGGGGAAAAACACAACACTTGGGGCTTTCATACCCTCACGGACTTGATGGATCCCACCCCCATGTTTTATTGCTATTTGTTATTGCTGTGGGAGGACCCCACAGGGCCGAGCAGGGGCAGAGGAAGCCCCAGCCCCTTTCCCCAACCACTTGCAATCTAATTTAAGATACGGAAAAACAAGTGAGTGAGACAAACACTCAGAGGAATGGGGTAAGAGTAACAAGGTCACATTGCTACGCTGGCAGCTATTGCCAAACTTGCAAACTATCTGAAAGTTATTTATATCTAAAATAATTGAAATCAGCTGTCCCATCCTGCCACCCTATCTCGCCATCGCAGGTTTGCTTGTGCCTTGCACGCCCTGCAGAGGAGTGATTTTGGGGCCATGGCAGAGGTGGCTGCAGCCAGGACCTGAGCAGGAAGCATTAGCCTGGGAGCCACCTTCTCCCAGACCCAAGCAGAAAGCAGCAGTCTGGGTGCATGGAGCCACCTCCTCCTTGGGCATGGGCCCGGCTGGCGCATGGAGGATCTCTGCAAAGAGGATTTCCAGAGGCATGTAACGGGTGCAGGGGCACTGATGGAGCATCCCCCAATCTGGTGATGACTCAAAACCAACCATCAGTATTTTCAGAACATAAAACCCATCAGAACAACCCAGCGAGCAGGATCCAGGAGCTGAACTTGATTCACACTAGTGAAAGAATAAAATACTCTCAGTGCCTGGCAGAGCCACCTTTTGCTGCCCTTTTCCTAACTCCCTGAAACACTTTCACCCCAGGCATCATTGTGCATGCAGGCAAAACACAGAGAGGAGTATAAAAGCTTCCTGAGTTGTCTGCTAAAGCATTAATAATGTTTAAGACTTTATATCCTACCAGCACGTCTGAGATGTATGAATTACCCAACAGACAGTCTTTCTTGGCCCAGCATTAAAGAGTTACACCACCTGAAAGTATCTGGCTTCCCTACTTGTAGTACAGGTAAAAAAATACATTTGGAAAGTTGTAGAGTCAGGAGGGAGGTGAGACCCTGGCCATGCTGGAGACTAGAAGTCAAAAGGATTATTCAAGGTTCCCCAAAGCCTTTGAGATGCTCACATGAAGAATGTTACCAACCCACAGCACTTGCTGACACTGTCATTAGCACATTTACTCAACATGCACTCGGGCAGACACCTCCCTGCACAAAAGTGAGACAGTCAGAAAGAGTTTTTCTTTCTTAGCTTGCTCAGGCCAAAGAGTGCACCCTCAGTGATGCGGCGGAAGCCCCTGATGCTGTGTGGATCAGGACCATCCTGCCAGGCTGTCACCTGCTGTCTTTTCCTTGCAAACAGGCAACAAAGCCACCTTCACAGGTAGGAGTGAGACAGATGAGTAGCTGTATTTCAACCTGGGCAGATAAGACGAGATCAGGATGACAAGAGGTCATCCTTGGAGATGTCCCTGATCTCTGCCCCGGGCACGGGGTCATCCTAATTCTACTACTTCTCTCATACAGTCTCCTGCCATTACTTGACATGCAGGAGCAGGAGATGCTACAGGCAACTGAGCCACAAGTGTCCAGAGAGCAGTGAAGCATCCCTGGCACTGGACTGTGGCTCCTTTGCCTTCCACATCCCATCCAGATCCACTCAACCCCAGTGCTCTGTGCTAGTTAATGGGGACTGACTTACTTTCCAGAAGCATCAAGAGTGAAGGGCTGTGCTGAGCCAACTTTTGAAATTAATCAATGCCTTGGACATGCTCAATTTTTTTACAGCACGTAACAGTGCCGTGTGATGGAAGAAAGTTTGTGGGTGACAGCCTGTTCCTTCATGCCCCAGGAAGGGCAGGCTGTCCCCGTGTGAGATGCACGATGCAGACACAGAGTGAGACAGGATGTCTTCCCACAGAAAGACCAAGTAAATAGTGTATAACGACAGGATTTCTTCAGCAAATCATCTTAGGTCCTCGGAGGATCAATTAATCATTGGGATTGTCAACACCCAACTCCATGTTCTAAGTTTTTTTGCCATCCAGCTCTCCCATCCTCCCCTACACACAAATGATGCTGGGGGCACGGTGCCAAACGAAGCGGAAAAAGAAAGAAGGGGACAGAAAGCACTGAACAGAGAGGCTGTTGTCAGGGCTGGACCCTCGCGTTGGCGAGGAAGATCAAATGCAGCTGCCCCCATGGCTGCATGTGGTTAAGCCCGCCGTGCCTGAGGGCAGGCGGGATGGGGAGCAGCCAGGCAGCCTAGGACGGGCACAGATAATTAAATCATCCGATTGCCGGGCAGGCCACATTAAGAAGCTCATCAGTTTGCATGTGGCCCCTTGCTGTGGCCACCCGTGAGCTAAGTCTTGCCTAGATGCTAGTAGACAATTAAGACAAATTGTATGGCTGAAGATCAGACTAGAGCACTGCCAATGCCCTTGCCTGGAAGCTCCGCTGAAGAATGAGGGCACATGTGTGTGGGAACCAAGGCTCGGAAGAGAGCTTTTAATGAACAACGTGCCAGCACTTGTTGCCAGAACACACTCTTCATTTCAGCTCTTGGAGAAAACAAAACCCTTAAAACCAGAGTTTACTACATTTCACTGATCTTCAATATGGCTGGAACTTCAGGATGCTTCTCCTCAAGCTAAGTTTGTATCAGTGAAAATATGCTTCTTGTTAAAGAAACTATTTAAAATGTGGAATCTAAAATCAAGCAAAAATAGCAGACAGTATGTTCAGCTTCAAAATTGGCTTGCACTCAACTAAGTATACCATAAACAGAAGGCAGAACTGACTATTTTTATCTTAACAGCCCTTGGGTGATTAAAATTTGGGGCCAGAATAAACAATTTTTTTCCCCATTCCTTGCAAGAGAATATGTGACACGGGTTTGGAGTCCTTTCTAATTTTTTAACTCCCTTCCTAGCTATTAGTTGTTTGCATTAGAAATGTTCCCATGTACCCGGCAGCATAAAGGCTGCAGTGCACCAGGCACAGGATGAATTATAGGAACACACAGACCACTATGCCCTGAAGAGATAACTGTGCAAGATAAGCCAAAGACAACAACAAAGTGCTAAGAGGGAGCAGGTGAAAAGTTAACAAGGGGAGGGATGCATAGACAAGTAACGTATGTGATTTTTCTTTATGAGGTGTAGTGTTATGGTCAACCCTTGTGGCCCCAAGACACACGGGAGATGAGGGACAAGAGGATGCACCTAGGATGGAAAGGACCAGGTGAGGTCAGGGGAGGTTATGGGGTGAGGAAGACAAAGAGGTGGTTTCTTAATCAAGGGGCAAGGAAGGGCAGAGAAGAGGGAAGGAAGAGGGGGCAGAGCAAAGGAGAACAGTGAATAGATGTGCAAGTGCTAAGGGAGTCAGAGATGCTTCACAGGATGGCACAGCCAGGGTCAAAGGCCAGGGATAAAACTGAGCATCAACATGAGACGGTGTAGATAGAAGAGCTTGAGAAAATCCAGGCCACAGAATTTACAGCTTTGCAGCAGCCGGGCCTAGCAAAAAAGAGCAATCGGATGTTGAGGGATGGGCAAGGCAAGGGAGAGACAGGGAGGTACAAATTGTTTGCACGTTTGCGGAACAAGAAGCCGAAGATGGAGCCCAGGTTTTGGCCATCGGTTGGCAGTGGTTCCAGCAACCAGGGGAAGGAGAAGCAGCAGCAATAGGAAGAGGAGGAAGCAGGAAAATCACTTTTGATGGTGCTAAATAATGCTTATGGTTTAACTGCTTCCGTAGAAGTAGCCATGGAATGGGGCTGATGGAGGGAGGCAGACAGGGACAGGAGCAATCATAGAATCATAGAATCATAGAATATGCTGAGCTGAAAGGGACCCATAAGGATCATCGAGTTCAACTCCTGTCCCTGAGTAGGGCACCCTAAGAATCACACCATGTGCCTGAGAGTATCATCCAAATGCTTCTTGAAGTCAGGAAGGGTTGGTGTTGTGACAATTTCCCTGGGGAGCTTGTTCCAGTGCTCAACCACCCTCAGGGTGAAAAACCTTTTCCTGATATCCAACCTAAACCTCCCTTGATTCAGCTTCCTGCCATTTCCCTGAGTCCTGTCATTGGTCACAGGAGTTAAAAGGTCAGTACCTGCCCCATCTCTTCCCCTGGTGAGGAAGCCATAGACTTCAATGAGGTCACCCTTCAGCCTCCTCTTCTCCAAGCTGAATAATCCAAGTGACCTCAGCTGCTCCTCATAAGTCATCCCACCCAGACCCCTCACCATCCTTGTGGCTCTCCTTTGGACACTCTCCAATAGCTTGATGTCCTTTTTATATTGTGGTGCCCAAAACTGCACTCAGTACTCAAGGTGAGGCTGCACCAGTGCAATGGACTGGGCATGATGGGAGCTGAAGCCATGGGAGCAGAAGCAACTGATTTGAAAGAAGGTGTAGAGGAGGGAGCCCAAGCGGGGATTTTGGGATACCTCCAACACATGGGGATGAGCAGTTTTGACATTTACTGAGTTGTCTATGGCAAATATTTGGGCTTCTCTGCAGCAGTAACCCACACTTTCAGACCACACTTCAGACCTCCACAAATGTGACTCCCCATCTTTTAATTGCAAACTACATGTTTTAATGCTGAACACATGGATGCTATGGTTTGCATTTCGCAGTGTAGGAACTGCTGGGTCCTGCTGTGAGAACCACCCCAGCAGTATTTATTTATAAATAAGTAAAAAGAAAGATTTCCTGAAAAAATTTCTGAAAAGCTGCACAGATGTCCAAAATTATGGCAAAGTGAGATGATGTACAGCAGGACCAAAGAGTTCACAGACAAGGCACCTGATACAGAAGACACTCATGTATCTGAATAACATCCTATTCTCATGTAATAATAATAATAATAATAATAATAATAATAATAATAATAATAATAATAATAATAGTAAGGGAGGGGAATTATCTGAAAACCTCTTTTTTCATCATCCCTGTCTTCCTTTCGTCACACACTGATCATCTTTACTCAAACCCGTTCAAATCTGTCATTATTTTCGCTTCTTTTAAGTACAACCATAGAATCACAGAATGGTTAAGGTTGGAAGGGACCTTAAAGATCATCAGACAATCATTGTTCATAACTTCCACCTCCAGCTCAGGAATACTCCTCCAGTTCAGCGTGTTCCCATTCGCATGGTGTCAGCAGGAAGTGTTTCTTACTCCAGGAAAGCCGTTGCATGTGCAATAAACAAATAGCCTTTGACATACTGGTTAATTATATCAGTTAGCAACAATCTCACATGCATGAATGCTGTGCTAATGAAAACACTTTGGCATGCAAAGCAGGACCGATCAAGACATTGAAGTGTCCAAACCTGCAAACTATAAGCAGCTCAACCCATGAAACACAGCAGGACTTTGTAGTTGCACTTAGGAGGAGCACGGAAGGATGGCAACATGGCAAGGCTGGACTCTAAACAAGGCACAATATTAGCCTTAGGTGATGAACAGTTTGATTGAATGTAAAGCTTTATATTAAGAATATAATCCTGCGCCACTGGTGACAATGACAACATAGGTTTCTATTTGGGTATAGCCAGTGATGAAGGCATCTGTTCAGCACAGCATCTCTGTATCTTCTGTAACACCCTGGCTTAAGCACCCTGCTGAAGAACATGCCTCTCAAACTTCCCAATCCAAGTGCTCTCCTAAATCACATTACCCATTCTCCTGCACTCGAACCGAGCTAGACATAAAGAAGGGCCTACATCCTGGAGACTTCTTCTGCAGCCCACACCTTCCTGTCACTGTAGCCTATCTTCCTGGCAGCCTTCCCCACTGCTAACCCAGGATCTCTCCAGAAAAGGGTCTTCACATGACAATCACTGGTCACATTTCAACCTGCTCCAGAGGAGAGGCTGGGCTCCCTCTCCCACCCCAGAAGCCAGCCTGCCTCAGCCCCAGCACACATGTGCTGTGCAGATGGACCAGAGTGCTGCAGCGAGCCCCGTGCGTGCTCCCTGCACACTCGCTGTGCAACCAATTTGTATGTTTACCGCAGCCATTTGTCCAGGACTTCTGAATGTCTGCAGCCAAAAACATGGACAAATGGGAAAAAATGGAGGTGAAAAAAAACCAGGAGCCACGTGCAAGGAAAGCTGTGATTGCCATCACCTTCTGCATTCATGGCTAAGAGTGCTTTCACAGCTGGGTAAGGACTTGTCCTCTGCATGGACATGGGGACAAGCTGTGCTTGGCCCCTGCATCAATGCTGACTTCCCTCAATGTCTCCATCACTTTGGCCAAACCAACCCCTTTTCTATTTTCAAATTTTCAGCTACCTGGGCTCATTACTCTCACCAACCCCTAGCATGGTCCATGCCCATCAAAACTGAAAAACAACAGTCCTTAGAGAGCTGGTCTCCTTCCATCCAGTAACACTATGCAGAGCTAACCACAGCCTTAATGCACTGACAGTTAAACTGCTTTTATCTCTTTTATTTTCCACAAAGTTCTCACACAATAATCCCCTGTCATATTTTTTACCAATAAAATATATGAATAGCTAATCTAGTGGCTAACTTTATAGTGATGAGATCTTCCCTTATAATGACTTCCACAGTGAAATAAGAAAATCCCTATCAAAGGCAATCTTTTTATGGCTGTTGGGAAGGCCGTTCTCTATCCAGATGCTTGACATCAATTTGTTTTTTTAACTCCCTTGTCCCCTCACATGACAAAGAAAATGGACTAGCCCTAAATTTAGGGTAAACAGATGATTACCAGGCATTTAACAACAGAGAACTTCCCCTACTTTCTTTAGCCTGGAAACACCCAAGTGCAAAAGCCAAGGAACGCTCTTCCCCACCTCCTTTTAGCCATGGATAAACCCCACTCGTGGCAGAAGAGAAGTTTTTAATTAAAATTTACTCTCCCTGGTCTTTGGGAACGACAGCAATGTGCCTCTACAGCAGCAAACGGGGACCTCGGTGACCTCCCACATTGACTTGTTATCCTCACAAAGGTAAATTGTAACTGATTGTCCCTTACTTCTCCCTACAACCCTCCTCTCCAAGCTAGACCGTAGAAACTGAGCACAGACCTGTCTTTGACTACCATTTACTGATTAGCTATCAGGAAGCAGCACATGGGGATCACATGTCACCATTTTGGTATTTTTTTAAGCTTTGAATAAGCCATAAGATGCTCCAAGAACTCACAAACCAGTTATTTCCTACAACCTGATGTAAGTGGGGGGCTGAAGTCTGAGAGAAACATCCCTCTACTCAATAACAGAGGGACACAGAAGATCACAGCCCAAAAAGCCACAGCCATGGGTAGACCTTATGCTGCTGGAGGACTTATCAAGAATGGAGACGGCTGTGGGGCTTGGGCAAGAGGACATGGGGTGGATGTCCCGGACAGGACACCAAGATGTCCCATGGAAAGCAAACCCCAAAGGAGCTGCAGGACTGGGAGGAGACTGAAGGGATCTTGGAGACCCAAGCAAGGAGATGTTTCAGTTCACAGAAATAAACCTCTGTGCAAATCCCTTTGTAAAAAGGCTAGTGATGTGAACCCATGGAAGGCTGGTGTCTCAAGGAGAGGTCATCTGCATGATGAGCAGAGGGAACTTCTACCAGCGATATGTAAATATGGATCCCTGGAGCTCTGCAGCCCCAGCCAGCCCCAACCCAGGTGTAAGCAGCTTCACAGGACTTCTACACAGAAATTTTTTTTTGTGGGTTTGCCAATATTGCAAAACCATCTAGTAAGCTGGGTGAGAAACTGAAACCCTTTCAGTGGTCAGCACGGCACTGGAAGAGCTGAAGAAGACTCCTGTGCTCTTCTCCATTTTGGACCACATCTTTCCAAACCCCTTTCACATCACACAGATGCTTTTGCTTATGGTTTTGTGGGCAACACAAGAACCTAAAGCACTTGAGAGGATGGTGGGTCATTACAGAAGGAACTTTGGTTCTCTAGAGGTAATTTACTGGAGGAGGGAAGGACTTCCCAGCCATGGCCAGACCAGGAGGACTTTTAAATGACTTTATGTACCCAGCTCTGGGGACTGGACTGGTTGTGCATCATTGCAATGGCTCTTCCATGTCGCAAATCATTAGGTCATGGTGCCAGGTGGCTGGAAATGCTGCACCACTATCTCGACAGGGGAAAACTTCAGGAAGGTTCATGCTAATTAATTAAAATTGTGAATTTAAAGTGGATTAATTAAACTGCATGAAACCCCTGTGTAAACTCCCCATTCAGACTTTCAAGTGTCTTTATTAAATTGCTAAAGCAAAATTCAACTAAACCAAATTAAGGCTGTTTCATTTCTAAATGACAGTGTCTACACGAGGATGTAATGCAGTTTAGCTAATCCACTTTAAAGTTATTTCACATCCATTTCAATTGTCCCCGTGTAGACAAGCCCGAGGAATCCCGTCGCTCATGAGCCTGTGTACAAATATGGGTAACAACAGGGACATTTTTAGATTGCCTTTTTAGGAAATTATTTGCAAATATCCTCTTGGACAAGAGAGCAAAGAATTGATTTTCGGTGGGACCGGGGCAGGGAAGGACAGCACTCTCCTACTGGCTCATGGCGGGCAGGAGGACAAACGTCCCTGGCTTATCCCTGCATTTGGGGAGACGTGGAGGAGATAAAGGGAGGGGGACACAGGGCCAGGAAAGCACTTTGCCAACACAGCTGTGTGCCCAAGGTGCTTCCAAGCGTATCACAGCAAGGTGCTCCTGTGCCCAGAAGGCAAACGTGGAGTTTAAGGGTGAAATAGTGGAGATGAGGAAAATGGTGGGTGCTGGGGAGATGTCTGTAGTAGCAGCATGGAGATCACAGGTTCAAAAGTCATAGAGCCACAGAATCACTGACTGGTTTGGGTAGGAAGGAATCTTAAAGATCGTCTAGTTCCAACTCCCCTGCCATAGGTGGAGACACCTCCCACTAGACCAGGTTGCTCCAAGCCCCATCCAACCTGGCCTTGAACATTTCCAGGGATGGGGCAGCCACAACTTCCCTGGGCAACCTGTTCCAGTGCCTTGCCATGCTATCAGGGAGTAATATCCTCCTAATATCTCATCTACATCTTCCCTCTTTCAGTTTGAAACCATTCCCCCTCAGCATGTTACTACATGGCCTCTATAAAGTCCCTCCTCAGCTTTCCTGCAGGCCCCTTCAAGCTTACTAGCTCCCTTCAAGTCATAGTGACATTGGCCCAGGGGACTGGAGAGACCTTCTCTAACCCCACCAAAGCTGCCAGGTGGGATGGCGGTGCAGCCCCCAGACCCCTTGGCCATAGGAGGCTGCACCCATGGGCCTCCCCCACAGCCAGGAGAGGCAAAGTTGATGGATTTGGGGCATCTGCTGAGACCACTGGGAGAGCTGCAAGGGAATCAGTGCAATGGCACCACAGGGAGGGGGGGCGGTCTCCTCTCAACCAGCAGACTCCCAAACTCTCAGATGTTCAGGAGAGAGCCACCAAAGCACTAAAATACATTTTGGTGGGAGAAAAACCTGGGGCATTCAGGTTTGGGAAGGGTCCCTGCATCCCAGCAGGCTGCTGGAGCTGAGGCTTTGTGCTGCCATTCCAAGGAAAGCCCTCAGCACCGAGCTCCCACTGCCCTTTGGCAGCAATTTTCCCTGGAACACCCGGGAGGTGGGGAACTGGGCAGAAGGCGAGGGGTTAAGGTTTAAGCCCTGTGGTTTACAATTTAGTAGCAGTCAAGCCCACAGCAGCACAGACCTTCGCAGGGAGGCTGGGATAAACTCCTGGATGGAACTGTGGCACATCCAGAGGCAACGGCAATAAAACCAGAGTGGATTACATCCCTTTGGAAACCCTCAGGAAAAAAAAAAAAAAAAAAGGGAAAACATCAGAGAAAAAAAAGAAAAGGGAACGAAAGAAAGCATAAACCACAGATTATGTCTGTTGGCTGTTTTTTGATAAGCTCTGCTACAAACACAATGCTAATGAGTGTAAGGGACATCCTCTGTGTGGGGCGGCTGCTTGACCGCATTTTGTCTGCATGTGGCTGATTTCCTCACCCACTGCCAAGCCCCGTGGCATCACTCCCTGCCGTGCCGGGGCTTTTCCTTCGCCTCCTCGCCTCGGCCCTCCGCCTCAGCCGCCCTCAATATTTCACCCAACCTGCGTGAGTCAGCACTAACTGAAGGGAAGGACTGAAGGGAGAACAAACACACCAGTCGCCTGGAAACTTTCCCTCCGAAGCGTTTCAGGGTCACTGTACGCTGCCCACACGAGCTCTGGAGCGGGGCTGGGAGCCTCCAGAGCTCTGTTCGTATTAACACCATATGATCTTATTTTTTGTCCTGGCTCAAACCAGGACATCCCGTTGATCCCAAAGTCCACGCAGCTTCTGGTGTTAATTTACCCTTTCCTAAGGCCTTAGCTGCCCCCTTTTATACCAACAGGCTCTGTACGAATCCAACGGTGACAGCCTTCCCAACACAGCTACTGGGTTGCGTATAATTCCTCTAATTAAATATAAAGGGGAGATGGTTTGGTGGAGCACCATTTCATCATTTCCCCTCCTGCTGCATGCTGTGGACTTTAATGAGGACCTAAAACACCATCCTGACTTGGCTTTAGTTTCAGGCCAGATGAGCTTTGCTTGTTAAGACGGTCTTTGCTTGTCAGGAAAAATAGCTTTATTAGGGTCATGTAAACGCGGAGGGTTTGATTAAAGCTAACCAAGGAAGAAAACCAGACTGAAGCGGTGCAAATCAAACTTACTGCGACATGTTTAACATAACTTCACCTCGCCTATCTGTTAAAAGCAGACAGAAGTAAGATCAAGTTACCCAGAAGAATGCTGGAGCCAGGGGAGCACGTATAGCGCTGTACAGCATCGTATCGCACCATACAGCATTGTATAGCAGAGTAAAGCACTGCACAGCACCACGCAGCACCATACAGCACCTTACAGCACTGTACAGCATGGTATAGCATCATACAGGACCATACAGCACTGGATTGCACAGTGCAGCATCATACAGCACGGCACAGCACCGTTCACACTGCAGCTCAACTTGTGTGGGGCTTCCTGGGAGCGAGCTGGCAAACTCCAGTCTGGCCGCTCCACTTTGGATGCTCACAGACAGCATTCCAGTGGCTGCAGCAGGGTGCAGGACTGTGTCCACCTGGCCAACAGTGTGGAGGCAGCCACCACAGCCATGGAACCCACACCATGTTCATCCGGATGGGGTTTCTAAACCTAAACTACAGCAAATAGCTGTGAAGGCCACATTCCCGATGGAGCAGGTGCCATGCTGGCTCAGAGACCCTGTCCCACCTTCCTCTGGGCTGATTTATCATGGCAATGGGAGTTTTATAGAAAATGAAGCGGTCTCTTTCAAATCCAAAGGGCTGTCCCATCACTGAGGCTCATTACAGCAGTGTCTAATTTTTTTTATTTTACTGGGTATATTTTTCTATATTTTACTCAGAAGAGTCTGCAGCTGAAACCTCACCCAGCTTCCTCCATGCAAGCTAACCACCATGCTCCTTGCTTTTAGTTTTACTTTGTTTTTACTATTTTACTCTTTTCAGCGATTGCAGACATGGGCATTCAAGGAGTTTGTTTGAGAGAGCCCAGGAAAAAAAAAAATTATAAAAAATAGGTATTTGTCCATAAGTTTGGAGAGTTTCTGAGAAACCTACAGCCCCGGTGAGCAGCCAAACGCCATCAGCCAGGCCCTCGAGCTCCATCAACTGCAAAACACCCTGTAAAGAGCTTTGGAAGACTCAGATGAACTCAAGCCCTTGGCACACATGGAGCCTGAGGGACGCTGTCCCACCTTGTGGGGTCCAGATCCTGCCGAACCATCCCCCAGCTGCCAAAAGTAAAACTGCCAACAAAATCGCCACCGTGTTTTGGTTTTGTTCCTCAGCCCCGGGTGGAAGGAAAACACCAACGGATGTTTGAGACGCGGGTGGATTAAGCCGCAAGGTACAAGCTCTCACAAGCAAAAGCAATTAAACGAGGGCTTTTTGTTTTTTAAGAGCAAAGTTAGAAACTCAGCGCTATGGAAGGGGCTTTTTAAGGATAATTTTCTCCAGAGAAGTTCAGGAACTCCAAACATACACAGGGATATCCTGCTTAGGACAAGGCTCAGCATTAAAAAAACACAGTCTAAACAAAAAATGTGGGACTACTCCCCTGCTCCAGCCCCGCCGCTCGGCAAAGGATGGACAGGAAATTACCAGCAGTGGCACGGGGGCTGCTGCCAAGAGGCAGCGCAGAAACAAAAGACCCTCTATTGTGTAGGAAAACCTGACATCCATCCCCTCTGCTAGACTCCGAACTCTCATAAACCCTTCCTGTGAGATATGATTTGTGAGAGCTTTCCACATTTCCAGTGCCCTGTGTGTCATGTCATATGTCCCCCCCCCCCAGCACACGCAAGCAGGATCTGCCTCCACGCCGAGTTCCGTACCCATGCCAACCTTCAGAACTCTTTATTTCTTCTTCTCCCTCCTCCAGCAGCCACCCCACAAACTGCTGTTAAGAAAGTAAACGAAAAATTTGCCCTCATGAGAGGCAGCAGCAGCCCATCATGCACAAAGGGCTGAAGGGCTCAATTTTCTTCATTACTGGGTCAGTTTTGCCTTCAGTCCAAAACAGGGAGCTTTTCTGGCAAAACATTAATATTTGGTATTTCTGTGTTTCTTTTTGAAGCCACACACTGTAATTGCCTAACGGGTCACTCTCAATTAATTATATTTAACAAGTAGAAGATGCAGAGCAACGCTCCCTCCCCCAAATTATGTCCTTTGGTTATTTAAATAGGTGCAAGTAGAGGGATGGGAGAAGGAACAAGTCGGTAAAGTATCAGCTGTGGAAGTTTGTTGGGAACTTTCCAAAACCCTACATCTGCTTGGCAACAGCTCAGAAAGGGATATGGTTACTCTTTTAACAGTAACACAGCTTTCCCAGGCTACAATATATGAAAAACAGCTTACCCCCAAGCAGGGAAGGGCCAAGTAAGAGCAGCAGCCCCCCCGGCTCCTGCCCTTAAGCCCCACCGTGAGACCTCACCACCTTCCCAGAGCTGGCCAGGGCAGGCGGCAAATGCCATCCTCTGATGTGGGGAGGTGGCAGGTGGCCATAGGAGCCCCCCCCGAGCCCCTCAGCACCCAGGGGTGGGCTCTGTCACCACAAACATCTTGGCGTCCCTCTGGCTGTGGGTGGAGAGGGGGCTCCTGCACCAACTTTTTTTGGGAGAATCCCCCAAAAAACAGCTCGTGTCAGCATAGGCCTTCATTCACCACAAACAACACATCTGAAGGCACAGTTTTTAATTATAGCATTAATTGATCTCTCTCTCATTTATTTTTTTTTTTCCAGCTGCTAATTAGAGAGATAATATCTCAGTTGCTTTACGAGCGTTTGAAGACTTTTGCTTGCATGGAGATACTTCTGCAGTGGAAAGCAGAGGTGGATTGAGTGGAGAGCAATCGTTTTGAAAAGAGAAGAAATTATTTACCACAGTTGGGTGCATTTTTTATATTTTAATTAATCTTGCTTTAGTAAAAAAAAAAAAAAAAAAAAAAAGAGAAAAACTTCCCACAGCCCCTTTTGCGATTAGAGGGCAGGGAGGCATTAGGAAGATTTAGTGCCTCTGGCAGGTCAGGAAAACACGTGAAAAAATCAGAAGTAAAAACAATAGAGTGAGAGAGAGGGGGAGCGCATTTGGCACATGATAAGACGCGTCTCGATGGCAAACAGAGCAGGACACGGCTGCCCCGGCCCTCCCACGCCAAGAGGGGTCTGCTGAGAGCATCCCGGCGGCCAGCCCAGAGGCTGCCGGGCTCGGCATGCTGCCGTCGCTCCTCCAAAGCCCAGGATCTTTGCTGGAGTGGAGGAAACACACGTCTAGATGTAGTTTTACAAGTAGGCGAAAGTTCCCGCCGCGGCAGGACGTGCGGCTGGCACTGCCTAGTGTGACCCATTTCTAAAATAATTACAGCCTGAGTCACAGACCTGTTAAGACCCAATTAACAAAAATGTTATGCATCAGTGATGCGTGTTTTGTCCAGAACTTTTAATTCCACAGTTTTTCCAAGTAAATTCCCTCTCTTTCTTTTCTAGTCATTAAATCCCCTCCCCTGGGTGCGAGCGGTTGCCTTCCCATTGTGTTGCGAAAGGGTTAGCGGGCCAAGAAGTCAGAAGCAGAAGGGTGGCAAGACTCGTTGCCACTTCGCGGTGGGGAACAAAAAAATGAAAATAAAAATAAAAATAAGCTCTTGCCGCTCCCAAAGCCAGGGTGAAGCCCTGGGGACACCCGGGAGACGGCAAGGGGGTCGGGCTGTGCCCAGCCGTGGGGTGACGGCGGGGAAGGGGCTGGCTCTGCCCTGGCCTTTGCAGACAAGAGGAGGCCGTGGAGAGGATTTTATTTGGCAGATGGGTGCAGCTATTGAGCTTATGCAGTAGTGGGTTTTTGGCTGCCCGAGTGGGTAGCCTGTTGTTTACTGTTTATGGATTTGTCAGTTTTAATTATTGTGAAGTGCCCAGATGCTCTGGCGACCAGTGCCATAAGCATTTAGGGAGCAAATATATAATGAAACGCACTTGAAAACATCTTGGCTCCCTCCCTGTCCCTCTCCTCCCTGCCTGCTGGGACACCCCATGGCAGCAAACGCCAGTGCCGGGCAGCCCATGATCCCACTGGAGAGGTCCAGGGCTGTCCCATGTCTTTCCACCTTGGAGCTCCAGCTCCACTGGAGCCATCCCCGTGGCAAACACAGGCTGCCGGCAGCGGGGGCCCCCTTCACCCCTTGGCTCCACAAACATTTTGCTGTTCCTACCCCCACCGCAGGCCCCGGGCGTGCAGATCTGGAAGCAGATCTGCTTCCTTGCACCTTTCTTCTTTTTTTTTCTTAACCGTTCATCTTTTTAAGGTTATTGGACTCTGTTTTATATAACAAGGTTACGTGCATGGCAAATAGTATAATGTATCCCAGACGCGGCCGTTTTGGAATTCTTCCCCCCCCCCCCCGGTTACAAATGTACTTTTCATCTGTGGTAGGAGGGCTGCAAGTGGCCGTCTCCAAGCGCTCAATAGCCCTCTCCTTCCTGACTCCATTGTAATCCATATTCCTCCTCCCTGCACAAAACGCTTTGCTAGATAAATTCCACTGTATTTCAGAAAGTTTTCCACAGCTCCCTAAGTGTTTCCATATGACACTGTACTCTACAGGTAACTTGAGTTAAAGCCATTCCTTAAGCAAAACTTGCTGTAAAATTTTCCACTATCTCAGCAGTACTCTATGTGCTGTCATTAAAGCAGAGCACATATATTTCTGAGCAGGATTTGCAGCGATGTCAGATTGCTCAGTGAGCCCCAATTAGGTTTTTTATATTTTTAGGTTTTTTAAAAACCCTTCCTTGCTCAGGTCTTTTGACTGTCCATTCACCAAGGTCCTTTTTAACAGTGGAAGATGCAGCTTTCTAAGCCACTTAGGGCGCAGGCTCGGGCTGGGAGCGCCGTGGATAATGCCTGCCTTGTTCCTGCTGCCTTTTCACTCTCTTCCCAACCCTCCTTTTTCCACCCATTTCCCCAGGAATGGCAGCGAACCCTAAATTGCAAACACCTGCTCCATACATCATCCTGGCAAGACCGACACGGTGGCAATGCTCAGTGTTCCTGTGGGGAACTTCTCCCCAAAACCCTCAGCCCCCCTGGTCCCCGAGGACAGGAGCAAAACTGCCGCATGCATAAAAGAGTTTAATTTGCAAATATGCTTATTCCTGTTCTCCAGGAAGCCCTTAGCAGTGACAGAATCCCCAAAGCAAAGGCAAAATGTGTAATTTCAGTGCTAAGAGCAACTAAGGGTGGAGGAAAAATGTGTAAATAGGATCGCAGCGACTGCAAAACATCTGGCTGGATTCTGGAGAGAGAGAGAATCCAAGATGGCAGGAAAGATTAATTATTTTGTAACTTATTCTGGTTTCAATGAACTTTCCTCTGGTTATAATCAAGGTTTTAAATGGCATATTGGATGCACGCTGGGCAGTGGTAAGCTGAGGTGGGGTGCTCTGTCTTTGGGAATGACAGAAGCAATCAGCCAGAAACCCAACTTGGAACCGTCCCGCAGAGCCCGTTACTCTGAAACAGCTATTTTGCCACTGGTTTAATGAATAAGCTATATTATTGGTTAATTTTACACCGTTCTGAACTTTTGTCAAGGAAAAATGGTTAATTTTAGAGTGAATGGATTTGATGCAGCAGAAATAATGAATAAACAACTTTTGTAAAGGTATGGGATCACAGCTTTGCTTTGCTTTGATCAAACTCCATGGTTTTATTACACAAATAATGTCCATTATTGATTGACTCCTTTATAGACAAAGAATCTCCCCTGTCTTCAAAATGCTTTTTAAAAAGCTATTAACTATCCTGCTCCCATCCCAGGGTTTTACACATGCAAATACACCCCTAAACAGTTTTAATTCTCTTTTTTCTCCTCATCTATCTCCCTGCTTTCCAGATGGACCACCAGCTTCCCACCATTGCCAGCAACAGCTTGCGTATTGTTTGTTTAAAACAAAGATGACGCATTAAATATCATACAGGACGCGAGGAGAGGGGTTAAGGATAAGACTCCGGAATCAAAATGCCATCCTAAGGCAGTCTCAGCCCATCGCTTGGAAGGTTGGGACATGCAAAGGGAGAGGGGATCTAGCCAGGATCTGCCTTTAGGGAAGGCGCTTCCCCTTGCGCATCGAGACTCCCCTGCCTCCAGAGAGAGTTAAACTTGTGCGAACACTCTCCAAATTACACAGGCTAACCAACAATTATGTCATTTCATTCAAACATTCATTCACCCGTCATGTGCCCAGATTAAACAGTAACACTTTGTTTGAAACATTCTGCTGAAATTAGCAGACCAGAGTTGCCTTCACCTATATTTAAGCACTCAGCCCCGCATCGGACGTAGCCTCGCCTGAACTCAGGCGGGTTTAAGCAAGAGTTTAGCACTTTTATGTGACTGAAATCCATACTTTTGTATTCTGCACATATAGACATGATCACTAGACTTGCACTGGTAGCAATAGCTCTACACAGATAAATTCACAGGAGTATGGAGCTGCTAAGATGTAAAGAAAAGATTATGAATCTGAGAAGAATTTATGGATCTGAAAAAATCTGGCAACTGAGAGGATATTTATGCTTACTTATTGCCCCACAAAAAGTATTTAATACTTAAAAGGAACTTTTTTTAATATTTAAAAGAAAAACAAGGCACAAAAGCTGTAGCTTGGTCAGTGTGCTTAGGTGACTGACCCAGAAAAAGCAAAACCTGAATTGACAGCTGGAAAGCTTTTTACCTTTTCCTTCTTTAAGGACGGTGATCAGGGGTGCAAGCGGGATTTTAGTCATTGTATTTTGCTTGAAAGCTCAATAGTAACAAACCCAGCCCCAGCCCTCCCCTGCCTGCTTGTCCCTAATCTCTCAACTGTGGGACATGGGCACCCCTCGCCCTGAGCACAAACCACAGGAGGGCACAGAGCTCCAGGATGCCCAAGGCTGGTGTTAATGCTGAAATCTGTAGTGCTACCAACGTCTCCAAGATGACAGTTTGCTGCCACCAGCTTTGTGTGACAGGAGAGAATGGCAGGCAGATTGCGTATCTAATGAGCCACACATATTGAAAATCCACAGCAATCTCTGGAATACATGTGGATTTGTCTGAAACTCTAAAATACGGCCTGGATGGTGTCCTGACTGCCAAAACCACAATGAATTCACTGTTACTGTCACTAATCTCCATGTATGTTACATATGGTTGACATTTTTCTTTAAGGCTCATATTTTTTGCATGTGTGCGTATATAAATAGGGTAAGAGGGAGGCTAGGAGCAGGCAGACAAACAAACAACCGGCTGTGATGCACAATGTTCCCATTAGGCACTGGAAAATTAGTCCAAAGTGTGTTACACAAACCTGCAGAGACCCAAACAACCCTTTTTCAAGCGCAGGTGAAGTCTTGATCCATCCTGGGAACTCAGATCTGGCCTCCCAGCATCATGTTAAAGCATTCATCCTGAGGTCAGAAGGGCTTGCTCCAAGTCCTGCTGAATTCAGTAGGAATCTCGAGGGCATTTCAATATGATACGGGGCACTTCATGCACTTTCTGTGCTCCTGAGGTCATTAATTTAGAATATTTAATTCATGCTTAAAGAATTCATTGTTCATATGATATATGTTGCCTTAACAGCCTGATTGGAATATGAATCCTTCCAGAAGCAGGAATAAACTCCCTTTTATTAGCAATGCAATATTACATGGCATGCTGGCAGAAAAGTTGTATGTGAACTAAGAAATAATATTTCATGCATTCCTTCTGCTTTCTAGGCAAATTTATGCCAGATTTTATTCCACTACAGCGTTACAAGCAGCACTGCTTATCTGTGTTTCAGTGCACTTCTACTAAACAGTAGGTCAGCTGAAAACTTTGTTTACCGCCTGAGGAGAAGCAAATAGTAGTCATGCATGGTTGGCAGGGGCTTCTGATACGAAATATTCACTGCTGTTATATGGCTCATCATATAATTTAAGTCTACTGTAAACAGTCTATTTATGATACACATCCCTTTTGGACACGCAGATACTTTGGCTTGTGAGAACAACGTTATGGTGATGGGTATGTTCTTCCTACCATGTGGTGCTCGCCGTTGGTAAGTGTTAATAAAGACGTTAATATGGTTCTAGAACAGAAGGCTTCTCTTAATTTTCACTTTGAATAAACTCAACAAAATCTCAAGTTAGGTATCTATTTGATGGCTATTTCCCTCTTGCTCCCCTTGCCTTTTTTCTAAGTCTAGCTGTTCCTAACAGGCTGGTCTCTTAAGGCATCCTATAGCAATTTGCTTTTCTTCTCTGTTAAAGCTATAACCCCTCCAATGATGCTGTGGGGACAGTACCCACAGCAAAATGAGGGTGTCTGCAGCCCTACTGGAACACAGAAACTGGCATGGCAGTCGAGAAAAAGCAGCCTGTCCCACCCCACTGAGGTCCCCAGGACTGTCCCACCAGGGACCCTCTTTGTTGAGTTTCTTTCTTGCACCATATCATGCCCGTGACTAGCTCACGCCCCTATTTTGGGAAGAACAAACCCTGAGCACTGTTATTCTGATGATGCCAAAAGCTGTGTACGAGCCACCTCTTCCTAGTCTGCATGATAAACCAGTCACAGGTTTTATTTGCCTCGTTTATCCTTTTGCCATTCAGATCTTATAGTAGACCCTCAAGCAGTCATGGGGTATGGACCCAAAAGCAAGCCCCCAGTTGTGTGCTGTGTCTGATTTGGAACAAAGACACTGCAAGCACATGAGCTGAAGCAAAAGATATTTGCCTATACCTTTGATTTTTTTTTTTAATTTTTCAAAGCTCAAGAAGAGCTCTGGGTTGTCTAAAACCAACATTTCTCATAGAAAGGCACGTGGTGTTTCTATGTGTGTGCCAGGGGAGAGCAAATCTCAGAGTGCTTCTGAGACCCTTCAACAGGGTTGGGTCCTACCACTCCGTTCTCAAAAACTATCCTTCTTCCATTACTTTTGATAATAGACTCCCTCTCTAAAGGGTTGTATTCATAGCAAAAGGCACTGGAAAACTCTGGGTTTTGTGCAGGTGCATGTGGAGGCGTGGGCAGGAATGGCCCCAGCCCTGTCCATCAGAGAAAGCACTGCCGTGTTCAGGAGAACAAGGACAGCATTATCCCGGGCACAACGCCCGTCTGAGCAGATGGGCACCAGGGGAGTGGGTGTCATCTACTTTCATTTTTTAATACACCAGACAGTTTTATAGTTTGCTACGTTTAAATAAGTTCCTACATCACTGTTACATGGTCTGACCTAGACTGCTAAGTGTCTCCTGCAAGCCCAGAATGACGTCAATGGTGGTAACATCAGTATCTGTGCTGCGGCTGCACTGGGCACTGCACAAATCCACTGGGTCTATGCTCTGGAAACTTTGAAATCTTAAGTGAACAAATAGAAAGAAGAAAAGAGACAGTGAGGCTTCCACTTTTGTTCCTGACAAACTGTACTATTACAGAACCAGTTAAAGAAGTTTGCCCAAGGCCACAAAGAAAGGCTGTGGCAGAGCTGGAAAGGGACCCAATCTCTGCACATTTCCAGCCACGTGCTTCAACCTGTCCAGTGCTTTCTCCTAGCACAGATCACCATATTCAATACTTTTCCAAGTACTTTTGAATAATTGTAACCACCACTTACTTTCATCTGAGTGGCTGCGAAAAGCTACATCATCCGTTGGTTTAATTTCTTTCCCCAAGAAGAACTGCATTTGAAAAGAGCATGAGCAAGTCTGAACCTGCTAATTACACCACAGTTCCAGGATGGAAAAAATCATATAAAGGTATTCCTGATGTTATATGTGCTCGTGTCAGTCAGGGCTTGTAAAGAGCCAGAAAAAAATGACTGCAACTTGTTCAAAGTAGACCTTACACAAACACAGCTGGTCTTTGACTAGTCACAGGTATTTTGAGGCCATTTCATGACTGCAACAGTGGTTAAAATCTGTTACAGTGGAGGTGCAGTAAGAGCTGACTCGTTCCTCATGGGATTGGGCTCATCTTCAAAAATATCGTCTAGGAGAAAAGCATGAGGAAGGGATGGGTGTGAGAGGCAGGCACCTGCAATGGCTTTGTAGTGATCACACCACTGTTGATGGAGTAAACAAATGCAGGTCCAATGAAAGGCTACAAGCAAAACACAACAAAGAAAAAATGAGGAAAGAAAGAAAAGCAGACTCACAATGCATTTTGATTTTGAAGAGCCTTGATTGCAACAAACTCACTCAAAACTTGCTCCCTTCTTCCCATCCATAAGAGCAGATTTCATCAGCCAGAAAAGGGACTGCACTCAGCCTTCACTGGCCCATACATTCAAACACTCAAAGATGAACTCTCAAAGACCACCCACAGTATTCATTAAGTATCAGGAAAAAAAAATAAAATGGCAGGTATACACATAATTTAAACTGTTTAATGCCATACAATTTATGCCAAATAACAAAGAAGAATATTGCATGATGTCAGTTCTTCTGATTAATGTGATCAGGCTTTACATTTCTGTGGAGCTTCTCCTAATGAAGAGCAAGAAGAAATTTCCCCTCACCAAACACTTTCCAGCTCTGCTTCACTTTCTAGTGCTTTCCCTTGTAGTGCACATCATTCATTTTGCTGAGCAACTACATTCCCTTCTATTAGGCAGCTATTAATTACCCAGCCCTAATGGCAAGATGACAGTGCATCGCATCATCATCAAGAAGAGCAGACTGGGAAGTTCATGAAGAACTGGGTTTGGAATAAAAATGAGGTTTCTATCTGCATCTTCTCCTCTTTGAGTGAATCACAGAATCACCTTGGTTGGAAAAGACCTTAAAGATAACCAAGTCCAACTGTTAACCTAACACTGCCAAGTCCTTAACTAAACCACATCCCTAAGTACTATGTCTGTACAACTCTTAAATAACTCCAGAGATGGTGACTCCACCACTGCTGTGGGCAGCCTGTTCCAATGCTTGATAACCCTTTCAGTGAAGAAATTTCTTCTAACATCCAATCTAAACCTCCCCTGCAGCAACTTGAGGCCATTACCTTCATGCCATACCTTGTATAGCATGAAGGACCCCCATGCCCAAATGGCTGGGGCACGGCACGGACGGGAGGGCTGGTTCCTGCCATTCAGGATGGCTGAAGGAATTGTTCCTTGTGCTACCTGACCTGTACAGCTGGATGAGGACTGCTGTTGACAGGCATCCCAGGGAGAAAGGGAATAAGAAAATGAAGAGGCAGGGAAACCCAAAGGTCCTCTGGAAAGGAGGGGAGGAAGCAGACTATCCTCATCATACTGGGAGACAGATGTTCTCAATATCCCCGGCTCTGAAGGGTTGGAAGTGGTGAGCTCAACTTGAGGAGCTCGGGTACTCCTGGCAAACGGAGCAGGGTTGTTTTGGTTGGGGTTTTTTTTAACTTTCTAAAGCACTAAAATGAATAGTGGTTTTAGTGGCATCCGAATCTGTCTGTGGCATCTTCCTATCTGCTTTAGGGATCTCCAGTGCCCTGGAGGAAGAGCCCAGCCAAAGGAGCAGAGGGCTGGTCTCACAACGCAACTCTTCATAAAACTCACAAAGACTTTCCAAAAACCCACACCTCGTATCAAGCCCTTACACGTTTCCAGAGCAGATGTTACAGGGACCAACAGACTTGTGTGCCTCTATTCATCCCCTACAAGCATTTTCCCCTTTAAAGGCATCTGGGGTCTGCTCTGCCATCTCCATGTGGGGATTTATGTACGTTGCTCCCATTAGCGTTAATGGTAGCTAGACACATAGACAAATTCTCTCTCGCTTCAGGAAGAGAACAGAGCCTTATGGATGAAAAGTTTGCTATTAAGGATTCTTAATACAATGGAAACATTCTGTCTCTTTTAATTGTAATTTACTTCTAAGTGTAACCGCTCTGGGTTGGGAAAACCAGGATTCAGTCCAATTCAATTATGCAATTCTTGCCACCTGGTAAGCCTTGTTATTTTATAAAGAGTAACTGTAGTAGAACTGGCAGATTCATTCATGTTCAGAGCATAAGCACCGTACACGCTGTAATCACCCGCTCATCAAAAAGAGCGCAGCGCAAAAGTCAACCACTCCATTATAATGCAATCTTTAAAAAAAGAATATGCAAAACCGGGAGGCGAGATTCATCTTTGGTTCAGCAGGTTTACGATTAAAAGTTCACTGTGATGTTCACTTTGCAAAGCTTTTCAGTACAGGCTCAACCCCGGTCCCGATTCACTCCGGCGCGGTTCAATCGCTCGGCACCTACTTGCAGACGCCGGCGGATAATCCCCGTCCTGAGGGCACTGGTGGGAGGAGATGTGAGATCATGGGGATGAGGGAAGAGTTTCATTGCACCAACGTACATTTACTCTGACTTAGCTAATGCAGCTGCAACAAGATAATTCAGGAAAGAAAAATATAGCCCTGGCGAATGGGAATGCTTTCATTAGCCCTGGCAGCTGAGAGCTAATCCAAGAGCTGAGACCCTGTGTCACCCTCCATCCCTGCCTAAAACCCTGAGCATTGGTACATGTACCACCTCCTATCAATTAATTGTGCATTGCCTTGAGTACACACAGCAGCAAAGGCACATCAATGGCATATTTTGCAGCAAACAGTTAATAGGTATAGAAAAGCAGAAGGACTGGCCAGTGGAACAGTTTTAATCTACCCAGGGCAGTAAGTGTCTGAGGGAAAAACTCCCCTTGCCTTCAGCAGCTCTGACCTAAGCCCTGACAATCCCCTTTGCAGCAGTGACCAGGAGTCAGATGTTCAAAGGTGACGGATCGGGGTGCACGACTGCACTCCCACAAGCACTGGAAGCTCCTCTAAATCAACACCCCAAAGCTTGTAACTGGGAGATTAACTGCATTTTTGCTAAAACAAAATAGTATTGATACTTTATTTTACAGTTCTTTTTCTCCACGTTTCTACATTCTGAGATAAAGGTTAAAATTTGGAGTGGCCTTGGAAAGTTTGAAAACTCTCAGAGAACCCAGGTGGACCTGCCAGTTCTGCTGCTGGAGGACAAGGGGTCTCTCTGCCTGTCATCCCTATTGTCACTGCTGTCATTTGGCCTCTTCACACCACTTTACAAGCCCTTCCTCCCCAGATGAGAACTTTCAGCCCATGTTGGATGCAATCTCCTCCCCAGCCCCATCCCAGATGGAGCAGAATAAGCCAAAGTTTGCCAGTGCATGCAAAGGAGAGGAATGAAGGACACAAAGGTGGGTTTTACCAATCCCAGAAATACTCCATGGACTCCCCACCTGACGGCTCTGCACCTCCGATGGCAAGAACTGGATGTTTTGAAATATAGCACCTTGTAAATAGGAGAATCACAGCCTGACCACAAAAATGTATTTAATTAATAGTATAACTTCAGTTTGTATTCTAGCTCCGACATAATGAACCTGCCAATTTTGATTGCAAAGTGAAAACTCATCTCTTTATTTTGGACAAATAGGGTTAAGCTTCTTAAGCAATTCTTCGTTGTTTTGACTTCAACAATTTATGCAAATGAGATGTTAATTAGGGTAATTGTAACTTAAATTATGCTTGTGTAAACCTCTCCATTGGTAGGAAAGTGTGGGAATCCAGACAACTGGTATTTAAAGCAGCTGTACTAACTCACTTCTGAAAGCAAAGCATACCAAGATCACTTTCATGTCTTTACAATTTGTTTTTATGAGGTGATAACATTTTTACAAATACCATCATTTTTGCTTTTTTATATTGTAAGTGACAGTCTGACATTTTACAACTGGCTTATTGAAAACAAGAATTGAGCACTCTCGCTGTAACGGACATTAACTGCTCAATAGAGATTCACATGCTAATGAGGTGAGAGGGGCTCCAGAAAGTTTTGATAAATGCGACACACACTCTAACTAGCAGTGAATGTGAGTTGGCAAAGAACATCTACACCAGGGTTCAATAAAATGTAACCCTTTAAATTAATCATACTGGCAGTATTTAATAGAATGCACAACAATCTCTTTTTCTGATGGCTATAAAGCAGAAGAAATGCAAAGTCTCGACAAATGAAAGTTCCCACATTTCCCTCTTCACACTGCTACTTTCATTCGAACTTCTACAATTGTTAAAAAAAGGTAGTTACTGTAAATAACAAAGTAGGAGGTTTAATTGTTTCCTTCTTTTAAAGCAGGATGCTTTTCTTCACATTTATTTGCCTGGATTCTATTGAGCAAAGACCCCGACCCCAAAGACTGATCATAAAAAGCATCACTGGTTGCACTCGGAAGGAAATTTAAGGCTACCATATAGCAAAGAGAGACTTAAATGACCAGTTTCTGCTGGGCCTTTTTTCAGCCCAACTTGGTGATTATTTTTTTTTTTTCCTTTCACTAAGTATAGCTTGAAGGAAAACACGCTGCAGCGGTTAATCAGAAGCAGACAGTGAAGTTCAGGGGCTTCCTTCACACCAAACTCCCCAGACTTTGACAAGATTTGCTCCGAGAGGCAAAACTAGAACTTGAGCTTCAGCATCAAAGCAGGGGAGGTGTAAAATTTTTCATCCCGGCTGCCTTGTAAGTTTATTTTTTATTTTCCTGTCTTGCCAGTCCCAACTTGAGAACACTGACCATTAAGCATGAGCTTCTGAGATCCCAGGAAATAAAAGTATTTGGAGGCCAATGGCAGCCCTTGCCTCCGTGCATTACACTAAGGTGTTATTTCTTCCTAAAGTGACAATCCCCGATACCCTTTTTGGGTTTAGCCCATTTTAATCTTGGCAGGAAGTGTAAATCTGTGTGCTCAGCAGCATCGCAGCCTTGCTGGCTGTCAAAATTTTGCCTCCGCCAATGCTTGAGAGGTATTCTTGTCATTCCACCAGGCTGGGAGACTTCTCCGTCTGACATCTAAAATCTTCCCCCAAGTAGTACGTTATGCCAAAAAGCCAGCAAATGCACCCTGCTCACTGCGTTTTAAGCCATTTTGGTAACTCAGACTCACTCTCATGCCGTCTGTGACATGAGGAGCCCACTGCAGCCAGCCTCATGGGCACAGAAAGGAAAATAGCCATGAATAAACCCAGGGAAAAAAAAAACAGAACAACAACAACAACAAAAAAATCTAACTTCCACCAATCTCCCCACGGCCTTCAGACTTTACAAGCTCACTCCAATGCATTTCGAGTTGATGAGCAGCTCGTGCCTTGCCCAGTGATCCTGCCCACCCAAACCCATGTCTGGGCTCCCCAAGAGGCATTGGGGGCTGCTTGACTTCTCTCCACTCAGGAATTGTGAGCCTGGAAGAAGGAGCGAGCGGCGGAAGGCGTGCTGCAGCTCAGAAATGGCCATTTAGCCAAATTGCATACCTGTGCTGTGTCAGCTATATGGTAGATTCATCTCATTCCATTGGTCTAATGGATAGCAATTGAATTTAATTAGCAAAACTACTTTGACTTAGTCTCATACTGTGCTGAATGTAATGAAATCTCTCTCCTCTCTCTCTCCCCCTCTTTTTTTTTTTTTTCTCTCAAATAAAGAATGTCCTTAACTGCATTCCACCGTTAGAATATTAAAAGCTATATATGTTACTCCTAAGGACAGAGTACAGCCATCCTCTTTCACAGGCTTAGATTTAGTTATTGTATTACATAACATAAAATAATTAAAAAGATACTTCGATAGTTACACACAGTATAAATTCAATTACCACGATGTCTCCATTAAAAGCACTTTTATAGTATGAATAAAATGCAAATCCTCTTTATGGATCAATACCAGAAATATAATTCTATGCTTCATCCTGAGAAGGAAGTTAGCCTTAATAAATCATCCTGCTAGACAAAAAAAAGTTTAAAGATTTGTATTTTAAGAGAATTTTCTAAAGCAGACATGATGCTCCTATTTCTTCTGGGCTTTTTTTGCAAGCGAGGCTTATGGGCTGAACCTCCTGCTTTCATACAGACCCTGCAAGGAGAAGGATGCCGAGAAGAAGAAAAGCCCTGGCCACACTGACTGGCGCCGCGGCCGCTGGCGGCTCTGTCTGGATTTATTGGAACGCCCCAGATCCGGCAGAGAGAACTTTGCAGCAGCTCATCCCCCCCTGAAATAAAGTGCAGAGAAATTCCTCTGGATGGGTTTGGAGGGAATATTACTACCAAGCCTAACTTTTGCCTGGCCGGGCACAGCGAGACAAGTTCCTATGATTGATTATCGTGGTATCTCTGTATCTTTGACTTTGAACCATAACCTTTTTTGCGCACAATGACAGTTGGGACCTACCATTTGCCATCTGTGGAGATGGTGGGGGGAGAAAAGGACTTTGCTTACATTAATCAACCAATTAAGAACAGACTTAAACAAAACACTAAAGCATAATAAAAAATCTGACTGCTTAATAGCTCTCTACTTTTAATAGTTGCCTTCCTGTCGTCTGCTGATGGGAGCAGCTCTGCTCTGCCCAGCCCCTGCTGGGGATGGGGCTCTGGCTGCAGGGCTGGGCACTACCCAATTTCAAATGAAGCTGAGGGTCCTCCATTCTGGGCAGAACCAAGTCTCCTACAGCAAAAGAACCCTAAACAACATTTAATATAAAAGTTTGGAAACACAAATTGTAAATCACAGCTGTGGAGGAGATCCATGCACCCAGCTCCAGCAACTCAGAAGCTAATTCTGCTCTCAGGGATGGTGGGTAAATCCACTTTTTTGCAAGCTGGCAGAGAAATCTGGCTTCCCATCGCTGGGGTTGGTAAGAGGAGGCCCTGTGCACTGCAGAAAAGGAATAGGGAGATCCCCCTATTTCTACAATGCATCCTCGTTTGTGCCTCCAGTTGATGAAGCTGTGTTGTTGGTGGCTGTTTGCAAGGCCAGGACCGAAGCTGTACTGGTATCACCCAGAGGTACCACAGCAGCATCTCAAAGAGCTGCTTGTTTCTGCTGCCTCTGGGTTACCCACCAGGGCAGCTCCTAGAAAACCTCTTGGGCTAGTCTACTTAGTGAAGCTATAGGAGAGCACACATTCATGCTGATAAAAAAAACCCAAAACATTTCTTAGAAGGAATAATCTTCCACTTGAGGCATTTCATACATGCCCAGGTATTGCTAAATTGTCCCTTCACCATGACCTGCAAATGAAATGAACCATTTTCTCTGCAAGAGGCAACACACGTTTACAGACAAGGTTTGCAAAAACCCACAAATTACTTAAGAACTGATCAGCCAAGAAAATGTACAGTTACTACATTAAATATGCTTTAATGATATTTAATAATTGAAATTCAGAACAAATTTGTCGAGATTGGCCAAGATAGACTCCCCATCCTTGTGCTGTATGTCTCTTTATCTATTGTTCTTTTTAATACGTTGCATCTGTAAAATAAAAAATTGCAACCTACTTTGTACAATTACTGCACTGAAGCCCCAAGCAATCTATCAAGTTGTCATACATTTCTTCAATTACACTTTTTCAACAATCTTTTCTTTTTTTCTACATTTCAAGAAAATGCAGAAGAAAGTTTACTTGACCCCCCCAAAAAAGCCACAGTGAAATGTTGTTCATCAAGTCTGGTAACAAGAGGAGTTTGTGATACCTTGTCAGGAGAAGAAATAATCCCCAAAGTGGTGTGTTAAACTTTTGGAAAGTTTTTAAATCAACAAAATTCAGAGCATCGATAAATCTGCAACCAAAAGGGCTTTAGAAAAATCCCCTCTGGGCCAGTTCTTCTTACAGAGATTTGCTGAACCCCCTTTTTGCAGCACCTGAAGCCACCCCTGAAACAGGGTGCTGAGGTTGCCAGTGGTCTGTGCCCCCCAAGGGAGGGGCAATGACATGGCCGAGGCTGGCCGGACACTGGGCTGGTTCACGAAAAAGCGCAGCATTACCAAAGGCTATTTATTTATTATTAAGGAAAACGCTTTCGTTTACTGACGGCACACCAGAAACAATGAGCAGGAACACGAAGCAACGGGTGGGTGAGAGGGAAGGCGAAGGGAAACCAGGAATTATTTCAGCTGGAAACTAGATGAAAAATCAGGAGGATGGAGATTAATTTGCCTATTGGTTTCAAAACTCTTTGCGCCGAGTTTTGCAGCATTTGAGTGACCATCTCTACTTTACAGCACTGTGCAGAAATGCACTGGTTTTGCCTTAATTTCTATTAGCCCCCAATAAATGAGCTTCAGGATAAGGGATGTGATAAAGCTTAAGGATGGGAAGATGGGCATCCCCCGTCCTATGGCTACAGGGAAAAATTTTATCTCCAACTCTCCCTCAGTCTTTCCTTCACTGCCTCCTCTGAAAGATGTTCCTGTGGGGTCAGAGAAGCCCCAGCACACCCAGATACTGCAGCCGGGCACCAGTCACTGGCTGCCACCACCTTTGGGACCATAAGCTAATTTAAAATAAAGGCAAAATACCAAGGATTTCCCATCCATGGTTTTGAAATGCTGAAGCCTCTATCCTCAAGCCCAGCTCCCGCCGCCAGTCCCACTTCTTGCAAAACAAAGAAATGTGTTTAGGCTCCAGGAAATCCCACGTGTTACCGTGACTAATTCAAGCCCAACTGCATTTGTGGTATTGTCAGGTCTTTAGGACGATCCTGTGCCATTCCCCAATGTAGGGAAAACCGTGCACTTAATTATCTTCTTTAATAATTGCATGGTATGTGATTTATTAAACAGACTCCTTATTTGTAAACAAAATCAGAGCCACGAACGTGCGAAGACAGTCGCACTTCCTGGCTAAATAAGAGGCAGACAAAGAGCCCTAATGATGCACCAAAAAATGCTAACCAAATATGTACTCTTTAAAAAGATCACCAATTTAATGCTTTTTGTATTTCATTTATCAGCCATGTAGTCATCATTCCCCTCCCTACCACCATCTGTACACACTTTCCCAATAGACCATCACAGCTGTCCCGTTTCTCACACAAACAGTACCTTTTATATGCTTCCCAACTGTTTTTAATAACTGTTCTGTGCACAGCACTGTACTTCCTTTGTTTTATTTTTTTTCTTTTTTTCTTTTTTTTTTTTTTAAATGAAAAAGATATACAATCCAAACAAACAGGTCATCACAGCAATTGGTGTGGGAAGGCAATTAAAATGGTCACTGCCTCCCTGGCCACTGACCCGTCCTTGAGCTGTACCAGCAGCCCCAGCACAGAGCTGGGAAGTTCCCCGGAGAAGTTGCTGAAGTAGATGAAGCTTGTTCAAAAAACGATACACATGAGCAAGACTGCCTGAGAAATCCTTCATCCTTTTTATTGAGGAAATATTAATATTAGATACGGTTTGTGTAACCAGAGAAAGTTTTTTGAGGCTTTCAAAGCACATTTATCGCCTCAAAGATACCACTGCCATGTCTTTCAGAGACACCTGGACATAAAGATCCTGTTTTCTTTGCAAACTCTTTCCAAAGGCCCTGTGTCCTGACTTTGCATCGTGCCTCCCCTGTGCCCACCCTGGCACTGCCGGGACCCCAAGCCAGGCTGGACCACACCAGCTCTGTCCCACAGTGGGGATGAAGGCATCAAGCAGCTGAGGATCACTCAGCCTCAAGACCTGGGCAAACAGAGCTGCCTGCAAAGGGCAATAGCAGGGAGAAATCCAGCTGAGAACAGGGAGGTAAGTGGGATTTTCTCAGTAACCCATCTCATGGAAAACCTTCCCTACCAACAAGACTTTCAAGAATGAAAACCTATATACTTGTTTTTTCCAGGGCCATCCTCACGGCATCCTTCCACACAGTGCAGGGAGAGGTGCACCCACCCTGTGGCACACAAGCAGTCCGTGGCTCTGCACCGTATGGGACCACAGCAGATAACCAAGCTCCGTGGTGGGACAGGGACCCTGCTTGAACCAACCTCGTCCCACAGAAAAACAACTTCATGCCCTGGGATTGCTCACTGCTGAGACGCAACATTTTTTATAGAAAAGTTTATTACTAAAGACAGTGCATGTGGAAAAAAAATGGTCCACTCTGTCAATTCCCATCACAATTTTGACTTCCAGCTTTTTATCAGAAAAAGAAACAATGTCCATGATTAAAGTGGGCTTTGAGCATATTGTTTTGCCTACATATCACACACATGTCTGAGGATGCACTTCTAAGACACAACAATGCGTCCCCAAGCAACACCGAGGTCCCGGGCTGGGTGTTTGTCACTGCACCTGCCTAAGAAGAACCCAAAGCAGAGCTGATGAAGCTGATGTCCTTCCCTACAGGAAAAAGAAAACAAAACAAAACAAACTTGACCACAAAAATCCTACTTTTTACCTGACTGCCCTGGGTTTTTTCCAACTTTTCCAGCAACATCCAACGTATGCTCGCAAGCGTTCAGCCGCTATTGAGGCCGATCCTGCCACAGCCAGGCAAGCCGGTTGCGAAGCTTTCAAACAAAATGATCTGGGATTTACTTCCTAGCTCAGCAACAGCTACTTTTTACTTTTTAAACACAGAAACAACTGTAAGTAGGTTTGTTGGCTATTTTTAATGAAGTCCTCACGGCGTCAGGAAAAGTCCTCACCATCACACAATACAAGCATTGCAGCGGCTGTCCTCCCGAAAAGGGATCCCAACAATAGCTGGGATTTAGAAAAGCATCCTGATACAAAGAATTCTTTCTTCCCATTTACTTGAAACTACTTTGCCTTAAAAGAAAAGCCAAAAAAAAACCCAACTCAAAACTGATTTAAATTTTAATTTTACCCTAAGTTTCCAGCATCATTCAGGGATTTGGCCATTTTTTTCCGTATTAAATTAGAACCGTATTGGGTAAGAAGGACAAAATTTCCAGAGAAAATCCTTAGGATGAAATCTGATTGACAGTGTATTTCTGCATTAAAATCTCCAGTAAGTGTTCACCTTGACAATAAACGTAGAAACTATCTAACTTGTCTTTGATACCTTTTCAGGGGCTCATCCCTGTTCTTTCAGTGCAGTCCAAGGTATTTTGTAACGCGCAGAGTAGCTTTAAACACAAAGATAGGAATTAAACCAGACAAAATGTTTATTACAACTCTCAGTATCCACACCTCATACACAGAACTAAATCCGTAGACGCTGAAAAAAGCAACATGAATGGGGCTGTCAACACTTCGCATTTAGTTCTTTGTCCTTTCTTTCTCCTGAAGCCTTCAGCAGAGCATGCACAGTGCTAGCGCTCGCCCTGCAAATTTCCCCTCGCCCGGTGCCCCAGTTAAGGACCAGTCCAAGCCTGAGAGCCATGTATGGAGATCCCTCCCTATGAAATATTCACTCTGAGTCTGCAAATTTCGCACCTAGTGATGACCCCCACAGCATCACACTGGGTTTCTGAAGAGCATTCCTGCTCTCCCATCGTGTTACTTTGAATCAGCGAAACATTTAGGTTGGGAAAGACCTTTAAGATCATTGAGTCCAACTGTACTTAATGTGGGGTAACAGTGGCTGGGACACGAAGAGAAACGTGTGACATAGAGGACAGTGCAGAGCAGGCTTAGACTTTGTTTAGACACTGATTCTATGAGAATATAATTAATATGACAAATGGACGAAACCAAGGAGCAGGAAAAGCACTAGCTACACCTCTGTGGCTAAGGCTAGGTGCCACAGTGGCCAGTTCAGAGGAGTTGCTTTCACCTGCAGCTGTTGTGGGCAATGCCACATTAATTTTACATCCCATGGAAGATGTACTCCATCTCCACAGACACCACAAGCCCTGTCTGCAGCCTGGGTATCACTGGCTGGGGTCTCAGGCAGGACAAACTCACCAGTGTCACCATCCAGCTACCTAAAGGCATCAGCAAGACCCAGGGATGGACATGACCTCCCATGGACTGCATGCACCAGGCAAGTGAGAGGGACAGGAGAAACCCACTGACTGGTCCTACCCAGGTAGCACTGGGGGCTTCCTGTTGTGCCCCATGGGTGCCCTGCTGGAGAAGACCTCAGTGATCCATCCTCCTGGGATGTTTTTAAACAACCATTTCACATCACTGAAAAATTCAGAGCACCAGTGACTTTCATCTCATCAACAAACCAACCAACCACCAAGCACCATGCTGGCATCACACTCTCCAGCACAACCAGCTCACCTGGCCCCATAACCCTGCCTTGGATACCCACCAACCCCAGGGTAATTTTGTGCTTCACTATAGATGTATCTCACCCCAAAACATGAACATGCTGAAACATCCAATCATGTTCTGGCACGCATGCAAAAAAAAAAAGCCCATGGCAACAAAGACGACAGCTTGCCAATGGCAGCTGCTGCACGCACACACAAAATTAAACTATATTCTTCTGAAAAGGGATATTATTATGGCATTTGTTTCCCCTCACCCATCACCCTCACCCATTCCCTTTCAAAATAAAAGGAGAAATATCAACACGTCAAACATTAGGAGAGATGGATAAAAAAAAAAAAAAAAGGAGAGAAAGAGGCGCTGCCCTGAGGAGGGATGGGATGGAGAATGGGAGATCCAACTGGGATTGGGGCTGGATGCATGAAGCCACCCTAAAATAGTGGCTCACCTACAGGAGCTGTATGGCACGTGGGAGTAAAACATTCAGCTGTTTTCTTGCAGGAGGCCTGCAGATGCTGAATGGCATCAAGTTTGGTCAAGCTAGCCCTCAGCTACAACACAAATCTGCAAACACCATTTCCTAAATGTTAAACAGCATCTGATGGCACCTATCTTGGGTTCCTTTCCCCAGGGTGGACCTCCCTGATGCCTCCCGTGCTGCTATGCAATGCACGAGGTAGCCGTCTCCTCACTTGTGAAGATAAATGTCATATCAGACCTCTGACATCATGTATTCTCCGAGTAATTATTTTTGATATCGTAAGAGTTGTACAGGGTGCACAATAAAATTAAAAAGTAGAAAGCAAGGTTAATAAGATTATCGTGTTGGTATAATAGGTAATGCATTTTGCAGTATATCCTTAAATCTGCCCTCTCAAAACATAATTAAATAACTGTGATTTATATTTTAAAGGGACACAGACATGCAGTGTATCCTCCTACCCACATACGCTAATTGCTTTCAGCCCCTAAAAATCACACAGTTGTTTGCAGCTTTTTAATCTTCATGTGTAAATAACCCGACTCAAGTCCAAGTTATGCACAATAAAGTCCAGGAAACTTTCAGAATAGCATGTCATTAAACCCGTTTTGATTTTATCTTGCTAATCTAATGGTACTGATGTGTGCCGAAACCCATGGGGAAGGAGGAATGAGTCCCCAGGGCTCTTCACACTGGACCAAGAGCCAATGTGCCGGCTCGTCAAGACATCGGGATAGCACTTGGACCAGGAGGGTGGATATTAAGGACCTGGAGAGGAGATTGAGATGCCCTTAGGAGGAACTGATGGATGTATAAGCTCAGGATACCCCCTTCCAGGCCTTGCTGTGGGTCTGCATGCACCATGATGGTGCAGGGACCACGGGCAACGCATGCCCACAGCCTGCGCGATCGGCAAAACTCAACGGCGCAGTTCTCCATTTTGCGCTCGCATGTGAGAGTCTGGCACACAAAATGGAGGCCCTTGTGCGTTTCACAGGCAGCGGCTACAAATCCAGCCCAAATCTGCCCAAACTAATGGGGCCACGTCCTCCTGCAGCGTGCCGAGCCATGTCAATGCCACGCACAGGGCTGAGCTTGTGTGCCCGCATCCATCCCCTGGGTGGGGACATGGAGCCACACTAGCAAGAAACACTTTAGAAAAATAAATACACTGTTAGCTCCTCAAAATTAATTACACTGAGACAAGGGGATTGGCCAGGGTGCTGCCCTTGCAACTGAACATAAAATGCTGCAACCCTCCCAAAGAACTTGTTGGGGTAAAACTACTCCACATACCACGAGCACCACGACCCACATGCCAGTCCCAGCTGGGCCTTTTCATGGCCACCACAATGCAGGTGATAATTAACAATCACTACAGATGAAATGAATTAAGAGCATCACAAGAATGGAAAAACCAAAGTGATTAAAATGAATTTTAGTCCACCACCAACTCTTATCTACCAAAAGCCCTCACTGTCATGAGGAAACCTTCAGGGTTGGCTGCTGTTAGGAGGCTAAAATAATTTGCCCTGAATTTACAGCCTGTAATTTAATCAGCAGCTCCAGCCTTTGCCTGCAGGGAAGGGAGCAGGGGCAGAGCCGGATCCATGGCTCCCAATGAGGATGCCCCAGAAGCGACCCTGCTGGGAACAGTCCCCAAGCCCCGAAGGGTCCAACTTCAGGGTGCATGTGGCAAAATGCAAGGTTCTGGGGAAGGGTTGAGGGTTTAGGGAGCAGCAGACTGAGGTTTGTTTGCTCGTTGCAAAAGCCTGGGCCAGTGCCTGGATCTGAAGCATCGAGGGGAGGAGGAGGAGCTGTGAAGAAGCTCAAGGCATGGAAAGCCAGGGATGCCCCTTCCTTTATATCTGAATAGGGAGAAAATACATAATTGTAATAATAAATAGTGGGTTTTATGAACAATTAGGATTCTACTGTCTCTTTGACGGGTTTGAAAAGCTGACACGATGTTTTGGGTTCTCCAGATTCAGCTTTGAGGCCTCAACCAAGAGAAACATTCAGCCCCGCTGTGTACAGCAGTGACCACAACAAAGATTGTGGTTTCTCCCACACTCGCCTTAAATAGATCTAAATTAATGCTATTCATCATTGGGTGGAAAAGAAGGGAAATATAAAAGTGCAGTTGCTTGTAGACAAGCCAGCAGTATTGGGCAACTTTCTTACCATTCAAAGGCTTCTCCTGCTTCTGCACCTCTAAGAGGTATGGAAATAATGCGCCCTTATACTGGCCGAACCCATCACCTGGAAAACATCCCAGGCATATGAAATACGCCTTTATCCCTTGTTTATTTGTTGTTGTTGTTGTTGGAGAAAGGGGAAAGCTAAACCACATGACTGAACTCCTGCCAGGGGTTCGTGATAGAGCAGACCGTCCCAAGTGCCGCACCAGTTAGTATCTGAATTATCACGGATACTCACCGGCTCAGTTACCACGGCACAGGGAGAGCAGTTGTCCCACCTAAATCCTGCTTCTGTCAGCTACTGCCCTGCTCGTGACTGCCCACTCCCCAAAGCAGAAAGTGGTGAGAGATGGAGATCTCTCCCCGTGCCACACAAGGAGCAGCTCGCTGCGCTCCGTGCACATCCATGAGGACTGGGTGTGTGAAATTGGGGGTGGCGAGGAGCTGTAGCTGTCCTCTCCCCACCTCTCCTCACTGAGATACAGACCCATGCTCCCACCACTGACTTTTTACGGGCATCTTCTATAAGGCTAAAGCAATGCAAAATCTGCCTTCTCCTGGTATTCCTTGAGGGAAGAAATATTGTGAGATGCCTTCACGTTTTTCTTTAAAACTATAAATGTCTGACAGTGGCAAAAATTAATGGAGGAAAAAAAATAAACCAAACAACAACAACTCTATGAGCCCCCAAACATTAGAATCTCAGCTGAACCCTGAAGTGTTCAGGTTCTCCTGGGCATGTGCAGGGAGCCCTGTACAGGGAAAGCATGCGATACACCTGCTGCAAAGCTAGATGAGTATTTTTTGGTAAGAGGAAATGTAATCTGTCTGTAGACATGCATAGGCACTATTACCATCATAAACAAAACTTTAAGGACCGTTTTTCTGGAACACCGAAGGGCTGCAAGTAGGTTTTAAAAAACCTTATATACAGAGGGAATGTCACAGATGCTTTAAAAGTCTTCAGATACGTGTAAAACTGACATATATTACATATTATCGCCACAGAACAAACACCATTTGAAATGTGCCCCTTTTTAACTACCATTATGAGCAGTCTAAAGAGCATTTTGGTTGAAACTTGGGAGGAAAGGAGGGGGGAAAAAAAAAAAAAGCCCACTGATCTTACACCTGCTCTTTAGCAGTGGGAAGTGGGTTCTCAATCTGTTAACATGACCATCTGGCCAATCTGCATATCACGGCTATCTGGATTACCGTACGATGGAATGACAATAACGTAGCCAAAACAAAAGTAAAATGCATCAAAAAACTAACAGGAGTGCAGCACTTTTGATTGTAAATTAAATAATAAATGCGGCATCACAGCAAAGGGAGAAAGTCAGCTAAATAATTAAAAATGAGCCTTCGCTACGGCGTAATTAAGTAAACAATATGGTGCGGGTTCCTATACGAGCCGGCAATAGTTTCTGCCGTCGAAAGCTCCACTTTTGCACAGCAGCCCTCAGGAGTTGGAGACGCTGCGACGGCTCTTTTGGTGATGTACAGGATTGTCAGGACACCTCTCACATCCCTGCAACACAGCCGAACCGGCTGTGGCTATTAACAGGATTAATGCAGCAACAATCAATACCAATTGTACTAAAAGATTACGGGGCAGAGCTTCATGTACCTTTTGGGCTCCCGGATACCTCCATGGGTATTTTGGCTACCTGCAAGTCGTTTTTCAGCATTAAGAAGTCTTTGGTTTATTCCCATCGAAGCCTCTTTGTGGTGATCCAAGTAGAAATATTTTAAATTGGCCGATGGGAACGTAAAATGGGTCTGCTTACAGTTCAAGGTCATGTGCTATGTACTATTGCCCAGGCAATTAGCAATAGAGCATATTTAGATGCTAAAGTATATTTTTGCAGCCGCACAATTCAGGCTGACTTCTTGCATCTTCGCTGGCTTCTATTCTAAACATGAACAGAAAAATGAGCTTGCGTGAATAAAACCCTATCCGCAGATTTTGCTGAAATTTGGGATTTTTAAAATGTCCTTCAGAAAGATTAAAAGATTTTGTTTGCCACAAATACCTCGCTAGCTTAATTCTCGCCCAAAGCGCGTAACGATGGCAGCCCAAAAAAATAAACTGGGCATCGCAGCATCGCCTCCTGGCCTGCCATCCAGCTTTGTCCACTGGAAAAGTCTCTAAAAACTGTGACCTCTCACAAAATCTAACTACTTCCACTGCGAATCTATTCCCCAATCTGATCACATTAGCAGAAGGAACTCCAAAGCAGTAAAAAACTCCAGAAAGTTCTCGGTTGAGTGCCTACTAATGAACAAAGGTTAACTTTATCTAAAAGGTCAAATGCCTGGTGGCTAAGGTTGTGACCTTAACAACTTAAATTGTGACCTTGCCACGTGCCTAGTATATTGTAGATTCTGATACAGATCATCTGGTAAAGGACTGGTCATAAATTAGCTTTACTGTTTGACTCCCACAAAGAAAACGGTTTGCCACAATGGTTTCCAACTTGTCATTTGATACAAGCACAGAAAAAAAAGTGAAAACTATAAAGCAAACCCAAGTTCAGGGTATGAAAATGCTGCCTGCTTTTAGTTAAGCAGATTAGAAACTGCGAACTGAGAGCAATACTCTAGATTTCAATACATTTTTTGGTCAACCTCTAATTCACAAAACACTGATCTTTCCTTTTTTTTTTTTAAAAAAAAAAAATGACATGCAGTTTGCCTATTTGCATATTTTTGTTTTCTCTTTCTAGCCAGTTCTTAAAGAGAATAATTGATTTCAGTAGCTTTGTAAGAAGCACTATTTAAATCTGTGCACATGTGTTCCCATACAGATGATAGTGCCTACTGAAGAAAAAGCATAGATTCAAAGCAATAATTATCGGACATGTTTAGAAGGAAAGGGACATCTCACTGCTGAAGTCATCTCGAATAAGAGCATCATGGAAGAGAATACTCCCCCCCCAAAAAAAAGACGAAGAGTGGAAAACAAAAACCAAGAAAAAGGGAAGCAAGCACTATGGGTGAAAAGGTCACAATGGTTTTGGCACGTATCTTCAAGCACGTTTCAGAGTCTGTGCCTCCTGCCAATACTGGCAACTTCTCAAAACTTTTAAGGAGGTAAAAACATTGTTTAGTGTTTACAAATCTTCTGTACTATAGCAGATGCTTGTCAAATCCACTATATGTAAGTTGACCAGCCTACCTAACATTTGGGCTGGTGACTTCCTCCTTGTAAATAAGCAGTCCATACATTTGGGGAGCGAGGTCTGATGGAGTTTGAGACAAAGGACCCTTAATAATTTTTTTTTTTCTTTTGTAATTTTCCTGTTGCGCACCCGGCACAAGCTGCCATTACTGCGGGTCTGCAGGAACCAATGGCTGTCAACTTGGCCAATGTTCAGGTGTAACAAAGACTGCTGGGATACATCGGAGGGGGGAAAAAAACAGAGAAAAAGGGGGGGAAAAAGAAAAAGGTAGCCTATATGCAAGGCTTCTATCACACCGCTGTGAAGTGATATAGATGGCGACCATGCTGTGCTATGTCCTAAAAATCGTTTTGCCCTCCCTGGTGAGGTTTAGCCAGGAAGACTCCTGCATTACGAGCACAATGCGATGCGTGCAAGCAGCAAACAACGGCCACAAACACGAAGCGGTGTGGTCTCCACCAGTGCCTTGCTGCTCACACAAAACCACCAATCCAACCCCCAAAAAAAAAAATCGAGCCTAAGCCGTGTGCCGAGGTTCCGCGGCAAACATCCAGTCCGAAGGACAATTAGTACAATTGCTGCCCGTGTAGGATGAAGGCAGAAATAAATAAGAGTTCGCTATCAAGGCTACTGTTTGCCAACAGCCTGCTGATAAGATGGTATATCCTTAATCACAACATTGAACTTCTATAATGTCTATTGCCCGACTGTTATAACAGGGAGAGGATCCCTTCAAGCTCTCCAAAGTACTTACACCCCTGGGTTTGGTCCTTTTCTCCCCATTCTACATTTTTGGGACCCTACACGCAGGCTACAACAAGACCCTTGGTTTCTATTAACAACTTAGGCACTCTGCAGAAGGCTGCTTTTTACTTAGGAAACACAACACGGACCAGTATTTACCAGCACAGGACAATATATGTGTCTAACTAATAAAACCCTGCGGGCTGTACAGCAGTACATAGTGGTTTTCAGTCATGGCTCTCAAAGCACTTTAAGACCATCATCCCGCTTCAATGTGCAGAGACAGAAACTGAGGCAGGCAAAAGGGATGCGAGTCCCTGGTCTCCTCAGGGCCAGTGATGGAGTGGTGCTGCCCCAGCCCTAGTCTGCCTCTGGTTAACCGTTAATTGGTAATCCTTCCTTCACCCTGCCCCATAATAAATCACAGAGTAAATAAACAATTTTCCACAATATTTGCCTACCTCCCCTTCACCAGAAATATGCAATAGGATTTACCACATCACACTGAAGCACAAAGTGAATTTTGCAGTTTAGCTGTAGGAAATGCCGTGAGGATACTTGAAAGTTAATTCCAAACAGGGATCGTACCCGTAAATTCACAGCGGTGACACCGCCTATCGCTGCAACCACTGCAGGCACTCAGGGAGAAAAAACTTCGGGGTAGCCAAAAACTTTCTGCAAGCCCCTCTGACAGAAGGTGGCATTGGGAACGCAGGCTCCCGCTGCTCTAAGTTGCTCAGTTTTCTTTACCGATATATATTTATACAGGATTGATTTCTACTAAACTGATTCCTCTCCCCTCTGCTCCTCTTTTTTTCCCAGCCTGTCCAGCCCCTCAGCTTCCAAGTCAGGCTGGAACCCAGGAGGACCTATGCATTCCATACGTGAAAACAGGGGCCCAGCACTTCACGCGCGCACATTTTTCTGCAATATAATCACTCAGGAGAACTACAATAGCATATTATTTTATCCAGTCAACACATGACCCATCCTCTGAGCCCACCAAGTCAGTCTCTGGGCAGGGTGTACTTTGTGCTGGAGTCAGAGATCCCCAGGTTTTTATTTTCATCACATGGAAAAACATCTCGGGGGCCCCCCATAAGCACAGAAGTATCCAACCAGGAATTTGTTTCAAGACTTGCTCAGCTCAGGGGTGTATAAACTACGATATTTCAGGGGAGTTTAAAGCCTTGTTTTCCCGACAGGATTATCAAGAGGCTTGTTCTGTGGCCACTCAGACCTGATGGCTAGGTTTGCTATCGAGAAACTGTCTTCTCCTTTCCCTTTGAGCCAAATCCTACGGTCCCCGTGGGACCCAGACCCATGGGCCTTGGGGATCTCTGGCCTTCTCAGACTACTTCGTGCATAACATACACAATTTAATTTTTTTTTTTATTTTTCTAAATTAAAATCTATCTGCTTTCCCCCAAAAATCAGGATAAAGAAAGCCATGTTAGGCTGCAAACCCTCCTAGGACAACATTTAGGGTAACACCTGTGAAAGATGCCCGAAAACGCTGTTAACCCCAGGAAAACAAGAGCCGCTTTTACATGGCTGCACTTGAAAAACCCAAATTAAAAAAAAAATAAATAAATAAAAGAAAAAGGGGGGGTGTTTTGGCACTCCTCTCACCACCCTGGGAGGGCGATCACAGGCATCCCCCACTCCCTCCCCACTCATGCAGCCGCTGCCACCGCGGCATGGCACCCGGCACAGACATAAACCAAAAACGTTGTAGAATGTGGTATATAAAAAGGCACTTACCTGCTGCGTGCACAAAGTATGCCAAATATAAATCGAGTTCCTTAACAGAAACTCCTATATGGTGGGGCTGTACGCACAGCCCGGGGTTAGAGCACTGTGGGGACTTTACAAGGCGCTCGCCATCAGTACTTTCGAGCGGAATACCTTTAAATAAAATCACCATAACAAGGTCCAACCTCCAGACCTTATCTGCCTGGCGAAGGCAGTCAATTCTTCTCATCTTGCCCTTCTGGTCTGGATTGGAAAGAACGCAACACGGAGGCTTTTTTCCTGTGACTGTGAGAACAAAATCCTCCCGAAATTCAGGCCTGATATCTTTCCGGAGCTTTGCCAGAAGTCTGGATGCCCATTTTTGCTTTACCTCGGGTTTTTCACTTAGCAGTTCGTCCTTCACGGCTCTCTCTTCCTCTTTTGACATGCGTTTTTCATGTTTTTTGAAGTATTTTCTTTTTCGGGCTTGCAGGTTGAACCACGTGTATGCAAACGCTCGGACGTGAGGCAGAAGTGCTTCGATGAAGGGATGAAATTCATCCTGAAAAAGTTACAGAGAAGGGTCGATGTCACCAAAACCATCAACAAAAACCCTTCAGAAACAGGGCTTTCGTGTGAGGTACTAAGGCTTGAGGATTAGGAGGGTGCTTATATGTTTTACAGGCTGCAGGACTCATACCCCTCACTGACAGGCCCCGGCCGCACTGCATCCCCGCTTCACCTCACACCAACCCCAAAACCTCCACTCCCTCCAAAAACAAGGTCCGACTTCACAGGCAGATACGGTGCAAGGATAGTGCCCTTTCCTGAATCCCAAAATCTCTTTTCAAAATAAAACACACCAAAAAAAGGCAAAATGAGTTAAAAGCAAAAAACCCCTCTGCAAGTCCACTCGCAGAGCCAGGTATCTCCCTTTGCTCTCTCCCTGACCCCGCTGCTTGCGGCATCGCCAGCGTTTGCCCGCCAATTTGGCAAATCCTAAACATTTGGATGCCAATCAATGTTTGTATGGGGAAGTCTAAAGTATAGTAAAACTTTCCCCAAGATATATTTGGAAATAGTAGCAGGCAGTATAGTAAAATGCCAATGAAGCTTGCATATACAAATACAATGAAGGGCGGTTTTCTCACAGGTTCCGAAACGGTGAAGGGAGTAGAAAGTAAAGCGGCTGATTTATCCCGAGTGTACAACAATAACTCACACCAGAATCCTAGAAAAACCTAGACTCACAATTTATTTATTTTTTTAACTTTAGCTTTTATTTAATCAAAAAGAAGAAAAAAAATCTGCTGTTGAGGCATATCAGGACAACCCAAACTCTGAACCTTTCTAGAAAATAAAAATAAACAGGGAAAATTGAAAAATGCGGTAAAAGAAAACCTTAGCACAACCTGTGCAGATAGGCAGCAAATTATTTATTTTAAAATTTATCCGTTGTGTTATATTTTCAGGTATTTTCAAAGAAATGCCCTACTTGGAAAGTTAGTTTGGCCATCCGGAGACACTGCTCGCTTTGTGGAATGAGGAGTTAAAGATCACCCCTCTGCCTTGGCACAAAAATAATCACGATTAAAATTACGGACAAAAACCCGCAAGAAACATCCCTCAATTTTGTAAAAAAAAAATAAATAATAATAAAATTTTTTTAAAAAATTAAATAAATATGTATTTTCAAAAACTACTACATAAATCAGTCAGAGACATCAAAATATATTATAATATACTGGGGCCACGCTTCTTGCTTTTCTCTCAATAAATGAATGACTGAACTCCAAACTGCACATAAATTCATATATAGCCCGTGGGGGCCTGATCCAGCCCCGTGTGCTGGGGACGTCCTTGCTTCCAGGGGCCGAGTTCCTCCTTCTCTCAGGATCGGGCCCTCCAGGAGGAATAAAAACAAAGTAATCTGTGCAACATTTCCCACAGCATGGTAAAAGCCACCCGCTGCCTACCTTTGCAAGGCAACATTGGGGATTTTTCAGATTAACTAACTTTTTTCTTTTTTTTTTTTTTAATTATCCCATGGAGTACGTTTCCTACCCAAATAATTTCAGGTCGTGCAAATATTGTTATTAAAACTGACAACTTAGGTCCTTTCAACACCTTATTTTAAGTTGAATTTTCTTTTAAAAAATGAGGAAAAACTGAGAAATCAATAGTTGAAATATTATCAGCAAAATCCTGTCATAATTCAAGACCTTCTGCTGACTTCCCAAAAGCTTCCACTGCATTTATTCTGAGTGGCCCCTGAATTGTAAATACTTAAATCTATAGGTAATACCACAGCATTTATTTTTATTTTAAACACAGATTGCTAAAAACCACCAAAAACCAGCACAATATATTTCATTATAGCACAGCAGAACGGCAGTAATCACAAATACTATCAATGATTATTAAAATATAAGCAGGTAAAATAAATCACTCTAATGATTAGCACATTCCTCTTTTTTTTTTTTGCCCCCCCCACCCGAAAAGATCAAATTTCAATAAAGTTTAAAAAAAAAAAAAAAGATTGCTGTGAGTTTGCAGTCGGCAGATTCAAAAAGTGCGAGGAGGCACAATCCCAGCACATGGAGCTGCTCTCACCCACCAGAAACAGCTCTCGTTAGGGGGGGGGGGCTTTAGAAAAAAAATAATAAATATAATAAAAATACAAAAACTACAGGTCCCTACAAGCTATTAAAAATAACAAACCCTCCCTTCTGATCCCTCCTGTCCTTCCCCTTCCTCACGCAGGGAGAGTAAAGGCAAAAAGGCCCTTTTGTCAAGTGGAAGTTTCTCTGGGAAGGTACACAGAGCCAGGGCTCGCCAGCCCCACGGCCAGCCAGGGGAGCGCTCCCAGCCCGCCTCGCTTCTCAACACGTCTTGGTACATCCTGAAATACTGCAACTTTTCTGCTTTAAGCAGCGCTTTGTCCTGCCTGATCTCATGTGCTCGGGACTTTTTTGGCTCGACGCTGGATACTATCCAAGAGAGAGTGGCTTTAACCTGCGCTAAAGCGGATTTCTACGATGTGAACCTGAAAGGGAAGGTGAAAACAACCCCCCAAAAAACCTCCCCAAAAATCCAGAACTACTTTAAAGGACTTCAAGGGGAGGGGGAAAAAAAACCACAAAGGTGCTTTTTGGTGTAAAGTCAGGGTGCATGGCTGAAGTAAATAAAAAGAACCGCTGCTTGGCGCGCGAGGTGTGCACGTCCCTATTAGACTCGAATGTGTCTTTTCAAAATGGTGTATGAGGAGAAAAGGTTAATGACTCATAAACAGAGCAACTTTCAAACTGTCCTGGTAAACACGCTGTTCTGTCAAATTGCGCCGCTTCAATCTCGGCGGAGAGGTATTAGCAAAGTCAAAGTGGAAATAAAAGCACTCGGGATTGATCAAACAAAATTGGGCTGGAAGCAGAGATGGGGGGGGGAGGGAGCAGTTTCTGCACAGCACAATTATTTATTACAGTGTTATTATAGCCCTCCCCACAAAAAAAAAAGTTTTGGAAATGTGTCAGTGCAAGTGTGCTACCAAACGTGCAGACTTGTCTGCAGCCTCGCTGCAAAATATCAAGATTTTAAGTAACTGGTGGAAAAGAAGATGATCTTTGCCTTTCACCAAGTTAGCTTGAAGGAAAACTTTCCAAGCATTTGATAAAGATGTTTACTTTCCCCCCTTGGTGTCTGATGGGTCACCTAAAAATTAAAGGCACCAGAAAGCTGGGAGAACGAGAATAAAAAGTTGGTTGTTGTTTTTTTTTTTTCATTGCACTACTCTCCAAAGTTTGAGGATACAGCTTGTCTGAAAACAGCCTGTTTCTAAGCAGCACCTAAAATTTGGGCCACACAGTTCTGTATGGCTTACATTGAAATTCTCCTCTGCTCTTCAGAAAGGTAAAAAAAGAGAAACAACAAACCACCAACGTACGACAAAAGAGCCCTAAAACCCAGCCCAAAGGCACCCGCAATCATGTAACACTGCAAAGGAGTCTTTTGAAACAATATATTTCTGCTGATCTTGTTGAAATTAAGCCAGCTACAGCCACCCTTGTTAATATTTTTACAATCCATTTGCTTGTAAATCTATTAGGAGATGTGCATATGTTCCCCAACTATTTCCTAGATCTTCAGCACATATGTAAATGGAACGATGTTTAGATTTTTCCTGACAGATGATACAAAATGCTCGTGCCATTTCAGTTCTAGTGCTTGGATAAATACGCTCATAACTAGGATTTCTGTTTGTTTTCCTTTTCTAACCCACTTTTGAAAGCTTCCCTTTAAATCTGAACCAAAACTTGGAGACAAAAATAAAAAAAAATGTTCTCTGTCCCAAAACTCATATCAAAAAAAGCTCCTGAAGTGAAAAATAGAAAACTGCTTGTAATTGCTATGGGCTCGCTCCCTTTTTCTATGGAAAATGACAGAATTACCTAATTGATCCTTCATAGGGAAGAGTTTGTCAGGAGGCCTCTAATCCTTGTGTTACTTTTCCAAATGTGCAACAAGAATACGAGGTTTTCACAACTGAGCAAAAGCATAATGTGCCTGGCTTTTTTTTTTTTAAATAAGAAAAAAAAAAAAGGGGGGGGGGGCTGAGGGGGCATGGACACCAGGACAGGGAGCAGCCGGCCCATGGATTTATTTTCTCCCTTTAACGTGCAAACTGGGCCTACTAAAACCCAAGGAGCTCCACGTGCAGATGCAAAGCGATGCGGTTTGTCGCTGGCCCTACGAGGAGCATTACTGCTGTCCCTCCTGCAGGAGCAGAGCTGACAAAACCCAGGTATTTTTCACAAGTTGAATTAGAGGCACAAACTTTAGCCAGGCAGAACAACCGAGTTTGCATCCCGTGTCCTCTGCAAACTCCTTCCACTCCCGTTTCCCTCCTGCCTTTAATCAAGCGGATGGTATTTTTAAGCCCGCTGGAGTTTCGTGCCCTCGCCCGGCCTGGCTTCTCCTCGCCAGGCACCCAGAAATTTGGGGGAGGCTGAGGAAAGGGGCAGGGGGGACCACAGCGAGAGAAGGGGACGAAACTTTTGCAGCTTTCCAGGCTGCTGCCCCTCTCGCTGCATTTCCTCGCTTTTTTTCTCGACGGAAAGAGCCTGGAGAGGCTTTCTCACCGGGAGAAAAAAAATATTCAAATTAAATTAGTAAGAATAATGTAGTCAAAATCTCCTGCAGGAGGAAATAATCTGGGGTTTGAGTCCACCACAAAGCATTTCCTCGTTAAACCATTATATCCTGCTAATTGAAGGTGTGTAATTTAGCGTCCTGCAGCAGCATGCGGGGAAATGGGGGGGGGGCCGGGCAGCGCTCCGCGGCAGCGCAACTTGGGGACACCGCGGGGCGATCCCCCCTCCCCCTCCACCCTTCCCGCCCCCGCGCACCCCCGTCCCACCGCGAAGTTGCGCCGAGTCCCGCTGGGGGCCCGATCCCCGGGCGGGGGGTGGCGGGAATGAGGGGGTGACACACGCGGGACAAGTTCGCGGGTGTCGCCCCCCAGCTCCTCCCCAGTCCGCTCCCCCGGATGGGGCGACCTCCGCGGGTGCGGAGGGTACTCTAAGCAAGGGGCGGCTGCACCACGGGAGCGTAACCCAGGTGCGGAGGACGGTTCGTCTCCGCGCCCGAAGAAGGAGGAGGGGGAGAGAGCGCGGAGACGATCCCGCCTGAGACCCCCCCCCCCCCGCCATACACCGCGTAACCCCGACCGGGGAGCACGGGGGGTGCGGGCCGAGCCGTGCCCGGGGTTGAGGAGCGGAGCCCGGGGGCGCGGAGCGGAGCCGCGGGCGGCGGCGGCATCGATCGCGGATGACCAAGCACGGCGGGGCCGTGCGGGGCGTCCCGCAGCACCGCGCCAGTGTCGTCCCCCCCACACACCTCCTATTAATTAAACCATTAATAAGTAGGCGCCATTAGCCATGTGCCGACACAAATGGCCGTGCGGGAAGGGGGGGTGGGGGGGGATGCAAAGCGAAAAGGCAACAAAGTTAGTTTCGGCGAGCTGCGCGGGTACCCCTTCCCCGGCGCGCAGGCACCGGCACCCCCCGCAGCGCCGGCCCCATCGCGCCCCGGCTGCCGCTTACCTGGGTGAGACAGAGCGGAGAATACATGACTGCTGCGGGGGGCTGCGGTTTGGAGGTGTGCGTGTGCGGGGAGAGAGGGAGAGAGAGAGGGGGAGAGAGAGAGAGAGGGAGAGAGAGGAGGGGAAAAAAAGAGAGAGAGAGAGAGAGAGAGGGAGAGGAGGGGGAGCCCCGAGCCTGCTTCTTGCTTTCACATTTCCAACTCTGCCAAACTGCAGCCAGCGCGGAGCCGCTCCATGAGCTGAACTTTAACCCCGCCTCGACTTTCCCGCACTACGCGCTCGGCATGCCTGCCCTGCGCGCCGTTAAAGGCATAGCGCACCGCTGCGCGTCCCCGTCCGCCGCCGCTCCGCGGCCCCTCCGCGCCGCGCCCGCTCTGCGCCGCGCCCGCCCGCTCCGCGCTCCGCTCCGCGCCTGCCCGCCCGCCCGCGGGGGCGGGGAGGGGCGGGGAGGGGGCTGCGGCGCCGCCGCCTCCCTCCGCCCCGCCGCCCCGCAGCGCGGGCAGCCGCGGACAGGCGAGCGGTGGTGGGCTCGAAGTTTGCTTCTTTTTGGGGTTTCTCTGTGTGTTTTGTTGTGGTTTTGGGGTTTGTTTTGTGTTTTGGGTTTGTTTTTTTTTTTTTGCTTTGCTTTTTCCCTACGGCTGCGGCTCCGCTCGGCCCTTGGCCGGGAAATGGTGGGGGGGGAAGGAGGGGCGGGGGGAGCGACGCTGCGTTCACAACTTTCCCCATCCCCTTTGGCACTTGTCATTTAAATCAAGGGCTCGATGGTCAGGGGTGCTTATTCCACTTAAAATAATAAATTTAAAAAATAGCCACACATCAATTCATCTACATGTCGCACAACCCCCCACAGCCCCGTACTAATAAAATCACTCTTTAAAAGTGAACAGCTTAAAATTAAAAAAAGAAAAATTACACCCGCGCCTCCTGCCACTTCTGGAGCGCATTGTTTTGGCACCGGCAAACGTTTGGGTTTGGGGTTTGGATGCTCTCCAGCCCGCTCATGGGGACTCGTAGGGTGTCCCGTGTATTCTGTGTGTATCCTCCCCCCCTCCTCGGGAAGAGCGTTTCCCACTAATGCTGGAGGCCGTTTAGGTGACCCCCGCGTCCCTGCGCGTAGCGCGCAGGGAGGTGGGGTAGCAGGGGAAAAAAAAAAAATCCATGGGGGGACACGGAGAAAAATCCCCCCAGGCAGCTTGTTTAAAGGGTGGCGGGGGTGAGCTGCGCGGGGGCGGAGGGGAGCACTCCGCGCTCTCCTCCGCCCCCGTGCAACCCACTCCCCCGCCCTCCGCGCTGCACCGTTCCCAGCCTTTTGCGGTTTGCAGCATTATCTTTAAGTAACTTTTGGCGCCCTTCGGGAGACTTTTGGCCGCGGGACGGCTGGTTTGCGCCCTCTAGGCAAGGACCGCGGTCAAGCGCAGCCCCTCCGCAGCCGCGGACATCCCCTTCCCCCTAGAAAAATAAAGCAAAAAGCAAAAGGCACCTTCCCCCCTCACCGCACCCGCGGTATTCTTCACCGCTAAACGGGTGGGCGCACAAGTTATTTTTCCTAACTCAGCGTTTTGCCAAGCACAGCTTTAAGAAATAAATAATTTTTAAAGGCTTGGGTTTTTAAAATAAAAAAGCTTTTTTTTTTTAACTCCGTCACACACACACCCCATTTATTTTTTTGGGTGCTAAATCCGGTGGTTTCCACGGCTTTGTCCCTGCCAGCGGCCCCGTCCCCGCGGGGCGCCGCCAACTTCGGCGGAAAAAAAAAAAAAAAAAAAAAAAAAAAAAAATCCCGAAAAAAAAAATGAAAAAGGGGAAAAAAAAAACCACCATAGGCGCGCCCCTCCCCCCGGGGGAGTTCAAACGTCGCAACACCCACCCCCGCCGCTGATTGGGTAGCGCTCGGCAACGTCACACAGCCCCGCCCCACCGATTGGCCCCCGCTGCGGTCCGTCACATCCCGCGTCCGGCCGCGTTTCTTTGTGCGCGGCCGCGGGCGCTCCAGACGGCGCGTACGGAGCCGGCGCGCACGTACGGGCGGCCCCGCGGGGGGGCTGGGGGGGTAGACGAGGGAGAGGGGGGGAATTTGTCAAGCTCAGCGGTTTTCTCAAATCCCTGTAAAAAACATTTAAAAAAGAAAAATAAAAGGCAACTTCGGTGCAGACCCACGCGCTCCCTCCGCGCCCGCGCAGCTCCCGCCCAGACAATAGCTGCTGCCCGCTGGGAAAGCATGGAAATCGGGTTAAAAAACAACAAAAAGGAGAAGTTTAAGAGGCGCCACGTACCATGGACAGGTATAAGAGTACGTGAGAAACTTGGCGGGGCTCAGTCGATTGGCTCCGGTTGGTGATACTTCCCGCTCCCCACCCCCCCCCGCGATATATAGATATATATATATATATGTATATGTATTTTAATAGCCAAAATAAACTTGCAGCCGTTGGGAACCCGGAAGAGAATAAACGCCGCAGCCAATTGCCGCCTGCCGTTAGGTGTTGGGTTGTTTTGTTGGTTCTTTTTCCTTGTTTTTTTCGGGTTGGTATTGGGGTGTTGTTTTGGGGTGGATTTTTTTTGTGGTGACCCCCGCCCCGGGGAGGCTGCGCAGCGGGGCCGGCGGGCCGGGGCTGCCGCTCCCCGCGCCTGGGACTTTGCAGAAGTTGCGAACCATTTGGCAGGCGCCCGCCTCCCTCCTCCCCTTCCCCTCCTCCTCCTCCTCCCCCCGCGCCCCCTTCCCCCCGCTTCCCCGGTTATTTCCGCAATCGCCGCGATTTGCATAGGAGCCCCGCACCGGAGAGGGGGGGGGTGGGGGGCCGGCGGTGCTCATGGACATCCCCTACCACCCCCCTCACGACCGGGAGACCCCCACTGCGGACCCCCAGCACCCCCCTGCCACTCCCGGAGGTACCCCGCAGGGCTGCTCTGCGGGGAGGGGGCTGCAGTAGCCCCCTCCCCTGTACGGGTAACCCCCCACTTTGCACGGATAACAACTGCCCTGCAAGGATAAGCCCCCCCGCCTTTGCACGCACGGGTAACCCCCCTCCCCCCCCCCCCGCCGCCTTTGCACGGGTAACCCCTCCTCTGCAAGGATAACTCCCCCTTTGCACGGGGTAACCCCCTTCCTTGCACGGATAACGCCCCCACTTGCACAGATACACACACCCCGTATGCACCCCCCCATGGGCAACCCTCCCTGGCGCGGGGATCCCCTATCTCGGGCAAACCTCCCTTGCTCCACGGTTAAATCTACCTGGCACTAGCACCCCATCCTCCTCCACCGCCCCCCCACCCCCCAGCTTTGCACGGCCACCAGCCCTCCTTTGTCCCCCCATACCGTGCTTCGCACAGTGCCCCTCCCGCCCCCCCGTTTTGCACACCCCGCCGGTGTGCGGTGCGGCTGCGGTTCCCCCCCCCTCCGGGCAAGCCCTCGGCGGGGGAGGAACTTTCCTTCTAGCAGCGCCTGGCAGCAATGCAGCAGCTCGGAGCCGAGCTGCAAAGTCTCCAACTTACACGGCACCCCTAAAATAGTCCTGATTTCATCCCTGAAAGGATTTCCTGGCTTTGTGTGTCTTAACTAGCCTTGGCCATTTTTTGTAGAATAACCCTATTATTCACAGCTCTGAGGGTACAATCTGCTAAAGTCACTTAATAAAAAAAAAAAAAGAAAGAAAGAAAAAAAGAAAAACCTTCAAAGGGCGTGAGAAATAAAGGCAAACAAACAATTGTCCGTAGCTCTCAGCTCCCCTTGATCATGGATAGCTGCTTCATTAAAAGCAGAAGCATTATATTCTTAAAACTGGAAGCCTCAAGATGCGTGATAATACTGCAAAATTAATTTGAGGGGGGGAAGCAAGTGGATCTGAAGGTTAATGACTTTTTTTTTTACAACAAAGCCAGACTTTAAGTCACACAACTTATCTCGTAACTTAACGAGTGGCACGGTTATCCCTCAGAATTTCCTGCATTTAATTGACTCAGGCAGGTACTGAAAGACAGAGGGCTGCAGCCCCAGTGAACCGTATTGGGCAGAGGTGGGAAAATAAGGGGGCTAAAAAGAAAAATGCCTCAGATGGCGATTTTCAGGTTCAAGTTTGGGAGCCTCTGACCTGTGCCGGTGTGCCTCCGTACATAGTGTGTTGTGACCTCCTGGCAGCGGCTCTGCCTTCTCAGTTACCTCCTGGTGACCCCTCCGAAGAAGCCTGCTGATTCCCAGCGGTCTGGAGACCACAGGTTGGAAACCACTGGTTTTGCATAAACTTCTGTTATTCGGCGCAGGCTGAGGTTTGCGAGGGTTCCTCTTAGCAAATTGTCGAAGGATGATGCGTGCTGCATAAATTAAAACATCATGTCCCTTTGCCATGTGAAAGCATTATTAAAAGAAGCATAATAAGGGATTTCCACCATGTTATCAAGCGTACAAAGAAAACTCCGAATGGGAGGGATGGCTGTCATCGGGGTAGAACAAGCTGGGATTTTGGAGAGGCTTGAGAAGCACTTTGAATAGCCCGTCAGTTGGACAAGGATCAGCCCTGACAATAGCTGGTCTATATGTGGTATGGCCTGTTAACATCCAGCAGCAATCATTAAAGGCCTGATCCTGACAACAGGGCTCTTCAGGGCCTTGAGCCACATAAGTGGTTCTAAGTGAGCCACCGTGGCTGCTTGCCTGCCCTGGGGGCAGCTTTGCCCCACCGAGGGCCAAAATCACCAAGGGCTCAGTCCTGACCCCCTTTCCATCAAGACATTAGAGCCACGTTCTGCGTTGACCCATGTCATGGAGACTTGAAACCCATTATGGTAGATGGAAATCAATGCTCAGATGTTTCTGTGTTATCTGATGATGGGATGGAATTAGCTCCAAACCCCAGCAGAGATGTCGTGGAGGAGCCATAGGTTAGTGCCAGCACTAACCTGGTCCCCCCATCCTTTGTAAAACTTACATTCTGAAGACACTAAAAATGAGAGTAGTCCGTAAGACTCTCTCCAGAGATTGCTTCATTATTGCATGAGTAGAGGGAACTGAGCATTAACGGGGCTTTCCTTCTCCCTCTGAAGGCTCCAAACCCTGATGCAACATAAATAAACACCAGTTGTGCAAACACTGTGTCACCCATCAACGGAAGGGCAGGTAGGCAGAAGCTTCAATCTCCAGGCTCCAAATTTCAGGGAATAGCTTTGATAAGCAGACTAATGCATTTGATGGAAATTCTCAACCTCACACCACTAAACACATGTGAATAATAATGGTTTTGAATGCAGCGTTTTCTGCCTATCACCATGATTCCCAGCAGGAGAGGGGGGAGGATGAAGCTGTTCTGCAGTCCCCATCTGATAGATGGGGGCTGCTGCACCAGATTTTGGGGTCTGGGCCATACATAGGTGCATTGCCAAGGCCATGTACATGTGGGGATGGGAATTAAAAGTAGCTGTGCCAAGGGCAAGTGGGAAAAACTGCAACTAAAAATTGGTCAGTTCAACTCTCTGCGAGGTCTCCTACTCTAACTCTGAGTTCCCGGAGGCACTGCTGCCTGGCATGGCCACTCATAGGGTGCTGGCTCCAGAGCCCAACGTACTACAGAGATGCCTGCAGACTTGGAATGCCTTTCCAGAGGGTCTTGAGTCTATAGTGAGAAATAACTTCCTGGCGAAAGTGCACAGACTACAACAAGGAAGCAAACAGAACGAAGAGAGGTGGTATAAGCAGCGTTTTCCCTTTTGTTTTGCTGCAGATCTTCTCATGGGGAGCATAATACATGGGAACACTGTTTTAGCATAAATGCTGCTTCACAAGCAGAATTTAGTTGAAATGCTGCAAAGTGAAAGTTCGCTGAGAAAGTGAACCCAGTTTCATAACCCAGCTGTGATTTACTGACCAGTTTGAGCAATACCCGCTGGCCCAGCACTACAGCAGAGCCAGGCCTCACCATGTGCCTGCCTGCACCTAGGAGTCCCTACCCACCACATCCATGCCTCCATCCAGCTGGATAAACCCCCTGTTCACAATCGGGAAAGGACACAGATACGTTCAGTCGCCCTCAGATACATTTTATTTGTACACAGTGCTGCGGTGTTATCGCTGCTGGAAGCTGCTGGACACTTCTCACAACGGCACAAAATCATTCTGCAGTGATACTGAGTGATTACAGTGAACAGTCCTGATACTGCTGTCGCCCGAAATCCAAGGGTTTATCAGGCAGTTTGGCATAAACACTTTGGACCTAATCTTCCATGCCTCAGTGAAAGTTTTGCTTGAATAAAGTTTGCACGAGGGTGGTATAACCGTGGTGTGGCAAATAATGTTTATATGCCCACACACACACAAATTATTTTAGTATATTATATATCCAAACGTTGTCATATTTATGCCATGTTTCTCAAAAGGAAAGTATGTATTTTGTGGCTCATATGAAACCATCATACATTCGGGGTTTGCTCATAATGTAAAAGCTGAGATTCAATATGTAGAGTGAAAAATAAAGCTTAAAAATTGCTAAATGGATTTTGGAAGAATCAGGTAAATGCAAACTGAGGTATGGCACGAAGAAAAGTTATGTCTAAGAGAAAACTGGAACCTAGTGCAAAAATGCCAACCACATCACCTGCACTGCTTACAAGTAGCTGCAGTATTTTAGCCCTGATTAACCTGTGTTCCCCCCTGCCCTTTGCTGCATGCTTGTTTCTGTGCTCTATAACTTTTAAAATTAACTGCACATTGTTTCCCTAAAGAAATACAAATCCAAACAGTAATCTGTTGAAGTACTAAGTAATTTTTCATGTTTCTCATCTATGCTAAAGTTCTGGGAAGAAAAAAACATTTAAAAAATATGAGTGGCCTCTTTAGACAGAAACTTGGAGAGCTTTGAACCTTGGTCAGGGACTGGTGTGGAGGGCATGGTAACGGGTGCAGGTTTAGTACTGCTTTTCTGGCATTGTGTGTTGCAGATAATTCATCTGCAAATCTCTTCCCCAACTATTTTTTCAAAATTGCTGAAGCCCTGCTGACCCAGAGCACACACGAGCTCTGATCGCTTGCTTCGTGGATATGGAGCAGTAAAGTTTTCCATCACAAGTTTTGCTAACTCTCTCTGATTTCTGCTATTAAAAAAACTTTTAAGTATTCTGTAAAATGTGGTAAGGTTTCTATTTGTGATAGGAAAGACAGGCACTGTCTAATACAGCTTCTTTAGAAAACTCACTTTTATCCTGTAAACTTTGAAGTAAATTAAAATTGAGGGAATAAAAAGTAATACTCTTCCACCATGATCAGTAACTTTTCACTTCCCCCCCTTTTGTAATTTTACAGCCAACTTCATAATGAGCAAGGAAAGTAATAAAAATGGTCTGTATCTCACGTGCAAAGGTTGGTTGCAAGAACCCAAATCTGCACGAGAGCCAATGCTTCTGCCTAAAAGATGATGTGAAAAATCAGCGAGTGAATCGCACCCACTCCGTTTTGCTTGCTCTGCCTTTCCCAGTGCCTACGGCTCCTTGGGAAATGTGTTGGTCTCAGCACCTGGATTTTTTTTTTTTTTTGAAGTCTTTATTACTGTAATTCACTGACCTGCCGCATTGTAAGCCCTGGCAATATAGATCCCTAGGATGGGCACCCTGCGCTGCTACTGGATCTCTCTGGAGAGGCTGCTTTGGCTTTTTTTGCAGAAGGTAAGTTTTTCTTTAAAAAAAAAAAAAAATCAACACCAAAACCAGAAGTGTAATCCGTGTGGGCTGGCTGTCATAATCACTGCTCTCCTCTCTTAGCAGCAGGGAGAAGGTGAGACCATCCTCTGCTCACCCGACTGGTGTGTTAACTTCTATATTGGGCTGGGATGATTTGCACAGAGTAACCCCCGGAACAGCCAGGCGCAATGCACAGGTGGACCTTACAAAGGGATATGGCTCAGCTACATTTTTATTTGGATTCCTGGAAAAAACACATAAATCATGACACCACCCCACGTACGTACGCTTGACCCCTTCGTTAGCTTCTTGGATGAAAAGGTTATTCCTGAACCTATGGTGCAGGTGTACGTACAGTCGCAAAGCTCACAGAGAGAGACGCACAGACTATATTATTCCTCCGTCAGAAAACTGAAAATCCAAGCCTAGAGATCCCTCAGCCCAGCTCCCCCTTCCTCCAGGAGGAAATAAGCATTTCCTTACAGATATTCTATTTATTTATTTTTTTTTAAATCCTCTTCAGATTCAGATTGCCACTAAATATAGAAACTCTTGTAGCCGCACAAAACGCGCATCGCCCCACAGCTGCTCATTTGCAATTTGTTCTGCACTTAAAAATCTCTTAATGCTACAAATAAACTTTGGGAAAGTTACATCCCAATAAACAATGAGGTGTTGTTTAAAATTACATGTGCTACTGTATTATTAGGTCTCTACCGACACTACAATTATCTTTTGAAGCTGGCAATAACGTATTAGCTGTTCAGTCAGACACAGAAATAGACTGGTGTATAAGCCCTCTGCCATTTTTCTGAATGGAAAATATTTTAAAAGATTGTTTCCACTTTCTTCTTTGTCCTCTCCCCAGAAGGAGCCCCCTCGCTGAGGCGCTTCCCCCACGTCACTTTAATATCCATATATATTAGCCATACATTGCGATACATGATTAACTACCTCCCCCCCACCCCCTATACACCGCCCCAAACAATACAGATACTTATTGGATTAACTACTCAGTCCTCGCTGGTAAGGAAAGCGGTATCCGTGATTTCTCGCTTTTATTTGGACGTACAGTTGTAGCTTTGCGGCATGACAATTAAATAAAAATAAAAATAAAAAGGTGAATAATCCCTACGCGGGAGCGCAGTGTCCGCCGCAGCATCCCTCTGCTCCGCGGCCCCATTTTTACTCGCCAAAGGGAGTTCGCAGCCCGGCGGTTTCTGCCCGATTCCTGCTCGCTCTCCGAGCGGAGGTTACCCGGTGTGGGCGGCGGTGATGGGCGTCGCGGCTGCCCTCCCTCCAGCACCGCATCGCCGGGAGGGGGGAATAGAGGGGAATAGAAAATAAGGCGGGGGGTGGGAATGAGAAGAAAAGCGTTTAAAGTTTGCTTTTGGAGTTTGGTCTGGCTTTCGGTTTTGGGGGTTGTTTTGTTGGGTTTTTTTTTTTGTTTTTTTTCGGGGAGGGGGAATAAATAAATAAATCTCGCAACCTGCCATCTCTGCCTTCTCAAATGCTCGCCCAGTCAGTGGTAGCCATTTTCATCTAAGGTACAGTAAAAGGAGAGAAAAAGGAAAGAAAAAAGCCAAGCAAAGAAAAGAAAAAAAACAACCCGCACATAAAAAAAAACAGGAGCGGCGCAGGTCGGGCCCGCCACCGCTCCAGCCGCTCCGCACCCGCGCAACGCCCGCGGCTCGCTCTGCCGCCCCGCAGACTGCGGATTTTTTTTTCCCCTCCTTTCCCCCCCCCCCTTTTGTTTTTTCTCCCCCCCCCCCCTTTTGCCGCAGTCTCCGTCCGGCGCTGGGGCGAGTCCCGGCAGCACCGCGGCGGCGACGGGCTGATTTATCGCTGCTCCAGCCCCGGCTCGCAATTATGTCACTCTAAAGCACGCACATGCGGAGACCGAGCAATTTTTGGCCAGCTCAGAGCCACCCCCCCAAAAAAAAAAAATTAATAGTAAAAAAATTAATTTAAAAAAAGAGGCTGTGTGTGTGGAGAAATCCAGGAGAGAGCCGGCGCCCCCCGACCCCCGCCGCAAAATAAAGTCTCAACAAAAGTGGCGGGGGCGGCCGGGACGGCGGAGCGAGGCGGCGCGGAGGGAGGGAGGGATGGGGGGATGGTGGGATGGAGGGAGGAGGGATGGAAGGATGGAGGGAGCGAGGGATGGAGAGAGAGCAGGGAGGAGGGAGGTTGGGAGGGACGGAGGCACCTGGCAGCCGCCCCCCCCCCCCGCGCCCGCCCCCTCCGCTCCCCGCGGTACCTCCCGGGCCCGGCTCCGCCGGCGCGGAGGGGGGCTGGGGGGACCTGCCGAGCCCTCCCGCCCAGCCCGGTCCTGCCTGCCAGCGGTTGCAGCGCACTGCCGGTGCGTATCCGCATGTCTATGTGGACATCTATACATAAATACGGTCATATCCACCTATGTATGTGCATACCCACATGTATACGTGCATACAGTGGGGGGTTATGTGCTCGGGAGCCGCTGGCATCCCCTCTGGCAGCAGCGGGATGCAGACCCTGGGGCAGGAGCCCCCAGCTCTCCTAGCCCCAGTGTTTGTGCCAGTCAGGTGCAGTTACCACAGGACCCCTCGTGTCCCTGGGCTGCTCTCACTGCCCACCGGTCAAATCGGTCCCCTGGGCCAGGGTGTTTGGGCACCCGGACAAGGGGCTGCAGCTCGGCCCATCACCAGCCCTGTTCAGTTTGCCTGTTCTTTCCCGTTGCATCCTTTAATGGTAGAGGGGGAAAAAAAGGCAAATCAGTATCAGAAATGCTGGTGCCACTGCTATAATTCAGAGGGTGACACAATCCCTGAGGATTTTGTACCAGCACTGTGGGCTCTGCTGGATTCCCTTGGCTGCACCCAGGGTCAGGACACGGTTACAGTTGGAGAAGTTTCAGGGATGCCTGTATCACTTCAGCCCCTCAGATGCATTTGCAAGTCATTGAGAGTTCCGAGCAAGGCAGGAGGCACTTCTGAGAGCCTGACACTGCACGCGGGACAGTCAGATGCTTACAGGGCTAATAAAACCCAGGATAAGCCCCCCAACAACGCACAGCACACAGGGCAGGAGTCTGGAACTGTTTCCTGCAGTTGCACCACAGCAACAAACTGATTATTCTTTTGCCCACACATTCAATTTAAGAAATATTTCCAGATTTCCAGTATTGCTGAGCTCCAAACTTTGGTGCAAGTGACTTTTGCCCTGCTTGGCAAAGGGATGCTGCAGGCTGGCCTCCTATATGTCCAACATTGAGAAAACACTGAATCTCCGTGGAAAATCCTGCCTCTTGCCCATCCATGGCTTGGAAAAGGGGTAAGTGCAGGAGAAACATATAGAGCAGAGGACACTAGACACCTGAGGGAAAGGGGAGAGTGGTCATGACTGACTGCCTCCCCTGCCCGATGGAGACTCCAGTGAAGCTGCTTTTCCCTCTTTGCAACAGTGCTGCTCTTCCCAGAGTGTTTGAGACACCTAGATGGGACACTAGGAGGGAAGGAACCTGTTCCCATGGGCAAGGACCAGCTCTGGTGTGCTCAGTGCCCTCTGGCCACAGGACTGTGAAGGAGCAGCAGCGAGACACAGAGGCACCACCCCCCCTCCCAAGGCAGGAGTCCTTGGCAGTTCCTGCTCGGGCCCCTGCTCTTACCCTCATCCCTACAGATGGCTTTATGGCAGCTTGGAAGTTTCTGCAGAAGCCGGGGCAGTGGGGGGCCAGGTTACTCCAGCACACAGGTACCCCACTACACCACACACTTGCACACGTGTACCCCAATACAATGCTACACCTGCTCACAGGTACCCCATTACACAGGTACTCCATTATACCAGTACCTCAGCATACAGGTATCCCAGTTCTCAGGTACCCCACTACAGCACTACACCTGCACACAGATACCCCATTACACATGTATCCTGCCACACAGGCAGCCCAGGACTCGGGGTCCCTGGCATTCAGGTAGGCCAGTACTCAGGCACCCTAGTACACCACTACATCTGCATACCGGTACCCCTGCACACAGCTGTACCTGCACACAGATACCCCAACATACAACCCCCAGCATCCAGATACCTCATTACCCTGGGCAGGACCCTCCAGCCATGCCAGTGCCCCACCAGGCACCACACTGGGCTCACCAGCGGTTTTGCCATTCTCCCCAGGAGACGAGGTCGGTGCAATTTCCTTTTAATTACAAACGCCACAAGAATCACTCCAAAGACGATGCCAAAGGCCGTTATAAATTACGAGCTGACTTGCTTTAAAAAGTGTGATTGTAGGGAACAATGAAGGTGGCTTCCCCTTGTTGTGACAAATTTGCATTCAGCCCATGGACTACGGCAGTGCTGGATTTCTGAGGAAAAGTTACCAGTGGCCTGCCTGTGAGACAGCTGGAATTCATATTAGAATATTTTTAACGTGCTCTTACAAAACCTTTGGCACATGCCTATTCCACTCCTTTTAATGATGTTGACTTCATTTCCTTTAATATGGGGGGGGGAAAGCTACACCACCAAGACTTAATTAAATTAATAAGAAGGAACAACAATAAATAATTCCAGTTGCCTTACTGCATGGTTGCAAAAATATGGATCAGGGTGTTGGACTGACACAACTGAACAACTTTGCAGAAGAGTTTTTTAGACCAGCGACCTACTGGGTTCCTCAGCCCCCTGCTCTCCCTCTCCTGCCAGGGATCAGGAGCACCCGGGAGAGTTTTAAAACCAGCCCCAGTTACCACCCGGCCCCGTAGCAAACCTGGAGATCGTGGCGGGGGGTGGAGGGGGGCGCAGCACCTCCGCACCTCGGCGGGCTGTGTGCGGGCACACTGTGCGGGCACCGGGCCTGCGTGTGCACACCTATGTCCAAGCCTGTGTATGTGTGTGTGACTGCCTGCCGTGTGCGCGCGCCCCCCCCGCGCCGCCAGCGCCCGCCAAGCGCCCCCTGCAGGCGCGCGGCCGCCGCCCGCCCCTCCTGCCGCCCCGCCCCACTCCTCCCTCCACCCCCGACTCGGTCGCAGGGCCGGGCGCAACAGCGCCCCCTCCCGGCGGGTTGAGGCGGCCCGGCTGTGGCGAGGCGGGAAGCGGGAGAGCGCGGCCCGCCTGAGGCGAACGGGCGGCTGAGGCGGCTGCGGCAGCCCCCCCCCCCCCCCGCATAACGTTTGGGTCTGTGGCGGCCGAGATGAGGCCACCCAGTGCTACCAGACCCAACCCAACCGGGGAAGATGATCCAGATTAAAATCGCAACGTAAAACGGGGCTTTGGGCAGCTTCAGCCGCTGCTTCTGTCAGCCACGGTGCGTGGGTCCTACCTTAGTAGAGCCTGGCCTTTCCTGTCCTGCCACCTGTGTATGGAAAGGAGAAGGTCGGGTGTTTCCCGCTCCTTCCCCTGGCTTCCTGGTCACCTCCATAATCCCAGAGAGTTTTCTGAAGAGGAGTGAGGAGACAGACACGGTGCTCCCCGAGGAAGACCAAAGGCATATTTCCCACAACCCACCTCCTCCAGGGACACCCTCAGTGTGACCCTTCAGAGGCTGTCCTGAGGGCAGAGCCCCGCCTGTCGCGGTCTGTGAGGATCTGGGGTTCCAGCACACTGCAATTAGCGCCCAGGTTCTCCCCTCTATTTACCTAGAGGGAAGGATGCTTCTTCACACCACCAAGCAGATCTCCCACAGGAGACAAAATGTGCTCAGTAAAACAGAAGATAGGCAGGTGGCTTCAGCATTAGGGAGCATTAATACAGCTGAGGACAGGTCTTCAGCTGATGTAAATAAATGGATTTGCACTGCCTTCACATGCTCATTTACAGCAGCTGCTGGCTTGGCCTGGCCTGCCCATGGTCTTAGAAATGGATGTGCTTCATCCTGCTTCTCCCTTCCAAACCAACCCAGTAAGGGCAGCTCTGATGAATTTATTTAGCATAACTGCTATTGTTAGTAAGAGTTTCAGAGCAAAAAAGTCTTTATCTGGCTGTTTGGTGTTAGCCTTTTCTGGTTTTAGCTATAAAATGTTGCAACCTCATAAATAGTCACTGCCTGTTACCTTATGTCTATCACTTTTTTTTTTTTTTAAGCTTGAGGAAAACGATCCCTGTGCACTAGGAGTGTTGCTGTGAAGGACATTTCCTGGTGTTTCCCCAAATGACATTGATATACATACAAGAGGATGAAACACTTCACCTTAAAGGTATAGACGTATGTATTCATACCAGCACATTGGTATAACCACATAAATGCTAAAACTGATTGTAGAGAGCAGGGGGATTCTGCATCTCAGCATGTCCATGCATAGATTTGAATGCTATTTTCCTTGGACCTTCTGGGATTTGTTTCCTGAACCTCAGCAGAAATCTCCTTTTACACTGAATTTTAGGGATTCTAACCTGCCAGAGGACTTCCCAACACAAGCCATATAAATGTTTTGTGTCTGCTTCCGTGAGTGACTCACTTGTTAGCATTTGCTAAGTGAAAATACAAATGTTTACCTGCCCAGCCCATTTATTTTTTTTTTACCCATGTAATAAAATATGACACTAGAGGGCGGCCTGTTAATGTAATTCAATAATGAACTTGCAGTGGCTGCACATGCAGGCACAGCACGGTCCTCTGCTTCAAGCCAGGGCTGTGACTGGAAGCAGGCATGGAAATGCCATCTTCCCCCCTTCTGAGACAACCACCGCTTCCCCACAAACACGAGGAATATCCAGAGTGTAATTCCAGAACCCAAACCAACAAATATTCCCAAGAAATGTGATTTGCTAGCTGATGGACACGTTGTCTTGCGAGTGGTCCCGCATTTAGCACTCAGTCCAGCTGGGAGGAGAAGGTGGCAGGAGGTATCCTGTCTGTTCCCTGCTGCCAAGGCCTTGTCCTGCCCCAAACCATTGCACCTACCTTTAAACCTAAGACAGTGCTGCAGTTGCAGCCGGGTTTTAGGAGTCTGCACTGCAGTGCAGTGAAGACAGTCCCCACTGAGACTCCCAAGTCTCTGCACAGCCTTCCTGTGACCAAGGAGGTCTCTTACAGTTCCAGAGACTGGTTTGCTTGTGTCAAATGAGGTTAATAGCTGCATGCACTTTAATTAATTAAAGAACACGAGTATTTTTAGAACACCAGACACAATATGCGTCAGAAATACCAGGTATTAGCTAAGTACACACTGCTGTCATTATTGATATTTACATTTTGTACTGCCTGGAAGCTGGGATTTCTTTGTGGTAGGCTGCTGACAGCAATACCTTTTCTCCCCAGATTTAAAATCTGCTCGTCAAACGGGAGCCAGCAGGCAAAAGTGATGTCAGACAGGCTGAGGTAAGACCAAGGGCGTGGGTCATAGCACCATGAGCACTGCCAGAGACCCATGACACTGTAGGTTGTTGCACAGGAACCGCACCACAGGTGGGTTTTAAGGCATCCTTGCAGCTTGCTCTGCAAAAGCTTCAAGAGGCTTTGAGTGCTGTGAGGCTATCAAAGGCAATTCAGCATGTTCAGGAAAGAGGGGAACGTTTTAAGCTGAACTTCAGTGGAACTTTCTTATTGTCTGGAGCAGAAATCGGCCTGAAGTTACAGATGGAAAGAACTTAAATTAGTGGCCGCTTTTCTGAAAACTGATGTTCCTTAGCATTTAGTAATAACATGTCCTCAGTTTTTGCTAAATTGCAAACGAGCAATTAATTTTTCAGCACTTGTGCAGAATACTTTAAAAATGGAAACATGAAAGTCTTCTATTAAAATGAAGTTTATAGTATGCACCTGCCACTAATGTACTGTACACTGTCTTCCACTCATTATAGTGATGATTTGGGTTGAGATCAAGAGTCATATAGTGAAAATCACTTCAACACGTGCCTGTTCATATGCATAAACTCCTGTGTACCAGATGGCAAAATATAATGACATCTTAAACAGCTAATTGCATAAACCTTGTAATGCAGATAATTGCTGAACCAAAGTATGAGTTAATAATTTCCCACTGTATTGCCTGGCTTGACACTAATTCCAAAGGAAAGTTGTGACAATTCTAACACACTAAAGTTCACCAAGCGGTAATTAAAACTAGCACTTAAAATCATTCGACTTTCAAACCCTTAATTACAATTCAGTGGAATCACTTTGTAGAAATCTAACATTTATAGATAGTTACATGATAGCTGTTATTTCATCATCATCCCTTTCATGGTGTTCCTCTAAGGCATGCTTCAGGAAGTGTGTAGCTCTCCCTGGAAGTCTGAGGTTGCAATGATTTCTGTACCAGTGGTCACTGGGAAACACTTGGAAAACAGTGGCCAGCACTAGGAGTGAACATATGTACTGCTGCAGGTTATTTTTTCAGTTTACACTTAAAGCAGCATGGCAAGTAGTAGTTTTTAATCACCTGATGATATATAAATGTAAATAAGCAAGGAGCCACTACCATGAAATGTATCACTTTTCAAAGAGTGGCTTTAAGAATTGAATTGTTTTGGTTGGACTGATTATACAGAGACTGACCTCAAAGACAGGCCTCTAACACATCATCAGCTGTTGCTGTATATTGGAAAAGCTGCCATGGGACTGAAACGATGAAGAATGGAAATATAATTAATGATGGTAAATACAGTTTTAGGAGAAATAAGCCTTATCAGACAAACCCAATTTCTTTCTTCGATGAGGCGCATCAAATAATATGATGAAGGTAAAACCTAAATGATAAAGGTCAATGAAGAGATGTGATATTTTTTATGGAGATTAGAATTAACACTGGATGATATTCTGATCAAAAACATTAGAAATAAGCAACAGAGCGTGCACTAATTAGATTAGGAATTGGCTAACAGCCTGTTAAAAAGTAGCTATGAATCAGGAGGCGTTATCAAACAGGAGAGTTTTACCAGGATCAGCATCAGGTCAGACACTAGTCAAATGTTTTTTTCAATGATTTGGATGTAAACACTGTAAAATTCACAGCTGATAAATTTGAGGATGACAAGAACATTGGTGGAGTGACAGACAATGATGAGAGTGACACTCCAAGTGATCTCAGTTGCTTGATGAGCTGAGCCCATTCAAACACAATTGGTTTTAATACAGACAATATAATATTATGCAGTTTCTGGTGCTCGCACTTTTAAAAGATCATTGGAAAACTGGAGAGGGTGCAGAAAACAGCCACAGAGAGGATTTCAGGGCTGAAGAAAGTGCTTAATGGTGAAAGACTTAAAGCACTCAATCTGCCTCGCTTACTGGAAAGAAGACTGAGACGTGACAGGAGTATAATGAGTGAGTATATAAGTATCTATGAGATCTGTCTGGAATTATGTGCTGGATACTGATGACATTTTTAATCTTTCAGAGAAAAATGGGTATCTGCAAGTTGATGTCAAACAAATTCAAGTCAGAATTTAGGTGGTTGTTCCTAATAGCAAGAGTGGCTGAAGGCTAACTTTCAAGGCACAAAGTGGATACTGTCTTTTTTTGGTACTTCCAAAGCAAGACCAGAAGACCTGCTGTAACCAAAAAACAAGTCAGTGCATTTAATATAATTTAATAATGGCACATGATGATTTGCAATATATCAAGGAGCTTTCCCTAGCCTTCAACCCCATGAGTCTTTACACAATCAGCAGAGATGTTTCCTAAGCATTTAGGAGAAGGTGTGTACACCTGTGCAAAGGAATAATCAAGTAATAACAAGCCTCACACATTTCATGGGCTCTCCAGGCCCAGGCCAGGTGTGCAGGTATCACACATTCACATATCTCTAATAAGATTATTTAAAAGATAGAGACTGAGTTTATGTGTTGATGGAACTACATTAAAACCACCAAAGGGAGCCCCTGATCAGTGGATCTGTCACTAGAGAAGCAGTGACCCTGTTTCCAGGCATCTTCTACCTGGAAGTGTGTTTTATTCACAGTGTGAATAAGACAGTTCTGGAATGGAGTGGGTCATAGGTAGAATATTAGGCTGAAACTTTAACCCAAGCCTCTTTTTCTGAAGCAGTCCTGGCCTCAGCGATTGATTCCCATAGGAAATGCTGACAGTCACTTGTGCTGCTCACACAGCTTCCTGCCTCTGCAGCCACAGAGCCCCACCACGGCAGTGCTCCGACATGTATCCTATGTGTAGTTTACATCCTACAAACCTGTTCCTTCCCTACCCCTCCAAAATGTTCAACGACTGTCAAAACCATGAACACACAAACCCCTTCAAGACTCTACAATGTCACCACGCTGTGCCTACAGTTACAGCTCAGTGTAATGCAGAGGAAGAGAAAGCAGGGGCCTCATCCCAGTTCCCCCAGCTCTAGCTCAGGTCTCAGGTTCTCAGGGCTCTCCCACCTAAGTTTGGACAAAGCACAGTTCAGCCTACCCTAATGACCTGCTAGGCCCTGATCAAAGCTGGGAGCAAAACTCTATAAACTCAGATAGCATAGACTGATTCTGTGCAGGAGGTCAGGATAAAGGCTCGACACAATCCCTTCTGCCCTTAAACGTTTTTATTAGCCCATGAAACCTAACTGCCAGGAGGCTGTGTTATTACTGGTTTTACAGATGGATGTATCCAGATCCAATACAAAGTATTTTTAAGCTCAGGTCTCCTCTAGCCTCCCTGCAGCCTTTCCAACCATCCCTGCTGTGGATGGGCAGCCTTCTTCCTCTGTGGGAGCAGCACTGGCATGTACAGCGGGCAAGGGTCAGGTTTTTTTGCCCCTAGAAAAGGACACTCCAGGAAAGATGCCATTCTAGGTGGTTATATTCTTTTGAGTCTATACTAAGTATCCTTTGTAAAATCACAGCTCAGGTGACTGCGGCAGGCTCTGCAAAGTAACTCCATCCCGTAGAGCTCACTATACTTCACATGTTGCATGAAGAGATGGCACTTTTTTTTGTATCCATCTCCTAATTATTTACTTTTGGCAGCCTCTCAACTGTCTGTAGCTAGCTGGGGTTGAGAGCCTAGGGTCAGTCTTCCCTCACACACTCCACCAACTGCAAGGTAAATGAGCCTCCAAGGTGATCCTCGCGGTTTCCCCAAGGGCACTGTTCTTTAGATCAATTTCAGTGCAAACCTCCGTGAAATGTATGAATTTTATTCATTTGCTATATATATATAAGTGAAAAATATCATTTATGGTATTTCTGTCTATGGATCTGCACCATAACTACTACAATTTATCCATACAAGGGACACTGATAACTCAACAACCAGCCAAAGCAAAAAAAAAAAGACACTGAGCAGCATTATTAACTGACAGCTCAAATGCAAAAAGTTTGGAGGACATTGAAATTGTCAGTGATGGCAAAGCCTGGACAGCCAGAAAGTCTCAGGGACTGAGGCAGAGATCGATCGAGTGGCTGATGACCTGCCTTTTGGGTTTGCAGTGATGCTGGTAATCACCTCTAAGCAGGAAATTGTCCCACTGATTGACTCAGCAACTTAAAATGAACACAAGCTGAAATGATTTTCTGGGAAGGATGTAATCTCAGGAACTTCTTTCTCTTCAAAATAACAGAGAGATCCAGGACATGGAGCTATGATGTGAAGGTGACTTATTTCTCAATCTGTGAACATAAACTGGTCTTTCTCTTTTCTTTCAATAAGAAGAAGTCTGATGGGGGTGGGTTATCTTCCAGAAGTGGAAATCTAGAAAACAAGAAAAAATATAGTGTCATATCTGCTGTTTGCAACATGATGTTCTGCTTAGGCTTTCTAGATGCTTACTACATCAATGCACATGTAGAGTAAAAAAATTCTGATTATGGATTTTATCAAAACAGAATTCAGTACTGAAAACATAACATCAATTTTGAGTTTAAATAACAAATGCTGCTTAAATTGAATCAATCTTCATCAGTCCCTTTCTAACCAGCATTTAGGAACACTAAAATAGTGCTAATTTAATATTCCCTAAACATGAACATAAGTCAGAGATCTCCTACCTGGCTGTGGTCTTCTGGTACTCTTCAGAGCAGGAGCCATCTTCTCATCTTCTCTTTTCTTCAGGGGGTTTTTAGGAAAAGGTCAGCTGCTACATTCTAGCTTCTCCTAAAACTGCATGCCTGTCTTTGCTATGCATCGTATGTGTTCTGGTATCCAAAAACATCAGAGACAGATTGAAAGATCTGTTGGTAGGTAGAGAAGACAATCGGGGAAGAACAGGCCTCCAGATTCTGTTCTCTGTGGAGCAGTTGGCCTCTACCACTAGCCCTATAATTAACCTTATAAAATGCAATATCACCTGGAAAGGGGAATAAGCTCCCAGAACTGGTGAAAATCACTGGAGATTTATCACTTTTCCAGATGAACACCTGGCAATGGATTTTCTTTATCTTGCCTAATTTACCTTTGATTTCTAAGACCCTAAGGCACTTAGAGATCAGAAAACAGTTCGTTCTATCAAGAAAAAGAAATGCATCTCTTCTTAGCATCAGTTCTCAAATTGTTCTTTCACACCCCACTATCCCCATGTGTAATTACTTGCAGGTGTCAGCTGGAATATGGTGTCTTGTCTTCTCAAGTGCTTTGGCCAGCAGGGACCCAACAAGCTTTGGTTTACTGTGATTAATAGATTGGCCATTGGTCTAAATGACCACTGGAAAAGGATATCTTGTAAGATAAGAGCTTCCATTGTCAGTGATAGGGATTGCTTCACCTTGGATGTTCCAAAGCAGTGTTTCTGGAACAGTTTGGACCCAGGTCTGAAAACAGTGAGACACACATAGACATACAGGACTCTGCAAGAACTTGTAATTCAGGTGGTTCAATTCCACTATGGGCACCAGAAGAAGGAAAGGAAACCTGTGATCTTGATCACAATTAGACCCAATTTATACATGTTATTTACTTATCCACTGCATATCCCACTAATTTAGGTTCTTAATATGGGTGTGTATCACTGTCTTAAATCTCTCCAGCAGTGATTGTTGTCTGCTTTGGTAATTGATGATTTCATTACACCTATTTCTGTGTAGCTGTCAGGAGAGGTTTTGTTGTTTCAGCTATGTGAGTATATGGAAGAGCAGTTCTCCAAATCTCCAACTGAACTAGGCAGTGGCTTCAGGGAAAAAAACCTGAAGATTGCCTGCAGAAAGAGAACAAACTGTAGAAATTTTTGTGGTCCAGCAGACTGGCTGCTGGAGGCTCTTCAGGTAGCAGGAAACCTCTCTCAGAGGGTTTCAGCAAGGCTTTGACCTTTATAGGGTGGCTGTCAGTGTTGCATAACCTCAGGAGCATCACCACTATCATTGACTTATTGCAGAGCAGCAGCTGTTTCATGCACTATGTTCTTCAGCACAGCAATACTTATCAGTGCTTTTCTGAACTCATGTCTTGTCAGTAAGATTTTTTTGCTGTGTCTCTCATTTCTAGTTAGAATGTAGAGTAATAGTAAGACAAAAAAGCTCTAAAAATTAGAGAACTCAGAGTTACGAGCCGTTTTTGTAAACGGTGGCCAGGGCTGATTTCTAAAAGCTAATTCAAATTCATTATTTAGTTCAAAGAATAGATCCTCACGCTGTTTAAATTTTGTTGTTTTATTTTAAACCTCCCCTACTTCTCAGTTTCTTCAAGTGATTTGGTTTATTCACAGCATTCTGGAAGGCTTCTCCCCCTAGATTATTTTATCTTGGTGACTGAGGTGACCTCTGTATAGTTGAACACAGATCCATGCGTGTGCAGCTCCTACTAATGCTGCTCCATGGGTCTTAACATATGAGCAGGGACATGAGAATAGGCCCCTTGCTGGGTGCTTGACTAGATGTTGTGGGTTTTTTTAGTGTTGATCCAGATCACTCAGAGCAAACACTGCTGTTATTAGAAATCAGTGCACTTACTGGGACCACTGAATTCAACCTCTCTTTCCTTCTCATTCTTTCATGTGGGAGCTGCTTAGTGGGTTTTGCAAGGTCAGGGTAAATACTTCATAGACACAAGCTGGAATCCAAGGTTACTGCATGAAGTAGCATTATTTGGTGCATTCCCTTTCATTTGCCATGCAACGATGTACAGTTAAGCCTCTCCACTGAAGAAAGGGTAGGTTTTTTAAGGTGTAAATTGGGACTTGGATGTTTTGGATCTATCTGTGGCTCCACCTAGGCGGAATAGTTGGAGCTTTAACATTCAAAACAAAACGGAAAGCTAAAGGAGCTTTGAGCATTAACATTTTCTGTCTGTTTTACCTGGTTTTAGCATCTTTAGTGGTTCTCAGAACTGCAGACTCCCCATTATGCTGGTATTCATGTGCATATAAGTTAAGTGATGACAGAACACTTTCAGTCATGAAGTTGAAGTCTTCAATATGTTTTGTGAAACTGATGCGTCTTGTACCATCTGTAATCTCACTCCACTGCAGTTCAGGGACATGCAAATGTTGAATCATTATTATTTACTAACCATACGAAAATAATTACTGATTTCAGTGTAATTTGTAATGAACACGTGTGCACATCTGAAAGGAGAAATGCCCAAGTCAAGATGTGTTCTCTCAATCTCTTTTCTGCTAGGAGGTTTTCTGCCTTTAAGCCATACTTGGAGATTTTAGAGGTTGTTTTTTTAAAAGTGTGCGATCCTTGGAGATGTTTGCTGAGCTATAATTCTGGGTGCACTAGGGACCAATGAACTAAAGTCAAGTCAAACATGGGCAGGCAGCACTGTGTTTCAATGCCCAGCCTTTCAGGAATGAGTTTACTTAGTTTAAATCTTCGCTTTTTACCTCACTCAATGCTTTCAGGCTTTCTCTAGAAGCTTGAACAAGATGATAGCAGAGCACCATGATAGAACATTGTTTTTAAGAAAATCTGGCCACAATTCCACCACCTACATTATGGGCAGAACCTCATATCAGGGCAGAAGTCTTGAATTCAGTCCTGCAGACACTGAGGCTCACTTCTGAAGACTAAACCAGAGGCACATCTCAGGACAGAGCCAAATTCAATAATTTCAGCAAGCAGCAACTCACAGTGTTATCCATCACCTGAGGCTGACCAGCACTTCCTGTTTTAAAAGTTGATTTTCAGTGATCACAACTTTGCCAGGTACTAGCCATTAGAGGGCATTTTCCAAACTTCATGCTTTTGTGAGATGGATTTCTTTCTGGAAAAAATTTATCCAGCTAATTAATCTACCACTAAGAAGGGTGCTAGAAGAAAAATGTTTCAGTGTTACCATTTTGGTAGCTTGTCCTTCAAAAACCCTGACAAGATCCTGATTTGAAAGTGACAACCAGGAGACAGGCCTACATCATCTGTTTCTCAAGAAGTGCTTTATAGTAGCCTCAAAAATTTGTCAAATCTGAAAAGCCTTTACAAACTCAGAGTTTGTACACACTGAGCAAAAGTTTTCAAGCATTTAGCTGCTCAAGTCAGTGCAGGTTTTACAGGGAACAGGCACCATTTGGGCAGAGAGCAGAAAGCCCGTCTCACCGTACAGGGGGTTCATGAATGCTACTCTACCACCTTATTTCAAACATTTGCTAACTTTTGGGTGCTCCCTCTTGCATTCCCAGCAGTGCCCTGTGAACATCCCCTCTTGGTGTACAATTAAATGTAACTTACAAAGCAGGTAATGAGTTAAAATAACCATGCCCCTGTTGCCTAGTAGGAAATACGTCTCTTAACTGATACTAATGGATGGCAGCTATTAGTTACTCCAACATTAAGGTGCATTCATATTGAAATTTTGCACTGACATGACAATGCATTTGATTAAAATGCAAAAGAATTATACATTAACTGCCATGTGGCTGGATGGAAGCATAATTTAGCTGAGTCTGCAGATGCAGTCATGCAGGTGTTTCCATAATTCTGATTCAGTTGGTAAAACTGTGGATGTTCAGTGGCCCTCAAATCATATAACCAGCATGGTTCAGTTCCTTGTGAAAGGGATTCCTTGTGCCTTTTATCAGGTACAATCACTGGATTCCTGAGCAAAACTTTTGTGAATCACACAACATTTAAGTGTCAGGTGTTTTGAAGGAAGCTATGAGAGACATCAGGTATTTCAGCTTGCATTTGTTAACCCCAGAGCTAGTGTAAGGGGAGGATTGAACCTTTGTGAGAACCTTTCCTCATTCTGAGAAGGGGCTTCTTACATAAGATAGAATCAAAGTCTGGATTGTGTCTGATTTGCAGTTTTTTAAGCTAGACTTGGCCTTATGCACCTCCTTACAAAATAGTCAGGTACATGAAAAGCACTGCGTGCCAGAGCTTTTAAAAGCAGATTCACATTTTGTGTTTAGGCCTATTATTAATAAACACAGTCTTAACAACTGCAACTATCGCTCCATTTAGTTTTCATAAACAAGATGATGCAGGTTACTTTCCGTGCAGAGCCAGAGACCTCAGCCCAACATGCAGACGGGTCCACAACAGCCAGCAGAAGCTCCTACATCCTTAAGGACATGCACATACAAAACGTCTTTGCTGGACTGAGAACTTGTTGAAGGCAGGAAACAGTGATTGGCAGCAACGGACCACAAAAAATAGCCAAGGAAAGCAGGGAGAGACCTTACAGGAGCAGCATTCCCCCCCACAGCTCTGGCTCAGCCAAGTGGTAGGGCTGTGGCACGGGGGGCTGCAGTGGAACATGGCTGCTGCTTTTCCTACAGCATTTTCCAGCCCATAGGTCTTTCCAGGCTGGGAACATCTAGCCCTTTGCTGCATTTGGGAGCAGGCTGACGTAACTTTTGGAGAATCACAGACTTCATCATCAGAACACAGTGTGAAGCAATCTAGCTAATGTGCAGCTTTGTCTAGAATCTTTGAGGGTTGAGCACAGTTTGAAAGAAAAAAAAAGCAAGTCAGAGTCAGTTTCCTCCTTACTTCAAGGGTCACTGTGTTTACACATTTTGAAAGAGTTACTGAACTAATTTGTAAAAGAATTTTATATATTAAGGAAAAATAAAGACCTCACAAGAATTTTAGTCCACCAGCAACATATGGAAACAAGAAAAATCTGTCCTCAGTTGATGAAATATTTATCATTGAAATCCCAGACATTTGCATCCAACGTAAGGGCAAGACAAGTCTTATGCATAACCTCCTGGAGAATTCAGTTAAAAGCAGTTTTGGATACCTGTAAGTAATTATGCTATCACATTCTCTAACGGATTTAATTCAGGCCAAGTAGCAACTACTGTATGTCCAAAAGATAATGAATTAAAGCAATGCTTTGGCATATCCCCTTTCTGAAATGTTAGCAGCCTCTCAAGTGACTTGAAAAATGGGCTTCAATAAATGGACTGGAAAATATATGCAATTAAATTCAATCAATAAAGCTGTCCTTGACCAAAGTCCAAACATTAAAAACAACTCCAATTGAATTATGAGAAATCCTTTTCTGATTTTAACTAGATTAGTTTAATCACATGTGCTCCAAAGTTGCGTGCCATTCCTCGGTAAGTTTATGGAAACAAAAAACAACATACTCCTCCCTGCCTTTCACTTCAGCCCAGCTTTAGCTTTTCCTTAGAGAAAAGCACTGCTCTAGAAGAGCCATTTTCTTATTAACAAGGTCACTCATTCAGAAGAAGATGGCAGAGCAGGGTCCCAGGTGACCCTAGTTACCAGCCTTCTGTCTTTCTCCTTCACCCATAAAAATCCTCATCTCTGTAACTACATGGGCTCTTTCTTTCCTCTTGGTGAGGAATAAAAATACGGCCAAAATCCTGAAAAATCTACTCACGGTCTAAAAGCTCTTCCAAATCCCAAAGTAACTAGAAGGTTTCCATTCCCCCCCCTTTCTTGAGCTTTTTTTTCTACTGTACTGATATAACTGGCAATAAATACTAACAAAATCAGAGGTGCTCCAAATTCTTGTGAGAATGCACAGTACAAGCCACAGAGAGAAGCAAATTGGAAAATAAAAATCTTTCACAATTAAAAAAAAAAATGGCAATTAAAAAGTCAGAAGCTTCTAGAGAGAAGTTATTTTGCAACAATCAGACATTGCAAGAGCCCCTACAAGAGAGTATGTATATAATAAAATCCTCACAGACAAGCCCAGCTTGACACATGCCAACTAGTGCAAATTTATGGATTTGAAAATCTGTACTGAAGCACCTACCCCAGCCCCCCATTACCTCAGAGGGAGCAGAAGTTCACCTCTTCCCTTCCCCAGGGATGCAGGAACAGCTGACAAAGAACTTCACATAAGCCAAACAGCCATCAGATGGGAATCACTACACAAGTCTACTTGCCTGCAGGAGATTTGAACCAGCAACACCTGTGAGATAAACATTGCTCAGCTGGTTCTCCAAGCCATCCTGTACAATGAAAGTATTCTCTCGAATGCAGGGGGAAAACAGAATACTAAGTTATTTTAGATCTGACCTTTCAGCCATAAAGCACCTAAGATATGAAATAGATGGATCTGGAGAAATAATCTGTAAGTAGCCAAGTGTTTGTTGAATTTTTACTCTTTGGGGACTTGCGGTTTTTCTGCAATTCTTTCCAAAATCAACGCTGAATTTCAGTAAAATGATTTGCCTAAGATAAAGAACAGTAGATCAGAAGCAAAGTTATTTCCTGCCCTATAACAAGAGAAGTAAAGCATTGCTACTAGAAAGACGGAGTAAAAGTGTTGGTGGCATCCCACAAACATACCCCCACAAAAGGTGTATTCAGATCTTTAGTGGGATACAGAGCTAAACGTGACTAAACTTAACTGTAGAATAATATGAAATTTTACAATAAGAATAATATCACAAATAAATGCTCAATGCTGCAGTTATGAGATTGGGGAAACTTGCCTTGATTAAGACTTCTACTGACTTCATTTTGACCACAATGGCTGTTGTGGGGAGCCCAAGCTGATTAGCAAGACACCTGAAAAAGACAAATACCTTCCTGCTAACAGCAGAACCTCTGCCTTGGACAATCTCTAGCTGTTTGCACAATTACTGTGATGCCCAAGAAGCTTGTATTCCCTTAGCAACCAAAGTTGGCACCTGTGATATTTGTTTTCAGAAACTGACACCAAGAGTTTGAACTTACATCTGTTTTACTGAATGATGGTAAAACAGTATTAGTAACTGCAAAAAGCAGTTCCAATTTGGACAGTACCATCCAGATCATTTGCAGCTTGTACTGCCTGTAATTTCATTCCACATCCTACTCAGAAAACGGGTGCATAGCAGAAGAACATGAGTCTTAAGCAGGCTGGGTCTTGGCAGCTTGACCTATTCCCAGCTATAAAACCTGCTTATGTAGAAGTTTTCCTAATGCCTTTTATAGTTAATTTGTGAAGGATTGTCCACCTGGTGCCTTATCACAAACTGTGGAATGAGTCCAGGAGATGGCAACAACATGAACTGCTGTGGGGGATAACAAGGACTCTGTTATGACTGGGAACGTTTGCAGTACTATAAATAACTCTATCAATATTGTGATAATGGCACTTTAAAGAGGTCTATTTTACAAGTGTTGAATGTAAGAGAGACCACAGCTGTGCTCATTAATTCTGAAGTATGCTCCTCTCTACCTACAATTTGCAGGTGTAACAATAGGAGTGTTGACTCAAAGCAGGTCTAGCTAGTGTTTGGATTAAAAAAAAGGTCACAGTAGCATGATTAGTTCTTAACGAGTCTTTATTGTGTTTGGCAGAAGGAAAGCAAATGATGATGGTTTAATTGAAAACAATAAAAGTAAAATGGAACTTTGTTACAGAATTTAGCTATACATAAATAGCTTCTCCCCCCCCAAAGAGCAAGTACCGTAATTGACAGCAGTAGATCTTTTGATAATTAATTGCAGTAAATTATCACTTGGCACAAAGAAGGCATAATTCTAATTAATTTGCAACCTTTCCAGCATAACACTGAATTGAAAATGGCATTGCTCTAATTTTTTTCAAGCTAATATAGAACTAGGAGCACAAACAACATTGTGATGCTTTCTTGGGTTTTCCTTGTTTGGAGTTGAACTGGGGTGATCCAGTCCTTTCCACACAATTGCTGTACCACACAGAGATGACCCAAATGGGCAGGAGTTTCCTGCACAGTCAGAATTAATCTGCCACAGCATGGGATAATATAATTACGTACAGAGATCTAGGCAGAGAACTGGTTCAGCTGAGGCTTGTCGGGAACATCAGTGCCTTGATTTGAGGACAGTCAGGGCTGTGAAGTGTCCCTTTCATTCTCCTTTAAAGCTAGATTTGATTTGAAAAGAAGGTATGTGATAATGTGGACAGGCCAGACTATTTAGGCAGAGCTAAGAACTACAGTATCTGTCAAATTCATCAGCCTCCATATTGTTAACAGCTTACAACTGAATTTTCTTTACCTCTGGGAATGCAAATCCCCCTTGGCAACTGCAGGGCAGAGCTCTCTGGCAAGTCCTCTCGAGGAGGTGTGATGAAGGGAGATCTACTGAGGCAGCCAGCTAACAGCACAGGCAGCTTTTAGCTCTGAGGGTTGCCGGGATGCAACAGCCAACAAATCCATTTTAAGCAGGATGCTTTGTGAGTGCTTATGGATGAGGTTCTGTTCCTCCCTTATCTTGACTAGACTTCAAGGCAAGGCTCCCCAGGCAATGCTTTGTTAATGGAATTAAGATCTGGGCCCCAAACTGTGACTTTCCACACAGCTTCCAACTCTTCGATGCCCCAAAACTTCTCTGTGTTCCTGGGAGATAATATTTACCTCCTGCGCATCAGTGTAGTGAGAATAAATTAACTTTGGGAGAGTATGTTGAGCTCCTTGGAAAACAGTTCCTAAATAAGTGCAAGTATTATCATACATTAAATCAGATCAGCTATTAAAAACAAGAACAAGTCCTCAGATCTGTAACCCTCACTACATCAGTTTCTCCCTCCTTTGCTGATTACTGTTAGCCTTGATAATAATGAACTCAAAGACGATATTAGCAGCCTAACCTGTACTATGATTTAATCTTGATTGCCACAAGATCAAGGTTTGATTTAATTGCTCTAGAATTAATTAGGAAGAGAAACAAGTTATAAAAAAGAAATTTTGCTCTAAATAAAGAAACTGTTTGCATTCAATTGGAGTTCATGTTAGAACAAATCATTAAGCTATAAAAGATTACATCTGGGCTAGAATTAAAGTCAAGCCGATTCATTAACCCAAATGGTAGCCCAGAGATTACCAACATGGTATTTCTGCTTTGGTGATCAAAGGATCAAGGGATACATGATCAGATGACCCTAATTGAAGCAATCTCCACTGAATTTTGTAAATGAACTTGAAAGTACTAAGAAGATAGTCTCTAACTTCTGTCAACGTGGAGAATATATTTGTCCTGGTGGCCTTACTTTATACATAAAGTAGGGAAAAGGAAAGAAAAGATACTGGCAATCCTTTATACAGTATATATGGCAAGAATATTTTTCTTGTGCTATGGAGAAACCTTCTCAGATGTGCTTATAGTTGTCTGTTATAGCTTTAGAAATATAGGGAATTTACAGTCAAAAACTTCATCACTTTGCTCTGTCAATGACCTCATCACACTTGACCTATAGGGAGTATCTTCTGCTGGGTTAACCCATAAATCAGCCTGCACGCAAGGGTTTTCTCTCAAAAGCTTCTCAGTTGTGCTGAATTAGGTATGATGGTTTTATTGTGTGAGCTACTGTTCACCAGGGACTGAGTACAAACTGCTGACTGTATTTCACTTTAGAGTGCAGGATAACTTGGTCCCAGTGGTGAAAGGCCACCTCTGTACCTCACTGAACCTCTGAACCTACAGATTCTTGACTCTGTGTTGAGGGGAGCTGCATATTCTTTGTTAAGGTCAGAATTACAAACTCACTTTGTGTTTCAAGTTTTAAATAAGAAAAATACACTTAAATGCTGGAAAATGATAGGTGTGTGACTTCTTTTGAAAGCCTGGTATTAGATATTAGTGAAATTCTACATGTCACTCTGTGGAAAATCAAGTCACTGAGTTCAAGAACTTCCTGAAGACAGTCTATAATTCTTGTTGTGAAAGGGGAGGAATTGGATGTGATAACTAGTGATGGACAAACTTCAAAAGGTTCAAGGCTTGTGCTTGGTTTGGATAACTGTCCAGGAGCTTTGATGCATATCCAAAGCTTATCTGGACCTCCTGGGCCTGTAAATATGGGGATGGAAATCTTGCAATAACAAGCTCTCTCAAGAGGTTTTTCTTTTTTGGTATTTTGGGCAAGTGTTTTCTTGTCATGCTGGAGATACAACAAAAATAGTAATGACAAGAAATAAGACCTGTTCTTTAGGAGTACTTCATCAAGTCTAAATTAAGAATAAATTCAAAAGCTTCTTTTAAAATTCTTTCCACATCTCCAGACCTTCTTTGGTTTAAGACAGGCAAACTTTTAAAATAAATGGGGAAAAATATGTTTTATTTCCCTCTGAAGCTCAACTATGCTACAATCCCTTTGAGTTGGATGCTGTTTTAATTTTATCTGTTTTGGTACAATTGCTTCTATGTATAACATACATAAAAATGCTGTGCAGATTTTGGGTAAACAAGATGTAGATCAAGGTAGCAAGAATACTAGCAACTTCTGAAATGTGGTTTGTGGCAATTACATAAAGTAAACTCCAACTTCCCAAGCCCAGACTTCCCATGAAACCTCACATGTATGTATGTGTGCACCCATGTAAATTTTCCTGATTGTCCATAGGCATGAAGTAGGTTGTAGCTGCTGAAACCATTTCACTCGGTTTTGTAGTGGCGATTATTTGGTTTATTTACCATAAAATGTAGTTACACAGAATAAAATGTCCTTGGATGATAAGGAGTGGGGTCCTGGATCTGGTAGAGGGGTATGGCCTCTGTCCCACGCTAGAGTGACAGAAAATGGGTACACTTCTGAGAGCTGTTTTCATGACTGGCTGAAAATGAATTAGTAGATTTATTAGGCTTGTATTTGGGAATGTGACCAAAGTACTGAAGCCAAGCCTGAGCTTCCTATATATTTGTTTTACCACTGGCAAACAGTTACAGTACATGCAATGCCTGAAACACCAGCTTAGGCAATAGTTTCCTGTGACCGAGTAACCTTGGAGGACACATAAACCCATTGTTCCACCATGCCACACTTGAGCGTGGTGCCAGGACATGGGGCAGCATCTGCCCCTCCTCATCACTTGGGGCTAATACTGGGCACTGAACACGCTTTGTAAAACCATGCACTATTTTTCTGATCTGCAAAGAATGTGCAGTAAAACAGATCTGTTGATTAAAAGCCCACAACTATTTCAGGTACAGGTGTTATTTCCAGGTCTTGTGGGTTGTAGGAAAAGAGGTGTCCTCTGCCCTGCCTCTCAGGGGAACAGTAAAACTGTTAACACTTTGAATTCGGTAGCACAGGCTGGTGGGAGAGGCTAGAAGGGAAGGTACCCCCCATGGTGGCTGGGGGAGAGGAATTTGTTTCCTCCAGGTAAGACTTGCAGGGGCAGGTGCCCCAGATGAGGTGGTGCCACTTCTTCTTAAAGACTGATATAGAGTAATGACAGGGAGAGATGAAGGCTGGAGGGCTTAAGACTTCTGGTTAACTTGTGTGCCAGTTCATTGAAGCCCTGGAACTGTAAGTGTCAAAAGCAACCACTGGCCCCATCCTTGTAGTTAAGTCACAGCAGCACATGGCAACTAGCATGGTAGCAAGACCTGGGAAGGGACTTCCTTTGAAGACCTGACTGGTCAGTGCCAAACTGACTTTTTTTTCACAACATGATTTAAAAAAATAGGGTGTTATGTGATGTTTTATGTGACTTTAAAGAGCTCTGATGAGGACCCCAGCAGGTGGGGTTCACTGATGAGCAGGAACTGGGAGCTGATCGACAACAAGACGATTTGTGGCTCCTCAGTGCTGGGAAAGAGGCCAAAGTTCTTTGTATCCCATGGTTGACATCTCCTAACCAGCATTAGCCCAGCATTATCCCTAAATAGACACGGTGTCTCTGAACCATGGGTTCATTATTTGAAGTGTTTGTTGAGAAGCTGTAGTCTGCTATTTCCATCTACCTCACACGCTGCCGTCGTTGCTGCCTGCGGGTCTGAGCCAGCGGGTCTGGCCGTGTTCCTCCTCCATGGCAGTGGATGGCCTAATCCAGCTCCAAGTCAATGGGAGTGTCTCTGTTGACTTCAGTGGAGGCTGGCTGGGGTTTTGAGGAGCTGGCTGAGCACACAGAGAGCAGCAAGCTGGGCTCTCCTGATGAGCACTGCAGCTCTTGTGTGCTGAGGAAGATGCTGTGAGCCCCATGAGCACAGTTTGGCCCCTTCATAGTTGCAACACCTACTCTGACTTGCAAGTGGAGAGCATTCAACATCCTTGCTGTGTTAGCATGGGACATCAAGTAATTGAGCACGTACAAACCCAGCCAATGCACACAGCAAAAAATACTATCCATGTTCAGGAAGCAACAAATCAGGTCTCACGCCTTTGTCAGAACTATTTAAATTGTCATTGGCCATGTCACCCTTTCTTATTTCAGCTGCTCGGTAAGCTGCATTTTGGCATCTTTGCACTTTGATATATATTTTATCTTCAGTAGCGCATATGAAATCCAATGTATTAATAACTTGGGGAATAAATTAGCATCCAAAGGTTCCTTATTTTTATCTTGTTTTTCCCTTTAACCAAGTCACAAAAAGTGTACATTTTAATCTCCAAATATTCCAGAACGGTACAGCAGAATTAGGCAAATCAATTACTTATTAGCATAACAGCACTAAGAATAGAGATCTCTGCAGAGCTTTGCAAAAGGAGGCTTTTCTACAGATGGAAAAACTTATACACAGAGTTAAAGTAAGTAAAAAACATGAGAGGAAAAGTAGTTTGAGTGTCTGCTCATGCACTCAGTCTTGCTTCCTTGTTCGTTTTTTCCAGTGTTGGCCTTTGGCTGCCCTAAAGTTGCCAGAGCATTGATTAGACACTGCGAAAAAGGAAACTGGTGGAGAGGTTAGAAGATAAACCTCAAAGGGTTTCAGGCATTCAGGGGATAAGGCTGGCTGAGGTGCTTAAATACTGGATATAACCAAAATACAACTGAGGCCTTTAATGCGATCAAGGTAGCAGCTCATCACTGGGAAGGCTTCAGTTTTCTGCCGTCCAAGAAGAGGAGCAGAACAGGAGACCATGCTTGTCCTCACAAACCCCCAAGGCCAGAGGCAGATTAATGAAGAACAGGGAAGACTTACAGAGCCAAGCTGACGCACGACATCTGTTAATGGAGAGATTTTAGATTTGCCTAAGTGGGCCTATTCCTTATCTTGTCTTCCCCTGAGACAGCCCCCCTTTCCATGTGCTGCCTCAGGAGCCAAAGTCCTAAGGGAGCAGGGACAGCATGTGGGGTGAGCTGCTCATTGCCATTCTTGATTTCCATGCTGAATTATACTCATAATTTTAGGTACTAAATGGCAATCTGAATGAGGTTCATGTCTATTTACTTAGTGTTTCTGACCTATTGGGGATGCTGGAGTTCCTTTGCAGAGGGGTAGGTAAAGCACCCACCAACTAATGAAGGGTGCTCAGTGAGGGCTGGCCTCATTATTATTAAAAAAATCCTATTGGTAAATATATAGACAGCAGAGTCAGTGGGAGGACAAATCCATTCAATCTATAGAGGGAAGAGGTCTCTAGAGATGCTTTCTGCAGGGAGGAGGATGGGTCCATCCTGGTGTGTCTTCAGTTTTGGGTCCTTTGGAGAGCTGCGGTGGGGCTTAGTGAGGTGGGAATTTCACCACCACAGTTCACACAAGCCACTGACAGCTGAGAAATGTTGGCTGTGTCCTTCAATGCAAGCCAGCGTGCAGCTGGGCAATATTCCTTACATCTTTCTCAAAAAAATCTAAAGTATCTTGGGAGAGGAATCTGTGTGCATAGCTATGTAGGCAGAGAGGCAGCCTCTGCTCTGCCTGTGCACCCTTGGAGCAGCCATCTCACCCAGAGCCACCTCTCCATGCACAGCCACCCTGTCCCAGCAGGGCTGGGGCTGCTCTGTGGCTTACAGGGTTGGTGGCATTAGGACTGTCTTTACTCCTGGCAAAGTGTGAAGCTGGACAAAGAAACTTCTCTGTTGCCTTTGGAAAAGAGAATCTATGGCTGCTCTCAACCATAGACTTCTTTTTCAAGGCGTGGCATTTCAAGGCATGGCAACTGATGAACCCACTTCCTAGAGAGTCAAGAAGTGAAGGCAGATGGATGTTGGGAGCATTAGTAGTGAAGAAAATCCTTACTCAGAGTTTTGCAGCTGCAGGCTCTAGGATTTTATACAATGTTTGCAACATAGTTCAGGGGAAATTTGTGAGCAAGCTTTTCTGTATTCAAAGTGAGATGCGTACCTCATTGCTACACCTGATTTTAAGAAGCAGGATTACAGGTTTTCCAAAGTAAAGGAGTTGTGTTTTCGCAAATAGTAAGCATTTTTTTAAATCAACTTTTTGAAACATCAGTAAATAATTTATGATGATTTTGCTACCTGGCTTCTAATGCTGCTAGGGGATGGTGCATATACAGACACCTAAAGGGCAGATGGCTGAAAAAGGAAAACAAGGTACCCAGGAACTCTGCAAGGAAACTCCTTTTAAATTTGAGCAAAACCAGTTTTTAAAGGTATTTTAACCAGAATTTTTAAAAATTATCATAAGGAATTTGAAAAATCAAGCCATGCATTTTAGTATGTACAGGAGCTTTTAACCTCACATCTAAAAGACCTGCCCTTCAGTATGGATATCTGATGAGTCCATAAATTTAATCTCTTGTCAAAAGGTCGCTCAACTGAATTCCAAAAATCACATGCTATTTTTTCTTTCTTTTCAGATACACACATTGTATTACCACAACTGTTCCTCTGCTCTCCTGAATAGCATCAGTTGTAATGCTGTAACAATCTGCGGGGGCTGGGGTTTTGCAGCTGGCTGCCTGGTTTGAGCTGCTTGGAGCTGCAGGCCTGCAGCAGAGCCAAGCCCAAGCTCTGCTGTTTCTGGAAGAAGCTCTCTCTGAGGGTCCACCAGCGTGGGGACTGAGCCACCAGGGATGGTGCAATTGGGTGTGAAAGACAGCAATGGATGTCTGCAGACAAAATGTAGGTGTAGTAACAATAATAAAAACAATAAATGCTGCACCTGCTCTAAACTGATTACTTCAGTCCTTGGAAGAAGATGAGATAATGCCAAGGGAGTGATCCTGCAATGGGCAAGATGAATTGAGTCCTGGAAGTGCCCCTCTCTTCCCTGAATGCCAAGGCAGCTTAAATAGCTTTTACAGAGTAAACATCGAGTATTTAGGCAGTAAATGTAACTGGAGTGAATCCACCCTTCATGCCCAGATATGAGACCTGCTATTTTTGGTAGCTGTGGTATGTTTTATTTCAAGACCTTTATGGAGGTTTAGAAATGAAGTTGAAGCACAGAGTAATAATTAAAGGGATGGCAACTCCTAGGACCTGGATGCTGCCTCACACCCTTGTCCTGTGAACTTTGGAAAAATCACCCAGGCAGGATTTTTAAAGATGTTAAGGTACGAAGTTCTGTTGGTTTCAAGTGATTTGCCCGACTTGTAGTCAATGAGAGTCAGGCATCTGGGGGATTCTTGCCCTTAAATCTCTGTCTCCATTTCCTTGGTTGCTACACAGGGATAATACCTACCTGCCAGGCAGGATTACTGTCTGCAGCACTCTGAGATCTTTGGGTGGCTGACGCTGCCGGTGAAAAGTGCAAACTCGTCATGAATTTCAGATTGTCTTGCACATGGTGTGCTGCAGCCAGCATAGCCCCCGGGCCCCGCCGCGCCGAGCGCCGCCGCAGCCGACCTCAGATTTCTGTCACTAAATTCACAGCACAAACTGCTCTGTGGGATCAGCTGCTCCCTTCCTCCTGGCTTCTTATTGACTCCCGGTGCTGCGACTCGGGCCTTAGTAAGGGCAGAGCATCAAGGTGGAGGGTAGTTGTTCTGTGGTCTCTATTCCACTAGCACTGAAAAATTCGCTATATTCCTTAAAATGCAGCTTCTGCAGAGGAAAACAGCCTGTTTTCCCCCTGTTGCCGGAGCACTGCAACAGGAGCAGGCACGCAGGATGCCAGTGGGAGCGTTTCCGCGCTGCTCAAGCCTCCCAGTCAGTTGCCCATCTCTCCCAGTAGATGATGCTAAAGCGCGATTGTTTTGAGCAATGTTAAGGAAGTGGAAGATTTTATCAGGGGAACTCCGAGGTGGTAGGAAGGCTTCTGGGGCTCAGTGCTGCAGGAGAGACATACAGCAAATACCCTGAAAAACCTGGAGACCAATTTGCATTGCCTTGCATTTATCAACAGCCTGAAAAGTAACAGGATCAGAGTTTATGCAGGTTCTCAGGATTTTTAAGCAGACCCTTACATGCCTACATTTCCGTGTGAGAGTGTTTCTGCAGTTCTTACAGCTAAAGCACAATGCCAGCATCATACTGTCTGATCATGTCATTGCCATGGTAGTAACTTGGGTTCAGTGCAGTCAGACCCATTCAGGGTAAGTAATTTGGAATGAAATGCTCAGCAATAGTTGTGGCTTTCTGGTTGCTTTTGAAACCTGCAGTGACATTTATTACTAGTAACAAAGCAGCGTTTTGTCTGTAGATGCTGCTAAAGTTCAGATATGTTTAAGCCCTGACCATTCTCTGGAGCCAGGAGAGGCAGTGGTTCTGGAGTGGGAAGTGGAAATTTAGGAAAATTAGAGGGAGTTTGGCCTTGTCTGTACTTCCATTAGAGCTTTTCTGAGGGAATTCTAGGGCAGCCAGTGTAATTCACTCTGAAATTAATTTTAAAGTTCAAAGACTCTTCTGGATGTTATTAATAAAACCAATACAAATATAAACTTAAACCCAGTACTTTTCAGTGTGGAAAAACTGCCTACATTTTTTTCAGTTGGATACTTTTTGTACTTTTATAGCTGAAAATTAATTTTTTTTTCCTTTGAAGAAAAGAAGACAGGTTATTTGTCTCTTTATGAGACTTCTGGGATCTTCTGTAAAGAAACCCTTTGGTATTCAGCATCCAAACCATTAGTCCTGGACTGTTGTGCATTAGGAAACACACACAAGGTCCCTGTCCTGACAATTTAGAACAAAGCATATTTTGGGAAAAGGATGTACAGAAGTAAAAATGATTTCTCAGGATCCCACCTCTGGTATGTGGAGGGGCTCAGAAGAGGAGCAATTGATTCCTCATCAAGTGCCTGGTGTGCTGGACCATTATTACTTCTGCTTAATACAGTCATCAATTATACACTAGGGCTGCATGATATAACACCACCACCCCCCTTTCCTAAATTCCTGTACACAAACACAATACATGTTGCCAGGGATCCAGTGCTGTTGTTGCCTTGTCCCTGACTGATACACTTCCTGGGGTCAGAAGTATATCCTGGGACAGTCAAGAATGCATCAAGATATATGAACAGATTTGTCTTCTTTAAAGCCCTTGGACAAGAATCAAATTGCCTGAGGGAAACTTTTAAGAGCCTTTTAGTCTCTGTTAAGAAAAGAGATTGTGCAAATATGACTATGTGTGCAGTTTTCCGGCCACTGACTGTGTTTGCTTTTCTTCAATTCTCTCTTGACATTGTCTACTCAGTGCACACTGCAAGCAACCCCTGCAGAGCCTGTTGCTGATCTCTGGAGATCATGCTCACCAAGCTAGGCTTTCCTCTTCACTCACCTTGAAAAAAGGTTCTCAATGGGAGTGGGACAGATGGAAGTTTTACAAAAGGTACTGACTAGGATGAACTCAGTTCTATGTGGGCTTTTCTGGTGATATATGAGGTGGAGACCAAGCGAGGTGGCTGTGGAGCAGGAAGGTTTACTGACAGCAAACTGTAGGAGAGCTGGAAAACAGCCTGACGGGCTCTTGGATCAAACTCTGAACTAAATGAGCAATATTATCCTCTTGGGATTTTGTCACTAGGCAGACAACAACAAGGTATGCACAGGCAGAATGGACAGTGAGATTTGTAGAGGAACTCCAGGAGGAAGATCAATAATTATATTAAGTGGAGCTGAATGTGAAATACAGCATGAGAAATCTGACACTCTTGTGCTCTATTCACCCTAAGTCAGGCAAAATATGAAACTCAGTATGTAAGAACAAATTGGAATTTTTATCAGTTGTCAGTGACCTCCAGTATCTTTTAGAAGTGGAGTTATTCAAGAAAGGTGTCAAGATCTTACTTCACTGTGGACTTTTTCAGTATTTGAGACTACTTGGGAAAAAGGATAAATATGGCTGATAAAGGCTCTAAAGCAGCTAAAAGCAGTTGCGGAATGAATTACTTCAGAGTTGCATGCTGTTATTAGAGTAAGTGCAAGGTGCTACCCTTTTAAAAATGGCCAAAGAAAATAAAATGGGAACCTCCAGGCAATAATATTCTGACCTCAGCAAATGCCTTTGTCTAATTTAGACTGCATTAGCAATTGTGTTCTTCACAAAATCCTGCGTAGAAGAGAGGAAGGATTTATAGATAGCATTATGTCCTAAAGGGATTCATACAATGAAATTATAAAATGCATTTAAAAATACATAATTAGCACTTTTCATCCATAAATTTCCAAAGTGATATTTTTAAAAGGAGGACATTACCTAACTCCGTTTGAACTAAATAACTTTAAATCAAATGAGACAATTTATGTGTTTGAATGATGTTTATATTTGAAATAAGAGCATCTTTTAACATCTCTTCGCCTTTCTCCTATGCTGATTTATCTCTCGGATTTCTGGAGGTCACTCTTATTGGTAGAAGTCAGCATTTGTTGTGTTTTGCAATGCAAAAATTCTTTTCATTCCCTAACACTAGAACAATATTTCATTGAATCGCTCTGGTTTATTAGACTAGTTGCACAGATGTCCTCTCTTCCTGAGCCAGATGTACGGAGCGCTGCTTCCAGCTTAGCCCAAACTGGAACATGTTGACAGAATAACATAACTGAGACCAGACATATTGCATTTTACACTAAAGGTCATGCAAAAAGCACAGGCTGCATATAGCTTGGGCTGTTTTACATAAACACACATTTGGTTCAGCTTTGGTATAGGGATTACTGAAAGAATGCTTGGGGAGGACAAGCTATAAAGCAGTTGGAAAGATCTGACAGTTGTTGACTGAATTACCCCCAAACTGATACATCCTTCTAAGAACGAGTGTGAAGGGCTCTTTGCAAAAGGAGGCAAGAGAAACTCTCAGGGAAATGTTTCTGTTCCAGATTCTTCCAGAGAGACAGAAGCTACTTTGCAAGTTTAACAGGAGTTTCTCAGTACAGTGGGTTTGATTTAGAGGCGTCCTCACCTTGCTAATACCTTTCACCAACATAAGAGGAGTAATTAGAAGAAAAGAAGAAATCAAATTGCCTAACTAGGATGTTGAATGAATGCAAGGCCAGAAAATTTCCAGTGGCTGCAGTATCTAGTTGGGGAAGAGCTTGAGAGAAGCACATATGGATCCAGATGTTACAGATGAGGAAGGATTGTCCTGCAGAGCAGCTACAACCTGAGATGCTTAAACATCATGCTCACATGAGCTGAAGAGCAGGCAAGGACCTGGAGCCAGATTAATTGTAGGATGAGGGTGCAAACTCAGACCAGGTTGGTCTCACGTGGCAGAAATCTTGCATAGTACAAGAGATGCTGACCTCAGACCTGATGACAGAGCAGGGGGAACAAAACCCTTCTGAATTTTGGAATTCACCTGTGACTTGCAGCAGGTTTTTTTGGTTGGTTGGTTTTGTTTTGTTTTGCAAGAAACTTAACCCCTCTCTGTTTGCTGAAACGGGGTTTGAAAAACAGGTATAAACACTAACCTCCTAAGGATACTGTTCAGTTTACTTAATCAGTGTTCATAAAGTCTTTGAATTCAAAGACATCACAGACTGTAAGTGCCAAGTATTACTGGTACTATGAACAAATGAACAACAATAAATGAATATAAGCACACTGCAAAGAAGGAATGTCATTAAGGAAAGAGGTCCCATTTCAAGCTGCCAAAGACAAAGGAGGGAGTCATTTATTTTCAGTATGAAAAAACATTTCAATGTTGTTCTTTAAGGGATTCTGCTTATGATCATTACTCCTTAGCTAACTGCTATAAATATTTCAAAGTGGTGACACAGTCTTCTTTTCCCACCTAGAAATGTGGAAAATGAGGAGCGGAAAACAGAAAAATAAAAACAGTTGAAACAGGCATGCCTGGTTTGCCACGGGCTGAATACAGTTTGTCTTTCCCTTATGCATAGCTTTGCCTTATTTTCCTGAAGACACCTCTGCGTGTACGGGGCTGCAAAGTCCCATGCTTTGGCATTACAGTCTGACCAAGATTTATGAGTTGATACATGTCTGGATCACAGAGCATTGTTTTTGTTCTCTCCCTACCTTACCTGTGACCTCTGGGACTGCAGGCAGGGAGGAGTGTGATTTTGGTACAGTCAGACAGGGCAACACAGTCTGCTGGCATTGCCAGAGCACAGCTTCATGGTTCTGTGACACAGAGTGCATTAAATTGGCTTGCAAAGGAGCTGCAAAGGGTACAAGATCTTGGAGAAGTTTCTCTCTCAAACATTTTCGAGTGGTGCTCTGACTCCCTTGGATGTGCTCAATACACCCAGTGACAAATGACCAGTCCTTGAATTAATTATCAGGCTACTTTAACACACAGTATTCTGACCATATATTGCAGTAGTTGGGATTTGAAACAAAATTGCAGAAATTTATAGTATTTGAGGTTTTGGAGCAAAATATATGTGTGGATACATACATCCGCTTATTTTATTCCTCACAGTGACTAGTGCATACATTTGCTGTCAATGAACTGCAAAGGACAAGTGTTATTACCCAAACAGACCTTCTGTCCCAGCTAGAGTTTCCAGAAAGTGGTATAAGTGATGGGAAGTACATGAAGATGAACCCTGCATGTCCAGTGCTCAGCATGTTCAGGTGTGGAGTTGCTGAGCAGTTTGCCCATGTGAAGTTTCATTGGACAAAGAGCCTAAACTCCAGTGCAACACTGTGCCCCATGGTACAGCAGGACTGTGTTACTTCAGATTTTCTCTCATGTAAGGTTATTGAGATATTGTAATTCTCTGAAGAAGAACCTTCTAAAGAAGTCAACAGACACTCATTTAAAACTGGAGTAACACAATGGCAAATTGGATTCAGATCCTCAATAGCAGTTGTCTCAGTTCCTTCCTCTCATGGAGGCAATGAAAAGTGGCAGCTGAACCCTCTGGATGGTGCTGCATGAATTGGCTCAGACAGGATCATTAGGAGAACAGGAGTTTGCTGAACTCTCTAAGTGACAGGGCTGTGTAACTTGTGTGGCACGTTCACCCAGTGGGCATCAATTTGATAGCAAAGAAAATCTTCCCTGTTCCTAGAAAGGCTGAGACTATGATCTTCCCTTTGGAAAAGAGGAGGCAGCACGTGGCAGGAAAGTGGTGGCTCACAAAAGAGGAGGAGGCAGGAAAAAGGATTTCAGGGTTTGCTTTCTGATTGAGTCTGTTATTTATTCCATATATGAGTTTAACAATCAGTAAAATTGGTAAAATACCCACCTAGAGCATTGACTGTTCTTAATTTGAATTTAGCTATAGAGATCAACTGCTAGAAATGCAAAGTACTGTTGCAAAAGCCAGTGCACTTTTGCTGGGGTGTGTGACCATTTACCTCGCTGATTCCAGGGGAAAGTTGGCATAGGTTATTAGGGATGAATTTTTCCCAGCTGATGGTACTTTAAAGAAGAGCAAGAAAAGACTCAGGGCTATAAGGAGATTCTTGCCTCTGCTGGTTTCAAAGCTGTAATTCTGGTCCTGTCTGGAACTGACATAGAAGGGGGCAAAGACTAAATGGATCCTGCAAAGGACGAGCCCCTTGCAGCATGGGCATCTTTCTGGCAGGTATGAGGTGAAGATTGATGGGGTCAGTGTGGGATCCCTGCTCAATCTCTACCAAAACCTTTAATATATATAAAGAAGAGAAATTCTGGTCTCTAGCTCTGTCACTCAAAGGCTTCTTTGCAGAACTATGTTTATTACAAATTAATTATAACTGCAAATTAGGAATGGGGGTGTTCTAGCACCTCCTTACATCTCTCTCATATGCATCTAAAATAAAATTAGCATTGCAACACCATTGTAACCTTCTGTTATAGGTCAGAAATAAAACTGAGACACTTGTTCAGTTCAGTGCAAACACTACATGTTGGCTTCACTGCCCATTTTCTAACACCAGCAAGCCTGTTTTCTGCACTAAACAGTCCAGTGTATTTGTAGCAACTTTAAATAAATGTACAACTTAAATAAAGCATGGCTGATCTTATTCACACCAAATTTTTGTTACCCAGCTTTTGTCCTGTGGAGTGCCATGCCCTCAGCTCCTCCTGATGGTGACAATAGCCCCGAGAAAGGAGGACATGCAGGGTGATGCCCACTCAAATTGATGGACATTTTTCTATTGCCCTCTATGGATAAATTTGGTTCAGACCAGTGTTTCCCAGGGACTGGTGTGCCTATTTTAAGGGGACAACAGCAGAAGCATGCAAGCCAAACTTCACTGAATTGGGTGAGTCATGGCTATGATTGCCAGCAGCAGGGTTTCTATTTTATCAATAATTTTGCTGCTATGAGGAACTCTGATGACAGCAGGTTCTTAGTTAGGTGGCTATCTGGTGAGATCTACTGAGTCAGCCTTCCCATACAGGTAGTAATTTCTTTCTGGAGAAATGATTTTCCAGAATTCCGTGAGCTTTGCTCTTATTTAAAGGTATTTCACCACAGCCTTTTTAAGAGGCTGCTTCTTGAAGCTCTAAAAATCTCCTTTTGGATGTTCAGCCAAGTTGTAAAAACAAGGGTTTAAAATCAGTGCAACAAACTCTCTTTCCTAAAACTGTGTATGAGTCATTCCGAGTAATATCTGTATTATGGGCACACACTCAGGGCCCAAATCTTTAATGCCCAGGTCAACAGCAGACCACAGCCTCACTGAGCTCTTGAAATACCATTTAAACATATATTCCAATCACAATCTCCACTTTTCTAGTGGCTGGAGCCTTCAGCAAGGAAAGGGAGGAGTATTGAATGGAAAACATTACTGTCAGGGTGTATTTTACTGCCTGAAGTATTTTATTGACTGCTTCAAGGGAATCAATGCATTAAAGAAGCATAACTGCATTAGGAAAAAAGAGAGATTATTATATACATTCCCATGTTTTAAGTTCATGCTGTATGCTTTATGTTACATGCAACTTGTTGATCTGGTTAGGGTGTACGAAACACTAGAGAAGGGAAATTATCTTGACATTTGCAACTTATTTGTAAAACAGATACAGAAACTGAAGGTAAATATAATGAGAAATTGTCTAAGTATGTGATGGCATAAAACTGGAATAAAATGCTGAATAAAAAATACAGACATATATGGAAAATAAATACATTAAAGCCAATACAAGAGTGTGAAGAATAATTCAAAAGGAGAAAGCAACTGTAGGAGCAGGCAACACAACATAGAGTGTGCACCTGCTCGGGCTGGAAGTGCAGTGAAGATGATGACATGTATCTGTGCTTCACTGCAGAACTCCTCAGGGCAAGGACCTAATCTCAAACCTTTTGCACAGGTTTAAGCAGGGAACAAAAGGATTATACTCCATGTGTTTTAGAAACCACACAGGTATCTATTGATGTTCTGGGTGTGTATTTATGTTCTGACTTCATTATTGTGAATTAACACATCTAAGACCTCCTTATTTCCAGCCATTGCATAATCGCAGTTTCACCTTCAGCTCCCTGTATAACTGGTGTCATCATCAGCCTGGCATTGTAGGTGTCTCAATTTAGATGTATACGTTTTAAGGATTTCTGGGTCATCGTATGGTCAGCAGTGTATTTCATCCTGTGGTCAACCCCTTGGATGCCATGCTACGTTTGCCTTGAGGCTTGTTTCAAGGTCTTGATTAACACCACCCCTCCATGCCTAGTTAAGCTGGCAGAAGCCTGTTCTCCAACCAAAATGGGTTTCCTGTCCCCCCGTGCTCTCCAGATGGTTGTTCGTTCTCCCTCCCCCTGTGCAGGCACAGGTGTTTCTCTGACCATGCAGTGAGAGATCAGAAAACAGAGCTCAGTGAAAACTGACCTGGTTTAAAAAAGAAGTGCCTGGTTTTCAGACAGGCCATTTCCTTGGCTGGCTTCACTGGATGTCTGTGAGGGGGGGGTGACAGCAAAGCAGGAGCTGAGTGGGCAGCCAGGGCTGAGGGAAGGAAGACCTACTTTGGTCAGCTTCTCTGGAAGTACAGGGAACTACAGTCTGAAAATATTTAAGCAGCATCCAGGTACCAGTATTCAGTTGGATCGTGGACCTCCTCACAGACCTGCATAAGGAGAATGCTTCACCCACCACCAAACTGCTGAAGCAGCAGCTCCCTCTGAGAGTAGCAGCCATACGGGCAAGTCCCTGTGGGATTTGCAGACACTGCTTAGTAGCAATTGCCTGTGCTCATGCTCTTCCCCCATGGTAAGGGAATTCTTTATAATTGAAATAAAATAAAATCCTGATGCTAAATACCTTCTAATTCTAGACATACAAAATCAGAAAAGGTTTTCTCACTGGTGAAGCTATAGGCTGCAATAGGATATTGTCAGTTGCATTAGGGACAACATACTTCCACCCTAAAATCCTAAACTCAAAAGTCTCCTATAGACACTGCAGTTCCTTTTCATTTCCTTTAGGTTAGGAATAGTCAGTTTATCCCCTGTAGGCTGGATTCAGCCTACCAGGAAATATCATAAAGTTTGAGAAGAAGCAGGTAATTTTTGGTGGCACCAGCTTGCTTACACATGCCACTTTTTGTAAATGCAAGTGATCTTCCCACCTTACATTACCCAAGTGTCCACCACAGACCACAGTAGAGTCCCTCTCCATTCCATTACAATAATGCCTCTACCCATGAGATGGCATCACAGGAAGTGGGCTTGTACAGCCAGATGCCAATTGCATTTTCTACTACATCATTGATGACGTGGCAGCAAGTAGAAATTACATATGATCATTTGACCTAAGTCTACTCACTCGTTCCAAAGGGCAACTGCTATGTTATGCTGGGTATGAGCATTTAGCCAAATGACAGCTACAGCTTTGGTCAACTGTAAGAGGCAGGAGCTCTGTGGCCCTTGAGTGCCATCATGAGCAGCCACTCTGCCTGCCCCAGCCAAAAGAAGAGCTATCTTGTCTTGTTCTTCTCTAAAAGATGGTTGAGTAATACTGATCCTCTTCTATGTGCTACCATATTTAGCAATAGGTGATGCCTTTGTGATATTACACACAATCCTGCTTTTACTCTGACTTGTGGCTTCTCTGTGTGGGTATGGTTGCCACATGTTCTTGTTGTGGTTTGCTACCTGGGTTAGGCTTCAGTAGGTTTTGTCTTTGAGGTCACATTTACTCTAAGGTAGCTTGGCACAATGCTTTAGAAAATGAGATTGTTGGGGTTTTCAGGAGGAAGCAGCAGCTCCCATGTATGGAGTGGCACCAAAGCCATTCAGATGACTGGCATTTCTTTTGAAATGAAAGGAGCTGAAGATGAGCTTCACCCAAATTATTGGGCTGATGATTTGCATTTTAGCTGGGTCCTATCCCATCTCTAACAGTAAACTCCGTAGTCTGGCCTGAAGGGTGCCTACTAAGTTTTTAAGCAATAATTTGATTAGTTTGTGTGAAAAAACCTGTTGTAGAACACAGCTTTCTGCAGCAAATATCAAGGAGGCTTTTAAATATGAGAAGCATCAGGGATCAGTATTTCTTAAACATCACACAAAGATGGTAGAGGAGAGGCTGGCAGTATGGTGTACTCCAAAATACTCTTCTGGTCCGTTTTACACCTGTAAAGGTCCAAAATGACACAAGCTTCTGTAGCTAAAGCTCCTCCTATCCTTGGCAGCAGAGCAGCATGGTTCCATGTCTGCAGCACATAGAGGAGATCTTCTGCAGCTCCTGCTGACAAGGAGCGAGACTTGAGCAACTGCTGGTCCTTTGTGCAGAGCCCTGCTAGCCTTGCACCCATTCTGCCACACAGAGATCCATGGCTGGTACCTGGAAATGATGCTGGTGTGGAAGGTGGTGGAGTCAGAACACAGCCCACTTTTCCTCAAATAAATTAACGTGAGAGGTTTTGATTGAGTGTGTAGCAGAGACCTCTGTGTATTTACTCCCTAACTCAATGACTGCAGTACACCATCAGGATGACTGTGCCCCCTCCCTTCCAAGATGTCATTCTTAATTAAACCTCACTTTTTTTCCTCCTTGAAACAGGGAAACTGCAACAGAAAAGTTGCAGAAGGTAAAGCAAGAAAAAAAAAAGAAGAAGTATTTCATAAGGTGTAATGGGCAGGTTTTAACAAGTATTGAGGGAAAAATAAAACTCTTTAAAGTCCTTGAATGTATTTTTACAAAAGAGAGTAAAGGCGAAATCAATCATCCAGACTACAATAACTAGCTTAATTTACAAGTTTTTGTGGAAGATTTTTTTGTTCTATTTTTGCTCTTCTGTTTTACCTGTGTTTGAGGTAAAGCATGAAACTTCCTCTAAATGCTACCCCACAGTAGTTCATCCTTAGGATATTGTTTTAAACATAATTGAATTGCTGGGGTACATTAAACATCGCAGTGTTTTAAGCAGGGGAAATAATTTAATGATGTGGTCTTTAAGACAGTTAATTAGCCTGGCATGTATGAAAGTGTAACAAGAACACCACCTACTGTAAAAGTGAATGTTCTACACTCCGGAGCACTAATTCCTTATACACTAATTCCTTATAGCTTTACCCTGCATGGAAATCATTAACCCCTTTTTTGTCAAATGTTTCTAGGCAAAATTACAGAGTTTGGAGCTGGTGATCACAGCTCTCTCCAACATTAGCCAGAGGGAAAGTCTAAGAGATAAAATAAATCGCAAGCGGTTTAAACATCAGGCGCGATCGTTTCTGAAAAGATTATTCTGGGGTCTGATACAAGTCATTTTCATAATGATGATGGATTTTTTAGCTGGAAATAGTAAGGATTTAAATGAAATTTCTGGTGATGTCAGCATGGTTTTTGGAAAATTGCATGTGGTGACCCTGCTGCAGTATTGCTGGCTTGATTTGTCCACTATAAGAGGGACTGTAAATGATAACATGTAGCACTCTGTCACCTTAGCAGAAGGTGGCATAGGTTGTGGAGCAGGGGAAAATAGCATGGCCCCTCCATCCTCAGCTCCTTCTTTTTGAGAACAGCAGGTGGGATCCGTGTCTCCTGTGGGGGCTGAGCCAGTGGGCAGCTCAGTCCCACTGACCCCCTCGGGATTTGGGAGCTCTCAGCACCTCACAGAGAACTGCTGGCACTTTGCAGGATTTTCCTACTTGTCGAAGTTCTGCACAAAGCAAGGAAGGACAGAGGCTTCTCAAAAAGATCTGCAGGGTTGGACCACCCAGAGTCTTCAAAACACAATCACCAGCTTTTATCAGAAGATATACGAAGCATGGTGTATCTTCATCTTATAAGCTTTGCCTCTTTATCTTAAGAGTAGCAAAGCCATGATATTTAGTGACTGTAATAACACCCTGTGCTTGAAATCCTCAATCCTCAGAGATCTTTTGCCCCTCCTATGGAAGGCACCAACAGCTACTTATGAAAGACCACAGAGTTGCTTGGTTTCCATCTTGCTGGCTCAGTTGTGACACAATTCAATGAGATGATAACATCTTCCCCTAAAAGGATCAAAAAAGGATAAAGAAATCTGATGGGAAGAAAGAGCAAGGGAATTATTCAGGGAACAAAGCATAGCTCTGGCCTTTTTGAAGGCCCTGGAGATGTTGCTCTTACTTTCGATAGCCCCCAATTCCACTCAAAGTCACTTTCTGCTTTTATGTCTGCTGTTGAAAGCGTTTAGCATGGCAGAATTTTCTCTCCCAGTCAGAGAGCAGATTTTGTGTTTTGCAAGCAGCGTTTGGCACTGGCAGGGACAGGAGCATTCCTGATTAAACAAACTCCCTAATAGACCAAGTCTTGCGCTGCTAAACTTGCATGCATTATTGCACAGGAGGCCAAGCATATTTCAGCCACAATGATGGAGTGGGCAGCACTCTGTCAGATCAATTATGTACAAGGCCCATCTTCCCTATGATTCCCTCGATTTTTCCTCCTGACAGTTCACCTTGTGCCCAACCTTCTGTTCTCACGACGAAAAACCTGCAGACAATAGAAAACCTAAGGCTGTTTTTCCTTGCTGCAAAAATGGCATAAAGTAACTCTTTCCTGTCAGGTTCCTCATGGCTTTTAATGCAAATTTATCTTCTTCAGCTTGGGGGATTTATAGCCTCTCTATTTATTTATCTTTTTTTCTTGGTTCTCTTCAGTAATGTTGTGAAAATAGTGAATGCACTTCTGCTCGTTCACAGCCGTGTTCCCTGCACTGTTACTAGTATTGCAGCTGGTGGCAGGTACTCCAGCCTGCTCCATTTTCAACGAGCATCTTCCATGCTCAGACACTGCCCATTTCCCATCCCAGGGCAGGTGACCTGGTCCACAGGTGGGGTGTGTCTGATTCCACCTCCTGGCTGTGCAAATGGCACCGAGATTGGACTTTAGGAAAGGTTTCTTTTCATGACAGAACACACCACTGCCCAGGGAGATGAGTCTTAGGAGAGACTGTTCAGTTCCCAGTCAATTATGTGATGAAAGTTTCCTCAGGCATTTATAATCAGTTCAGCCCTGCAGTATTTAATTTAAAGAATGAGTCTGAATTTACTAAGTGAGGACCAGTGTCAGCTCATATGGCCTGGAGTAATTCAAAGCAGATTTCATGAGAGTGAGGTGCTGAGTAAAAATGAACTGAGTGGTGTGAGCTGGGGCAACTTCAGAGAACAGAACTGGTCTGAAGCTGATGCCTTGTCTTTCTCCGTCCTGTAAATCAAATTGTACAGCTGGGTCAGCAAAATGAACCTTGGTGGGACCCAGGCTGAAGACAACCAGGAAAACACAGCAAAGAGAAAAGAAGTTGTTGAATGGCTCAGGCAAAGTTTCTTTTATTCCTTCTGTACAGAAGGAGGTATTAGAGCACATGCTTAATTCCTATGAACTCAGTTCCTGGTGAGCAAAACCAACACAAAGCACAATCAAGCAATCAAGCACTTTGTTATAGGTGGAGTTAGATTCCCCATATATCATAAATAGAAGTAGTACCAAACTGAAACAAAGCTCAGACAGATGTGTATGTACAAATGCAAAACAGAAGTGATGGCTATCAGAGACCTCTTGGAGTCCTTACAACACACTGGTGGTAGGAGGCTTCAGACCCTTTCTCTGCCTTTGGTGGAATTGTCTAAGCCATCCCTGCAGATAAAGCTTCAGATGAAGAGTTTTGGCTTAGCTAAACTGTTGAAAACAGCCAGTGTTTGTGATGTGTGCAAGGAGAGGGAGCCCCAAGCCCCCTCTTACAAGACAAGAGCTGCCTTGAAGTTGGCACAAAGAACAGGCAATGGAGCCAGAACAACTGGGGAGCGCTGACCACAGCCCCAGGCCCAGGAACAGGGTCTGGAGAGAGTGCTCCAGCCTAGGATACAAACACCTTTTTTTTGGTTCAGATTGATATCTTCTACAGATGCCTTGTCATCCTAACAAACTAACTTCCCTTTCTAACCTCTGTCTGCTCTGATGAAAAGGCTGGTGTGTTCTGATAGGGCAGAAATTAAGCTGTCTCTCTACCTGTGACACTTGAACCTGGGGAGGGTTCAAGGTCCTGATAAGATGGGTTTTCCACATAGTCTTTTTTTACTTCTCACCATTTTCCCTTTGATCTGACCAGTTCTGCTCTCACTTTCCAATCTCACTTGTCTCTCTCTGTAATGAGAGCACCGATAGCAGATAAATTATGTGATATATTGTGTCAAGCAGTCACAACACTCTCGGGTCACTGTGCTATGGAATAAAGGCTGCACATGGCAAGTGGCAAGATTCATCCAGGAAAAGTCATCACATCCTTTGAGAAATAATACTCTCCAGGACAATCTTGCCATTTTTGGTCTCTCCAAATTGATGTAAAAAGGGAGACAGTGCATAATAAAAAGTCAAGCTTCACTAGCTAATAAAGCTGCAGTAAAATGTTTTCAAATGTACACAAGTGCCATTATATACTATAAAATGTTTTTTATAGCTAATTGCTTCTCCTATCAGTGACCATAGCAGAACCTTTCTAAAAAAGTGCCCTGGAATGAGCAAGATTACATCTTTAAAGATACCTCATGTCCCTTTAGCAACAAAGAACAATTAGTCTTTTCTCAGTGGAAATGGCTAGCTCAAAAATTTAAGGTTTTAATTAAAGATCAACTATGTAACGCGGGTGCCTGATGGTGTAATGCTCCAAGTGTTGTTAAGGCTGGCTGCAGACAACCTATGTCCTTGAATCCTTTGACCTCCTGCTTGGGCAAATTTCTAGTAAATACCCAGAAATTTTTCACCTATAGTTGATGTTATGACCTTTAACCATGAACCAGCCAAAGGAGAACAGTGAAAAAAGAAATCAGCTGGAAGCTGGTCCTGAAACAGAACATAGTTTTCACCTGAAAATTTCCCCCTTATCAGGCAGTGACTGGAGAAGATTTAACCCCAATGCAGAATTTTGTGATTCCAGCTCCTACCACTACTGCTTTTCTGCTGGGTGCACTTTGGAAGGAAGGGGCCCAATAACCTAGATTACTAGTGAATATTTCAACCTGACAGCTCACTCTCTCTCTGACAGCAGTGCTGTGACAACACGTCTGGGTCAGATTCAACACCATTATGTAAGCCACCAACCAAACCTTTTTTTGAATACATTAAACGCTGCTTAAGTACAAAACCCACCCATGCAAATCTTAAAATGCAGGGAAATATTTGGCTAAGGAGAGCTTTTGGACACCCCTTTGTGCCCACACATTATAGCAAGCAATCACACTGAGAAACAGCCTCCACAAGAAACTCCTTTGCATTTCCAGCATCCAAGAAATGTAACACATGCCCAAATTCCTCTGGCAAGGGGAACAAACCTTAACTCTGACCTCAGCTGGAAGTTGCAATGCCAGCTTTGGAAGGGGAAGCTCTGACTGCCGGTACCTCTTGGGTGGAAGCAGTCAGAGGAGGGAAATCAGCTCTGGGAAAAATCTGCCTGGACAATGTGGGTTTTCTTCCAGTCTACAGCATAGTATCCAACATTTCTTAAATCACTAGTTTGTATCCAAGACTGGAAATGCCATCTTTGGAATGAAGGTGGTAGGAATCAAAGTAACAAATCTCTGTCCCTTTTGGCAGGGCTCTGGTAGGTTTTGGCCAGTGATACCAGACAGATGGTTGGTGTGATTGGAAGCTCAGCCATTTCTTCTGAGTCGAAATCCTTTCTCAGTGCTTCTGGTGCTCTTCAGCTGCATTTCATTTCTGACTTGACCATTTTGAGCTTGATTTAAATAGGGCACTCATAAGCGGAAAGAAAGGTGCTCATGAAGGGCTTCGTAGCACTTTGTTTTATACGAGCACCTCAGAGGCTGTTCATAGCTCCTGAAACAACTGCTGACACTGGTTGATCCTGTGCTATAGCCATTTATCCAACCAGCCATCAACCTGTCTTGGGCAGAAGTGGGGATGCAGTGGAACCACGAGGGAAGCAGCATTTGGAGGTGCTGCCTTCAGAGCTGCAGGACATGGCAGTGGGACTGGATGCTCCCCGACTTGAACGGCATGTGGCAGGGCTGGCTCCAGGCCAGGCACCAGGGTGGCCAGAGACACATGTTCCTGCTAGGGCAAGGGCTCTCACCTCCCAATGAGATACCACTTATGAGGCATATTTCATGCCCTCAGTGGTGGCCTCTCACCTGAATGCCATGTCATTGCCACTGGTTCTTGCTGAATTTGGAGCTCAGCAGTTTCTGGGAGCATCTGCCTGGAGGCAGGATACTGCTTATCAGCATCTTGGTTCTTTAGGAGGCTGATTCTCCAAATTCCTGCTGAGCTCTTACCCAAAGGCTCTCATCTGAGGAAGAAAGAAGTGCTTTGCACTCCACTCCTACAGGATTGCTGATTCATGAGCCACCAAGTCCAGTAATCTAAACCAGCCTGGGACTTTGCTTGTACTCCCTGGAAGTAATAATGGAGCTCACAAGGTGCACAAGACAAGATGACAGGGCAGAGAAAACTGCTCTAGTAGGAAGTACAGGCAGGAAGGGACTTTATGCTAATGAAGTGGCCTTGGTACCCTCTCAGAGTCATTACCAGGACCATGGGCACTGAAAGAAGATCCACTAAGTTCCTGTGGTGTCAAAAGGATGTGGTGACAGGGAGCTGCTCACAGAACTCACAGATAGATGTCTCTATGAATATTGTACCAATTCCTCAGGTTAAAGTAGAATTTCTTTACTAACAAAATGTAACCTCATTAGGGTTAGTGGAGGTACTTTGGATTGGCAGACTTTGCAGATCTAAGCAGACTTTGGCCCCTCTGGTTTTAAGTGCTTCAGGAAACTCACACTCCTCAAGCAGAAAAAAAAAAATAGGCACTATACTAAATTTCATCATTTCCTCATCATTCACTGTGTAAGCAGGCAAAGAAAACACACATTGTGCTGTTTCAGAAAGGAATACTCTCTTTGGGGCTACCCAGTAAGAACATTGTGTTTCACGTATATGATACGCAAGGCTTTTGATTGTTTGTAAAACTCCCTGTGATTCAGAGCACTGTGGGCTATGAGAAGGGATGTGTATTTGAAAGCCTTGTCTCCCTTAGCAGCCCACATCATCTCTAATCCTCAGCAACCTGCTTCCTCTCTCCCAGAAACAAGGTCTTTCCTGCACAGCCTGGTTCCTGTACTGTGCCAACCTCCCTGCCTTGGATTTTGAGGAGGTTACCCATGGGTGTAGGTGAGATGTATGTTACCTAAAGAGTTAGGTTTGAGTATGAGTCCTCTGACAGGGGTGTAAATTATCTGAGGTATGACTTACACATATAAAAATACAGTTATTTGTGTTGTAAAATCAGCTAGTGCTGCTGATGGTTAAGAACCAAATCTTGGCCATCACCTGTACCTGATTCAGACTGAGAAATGAAAGTCTGAAGGAGACACTCACAGAGCCATTGATGGTTACAAGAACAAATAAGACAAAAGTCTGAACTCCTTTACAACACACACATCCACATTCCTGCCTTTTTAACCTCAGGCGTATCTTTTAGAGAATCATTTGCTCCTAGAATCAGCCTAGATAAATAAGCTACTTGTAGGCATCTCATATCTCCCAACAGATCTATGAGGGAAGGCGACCTTGCCTCTGATTTTTAAATACACAGTCAGCTTTCATTTTTAGTGGACATCCAAATGCTTGTACTCTAAGCAAGGGGAACGAGTGTCAGTACAAAAAGAGGGAAAGACGGAAGAAAAGAATTTCATTTCTGTTACTTTAGTTTCAGTAATAATTCAGTCATTGCCCCTGTGCAGTCACACACTGCTTTCTACTACCCACTTTCCTGTACTAGCTGCGTTCGTAAGAGTAAGAGGCACAGTGGCCCATGACTGGGTAGGTCAGCATTTTTTATTTCCTTTCAGCTCACTCTAATGAAAAGCACATGCGTCCAGTAAATCTTGCCTTTTCCCTTATTAAACCAGTCGATGTTCATTACTGAGGTCTGGGCCTGGCTGGGTGGGAATCAATAAGATGATCCTTTTAATCGCCTTAGTAATCAACAAGCTATTTCTTATTTCAATCTCAGCCCAGTAGTCATTGAAATCCGATGATTTATCTGCATTACACATGCACTCACACACACACTTACAGAGTGGGGAGGTTTTATGTGTGTACAAAAGAGAGAGAGAGAAAGGCTAAATTTCACAATACACTTTAAATCATTGTGCCAGAGCCATACCCCCAATTTTTTTATATACTTCCTAGTAACCAGTACACACATGCTTGAGATGCCTGAGGGGGAGTTAGGTGATATACTGGTGCCTGGAACACAAAGGATGGAACTGCAGAAAAGAAAGGGATTTTACTGGAGGGAATGGCCAAGAGGTGCATTATACCTGCCCTAAACCCACCTTCCTGATTTTTCCTTCTCTTTCCCATTTCTGCCTCATCCAGGCAGACAGCACGGCGCTGCTGACAGCACACTGTGCTATTAGCTGGGTGAGTACAGCTCTGCCACATAAACCTGGCCAACTCTTGCCTTTCAGTGCCTCATCTTCCCCAGCTGTAAAATGGGGATCCTTAGGCTGTTTTCCTTCATAAAATCTTCTGAGAAAATTGTTAACTAAGAGCGTTACTTCTGTGTTCTGGATAATTGCACATCCAGAGCTGGGGGAACCCTGCTAGCACTCTCCCTGACGTGCCTCTACTTGGAGACCCTAAACGTAGAAATATTTTATCTCTCTTGGTTTTACTTTGGTTCATCCTGAACCTGTTTTCTGTGTGGAGAAGTCAAGGGAAAGAGCTGCAAGACAGCAACAATGAGAAGTGCAGTTTAAAAACTTCCAGGGATTGGAGGGTCGCTCATGAAAGCCTTTCTCAGCTGAGATGCTCCCGAGATGTTATCAGGGCTGGTTGTCTGGGTAAGGATTGTTTGCACAAGTGAGCACAAGTGCACTCCGGTGATGTTTTGGTATGAAATTCAGTTTGACTGCCCAATCAAAGTATTTTGGCAGGGATGGCAAAACCCTGACCATGTTGAAATAAACAGCAAGTATCCAGTTGACCTGAGTGATTTTTACCCCCTATTTTCTTACTGCTGAAAGATCATTATAGTATGAATTATAGAGCATGTTAATAATGGAAAATTGGACACGGGGACTTTTTCCTGCTAATTTATAAACTTTGGGAGAAGAAAAAATGAGAGGAGACAGAGAAAGAGAAAGAAAAAAAAAGTCCAAGTGCAAGCGCATCAAGCGCGGGCGTCGCAGCATCTTTCAGCTGTGCCTCCTCTTACGTAAGGCTGGGCCGTGTTTGGGCTGCAACCTGACACTGCCCCTTTCTCCCCCAAACAGAGCTTGTTCTCATAAAATTCACTCAGGCACTTCTTCTCAAGTTCTTCATACACTTTTTGCAAGAAAAAAGAAATCATTCATATCTCTCAAAGAGAGTCTCGGATTCTTCAGATATTTTCCATTATAAGCTTTTGGCACCATTATTACCCACGGATCGGGTTACTTTTCTGATCTCCCTTCTTTCATCTAGTAAAAATGGATTATTTCATTATTAGCCTGGAACCGTTACTGTTCACAGAGATCTGGTCTGTATATGAACAATGCCTTCCCCAGTATATGGCTGAAAATCCCGTGGCTGTTGTAAGGTTTCCTTTAAACACTAGAACTCTATTTTTTTGTGAGATCAGTGTGGTCACATAGTCTCTGAAAGGACATTCCTTTCCTCTGAATTACACAAAAGCTAGATATGGTCCTTTTTCAATAGTTTATGGAAGATCTTAACAGGTGTTAATCCTATGATTAGTATGTTTGTGTATACAACATAGATATCTATGTGTATATGTCTATTTCCAATGTCTAGGCTAATGTTTACTGCCATTTGACTATATTCTAACTAATAACTGTAATTTCATGTTGCTGGTACATCAAAACTGTATTAAAAGTTCAGTGAAAAATGACCAGCCTGAGTCCCTCTGAAATTGAATGGTTCAGAAAATGGGAAACAATTTTTGGCCGTTGTGTTCCCAGTTTCTATTTTTTCTGTTGCTGCTCTTCCATTGGAAATGCGTCTGTCCACATGTGGACCTCAGTGTGAAAAGAAGTGAAGTGTCCAGAAAGAAAATGCAGACCCAGAAAATGAACTGAAAAGGGAACGTTTGCAAGTCAGTGTTAGGAAACAGTCCTGCTCTTCTGTTTTCTGCCCCATTTGCTGGTTTTTATGGTGAAAACCACCCCTAGCACCAGAAATCTCATGAGTGCAGAAATCTGTGAAATGGGGCAGAAATCTTGATCTTGCAGATCCCACGACAGTGCCCTCAACTGCATGACTGTTCCTCCTCCTCCTGCCTCCGAGTCCTTGATGCAGACAGCAGCAGTTTGCAAACTGATCCTGCTGCCTGCACCTCTGCTCCATCTTCTCAGAGCAAACCATCCCCTCGTGCCCTCAAAGCATTTTCCTGCAGGAGAGCACCTGTCCCCTGCGAAGTGGGCTAAATCCATCCATTAATTTTAGCAAGGACCACCAATAATCCTGAGCCAGAGACAACTTCTAGATGCCAGCAGCACAGACAGCAGCAGAACAGATGGAACGGCAGGTAAAGCGCTCGCTTCCCATCCCCGCTCCTCTGAGAGAGCTTGAATTCTTTATGTCCTCCATGTGCCTGCTAATTAAAGTGTCTTATCTGTTTAGACTCCATCAGAACCTGTTTTCTACTTAATATGAGACAAATGGTTTATGTAAGTGGAGTCCTGACTTAGACACTCCGTTCCTACACAAGCAAGGGTGATTTCAACATTTTTAGGACTTACTGTATCATGACCTGTTTCCTCCTGCGTAGAGTTTGACTAATTTAATTTGGCACATTGCTCCTTTTTACTTTCATGGTACCTCCTTTCTGTGCATGCCATTTCCACCCTCATTCAAAACCATGCCAATGAGGCAAGGAAGAAAAACCCAACAACCCAACATCGAGGACAGTTGCCTAGGCTTGATTCTGGATCTGGAATTTTTATCAGGAGTCCTCTGTTACGCTGAATTATCGCACAGAGGCGAGCGTAACATCTTTGTGGGATGTAGGCTCTTCCAGACTCTTTGTCCTCCATGGTAATGTCCCAATCACGCTGAAGTGCTCCCAAATGTGTGAGGACTATTTAAGCTTTGTAAATGCTGTCCTCCAAAAATCACTCCACATAAATGTTTCATGTCTCTCCTCTGCGATGCACAGGCCCCAAACATTCAGCTGTGAGGGTGTTTATATTTGTGGAACTCTCTTGAACATTTGCTGTGGATTTCAAACAGCTGCTACACTGAAGCACTGGGAATAGTAAGATCATGAATATTCAGGTGAAGCCACTGGAATGAACAGCCGTTAATAGAATAAATGCCTAAACAGTTGTGTAAGGCTTATTAAGACCTATTGGGGCTGAGATAATAAATTCCCTCTTTGACATGTTGCAACTACTGTAGTTTAAACATTTTGGACCACCTCTTCAGAACTGAAAGAAAAAATTATGTTAGTTCTGTGTGATAACACAATGAAACACCTGGAAGGCTTGGCGCTTGCATTAGATTTGGCAGGGAGATTTTAACATGCTAGCTCATCCTCACTTAAAATCATGGCACTGTTTATTGTGTTAGTAGTCAAGGTTATCCAGATTACAGACAGTCTGGACTGAGCACAGTTATCTTGCTAGAGAGTATATTTTTTCCTATGTTCTCCTCGAAGTTTGGAAATAATCAATAATGTAATTTTGCAATGGGGCAGTAAGGAGGACAAAACTGTAATGCAAAAAAAGAGAAACTGAATAGAATTTAGAAAAAAAAAAAAAAAAAGAGAAGAAAACCTGCTTTCAAAGTTGTCTTATCCCACTGTGGAAACCCAGTGAAGTTTGGGGAACCTGCACCAGCAGTTTGGCTTTGTGTGTTCAGACAATGGGCATTTCTGTGGTTGACATGGCTGCTGCGGGCACACCTTGGTGGCTGCCGTGAGCACAAAGCTCTGGATTTGTGCTGCCCCTTGGAGTAGGGAGAGTGGTTAATTGTTGCAGGAGAACTGCCCTTCCCTTTGAATTTAGCTGTCACGTTGCATTATGCTGTGCTGGAGTGCCTGGTTCTGGCATCCCGTGTCACGAAACATCAAATCCAACAGGATGCAGTGTAACTTCAGCGGGTTAAAATTTAAAGGCAAACTCAGTAATATTTGATCAGTTACCTGCTGTCAGTTCAGATAAAGGGCATTCGATCTACAATAGCAGGGTTAACTTGTGAGAAGCAAACTTGCCCATGGCAACACAGGGCTGCACTCAGCTCTTCAGCAGCTGCAACTGGTGAGTGTGAGCAAAGCAGCTCAGGTGCACTTTGAACTTTTAAAAATGAACCCATTTGGCCCTTCCTTAACGTTTTAAGAAAACGATCAAACTACACCCCTGTTTACTAGTCTGCATTGGTGACGAGCAGGTTCTTGCTATTCGTTTCAAGAGGAAAATCACAGGTTACCTGAAACATTGAAAAGAATTTCTTCATTCCACTGAAATTTGTACAAAACCCCATTTAACACACTGTACCTTCCGAGGCCTCTCCGCAAGCACTGAGAAGCTTTTCTGATCTAGTTGCATGGATGATCTCAGATACACTTGTTGACTGTTATACTGTGTAAATCAGCCCTCTGCATGGAAGTGTCAGAAGCTGGTAGGGATGAAATAATAGCTAGAATCCCAGCATTTCCCTTCATCCCTTTCCCTGCACTCTTCTTTTTCTGTGACCTGTTTATCAATATGAGAACCAAATCTGTTTCGGAAACTTCTGTGTCATGGTTACATTTTGGGAGAAAGGAACAGATGGAATAGATTAATTAGTCAAACTATGTTTAAGTAGAAAGGCATTTCTTTCCATGAGTAGCCAAAGGCTAAAAAGAACATATAAGGGACAAGAAGTGCCTCAGGACTTCTTGCTTGCTGGAACGGCTTCCCAGTTTAAGACTTTGAGCAGCATAAGGGTCTTTGGTTTCAGCTCCTGTTAAGAAGTAGGTCAGGAGGTGCCCAACGTGCAGGAAGGCAACTGCTCCCTCCTGCTTGTTAGAAGTAGTCACTCCAAAACATGTAACACATGTTATTTTTATAGGAACTCTGGTGTATGGTGATTCCAACTGGCTACTCCTGCAATCTGAAGGGAAGCACGTGTCCCTGCTGCCAGGATTCTTCAATGCATGTTCTTGCTCATCAGCAAGTGACTGCCTAACATGATGCACCATCATCTGTTTCAAGTTTTCCACGGCCTCAGGTGAAGCCTCATTTCATCATTTTTCCTGCTTGAAACAGAGGACTTGCCACCACAGTTCTGGCTCCAATGTTGCCAGCTGCAGCACAGACGGGCCAGACCTGCCACTGCTTTAGAAACTTAACATGACTCGGTTTAATGTTGCTATTGATCTTTGACTGGTGGTACCACCCCAGGTGAAAAAACAAAGCCAGCCATAGCAACTGGTTTAGCAATCATGTTTCAGTAGGTTTAGCAGAGCTAACCCAAGCCTGGTACCACACACCAGGTCACTTACCTCCCAGGCTTTTGGCTTGGGTTCAGTCATCCTACCTAGGAGTAGATACTTCAGCAAGACACCTGCATGAGAACTGTAGTCATAGTGATATCCCTTGCTGGCCAGTGGAGAGAAATATGCCCATCTTGAATGTATCTGACTTTATGGGCCTGGTTTTTTGCCATGGACTGTAAAGGGGGTCACTGAGTTGACTTAGGTACTCATCGGCTGAGCACCAGGCAGAAGATTTCAGGCCCTTCCTCTTGCTGGTTTGGTTTCAAAGGAGCAATTCCCACAAGTAATGATATCCCCCTCTGACAACTTTGAGGCAACGTTTTTTACTGCTGTTTCTATTTTTATTTTCTGTCACAGACAGGAGGGGAAGATGGGCAGGAGTCTGGGATGGAAACAGTTACTTCAAATAACTGAGTCAGGAAAGACTTTGGCCAAGCGGAAGGTTTAAATCTAACCCAGATGTAGCTCACTGGTGTCTGGAACAGGAGAGATGGTCCCAATCACAGAGTAGCACCCAAGGCTGGCTCAGGAAGCAAAGGGATGTCTGTGGGCTGGGGAGAAACTGTTAGCCTAGCCCCCAGCCAGAGGAAATGTCCTGGGACTGCAGCTGGGCAGTGCGGGATCAGGGAAAGGATAGAGCTTTGAAAGCAGATCCTGCTGGCTTCTTGTTTTTTGGCAAAGGAGCAGGGCTGATATAAGTAATAGCAGGGTCTCAGGGGGAGGAAGAAAGTCTTTTACTTACTGCATGGTCTCTGAGAGGGGGTCTCTGTCCCCGGGGGTGGTCATATGCAGTGGCCCTCCCTCCTCAGGACAGGCAGTGGGTGGACACAGTGCCTGGCATCACCCTGCTGACACAGCCCAGAATAAACCCAGTGAAGTCCCCTGCCTCATCGTCTCCTTCACCCCAAAACAAGGAGGCAGGGGTGTGTCCGAGGGGGTATCACCAAATGCTGGAGGTGACAGGCATGCAGGCAGCTACACATCCAGGAATGAGGCCACAAAAATTAAACTGACTGAAGCTTAGATCTCCTGTTCGTTGATGGGAAATGTGACAAACGAGAGCACAAGCCAGCAGGTGAGAGGAAACAGAAAGGATCTTATGTAGGACTTTCTATAGAAAGCTTCTAAGATTGGCTTAAAAAAAAAATCCCTTTAAATTCACCATATTTGTCATGTCTTTTCTACAGTTATGAGGACAGAGAAGGTAGGAAAGCAAGCAAGGAAGCGATTGCTTTCCTCGTTATCTTGCAGTACCTCTGGGCGCTAAGATCTGGAATAAATCTCACAGTACAGAAAACACTTTGTTTACTGAAAAAATGCACACACATCAGGGCTTTTAGTCTGAGCAAGACAGATGGGAAAAAAAATAATTAAAAAAATCACCAGAGTTAGTAAAGCAACATTCGAAAGATCAAAGAAACAACATGTAGATTGCAGGGATCATTGTTAGATAACAAACTAGATTTTTTGTTTGTTTTGTAAATAATGCTGACACGTGCTGTAAGAAACCTGGTCTGGCAGCTCCCCCTTATCTCAGTCTAGTCACCTGCTTTTTAAGAAAGTTGAAGTCAAATTGTTCAAATCACTTGGCTCCAGTGGTAATATCTTACCAACAAGGTGCATAGAGGAGCCAGGACCCTGTTCATTTGTACCTTACGCTGCAAAAAATTGACCTGGGCTCAGAACATCTCAAAGCCTTTGGATGCCAGGGCTGGGATGTGGGCATGACCTCATCCCAAAATGCAGGTTAACAACCACAAAACCCAGAGCTGCACTGGGGGCCTTTAGAATGAGGCTGTGTATTTATGTCATAGAATCATAGAATTACAGACTGGTTTGGGTTGGAAGGGACCCTAAAGATCATCTAGTTCTAACCCTTCTGCATGGGCAGGGACACTTCCCCCTAGACCAAGTTGCTCCAAGCCCCATCCAATCTGGTATGAATAATCCAGCTTGAATTCAGATCTCACAGAGAGCTGGAAAACGGATTTCATTTTTTTTCTTACTTTTAAAATTTTCATTGGAGGTGCAGATCCATGCCCAGGGAATTTAAGCCCATGAGAGTAGGTTTGCTTTACTATGGCCTTTCATGGACTTGTCCAGAAGAGTCTGTGAAGCTTTGGGAGCTTTCATCCCAGAGACTGTAAACCATGCTGTATAATTTTAGGATGGGTGTGTGGTTATTTGATTCACAATAGCATTAGCTAATTTCTTACTATCTTTTTCTTTCAAGAGAGGAATTAATGGAAGCACAATACGTTGCAGAAGGGAGTTCTCTGGGTGACAGCAAGTACCTGCTTGTGGGTTGTTGGAAGTGGGGACACAGGCTCAGGATCCCAAGGGAGTCAGGAATAACATCCCAGAGGGAAGGAAATGGAGCTTGTCTAAGTGAAAAATACTGCTTGTTTGGGAAAGAAGAGTATAATGACCTGGGTATAAAGTACAGGGAATAAATTTGCTATTACATGGCTCCTAACTTCAGTACTAGCCCTGCACACGCTTCTTTCTGGGGAAGAAGTGAGCACAAACCTTTGCATGGTAGGAAACACCCTGGGAAATGCCTTGTTTGGCACAACATCCCCACTGGTGATGCCCCTGGGTACTGCTTGTCTCTGCTAAGCAGGGTCAGCTAAATGTGGTGGTGACTGAGGAGTCTGCAAAAGCTACTGCACAGCCCACTGCAGCCACTCCAGAAAGTACTGCCATTTCTTGGAGCCACTGTAACCATCATTAATCCCTGATTTTAACAGTTTGCTACCATTGATGTCTCCCCAGCACCTACTCCGAATGTGGTGAGCCTCTGGTGCTGTTGTTAGTTAGCACAAAGCCAGAATGAAGAAACCCCATAGCTGAAAAACCTTCATGCTTAAAATACATCCATAAATAAATATAATTCAAATATACCTCAATGATCACATAAGGCTGGCTTTTCTTTAGTAAAGGGGTATCCTTGCTTGTGATCTGGGTTCCATGGATACCATGAGCAACTCCAACTTTGTGCCTTTAATGCTTGCACTGTAAAAAACACTGTTTAAATATTCATGCTGACCTTAGAAAGCTATCCACTTGGCCATCTGGAGGACTCCCATACCCCATCCAGTTGTATTTTATTTTGAAGGATATATTCTGATCACACTGACTAGGCTAAATAGACTATTGGTCCATTTGTTTTGTAACTGCCATTTAGTCACCCCTCAGCTCAATTTATCTGGGAGGAGGTGAATGGATTCTCCAATAAAACTAGGGCTGAATCTGACCAAGCGCTGCGGATGGTTAGGAGCTTACTCACTCCTACTCTCTCTGCTGTGAATGGAGGTGACCTTGTCTGAAAGCAGCTAACCTTGCACCTTGCCATGCTCAGGAAAATGCAAAGCTAAACCCTGCCAGGTCACAGGGAGAACCCAGCCTTGTGTTCAGGAAAAAAGAGATCTGCTTGTTAAGGCAGTGCTGGGGCTGAGCACCGTGCAGGGACACAGAGTGCCCACTGCCCTGGGCTAATGGGAAAATGAATGGAGAGGGAAGACACATTTCAATTGAAGTGGGAAGGAAAATGAGCATGTGACCACTGGAGAGGGCCAGGAAGAGGAGAAAATACCACACAGAGCAGAGCACCAAAGGCAGAGGTGTCACCATCCTGCACCTGGTCTTGCAAAGAAGGGCCAGTTCCCCAGGGCTGCCTGTCTGTGCTGGCTTGAGATGGGACCAGAAAAGGGCCCCGATTTCATTCTCCAAAGTCCAAAAAGAAACTATTTGGAGTAAATGAAGGATCACAGCCATCATGGTTTTCCGAGGGCAATTTCACTGTCCAGGGATCTGCAAAGTCACCTGAAACACGTGCACTAGCAATTTGCTGTACATTGCCTTGTCCCTGTGACACTCCACCAATGTCACTAACATAAAGTTAGATGAATTGTTCACCATTAACAAAGTTTATTTTGGCCTTTTTTCTCCAGTTTGGGTGTGGGGGCAGCGGCGATGGTGCTGTTTGGCTGATTTATTTATGTTAGGAAGGAGGGTGGAGGAAGGGGGCGTATATCCATGGTCACGCTGACTTTTTCAAGCTGCTCTGGAAGAAAGTGCAGGCTTAATTTGCATTCAAACTGCATCTCTGGTTCCTATCTCTCAGTAATGCTTGAATAGATTGTGGTGTGTACAAACCTGGCAATAACTCCAAGCTGGACTGACAAGAGTTAGGAAACACTGCTTAATTCTTCTATTACATTTTACTTTTTTGGTCTTGGAGAGAGTTTTATCCTTTGCTGCTTGATCATTTTCCCTGTGATTCATGTCCTTTCAGGAAATAGTAGCTGATAAAAATAAAGCACGTTGGTTGTTATTTAGTGAGCTCCAGCTAAATTCACACAGTCCTGCTTAAGGATCTATGCCCTCTGTGTTGCATTTGTTTAAAGCTTCCAGTCTCCTCTAGACAGATTTTTTTTCCCCTGTGCAGGCACAAAAGCACTTTAGTCAGCAGAAATTTGGAGGTAGAACAAAAAGCCTGTAATAGCATATCTCATGCTGCTATCAATTTTCCACCGGTGGAGCACTCCGGTACATGAAGTCCTTTGTCTATATTCAGAAGTCAGCTTCGGTGACACTACATGACCAACTACAACATTATAGCCTGTTCCACACTGTTTTGAATTGTAACTTTAAAGAAAAAAATAAAAAGAGGAGAGAGAGAGAGGATGAAATAAAGAAAGGATGTCTTGGAATGTGGCCAGGGCATAATGATTTCAATTCTGAAGAAATCCACCAACCAATTACACTAAATTCAACATTTTCATGTACTGTAAGTTTAAAATCTCCTCTAATCAAATAGGGAAACCCTTTTTCTCCCATTATGCTGTGGTTTCAGTTACCAGTAGGCCTCTAAAAATCTGTTTCTGCTTAAAAAGAAACCCTGAAAGGTTGTATTTGCTGTATGTATGAAAAAGGGTTGAATCATACAATTATATATTTTAGAATAGTAAAGCGATGTAAAAGAGACTAATCATGATCCCAAATTCAATTTTCAAACCTTTAATTGATCCCATCCCAAAGGTAACATTCTATCTTAATTGCTGCACTGAAATGGTTGCAATTATGTAAAATAAAACTATTCATTGGTAACTGGAAAAAGTCTTCTCATTAAGCACATGACGGCCAGCCTTGGAAACAGTTGATTGCAAAAGGATGCAACCACTTTGCTTATATTTCCTTTTCTGGTTAAACTCTCCTTCACATATGTTGAGTTGGTTCCAAAAAACCACACACGCACAAAAGCAAGTTGAAGGTAGTACCATGACATGTGCCTGTGGTTGCTGCACCTTCTTCAGGCAAAGCTGCCACCTTGCAGGAAGGAAGAAAGGGCCAGAAGGTCAAGTGTCCTCCTCAGTGCTGATCTGCTCTGCTGACAGACTCCTTGAGCAGAGCACTCTGTGTTGTCTACAAGGTGCTACATGAAAAGGAAGCTGCTCTGGAGGTGCTTTAAAACCCTGCCCTGAACAAACTCAGGAAATAATAAGGGAAAACTAAATCCTCAGTTAAAACTGGAAGTTGTGTCTCAGTAGTCCTGCTTTTAGAGGTGTCACATGAAGCAGGACTAGGAAAAGTTGCTGTCTTTTCTGTTTGCTTGTTTGGAAACCAAAGTAAAGCAAAGCAAAAAGTTTTCTGGAGGTTTTGGTAGCTGTTGGTGAAGCAGGAAGACTGGCAGCTTTTTCATTATTGCCAAGAGAGACTGAGCCCCTTTCAATTTGACATCAGCACCTGTGTCCCTTGGAATGCTGCCTCACTGGATGCAGACACCATGTAAATGGTTATGAGGTGCTTATTCATTACTGTTATTCCTGTTATTCAATTTCTGGAAGATATAAGTGTCTGGAAGAGGCACACATCCATAGGAGTTCACTAGAATTAGGGACAAGGCACAAGACATTCAGCTGTGATGGCAACTGGGACACAGAGTTGCAGAGACAAGAACATCTCTTCCTTTTACTCTTTGATCTCATCTCAGTAAGACTGGATGCCTTTCCAGAAGTTAGTCTCCAGTTGAACATGCATCACTCTCCTCCACTTGGGAATAAAAGGATGAATGTCTACAGCTTGTGGCATACAGGAGGTCAGGCTAGATGATCAAAAGCTCTGGCCCTAAATACCTAACAAAAACATTTTCCAAGTAACTCTCCAAGTAAATCCATCACATGGAAGTATTTAAAATAATCCCCTTCTACAACACGGAAAGTTTCCACAGCGAGTGCCATCATCAACTTGTTCAGGGGCAGGTTTGGAGCTCTGTTGTACTTGAGACTCTATCAGCTCAGTGAAAGGACTGTCCCTGCCCCAAAGAGCTCATGTCTGAGGGGACGAGGAGATACTTAGTAGATACAAACAGATGGGGAAGCACAAGGTAAGATTGAAATGATGATGTGTTTAATAAGCATCAACTGCAGCAGCCAGCTGTAGTTCCCTGGTCAAATTCTTGTGTGTACAGATTAAATAAGCACTCTGGTTCTATACCAGCAAATTTCAGAATGCAGAGCAGGTCGCTGGACATGCCCATCCCTTACCTTGATATGCACACATCTATCTATGCTACATATGTTCATTATGGTCACAGAAAAGAGAACCTTTAAACATCCAGGAGATAGAGCTGAGGTGATGTGGGTGCCTGACAGGTAGCTATCAGAACCTACATTTCTGTTTCCCTTTCACAAGAGGACTTAGATGTCCAATGGGACTTAGCTGCCCAAGTCATGTAGGCCTGCCAGTGCAAGTTGAATATTGCCTATATATATCTTTAAACATCTGAGCCTTTGGATTGCAGTGCTATGTAGTGATGAATAAATGCCTACTTGGACACAGAACAAAGATACTTGACAAGCTGAATAGGCAGCATTTGAATTGTACAGAACACACAGATACTCTGCGAAATGAATGGCTGTTCACTCGCCTGATCAATAGAAAAAAATTGCTCTTTCTCTTTCTGAGCACACAGTATTTGCAGTAAGGAGGGCATGTAGATAAAAGCAAAAATCTATTTCACAAGCACTTGAGCCGACTTGTGAAAATAGAACCAGGGCACCATTTTGCTGATGAAATCTTCAGTAGTGATTCAGACAGAAATCATCACTAGTCCTGCAGACGTTTGGGATCGGCGCTCGTCCCGAGGCGTGCAGGCTGGTAAGGCAGGATTCCGAGCCTGACCTACTTTTGTCCCTACCTCGTTCCATCAGACCTAAATCCTGGTCCTGCATTCAGTCTGGAAGGCTGTTGTGAATACAAATGATTCCAGGCGTTGCTGATAGACTCAGGAGGAGCCCGAGTTATGTATGTACTTGAGCCCAGTGCACTTGGGAAATTCAGGGACTTTGAGGTCGTGCAAAATTGTTCCTTTAGCATAATCAATGCACTTTTTGTGTAAATCAGCTTTGAAACAGTTTCAGATTACTGTGGAGGATTACCCTTCACTCAGAGAGATGGTAAAACTTGGCACAAAATTTAGTAGTGAAACTTTCCCAAACTTTACTAAAATAGAAATGAAAGGCCATGTTCTTAGCTAGCATAAGCTGGTGCACATCAGCTATATGACAATTACCATGTAGATCAGCAAGGCTTGCATTTATTTAGCTGGCTGACCCACCTCTCCCATCGATCATTTCTGCAGCTGAAATCCTCAGGATACAGTTTTGTCTGAGGTAGAAAGAAAACAAATGAAATGACAACAACTTTAAATACAGCAAAACCAGGGGTCGTTATGCCGTTTGGTCTCAGCACACTTCTAGGAAATCCCTGAGCTGTGAATGTCGGGGGGTCTGAAAGAAATTTCAGCTTTGGATTCCTGCTCTAGCACAAGGATAGTGTGGGGAATTCTTCTCTATTGGTGCCCTTGGCTCTAATGTCACTTATGGATGAGACAGCTGAGCCAGCGCCAGAGCAGGATTGATTGAAGATGTACCCTTGTGAAGGGGCAGGGGTTGCCTCAGCTTCTACTTCTTTTGATGTCTGACTCAAACTAGTCTAATTTGGGTAATACACTTTCCTTCTCTGCCAGGTGGAGGTTTGCTGGTTCATTTGCTTTAGGTACAGACTTTTATGAGAGTTTGTTACCTGATACCAACTGCAATGAAAATGTCCAAAGCTCAGCCTGAACGAATGAGAGGGGAAACAGGGAGTGCTGGTTGTGTGTGGAGCAAGGTGCCTGGCTTCATTTCTGTTCAAGTTAGGATTTGGTAGGCAATGTCTAATTAATGGGGACCTGTGAAGAGACCAGGAGCTGCCTTGTAACAGAGAAACAGCTGTGTTATAATTTCAGTCCACTGGTAAAAATCCCTACACTGGAACTCTTGCACTTCGAATTTTTTGTTGCCCGACTGAACTTTTGGTGAATTTAGTAACTCACAGGTTGGACTCTGCTTCACTGCTTTGATCCTTCCCCAGTCCTGCCCTTCTCCAGCTATCACTGACAGAAATATAGGGGGTAGAATCACAACCCAGGAAGACAGAGGAGAGGGAGGGGTTTGGATTTGCTGGGCAGGTGCAGCCATAAAAAACAGACGATGAGTGAAAGCACTAATGCACTTTACTTCCACCAGACATTCACCCACGAACATGAATCCCAGGTAAAAAAAAGAGTGTTGGAAGCAGCCAGTGACTTGGTGGCAGTAGCTGTGGGCAGTAAAGCAGAAGACTGTTCGAGTGACCAGAGGAAGGAAATCAGAACAGAGCAGGGACTAGACCCTGGCTGCTCTAATTCTCACCCTCCTCATCTGACTGCTGCACAACTCTGAGTCTTTCACCTTAAAACCCTCCTCAGCTGTCTCCAAAGTGCAATCTAATAACACTGCTATGGAAACTTCAGACCCATATGGGGTCGTTGCATAAACCCCCACAAAATAAAGGAGATATTTATGTCCTTTCAGTACAAAGGAAGTTAATAATCACCATTAGAAACATCATAAAGGAGAGCACACAAAGCAGCTCCACTTGGAGTGTAAATTGCATAGTACTCCAAGATGAAGGCATGTTGTATTCTTTTCATGGTTCTGTTTAAATCTCTGTTTTCTTTAATTTAAATCTGCTCTATAAAGATCTCAGCAATTTGAAACAAAAGTATCCTTTAAAAAAGGAAAAAAAGTGACATGATAGCATCCTTCATGCCAGGCTGGCCCTGTTGTGATTTTACATTGAGGGTGCATTTTAATTGATGAAATGTGCTACACAGCACAACTTGAAAAAGTAACAACCTTTAGTTACCATTTGGAAATGTGATGGAGGTGCCAGAAGTTAAACTCCTAGGACTAAATGAAATAACAGAAGCTCCCTATCCTTTCTTGAAGACGCTCATTAGTTTTCACTTTCTCACATTCTGTTTGCCATGGATTTCATCCAAGAATGACGGATGTAGAGTTATTAAGCAAGTGATAGTTTCAAAACTCCAAGTGTCAGCGCTCAGTGTGGAAGCTCAGTTACCTTGTGGAGGACAAGAGGCTTAAGGACCAGTACCCCGGGGCTGGCATCGTTGCAGAGGGAATAATCACATGGAAAGGTACTGTCAGAACAGTCTGAGAGAGACACGTCAGTTATAGAAATGGACAAATAAACAAACGAGGAATGTCTGAGGAATAATCTGGTGTTTGAATGCTTCAGCACTGACAGGAAACTGGAAAAAAAAACATAAAAAAATAAAGAGGAAGGAGTATGAATATGCAGAAGGCAATGAACAAGTGCCTCTTCTTAAATTCAGTCCAGGGCTGGGATGCAGGGATACCTCAAATACTAGAAGGCCTCTTTGAGGGAAGAGGCGAATCACTGATGTTTCTGATTAGGGCCTTAGAAGAGAAATCTTTGTGTATAGGTCACTATTTCCACTCTGGTGGGCCTGCTGACCACCCATGGGCCATGGGACATGCTCTGTGGGCACGGTACAAAAGGCTCCACTAAATGAATATGCTGGAAAACATGGAGGACAAAGCAGGACCTCAAAGCCTGACCAGAAGTACAAAAAGTCCATGTGATCTCTCCCCATTTTACCTTCCAAGTGACAGCACTGCCATTAACTCCCTCCTTTTCCAAAGATTTATCCCTCCCCAGTCCTAGATGGACATTTCATTTGGCTCTCTTCCTTCCTGCCACGTGCTGACACTTGGGATGAGGCAAGTCCATGTGTCAAGCTAGACCAAACCCAATCCTCTTTGCTTTTTTTATTGCTTTTCCTCATGCTTTTGAGCTTGATGATTTTGCCCACAAACTAAAATGGAGGCAAAAAATATTACTGGAAAAAGCTGGTTATGTATGTTTTTTTCTGTCCTAGATGCAGTAAAAACCTAACAAACAGGGGCCTGATTGAAAAGCCTGTTGAGCAGTTTTTAATTTGATTTCCAGGCTCAAGTGACTTGATGTGTGTCAGCTTGAATGAGATCCCACAGCTCTAGAAGTCTACCTAGTCCTGGCTGGCAGCTTGTTCCATATTCCACACCTGGAGGCCAACAGGGTCATATCTAGAACTCACCTCCTGTAAGTGTTTCTCTGTTTGAACCACAAGATTCAGCCTTATTTGTAAAGACTTGATTTTATGTTTGAGTTAACTTAGAGACTCATTGCTAATGTCCAGCCTGGCAGCAGTTTAGACCAGCAGAACCCTTTCAGAGCAGTGGCTCTTACCAGGTTTCTGTTGTTGTCAGCTATAGAAAAGCTTGGAAGAATTTGGCTATGTGCAAGATGAGCCTGTTTTCCAGTTTGTTTCAGCCAAACAGCTCAGTTTTAAATCTCTGTCTACAGCACCCATACACCATTTCTTTCATCTCCTTTTAATTGTTTCATGCAAACAAGTCACACCTGAATTTCTTATGTTGGAGCTTCCCTTTCAGATTCTTTTTCCAAGACAACTAAAGTGGTGAAAATCTATTTTTGCAACATCACCTTCCGAGGAATGAGTTCTGGGCACCATAATTCAAGGGATGATATAGATTAATACAAGATATGTCAGGGGGAAACAAGAAGAATGATTGGAGTGGTAGATAACATGACCTGATAATGGATGGGAGAAGGATTTATTTCTTTCCTGTCTCTAGCTTCCTTTTTTTCCTATTTGCAGGCTTTTCCCCTGTTTCCTGAGAAACACTTCTTCTCTAGATCCTAGTGTCTAATGAGAACCAATGGGAGCTTCAAGGAGAGTCGGTTGTCTTAAGAGGTCAAAGATTATTCATCATTGGAGGTCTTGACAACATCAGAAAGCTGACCATGCTTTTGGATACTGTACTAGGTGACCTCTTGGGCTTCTTTCCAGCAAAACTGATGGCGAATCCAGAAGAATTTTATTCACCCAAAGCTAGAATCCTGTGACATTTGCTGCCAGGCTGAGTAGAGGACGCTCTCAGGGGTCTTTTCTGGAGGAAAAAAAAAATTATCTAAGCCTATTCAAGTGTGCCTTGCATAACAGTTAGTAGCTGGTCCCTATTCCCAGTCCCTGGAGATGTTTAAGCCCTGTTGCAGCAGCTACCATGATCTGGCAGTTCCCAGCCTTGGCTTTTGTTGCAGCTTTCCCACTCCCTCTGATCCTGCCTTCTTGATCTGTACTTCTAGGCATCCATTGCCATCCATCCTTTTCTCTTGTTTGGATTCCTGCCTGCATCTCAACCTCATCACTGTCCTTTCCCATGGGGTTACTGTCAGACCCTTTGTGTCCACAGCTACCTTTCATTGAAGGCTTCCTACTGTCTCAGTTTGTCTCATGCTCTCTACCATATTTTGGGCAGCCCTGATGGTATTCTCCAAATACATATTTTGCTGGAAGTCCACACATTTATTCTTTCCCATTTTAAGTCTTCCTGTAACCTTAATTAGAAATGTAATTAGATGATGGCCACTATTCCTTGGGAGCTCCCAAGCATGCACCAAGTTGTAGCCCACCATTACTCAGGAGGAGTCACAGAAAAATCCATTTGCTGTAACAGCTGTTGCAGGGCAGGGATGGGAAACAAGGTGGCAGGCCAGTTCTGGAGAGGTCCAGAAGAAAATGAGTGTGATTGAACTGTCTGAATGTAATAGAGTGCCTTCAGAAATGGATGAGGGCTGATTTATCTCATCTCTACCAATTATACCATTATCATTCTTGCCAGTAAGAATTTTTAACATACGGTTTGCTGATGGGTTAATGAAAACAGGGCTGGTCTGGACCCTGAGGAATCCCCTGTGAGATCCTCTGTCCAAAAACAGGCTGGTTCTTGGCAGAGGTTTGTCTAGTGTGTTCTTTAGCATGCTCTGTTACAGCATCCTGGGCATGGCCTAAACAGTTTTGTTTTTTTTTTCTGAATGAAAGACAAGACAGCAAGGTCTGGAACAAGAAAAGGAGCAGCAATAAGAAAGTATTTGAAAGTTTCCAGTGGCACATTCCTGATAGTCGTAAGAGTTGATGCAGAATAGTAAGAGTGGATCTGCACCAGAGTTATGAAAACAGATGTGGAAGAGAGAATTTCTGTCCCAAAGAGCATACAGAAATGATAATGATAAGCAAGTTTTTTATCAATTTCAGCTTGAGGTTTTTTTAGGCTTGGTGATTTGATTTTATTTAACCCACATCAGATTGTTAATCTTTACTGTTATTCAGGATTATAGGAAGGAAATGCTTCACAATGGCAGAGTTTATTGAAAATTGCTAGATGTGGGGTGCAGAGTAATGCACTGCCCTGCCTTGGCCTGTGATGGGATCATGTCTGCCAGCTTAGTATGACTCTGGGCTAACACGGATACCTTCAGACTGAATGCGGATTCAGATTCAGTTCTAACTCTAACGTCATGCCCAGCTTCTATAGAGGAAACTTGTCATCCCATGGTTAGCATTAATATACACCTCAAACCAGTCCACCAACCTCTTCACTCCCAGTATTATTTCCACTGTACAGGTGAAACAGGGTGGATGGAAGGACCTTGTTCAACTTCTGTTGAAATACGCAGAAAAACTCACGCTGACTTCAGAAGCAGTTGGATCAAGTTCCAAGGCTGCACGTCAACATTCTTCTGAGTGGTCCTGGCTCTGCGAGGGGCCCCTACATCATGTTACATTCCTCTGCAGAAAAAAGGATGTGGGAATTTTTTACCCTTCCAGAGACAGCTCTCTTTGGAAATTGTATTTGTTTTCTCTGTAAGTGCCAGAACAAAATGGATGTGAAAAGCTCCTGCAGTCAACTCCAAACTGCATTTTATGCTGGCATCATTTTTTTGGAGGGGGGAGGAAGGGAGTTTGCATGCACATGCACTCACAGCTAAGGTCTTAATTCTATCTCCAGATGCTGTGCATAATCTAGAGGTTTATCTTAATGAATTATTTCTGTTATTACTGCAGGCAAAGTGAGATTTAATTTGATGTGTGATATATCCCTGGATTAACTACCCTTTGGTTTTATTTGCTCCATAATGGTGAATTTTTGTTTATAGACCCATTTTGTAATTACATCCCTGAGCTCAGAAGGGCTACAGCAATGCTGGTCTCTCCTACAGGAAATCAAGATCCAATTCCCTTCTCCCAGTCCTGTTGTCAGCTGTGGCTAAAACAGAAGCTGCACAATATGATGTTCACCATTTTGTCTTGCTTAATAGCAGCTTTACAGGACAATGGAACTGAGAGACTCTCCTTGGCTGAGAAGACTGCAATTGTCACTCCAGAGGTGTCTGCAAAGTGGCAGAGACACTTCACCTTGGGAAGTAACAACAATGTCTGTTATAATGGAACATTCCCGGAACAACCAGTCAAATCCTTCATGATACCAGCATGCTGAAAGTGTCATGACACCACAAAGGCTCCAAGGGTGGAACAGGAAACTGTGGGGGTGGGATCACGGGGAGCAGAGGTTTGTTAGTTCCTTGTTTCTCATCTGATCTCCTCTCCGTGGGAAGCTAAGCCTTCACCCCGTGCTGAAAGATGCAGTGCAGGCTGGTGATCATGGTGCTGGGACACTCTTCTCCTTTCCTCCCTTCCTGCCCCATCCAGCCCAGCCCAATCCCTTCCCTCCTTTTCTACCCAGGAAGTTAAGACCAAGATACCTGCCCTGGCTCATATTCACAACATCTCTCACAGCATCAGAGGGCTGAGATCCCCCTGCAGCTCTGCAGAGGGCAGGCCAGGGTGCTGGGGTCAGTGAAGCTGTGACAGCCCCCGCTCCTAATCCCTGGCACCGTATGGCATTGTGTGCTCACCCAATCGGGCTTCATTGCAATCACAGCCATCTTAATTAGTACTACTTACAACAGCAGCAGTCAGCACAAGGACTGGAAAAAGTACGTGGAAGCAAACAAATGATCTCCTTGGCTTCTGACTCAAAGCAGCATTGCCTCGTCATGGGCTCCAGCTTGACCCTTCTTCCCTCAGGAGCTCACACTCAGCTGGCTGGGAGCATGGACCGATCTCCTCCCTCCCCAGATGAGCCATGCTGGAGCTTTGCTCCTGCTGGAGCCCAGCGTGATGGAGCACTTGATGGAGAGCCCTGGAGTAGGGACCTCCAGGGGACCAGCCAGTAACCATGAGGTTCAAAGAGAAGGTCATGCTTTTCATGGGAGGTGCTGGGTGCAATCCCTATTCAGAAGAGTCTCGCTAAAAATATCTGTATTTTCTAGGTACACATCACACTGAAGACAAAATGTTTGTTTTTTTACTGGCAGACAAGAGTGTTTGAGTCCATTAAACTGCACAGAGCCAAAGCCTCCAGTTTGTAAAGAGTGCCTGCAGATGGATGTTATATGGCATGTGTTTGTAATTGCTCCTGACATGTCAGTTCTCATACACTTCCATTAAAAGTTTGTTCACTTTTTTTTTTTTTTCCCCCAGCTAATAAAATTAAATGTTGGAAAGCCAAAGTGAAAAAAAGGTCAGTCTTGCTTGGACCAGTACAAGTTGAGATATTCAGAGCTGACACCAAAACTGTCTTGAAAATCACCTCCTGTTCAGAGAGCAGTGTACTACAGCACAGCTTCCTGCCTTTTCCCGGTTCAATCCAAGCCTGCAGTGTTGTTTTACTGCCTTGGGACTGTGAATTTCAAACGGCCCTTAAGGGTGGAAAGTGATTTAAAAATATTTTTCTAAGAAACCCCAAAACACAAGCAGCATTTTTATGAGTGAAAATCTAGGAGTATGCGTCAACATTTGCAAACATATCTGAGGATACAAGGAACATAAATCCTAGGACTTTAAAATTGTCATGAGGCCAAATTCTTGTTTCCTTTACCCATATGAGTAGTGTTGCTCAAATCAATGGCTGGAAACAGTTTCTGTAAATAAAATGAGTAAGACTTAGCCTGAAGTCTACAGAAAATAATATGAACAATCTTTCTTCTCCCCCAGGAGAAGAAGCCAAGCATTCCTTGGCATGACCTGTCCCTGCACAGCCTGTGGGGCAGGATCCACCATGCCTGCTGCCCTGAGTGAGTACCAGGTGCCTTCATCCTAAGTACTGGGTGCTTCCATCCCAAGTACCAGCTGCCCTCATCCCAGGTCTCCACGCAGGACCATCACACTGGTGCTGCAGAGCTTTGTGGCCATTCCCAGGCATTCATCTCTGTGCACCATCACATCAGGGGCTCTGCCCCTTCCCAGCTGCTTTACCAGATGAAGTAGGCAGCACTAGGATCCTCCATCTGCTCCTGTGCCAGGGCCATGGACCAGAGGGCAGAGGAGCAGCAGGACAGCAGCTTACCACAATTCACCTTTTCTGCATAGTCAAGTCAGGACTGGGGACAGTCAAGCCCTTCCAGCATTGGCTTTGGTTTTGAAGGCCAGAAAGGATTGTTTTGATAATCCAGTTTGACCTCATCACTACTGAAAGGGACTGAGAAACCAAGAACGTGCTGAAGAAATTAAACAGAGCTTGCACAGATTTTAAAAGCTACTATTGAGAATGTATGCTGATAATTATAGCCCTGCTACAAATTTCTGGAGAAAAAAATGTTTTGGTTTTTTCCCCCCACATTCTGGAGTACCTTTTTCTTTTGGAAGAAGTGGATGCTAGGTCTGCTACTCACCTTCTGCAGGTCATTTGCTGATCCTTTTTTCTATGCTAATAAGGTATAATAAATTTAACATCACTAAAGAAACTATAAAGACTTGAAGACCATTATTACAGATTTGGTATGAGCAGCGAAAGGCAAATTGTTTGCAGCTATTATTGATCGGGAAAGGCTGAGTTAATGTAATTGCAGAACATAAAAGGAGGAAATATAATAGAAAAATAAAATTAATATACCAGTCACAGAATCTGAACTCAAAAAGCCAATAAAAGACGTGTAATAAAGCACTCCAGAGGAATGAACCTCTGTCACGGTGAATATCAAGCTATTTACTGAGAATTGCAAATATCAACTAAGGCATTCCTCAGCACTCTGACAGTCAGTTCAGTCCTGTCTACACTCCCTGTTTTACAAAATTAGTAACTGCAGCTGAAACCATGGATTGCAAAGTGTCAGCAAGGTCTCCACCTGCCCTGCCGTGGAAGCACATCTTTGAAGTTTTACTCTGGGATGCAGAGTAAGGAGTCGGAAAGAAGCTGGTCCAGAAGGAAAATGCTGCTGTCATCAGCCTACGGATGGAACAGCTAAAAATGGAAAGTTTCTTCCCAGGGAGCTGGGGTCCAGTTACACCGTGATACAAGATGTCCTACAATGAAGTGCCCATTTGAACAGTGCCCTGTTGTGAACACTGCAGTGTTCCCGATGTCAAAACCCATGAGTCAGACCCCTCAAAAACCATGACATTGACTAGAGGATCAGGGGACTCAACAGGAGCAATTAAACAGATGTCCTTCGTGTTTGTTAAATGACTTTTTTGGGCTTTCTAGTGTTTGGATTTTCAAGCTTTGCTCTGTCTCCATGAAGAGTTGGATTGTGTTTTACTTTGTGCCAAAGCTCAAGTTAGTGACATGTTCAACATTAGGCAGTTCTTGCCTTTGAGGAGCAAAGTCTGTGACACTAAGCACTTGCCTGTGGCACAGGCAGAGCCAGAAGTTTGTGGCAAATCAGCTAAAAGCAAGAAACTGCTCTTATATTTTCTTCATGTACGACAGGAATTTCTTAGTACTTTCTGTCCAGACTGGGCAGTAAGAATATCCTTTTAATGTGTCCATACAAAAAGGGGTAAAATATAGACCACCCATAGGCTATAGATTTATAAAAAGAAATGGTGCTTTAAAAATGGGATGTCCAATATCTGGTGACTAATGGATGACAAAGAGATTGCAGGGGACTTTATTAAATGTCTCTAGGGGCAGAGAAGTCGATTGCTACTCACCAAGTTGATTTACAATGATAAAGATTTCTATTTGTAGGAACTGCTCAGGCTTCAGTCACCTCCTCTTGAGGCTCAGGGCACATAAGACATAGAAAGCTTTGCTTTTTCAAGAGGAAAGGATTTCTCACTGAGCTAGGACTGACTCTGTTTTTCTGGTTATCATGACAAACCTATCAGACTAATGTGTTGGCAGCCCCAGCACAGCTCTGCTATCTAGGAAGGGAATGATGTGACCTCAAAGAATCGTTATGTCATATTAGGTAGGAGCTTCATTGTTTTATTGGTACCATTCCCTGTGCTGAAACCATTCAAAAATGAAATGGAATAAAATGCTTCTCTGCACTTATCAGTTGTGAGAGGAAGGAATGCACAATTTCACCTGGATTGCTGTCAATGGAGGGGAGAAATTAAGCCAGGACAGAGACTGGGAAGTGCAAAGGAAAAGCTCTGGAGTCACTGGCAAGGTGTCCTTGGAATCTTGGGTCGGTGCCTGCAGCGTGTCTGTGTACATCAGGAGCCCCAGCTGGCCCAAGCGGAAAGAATTTCTTGTTTCTGTGACACTACTTGCTCTACTCCAGCTTTGCTTTCTCTCCACAGTTGTTGGTGGCATAACCTACTTTACAGCTCTAATTCTCAGCCTGTGTGTAAGACACCAGCTCCCCTTCCTTCTGCTCTGTCCTGAACTCTATTATGCTCCACATTTACTGCACCAAGACACAGTGTCCCACGTCCAGAGTTCAGGCTAGAAACGCTGGAAGTGAATCTCCTGCTTCCCTAAACCTGATATTATTATTACCATGATTCTGGAGAGAGGCTGGGAGTATATTGAAGAGAAATTTGTAACAATCAAGGTCAGAAATAGAAAAACAACAGAGAAAAGAGACCAGAAATACAGTTGCTGATTTTCAAAGCCCTGTTGTTCCCGTTGTGGTGTGCTAACAAGTGTGCAGAGGGATGTATTTGCTGATGCAATGCAGGAGGTAGACAAAACAACTGAACTTGGGGAAGGCTAAATAAAGAGGAATTGCAGCCTCAATGAGAAGTACTTGCAGCATGAAACTTGTGATGGGCTTGTGAGGGTGTCAGCATGACAGAAGCCCTGGGGTTTCCTACAGGATGCCCATTGATATGAAGAGCAAGGTCACGATGGATCTCAAGGATCCATCAATCACAGGAGCAGAGGATGCAGGCATGGCACAGCTGGAGTGACACGGTCCCTGCCATAGCACTGGTGGGCTGGGCTGCCTGGGCCTCGTGCCTTTAAATGAAAACATACTATTTCAGAAGGAGCTCAGAAACGTTCTAGCATGACAAAGGTGTGTTTTAACTCATCACACCGGGTCTTGCATGTGCTGCTTCCTACAAAACCATAGAAACTGGCACAGTAGCTGACTCATGCCTTCTTTGCCCCTAAGGTGGCTGGCAACCAAACAAGAGGAGGTATTTTAAGGCTGTTGTTTTATAGGATGAAGGTATCAATTCTGTCTATCCATGGATAATCCTGTTACGGGATAACATGATTTTAGGATGGCCCATTTCAAAGGACAATCTTTTCAGCCTTGTCTGACTCAAGTCTCTAAGTCCTTTGTGACTCACCTCATGCAAAGAAAATGGGACAATCTTAACTTTCTATTACAGCTGTTGAGCTGCATTTCAGCTGATCTCACTAATACGCTGCATGGCATCTATATCATTTATGGACATTCTCAATTTAACTGAATTCTGGAAATACACCAAAAGGGTCATTACCCCCAGGAGCTCACAGCAGTCCACATCTGCACACTGCTGTGTCACAAAGCAGGGCACCCCAGCCAGGGGAAGACCTGCTCACACCACTGTATTTATCTGCTGCTCTTCCCACTGCTTTTACCTTCACAGCATCCTTACTGAGCAGCCACTTGCTATCTCTGATGTTTTAAATGTGGGTAAAGTGAGGAACAGACAGATTACATGAGTTCCCCAGGGCTGTTGTGAAAGGCAAGAACTGAACTCACATGAACCAGAGCAGTGGTAAAAAAATCCCTGTCTTCTCGGTTTGCCCTCCTTTCATTTTCACTCAAAATTCCCAAGGAAGGTGTTCATTAAAGAGAAGGTTTTACACTTCTAACTTCCTAGCTGGTCCCCAAGCATTCATTTTTGGCTGCTGTATGGAACACTAGCACACTAACAATGAAAGGTATTTCACTTTATGCCAAAAATTATCTGACTAAGGTCTTACATGTCAACAGGATTCTCCAGGAGCAGACTGTCATTTCCACTTGGTTTGCTTTCTGGAAATAAAAACTTGGTTCTTTAAATCCAGACAAGTTCTCAGCAAGAGGAAATAGTTCTACAGCTGATGCTGAAATTTAGTGATATATTTACTGCAACAGCATTTGGGAGCCTGAGGAAAGGACCAGAAGCTTACTGTGATACGTGGTGCTGTTCAAATAAAGAGTAGTCCCTGACATTAATAGTGCTGGGGAGGGAGAAAAGAGGGTGTGCACTGAAACATTGCAAAATTCAAGATTGAGTATATTTTCACATATCAAATGGCAATGAGCTGCAATAGAAACGTTGTTTTTACATTACAATATGGTATCTCAATACTGACAACTCCCTGCCCATTCTCACCTTCATCTTTCAAAACTCACTTCTTGCTTGCTTACAAAGCATTTTCCCCACCCTAAAAAAAGCCTCAATTATTTTCTTCAATCTCTGCGAACAAATGGTTCACTGTAGAGTCTGCACTCCAGCAAGGTCAAAATCCATGTGTGCAAATGATTTTAACTCAATGATAACATATTCATATTCTGCCTGGGGAATGTCAGTGATATTTTCTGGAATATAGTGGGAAATTATTTTTTCTGCTTCAGTTTATGTTTTGAACTATTCCTTTCTATTAAAATGTTTCTTCAAAGGAGAGACAGCTCATTTCCTTAAGAAACTGTATCCACCCATCAAATGTTGTTTCTCACTGTGTGTAGTAATAGAAGATTTCCTACTTTTTGCCCACTTCTACCCTATAGATTTAATATGTAAACTGGGAACATGCAGAATATATTGCTTGGCACAAGTCAGCAAAGTTTCACCTGTGAGAACGCAGTATGGATTCAGCCTTTGGCTGCTTGTACTAAACCACAGGGAGAATGTACACTTAAGTGATGTAAAGTTCATAGATTAGACACAAACCCACAAAACCAAACCCATGGAGCAGCATTTAGGCTTGCAGAGCCCGTGACCCTCTGACTATTCCATCTTGTTTGAGTTGTTATGGAAGGATAGAGGCTTGTCCCAGGGCAAAGACAAAGGGAGCACAGTGCTCTCCCCTTGCTATGAGGGGCTCTGGTACTTGGGGAGGATACCAAGGCACAAATCCTTTATAAAAGACTGAACGGGAAAGGAAAATACCACCTATTTCATGAAGAAATGCTCTGGAAGCAGTGTGTGGTACTCTCACTCATTCTCACGTTTTACAGTTAAACTTCCTTTTGTATTCCAGAGTTAGATTTATAACCTTAATGCACAAAGCACCTGATACTCCTTTTGCTGTCCTCTGCAATGAATCCCCAGGATTAATTTCCATAACCTCAGCGTATCACTGAGCTCAGTGCCACAACAGGAGAGTGAAATTTTTACCAGGGTTTGCCCTTTCAGTTTCACATATTTCTGTTTGAACCTTAAGAGGTGGGAGGAGAATGATTCCTAGTTCATGTGTGATTTCAATTTTCTTTTTTTTTTTTTTTTTTGTGATCCATGGATTTGTTTCCATGAATCAGATTAGGTTCCAGATGATCCAGATCCTAAGTGATTATTTTCTCTTTGTCACAGGTCAACCCTTCTCTTACTTTGTTTTCAAAATGAGCTTTATTGCTCTGAATGCAGAAACACAGCTTCAAAAAACCTCTGCTAGGAGTGGAGCAACAGCCAAAGTCCTGATTAACTTCACCTCCTTTGCAGGCTTCTGCAACCAACGCAAACGGCTGTGAAATCTTTTCCAGCAGGGTAATGGAGGGAGGAAAAGAGTTGGCTGTAAGTTTGAGAATTATTATTTCTATAAACCCATTCACACACCTATCACTTGGGACAAGTGAAGGGCCAAAGACATGCCAAGCAATTACACAGCTACACAGGTCTGTGCACAAGATATTCCGCATCACGTTGGCTGTAATTTGTGCTCACTACGTTGGCACTAGCTCCACCTGTGTCAGATGGCAGCAGAGAAAACAACTTTTCTGGGAGACTAAATCCATCTCTACTGTGGCCAAGCCACGTCCTTGTTTTGGAGAGTTTGTTCGGCAACAGCAGCACCTTTCAATTTGAAGCAGAAAGAAGGTTTGCACATCTCAGACTCCTTAGTTGCTGATTTTCACTTCTCTCCCAGCACTCCCAAGCAGTATCAAGATGCTCAGAGCCTTGGTGAGACCAACATCACTGGCCACAGCTTCCAGGGAAAGTAGGAGATAAGGTTCAGTCCTAGTTCTGACCTTAGCCAGCTCTTTGTGACCTGATAAGAAATGATTTCTAAATGGGTTTATATTTTTCCTTGCTACAGTTTGAGTTGAGAGAAACCAGATGAATCTGTTTCCCAGTTCAGGTACAAAGAGAGAACCACCTTTTGCAAATCACTGATGTTCATGACACAGAGGATCTTGGCAAAGCAGGAAGAGAAGGTCATAATTCATCTTTTACAATGTATTTGCAAATGCTTAAGGGTCTACAGAAGGGTTGGTGTGGTGATGGAGTGAGTCTTGGCCTTGTACAGGCTGGTGTTTGATACTGAACAAATAAATTCACTCATTTTTCTCTATTGCTAGACTGAAGACTGCAGTTCCCTGCCAGGCAGAAGCGGCTTACTTCAGTATTTTTCACAATGTATTTGGAAATCTTCCTTCATTCAGTCTTGCAGAGACCCAAAGCCCACTGTTACTGTAAAACAGACCACAGAAAAGGACACAAGACAACAGACAGACTTGTTCTGAAGGGCTCCTGAAGTCTAAAAAATGCAACACTGACAACTAGGTAGGTAAGAATTTGTTGGAATTCCTTGATTTTGACCGAGGATTTTTTTTAAACAATGAGAAATAGAGCAAGTTACCTTGGTGTGAAATGTGTGCTGACTTGACTGGCCAGAAGGCAAGAGAGCAAGTCAGAAGTGTTAGAAGTGTCTCTGCTTCCTTGAGGAGCAGGGCTCTCCAGCTACAGTGGCTGCATGCCCTCCACAGTATTAAAAGATCCAAGGGGTTTAAAAGAGTATCGCTGTGCTCCTAAAGACCTACCTATTGTTCTATTAACTGTCCACTGCCAGGACAGAAAAGCTCTCTCACTTTAACTGCAACATGTCCACAGACTGTAACCCTTGTACAAAGATTTAAATCTCAGACTCTTAGAGCTGTGCCCTTGAAAATCGAGTCTCCTTTTGGACGAGGCTGCAAAGACTGAGAGTAGCATGAACAAGGCTATTCTAAAAATTAGTTATTGTAACCACATCATCCCCCAGGACTAGTCTGGCACAGCACTGTAGCTGCTTGCTGCTATTTGCTTGCCCCAAGAGGACAGATAGCTCAGAATCATGTCTCCGTCCCCCAGTAATACCGTGTTTTGTGTTGCTGCTCCTGCTTTGCCCTGGATCTGCCAAATGCTGCAGGTGCTGAAAAACAGAGGTGAAAGCACCCGTATGGTGCTTTCCAATCACAAAACCGACTCACAGAATGAAAAGCCCAAAAGGACCTGTTTTTTTCCCCTCATAGGCAAACCTAACAGGGAGCCTATGGAGTTAGGTCCAAGTGCCAAGGCCTATGAAAGGATTTATTGTGAGTGTCTTTTACAAGATTCCTTCCTAGTTGGAGATAGGTCCTTTGGGATTCCCCTTCATGATATTGCTAATCCCATCCATTCAAAATTTATGATGCACATTCCCTAGAATACCAAGACGACTTTAAAAACACAGTGTAGATTGAGGGTTTTGCTTGTTTTGTTATTTTCTTTTTCAGATTTCAGAACTCAGGCATTTACTTTACTCACAGGCTTCCTTTTATAAACAGGAGAGCTGGAAACTCACTTTAATTTGTATGCAACATTGTGTTCAGTGCAAATGTTTACTAATATTCTTGTACAGATCAGAGGCCCGGGACTTTTCCTGGACTCAGTCATGCCAAGACTCAGGATCAGATGGTAAAAGTAATTTTATGTGAGGTGTGTGTGCTGCAAGTGTGTGCTCACACGCGTGGGTTTTTTTCTGCCTGCTCCTTCAATCACTAGTTCAGTAATTAAAATCAGTTTGAAAATATTTTTTCCTTTCCACACAAAAAAAAAAAGGAAATGCAAATATAATTTCTCTCTTTGTTTAAAAATCTTTCTAGCCATCCTCCTCTGTGAACTCTAAGCACCTGGAGACTCACTGGAACTACTCTGCAGTTCCCTGCTGCATACAGGTCAGAGGAAGAGACAAGGTTGTAGCCTGGCTGCCCAAAATGTCCTGTCCTGGGAATAAATAGCTTTGTTTCATATCTGCCAACTCCCCAGCCTCTGACAGCCTTACTATTTACAGGGATAATATACAGGGGGCTTCTAAACACATACCTGACTGATGCAAAAACGATAGGTCAGTGAGAGACAAGCTTTCTGTGTTAGGCAATTCTTTTAACTCCAATGAAAAACACATACTGGCACCTTTTGGTTTCAAATGTCATATTATGTTTTTCCCTGCCCTTTTCCTGGATGAGTTTACTTTTATTTGGTGTAATTAAGGAAAAATTCCACACCACATATTTGTTACATGATGCCTTTTTTACATCAGATTAGTGGAAAACTGCTTTTTTACGAGGTTACCTTCAAAAAACAACAAATGTATTTAAAAACTAGTATTCTTTTCTGCCTTCTATTTGCCTTCTCTTTAAAAGAAAAATGCTCTCTCTCTGGAATATGCTGTCCTTTTAGCTTGAAAGCACAGATTTACATCTCATCTCGGGGTCGCCGTGGTGCCTCCTGAGCACAGCAAGGACTGGTTCACAGGACAGCTCCAAAACAGCATTTTAGAAATAAAAAAACAACCCCAACCCTTCTGAGAAGTAATTCATTCAATCCCTGGGAATATCAGGAACAACAGAAAAACGATAGCACTAATACTACACCCAAGAGCTGCTGTTATTAATAGAAGAGCTATACAAAGCACACATTAAACGAAGCTCATTTGAAACATGCTCTGGTTTAATTAGATTTAGTTTAGCCACCTAAAAAAATCCCAGCAGAACTTGTGGTGAGGCTTTGGCCGCTGCTCCCCGCTGTGAGCCCACCTGTTTCTGCCGGCCTCGCCGCGCTGGCAGTCGGAAAACCCCTGAGTCGGCTCCGCAGGCTGGGGCAGGTCGCAGGGACAAGCTTCCAGCCTGCCGAGCCACCAGCTTTGGGGGAAAAGTTTTTTGAGTGAAAAACTAGCTTTGTCCAAGATTTATCATGCTAAGAAAAGAGAGAAACGAATCCTGCCAAGCGCCTAACTTTTCTCCAAACAGCGGGCTTCCAGGCAGGGAGCAGACCTGTCATTGCAAGTGGTTTTAAAAAAATATTTTAAAATCTATTAAAAAAACCCTCATCTTTTTAAAGACAAACCCTGCCCCCAGTATAATTATATATATATATATTTAAAAAGAAAACATACACATATACAGCATATATTGGGAGTAATGTGCCTGTGCTTTTGGCCATATATTTGGATGCGGGAAAGTTCTCCTTCTCGGAAATAATTTCCTTCCTGGGGTCTTCCTCAGAGCCCGACCCAAATCCCAAGGAAGCAGAACTCACAGCAAGCACCTTCGGCAGCACGGACCGGGCAGGGAGGAGGCTCCTGTGAGCCGCAGGCAGGGAGTGATGGGGACTATATTTATATAAACAAGCCCAGGATCAGCTAAAGTTGCTGCTCACTGGCAAACGAAAATAAAGAGATAATTCAGAATCAAAGGTGAGTCAAAGAAAAAATATGTCCAATAAGAGGAGGCAGCCCAGACAATCAGTCAGATGCCAAAACATGTGACAGACCCAGAGGCAACTCCAAAACAACCAAACCAACTGCCTGTGGAGTCTGCCAAGGAGCCAGATGCTCCTGCTTAAAAATATCTTCCGCTGCCTTGGCATCTGCATTCTCTGCCTGCCGTCAAAAGGGGAGGGAGGGGAACTGGGAGAGGGGTGCGGGAGTAGGGGCGGGGGGGCAGCGACTAATAATATTTTTGCCATTTTAATTCTAAGTACTTCTGATTATTCATTTGCAGTTTGTCATCGTGTCACCAGAGAGCAAAACAAAACCCCAGCCTGGCATAGGCTGGGAAGGGAAAAACAGGCAAGGCCCTTGATGCAGAAGGAAAAAAGTGATGAGAAAGATCTAATAATTCCGCACTGCTGTGGGTGGCACATATCTGTTGAGGTGATAAAAAGCTATAGGCTGCTGGAGCTGGCAGTTTACCACCCAAGAAAGTGTCCATGTGCCTAGACCCAAATCCCTGGCTGATGGTGGCAGGGCCCTGGGATGGAGCTGGGCACTGGGTCCTCCAGTTTGCACCCAGGGTGTCCCCAGGGTGCTGTGCAGTGGGGACAAATGGGGAATGAATTGTGATGAATCAAAGCATTGCTGCTATTAATCATAACAGCAGGTTTTGGCTCATAGAGGCTGTGGCTGCTCAACAGAGACTTAAAACACTTTTGTAATATTAACTTACTGAATGACGATGCAGATTTTTTTGTTGCTGCAGTTGTTGATTAAAATAATTAAATAAAACACAAATTCTGGAAACATTTGCTTATTCGATGGCAAAAGGTCAAAGAAAAGCAAAGTCAAAAAGAAGATAATCTGCACAATTTCTCTTATAGGAGAAACTGTAATGCAGAAAGTATTATCCCATTTCATTTTTATTGAAGGTCTTTATCTCTTGTATGAAAGTTTTCATAGGTGAATACGCCCCTTCAGAAATTAAACTGCAAAACAATTTTGTTTGTGTTTCTTGAATGTCTGAGTGGGAATCAGGAATCCCACATGTGGTCTGTTCATCTGTTGCTGAGCTGATGGAGTGGCCTGGGTTTCTGCACACACCAAACCTCTGTGCTCCTTCCCGCACTCTGGGTGTGTCCCTCACTGCCCCGGCAAAGCCGTGCTGCCAAGACCAGCTCTGCTGGAGCAGCAGGTGCCCAGCAAGACTCCGAACACAACACTCTGTCGGGGAGTGATATTGTCTTAAAGCAGTGCTTGTTTCTGTAAGATAAGAATCAGAACTTTATCTTTCTTCTGGGTTGCCCAGGTTGGGTTATTAGTCAGGAGGGTTTGGGACACCGAGTGTATCAGGGACTGCCTGGATCAACACGCTTCAAAGCAAGAAACCTGGTGCTAAAATGAGAGACGTATCACTGCCGCTGCGACCATCGCTGCCAGGTAGAAAGCAAACAGTGCTGAAGGTCAGGTCGAGCAGGGCAGGGGTAAAATTTCACCCCAATCCCAAACTCTCATGACGAGCAAAAAGATCTTTTTGCAACATTTGACTTATTTTCCTGCTCGGATGCGTGGCGAGGCCCGGCTCTGCAGTGTTGGTTTCAGGGCAAAGTTTCCCGCCGGCTGGTCGCCGGCAGAGCGGGCAAGCTCTGGGCTCGCAGCTTCTCCCTCAGACCCTCCAGCAATCTGGCACCCACGGGACTGCCACCACCTTTCCTGCACCAAAGGGCTGGCCTCCTTGCTGGAAATCTGGGCTACACCTTGTAGGCTACATTTTGCAGACAGAACTCAACTGCAGTGAAACACAATCGCAGTAAATAAATAAGCAACGGGAGCCAAAATGGCAGTGTGGTGAATCGGCAAGATTATTTCAAATAAATTGAAAGATCTCGTGGTGACAAACATTTTGTGTGAGTCTGGGACTGAGATTGTAAGAATTTTGCATGTCTGCATAAACTGACTGATAGCAAAGGAGTTTCTAGTCCCCCTCATGGCACACACAAATGCCTGTTAAAGACATAAATATTTAAAAACAACAGCTAGACTAAGAGGGTTAGCTTTCATTTCATCTAATTTGGCAAGCATTAGATACACCCACCAGAAATCATTTTATTTTGTGTAATTTAATAGCAGATCTATCGTGGCATCGCAGTTTCTGACATACTGAAACAAATCGATGTGGCCTTTTTTTAAGTTCAGAATTACTATAAGGCTGTATATTTCAAATGTTAGATGAAAATCAATGAAGACTAAAACCTTCCCCTGTCACTCACTCGTTTTCATCCTCTGCTGCAAAGTTTATTTGCCTTTCTGCATGTAATACAGAAGCTTTGATCCTTGTTCAAATATCTCTGATTTTTTCCTTCCCTCATGTTTGATCTGGTTCTCAGGTGAGAAATATTGGCAAAACTTGTTAGAATTACACCTGCCAATGGTAGCACACAGGCGAGCAACATGAAATTATGGAAACTGTACTATGCATGCCCTTTGGGTCCTTACACATCAGAATAATATTCCCATAGAAATCAATCTGAGATTTTAATTTATTAAACCCTCTCCTTTATCCCCCCTCCTTAAAGGGATAGATGGAGATACGGAGGAAGAAGTGAGATAATATCAAATAAACCAGGTTTAGAATGGTCATGGATGACCTTCGCAAGATGCATTTTGCAATTTTGGGTGGATTAGAGGAAACTAATGATGGCTTTGAAATGAGCTTTTGGATAAAGCTTGGGAAATTCTAATCATTACAAATCCACTACTTAAGAGAACAATTCTGTGTAGCACACTGCAGCTTCAAAGCATACATGTCTTGTTTTCTTTCCTCCTCTCAACAAGCTCATTTTGCTTTCACTTATTCTTGTCTTCTTATAGGAGCCCAGCAACTGTTTTCATTTTCTGCCCTGCCTTTTAATTTAAGGGAGCCTATTGTTTTTTGTGCCATTCCCTTGCCCTTACGGTGCCTTTTGCATTTAGTTTAGGACTCATAGAGTTAACAGGCTGGGGAAGAGAGAGAGGGGAAAAAAAAAACCCACTTGCATTAAGCCTGAAGCCTGTCACCTTTTCTTGGCAATTACACTGCTAATGGCTGGGTCCCAAGCAAAGTGGCAAAGAATATCTCTTCTCACGTTCCCAACTCACAGTGCATTCCCAAATACCAGATGGTGTTTTTGGAATCCATTTCACTATGTTTGATACGACAATACTTTTGTATAATGTTAAATTATATATAACTATTTCAAATAGCTGATATCAGAACAAGGCAAGGAGAGGAATATTAGACGCAAGGAGGAAAAAGAGAAACTGAAGACTGGAGGTTCTCGTCTCCTCCTGTTGTATCTGTTGTAATCTCTCAGATTTTTGTTTAAATTGAACAAAAGAGGAAATAAAAGTGGTTCAACAGACTAGCTCTCGCAGTGGTACTATACAGGAATGGTGTTGTTTCCTTCCCAGAACTTGGTGTACATCTTAGGACACCTGCCAGCTCTACAGGACGCAAGTGCAAGACCATAAATAGTGCAGAGGAAGCAGGAAAAAATAAAAGGGGAAAAAAAACCAGCCATGAGTAAACAACTCCCACCATTTTCTTTACAGACTTGAAATCTTGGGAAAAACAAGGCCCAGAACATTCAGGAGGGGTAAATTGGTCCATCTCCATTACCTTCAGTGGAGTTATGCCATTTGACAGGAGGTAAGCATTTGGCCCAAGAAATTTAAGTTGAAGTAACTTGGATCTATGTAGGAAGTCATCCATACATCTTAACCAAATGTAAGATCAAAGGAAAAACATAAGACCTAATGTAATTACACTGTTAAGTTACATTGCCCCAGATTAGCTATTCCAGTTTTCTCTTAACACTGCTGGACTTAAAGGAGCTGGAAAATATCCACTGGAATCAGGCCTGCAGATTTAGTTGCAATACAATTCATCACGCTTGAACTGAAGAACAGAAGTAGGTTGGCCATTCCTCAAGAGACAACCAGAACCTCAGCTTTAGGAGGGACAAAGATTTTCCTGTTGTTGGACACGCTACAAACAATTTCTTAAGAACAGGAAGAAAATGCAGTACCGAGGGAAAAAAAGTACTGAAGATAATCAGCATCCTGTCAGTCTGTCAGTGGGGATGCCACTATCCTTGTCAGAATCCCATCCTTTAAACACTGGTTAGTTTCATCATTTCTAAACTGAAATAGTTTATTTTACTGTAGCCAGAACTTTTTCTTCTTCCTTCTCAGTTGCAGCTCAAGGCACATTTTGACAACCAGCAAGCTTTCAGGATAAATGCTTACCAACAAAAACACTCCCCGAGCTTAAATTGAAACTATAAGGACACAACTTTGTGAGTAATTTGTCTGTTGGTTCAGTTTCTTCCCTGCATGCACCTCAAGCCTGTGGCAAACATAATCCAAACGAAGGTTTCATTCACATGGCTACGCATGAGCAACTTACCACATTAGTACTTACTCTTTACTCATCAAAATACTGATTTTTCCCTCTTGATTACTCATACTGCCAGCGTACAGTAAAGATTATCAACCCCTAGAAGGATCATACAGATCCAGTGACTACTACATAATTAACAATAACTTGTAGCAATGCAATTTAAGAGTCTTTTTAATGGGCATAGATGGCAGAATGTATAGCCCATCTTTCTTTGTCATCCTAGAAAAGGGGCCCCATGCGGAGCTGCTGGTTGCTGAGTGATGCTTTGTAGTCTGTACCAGACAGTTGCACAGTACCAGCTGCATTGGCAGGTAGCCGAAGTGCAAAGAGATAGCTGCCAAGCTATGCTATACAAAGGAAGCAGTGCCAGAGAGAAAGGGACCTTTGCATGAAGTCACCTTTGACCCCAAAGCCAGCATGGATCCCATATTCATCAATTCCAGACAATTGCATCTTTCATTCCACCACAAACTATGATTAGAAAGGGCCCATTTGTGATAGTGATTGTTAGTTTACAGTTCCCAGAGATTGGATTATTTAATCTTTAGTTCTGTTGGCAGCAATATTTTCCCTAACCTTTTGTAATGGCGTGCCAGTGATAATCTAACATATGTATATAGGGAGACACACACACACACAGAGGCACCTCCCTTCCCCACCAGAAGTATGGGGAGAAAGATGCAAAGAAAAGGGAAGAGCTGCAACACACACAACTCATGGGGTTTGGCAAACAGAGTGCTAATGTAAATTTCCAGATTCCAGTCTGGGAAGTGCAGTGCCTCCCTGTGCAGCAGTAGCTCAGCTTCTGGCCACAGACCTGACTTTCCTACAGCTTCTCCCATTTGACAGAAAAGCTTCTGCTTTAGAGAATCGATATATATCAGAGGCATTATTTTCAGACAACATCAGATAACATAAAAAAAATAAATTCCAGAAATATTGGCTGCTTGTGGCACGTGCAAAAAGAAGAGGAACATTAAACAGATGTTAAATGGACTCATGAGAAAACCACCCATGACAAGCCAAAACCACTATCTGAGGGGTGCGGGGGGGAGACAGTGCACAGAATAAAAGCAGCAGGGAAGCGGCTGGGCCTGGTTCCTGCTCCCCTGTGTGTCTAGCTTTGATTCTGTGAGTCCTATTGAAATCTGTGGCAGAGCTCACGAGGTGCGTCTGTATGTCGGGAGTAGCCAGTTTGGGATCTTAGAAAATGGGTCAATAGCAAAGTGCCCCCATATCCCCCCAAACTTCACACAGCGTTTCTTTGAGTGGTAAAGCAAGTTGCTGTCACAATCAACAAGTAGGTAAAGAACATAAGATGTCTGAGAATGTAACTCTTAGCAGTGACTTTCCGTAGAGTTCAGGATAAAAAGGGGCAAAACCCTCACCAGAATCAAATGAAGAACTAACATTTGCAATTGGAAGTGGAGAGAAAAGGGAAAAAAAAAATACAAGGATGGGGGTCTATAAAACTTTAATGAAAACCTTTTTTGATCTGATCCTTTGGTCTTACACCTCAGAGATGTTAGCTGAAAGGAAAAAACCCCTCTACCTGAAGGCTGGCCGTATTGTGCTGCACCTGACTTCTGGCTCACATGCGAGACCGTCTGTTCTTTATTTTCACTCTGTATGAAGCTAATGGAATTTGCAGTTGATTAACCTCAAATCTGGAGTAATGATCCAGCCTGGGACTGCAGCTGGCAACACTGGGGCTATTTGTACTTCTTAACTGAGTAAGACAGCAACAAGTATAATTGCACAAAGGTAAAGATCCCCAATAGATGGGTAAATGTCAGAGATGCATTAAAGAAGTTGAGAACATGACCTAAGGGTGCACACAGCATCCCCCATCCCCATGAAGAGACATTAGAAAAATTAATCACAAGGTAATAGAATAAAAAGTATATGGCTACACTTATTCAATGATATTCTACAGGGGACACTGAAACCACAAGATTTACCCTTTCTGCACACCGAATCCATGCATTAGAAAAAGGTCATCTATTGATGAACTGCTTCTGTAGGATATTTAAGAGACATGAGGTCCTAAAACTTCTCTACAACTTTTGTTTGTGTCAGGGAAACCAAAGACTCCAGTAGATCAGCACTGCAAAATAAAATTCAGAGTGGAATTACGCTGTTATTTGTATTTATTTATTTGTGCTGATTAATTATTCTGCCTGAAATATGAAAAAAGGCAGCTGAACTGCTGCAGATAAACACCACCAGAAAGCAATTCAAGCATTTTTTTTTTCTTAATAGATGTGTTTCTGTTTTTTGCCTTCACCATTGTTTAAAGCTTCAATGAACAGAATTACACAAATGTGCACCAAACCTCGGAACTAATTTAGTTTAGCAAGTGCTTCACACATCTCCGTTTACTGAACAATGTTACTTTCAAATCATGACAACATTCTTCCTTCCTTGCCTCATGACTAATACAGTGTTATTCAAGCCGCTCCTCTTCAGACACTTCAGATTTTTACAAATCTTTTCCCCAGCTTTACTACCTGATTTCCAATTAAAATCAAACTGAGAAAGTTCCTTCCACTGGTGTAAATCCCTCAACCCCTAGCCGGTGACAGGTGCTCCTGAAAAAGGCATTGCATGGCTTCCCTTCCACGGAGTCTTTTGGAAGAGAAACTTCTTCCAAGAGTTAGATAAAATAAACAGAGAGCTGGGATGAACTGTGCTTGGTCTTGAGCTCTTAACACTGCTTATTGGATAAATAAGTCTTAATGTGATGTAGCCCAAACAATTTTTCAGCCTGAGGAAGATCCTTCTTTCTACCCTGTGTAAGGCTTGTCAAATTAATGACTACCAGTGGACTTTACTAACACTACATTACTGTCTGTATTTTATTTATATATCGTGCATGTAAATATACATGTGCACACGCACACACACACACTGTGTGTACTGTATGTCAACAACTAATCAAAAATTGTTTGCCCACAAGCATATGTGAAAAATTCATCTAAATAATTGTACATTTAATTTTTAATGAAATCCCAGTAATCCACTCAATTTACTAAGCTCCTGCTTAATATGAAACAGTGGCATGCACAGAGATCTCTGTGTCTTACACAGGGTGAGCATACGTACCACTTCAGGCATCCTCAGTCAAGATTTATTAGAATATTATCTTGATTTTGAGATCACTGCTTTTACTTGTGTGCAGAGTGAGGAAGCATATGTTATATGAGTAACCCATAGTGTTTGGCTTAAAGGCAAAATAAAAGTCAGCAATAAATAAACAGTAAAAAACAGACTGCTGGTAGATGGAGAGACTCCACAGCCTAGTAGGTCTTTCCTGTCTTTAGCTCTCCTAATTCTGCAAAAGCTTATATTCATAAGTCACTTTTAAATAAAATCATGTACTTCCATTATAGCATCTGTCTTCAGATACTGTTGGAAAGCCATTAATTAGCTTCTAACACCCTTTTTAAGGTGAGTGAGTTTTAGTATTTTACTCTTTAGATGGAGAGGGTGAGACATAAAGAAATAAAAGTGCTAATTTGGCAGAGCTCTGCAAGGGAAGCACCTTGCATGTCTGCTTGTAAGAACACACGTTGAAGCAGGCACCTGGATTCTGCAGGTGCAAACACCTACAGCATACAGATAATTCCACACCGTGCTTGTGCGCACCCGTCCTGGAGCGTGCACCCAGGAAACCTGGTCAGAACAAAGGAATCTGCAAGCATGAACACATACATGGAAGTGCAGGTGTTTGATTATTTCAATCTAAAGCACATGAACAGATGTTTGCATCAAATTGAAATTGTCACCATCCTCAAAACTCTACAGCTTTCCCGCTCCACCCTTATCGCACTGTTTATTTCTCATATTCCAGAAGGCCTTGTCTCACACTGTTTTTCAGGGTACAACTTCCACTCATTTTGTTTCCAGCCCCTCATTCTGTTGAAAAGGATATTAATGATTTCCAGCCCATCGATCCTTCTGTTCTTAGGTAGCAAATCACTCACTTTTTGACCAGATAAACATTTTTTTTAGTTAAGGGTTTGTGCTCCGCCCTAGTGTCTCTGCCTATTATTATTGTGAAGATCTTGTTCATGGAGCAGATCTGAAAAGAAGATGTGGTAGGACAAGTAACAGAAAGGTGGACAGTACCACTCAAAGATGGGGACAACTTGTTCCGTATGGGCCTGTAGCTCCTGAGTTTAATGTGCCGCGAAACCACGAACCTTGACAAGCTGCAAGTGGGACCTGCCAGGATGCAGGGCTGTGGTTCATGGTGAACAGTGAAGCATCGGACTTTTCTGAATCCAGTGCCACAAGGGCACTTTGTCAGCCTGGTCTTCACTGTTTTTTTCCTTTTTTCCTTGCTTTCCTATTCTCATTTTTCAGAGTTTACAAAGTCCCCTAAAATATTCCCTGAAATTCTGGAATTGAGCAGATGCCCTCAGAAGTGGCTACACTGCTGATCATGGGGGACATCTCGTGGAGCTGGCACAGAGCCTTGCTTTGCTCAGCCACTGCTGTTGTCCTCTGGCTCTTTGGCTCCCTGCTATGGAGCTGCATCAGTGCAGAAGAGTTTGGGCACATGAGCGACTCATCTGCAATTCAAACCGTGCCTCTGCATATGAAGAGACGAAAATAAACCCACAAAGTTGTTTGTCTGTGCAGTGGTCCAGTTACTGGAAGACCAGAGCAGTTGGTAGCCCATATGTTACTGAATGGGATTTTAAGTAAGGAAAAAGAAACAACTTCAAAGAGAGATTTGGAGGAGAGAGAGAAAAACCTGGTGATTCTCTTGCTCTACTCAGGTATGATCTAATGGCCACTACTCTTCATAAGGCCAGAAAACATTGTCTTCTTTCTCCTTTCCAGTGCTCGTGCTGAGTAGTCACGCTTTGGTCAGTCCTCTTCTTTCTATTCTTTAGACTTCATCTTCTTGACACGAACTTATCTTAGAAATTAGCAAATGTCATTACTTGATGGGAGTTAGGCCTTCACCAAGGATTTCCTGCCATTTTAGGCCTATGTCCTCTCCTTCTACATGCCCACATACTTCTGGGGGAAGTATTTTCCCCCATTTCTCTGTGGAAGACTCTTAGAAAACTTCATTAAGAATGAAAAGAATGGGTGTCCATAGAAACGCAATAAATTTCAACCAATCTACCTACTTCCATAGTGAAAAAGTTGTATCCTGTAAAATCAGTTTAAACAGTTACAATCTGTAAGAAAGCTATTATTTTCTTTTAAATTGTTTGAGAATTATTCATCGACTTTTGAACATTAGGGAGTTCCTTGGGTGTGTTAAATCGTGTCTTATGCTACAGTGTCCTCCATTGCTCATGGCAGACAGACAGCTGATCTTTTAAGCCTCATTTCCTTAGGAAATCAAGATAAAATGAGAGGAAGCAACAAGTCTTAATGCAATGCATTGCACTTTGTCTAAACTGCAAGTCCTTATTAGCAGCAGATCGAGAGCAAATTTGAGTTTTACTTGTGTTTGCCTATAATCCTTGGAAACTTGCTCTGTTTGCACCCTTGTAAAAACCTTGATGGCTCCCCCTTCAGTCACAGCCCTAAATAACCCATGTTTTAACCTCCTCTTCTTAACCTATTCATCCCAATAGCATCATAAAAGAAAATTTCTATTAAAAAAAAATAATAGTGGCAAACAGAAGTGCACAGGCATGTTGTTTCTATTTGTTCCCAACAGAAATGCTGACTGAATGAACAATCAAATGGGACAGTTTTCCTCTTCTCTTACTGAACATAAAAGGTTAATTTGTGTCACTTTGGAATACTCCTTATATTTCACAGAATCACAGAATCGTTAGAGTTGGAAGGGACCTCTAGAGATCATCTAGTCCAACTCTTTCTGATGTAAACCAAGAAGCCATGCTCTACTTTCCATTTTCATATTCTTTACTAGAGTAGAGATGACTACTTACGAATATCAGCATATTTCTATGCAGAATCAAGTCCATTTTCTCCACCCTAATTAAACTCTGGATTTAAAAACAAAAATATGGAAAAACTCCCCTCTAATTTACTCACAAACTCTGTCAGTCCTGGAAGCACTCTGTTAGTGACCACGTACATCCTGTGCCTTTTGAGTTAGTCATGTCTAAAGCAGAAAGGCCTATTTGAGCACTATTTGTGCTCTCAATTTCCACACTGTTCCTATTGACAACATCAATTGGTGCATGTGACTCCGATTGGGTTGTGAAATTAATATGGCTGTTTCCGTACATCAAGGGCAACCTGCACTCCTCTGAAAGCAAGGGCACTGCAATTACTGGTAGTAAAAGCCTACAAGCTTATAGTGCCATCTGTACTATCCAACACTTCCACCCGTATCTAGTTGTATTGCTAACTTTGTGTTTCACAGCCGCTGAAAAAAAAGAAAAACAAGCCACCAAGAACAACAGACATGCTTACACAGGCAAAATATTTTGAATATCGCTCCATTAGGCAACACATCTATTTCATCTGTTGTAATGATTTTTATCTTATTGAGAACTACTTCTCAATAATCTACTCTATGGAAAATAGATCCAGAGATGATCATCACAGTGAACATAAGTTCTAAAACCTTTGTGAAAATCAGCTCTTGCAGGAAGCTGGTACCTGCTCCAAAGGCACCTCCACCAGATTGGCTCCTGCTGCTCCAAGATCAGGTATGGAGTTTTTGGGAGTGTGGCAGGGCCTCTGTTTTTTGTGGGAGGATAAAGTATATTGCATACAGAAAGTGTGTGCATGTACATGTACAAAGAGCTCCAGCATTTGCAATGATTTCTGTAGTTATTACCTGCAGTGCTTGTGAAAAAGAAGTTCCGAGTGACACTAATAGAAATAGCAAAGAAATTATCAATTCAAAAAATGCTGTTATGTACTAGGATATTTGTCTTCAAATATCGACAAAGAAACAATTGGATTAATCCTAAAATAATCTTGAAATATTAATGAGTGTCCGTGACCACATCTGAGGGAGAGGAGTGAAGCAAGCTTCTAGCAGCTCAGTGAGGTTCTTTTCATGCTGGGATTAAAACACAGGGAACTTTTTGGTAAACCAAAACCTACCTTTTTTCTTTCCTATGAAGGCAGGGAAAGCCAATAGTTACTGCCTTACTTACAAAAAGTTTCAGATTGGTTCTTTGCTTGTATGGAAACTAATGGGACTTTGCCAGCAAAAAAAATTAAAACATTAGAATATTCTCTTATTTTCACCTCCATTTTCAATTAATCCTGGTATTAGTGGAGGGGTTGACTACTGTAGCAGGATCAGACTGCTAGAAACACAAGCATCCCAAACAATTTAAAAATCCAGTCCCGGTGTTAAAAGTGGAGCATATGATCAGTCTTGCAGCCTTTGGATTCAGATCACAGCGTTAGACCTTTCAGGCCATGTCTATTTTTTTGGTTTTCTCTCATGCTCTGGTGTTCACTACAGTTTTGACACCTTCAGATCTCAATCCAGTGTGTACAATTAAATGATGGTGAATGGTGAGTGGCAGCACACAGGCACCTTCGGCATAGCACAGACTGAGGTTAGAAGTCCTCCTATTTATCCTTCACAAGATAGGTCCTCCAGATCGTACTATTATTTGCTTTTCCCAACTATCACAATGATTTGATAACCAAGGGCCATGATGAGCTTTGGAAATAATATCTGGGCATCAATAGCAAGAATGAGCTGGCCCGTAAGGGTACCAAGCTGTGCTCTTCATTCTCCTCCTGGTTAGACAGTTACCCACACACTGTCCTCCCGTGGTGAATGACCTGGACATCAGCCCTCTGGCTCCTGGCTCAGAGGGCAGCACTGGGAGACCAGACAAAGTTTTTTGGATAAACTGGCTTCTCTCTCTCACCATTCCTCAGGATGTCCTATGGCTACACTACCATGTTACAACAAATGGGAAAATTTCTGAGGGGAAGAGGGTTGAACAAGGGTTAACATGGTGCATTCTCCTCTTACTAAAATGATGTCATTTCCCTCCCCGAAAGTATCTGTTGCTTGGTTGTTTACATACTAAAGTTAATTTAAAATACATATTAGGGACCTGCAAGGTTTAAAATGGAATGAGTTCTCTTATCTGAAGACATTTACACAAATTTAATTTAAACCTACAGTGCTTCAGTGTTACGAAAAAGTATTTGTTTTTAGCCACAAATTACCCATTTTCCTTGTTTTCTATATTTTGTCCAGAAAAACAAAGACTAAGAAAACAGAAGTACTGATACACTGTAGAAATTGTCCCAATGAGTTTATAATCCAGTGTAAGTTACACAGTACTGATAAGTAAAGGAAGTTCAACCAGACAGTTTAATCCTCCAATTTCCTGTCTTCTAATCAGCCACTGACTACTCGGGCTTTAAATTAGAAACATTCATGGCAATATTCAGGACAGGTGAAGGAAAAAGTAGAAAACAACTAGGGCAAGTACTTGTAGGCAAAAGGAGGCCACGTCCAGAAAATGAAGATACTATAAAGTCTGTAAAACGGTGCGCAGAATACACGTGTTTAAGTTATATATGGAATTTAGCAAATCTGACAGAGAAGGAATAATTTTATTAAAAGCATTTACACAGCAGCCGAGCAGGGTATGGACATACCCAAGTTACTGTATAAAGCACAGAAAACCCATGCTGCGACGTTACACCTCGTTCACACTTGGTTCCTTTTGTAGAGATGGGAGCAGGATAATTATTGATACACGTATGCTTTTTGATATATAGGAAATTATAAGCAGGAAGCACAATTCAGCAAAGCCACGTCTGGTTCAACAGCATGTGGGGATTACTATGATAAACTTGGATGAGAGTATGTACAGAAGCAGTCAGTGATTTAAACAAGAAATGCTACTTTTGAGTGCTTCATGCTTCTGGACTTTTTAGCTTTGGTAATAACAATTAGCTTTCCATATGATGAAATGACCCATTATTTTAAATCTCATTTGCAATGAGGTTTATAGTGAGGATTCTATTAATTCTTAATTGATGGAAACACTAGGAACATTTTGAAATTTTCTTTTTTTTTTTTTTACTGCATAAATTACCTAAGCAATTTCAGCTATTCCTCAAAAAAAAAAAGTGCACAGAGGTGTGAAAGAAAAGTATTTACCAAGAGCTCCAGTGAAAAAATGATGTTGAGTTAAAAAAGCATTTAAAGTGACAAAATGACCATTTCAAGTCCAGTCCTGCTATCTTGAATAAATTATTTTTTTAACTTACGGCAACTGAAGTAAATAAAGGCATATATACCAAACTACAGATCAATAGGTGGATAATAGGTATAGAAAATAATTATTTGGGAAAATGACTGGAAGATCTACTTCAGCTGTCGTATTCAGTCACAGCAGTTTGCATGCTAACTCATACATGGAGTCATTTCAGATGGCTTCTTATTTATTAATGAGGCTTTTTTTCCTCAGATAATTCACAAAGGAGAACAGTTTGGGGGTTTGAAACTGTTTGGACCGAGATAACTCAAATGATGGGTCCAAGTTGGCTCTCAGTCACTCAGGTGAGTAAACCTGGAGTCGCTCCACTCCTCTCAATGCAGCAACTCCGGGCTGATGGCAGTGTAAACCCTGAGCAGAATTTGGCCCAGGGTCTTTAGTTTTGTATCATCATAGAGAATTTTCCTCTGCCATGTACCTTTGCTGCACGTGTACTGCAACAACCCCGTGCAAAGGAATTTTGAAGGCAACCCCTTGTTAAACATATAGAATAGACACATCATATTGGCTTGCTAAGAGCAAATGATTTTAAATAAAATAATCAGCCTGAAATAAATATTTATAAAAGTAGCACAGCTGCACATATTTGTTACAAATGCAAGACAGAGTACTGAAACTTTTCTATGACTAACCCTTTAGTACCCCTGTGACAGCATCAAATTTAAATAAAAAATGCCAATGATTATAAAATAATGATCTTTTTTTTTTTCCAACAAACTAATTCATCTCTTAACTTCAGGCTGCTCCACCGGCTACAGTATTTGCTATTACATATATATTAAATATATATATAAAACTCCTCCTTACACAAATGCACAGCATTTTGGAGGAAATTTTCCGCTAAAATGTCACATTACAATAGAGCCAAATTAATAACTGTTTCTGCATTTATTTGATTAAAGCATACCAAAAAATAGATTAGGTGTCAAAAGATTGCCTTAAAACAGTGGTGATAAATGCAATTATCACTAAACTGTACAAATCCTCTGGGTTCTATTGAAATAGTTTGAGACATTTATAACTGTCTACAAGATGGAAAAACAATGTTTTCCTTTTACTTTGACCTCTTGCTATTTTGACAAGTAAGAGAAAATATATTAGCCATTCCATCAGATGGCTGGAGAGAAAAACTAGCTGCGATGAGGAAAAATGAATTAAAGGAGCATTAATAAAGATTATCTAGGAAAGAAAATAAGGTCAAAATTAGAACTCTGCATTTTAAAGCCACCTTTCAAAAATGCAAGCTGCTTTGCCCAATGCTAAAATCCATTCATTTTACTAATCATGCAATCAACCAATCTCCATTATCTCCAGCTAGCTAGCTATAAACATGCTATAGACTGGAGTGAAAGAGGGAGAGTGTGAGGTTGAGAGACAGAGAGAGAGAGAGAGTGAGAGAAAGAAAGAAGAAAGAGAGAGAGAGATTACTACACCCAGCCTTTTATAAAGCCGTTTCTTTCATTATAACAGGTCTTTTCATCAAAATGACACAGAACCTTTAAATTTGGGCATAATACTCCACTACAGTACACAGCTATAGCTTCAAACGGATTTAGAACCAGGTCCAGAAAGAAAACAAACTCCCTCGTTTGACACACAAATTGTTTACGATTCATTAAAAAGCAAAATTGCATATCACAGTGCTGGCAGCTGAGTCCATATGGGTGCAAGGGGTATTCACTCATCTCTTTGTATGCTGGCAGTACCAAACCGAAGTTTAGCACTGTGCAGCTGAGATTTTGTGCAGCCAGATGATGCATGAGGTAATTTAAAAAGCTTTATTTGTCTTTAAAACATTAAAATCTGCTCTCTAGCTTACTTCTGATTAAAAGAATGTGGTAAATGCGATGAGGTTTGGGGGTAAAAAAAAAAGAATAGATAACTACTTTATGTTGTATGTTTTAGATTCATAGGCTGTATGAGAAACTGCTTATTACTCCATCAATAATTGAAACTTTGTATGAATATTATTTGCAATTAACACATCTATTGTAAGGATCTTGAATTATTCATTTCAGTTAAAAATAACATCTCTTTCATCTAGCACAACTTCTACAAAAAAAGGCAATTTCAGTGATTTTTTTTTTGTTCTCTTAGAAAATACGTGGTGTGATGTTCAAGTTTAAGGAGAACTTTCTGCAATGTTTAATCTAAACAACAGCATGTGTGGTTATAAAACTGTTTATTTTTAGGCAAGTGCATTACTAAATGTTTCCAGCATTTTTACATATTATATTCACAGTACTAAAACATCTGTGAAATAAAAGTGACTGAAATGAAACTTCCTCGGACACTTTCTATAGGGTGATAATAGCTGCCTAATAAGATTTGAGGATACTTATTAAATAATAAACATTGACGTACCTCATCATAAAAGCAGCCGACAGACAATAAAAGAGGAGTGGTAATAAAATATACAAATGGCTTAGAATAAGGCAAAATCACAGCATGACACAAATCGTGTGGTTAAAATAGGCACTTGAAAACTTTGCTTTGAAAATGATAACTAAGAATCAATAGACTTATTTACAGGGGTTGAACAAGCTAAAAAAAAAAAAAAAGAAGAAAAAAAGAAAGTCACATGAATAGTCAACAGTTTATGTGCATGCAAATACCCCTTCCCCCTCCAACTTCCCCTGGCAGAAAGTCTAATTGGAAAATCAGTACTATAAGTAAAGTGGTTTGCCTTCCCTATTCCCATTAACCAAAAGCTGCATGTTACATTTCACTGGCAACCGCTGGCAAACCTCTAATAGACGGTTAAAAAATTAAGAGTTTAGACAAAACAAAACGGAAAAACCCGAGCCCAAACACCTTTAAATACAAGCCACATGATAGACACAATGGCCACCACCAAGCTGCAGAATAAAAACCTTCCGGATCTCACTTTTAAAAGTCTTTCAAGTCCTCAGAGGTCTTAAACTTTCCAAATGATACCAAAATTGGTCCGGGGCGGCGAGGGGGAGGGAAAGCCCCCGACTTGTTTCAGCGTATCATACAATGAAAGTGATCATGCCTTGTTTTGTAATTCCACTCGCCAGTCCTTTTTTAACTGATATCTATGTGAAATGAGCTGAGGTTCACGGTCCAGTTAGGAGCGGATAATACATTCATTGTCCTGGCAGCAAACTTTTCCTCTCACTGGAAGAATTCACGCTTGCCACAAGAATAATAATTACAGAAAACTAGAAATGCGCTGCTAACGAATTAATCCCTAACGGACAACACGCTAACGAGGGCAGTAATGATTTGAGGACTCTCTTCCTCACAACAGGACTCGCATCTTCTGCCACAATGGGCTATTGTGCATCCTCCTAACTCACTATACCTCTTATAGATTCAAGATGTCAAAGGTTGTCTGGCCCGGCTGACCATGACATGCTAGTTAACTCGTTCTACGGAGCACGTTGGGACTTTATTGAAACTTTAATTGCGCCCAAAAGCAGCTAGAGCCAGACTATGTGGGATCTGTAACACATGGCTCCAGGTCAGCACAGCCCGGTAACCTGTTCTAACGTAAACAAGCGGAGGGAAAAGTTAGATCGGGGGCTCCGATGAAAGGCAGCACCTCGCAAAACACGCTCCCCTCACACGTGATGATTTTACACCACGACACGACCGCACCGTTCCGGGCTTTTACAGTAATCGACTTGCTTTGTAACGGGCTGAACTTTCCACCTCCCCTCTTTACAAAATATCGCCTGGGAAAAAATGCACACGCACACGAACGCTTGAAAGCGGCAGATAAAGTAAAACAAACTGAGTGTTAGGCAGCCGACTGAGACAAGTTACTCTGCACGAGGCTTTTTCAAACTACTTCTTTGCATACTTTTTTTTTTTTTTCCCCTTAAGGAGAATTGAAAAAGCTTCCCTCTGGAAACTGCAGTGCACATTAACGGTCTCCTGTTACACAGGGGAAAGCACACAAGTGGGACAAGTGTGAGGCTGCTCTACTGAAGAGTGTGAAAAAAATCAAATGTTAATTTGATAAATGTGAGGTCTGGGACATTTTGTCAAAGAGGGAGGGAAAGTAGAAAAGGGAGAAAAAAAAAAGCAGCCCTGCTGCCAACTCACCATCCACCAAGTTCTGGCCGAGATGTCGTAGCAGAGCTGCCATTTGATGGAGCCGTCGGAGGTTTTCCCTGCCATTATGCTGTCAGCAAGCTTCATCTGATGCTAACTCACGGGAGATAAGACACCTAATTGAGAAAACATTTGCACTGGCATGTTGGGCAACATGTAGCCCGGTCCATACCATATGGAATCATGGGTAAAAAAAAAAATCTCCTTGACAATGAACCAATCTCTCACAGACCCAGTGGCAAGGTGAAGTGGAGATGAAAAGTCATCTGCTCCTAGCACTGTCTTCTCCTCTCTCTCTCTCTCCCTCTCTCTCCCCCTCTCCCTCTCTCTCACTCACTCCTTTTTTTTTTTTTTAAATAAGAACCCACTGCTCAACATCAAAGAGAGGCGGTCAAAATTAGGGCTTCATCACTCAGATGATTTTGGTCTGCAAGATTTTTCTTTCCTCTTTTTCAAGAAGAATAAAGAGATTTAATAGGACAAAGGCAGGTAGTGGACTGCGGAGGGAGATCGCCACAGGCTATTAGCCTAAAATTTCTGCTTGACAGATGGAACTGCTTAGAGACTATCATGCAATGTTTTGGGTGTTGTGTTTTTTTTTGGTTGGTTTTTTTTTTTTTTTTTAAAGACTTTCAGTCTGATTCAGTATCTGTTTATCGCAGCTACTTTTCTCATGTATGTGACCGGGGGGGGGGGAAAAAAAGAAAGACCGAGCAAAAAAAAGAAAAAGATTAGGTATTTTTTCTCTTTTTTCCTTTCATAATTGTGCATATAATAATTTAAGCAGTGAGAGGCAAAAGACAAGTATAAACTGCTGAAGTTTATTTCTCAATTCAGTGACAGAAGCTTTCTGAAGGAATCAAATGCTCTTTTTCTTTTTTTTCCAATGTTGAAGTTTTGGCTCTTTGCTCCTTCTTGATTTTAGATACCAGATCTTGTTTAAATGAATTACTTTCCATATGAAGGTTCAAATGGCTAAAGTGCTCCCTAAGAATGGAAGAATTCCCTTTTTATCTTTTTTTTTATTATTATTTAATATACTTTTGCTACCATATTTTTTAAACTGGTTTTTAATGTAACACTTCCTAATACCATCAGGTGATAACCACCAAAGCCACACAGGGGTTTGTTTCTCCCTCCCGCAAAACTTCTCTGCAACATTCAAAATTTACACAAGGAATTGACAGATAACTTGGAAAAGGCAACTCCAAGACAAACAGTTTTGAAAAGTTATGACAGGCTGGTGTTGTCCAATATTAAAATCCTTTCCTGGAAGTAAAAGATAATAATATTTTTTCCCATCTCTTTCCCACTTCTTCTGGTGCACCGTAAAACCAACAAAATTATTAGTTTTCTGACAGCTGACCACGAAATGGGCAGGGAATGCTTTCCATTTAAACCAGCCCGTTGGATCAGAGGGAGCAATGGTTGCTGGGCTCTGACCACCACCGCTTTCTAACAGGGCACTTCACTCCACACAGCTGTGCCTTTCCTCCAGCACTCAAAAAAACAAACTTCTGGACTGGCAAACGGACTCTCGCCAGGAATATTGCTTAGGTCTGTAGAGCTATGGCTGAGAGAACTTGCTCACGCAGAAACAGCTACACTCTGAAAATCTTTCTGCTGTTTGGACACAGGAGGAAAATGTATTTGCAATATCCACTCTATTTTAAACAATATCCATTTCTGTTTGTATCAAAAAAGGGAGCTCGTGGGTGCACAATTCCTCGTTTGATTGTTTTGTGTACTAACTATTGTTTAACTATTTGGCTACAGCAAAATTATAATTCTGGGCTGCAGAGATTACAAAACTGTCATTCAGTAGAGGACAGAACTAACTTTCATTGAGCTTCAATAATACCTTCAGATTTCTGTGATGTGCGAGATGATAAGCAAATGATTCAGGGTAAACACAAACTGCTAATGTAACATGCAAGGGCTAGTCTTTGTTTTCACCCCTGCCTGAACAATCTGAACTGCACAAAAATACATTAGTGCATGATCTATGCAACTACTGAGCATCCTAGTTTGCTTTTTGCTCCAGATAGCAGGTACAATCCCACCATGATTTACAGGAAAGGGTCTGACTAGCATGGGAAGTGTTAAGTTTTAGTCTGAGTCCAGAAAAAAAAAGGATGGACACTGTGCCAGGAACTGTCCTTGCACTGGCTGGCCAAAGCATTTATCCACTTCTGTTACTGCAGGTTCATTAGTGCTACCTGTCCTTGATGTGGCTTGCTGCTTATTGAAAAATGCACCCTCCAAATAATCACACAAAACAGAAAGTAAAATGCTTCAGTAACTATCAGCCTTTGAATCACTGTCAGATTCAATTTTATGCTGCTGTCTTTGCTCCTACCTCTGAAACCAAACAACTTCCCCACCCTGCTTATTATTTATTTAGTATTTCATACCCAGTTGTGCTGCATGTCCTTCCAGTCAAAGTTCTGATAAATCTCTCTTCAGTCTATATGGTTTTCCATCACCTGACATAGTTTTAGAACTACTGACAAACTTTCTTTTGATTGCTGTATTAACCAGTGCTTTGAGAGGGCTTAGGTCTTTCTATGCCAATATCTGCCTTTACTTCCCAATATTACCTTAAACCACGCCGAATGAATATATTTTTGGAAGAGTATACACTATTCAGCTTATGAATGACAAAAGCATGAAACCATTTCCTTCCTGACAGTATGGTAGTTATGTGCAAAGTAATGAGGAATGCTGTTGGTTAACAGTGTTTTAAATTCAGAACCATTAGGTGCAGTTAACTTTGCCATTGTTCTTTCTGATGCTGGGGATGGTGGGTTCTTACCCGTAGAGCAATTATTCCTTTCATAAGCGGCTGTTGTTAATAGCATTAAAACAAGATTAAATACAACATGTTAAATATTGCAATTATTGTGGAAAATAAAATTATTTGGTGAGCATAATGGGGAGCAAATCAAGCATTTAACATGATCCAGGAAATGCTACTCCAAACAATTGCATTTGTTTTATGCAATTTTTCCCCTTTGATTGCTGACAGATGCCGTTTTGGAAACAAACATCTAAGTAGCTTTCCTTCAATCAGGAAAAAAAACCACACACCAGAAAATGGCTACATGTTTTGAATTTAACTCTTGTCAATCAGCATTCTGCACAACACTCCCTGTGAATAGTACTGGGACAAAACGATGCCTTCCAAACACTATTAAACCACAAAGATGTTTGCTTCTAAATCAGACTGTTCCGAAGAAAAAGTCTTCGTGAGGCATAGACATTTGTGCAGACACAGCTGCAAAATTAAAATGCATGCAAGATACTGGTGATATTTCAAGTTGGAAATAGGTGTGTGCGTTTGTGGGCTTTGGGAGAAGAGAGTTGCTTTCCGACAGCTTTAGGCCTCAAGCAATGGATTGAAGTACTTGCCAGTTGCTTTCTGACTTCCTCCTGGAGAAGTGGCCAACTACCCACAAAGAATGTGCTGAACTGTTGAACAGAGTTACCTGGCACAGCACAAAGGACACGAGGGTGCCCCTCTCTATCTCCCCTCAGCAGCGCGTCCAGATGAGGTCATCGTTGCGACCAAGTGTACGGGACCAGGAATGAATGCTAAAAAAGGCTAATAAAGTATATTAATTCAGATGACTGTATCAAGCTGGCATTTTACAGTCTACTGGAAACTGAATGCATGAGAGCATTAGAAATGTTGGCATAGCGGGTGGTTGCTCCAAATGTTGGCTCCTACTATTCACGTCGGTAAAAAGAAACGCGGCAGAACTGCGCGCAGCTCCCGGTGCTAGACACATCTTTAGGATCTTAGTACTCTACAAGATTATCTATTAATTGCATATTTTCTACTGCTCATTAACCCTTTCTTTATTCCCTTTCCCTCCCCCTATTTCTTCGGTTGCAATTGCTCAGAATCTTTTCAGCTGATTGCAACAGTGTGATTTCCAATCTGTTCCTAATTTGGGAGGCGTTTTCCTTGGGAAGCCTGAACTTAGATGAGTTATGAAGAGGATTTCCTTATCTCAAACAGCAACAATTAGTTCAAGTGCCATGTGAGAGCAGGCAGTTGATTTTTGGACAGCCTTTGAACTTATGCAAAGTTGCTGACAACGAATGTGTGTTCTAGCTTTTGGAAATCTCATAATCCTGGCTTCAATCAAGAGGATCTGCTGTTGCTGAAGGCGTAAACAAGGAGAGAAGCAGCATGTGACCACTGCTCCTGCACCTTCAAGGACTTCTGAGCCAAAAGGAGTGCAACAGTAAAGCTTCTACAAAATACTAAAGGTGACACACACATTTCAAATGATCTTGCTGAACCCAGAGAAAGAAATCCTTTCCTCTCTGCAGGAAAGTCATCTTTGGACTTTGCATTTCCCCCTGTAGCTCTGTTGTATTTCTCCCTGCTCCCCTCTCACTCCTCTGATCCTTTTCTTGCCATCTGCATTCCCCTTTTGCCTCATCTGAAACAGGCATCAAGATCTTGTTTCTGACAGAACGGTCTGTCAATATGGAAACACACTGACATCACAGACAGTGCTGTGACTTCATGTCTGAAAGAAGCAGGAGGAACAGATGAAAGGAGGGAAGGGGAAGGAATGACACATACAAACATTTTTAAGAAGTAAGTAAAAATTCTTCTCTATCAACCCAAAATGTAGCGAAACATAAACCAGATTTATTTTTAAGTCTAAATTTAACCAACTATTTCTAATCTGTGACCATAACTCTGCACAACATTTCAACACATTTTTTTATCCAGGAGTGGTACCCGTCCCCTAGGAGCATGTGCTTTGCTGCCTCGAAGCTCATGTGACAGCCAGCACAACCTCTTGAGAAGGACTAAACAGGGTCTAAGTTGGAAAAAAAGCTAATATCAAGCTCACACTGTGGAGAAGCCTTCAGAGGGGAAGGAGGACTCCTGCCCTGGACCAATCTAAAACTTTTGAGTAAATGCAAATTCAGAGAATGAAAAATAAAAAAGTGTTCATCAGAACTGCAAACCTGGTTTTTATGCAGCTGGATCAAAGGCAGCATTACCCCACTGAAGTGGGGATACAGGACATACAGAGAAAATATTCTTATTGAATGAACAGAGGTGGAATATTACCTGACTGTTATTTTCTGGTTTTTTCCTATAATGAAATATTAACACAAAAGTGTCCAACCATTATTTCTATTAATAGCTTTTTTTTGTATAAGAATTTGGGAGGAGTTAGAAGCCCCACATGTCCTTTACTACTTTAAATATTTATTTTAGCTCTAACATTAGAGGGCACCCAGCAGATACTGCTTTCCTGCCATCTGCAGAGCCACTGCAAAACCCTAATAAGGAGATTCGCGACTAGTAGGAGAAGAGCTCAAGAAAACTAAAAGGTTAATATATTCTAACTAGATGTTGGGTATAGAATGTCAGATCTGTCAAATTTCATTACAGTTTGCTGCTCAATGAAAAAGATTTGATTTCTTTTGCCACTGTCCTACTATGTTCAAGTCACACAGTGCCAGCAGCAACCAGCCAACGACCACAGGCTGGCACTGAGCGGGCCCGAGTGGGAAGCCAGCCGCAAGGACCATCTGTTTCCGATTTCTAGCGAAGCCAAGATGTGCAGTGAAGTGCATTCCATTCACCCAGCCAGCCTTCTCCCTGCTCAAGTTATTAGTGTTACAAGTGAAATTATCTTTTCCAAACAGCGGGGGGAGCTATAATCCTTATGGAACAAGACTTAAAAAAAAAAAAAAAAAAAAGAGAAAAAAAAGAGGTGGGGGGGAAAAAAAAGTCCCCCAACACCCTCCCTATTGAAACATCTTTTGTTAAAGTTGTCGAGGGCAGTGTTTGTAAATTTAATTGCCACGTTCACTGGTTTTATAACTTTAAAGGATGTTTTATTAAGAACTACATCCTTCAAGGGAAGAAGGTGTATGTCAGTTCTAATGGAATAAACCATTCAAATATATTTAGAGTGTTATTTATGAATAAAGTTTCAAATGACAAGAGGAATGCTCATTTATGTCTCTCTAACATTAAACGCCTTGAAAAACATCATAGGTTGGAAAGTATAATTTAAAGTGCGAATGCATAAGCAATGCTAATTACATGCTACTTACGTTGTTTCAATATGTAATGCATATGTTTAACCTCTCAGAGAAAGGATTGGTCTTGGCACAGCAATTGTGGGGATTTAAGGGTAGGCTAAACTGATAACTGTAGAATGAGCTCTGACATAGGATATTGGTCTCCTACTGTTACCTAAATGCCAGGTGAAACCAAAGGATTTATAGAGGGGAAGGTGGAAAGGGGGGGAGAGGGGGGGGAAAAGGCAACACAATGAGGTGAAACTGAGAAGTTTATTTTCAAAGGGGGAAACATTTATCCTTTGACACCATTCCATTCCAGTGACTTTATTTCTAATATACCATGAGATTAATGATGTGGCTACTGTCACTGTGTCTGATGAACACTGGCAGAGCTGTGGAACAGTTGCTCCCTCTGCTATTATTGGACACATTTGTAAATTGGCATATATAAGACAAACTCGTTCTCTGTGCCAGCCAATTGAAAAAAATCTCTTTCAGGAGGACCAAATTTTTGTTTTGATATTGAATCCTATATAATATACAGTTGATTTAAGATTGGCTAATTTAAAAACTTGTTTAAGTTAACAATGTTTGACAGTTTTCATGTCATATAATAATCTCAATATGACTCTTATGCAAATCAATTGCAAATAATGAAGGAAGTAAATTATCATCATGAAACCGATTCCTAACATAGCAGAGGCAAGTCAATATTTAAGCTTTTGCTCAGGGAGGGCACAGTTGCTGAATGCACCCATAATCATTCACCATCCTATCCTCAAATGATTTATTCTTTCAAAAGTAATGCTAGCATAAAACAAAACACAGAATGGGTGTTCCATTATCTGTCTTAGTCCCTTTCAATCTATTTTTACAGATCTGAACTATTGTGAGTGGCCGATATAACAAATTAAGAATAACTGTTGAGTCACCTGAAACCTAATTACTAGATGAGCCCCTTTCCTGGGATTTTAGCTTTTCTCAGTGTCTTCAGAGGTGTAACTGGGCACTGGCAGTTGTTGCTGCAGAATATTTTTTGTCGTAGAATTGTCTTGCCTAGAAAAGACCCTTAAGATCATCCAGTCCAACTGTAAACCTAACACTGCCAAGGTCACCACTAAAACATGTCGCTAAGCACCACATCTACACATCTTTCTCCATCCAACCTTGCTCCACTGTAGGTAAAATAGGAAGAGGGGTGTAGAAGGACCCAAAGACCACAAGTGGGAACCGTGGAATTGCTTCACACAGTTTCTATGCTTGAGGTCTACAGGGTATGGGAAGAGAGAGAGGCCAGTGGGTAAGGAGCATGAAGCTCCACAGTTTTCTACCATTAGCTTGATCAGACATTGGAGGCTGAGTTCTGGTGCTTACTGTATACAGCATGGCCAGGGAAGACTATTTATTCACATAGGCAAGGCTCGTACAGCTCCTCCTTTTGGGTTTGCAGGTAACGCCATAGAACCGAGGCCTGCTTTTGGATTCAGAGATTGCAGTGTCACACGCTGTAGAAAACTAATCTCTGAATCCAGGCTTTTGATGTTTTACTTATTCTTCCAGTTTCTGATACAGATTTGCTGTTAAGTGGCTCATAATGGGAAAAAAGAAAGGTTTTACTGTTCATCAGGAGGGATAGACAAGTGCCCAAAGGTTTTCTTGCATAGGACCTACAGAGCCCAACAGTGCTGGTGAACTTTCAGGCAGCAATGCTAAATTGATGCCTTTTACCATCTATAGCTACATAAAAGACTGTGACTACTCCTTCCTAATGAGAGCCTTCTGTAACACTCTCTGCTTAGGGCTGTTCTTGAGGAATAAGGAATCCAAGACAGATGTGGCAGTGACCATCATATTAATCTCAAAGACCAAATCCCTCAAAGCAAAGGAAATATGAACAACTAAAACAATAAATACACTGAATCATATGAATTTCTTCCAGTGGTCTCAGTACTAGCTCCAGTTCCACACATTAATTTGTAATTCTCGAGCCATGAATAAGTAAATCCTCTTTTGTTTAGAGAACAAGATTAAAATGCTACTCATATTAAAACCACTCCTGTTTGCTGGCTCATGTATGTGTTTAAATACCTGCCTATTTCTGTGCTTCACCTCTTGAGTGTCAAACTTGTCCTTTTGATAATACCAGCTGAATGGCAGCCAGCAGGCTGAACACTGTACGTAAATACCTACAGAAGTGCTTTGGGAAGGACTGAGCTGCATATAAGCAAAGTTTACAAGAAAGCCTGGTATAATCCATTGAAGTGGCTGTGGATTATTGAGCATTTTACTATAAGAAAACGATTTGGTGACCATAAGATATATTTACACTCTTGTGGAATCCATGCCACTGGATGTCACATCATGGAAGAGCAATCTCTGAACCTAGTTTATTCAAAACACATCACTATAAACATCCTCTTTTCAGATAACTGGTCATACAGACAGAGGAACTTTGGAGATGAAGTCTGTAGCACTCATCTCTGTGTGTGGTTCCTTTTATTTTTCAAATCAGGTTTTAAAAATCCACAGGAATCTTAACTGATCAAAGAAACCAACCCACCAAGAAGGGGGAAAAAAGTTTCAACTAGTGAAGTTTGAAATCTGTCACGAGCTTGAAGTAATAGATTTTCATTAATTCTAGGCTTTTGAAAATAAAATCTAATTCAAGCCATGGTGTACTGCTAGCAAAGAGGAGGTTATATAGAAATTCTAACTTTTATAGTTTTTCTTGTATTCACTGGACATTTCCATTTCCATTTCCACAATATCTCTGGTGCAAACTTAATTCTTTATTGCCTTAATTCTGAAGGCCTGTCTTCTCCCTTGTGCTAAGTTAGGTCTTTTTGCAAAGGATAACTCTGACAGATATAAAAGCACCAGTCAGCATGCCTGGATGCAGATTTAAAGAAGCTAACAGACAGTGCATAAATGCATTGCAGTCTTCTCCTGACACAGAGAGTCACCATGAAGAAGATGACAAGTTCCATCTATGAAGGCTCCTTTAGAGGGGGCCGTGGCCAGGAACATTTCTGGAAGTTGCTAAGGAATAACTTGCAGCCTATATTCAGCCTAGTCATGAGTCTTTCCTAGCCAGCACTATCGACTTTCAAGGTGACATGTTGAATATCTGTGGGTAAGACAGAGGTGGTGGCCTTATGCTCCCACGTCACTGGCCTGTACAGGCTTTCTTCCAGCTCTGCATTAGTGGGAGTTTGTATGAACCCAGAAATCACTCCAGGTGCTGGGCTTCATAGATGTCAAGTGAGGAATAACTGTGAACATGTCTCCATGGTCAGGATCAGACATGCTCAGTGCTGAAAGGCTCAGGAATGCTTTCAAAATGTACTTTGAAGCCTACTTGGTAGGAACAGCTGGAATGTATGTCTACGTTACCAGCAAGCTGCTCTGATACTGCGAGCAAAAACACAAGCTGAGTCACAGTAGATGACAATGCTGCTGACAAAGTGTTTTAAGCTGCAAACTAAAACAACAATGGGATTATTTATGGGCTGCAACTCTTATTTTAATGTCAATAAATGTACTGGATAAATTCCCCTTCATTAGCTGGAAACCTCAGAAGGAAACAGAAATATTCTGGTAAACCACAAGCTTGTTCTTAGCAAAGACATGGCTACATTTCCACTGCAGGGGCGTACCCAGACTTTCTTCACTGGGACAATAAATCTCTGGGAGTGAAAAACAGAGTCTATAAAAGCAAGACCTACAAAGTAAGGGGGTGTGACACATGGCCCTCAAGGCTCCAGAGGATGATGTTGGAAAGTATTGAGTAGCTTTTTTTCTTTTTATGAATGGAAAACATGTTTTCTGAGATCTACCATTCAACTCGAACCTGGCATGAGTCCTCTTCACTATGGGAGGTGTTTGCTCTCTTATCTATTGGGCTGGAGATGTCCCAAAGACAGCAAGTTGGTTTGGCTGCCTTGACACTCCCCCCCAAAAAAAAAGAAAAAAGCACAGAAAGAATGTGTTACATCTCCCTAACTCTTGAGATGAAGAAGGAGCATGTCTTTCCTTATACTAGCTGACTCCACAGATATTATGCATCAGTCCACATGATGTACTGAATGCAGGATGCTCTAGTCCTTCCTCATCCTGCCTCCTGACACCTCATTACTGCTTGAGACTTCGTGAAGAGAGGACTCAGATTTGCCAGTGGGGCTCTCCTATCATGAGAGAAGCTTCAGCAGGTCAGCTTCTGATTCCTTGAGACCGATTTTCAAAGGCAGAGAGACAAGGCACAAGATCTTACCCAATAATACTGATGTCTCCTCATGTTTCTAGAAGGAATAGTTCCACTTTGGGCTGAAAAATCTGGACATCATGGTTAGAGATTGCTTTTTCCTTCTGCTTTGCAGCACTAACCTTTCTTGACTTTCCCTTCTAAATCTGTGGTTCTATATCTTGTCCTGCACCTAATGGCTTGCAAGCTATTTCCAGAATTCAAATGTGCTACTCTCTTATCTGTGTAGCATTTTGTTTATTTATAGCAGGACACTAATGTAACTTTGAATTTGTTTCAGAGTTTTTTTTCTAATTGTAAAGACAAGATACACAAACAGTTGTGTCTCGGTCTAAGTACTTTCTTAACCCCATTCAAATTATTTCAGATGCTGAGTCCTCAGGAAGGGAGATCGATGACTAATAAATCAGGTGTTTCTTCCTTCTGTATAAGTCACCTACTGGAATCAATAAGAATCAGAAGATAACAGGGTTTTTTTGCATGAGATAATGCAACATGTAGTAGGTAAGAGCATATTTCACATCCTACACTTAGCATGCAGGCTAAGCAACAGTAGCTTGTTGTATTTAAGCAAGACTAGAAAACTATTTGCTAAGAAGGGAATACAGGGATAAGAATATGGTGGCTTACATGGGAAAGTAGAATGGAAAATCCAAGTCCTTCCTCATCAGCTCTGTTGAGCCCCTGGGTCAAGATCCATATAGCTATAGTCCTGTTTCAAAAATCCTAGACTTCTTGCCATCTGACAACTCTGAACTTGATCCTGAGATAGGCAGGGATCAGAGCAGATTTCTGGAGATGGTGCTGGAGCTTTGGTAGCCCTGCCTGTTAGAACTGGCTCCAGAACACTCTCCCACCTGCACAACCTTCCCTTTTTCCCCAACTTAACCCAGGTCATTGCTGTGTCCTCAACCATCTCGAGGCAATGCAAAACCTGGCAGAAAACCAGGTTTTTTTCCACTGGATAAATTTTTTTTCTCACACTCTCTGCAGATGAGCAGATACTAAAGAAGCCCTGCACAGAACACAAACAGCTAGAAGGAGACTCACAAATAAATGATTACACAAAATTTTGTTCCGTAAGGACTTTAGAAAGTAAATCTCAGTAAAAAAAAAAAAAAAAGAGACAAACCTGACTGTCAGTTGGCTGTGGACAAGTCAATTGGGATCATGCTTCCTTTCCCCTCCTTTCTTCCCACAAAACCTCACCTATTCTGTTGACTAAAGCCTGTTTTTCCCTCAGTTTTGCAAATCATTTGCCTACACAGTGACTAGACAGTTTTGCTTCTGGGTAGTTACCAGGACCAGAATTTTATCATCGTACTATGATTATAAAATGCAAATAGTTGGCACACCCTTTAGATGAAACAAAGCAATGAAATTACTACAAACTACAGATAACTTTTCAGTAACATGGCACATCCTGATTCTTGAAAGTAAAACAGTCATCACAGGAAGCAGAAGGACAATTGTTTATCAGGGGATGGGAAAAAGCAACTAAGATTTTTAATCTTCACAAACTTTTTAAGGTTCAGCAAACTAGTGCAACTTCATGGGTTTCACTGATGTAACTAAAACAACAATTACATTTTATAAAGAGAAGTTTGTTGCACGGACTGCAATAAGAACATTCCTTCTAAGGCCACGCTGTCACGAGTATGTCACTGATACATGGCACACATTATATGTGTTTGTTTTCACATGTAAACGTGCAGGCAAACATCCATGGGCTTTACTCAGACTGTGGTTCCATCCTGCTCCATCCAGAGCAGAAAAGTCACTTAAACCCTCAGCTTGCAGACCTGCCTCTGTGGCAATCTGCAAGTCAGAAAGTGCTTGATTCATCCCACTTAATTGGGAAAATAAGACACAAAGAGAGAAAAATACAGAAAGCTGGATGTGTTCATCATCCTCTGTGCTTTTTGCTTGCTAACAACACAGATTATTTGGGGTAGGGATCTTATAAACTCTATTTATATTGCACCTAACACAAAGGGGCCATGAATGCCATTTGCTTTCTGGACCATTTTGTACTATCAAATAAATTTTATGCTAAGTAAATACCTACAGAAAAGGTACTGGTAAAATCTGTCCTGTTCTAAGATTTAATAACAAATGTACTATTTGGTGCCTAGTAGGCAATTCATTTTGCTATGCATTTACTCTATTTAAAACATAAAGCACTTAAGGATATTTGGAGTATGGAAGACTATTATAAAATCAATTTCTCTTCTGGTTTATAACCAAACCACTTAAAGTCTTAATTTGCTACAATTCACTTTCTCATAGTCTGACTCGTTAAAAGTGGGACCAGCTACCTCCTGAACTATGATCATGTGCTTCTTAGGGCTAAACTATTTAATTATTGTCTACAACATCCACTGTCTCCACTTGCTTATTGGCTACATTTGTGCATTTACAGCATCAGCTCAGGTTGTTTGCACTTGCTTGAGAACCTGCTGCCTCTATTTCTGAGGCTTGAAGGAGGGGGACTTTGGTTTCACAGAGTGATATCTCATGACACTTTACAAATAAACAAACAGCAGAGGAACTGGCAGGAAGTCATGCCCCTTCGGTGAGCAGGGCTCTGGCTCAGCAGAGGGCAAACGAGGCAGCATCATTTTCACTCCAGCACAAAGTGTCTATTCTTGATTGCTTGACCAGAGGAAGCAAAAGCAGAGGGATGACTAGCAAAGCACATCTGCAGGGCAGTATTTCACAGGAAGTAATGCAGCTCCTCTGCAGATAAGTTTCACTGAAGAACAAAGACTGATTTTGTTCAGTGCTTCAAGAATGCTGCATTGAACCTGGATCTTGCTTTTCAGTCCCTGAAAACAAGGCTCAGGGAGTGAAACCTGATTTCTCCTTCACCCTTGTTCAAATTAGCTGCATGATTTTCAAATTAGCCCTATACTCACCACATGAAGAAAACTTCAGACATCTACTGATTCCAACTAAGTTTACATGTTTTATTTATTGATTTTGCAGACTACACACAAGTTAGGGCATCTGAGAGAAAGTCAGAGCATCAACTGCTAAACCAGTTATGCAAAACTAATCCTCCAAAGCTGAGCTGCCTTAAAGCTTAAGAAACAAAGTATTTATGACTAAGAACAAGACAAGTAATGTAATAACACATTAGCAGGCAGTATTGTCACTGACTGCAAATACATTGTGAGCTCATCTCTCCTGCATAGTGTAACCTCAGAGACATATGCTACAATTGGTTTTCCAGCAGCTCAACATTTAACATGAGATAATGAGGTGTGTTTTTGAATGATACAAGCAGCATTAGATGTAGTGGGAGCCAAAAACATGTTCATATTAAAAGCAAATAGCAGAGCAAAGATTACCTCTTGCCCTCTCTTTCAGTTTGAGCAGCATATTCCAATAAGTGCAGACGAGACTCTGTCAAGTACTTCTTTATAGTTTAATTTTCTTTTTTAAATCCCCATTGCTTGCAATGCCCTTGCCCTCTTTAAAAGCTACAGAATAGAATTCCTTTCTCTGTCAATTTTATACTTTCCCTCTCAGAAAGGAATGACTTGGGATTAGAAAAAAAAAAGCTCAAAACTTGAGCCCCTCTCCAAGAGAGGAATTAGAGATAAACGTTGAAGATAAGTTTTAATCAAAATTTAAAGGAACCAATAAGTTCAAAGGCAGGTCATCTGTCCTACTCCTAATTATTCCTCATTTCCACTGTGCCCAGGCTCTGTAAAAATAGTGGAGCATTTTCTAGTGAACTATAGCTACCAGCAAGTGAAGCCTTGGAGGTACTTGCTCTTTAGGGAGGACAGTAGGGTCTTTTCTCAAAATATTTTTTTGGCATTTTGGGAGCAGAAGTTGTGAAACGTGATGAGAACGAGGTAACAGTGGCCTGGGGGAGGTCCCTGGATCCCAGCGATATCGCTACAGCAGCTCAGTGATGATTATTCTAAGAATTCCCCTTGGCAGCTGCCTGATCCGGAGTCGGAGGGTGACTGGGAGGCAAAGGCTGTTTGTACTGGCTCTGGGCTCAGGACTGGAAGTGGCGCGGGGCAGACGCCATCACCTGGGAAGGTGGGTTGGAGGCTCCGTGTTTACTCTGGCCTGGCAGTCCAGAGCTGGAAGCTGTCTTGGTGAAGGAGACAATATCCAGAGCCCCTGAATTTATAGATTGGCAGCCTCTGTTTTGTTTTTTTTTTTTTTCCACCCTAACTGCAGTGTAGGAACTATCTCCTGGTCGTTATTGATATAAATGTTCCTTCAGTTTTAAGACTGATAAGATTTTTCTTTAATTTTTTTTTTGTAACTTAAAATCATATTTCTGCAGACCATTACTGGAACGTTTCACCCTTGGTATGTGCTGTGTGTCACATATAGGAGTGCTCCTTATGCTTTAGTCAGCATATTGCTTGAACACAGCATTCACAGCTTGGTATATTTCTGTATATAACCTGCAATCTGCATTAGCTGTGGCACTAAATTTGATGTAATCACTTTCTCTCCTCAGGTATTGCAACTCTATAAAAGAAACAGTAACATGAGGGAAAAAGATCTCATTCCCCTACCTACTCAACCTTCCAGTTGGTACAAGAGATTCAAGAATTAATTGGATGGCATCACACATAGTGATTGCTCTCTAATAATAGATGTTTGCACCCTTTTGTTGCAGCGGGCATTTGAGTCAGCAGATGCCACAGTGTGAACAGCTTTGCCTGCCTCTTTTTTATTCTTCCTTGTAAACTTGACCAAACTTCCCTCTTTTATCCTTTTCTTTAGGGATTCACAGGGAAGCAGCTCAACTTCCCTACACACTGAACGACATCAACCCTTAGGCTGATTTCTCCAGCCCAGCCTCTGATATATTTAAAATAAATCATGGAAGAATCAGAGATTAATTCACAGCATAGCTGACACCTCCATCATAACAGACAAACCTCAACCAGTAACTCATGTTATTCTTCTGCCAAAGGAACAGACAACTGCTATCTTTGTAAAACAAGCACATTATCTAGAGAAAACTTTCACAAAGCAGCATGTTTCAACCTCTGGGTCATGGCTCACAGCAAGTTCTTTCATTGCTATATTTTTTGTTGCCTGCTTCTACTTGTAATCAATCTACTGCACCAACCTGAAACTCAGGCATCCATTCCTGTGCATAGAAGCAACCAACACAGGGGAAGAGAGAGAACTACACTTCCACAAGTTGGCCTTACTTTCAGTTGGTTGCAGCAAGTGGAGATGCCAACACTGGACAAATGATCTTGGAAGCAAGGTCAAGTGCTTCCTCAAGTAAAAAGGGTAAGAAGTAGTCCAAAAAGAAGCTTGAAAGAGACTAAAGCAGCTGTAAATCAAGCTGATTAGCTTTCCAGGTAGGACATGCTCAGTGGAGAAAGGCTCACCACCAAATATTTAGTTCTGCAGCCACTTCTGTGTATTTTTCCTGTGGTATTTCCTGACAGAGTTTATCTGAGATGGGAAGTTAGAGTAGGGAGAGACTTGGATTTTAATGGGGCTGGGGGTCTGCACATCTGCCACAGCATCAGCAGATATATGGGTGTAGTGGAGCCAGCTGAGGCTGCTGAAGGCAGAGGCCAAGCACAGTGACAAGATGTGTCCTCTGCAGGGACATCCCTCTTTAATTACTCTGCTTGCCACCTCCTGCTCCTTTTCCATCTTTCTTTCCTCCCTGGAACACAAAGGAGAAGGGGAGGCAAATAGCGACTGGCTGTCAACTGACTCTGAAGGGAAATTAGATGGAGAATCCCCTTTGAGATGGTACTTTTTGATCCCCTCTCTGATCAGTGCAGTGGCCTAAGCAAAGTCACTGCCTCCTGCTTCCCCCTGTTCCCCTCCAAAATCCCCTGGCAGCCTTACTGCTACAGGTGTGCCAATAGTCCAGCAGCTGCAAATGAAACCAGAAGGTGAAAGAAATTACTTCCAGTAACTACAGAAGATACAATTGTGAGAGGACATGTGCTCTTGGACAGGGAGCTGCTATGAAATGCACTGGAGGCAACTGGGACACATCCTTTCCTCTCCCTAGGTATCCCCCAAACAGTCCAAAAGTTTGCTGGTTGAGAAGACAGACAAAGCAGACTGGGTGTAACTTCTTGTGTCCAGCAATAAACAAAATATTAAGTGCATTTTTAATGCTGTAAAACCTTTTAAAAGACTTTAAAACCTTTTACTGTGGGACATAATTAAACTTGTTTTGCTATCTGCAACAAGCCTGGCCTCCAAACACATAATTAAGCAGTCACAAATTGCAAAATTGGTTTGTTTGGTTCTCACACTACACAAATACTGATAAAAGCTTTCTCGTTTGTCAGACATTGCACTGTAATTGACAGGCTCTGGGCAACAGAAATATGTGAGTTTGGAGCTTGGAGACCACATCCATGACTTCCCAACACCAAATATTTCACTGGGTGTTGTTCTCTATGGTTTAGTGGCTCCATGCACTCAGGTAACGTAGCAGCTACAACTCAAAAGAAAAGATTTAAAGCTTGTTAAGCATAAAGGATATTTTCTTTCTGTATGAGGCAGATGATTAGGCTTCCATGTAGCTAATTCTACCATCTCTAAACACTGGAAAGATTTATAAGCACCAGCATATGCAGAATGACTGGCTACATTTTGTAGCTCAGTTCTTATGGACACAGTGTCCTGGAGACCAGAAACACCATATGCTCTAGGAAGCAAGTGCTGGGACTTCTGCACCATCTCATGTACTCTTCCTATTCCTCAGCCTACCACGTGCACTGATTATTCAAATCTTTCACACCTAAGCAAGGTACTCTACTGTGCATACCTTGTACCCAGGAGAGTTTTTTCTTCAGTGATAATGTGTAATCTATTAAAAAAGCAGAAGATTGTGTGTAAATCCTTTAAGCACACGCTCATCAAATTTTCCACTAGTAGCTTTTTGGCAGTACCAATCAGCCAGAGAATATTTCCAGCACAATTGCTATTGCTGGAACTCTAATTCTTTGTGGAAAAAAACTAGATTACAAGGATGAAAACAGAACTACATCAGAAATATCTGAGGACAGAAAAGAACTGGAGACCCACATACTCTCACAGGTTTTCAAAACTATTATCTAGCAGCAAGTTAATGCTTAAGGTCCCACAGAACAGTTCAAAATACACAAAAATAGGATTACTTGCCATTAAACATACCAGCTAAAACTGAGGCTTTTAAATCCCAAATCTGAATAAGGGTCTATGTAAAATCTCAAAATCCTTGGAGGATCACCAGAAAGAACATAAGGAAGATACAATACTTCTATGTGCTTTTGTAGGTGATAGAGGGAACCACAGTCTGCTCTTACAAGAGTAGAGAGACTGTTCACAATCTGCATTTGTACTTATTTTCCAGCAGGAATTCCTATGTGCCAAAGACCAAAGGTCCAGACTAACCAATGTCTGGAAAGAGGAAACATCTGAGCTTTTAATATGCTGTGCCAGGGTGTTTCACTAGCACTTAGCTCATGAAGTTTAAAAAAAAGAGGAGAATTCCAGGCAGCAAATAAAACTGCTTGAGGAAGCAAGTGGTGGGACTCCACGCTGCAGAGTACTCCAGATGCAACAGCTTTGGTTCAGAAGCTTACTGAGGACAGTATTTGCTAATATTCACCAACACTTGCTCTTCAGAATCAGGCTCCCCTCAAACTCCTTTTTCCTCTTTTCCTGTGCACTGCTCTCTCCATTAAGGTAGATAGGTGGTCTTCCACACTTAGCCACAAACAGAATAGCTTTGCTAAAAGGCTAAAATCACCATTCTGCTTTCATCTCTATGGATACAGGGCTGCATTTTTAAAAGAAGACAAATTAGGCTTTGGGTATACCTATATAAAATTATCATCTTATGAGAGGTGGTTTGGATTTACACTGCTGTAAGATAAATTTAGCCCCTGAAGCTGACACTTCAGAGATTTTAATGCAGTGATAATTTTATATGGCTTAAAATAGAATTGGAAAGCACTTAACAACCTTCTACCCAATTTTTCTAATACGTTAGTGTGTCTTTTTCTTCAGTTACTTTTAGCTTTAAATTATTGGCATTTGGCTACTGTGGTTTTGGCAGCCATAGTCAGCTTCCTCCAGTTACCAAAGAATGAGAAAGGATTTCTGTGCATTTAAGTACAAATCAATATGGACAACATACCAGCTTCATCCACTGAGAAATGCAGGCGACTTGTTTGCACCCAGACTTGTTTGCTGTATGGCTCAGTGCAGAGCAATCATGACACCTTTGCTAAAGCATTTGTTCAGCTGAGCTACAGCACATTGGAGCTACAAGTGGATCACAATGGCCAGATGAGACTGGCAAGGTGTTCTTGGCAGAAGCACAATTGAATCTGTTGCAGCAGTGCAAGTGTTCTGCTGGTTCTTCCACCTAACATTGCAGCAGCACTTCTGTACAAGTTCTTATTTTCACGGCACCACGTTGACTTGGATGAAAAAATTGACTCTTCAGTGATGCTGACTTTTGGAGTTATGCAGTTTGTCTGCATGAAAACCAGAAACACCTTCACATCTGAGCATATAACTATGCAATTAAGCATTTAACTGTTGCGAAACTCTATGTGGTTCTCAGAAGATACAAACTACATGTCACTTGCTAGTCACAAGTAAGAGGTCACTCTAGCCTTTTATTGACATTATTATTTTAAAATAACTAAATTAAGTGGCTTGTCAGGTTCTGGATCTAATCAAGGAATGACAAGGCTATTAACAGAAGCCCCAGATGTCTCACAGTCAAAATGCTTTAAGGCTCTGCCACTGCTTAATATTTGCAAGCCTGTTTGCAATCCCATAGCATCTTGGCTGTCTTTATCAACACTTGCAAGACCTTGGAATCAGCATGTCTCTGCCTCCAAACATCCCTCATAGAGCAAAAGCCTTGGAATCTCACAAAGATCCTGTTTTAAACGCTGTTGTTTTATCCAGCTACACCTTTGCTGGGGAGAGGGAGCGGGAAGGGGGCACATACAGACTTTTCTGTGCCCCGAGCAAAAGTTAAATGCTGCAAGAAAATGTCTGGGCTCTGCCTGCCTCCTTTCTGCCACTATTGTGTACAGGAGCTGGATTGTGGGCAACACCCTCTGCAGGTAACATCAATCTTTGCTCTCCCTGCCAGCCCCAGTTTATCTTTTTAATGCTTTGTGGTTGAGAGCGAGGTGAGAGGCACAGAGATCAACGGGTGCAGAGGCACTCCCACTGCTGCAGAGGGTAATTCCCTGCTCCTGGGCACTTCATCCCACCTAGTCAGTGCTGACCTGGGGGGGTTAGCTATGCTTCAGCTTGCCTCTGAATAAAGCTTTGGAGGAGGATCCAGGCAATTTGATGGTGTGGGATGGATGTCAGCAAGCTGGACCCTCAGTAATTGATGGCTCATCAAGATTTCTGGTATCTGAAATGAGCCTGGTTATGTGACTGCATCAATCTGTTCCAGGGGGTGAACAGAGGCAGGGGAGAGGAAGAGCTCTGTGCAGTCACTCTCAAGGCTGTGCCTGGGGAAGGCTGGTGGCCAGGCTTCTTCCAGGTCTTCTGTTGTGATAACATCCCCTTCATGCTCTGACAGTCAGTGTAAATGGCCCCAAAAATCAAAGACCTGCAAGTAGCAGCAAAGGTCAGGTATCTTAGAGCCATTCTCCTTGGGTTTGTGTCAGCTATTCCAGTCCTGTGCTGAAGATGCACTGTCAGTCTAAACAAATACTGAAAAATGGGGCGAAGTTTAATTGAAGTATGGTCATTTTCACAGAGGTGTTTGCCTGAAGTAGGAATTTCCAGATCACCAAAAAACCCTTAAATCACAGAGTCACAGAATTATTGAGGCTGGAAAAGACCTGAGATCATCAAGTCCAACCTGTGACCTAACACCACCACATCAACTAGACCATGGCACTAAGTGCCACATCCAGCCTTTCCTTAACGACCTCCAGGGATGGTGACTCCACCACTTAATCAGGCAGTCCATTCCAATGTCTGATCACCCTCTTTGTGAGGAAGTGCTTCCTAATATCCAACCTAAACCTCCCCTGGCACAGCTTCAGGCCATGCCTGTCACTAGTTGCCTGGGAAAAGAGCCTGAACTCCACCTGACTACAACCTCCCTTCAGGTACTTGTAGAGAGTGATAAGGTGCCCCTGCTGAGGGGTTTTTCAATGCACTTTGTGAGCTTCACCAAAGAATGAGATGTACACAGGCATTCCAGCTACTTTGTCTGGAAAAGAAACAACAGAAGACTGCCATCTTTTTAACCACTAAATACCATTCAGTGACTATAGCAGCAAGAGCTGGGTGTGGAAGAAATATTACCTTCAGTCAAAAAGTACTGAAGTTTGTAGGAAGAAACTTCAGAGTTGAGCTTCATTCAATTCATTTAGAAGTCTATTTCCACTCTGTTATTTCAAACAATATCTGAACTTATTGTTTGAAAAAAACCCAAACACCTTAAAACATCTCCTGACCCTTGGAAGATGCTTTATAGCTAATAAGGATCCTTTTTAAAAAGGCTTTGATTAAATGAAGAAAAAGGAAAGATTAATAGACAGCTAAATATCCTCTAATAGAAATATTAGAACCATTTTCCATATCAACTTTTGCTTTCTCTGATAATGGTTCCATTGTTTTGATTTTAGAGGCATAAGTGAAGTATACATTCAGCATTGCATTCCCATGACTAAATCACCTGTAAGATTGTTTTGCATTTGAAAGCTCTTTGATAAGGTCTTTCCCAGAGTAGATGCCCCTGCTGCTTTGATGAGGTTAAGCAATTTTACACAATCATGTAACAGATTAAATTAGACTTACTCTGCCTTGTACATTTTTGTACTAGGCCTGGGTTATAGAGGGAGCTCAGCAACATCCATTCTTATTGAAGCAGCATACTTGAGAGCACTTCACAGGAAGAGCTTAACTTGAAGAATCAAAAAGCAAAACACAAACCTCTACTTGTACAGAACAAATAGTCTCCACTTTCAGTGACCTTACTCTTTATTTTCCCCTGCCACCTATGAGCTGGAATATCAAGTTGTGCCATCTTCTACTATTCCATAAACACTTTTTGAACGTTGGAAATCAAAGAAACCCCACTACACTTCGTACCCCAATGTAGTACCCCATGAAGAAGACAGAGGCTTTGAGTAAAAATGAAAAGGTTGCAAGTTCGTTTGTGTAGCTAACAACAAACTACCCTTTCACATCACTGATGAAGCAGGGAGCCAGTAGCAGGAAAAATTAACACTAAGTCCTTGCTTCCATCTTTAAAATTTAAATAGCATTTAATGAAGGCATTAATCAGCAAAAGAAACATTTTGTGGATATTTGCCATGACATACAATAAACTCAGGGAGTTAATTTGAGGGGAAAAAAACCCCTTGATCAAGCAGTCTGCATTTAACAACATAGCAAAGGCCATAAACGTTTCATAAGAAATAAATGTAATAATCATGTCTGATTTTCTACTTCCTGGCTTGTATTTAAAAGCCTGGTTCAAGGTGCAAATGGAAACTTTCCCTTTGATTTCAGGAGGCTTTGGCTGTGAGCTGCTTAATAGCAGCTTTGCTAATGAAGTGTCCCTTGGTTACTGAATGTGACACTCACTTCCTGCTGTACAAAAACTTTTTAAAATATATGGAAAACGTCTACACTTGGATTTCCTTAAGAATGAGGAAAAAAACACCCAGCAGCTGACACTGTCTGAGCCAATAGAATTTAAAATGCTTTTCTACTCATTATGTGGGCTGAGATAAAGACTTTTTTAGCATTGAAAAGGTGGCTTTTGGCACCTACCCTTGATAATGACTAGAGGAAGGGCCTCCCTCTCCTCCTGTGCTGCCAACCTGCTTGGGCTGCATCACCATTCAGGTCCCCTTTCCTTCAAATTACTGTTTGCTTTGTTTTGCTCTGAATGAAACCAAAGAATCTTAAAGTGAAAGTTATTTGGGTTGAAACTGTAAACCACATGAAACCCCTGATATAACTTCAGCTTGTTTTTTCCTAAGCTTAGTCAGAATTGTAGCCAAATTGGCAAACATGATCAGAGCTTCAGGTTGGTGTGTGTGAAATAAAAAACCCCCCAAAAATCTAAAAAAGTCACTTTTGCCTTAGTTTAGGGATTTCTGTGGAGAACATTAAACAGCTCTGTGTAACAGGATTAAATTAAATTTACCTTTGAGGTTCTGAAATTTCTTCCTCTTGGTTTAATGGCAGTTTTATTAACATAAGCTGATGCAGGATTAAACCATAAATATTTAAATCCCAACACTTCCTGGAATTAATCTAGAAAGGGGAAAATTTCAGACTGTTCCTTACCTAAAATAATCTCTTCTACCAATGTGCTTATATGGTCCACTCTGCTAATGGGTGACTTAGGAAATGGGCTACTGAGGCACCAGTTAATCTACTTTGGGCCTAGAATACTTCTGAACAATTAGCACTCTGGCCTGAAGGACAAAATTACTTTGTCAAAGTTGTGCCCAGGGGTTACTTCATGATGTTGTCACAGTCTGAGATTTTTGGTACATGTCTGGAATTGACAGTGACTCAATATATAAGGATATCCTTTCAGATTAATTTGTATGATAACCTCACTTTTGTTAGCAGAGGAATATGTTGTCTTTTAACCTGACTTAAGGAGCTGGCCCTAGAATTCATCTTCATAATTTTGGGTAGCAAGCTGGGATCAAGATTATTTGGACAGATGGCATCTAGCCTGTCTAATATGCATTTTACCTGCTCCATAAATATTGATAACTTTAATATATTTGTGTTCTGATCTATGCTTCTTAAAGATAACTTCCAAAACTTGATTTGGTTGTGTGATTCAGATGGTGTTAATCTCAGCTTTGTATTACTACAGATGACCTCGGAATCATATGTATTGTGTCTGATGTTGGAAGATTGAAAATGGGCTGTGTGTGTGAGGGCACAGGGGGATAACCCAGCAGATTTACATCCCAGTGCCACTCTCACAGTCCTGAGGTCATGGATATTAAAGAGGGACACAGTGCAGGTGGAAGGTGTCTTTCTAATATAGACTTGATTACATAGAAAGGAGTTCTAGACAAAGGGAACCTCCTGCCTCATGAGGACCTGCACTCGGACGACATTTGAAGCAATTTCTCCCTCTGCATTGTGAAACCCTTCAGCTCTGTCAACTCCTATGACTGCCATATTAATGCCTCCAAGAAAAAAAAAAAATTGAAAGAAGATGCCTGTGTTAGATACCTACTGAATCAGTTTTTTTGGACCCACAACTGTATGAGCATCTCTTACCATGCAAGCTGATAGACTCTACAGATATTCTTCTGCATAGGCCCTTTCCTGCACCCTGCCATTTCACAGACATCCTGCTGCATGCTTTCTGAAGAACTATTTGCTTTATGTAAGGGCAGTTGCTTTGAACTCTATCATTTCCAAGGCTGATGGGTGTAGCATGACAATTAGCACTTTTATTATTAACACCACTTTCCTGCTTCTCCACCAAGGTTACAGACCCGTTCACAGTGCTATAACTGAAATGGGAGTAGGGCCAGGGCTGCTGGCAGTAAAAAGGGAGATGTGGTCTAGTGGAAGACCAAGAACCATTCCCCCAGGCTCTGGTAGCCTTGAAAAAAACAGCACTGCTTCCAACGGGAGCAGCCTTGTGCCCCATGGCAGGGAGAAGTTGGCTTTGACTCCCAGTTTTTCCTGTGTTGAGTTTGCCACCTTGTCTCATCAAGCAAAAAAGGGCAGCCTTATCCCTGCCCCTCTTCACATTGTGCTTCTGCTGCTTCCTTTTCCCACTCTAATTAGAAATTCTTCAAATAATGCCTGGGACATCCTCTGTGCATATATTTTTCAGGGTATTCTATGATATGGCTGAATATAGCAACACACAAAAAATATGGCATGCCCTTCATGATAAACTGTGGGAAACCAGAACAGCACTACACAACTTCATAACATACTAAATAATGTACTTAGGTCTTTACAGCTGTCTGAAATGATACAAAGATACTTTTTTTTATAATGAAAAAATATTTCAATCAGCATTTTTGTGGGTGAAAAGGATTTTTCTCAACAATAAAAATGATGAAAAACCTATTAAATAAAGACAATATAATTTCATTTTCTCAAAAAACAGGGAAAGAAATGGTTTTCTACTCTATCAGGTGCACAATTTTTTTTCTAGGTACTTTCAGAAAAATGAGATTACAACTTAAAAAAAATCACTTGGGATTACAACATTAGCATATACTATTTTCCCATATTTAAGCAGCTATTTTGCTTTTTTGTAAAATATCTTCTATTATTTACTCCTCTGTACAAGGGGGAAGACACCATAACTCCTCAGCAAAAGAAGGAAAAGAGAGCTAGAGAACACATTGGAAATATTTGCAGTGTGCTTTGCTTGATAAATAATAACCACTTCAGGGCTGAGCATGTAAAAGGAGAGGTTAATGGTCTTGCTGATGCATTGGTACATTAGCAGGGGCAGAGGCTCAGTTTGTTGGCAGTGAAATCAGACAAGAGCCCATATAAACCACAGTACTTGCAATAGCAATGCAGGCAGCTAAATGCTTTAACTTTGCCACCTGAAGTAGGTTACAAAATGACTCAAAGCACCCTGCAAAACTGTCAGGAAGGTTTCTTTGCAAAGTGTACTTACATAAACTCTCTTCAAATTAAACACAATTTCCTAGTCTTTCTTTTTTTACAGCCAAAGTGTGAGAGGTTTGGTCTATGCCTGCCCTCACTAATTTAACGGGGTTTTCAACTACTTGTGTGTGAGAGTATGGATAGAAGTAAGAGACTTGCTATGAGAATTCACAGTCAGAGTCAGGATTTACCCCTGTGCACTAATTTACCACATAACAGCAGCCACACAGGTCGGTATTTGTCCAAACTTAAACCAATGAGATAACTAGTGACTGGTGCTGCTTGCTGTAGAGGGGCTGGGCCAAGAAGGATGTTTTGCATAATCTTTGGCTTGCCTGAGGAGACAAACTGGCTCTGCAAAGGTGAACTTGACCTAAGCCATGCCCACTGGCAGAAGCAAATGATCCCCTGTACAGATGGAAATGCAGAGTACTTCCTATACATTCAACACACACTTGCTACAGAAGTTAAAGCTTGGAAAAGGCTCACCTGACCATACTGTAAAAACAGATAAATGATTTGGAAGAAAGCCAACAACACAGGCCTGTGAATCGTTCAAAGACAGGTTAAATCCTTATTAGGTGTAAATCAGCAAAACATCACTAGTTTTTGTGTATCCAAATTAATTTTCACCAGCTAAGAATACATCCTCGCTCTGGTCGGATGAGACCCAAAGCAAATCCAGATACTACATGAAGAGCTGGCATTTCTGAAGCCAAGAGTAATTTCTGGTTTAGCCCATAATAGGAGCTTTAGAGATGTCCAGGAGTCAGTTCTTGGCTGGAGCAGTGTGCTAATTTGTGCAGGTGCTAAAACACAGCAGCTTGGCAGCCGTGAATGGGAACAAGAAAAATGAGTGTTCCTCCATCTTTCAGTTGGGATTTGACATCTCTAAAGGTGGGCAAAAGCTGAAGCAGTTCAGAAGGTTAGTCTGACCAAACACCCAAGAAGGAATACATAAAATAAGGCAGAAACACAATGAGAAACTGCTTTCCTTGTGTGGCTCCTAGGTAGACAAAAACTGTAAGGGGAAAAAAACCTCTCTCAGAGCCATTTTATTTACTTACTTTTGCCACTGCCACACAGAACAGTACTAGTTCTGGAAATGCTGTGGCAAATTAGAACTCCTGTGGCAGTAGAGGTTAACGAAACATCTGTAACTCTTGGAAGAGATGAAGCCTATTTCTTCTCACTCTCAGGTCAAGCTGCTGGTTCTGTTCATGTTTGATTCAAACAATTTTACAAGTACTCAGTTATATGTATTTTTTGCAAGGATTTAGCAGTGATTGCAGTGCTGTAAGTGAACAACTCTGCCTGCTGTACTCTGACACCATGTTAAACCATCTTTTATTAACTGCATTGAGACTTACAACAACCCTGTCCTCAAAAATGCCTAAGTGTTTAGATCAGAGCACGGTTCTCTGCATTCAGACTAGGGCCTGCACTGGGCTCAAGATAAACACATTCCTTGCTTTGTCCTCAGATTCTAGCAGTGCTTTCTTTTTGCCTATTTGTACCACCGAAGTGGACAGCTACACAGAAGTATCTACAACCCTTCCAAAGAAATCCCATTTCAGAGTGATAATAGGTAAGAGAGATCCAATCATTCTGTATAGCAGCCCAGTTTCCCCTCAACATGCATTACTTTGAACTTATTAAACTGCATTTCCAGGTGCTATTTTGTCACCCATTCACTCAATTTTGTGATTTTTGCTTGTTTGTTTGCTCTTTCTTTACTAGTTATGAACCCAAGACAAGACCTTCCATTTCCCTTTTACCTTTTGGAAAGTTAAGTCCCTTTACCAGTTATACTGTATTGACTGAAAAACTATATTGATGAAATTCTGAAGGTGTATTCTTGTTCATTTTATTCTGTGGTTCTTTGCCTGATGTCCCAACAATCCCTGAACAATTCTGTTCATGAACATTCTCTGTGATGAGTCGTTTTCTAATTAATTTTTCTAGAATACCAGAGAATACAACTGACAATCCCAAAATATAGTTTATCTGCAATATTTATTAGCAACAAAAAAAAAACATTTATAGGCAAGAAAAACCATTCACTTGTAAGGAGATTAAAATCCTCTCAGGCCTTGCAAGACAAAAAGGGTCACAGTTCCTAACTTTAAGGCTGATGCTAATTGTCCTAAAGATTACAACATTTTTGGAGTTGTTACAGGAAGGAGGCAGCCTGAGGGAAGAGAAAGGGTTACAAAGGTGTGAAGAGAACAGAAAATAAGCTCTGAGAAAACACTGTATTTATTAGGATGCACTCAAAACTATTGACCTTAAACGGAAAGTAATGTAAGCCAGGTCTGCATGGTGTGTGTGATCAAAACAAACATGTTTGTTGCTTCCGGTTTCAAGGTGGTTTGACTTAACATGTTTATAGAGTCCCTCCTGTTTGGTGAGGCAGGAATATACATAGCAAACTAGGGACATACTCCTTACAACTCTCAACATCTCTCTGAAGGAAAGAGGACTCTGCAGATAACTAAAAAATCCAGGAGTCTTTCAACCATTTTTTTCCACCCTGTCTGTATTAACTATTGTAGCTAGACAATCATCTTTTGAACACAGAAATTCGTTCCATTTTGGGCTCAAGTTCAGGAAGTCCTTAACCTGGTGAATATGAAGTCCCACTGACATGACTGCATTTCCTACCAAAGCACCTCTCTAAGGAAAGCAAGAACTGCAAGTCTCCTTCAGGAAGCATACGTGCAACTTCAGTCACCTGTGTTATCTCACCGTGTCAGTGACTATAAAAGAGAACCCAGAACCACAACTCTGTTTCTGATATACCTAAATCATTAGGAACCTGGAATAGTGCAAGCACGAAAGCAACGTGTGCATAATTCCTGGGCTGCTGAACTCTGGTAGCAACTTCTATTTCCATGTTTTCTTTTTCCTATTATGGACACAATTTACTTCCAAAAAATCACACATACTGTGTACTCTGTCACAGAGCTGAGGAGCTTCTTTTCTTGTCTAAGGCTTGGATCTGTAGTGTTAATGTATCACAGAATGCCCCCAGAGGAATAACCTTTTGCCCCATCCATTTGTTTACAACAGCATTTCTTGGTTTAATAAATGAGGTAGCTAACATGAGAACTTCTACTTGTTTCTAAGGCTTTGCTGTTGCTATTAAAAATTATTCAGAGGGCTTATTTCAAATCACCACCGCATCTTTCTTTTGTTCATGTCCCCTTAACATAAAAAAGACCATCAGTAAAACCTTTTTCTTGATTACCTTCCCCTCAATCTCATTACTTCATGGTTTTTTTATGTTGAATTGGATAAGCCACTCATGTTTCTAGACTATTCTAAACGATTAAAATTTAAATTAGATGCTTCAGACCATCAGCAAGTAACATCTTCTCCTAAAGGTTTTTTTTTTTGGTGGGAAGATGCGTAGTTTAAGTCCCACCAATCCTGACAGTCCTCCCCAGTTTTAGTCTTTTCTGCAGTTCTCATTTTCAGTATGCAGAATACTCTGCTAAGTAATACACAAATCTTTAGAGATGTGTATATAGTATATAGGGAAGAACCCCCACCATCATGCAATCCTAACAACCTTGGTGACTAAGTAGTTCCACCCAGAGGAGCATTTCATCTTGTCTCAAGAACACTTCCTAATAAAGGTACTGCAGTGGCTTTCTTGCTGCCTGCTTCAACAAGTAAGAGTTCCATTTTCAGCAACCCTTCAAGAGTTGTTCTACTGTTCTCTATCAAAGGAGTAAATTCCCACCATAGGAAGAGCTTTTAAGGCCTCTGCATACTCTTTCATCAGCCTTTTATTTACCCAGTCTTGTGTAGAGGTTAATGTACAGACTGATTCAGGAAGCACAACAGTATTGTATTTTTCATTCTGTAGATACACTCCTACACAATCTAACCAAATGAAATAGTATTTCTGAGCCTAAGGCTCTCTATTTCAAAAGTGGAAATAATAACCCATATGTAAATGTTAAGAAATAGATGGGATTTTAGATAAAAAGGGTCTTACAAACCTTATATACATTTATTATTCCATATATACTGGATTAATTTCTAGTACAAAAGAGTTTAACCTTCAGTGCAGTCATTGTTTAATTTCTCATGTTAAGTCTTTTCTGGTTGAGTACAAAACCAGTGACCTTCACTGAATTATGAGAGCTATTTGGAACACTTTATGCTTCCATCTCTACTTCTTACCCATGCGTTTCCTGACTGATAAAGACAGGAGGGGAAGACTTAAGTCCACTGCTGTCATGGGGAGGGTAGACTACTGACTTCTGCAAAAGAAAGTTGTGCCTTGTATTAATCAAAAAGCAAAGCAAAACACTACCCCAAACAAATAAATGCTCTTGATCTGTTCCTTGGCAGTATCTTGTCTTCTATTTTTGCTTGAGATTATGTAAAAAGTTGTGAATACTAAGAAAAGAGTTTCTGCTAAACATGGGCACATCTAGTTCCTTGACTATATATGTTTACTCTGGTAAGAAAAGAGATAACTTTTGATGTCAACAGGACAAGTAATTTAACCCAAATATATGTAAGATTAAATTGATGGTAGCATCAAATGCCTTTTATGTTGGGAATTGAACACTATCATTAATTTTCAGAGCATCGCAGCAGCAGGAAGACTACTCATTAAATTAAAATCACCTGTGAGTGGATTTGGTGTTGAAAATACAGTTATTTATTGCTATATAAATGAAGACTCACAACAGTCTCCTCCCTCTTCTTCCATTACATTTGTTTGATTCAGTTGCTCCCCCTGGGCTCCACAGGTGTACATGCTACAGAAATTTGGCTCGATGCACTTTTACCTAATTCATCCAAACACAGGACTTCTTGGGAAGCTCTTAGCTTCCACTTACAGCAAGAGAAAAGTCACATTATGTAAATGTCAAATCAAAATTCAGCACTAGTAATTGCTGAAAAGTCTCTAACAACCTGCATGTTTAGTGGTCCTGGCATCCCAGAACTTCACAGCTCTCCCCCTCTGCTCCCGTATGGTGCAGCTCTGCAACAGAAACCCAGACCAATAACTGAAACCAGCATCAGCCAGAGCCAGAGGGAACAGCATGAGATCCTGATTTGTAAATATCACTGGACCACTCTGAAGTGGGTTCATTTCTGGCTTTGCCTTAAGCATCATTTGAAGGGCTAATTCTGTTTCATTTCCTTCTGTTTTCAACTACTTAGCATAATTAATTTGATCAGCCCAGCGAAAAGGAGTGCTTTTTGCTTTTATGTTGCAATAACACAATTTCTTTGCCCCCTACTTCTACCTTTTAGATGCAAGAGATTCACATAGTTCGAAAGGGGAATGTTGCATGGTCAGCAGGTATATTGCCAGGATAATTACTTCAACAGGTGAAAAATGTGTATTTATTTCTAAAATGGCAATATTTCAAGTTGACTCAATGTGAAATGCATTGTACACCTCCTGTCACGTTGCTCCAGTTAAATATCTTTTCAGGCAACCAAATGTATGAGACTTTTGGATAACATGGGAAGTATGATAACCTGTAGTGCTCCATAAGATGAAAATGTCACTTTTTAAGGAAAGGTGACTTACATATGACATATCAGCAGTTAATTCTGCTCTGATTAAATCCAAACCTTTTGCCCAAACGTGAAGCTAGCATAATCTTAAAAGTTTTAAGAGCAAGAAAGGTCCAACAGACCTGCAAGAAGAATGCTACTGTTCCCTGAGATGCAATCACTCTTAAAAAAATTTTTTTTTTAATGGCAACAGCTACTTCTGGCACTATGACTATGACTCATGAAAGGTCTTCAGCATATACTACTAACCTTTAAGAAACTAAGATGACAATGAAAACATATACTTAAAATGTGCTCCCCCTGAAAACCCTCTTGCCAATTTCTGGTGGGCTCCCTCTCTGTTCTGGGTTAGCTGTACTAGTGTTCTGGCCCATTTTCCTCCAGTCATTTATCACCCTTACTCTTTGAAAACCATCCATTTCTTAGGAAGCAAAGACTACGGCAGGTATGGGATTTACTGGGGCTGCTTCCGTCACTGGTATTTTGTCATATACAGCATTCAAAAGTGGTTTGGGGGGCTACACATTCTGAAGCAACAAGGCAGATTATGGTCTGATAGATCACAGTGAGTATATTAATAGCACAACATCCCACTCTCCATTGACATACGTGCAGCATCCCAGATGCAGTCACTGTGGTTTGAGCACAGAAGCATCCACCTCAGTTTCACACTAACTCAATCATCCTCTTCTCTCTTTCCCTTTTTTTTTTTTCAGGTAGACATGCTATGATAATAATTGGGGTTTTGTTCAAAGCAGTCATTCTGTAAGTCATGACACTCAAGGTAATACTTTTATTTTTATTTTATGGGCTCTTGTTTTGTTTTGTTTACAATTATCAGTGCCTGCTGTGGGTTCTCTAGAGAGCTTTTTTTCCAAAGCAGGTGCATTTTGAGCTCATGTAATGGATTTACAGATATTTGGCCATAAATAGATAGTGTTAAATGCTGCTGTAAAAATGAGATAAATGTTTATTACCCAAAAGGTTAATAAAAAATCCACCTGGGACCTTCTAGAAAAGAACAAATCCCTTTAAGCCTGTATTGAGTCAGTGACAGTTGTGCAAGATTCACAAGCAAATTGCATCCCTAAAACATCCTAAAAGCAGGAAAAAAAAATCCCAGACTGCACAACACATTAAATGGAGTGAAAGGCATTCATGAGATAGGTACCATTTATTATCTAATTTAAGCACTTAGTAGCAGCATCTGTTTACAAATAACTGCTTTCAGCATTAGATAAGTCCCATGTTATGTTACTGTTCCTTCCCAACTTCATTACGGAACAGAATGTTTTTATCAGAGTAACACAGAAAATCTCAGCTGAAAAAGAATGAGTTCTAAAAGAGTCAACAAATAATCCAAAATGTCAGCAGCAGGAGGAAACAGCACTTGCCAGGCACAAGACACTTACTGTGACTACAATACTTTCACTGAGTTTCATAGGTTCTCACACCTAGCTTTAATGGATTACATGCACTTGACATTGTACTCTGCTCACCCCTTGCTGAAACAGAAATGACAAGTAGTATCCAGGATGGAAAAAATAATTTATTTTCATAAGGGTATAGATCATACCACAACCATCAGACCTGACAGTTATCCATAACTAAGTGGACCCAGTATGATCTGTTTGTGCAGTGCTTTGATTCAAACTCGTCCATCTAGCCACCTATCCTAGGTTCCCTTGGGGGCAGGCAGAACTTAGGTTTGCCCAAAATCAATTTCCTTGTGGCCTCCCAATGTTTTCAAGTGTCCTCTTTCCTTATTTCCACTCATACTTCACTTCTGCTGTTTATATCTATGTTTTTTTCCAGGCAATAGAATAGACAGCAAAAGCTATCTGTCCTTGCTAGGTGGGATTAGTGGAGTTATTTGGCCCTCCAAGTTTTAGCAACCTGGCTGTCGTCTCCCCCTTCTGGCTGGATGCTAGAATGATGTAATAAATCTAAGCTTGCTTCCCCAAAAGATCCAGCAGCTACCAGGGATGATGGACTTCAGATAGCTCAAACAGGGGGATGACTTCTGCACCATTTGCAGGTGGTACTCCATACACTCTGCTTTCATTCTCCTCATTTTTCCAGACGGCTGATTCTGTCCAGATGAGGACAATCTTCAAGGAAGGATGATGAGCGTGTAACAACCCGCATTTATCTAAATGACTTCTTGAAGCACACACTAGGGATGAACACGAGTCAAAAGGTGTTGACTGAGAGCTGAACTTTCCTAGGACTGCTAGTAGGATTTTGGAAGCAGGCAGTTACTTATCTTAACAACTGGAAAAATCTGAGCTGCACCTCAGCAAAAGATATTTAAGTCACAGATTTCAGCTCCTGAAGTTTTCAAACTGTGGATGGAAGGACAAGGCTGGTATCCACCTGCAGTGTATTTTAGTGACAAAAGAATGGCATAATATTGAAACTAGTGGGTTTTAAAAGACCTTTTGTCAGTTAAAGACAAAATACTTCTTTCTCTGATGCCTGGAGTAAAAGTTACTGGAACATTTACACAGTTATATTTACTTTTTAGAAGGCTGGCATAGGATATAGGGATTGCAGGCTACAAAGTCATGGTGGGTGCTACAGTCTGTGGCACATCTTTTTTGTGCTTCCATTCCCCATTGTGTATCAATGGGGATAGCAATGCCTCCTTAGAAAGGCATGAAAAAATTGTGAGGTAGTTGGGGTCTCACCACTAAAATGTTTGAACAAAATTTTAAGGCAAGATTTGGCCAGTTGCTGTAGTATCTTGCTTCTCACTGTACTCAAACTTGGGTTTCATACACATTTTCCCCAAAAGTTATGTACTTACTTTATGTTGTCTTTCCTCTTCCATTTATTATCACTGACACCTTTCCCAACACTACAGAGTTTTTAGGAAATTTACCCCTTTATTCTCCCAACCACGAAAACCCTAAGAGATTTTTCCTTTTCCTAGATACAAAATGCTTTAAGATATAACTGTTCCTTTCAGCACACCTTTGGTGTGTGAGGGAATTCTGAAACTCCAGTTTCTTTTGTACTCCTATGATGTTTGCTAGAAATATATCCTGAAGTTAATGAAGTAACACAGAGTATCTGAAGTTTCTGCCAGATGCTTCAATCCCCCTCAAACTTTGTGGTATTTTAAACTAGTGTATAGCTTCAATTAACCCCACCTTTGTGTATCGCTGGGTTTGGAGTCCCGCCTGGATGAAATAGCCTAACTCCATCCTGAGATTGACAAGTCATTAATTAGGACAGCAGGCCTGTCACAACCTCTAAGCCTCACCCGCACTTTCACTAGTTCCTTGGAGAGATGAATTGTCACCTACTATTGGGATTAAGCTTCTCACTTCCAAAATATAAGCCCCAGTCATGGCAGTGGATTGAAAACCACTCTGTAAGTATTTTTGTAGCCCGTTGGCCTGCACCTCTTCCTTTTTGGTTTTACAAGTGAAGTCTCAAACCCTTGAAAACAATGGGAATTTTGCCACTGACTTCGCTGGGGCCAGAATTTCACTCTACATATTCTACAGGGAATCCTGAGAGAAAGAATTTAATTAACAAACTAGATTATCGAGTGCAATGAAACAAAAACAGCCTTAAAATATCCTCAGTTTTCTCAATAATGGAGATAGTGACTTAGATAACTTAGGACAGGACTTAAATTTACATAATCTTCTCATATTGGCTGAGAAAGCAGCAGCCAGTGCTGTGAACTCTGATAAACTAAGAGTGAATCCTTGTTGCAGGAGAATGCTCAAAGCACTTGGAAGAAGCCCACCAGTTAACAACGCTGCTGGACCCCAACAGAGTAAAAGGAAGCTTTTACACAGGTTAACTGAAGGGTGACATTCTTGGGACTCCCTGGAAGTTGAATTCTTGCTTTGACACAGTGGCAAAGGGAGAGCACACGATTTGGACTCAAAAAGAGTTGTATGTTTTCATATTACTGTTTGCATTGTGTTACTTAGTGTTCTCTAATGAAGCCACTAAGGTACAACAATGGTGATCCCAGCCAGCCTCTATCAGTAGTGGCTGCAGATTCTATTTAAGCGAGTTTTCAGTTGCCTTATTTTTACCTTCCACCAGTTCAGGGAGCCACCAGAGTGTATATAGTATGTATCATGTCAGAACAAAAAAGAATAAGAAATTAGAATTTTACAGGAAAACATGCATGCTGGAATTTCAGGGAGAGTATTGTATTCCATTAGAAACATTCACATTTACTGTCATTTCATTAGAAACATTCACGTTTATGGTCATGCAGCCTGAAGAATAGCCACAATGCTAAAATGTTAGTGCCTTTGCAGCTCTACTAGTGTAGAGACAGCTGCTTCTGTTGGATTAGATTCACAAGGAAAGCTCTGGCCAACACCATGTAGGTCACCATGTGGGGTTCTAGCACTTGCCACACTGCAAAAACATTATTTAAGACCAAGTTTATGGAGGAGCCGAGGGCCCTTTATAGCATCTGGGTGTGCTGGTTTCTAGTTCATTGCTCAGAGAAAAATACATCATTTCAAGTTAGAAAATTGAAAGGGATTAATAGAAGGACTTTTGTACAATACAGAGCAATGCCTAGTCTCAGTTTTTGGTGTTCTATGTATTTATCAAAGCCATCAATGTATAGCTTTATAGTCACTGTTTTCAAAACATCCATAGGCCTGTAGACATCATGTAGAATTAATGCAAGTACAGTTTGTAGAAAAGCAACACCAATGAGAACGTGTATCTCATTGCACCCCAGCCTGTATAACACCAATTTTCACAGTAAAGCTATAGTCAGTCATAGTTATTAGAAAAGCCTACCTTTTCCTTCCTACCCCTTTTCTAGTCAGCCTTTTACAAAGCACCTCCAAATTAATACTATTTAACTGCTGGGTTTGAGCATGAAAGGACTTAGTTATCTTAAATTAAGTTTCCATTGGGTATGAGTCAACATTGCAGATTTATGCAAGACCAACATACACACAGCAGCTATCACACCTATTAGCCAAGATCTCTAGGACTGTTTAAGTACAGAGACTACACAAAAGCACTTTCCCATTCTTGGGAGAGTTCAAGTTTAGGTCATTTTGGCAACAGACATGAAGGAGAAGCAGTGCTGTTCATAGCTGTGCTGGAAAAATAGAAGAAAAAGAGAAGTCCGGCTGCAGTCAGTCACAACCCACAAGAAGGATAAGACTCTTGTTCAGATGTTAACACTTTGCTATTCATTACACACTGCTGGGCATGTTAGATGATAACTCACACTAAAACAATCCAGCAAGACAAGCAATCATACCACAACTTGGGATACATATCACTCTGACTAAGACTGGTAAAACATGCAAGTAACTAACAGCCAACAGCTTCACAGAAAGCTGCTGAGACACTCAGAGAAAAGTCCTTCCTGAGAGGCACACAGGAAACTTCCATTGCCATTTTCTTTCAAGTTTCCCACCAAACCTTCCTTTAAAAGCATCAACAATACTTCTTTCCTACTTACCCCATCTGCAGTCTTGCATCTGCCAAGAAGGTAACACAGAGCTCTCCTTTGTCACACCACCAGAAGCAAAAGTTGTTCTACTACCAAGGGGAAGCCCTCATGGACACCTGGGTGCATTCATGGGCCTTAAAAACGTGCACCTGGGCCTGCCTTCACCTGCAGGACCTTTATTCCTAATAATGCTGTCTACAAAAACATCTAGCTCAAAACAGCTTTCAGGTTAAGAAACTAATCAAATGCAGAGACTCAGGTTGTCTCCATACGCATGAAATGGCAAGATGCCTTTTTTTTTTTTTAACAGAGTCATTTTCCAGGACGAATTTGTATCCTGCAGTGTTCACAAGGCCTGTGTTTTCACAGCATTTGAGGCAAACAGAATGCTCTTGATGAAATACCAGCTCTTTCTGTGTGCAGAGTATGGCATTAAATTTATAGAGCAAAGGAAGAAATGGTTTACTTGCCTTGAGGGGAATTGAGAAGTGACAGTAGGCACTTAACAGCAAGTTCCAATTACAGCATTTAAATATAATTGCATACTCTGTTAATCTATGTCAGGGTGGCATCATTTTAATATGATTGTCACAGATTCTTTCTAATATTGTGAGTGATGTTAGTGAAGCTGAGCCTACTGAAAAAGTTCAGTTCCAGGTCTTAATATACACTTTAATTCTGTCCGTCAATTATGCTACAGCAGAGTTCAAATAAAGGTCTGGGGATCTAGAGGATGTAGCTACCTTTATTAAAGTACTGCTATTGTAAATACATCTGTGGGTCAGGAGACAGTTATCGTTTGGTTTTGTTATTTTTTATGAGCCAACTATTAGAACAGACTCTTGTGTATAATGATTTGGATGTGTCATGGAATCTTATTTCAAATGGAAACCGTGAAGTGAAATAACAAAAATTACAGTTTGACCTCTGCAAAAATGTTCATTTATGCATTCCTGTTTGTGCATTATAGAGTATCAGAGGAGACAATTATAATCCAAGGATCCAAAAGCACTTTGTATATCCTTTCTAAACTCCAAACTCCTAATTCTAGAATGGAAAATCAGGTATACAAAGAAAGGAGATTCATGTTTAGCAGTTAAACTTTAAATTCAGAATAGGCATTACTCTTCTGATAGTGGTAAAAATGTGTGGCAGACTGTTTCTTCTCATGTAAAGACTACTTGAAGGGGTTCCTGTCTCCTTGCTCCACCACACCTAGGCCCATGTTGGAGTTTACTGCTTCCACAGTTGTGCTTCTGAAACTGGTTGTATGGTTGCACCTCAAACTCAATCAGAAATTATCCGAGTTATAAAATAGCCCCTTTTGGAGGATTTTCTAGTCCAGATCAGCTCATGGATCTGGTTTATAAAGCAGCCCACATAGTTGCATCAACACAAGTATCACAGTAATGCATTGCAGCTCAGGGGCTGGAATGAACGACTGAGGTAGAGAAGAGAAAGTGTATCACAGATCTGTACAGCTCTTCTCACGAGCTCCTCAGACTGCTGCAGGTACAAACTGCTGATTACACACTTCATGAAATGCTGTAGATGTTTTGTGGGCAGTGTATATAAACAGTACCTACTACAGAAACGTGGAGGAATCCATTAGTTTTGTTGCAGTGATGACCACCATTAGTCAAGAGAATAAATCAAGAAAAAGCTCCATACAACAGAAAGCAGAGGGTGGAATTACAATACCTAATTTACTGAAACTTACTTACTTCTGTGCAAATTGTCACTAGATCTTCAGACGAGTTTACATCTCATATTAAAACATCACTGCCACCAACAAAACTATCCCCTAGCACCATGCTGGCACTCGGGTTGCTGTAATCGTGCAGGAAGAATGCCACTTACTGAATCACTGGATTTTCCTTGGCAGTTTCCCATCCAACACTACAGGGCTTGGCTGTGTTCAACTCTCAAGATCAGGCAGGATCTCAGCCAAAGTTGCATGGCCACATATTTTCTTAACCCTCCAACCAGCTGCCATGTTAAAAAGACAAGTTGCAAATGCCTAGATACATGATTCTTTAAATTTAAGATGCTCTATTCTAGCATTTTATTGTGAAAATTCATCTCTGAAAAATTGTTTCTGGACAGTTACCTATATTTAGCAGTCACCCTGTTTTCTCTGTAGTCATTTATGGGAGTAGAATCATTTCAAAGTAGATTTTTTTTCATGGAAAGAACCACAACATTTCAAAATATGGAGTTTCTTCTAAAATGACCCTTGCTGAAGCAATGCCTATCCTGGGGGCTTATGAGAAAAGACCAAAAAAGAGATGTGCATTTTAGCAATCAGTGAAGCAAGCAAATGATTGTCCTGCAAGCTCTTGGACAGCACTACACAGAGCTACCATATGCTTCCTAGTGCTCCCCTAACTGCCAGCTGTCTCCACCTTGCTCCATCCAAATGGCAGAGTGGGCAGCCGAACTGCCAAAATTGGTGTTTTGACCTGCAGTTACAGGCAGAGAAGAGGCTTGGGGTTAGTTTGATGAGACCATAAGGTACATATAAGTAGAGCAAGGACGAAAGAGGGTCACATCATTCAGCTGCTGTCATGCAAAGGTAACTCAGGAAAACTGAGAGTATAGAGGTATTTCTACTGACCTAGTGTGAGATCAACAAGAAGTCCATATTCTGAGCAGTATTTTACATTAATTTTTCCTTTCCTTTACAGAAGAGGCAAAAGTGCCAGGTGACAGAAAATCAGATCTGCTGCCCTTTGAATTCGTGTCCTGATCTGAATACAGACTAAGCCCAACACAAATGAATTGTTGACAAATGTGCAGGCAGAGGAATCTATACTACATTCACCATATCATAATCTCCTTTTTCAGAATGACCAAATAAGCTTTCCTCCATCTCTTATATTCTGCCTTCTACTGGTTCTGGCCATGACAATGGAGAACCATCAGCATGGTCTTATTAGTTTTATTAGTCTTATTAGTCAGGGCTCCGTGCCACAGTGTGCCTCATTTCTAAACACTGGCACTTCTCAGTAGTGAGATGCACCCCAGTGAGTGGCACCCATCAGACAGAGGTGGCAAGTCCTCCCTACCTGCTGGACTTGGAACTTGCACTAGCAGAGACCTACTGACACACGGGGGGGTAAGTGTGCTTGTGAGTGTGCTTCTAAACCTGATTGAGGATGTTAGATGAAAGCCCTTAGACTAAAAGGAGAAACCCCATCATTCTGCCAAATTACAGTGATTGCTCCCCAATCCTGTCATGTTGCTAAGGATAGCATAGGAACCCCTGAGAAACCTAGTGTAAGATGCCAGCCTCGTTAACGTTGTTTTCATGACTCTTTTCTTCAATGCATTGTTATGATGATGTATCTGGTGACTTTTTAGTGTACCAGCTGGAATCCTAAAGCTTCCTTCTTCGGAAACATTAAATTGGATAGGTTATGGCTGCATGATTTCTATTACTCTCTAAGGTACACATCTCATGGGGGATTCTATGAATGAAAGCTTTTAATAATGAAACACATAATAGGCAGGTGTGAAGCAGAATGTAGGAATACACCTTTATCTCAGTTGTAAACTGAAAGCTTGGGAGAAACTCTAATAAACTGTTAAAAGCTTTTAATTTCCAATTTTAATTTTAATGTGGTCCTAAGAAATTGTGTTCCCTTTAGATGTGGACTTAGAGATCACAAAACCTCAAAAACTCTTATGACTTTGCACCCATAACAGCCTGGAGACACTGAACATGCCACAGGCTCTAGGAAAGGCAAAAGACAGTAATGAATTTGGCAGTCTTCATTACCCTGGTATCTTCTTGTGGATATCATGAACACTAGAATGAAAAGCACCAGGATTCATATGCCAGGCCACCTACCAGCTGGGCAAAACCAGGCAGCAAAGTGCAAAAACATGCTTGCCTTACTTTTAACTACCCTTTAGACAGAAGCAAGACCTGCAGAAACAGGCTCCTGAAGGACAGGTTTTAGGTGGGGCATACTATCTGTCTGCATTGTGTCCTTTAATATCTTTCAGATTTTGAACATGTCTTAGGGACAGCTAAGCTTCTCCAGGTTGCGTAAGAACCATTATTTCTTTAGAAAAGAAAGGCCCACTGAGTGAACCTATACATACTTTAAGGAAGCATTTATCACACAAGCTGACATTGTTAGATGTCATAGAATCTTCAGAGGATCTCTCCTTCCTAGCATCCTAACACCCTCAGTTTGAGCTTGTATCACCAAAGACAGATGCCCCAAGACATAAATTCATAGAGAAGTCCAGTCTTAATTAGCTCTAATTCCCATAGAATATGTTGCTTCAACTCTCTGGTCTTGGGGCTACCCAAAGGCTGTTCTAGCTGGATGCAATAAACCATTGCTCAGCAGTCATAGATCATGGTGGCATCAGATGAATGTCTTCAGCCACAGAAGACAACCGGGAGTGAAGTGTAGGGCTGGATTACTGAACTGACTCTTCACCAAATTGGAATTTTCTCCACCCTAGTGTTTCTTTGTATTGACAAGTGGAACTGACTTTGTGCTTGGTGCATTTGTTCTTGTGTCCTCCAGAATGCCCTGTGCTCCCAAGAGCTCCTTGGTACAGAACGGTATAAATGGCAAATCAAGCTCAAGTAACTAAGATGGTGCTTCCTGGGTATGTACTGAACACAGACACACGCATGCTCATTATTTAAAACACCCCCTTCTCCCCTCCATATGTTGTTGCTTTTCCCTAATGATGCTTCCATTTTGCCATTGTCTCTTTCTGAACAGGAGATGCACAACAGCTGGTGAAACAGCACAAAGTCAGGGCAGAGTAGCTATTAGAGGAGTTAACTGGTAAAGCCTGGACACCACTAGGAGACATTTTCCATGTCACTGTGCATTCAGCATGGAATCTGTGTCATCACATGGTGCAGCAGCCTTGGCAAATCTGTTCCAAAGCTGAGACTGCTGGCACTTTGCAACTACCATCATCCCTGCTGTCACTGCTCTTTGGCTGCCTTACTGCAAATGGGATTCTCTTGTCACCTCTGCTGCCTCACAGACAGGCAGAGATAAGTTCAGATCTAGCTTACATACATAGCCTATCACTAGGCTGAATGGCATTATTCTGGACTCCCTTTTAGGTGATATTTGTCCATAATAGGCATCCTGTAAAAACGGGGATGTAATAATTTTCTACTTTTATCCCGGAATAGAGGGAATAGGGGAGGAATTCCTGATTCTCTTTGGACATAACTGCGTTCAAGTCAGCTCAGTTCAGATGTTATTTTTTCAGTGAAGATCATTCACCAGATACAGAATCCCTAAAGTCCAGGCATTAAACCTGAATTCTTTAAAGGGACAGCAGACCTTACTGGGAATTGTAGTTTCTCTTGTGTTAAATCAGCATAGGAGCAGGTAATATGGTAGTGTTAAGTTAATTTTGTGCCTGTCAGAGGCAGTGCCTTCTACATAAAACTGCATTCACTGAGGGTATGCAGTTATAAAAATGGAAAGGTAGGACAACACAGCAGCTCCTGGCTTATTTGTCAATTGTTAGGATCATATCATGCTCCCTACTGTACAAGACAAACTTGATTTTCCTACTGTGCTATTTCTCTTCTACATTTCACCCCTTTCATCTACCCAATTAAACTGTTCATTATTTTAAGAGTTTTGAGGAACCCTTCAAGGCAGTTACTCTGCTCCGATGCACACTTTGCACAGAAAGGACAACACTATCTGTCACTCCATTCTGCTGCTCTCATTTACCATGGAGGGGACACACTTGTTCACTGACCCCTCTAGGTTGCTGGCAGCAAATGGTAAAGGGATTAGCTCTACATCCACCCTATGGGAGTCCTTCTCCATGTGACTTATTCCCTGGGCTAACACGTACTTAAACACACCTTGAGGATTTTTGCTTGGTTTTTTCCCCGATATCTGCACACAGCCAAAGCTTTGGGCAAGTCTCAAGGAGGATGGATTCCCACTTCAGAAAGAAACTGGCTCAAATGTTGCAGGGGCTCACAGTAACAGACCATTTCATACAGCCAGCACGGTGAGATGGGCCTACAAGCCTTTTGGAAAAACAAGATTTAATGGCTGGGTTCATTATCCACATGCTGCGTTATTGTGCTAGGACACAAAAACTGCAAGAATAAAAACCCTACACTGAGAGATCTTCAGAGAAGCAGAACTGCTGATCTGCTAACTGTTTTCTTCCTTCTTCCAGCTCCTGCATAAAAGGGAAACAACAATATCTGTACAACCTGTACTTCTTCTGTGTCTGAAAGGTTTAATAAAATCTTTTATCAACCTGCTATTATGTATCTGATGCATGCCTTTTTTTTTAAAGTTCAGTCTTTTGATTAAGAAAATAAAATCCTGTTCTTTAAATGTTTTTATTATTTCAGCAATTATAGTTTTAAGGTCCAGCTTTCTCTCCTCTGTCTTTCTCTACAATTAACGAAATTTTCAGGTTCGTTTTTGCTGGCTTTGACATATTTTTACACCTCTCATATGTTCATTTTACTCCCCTCCTTCTCCTAGCTACACTGGCAAAAGGCAACCAGTGGCATTTTTGGATAATGCAGTTTTTGGAAACCTTGCCCACAGCAGAGGGATCAAAAGGACAAAGTCCATTTGTTCTATTTGTTCCAGATAAACCAGATGCACAAAATATGTTGACGTACATAAGCCTCACTGGACATTCATATAGACAAAAACTATGCTGGTGTTGGCTAACAAACACCCCTCAAGCATTTCCTTCTCAAGCAATCAGAAGAATTCCCTGATACCAATAGCAAATAATTTTCATCTAGCATGTTTGGAATAACCTAATCAGCTTAATGTGACTATATATTTTAAATGGTACAGGAGAACAACTAGAACAGTGCAGTACGACTTGGAGCAATTTTTACTCTAAACTTTACCAGACATTGTCTGGTTTAGTTTATCTTTATGGTTGGTTCCTTAGCTTCTGGCAAGGCAAGTATTTAAAAAATGAACATATGTTGCATAAAATGACAATGCATGTAAATTAATTATTTTATTTGACATACATTTTTAGCACAGCTCCCTTTCTGTAGAGCAATCTCTCCCACTAGCAATTCTGATCATGCTCTGTGAAGTCTGTGTGGCCACGTCTGTTAACATGCAGCTGCATTTCAGGAGTCATTCATTACCTGTAAATGCAGGTAAGCAACCTACGTGAAGGAAAAATGAACTTTCAAATAATTGATCTAATGAAGATGGGGAATATTGCAGTAATTAGTGCTTTGGGAGTAGCCGTTAGGGTTCATAAGCTCTTTATGTGTATTACTGAATGTCTGACTCCTGGATTCAAGTTACTCACATGCAGTGCAGGTGCTGTTTACCCACCTGCCTTGTAGAGGAGTCGTAGATAATTTTTTTAAGTAATTGCAAGGAAATACAAAGCCTTGTGGTTAATAGCTTGAAAGAGTGCTAATAATAATCATACTATTTGCTTACTGCTTCCCAAATAACCTTCTTGACTGGATTTTTGGTCTTAAAAACTGAAACTGAATGAGAGAAAACAGAATCAGAACTGCCTGAAATGTCAAATCTTAGGAGCACAGCTTGGAGAGCAGACAGATGGACCTAGCAAAAAGCAACCGCATATAAAAGTGCTATAATCCGTTGGAGCAGCATGTTAGTCGAGAACAATCAGATTCAAAATTGTTCCTCTGAAATTTTCTCGCTGGCAACCAAACATTGTGACTTTTGTCATCGTGCTACGAGGATGAATCAGATGGGTGACAAGAGCCAGGGACTGGAGGGAAAGCAGCAGATGTGAAGACAGAAAAGTGAAGCCAGCACAAAATGCCGCTATCGCTTACGAGGGGAGGTAGTGATTATGGCATTAATCAACATTCCATAATCAATGGCAAAAACTCTGAGGAGTGCCAATATCTATTCAGCTTTATTTATGCATATGCCAATCCTTCTTTATGATGTTGTCCCTGGGAGTAGTTTCTAGGTTATAAAGACGTTGCCATGAAAAGAGATAATTTTAGTTCATGACCTGGAGGCCAAGGTAGCGCATAATAACGCTATTGTGCTCTGGGATGTACAGAGAGCTCTATAATGGGGTGGAATGTAACCAAATACAGCATTCCAGCCTAAAGTCAACAATGCATTTGAAACAGAAAATTCTAGCCGTGCTATTAGAAATATGCTTTTGCCAGGATGTAATTACACAGAAAACCAAATTATATCACAAAAGTGCTAGCATTCCTGACATCAACAGCCAAAAAAGTACTTTACCCCAGGAGCTTACCAGACCTGTGAACAATGGAAAGTTGTGCTGGAGGCTGTTAGCCTGGGACTGACTCCTATCTTTCAGTGCCTAACACTTAACTCTTTCCTTGCCTTTTGAACAATGTTTTGTGTCTCGGTCACCCCATAATTATATCCAATATCTGCCATATTTGAGGCTGAGAACTCTGAGAACTATTTCCCTGTATAGTCCTAAAACGTCCTAGTTATAAGCCTTGAAATTATCTAGAAGAGAGTCTGCCTTAGCAGTCTTTGAGCCTGCTGTTTCCAGAAGGCTGCAGCTCAGCACACTGGATAAGGAGGCCTCAGGGATGCTTTGCTGGTTTTGGCAAGGACCATAATAAAAACATAAAGCAATTCTGACTTCTCCTCTTTACTGGTTGCAATTTCGTTTTCTATTTTCAGCATACTTTTAGAAGAATACCAGAGTGTCTTTTTTATATTCAGACATACAGATAATAAGTTGCATCACACTAAGTTGGAGCCTGACATGCTTTTTTTTGAAGACTGGAGTGTTAAAAGTTTATTGGAAGTTTGACTTAAAACTACAGTCTACACCACGATCCCCAGGGGAAAAGACAAGAAGCTTGGAAATGATGCTCCATTTGCATTGCATGGTATCTGAATATACTGGATTAAGTTGCTTTATGTGATGTTATGTGACTGAACGTAACCAAGTATAACCATATGGTCCATAAAGTAACTTGTGAAATAGTCTTGTCTTACCCTGGGAATAGATGTTGCTCATTTGCAATCCCCAAAATATTCTATGTCTGAATTGCTTGCAAGTAGTGCAAGGGAGCTGGGCTGTATTTTGAGGCCAGTGCAGCAGCCAAACAAATCCTGACAACCAGTTCAGCTATAAAATGTACTTGTAGGTCAAAGATACAGAACAACCTGTGTCCTGCTGATTGCTGTCTTTAGTGTTTCCCAGTGCAGATCTGTTTAATATTTAAGAATGCTAAACTACTGTTCCCGGTGATGTTAAACTGAATGTTGTAAGACTATGACGTTATTCTGGTAAATTCTTCAAGGAAATTAATAATCTCAGGATCCAGCTCTCCCACACATCTATCTCAAGGATAAAATCATCTGTTCGAAGTGATCCCAGTTCACTCTTCTGTAGCCTTGCTCCATCTCTGCAATCTTTGACAGCTAATTCTTTCTCATTCTTTTGAGTGTAGTTTGATCACATAAAACTACACTAACGCTTTTCAGTTATTTTAAATGCTCGCTATTTCTGGTTTGTCTCTTGTTATAATGATTTGTAAATCCTAGAAGCTTTCCTGACAAACTCTGAAGGACTCTACTAGCATTTCAATGTCTGTCATTTTCAGTAGCAATTGGATGTTATGAAGTCACTGTTTGTTACTAAAATGGACCATAGTTGCAAAGTTAAGACTCAGATCGTAATTACTTCAGTGTCCTGGATTGATCTGAATTTGAAGCCTGAGACTAGGCTGTGACAAAGAGATACAGAAGTTTGGAATGGGGTCTTCCCTGGGACTTAAGAAGATCTGGATCTATAATTTCAATTTGAACCTTTTGCTAATATCTAATTTGTTTATTTTTTTACTTCACAGAATGGCTGGGCATAGCTGCATACTAACAGCACACTCCTGTGAGAACAGCATTGGAGCACACTGTGCAGTTGATGGTCAGCTGACTGTCTGCTCTTCATTGTCAACAATGCCCATGAAATTCATATTTTAAAATAAATAACAGGACAGAGAAGTAAGAAAAAATAACTGATCCGAGGATTAATTTAATAATATTATGGTAATACTGTCAATAAACATTGTTATTTTTAAGCATGATGAAGAGTGATATTTTTGTTTAAGCTGCATGGAAAAAATGCAGGCTCTGTTTCTTAAATATCTTGAGGAATGTAGTTTTACACTCAGATACAAGCTTTCCCAGTTGCCTTTGAATGAAGTTATACTAGCTAGAAACCAAGGGCTAAGTAAGTAAATCAAAGGCAGATATTTCTGATGAACATCCACAGGCAGTTCTATATATTACATTGTAACCCTGTAATTAAAAAGTGTGGTCTAAATTCAGATACTGCATCAACTACCTGTTGACTTCATTAGATCAGTACTCCTTTGTTACCTATTAGATTTTCAGGAGGTATCCATAAAGTTCTAAACCCCTGCTAAGGGTATAAATCTGGAGGTGATGAACTTTAGTTCATAATGGAGATTTACACTTTAAAAAAAAAAAAAAAGAGAATATTTGATATTAATAATAAAGACATTTGCAAATTTCCTAGGGAGTTACTTGACAATATCCTCCTGTTACTCTATTCATTACCAGTTTTGTGTGCCATATTTTCTATTGTGCTAAATAAAAGAGATTTTGGAAGTCAAATAACCTATCTCTTTGTGGGTGTATGCTTGCATGTGCATCATAGAGTGCCAGGTTGGAAGGGACCTCCAGGATCATCTGGTCCAACTTTTCTAGGTAGGAACATGGCTTGATGTGAATGTGTATGTATGTGTAGGGAAGTTTCTCTATACTTTGCACGCAGTGAAGTGCCACACCAATCCACACAGAACTCTTTTCTCTTTTTTTTTTTCCAGTCAGAGTGTGTTCCCATGGACGTCAGTGGTAGAAGTATCAAGCCCTGATTATGAACGTTGGATGAAAAGAGATAAAGATAATGGCTTCCCCACTGCTCAAGGAACTAATTTTTGAGACCTATTTCACCTCCAGAAGAAGCTGAGTGCCTGAACTATTTAGGCTTAAATTATAGTGACGGGGACCAAAACTAATTGCCTTACCAGATATTGACTTCTTCTTCACATCTGGCACTAACATGCAGTCATGAAATAGGCAGAAAAAAGAGGAATTAGAGGTAAAGAAACATAGGGATGAATATTCATTCCTAGAGGTATGCATCAAAGCACTGAGTACGATATGTCCTTTTCACAGTATTTTCCACTGTCTCTCAGTTTTTTCCTAAAATGTAATTTGAGCGGGTGGGCAGAAAACAAAGCAAGCAACCTCACAAGCAATTAAAAACCCCTTTGATCTTGTTATTTCATCTCTAAAAGTCCAATAGTAAGACACTAGATGTGGGGGAAAAATGGAAATAAAGGGGTTTTGACCTTTGTCCTTTGGACATCGACCAGATCTTTTTTTCCTTCTGTGACTGATAAGCATAGCAAAAAGGGAATGAAGACATGCCAAGCATGTCCAGGTACTTTATTTGCAAGCTTACTGTTTCCTTCCTAGAGAGAAACCTCTGCATATTACATTGTTAAGCTGCAACTAACAAAAATGGTGCCTCCCTCCTGTCACACTTTACAGCAGACTGAGGATATTCAAATCACAAGACTACAGATTTACTTCCCCTTATTTCATTAAATATGTATTTGTGAGGGAAACAGGCACAGCCGGGATTATTCCCATAGAACAATTTCATAAATTGCATGTGTTCTGCTCAGACTTTTAGGCACAGACTAAACATTCATCACTCCTTCCTTTAATTTTTTCCTCAGGTCTTTCATTTATTTTTCTCTCCTCTCTGCCTTGTAAAAAGTTGAGCCATTTCCTCCATCAAATTATCATTTTCCTAAAATAAGGAAATAGAAGCTTCTGACAACTGTATATCATTACGGTATTCAAGCTACATAAAATAATCCCAACATCTGTTTCTCTGTCAGTTTTCCAAACTCTAGCCTACTAATAATATGCTAGACGGATGGTAAAACCAACTATCACACTATCTGGATGCTTCTGATTAAGTAAGTGCAATAGGATGTGTGGCAGCTTTTGTGACAACACGAAGCGAAGGGAAAAAAATAGATGCAAAGAGAATCACAACAAAAAAGGAGCATATGTTATCAATAAGTAAACATTAAAAGTAAACTCCAAAAAAATAATTTTAGGACCAGTAGTTTATCAGAACAGATTTGAGACATTCTGTTTTTACAGTTACATCACTTACAACATGGTTTCTTGCTGGTTTTGAAATCATGGCTGACCAATGAGGTATCAGCTTGGTATAATTCTGTTTTTCTAAAGTATGTGTAATGTTTGGAAAGATGTTCCCTTGATTGACCTTTATGTTTTAGCCTGGATACTTGCATCCTGGGACTGTTTTTTTATCAGCTGGCAATCATTTTGTTAGGAATTCTGCAGTGAAGGCTGTTGCCATCTCGTCATGCAAGCACATTAAGAATGTTCTATTGCATATGAGTGTATCCTTGGTTAATCTTGAGGAAGCAATAGCTGGATTTGATAATACAGTTTTCCTTAACTATGTTGGGGCCATAGATGAGACAAGAGGGGAAAAGAGATTGTCATGACATCCATTTCTATGTCAGACTTGAAAAGGACCTTTCTTCTGCTCAGTACATGTAATGTGACTAATGATTGTAAGTACCTAAGAATGGCAAACTGAATCAAACTGGAGACCCTGCTGTGTTAATATCCAATCTCCAATAGCAGTGAGCAGCTGAAAGAAGCATGTAAGAACAGATCAGACAGGCAGATAGACAGTGATAGCTTCTCCCACATTCTGAAAACCTGCATTGTATGAATTTCCAAAGCCAGAGAGGGTGTTCACATCCTTCTGTTGAACAGTCCTCGCTGGACTTTGCTTCTCTCAATTTAAAGAATCCCTTGTTTAATTCCCTGTTCCTTGTGATGTCCACAGCTGTCTGGATGCTGCAACTTGGAATAATTAATGTTTTTATCCCCTCTCTTTTTTTGTCTATTTAATGTGAAAAGTGAAAGTCATCTGCAGCTGCCTCATCCCTGTTCATTAACTGTGCATCTGACTTCCAACCCATTTTAAATTGCTCATTCCCCTATAACCCTAATACCTTCCTTTGTAACTGCCTTTATGAATGAAGGCACAGTGATTAAATCACAGTGATTACGTGCCTGCATTGACTTCTTTGCTATGCATTGTGGTATATGACAGGGTTTGTTATCTACAGCCACCCAGGATACTAGTTGTATGAAATAATCTTGCAAAAAAAAGCTCAGTTTTTGATGGTGGAATCCTAAGTACCAAAATGTAGCTGAGAATGGAAAGAAATGGAACCAAGTAGCAAACTTCTATGATAGAACACCTTCTAATTACAATAACGCACTCCAGGGCTCAAATTATCAAATGATAATTTACACCTAGGTGATTTGACAGCACTCGGCCTTTGGCCTTCTGCCTAACAACACAATAGGCGTAAATCATTACCAAGTGATTCACACCCTGTCATGTCTTATTGCTTAATTAATTTGTCTAGAAGGCTTTCCATGAGAACTTATAGCAAATGCCTTTGTTGTACATCTTTTAGTAAGGGTGTCAGTACCTGCCCTCTCTGTCATTCTCAGCTCCTGTTTCAGCCTTCTGTGTTTTACAAGTGTCCAGCAAATTTTTGCTTTTACCATGCAGTGATTTAAATTTATGGTTGAGTTTTATGCTCTCTGCTTTTAGGTAAGTTCCTCTGTTGTTCTCTGGCTGCTGTATTTGTGGACCCATGGGTGGAGGTTAAATTCATGCTGAGCTTAAGACTGCAGAGAGCCTAGAACAGTATCTTACGGGTCACTGGAAAATTGCACTCAAGCAGTTAAGATGTTATTTTTGCTAACTAGTAAGTGTATGTTTACTCAACCAGGAATATCAACATCATATATAATCTTAAAACAAGTAAAGCTATATTGTTGAGGTAGGTATTAAATATTTTGAATATAAATAACATATAATGTGCTTTTGCAATCATCCATTGCTAAACCCCATCAGTGTTCAGAAGAATAATAAATCTGATGATACAAAAAAAGAAAAAGCAGTTCAACAAATTCAGGGAGCCTATAACTACTGATAGACAGGATGATCCAGCTGCAGCCTTGAGTCCTTAAAACCAGAATGATTCTAGAAGGGGAAGGTCACTCTAGTGCTGCTTTTATACTCTACCCTTAGAATTCACTTCTAACCCCTTTAGTAGGGAGGATGCTAGATTAGATGGATCAAACATTCAGAAAGGCTTATCTTATGTTCTTATGAACATAGATAACTAGAATTTCCCAAGGACTGTTTACTACTAGAAAAGCAAAGAAATTACAAGAAATAAGTCATTACAATGCCAATATTTTTTCTAGCTGTTTACTCAGGACATGCAAGTGTCCTTGAAAGTGTCCTTGAACTATCTCAGGTCGTGGCATGGTCATTGTTGGCCACATTAAGGTTCTTAATGTCTGTGCAGGTCAATGTAGAATCAAGGTTCTGTCCAAGTAGCATTTTTTTTTTCTTGGATACATCTGCAATTCTTGTTAGAAATTGTATTTTGGTCACCCATTACTCTAGGGAAAGTCCATTGCACAAAAACAAATGGGCACAACCTGAGGAAAACACAAGTCAGCTGAATAGCTGTACAGCCATAACAATCTATGAAATTTTCACTTCTATCTTCAGATGTGACACCCTCCCAGCCACACAGAACAGCAGTGAAACACCTAAGGGACTAAATTAAGACAATTCTTGTTTATCACAGAGATCATTTAAGAGCTTTGAGATGGTTAAAACTGGTAGGGTTTGACACAGCGAGTGAGGACTGAAAGTCTTTTAATCTCAAAGCTACCCCAGAGCTAGTCCTTGATTATTAATGCTATTAATATAAGTAACAAAGCAGTGCTAGGACTGCAAAAAATAGACACAAGACTACATTTAACTTCCAAAAATCTTATTACTTCTTAATGAATTTTTCTCTTTGAAAATGAAAGTTCACTACCTGCAACTTATCACAAAATAAGCACCTGCAAACTACAGAAATTTACTTCACTCCTTTGACAACAAAAGAAGGAGCTTCTGGGAAATGCAACCCAGAATCTGGGCAATTGGAAATTTGATTGCAATAGAATATAAATTATTTCTTTAAATACAGCTTCCAAATTAAGACTATTTTCTGAGAATGCCCCTTATCTGAGGTACTTAATACTTAAAAATTCAACTATTTCTTAATTCAAACGTCAAATGAACATGTTCCAACAAACATATTTACATTTTTTTTTGGTCTATGTGTATTTGCCTTGTCAGTAACAAACAGTTTTCACCTTTCCACTTATCTGAGATTGAGTTTCCTGATAAGACCATGTTTTTACATGTATTTGTGTAATGGTAAAATCAAGATGGTGACATCAGAATTTGGCTCTCCCTGTTTACAAGTGCGTTGACTCTAATTATGTAAGGGTGACTGGGATGTATCTTCAACTGCCTTTCAGCAGATCACTGCTCACTGTTGTCATTGTAGCCATTTGCTCTAGAGCCTCACGGAGCTTTTTGTGTGTGTCTTGTTTTGCACAATGGAAAGGACACTGTGAAGTAGTAGATAATTAAGCCAATTGTGCAGCAGGATGCTTTGAAGAGGCAGGGGATTATACCAGCCCTGAGTGTTACTAAATCTGTTTTCATTCAAGAGGAAAATCTAATAGAAGCAACTTAATTTTTCAAGCAGTTAAAGGAATATGCATCATGCAGGCTGTGCACAATACAGACATGCTCAGCAGTGCCAGAGGACAGTTTGTTTCTCTGGACCCAATCACAGTGAGGCATGAAGGAAAGCCATTAAAGTAATTCCAGGTTGTGAAGTGCATGTTTCTGGTGTTTCACTGTCCACTGTAAAAAAATAAAGAGCTAATAATTGTGGTTTCTGTATATTTATTTTCATTTAATCTCTGCAGTAGGATGTTGGTTTCATTTCCGTGCTGTTACATCACCTGCTTCTCATCGTGGGTACCAATTGAGGGCATGAACACATCACCACAGTGGTCCCTCTTCACAAAGTCTCTTTCAGCAGAAGCTGGGATAAAGGAAGCTGCAGCCTGACTCCTGCAGACCATTTCTGTCATCTTTCTATTGTTACTGCTTCTCCTGGGAGACCTGCCTTAGCTACAGGGGTCCAAAGGTGGTGGTGGGTTCATCTGAAGATCAACTATCCAGCTCATTTTGTAGACAATTCCACAAAGGAATTCCAAAACAGATTTTGAGAAGGGAAGGAAATTATAACTGAAGAAATTATTATTGAGTAGTGGGGGGCAATGCAGGGCAGCTGATTGTAACAGGTGGTACAGCTGTACCATGAAGAGGAGACAAGAACAAGCTCAGAACTTGAGCAGTCATGAAACTAAAGTTTTCCTAGGTTAGAAATAGCTTTCCTAAGAAAGGAAGGGCTAGAAAAGACATCATTAATATTTTAAAGAAACAACAGGAAAAATCCCATATTGATTCTGAACATTTCCTGTCTACAGCTTTGTCTAGTATGTAGCTTGTTTGGGGACCTTTATATAAAGTAGGCAATTCAACCAATAGCTTTAGCAATTGCCACTTACAGTTTTATATCCTGCGTATGTGGTTCCTACAGTGCAGGAGAACATGACTTGGAGGTGACAGATGACTACACTTTCTTAGAAGCCAGGTGAGCAGGTCACATATTTTACTACTGTTAAATATTTTTGCATTTAGCAGTGACCTTCCTGGACACTAGCAAACCCAAATGATCTGCAGTGCTCAAGTGAGGCATCTGAGGTTACCAAGATCAGCTGTTTAGTCTGAAGGAGGGCCAGAGCCAGGCCATGAAAATACATAATATTGCATAGAACACTCAGACAAGCCCAATAGTGATGATTTCAAAGACGCCTGTCTAGAGATCTAGCTGTCCCTTTCATGCCTTTTGTTTAAAAAAAGGAATGAATTCGGTGTCATTTCATCCCCTACAACTGTTGGAAAAGTAGCCATGAGTCTGGCTATCAAGTTAAAAAGAAACTTTAGGGGGACCACCCAGAATGTGTCCTTGGTTATCCAGGGCAACAGAGACTTAATGAAAGATTTGCTTTTTTCCTTGTTTTTGTGTTAAACTTTAAAAGGCAAGGAGAGCCCTTTGAACACTTATGCAGCTGCTCAGACACTAGTTTGCTCTGTCAGTCAGCTTGGTCCATGCTCTCAGGCTTCCCTTATCTTAATGCCGAGCGCTTGAGTAGTAATGCTGAGCTCTCAGACCATAAGCCACTTTTGATCTTTTTATTAAAAAAAAATAGCAGGTCTGGGTGGTTGGATTTTGAAGATGCTTGTATCCCCTGCTGATTTACTTAGCCTTGGCCTTAAAAAATACATTGAAAGGTATGTTAACTGCAGTAACTTGTTTATTTCTTTGACTTGTGAAGCTCAGGCTCTTGCATGGATCAGCCTCATTTCTGCTCACTTCACAGAATGTTCTGAATATAAAGCAATAAATGCAGCTTTCCCTGGCAGAAGAAGCATCTCTGCTATTTGCCAACCCTGTCTTTAAAACAACAACCAAGGGGCATTTTTCACGGAACATGAATTCTGATGATCAGTGTACTGACTCCACCAAAAAAAGGGAATTAAAATAAAGGAGTCCATACTGAAAAGAGGAAGATGACAATCTATTTAGGGCAGCCCTCCTTTTGATTTTTATTTGATTACAAGGCTAAGCTTCTACTCATTAGTCCAAATTTTACTGTTGTTACACCTGGCAAGCTAATCAAAGGCAGTGTTACTATAGAACTGCAATTGAATTTCACAGGAGTGACATGGCACAGTTAGAAAGATGAGCTTGTAAATTCCCTGTAAAGACTAGATGCAGGACAGTGAAAAACTATTTTTAACAGTGTCGAAATAGAAGGCAATGTTTGAGCGGTAACAGGGCTCCATCTTTTTTCCAGGTTGAATAGAAATTCCAGATTAGAAGTGCCCTTTAAGGTTCACCAAACCTTTGGGGTTCTTTTCCTACATCAGGACCAAGGATACTCCACAGTTTACAAGGAATCTTCTCTTGCAAAAGAGAAGATTCATACATCATGACCCAAATGTCAGATGAGAGCTCAGCTTGAGCTCTGAATTGTGTCTCGGTCTCTGTCACCAGGACTGCCCTCAGTCTGGCCACTTCTGATGAGATTTATGCAAAGGTTTGGGAGAAATCTCTTTTTCCTGCTCTTTCATTCTAATTTTTCTCTTTGTAGTAAATACCATCGTAGAAATAGAAGCTGAAAAGAGTTCGTTCAGTGCAAATGCTTTACAAACACCTTTAAATTGTGATCATACCAAATTTGCATGCCTGCCATCTGCACATAAAAACCTTGTCTCAGCTCCAGGAAAGCTGGGTTACTGAACTCACAGTCTTTAGATTCGTACATCACTGCACCCCTGCCCAGTTATTTGTGCAAACACAGACAATAGGAAGAGCAGCAGCTGCAAGTGTCCATCTGAGGGCAGAATGGACTCTTAATCTTTAATAATGATAGTGGCAATATGTAACATTTAAATAAGCCTTTTCATCTTCAAAGTCCTCTGCAGGCACACAGGTCCACCCAGCATCTCTCTGTTGTGGATATTATTAGCATCATTTTGGAGAAACAGTTAGGGGACAAAGGAAAAAAATGTGATTTGCCCAGGGCCAACAGTGGGATCACTAGCAGAGAGATTATTATGAATTGGCATTACCTGGAAACTTTGTTTAGGGACCATCAGAAAGAATAACATAGGAACATGTGTTCAAAGAACCACAAAGAGAGCTGACGCTGTTTGTGTGATGCTGTTCTTTCCTAAGAATTTATAGGGATATACCCCAACCATTAACCTTTCCAACATGAGAAAAAGAGGGGATTTTTTAACTGGTGAAAGTCACCCAGAATTCTCCTGTTGGTAGTTCAGGGTGTTGCTCAGTGTATTGTCACATAGACTAGATCGATTTGTCGCAGAAAAGTGCAGCATACTGCAGTGCAAATGAAATACTACCTTGGTTTTGCTCCACTGCACAATTGATTTAAATCACATTGAATTAAACTGCAACAATCTAGATGTTTTCGATCAAGCCACCCTCCTACAAACGTATGATCAATCTTTTTATTTTTAAGGGATCCCATTTTCCTAGGAGCAAATTCCTGTGCAAAGACTGAAATGCAAAAGGGTATCAAAAGGGTATTGCAGTAGCTGAAATACTAATTCACTGCAATCAGGATTCTACCTCTCTCAGAAACATGGCATGTTTCTGATCTAAGCTTTGGAGAATAATGTGGACAAAAAGCCTTCTTAAGAGCAGAGAATAAAAATGGTCTTATTTGAAATTTGAGGATAACAGCTGAAAAAATCACCACCCTCATCTTTACGAGCCTGCTATTCAATCCACACGAAGTGAAGACATCGTAACACTCCTGTTATCACCCCACTGGACGCGGAGTGCTACTAAATGGAAAGAAACACACTACGTACTGTGTGAGAGACCTGATCCTAAACTGCTCTGAACTGCTCGTTCCAAGCCACGAGTCCTTTTAGCTGTCCTTGACCTCAGTGAGAAACATGGGCTCTCCAGAGCTTTGCACAGGACTCCTTATTTTACAATTCTGGGAGAGGGGTATTGAAAAATACATTTGAAAGGAACACTCGCAAAACATATTTACCCACTTTTTTCTTTTTTTGTTTTTGTTTTTTTGTTGTTTGTTTGGTTTTTTTTGTTGTTGTTGTTTGTTTTTTGTTCTCATATCTCTTCTTAACATAGCACATCTGGCAACATTATGGTATGGCAGCCAAACACTATGTGAAAAACAAAAAATACGTCTATTTTGTTTAGGATTTGTAAATTGTATAAGATATTCTGCAGGAGAGAAGCACATTAGCCTTCCAGAAGTGTATTTGCACTTACATTCTGACTTAAAAAAATCTTTAACATACTCTTCTAGGTTCTTAATGTGAATAAATTCAGAGCAGACACATATTACTCCAGCAGTATAATACTGACTGGGAAAATGTGCAGTTTTTTTCATAAGGAACTACAGCTAATGCCAGAAATTTTACCAGCCAGGGTGCTGCTGATTTTTCTCTTGTTCTTTATTTTTAGGAGACAGCTATAGGCGTACCACTCAATCTCTAATATTCCTACAGATATGGCAGCCATCTGGGTGCTGGGGTGGGTGCAATGAGCCCTAGGGTGCCTTTAGCCAGTTCACTTGAAATCTCAAGTCTGTCCTGTCCTATCACCCAGCAGCAATGGAACATTTGTTCCCCGAAGGGCCGGCACGCTGCCAGCAGCAGGTGTTAGGCTGTCCTCTGGGATGAAGGCAGCAGGCATGAGCACTGATGTGTGCCTATGACAAGATGTTGCAAATCTGCTCTCATAGCGACGGTGACAGCATCTGGGACAGTGTTGTGAGTCACCATTCTGTAACCATTAAAAACCAGTTGCCATTCCTTTCACAATAATAAATTAAAATATCATTCTAAAGAGTACTTGTCTCAGGAAGAAAATTAAAGAGACAAATAGGGATAAACACATGCGTGTGCACTCACACACACACAGCTTTACAGCATGTATTATCAAACTGTGTTCAAGTGATTCTATCTTAAATTAACAGATATAGTTGATTGATAGGACAGGTTTGTGGCTACTATTAAGACTGCAGTTTTAGATTTTCTTAAAGGAAATGAAATCAAGCAGAAAATGTTTAAGAGTCAGTATAAAAGTTAGGAACATACATCCTTTTGAATTAATGGTGTTATAATTAATAAATAATTCTAACAGAGTTGCCATTATTAAGTCCCGATTCCTAAAGCATTGAAGTTTTAAATTTTATTTACACAGGCTGAAGTTGTGCTGCTTCTGCCCGTATTCAAAGCTAAGCAGGGTATGTCGCATTTTGCAAGAAGAGTATTTATATAAAAATCTGCATGGAAACAATAATAGATTAGCAATAGCTGTTTCCAAAATGTCTGTTTTGAAAATGCTTGCATAGAGCTGTAGGCAGGTGCACAGATATTGTTTCCATGACCTCTTCCCACAGAGTTCATATTCTACTTCAGTTTATACAGGGTTTGAAAATGGAGAAAGCACATTTTAAAAGTTCTGAAACAAGCCATACAGCAAATATTCAAATAATGCTACTCCTTGATTTCTCTGGAGTTTTGTTTCAGCCTAGCATGCTTATCTTCCTAGAGATCTAAATCCGAGACCTTCCATATTACTGATCTTTGTTGAATATAACACATGGGATTGACAAACTCAATGACTGGGCCTCCCTTTGACCAGTGGTCTTTTGTCAAGAAGGTTACTGCTTTAATTTGGGCTGATCCTGACCCAGTTCAGATCAATGGCAGAGCTGTTAGTGATGTCAACAGAAGCAGGATTTCACCCCTGCCCTCAAGACTTACAATGGTTAGCATTATCATGATGGAGTTTCATAAGAAGTGATAACCAATGTGAGGGGCTTCAGAAAGAAAGAACTCAACTGAGGGTTGATGCCTCGAGTTGCATTCAATCCAACACAGTTTAGCCCTAGTGGCTTTTATTGCCCCATTTTTGCACGTTTGCCCAGTAATATCCCATGCTCTGCTGAAGACCAGATAGCTTGGCCCTACCACACTTCACCACAGCTTTCACCTCTAAATATTTTTTTTAGGATTAGCTACTGGGCATGTGTTTAGCTACTCTCCCACATCATTCACTCACCTGCTGTGTGACCAGATTTTCAAAGTCAGGCATGTGAATTTGTGCGTATACATCTGCACACTTGAAAATGCAGCCCATGGTTCAAAAGGGAAAAAAAAAAAATCACAATCCTATTCCAATGTGAATTCCACAAATACACCTGAGAAAGCAGAATGATTTACTGAAATGTTTGACAAAGAAACCACATATTGCATTGTTTCGATGCATTAGATGTGGGTCTGCATTTTTTTAAGAAAAAAGCCCTTGCTGTAAATCAGCAGCATGAAGAATTAAAACATGAAAACAAAAGCATATTATTTAAAGAACAGCCTGTTCCCTAAACTGTTACTGTGCTTGGTGCCAAACCACATTTTGTGATATATCATGTATAACCTCCTCTTGCATGTTTTACTGTTATGTTTTATATGACTTGGAGTGAGAAAACACTGATAGTTCTGTCTTAGACCTACCACTGCCATCAAAGACAGGTCCACTTGTGGGCCTGGATCTCGACACGACAACTTCCTCCAAGGATGATGACTCTAAAAGAGGTGAAAAAGTGTTTGTTTGCTTGGCAACGTTTATGAAAAGAAGTCTGAGTTTACTAGAAATGTGAATTTACAGTGGATCTGTTATCCTTCATAAAAGACTTCAGGACACAGAATGACAATGACTTTGCCTGCAAAGTGCAACACATACAAAGTAGGGCCCCTTCATTCTGATACAGGCCTAAAATACATGACAGTGACCTAAGCTTGATTGTGACTTTACAGCATATTAGCTATAATTAACACTGGTATGCAAGTGAGTCTGTAGAGGTAAATGTGAAATAGTTTCCTTCACACAGGGCTGTGTTATATTTCAATTATATTCGAGTAACAACAAGCACACAGGCAACTGCTGCAGAGCAGCTCATGTCCACCAACTTCATGCTCAAGTCTACACTGGAATGTTTTGTTTATATGCCTCTACCTTCCATCACTAACTCATTTTCAAATTCCTCCTGATTAATTTTCCACAACACACCTGAGAGGACAAGCCTAGCTTTCCATACTGTAGGAGAGGGAAGGGCTCAGCAGCCTTTTATAGATCCTGTTTCTAGTCTCTCACTGAACAATCCCTAACTCACAGGCACTCAGGTTAGAAAAAAACAGGTCTGACAAGTTAGCAAGGGAAAAATGACTGGAGATGTTTGTACTGAGGGTGATGCAGACAATCAGAAGAAGGCATTTCAAGGGTAAATCTTTCTGTGCCTTTTAATAAAAAGGATTAAATGAAAGTGAAATAGAAAGTTTAGAATGCTCATTCATTCATTCACTCCTCTTGCCTAACAACTTTCCCTTTTGAGAAAGGCCTCATGTCCTTTCTGAGCGCAAAGTACAGACAAATACCTGAGCCTGTCTCATGTAAAGTAATGGGCAAAGAGCCTGAAGGACTCATAGCCTAGAGCTGCAGATTGGTGGGTGAAAGAATGAAACTGAGATCCATGCTGCGGGGACACTGAATACAGAGATGAGAACTGGAGTCAAGGACCAAAAAAGACTGAGCTCTGGTAGAGGAGGCAGACTGAAGGAGGGTCTAGGACCTAATACAGAAGAAAAAAACATTAGGTGGAAGGAAAAGGCTGGCTGTGGAAAGGATGTAAGTGGAGCAAATTGCAATTGGAAGCCAATGGGGAAAGCATGTGTAAAAACTGCCACTGCTCCTAACTGATCTGTTAGCTCCGATAGAGAGGTCCATGCTATGGTACAAAAGGTCCCAGATGCAGGAGTGACCCACAGGGATGTCAGTGTGATGCATTTTAATTATAAGCCTTTTAGAAAGATGACAGGCAGGAACTATGCTACAATTACACATATTTCAATGCTGAGGACTCATGGGAAAAGAGATTACAGAAGCAATGTTACTCCTTCAGTTGAAATTGAAGTCTCCCTTTTCATATGCTTTATATCTTTAATAATGTAATCGCATGCTAGTTTTTTCTACAAGTCTCTTGGTGTAGTTCTGACCTCCTTTGGGAGGAATCAAGGTTGTATAATGAAGTAGACTCTTCTGGATCTCGACATACTGAGAAACTTGAGGTAATAAATGAGGTGGAGTTTCCTGGAAGTGATAGGAAAGTTAAATCCATTTAAGATTGAGATCTGGATTCTCTAAGTGCCATTAATTAAATCATGTGGTGATCGGCAAATTACACAGTCAGTGATATATGGTCACTTATATGTACCTCATTTTCAGGAGGCCCAAATGATACCCAAGGGTTAGATACATTGAAGTGCTGAACTAGCTGAAGCTGAGGACAAAAGAGGGCCATGCTAGGAACACATAAAGTTTAACTTGGGTATTTCCATAAAATATTTATAATAAATTCAAGTATCAGTAAAAAAGAAGTATCAACTATGAGTACATCAAAAAGATATATTGTTTTAGATACACTAAAAATAGAAAGCAGCCAGAATCTAAAATTCTCTTTTGTACATATTATTACTATCATATCCGTGGATTCTAAAGAGAAAATCACTGACTTCAATAACTGACTAATGTCACTCAGGTGATCCAATAGCTCCATACTTTTACCTTGCTGCATTTTAAGAAGATAGTGGTCACAAAAACCCATTTTCTGTAGTTAACCCCAAATTAGTGTATTAAAATGAAGATGCAATGGTAAGTATTCTAAAATAATTATAAACTCATATTAGGATGCTTTTCTTTTTTTTCTTTCTGTACCTCGTTTCCCTTCACCTCTGGTGGTGCAACAAAAATCAAATAAATCTTGCTTGTCACATATATAAAAGTTACTGTAAGAAGTGCTGTAAAAGACCTGAAAAGGAAATTAGTAACTCTGGGCAGCAAACAAGGCCTGGGACCACACATTGAACTGTGAAGAAAAACAGAAGTATGCCTATACCATCTATCTTGTATGTGAACAAAAAAACATGCAGTCAAGTAAATGTAGCATAAAGCACACACAGAAGTTGTGCAATCTGAATTTCAACTTTCTAAGGTTTCAGTCTTTGAAGTCCCCTGTCCTTTTAACATTCCTCAAATGGTATCTCACTGTAATTACTGTGTTTGCAAGGAGAGATTTGTTTTCCCAAATGGAGTTATTCACTATCAGACCAGAGCAGGAAGAGAGAGGCTGTGGGAAGGAGAGAAAGGCTCTGGGAAAGAGAGAAAAGCTGCAGGATTGTAGCTCACCTGTTCAAATGTTTTGCATGACTGGCAGGTAATTCTGACCAAACTGGAAGATTTTTCCTCATTAATGTTCATTCCAGAAGAAAGAGGCCTTCGCTTGGAGGAAATCACACAAAGGACCTGCTGTAATAGATTCCTAAGCAGCTGCATGTGCTGTCCAGTCCATTACCTTGGGTAGGGCCATGGTGGAGGCTTCCAGCTCAAGAGGAAGGCAAGTGTGCATTGCAGAAGAGTGACCACTGGCAGAGGAGGCAAACCTTAGGCTTTATGAAACAGCTTCAGGGAACTGTGTTTATGTTATGGCTGGGCAAAGGTGCAGGGTTTATGCTTTTCTCTCCCAAAAATGGGGAAACCACAGAAAGAAATTGAAACCAAGAGGAAACAAGTAAACAAATGTGGTTTTACAGAAACCGAGGGACAATTTATGCTCAGCACAGCAAGCAAAAACTCGGAAAACATTTGGAAAAGTCAGAAAACAAGTTAAAGTTGGTTGGCAGACTCTGACAGAGCTGACAGCTAAAACTACCCCTGGCATGTTGACAACAGTGTGGCATCAATCTGTGTGTAACAACCTATCCTTGAAAAACTCCATCCTGGGTTTGAGCTAGCACTTCCTAACCTTTTCTCTACCCAGCCTCCAAATTGCGGCACAAAAAAAAAAGTTTTCCAACAGGACTTTCAACTTGCTTACCAGCAGCGGCCAGGACCCGCCCTGACTGCCATCATGGTGACAGGCTGCAGCTGCGCTCCCTCAGGGGCCTGGCTCCCTCCCTCCCACCCCACCAGCCAGCAGGTCTCCCCTCACCAGCCAGCAGGTCTCCCCCCACCAGCTCCTCACCAGCCAGCAGGTCTCCCCTCATCAGCTCCTCACTCACCCAAGCCTGGGGTCTCGCACTTACCTCAAGTTCCCGCTTTTTTTCTTCAGGACGTTTCTGTCCCCTAAGGCTGTGGCAGGAAGATGAGGAGCATCGTGACAACATGGCTTCCCCTACGGTAAGTCAACCCCCTGAGGGGGCCCTGAGCACCCTTTGCCCACAGGGTTGTTAGTTATTTCTGTAGGGTTATTATACAGCTGTATAATAGTAGTGCACACAAAGTCTGGCAGCTGAAATGTTTGGCTGCTGGTGCCTGCCCCGTGCAGGAGGAGGAAGCAGCCACAGGAGGTTGTGTGCTATGGCCGCTGGGGAGGGATGGGGCTATCACACTGGGTAAGCCCAAAAGCAACTCCTGTCCTTACAAGCCACAAATGTGACTCTCAAGACACAGGTCTCCTTTAGTTTTCTGGCAATATAAAGGATCTTAAGTGGATATGACATGGGAAGTGGAAAGAGGTAAAGCTTAAGCTTAGGCCCAGTAGCAGCCATTTCTGAGTTGCATGGTGGTCTAAGACACATACCTCCACACCACGTAACATTGCTGTATGTTGTTGCATGAAGGTATATAAAAGAATGCCAAGACACTGCTTTCTGTAAAATTTCCAGCTGCATCCCCTCTTTGCTGGTAATGAGCAAGGCATCCCTATCTCCATACAGCTGTAAGGGCTTGCTCTGCCTCCTCACAAGTTACTGACAATTAGATCTCACCTGAGATTCAGTGGTAGCAATAAGCACAACCAGCCTTTACCACCTGCAGCTTCAGGCCCAAGAAAAGTGGGTTTAGAAGGTTCTTTTCATGTAATGATCTCACATACTGGCATATAAGATGCCGTGGAAGTTATTCTTTCTGAATTGTTACTACACCTTAAAAATAGTCTTCTGTTTTGAGACCCTTCAGTGTTCTCAGATTATCTGTATTTATACAGTTCTTGTGGTCCAAAGATCCCTATGTGTTTAGCTGGATGATACACAGATAGCCTGAGTTGTCAATCATTCTCTCCATTTCTCCTATCCATCGCTTGAGAGGCTCACCTCACTTCTATATAATTCTTTATATAACATGCCAAAGTGATTCAGATCAGACATTTCAAATATATTAAAGACACCTGCATGTAAAATGTCAGCTTCTATGAGGATGCAGCCAAAGGTTGCACTGCAAAGCTCATATGCATGCAATAATGACCATATGTCCAGTTCTGGAGCCCCTAACATAGGAAGAACATGGAGCTCTTGGACCAAGTCCAGAGGAGGCCAGGAAGATGATCAGAGGGCTGGAGCACCTCTCTTATGAAGACAGCCTGAGAGAGTTGGGGTTGTTCAGCCTGGCCTTCCAGTACCTGAAGGGCCTACAGGAAAGCTGGGGAGGGACTTTTTCAAGGGCTTGTAGCAAAAGGACAAGGAGTAATGGATTACAACTGGAAGAGGGGGAATTTAGGTTAGACATTAGGAGGAAATTCTTTAGTGTGAGGGTGGTGAGACACTGGAACAGGTTGCTCAGGGACGTTGTGGAAACCCCATCCCTGGAAATGTTCTAGGGCAGGTTGGATGAGGCTCTGAGCAACCTGGTCTAGTGGGAGGTGTCCCTGCCCATGCAGGCGGGTTGGGTCTAGATGATCTTTAAGGTCCCTTCAAACCCAAACCATTCTATGTTTCTATTATATTATTCTGATTACAAAAGAAATCTGTGCTTTCTCAGCTGTGGCATGCCTACCTACCATTTGCTGCTGCATACCATGTTAAGGTTGATATTGAGCAACTGAAGGGGGGGGAAATTAATTGTTAATATCTGTTTTATCATTTTTTGATGAGTGAAAAAACAGAGACCTTATTTGTGCCTGGATCATTCAAAACAATGAAGTTTACGCAGACTGATGTCATCATGTGTTGCATTTCTAGGAAACAGAGTTCCCTGTTCTTACCAAATGATTTTAAAGATATTGCTAAAAAGCAAAAATATTATCTCTTATGTATTGCCATACAGACAACCTGTCATCCAGCCCAGCAGATTGCAGTCTTTTGACACTTGGCTGTTGTGTCACTGGTCACTGTATTACATATATTGAGGCATCTATCAGAAAATTGAAGATTACTTTTCATTCCAGTTTCTCATGTGCTAGAGCCATGTGAATTGTGGGTCTGTTTGGTTTCCAACTGCAAAAACAAATAAAAATTCCATCTTTAACACTTAGGAAACTGTCTATTTTTAGTTTGGTTTCCTATGGAAACAAGGCATCTGTGATCAGGCTGTCTCTGTGCATGTATCTATCTGTCCTTGTGTACCCCCTAATAATTTTTTAATCTAGTGGCCTTTTCCAACCAAGTGTGACAAAATGACAGACGTTTCAAAGTAACTGGGTTCTAATACATTGCATGAAAATAAGCAGCCAGATATATGAACAAAAATATTTGCTGTTGCCCAGCTGAGGGAAGGCTGCAGCATGAACTTACATCTTATGAGGCTCCAGAGAATCCATGGTGGCAAGGGCTGCAGTAGATAACACCACTATTCAGAAAAGTTTCAGTCAAGGGTCACACTTTCATGCCCCTCAAATTTGTAAGAAAGCAGGTTTCACTCATTCCACTGCTCCCACAACTGTTTGTTCCATACTTGCGGAGGGCCCCCCTTGCTCCTCAGTCAAAAGATTAGAGTGAATTCTCCCATTTCTCCACAACCAGAAGAGAATCTAGTCCCAGATGTTTTCAGATTTGACCTGTCATTTGGGTCAGAGGTTCAGGATCGTGTGATACTAGTCTGTGAAAGCAAAGCTCCCCAAATGGTGTAGACTTCTGCATCAGAAAGCTTCAGGGAATGCCTGGAAGCAAGATGTCTTTGGGAATTAACCAGTGAGCCCTGCAAGGAGAACAGAAGAGGGCAGGGCTCAGCACTCCTTTTAAAACACACAATTAAAATCTGTGAGCATATTAAAAAGAAATGTTAAAGGTGTGTTGATTTTGGTTATTGGGAGAAACAAGAGCAAAGATGGATGCAGTAGCAAGGAATGATGTTGAATAGACCCTGGTATGGAAGGGGTACCAGCTTGGATTATCTTGTTCCTTTTTAGCTCACTCTGTCTCTTGCTGTGTCTGCAGTCTTACCCATACTGTCCAGAGCTGGAAAACAACCAGCCAAAGAGGGGTCTTTTTGGGTAAGGAAACTGGAAGAGAGCATAGAGTAGTTAATCGTACATGTGTAAAGTTTACTTAGATTGCAGATTAGAGATGTTCCAGTTCACTTTGTGTGGGCTAATTCCAGAACTGGAATCACTGAGGCAGAAGGTAAAGACACTGCTACTCTGAGCTGGATCTGAATCTGTACAGCTATACTTGTGCAATTTTGTATCCAAATTAATCAGCTCTATCCCCAAGGCAGAGCTGCTTCTGGATCTGTTTTGTGTAAGGACTATGTGGAGGCTTACTGGCCCAAGCTGGAGCTTGCTTGGGGCTCTTTGCACTGTGCTCTAGTGTACAATGAAGCACATACAAGACATCTGAGGAGCTGTGACTGGAAATGGTGTGTTACTAGGGGAGATAGCAAGGCTAGCAAACTGGGGAGAACTGCAGCTTCCACTTTCCCTGGAGACCAAATGTTTTTCAAACCCTGCTAAGGTCTGCAGAGAAATCTCAGTTGATTTGTAGATCTTTTCCACTTTCAAAGCTTATAGAACTCAACATCCTGGGAGACAAATTAGCCTTTCAGTATGGAAACAGTCTTCCTGACAATAAAACATCCCAGCTGTAGAGATGCTTCCCTACTGCTCCGGCAGCTGCCTCACCTCTCTCTTTGTGATGGTCACAGAACCTCAGATGGATGAGGATATTCATCTTCAGGAGGAGATACCATGAAATAAAGATTTTGGATTTCCCTGAGATGAATAATATGGTTGCAGTTTCTGTCGTGCAGCAGTTTGTTACTTCAATCCTACTCTGTGTAGTGTGCTAGTAAAACCAGTAACACTCTTATTTGCTATTGTATGGACATTACATTTGGTGATATCCTAATTTCTGATCTTTTATATGGCATAATAACAGAAGTATTTGAAAAATAAAAAGAGGCAGACATATTTTTGAGCCCATTTGCCTGACACTGAAAGGTAATATCTTTTAGTCATATAGGTTTTTTTCTTTCCAATTTTCACAACAACACTTACCATAATTCATTTTAAAAAAGAGTTTGGAAAGCAGTGGATATAATTAATGTATTGATCTAGTTTTCCATTATGTTGTTATCACAGGTGAAAAATGTGGTTTTGATGAAATTGTTGATTAAAACTACAAAAAAATCCATTATATCTAGCTTACTTTTCCTTACCTAATGAAGCAGATGGATATGAAACGAAGGAACGCCATATTGACCTTTAGTAGAAATATATACAGCATATAACTCAATACCTATAAGATAATTAATATTAATCTGACCCTTTTAGTTTCTGAGGTAGAGTTCTGTTACTAATAGCAGCTACATTATGTGTTGTGTGTTTTCACCAAACAGGTCACACACTTGCTAAGAGAAGGATTAGCTGGGGCTGTTCTCAGCATCTCCCAGATTCATGACAGGGAGCAAGAACAGCCCCATCTTCCTCGCCATCCCTCTCACACACCCTGGTAGGTCAGGACTGTGCATAGTGCCTCTTCTGTGGGCAATATGTTTTCAGTGAGGAACACCAGACTACTGACCAGCATTAGAAAGTGCAGAAAGAGTTAACACAGGATATCGGATGGTTTCAGCAAGACAGTCCCAGTCCTGTGCTAGACACTCCCCCCAAGCAGGCACCATTAGGACACTTTGTTTGTCCAGCATCTGACATGACATGTGATGAGATAGTGGGGGCTATGTGAGTTTGTGATTATGGCTTGCTCAGCATGGAATTACTCAAAAATAGCTTTTGCTTTCCAAATTCACATCAACTCTATGTTAAATTAATTTTAAGTACAGACAAGTCCTAAAACAGACCCAAGGAACTCTGTAATAGGCTTTTAAGGAATGTTCTCTTCATAAGCATTTTTTCCAACTATCAAGTCAGTGATTGGCCTTTTCTAAGATTTAAAAAATATCCTGGATCTTTGCTGAACAATTTAGCAGCAGCTGTTCTTCATATTAGCATAACAATACAACTTTTGCCTTGGTTTCTCCTTGTTCATTTGTTTAATGTTAGCACCCTGATCCCCAGCAGAGATGAGAAATACTTTTTTTTTTTTTTTTCAGGAAATAGAAAAGAATCCAAAGCAAAATTCCATTCTCTGGTTTAAGTCATGTGCATGTCTTTACAGTCAAACTAGCACGCCCAGTGCTGTCTTCACATCTCTTAAAGCCCATGAATTCTTAGAGGGCATTTGTATTGCTCACCTCCAGTCAAAGGTGCTCTCTGAGAGCAAGCTCATAAGGATGTGTGGAAAAATGTTTCATTCCCGTTGGACATTTCCAGCTATAAGCTGAATCAGTTCTGGTACTACATATCTCTGCAGCAAAATACTCTCCAAATGTCAAAGTAAAGGGGTCAAGATGCAGAGAAACCCTTTTCCTCTGCCTCTTCAAGGTGTGTTCAGCTTTCCCAGTCATTAGAGCGCTGCCTATTTACTCTGCTTTTTTCCCTGTGGTATCACTCCCCTTCATGCCGTGAGTGCCACAAGGCTGACCCCAGACACTTCTCTACATACAGCATGCTGCATAATAGCACAAGAAGGCTCCACATTTCCAAACCTGAATGTGGTTGTTACTAGGAGCACTGGTTAGCACTGCGCTGTGACTGCAGCCAGCGCTCCAGCCATTCTCATTCAGGCTGAATCCTTGGGTGCCTTCACTCGTGCAAGCCCTGCTCCTCCCTTCAAATTCTAGACAAGCTGTTATCAGCACTTGTCTGCCTGCTATGTAGACCAAATGGAAAGGCTCCCCTTTCTCAGAATCACCACCTATAACAAATTTCTCAGCTTCAGATTTCTTCCTTTTTTCTTACTTAACTGTACTTCAGTGAATTACCCTATGCTCCTTTCCAGGGTCTATGACTTCTCCCTTAAAGTCCTGTTAAATTCTCCCTTTTCTCCCACTGCTTTCAGTGTATGGACACTGGTGCCACAGACTTTCCCAGTCCCAGTTTCTTGCTCATTATCATTTGCCTGTTTCACACTTTTCCTGGCTTGTATCCTGCAGCATTTTGATCCCTCAGGATCCCTTCTCTCAGTTCTTCTGGGCCTACTTATATATACATACGTATACATATATATATATACATATTCCCAAGACTAGATTGTTATGCAAATAAAGAATGTTCAATCCATAAATAACATATTTTGAGAAAAGTTTTATATTTTGTTCTCTTTACAGTCAGCAGCATAGTTATCTCTTCTTTTAAAGATGTTTGCAGCTCTTTTTCTGGCTAATATAAATAATGTAAATAATTCATGTATTTAGTAACAATAAATATTTATATTTCATTTGAACCAGACAGTGGTCATCTAGATTAAATTAAACTGCTTTGGATTCAACAGCTGGCATCTCCCCATGCCAAATAAGGGGTTTTAGTCATACTTTATTTAAAGCATACAACTACCAGAAATAGGAGGTGAGGAAGAAAGGAAATGGTCTCTCTTACCCAAACATATAACACATCTGTCTATTTAGACTGTACTTTCTTCAGACTTTGCTACAAGCAAATATCTTTATTTCTGGAACAGACTAAATGGGTGCTGAAAGGAAGAATACAGTTTGCATACTTCATGAGCATAGATAGCTATGTCAGAGTCTCTTACCATTTTTAAAATTTAATTCTTAGTGAGTTGTATTCATCTTGCCTAAGGAAGCTTGGTAATTTTGGGGGCCATTTGAAAAAAAAGCAAACAAGACAGTAAAAAAAAGAGTAATAAAATAAAAGCCTTGTCATCAAAGTAACCAAGACCTATATCTTATATTATTACACTCTAAAGGCACAATTTCATTTGTCCATAATTTTAATTATTAATGAGAAACAGGAGCTTCATAAGCTTGGAGCAGGAATGAATTTGAACTGTGGGATTTAGGGATTCTGATTTGAACATTTGTAGACAAGGTGCTTTCCTTCCTACCTGTTCCAATCAAACATGCAAATATGGGGCCAGGGTAGGAGGAGGAAAAACATTCACTTTTTTTTTCTGTTTCCTTGGTGTTCATCTACCTTCCTAAACCTGTAAAATAGGCTACTGGGCAGGAGGACTGGCAGCTGACACGTATTTTCTTGCACAGGAAGTTGGGAGTGCACATGGCTGTAACTGTTCTGAGCACTCGATATAAGCCAGAAACATTCAGAAGCCAAAAGCAAACCTTGCTTCCTGACCAGATGAATTAGAATCACCAGCCTTTAACAAATCTCAGGCAATGAGCTCCATACAACAGGATGGACACATTTGTCCAAACAACTGCTCAAATGCTGCATATATCTAGATGAGGCAAAAGGTGTGGTTTTGAAGCCAGCCCGAGATAAACCATTTTAAAATCCTGTTGTTTTGTTTTAGCAGTTGTATTTTAACTTGCATTATCTATCTGAGGTCAATAAAGAGCTAATTCCTAGGAGGCCCTTATCTAGATACCATGAATTAAATCTATATGTGTTGCATGATGGTACTGATTCTTGGGCTAGAGATACAGTGTGCATCTTTCTGTTCAGATCAGTCTACCCTGGACTGAGCCTATAAAATAGGACTGGAATTTCAAAGGTAGGAGGTTTAGGGAGTCAAATTCTTCTGCGAGTTTTCCCTGATTTCCAAAAGAGCTGAATTTGAGAATAATGGGATGCTCAGGGTGAGAATATGGGGGAAATGAAGTGAGGAGCGCTTTGGGTCAGTGGCTTCCCTGAGAGACTTCCCCAATTTGCTGGCGGCAGCCTTGTAAGTCACAGAGACATTAATAAATCCTTTGTGTTGTTATTTTTGCTTCTGTGTTGTTTCCAGCGTTCGTCAGGATTTAGGGCAAGTAGGATATGCCAGTAATAGGAGGCAAACACTGAGATGGCCAATGGAAATACTCTTCTTCTTATGCATGCTCACCATAAAACATTTGCAGGTGGGCCGTCTGGAATCACAGCCATGACTCTGCCTGGTGTTATTTCCTCATTTGTTGTTTTCTCCATCTGCTCATTTATTTTCCTGGTTATGGTTGTCTTCTTTCTGTCTCCATTTCCCCTTGCTCATTTGTATAAGTAGAAATAGCCTTCCCTCTGGCAACTGTGTAATATGCTTTCTCTTTTATGTATACATTTGGCTTGCAAATAGGTAGCTTAAAAAGCTGAGAAAAGACAAAGAAGCTATCATGAAACTCCAGCAGATTCTTCATGTATTTAGGCTATATTCCTGCAGACCTTCTCATGTTTTCCAGAGAAATGTTTTTGACCATGGCATACCACAATCTAAACACAAACTAATGAAGCTTTATTCAGGACAGGTTGTGTTGGACATGAGGCCGAAGCAGGGAACACAATGCACAGTGACTGCAGGGACGGGGAATGTCTGGGTTTGTCGAGCAAAAGAAGGTGGTTTGCAAAAAGATATGGCTTCTGCCTTGCTGCTGAAAAAGAGTGGTTGCATTTGTTTGTGACCAATGCCAGTTGTGAGGTGCTTCTCCTCATTTATGCTTTGCCAAGGGGAATTGCAAAGAAACCGAAATCCAACCTACCGTTCTTTCCTGGGTTGCAAAGTTATTTCATCTGACCTCTTGGTGGTGTAAATCAGGAGCAAATTAATTCTGTGTCAGATGGTGGTGAGGGCTACCATACTCTCAGTTCCCTGCTAAATCTGCCCTTTCACAAAGGCATGTGAGTGTGATATTATAATCTGTTATTGTTATTTTCAGCTACCCATTCTCTCTGGAAGTGAATTTTTATCTGCAGCACTGGGGAGCTGCTGGAGGCTGGTGGATAAGACACAAGTCTTGGTTGCTGGTGTTGTGAACTGAACTCTATTCTCCCCTAAAAAGTGTGGGTTTTTACAATGATTTCAGAATTTCCCCCCAGAAAAGGATTCTCAGCTTTTCCACAGACCCACTGTCTGACCTCTGGCCAACTCGGTCATCTTTCTACGCCACAATCTCATCCGTCCCATCTGTTTGGACTTTAAGCTCTTTAGAGCAGCCATTGTCTCTTAAAGTGTATTTATTTTGTACAGTACTGAGCACCGTGGGGCTCCTGCCTCAGTTGGAACCACTGGGTGTGACTGTAATGTAAATACTGAGTAATAATAATAGCATATGTGGGGGTGTAGAAACAGGGAGAGAGAGAAAAATATTTTCCCCATTCTTGTCTGCTTTTTGTTGTTGTTCTATTTCCTATTCACAGAAAGCATACAATACTGATTAATGAAAAATTTCTGGCTCCAGTTCAGTATCTGGCTTCAGTACATTTGCTATTTGATATCTGAGATATGTACAACATGTTCACAGTGAATTCTCCAACTGAAAACAGTAGAGTTCAAACCAAGTCAATTAATTCACAGAGTGAATGGATTCAAGCCCAGATTCTCGTGCCTTGTGGAGGCCTCTTTGAGTCTCCTGCCAAAAGATATCTGTTTATAAATGCAGTAAACGTAACTATTTGATACTTATAGCTCTTACAGCCTTATGTGATTTTTTCCTTGTTATGGCTGATCTCTGATAATTGAGTTACATTTTGCAGACATTTCAGGCATTCTCTGTCTCTCTGCGCTTTCTTCCCCCCTGGTGCTACAGCTCAGCCAGTGCTTTGGATGGTTTCACATTTCCTTTCTTTTTGTTGCCTTGGATATTCTGCTGAAGTAAGGCATAACAAAACTGTATCCAAAATCCATACATACCTCCAGCCAGGCTCTGCCTTGAACCTGCTTTGTGGCTCTTGCCTGTGAGAAACCTTACCATGTCTGCAGAAGGCGAGGAGAGATAAAACCTTGAAATTAAACTGACTCTTGTGTTCTGCATTGATGATCCAAGAACATTAATAATAAATCTTTATTGAGCAGTATCTCTCATCCCTAACGTTCATGCATTTAATCAACTGATGTATATAGTACAGTAGGCCTTTTTGAAAAACATTCATCACTTACGTGGGGTATAGCAGGTAACATTATAAAACCAAATAGAAAAAACTATATGCAGGGAACATTTTTATCCATGTGAAAAATTAAGTTAGAACAATGGAGTGCAAATTTGGGTTAGCATTTTTCTAACAGGAAACATTCTGGATTTCTTTCTTTTATTCTTTCAGGCTTGGTTTTGTTTATTTTTCATCTCTTGTGCCCTCTCCTTTCTTTCTCCCTCCAAGTAACGGTGCCCCAGGGCTCTTCTAATTGTCCTCTCCTTTGCTTTTCATACCCTTTGCCCATGTTTTAATCAGCCATTCAGCATAATCACCTGCCATCTTTATACCCACTATCCTCTGACCCTCTGAACTGTTTCCAGTCATCCATATCAGAGCATGGACATGTCTTCCTGGCTATTTCGCTACAACTGAAATGCTTTATAGGCAAAAGTTAACTCCTGACATATCCTTAATAATTCTCTCATCCTGTTTGTTCTTTATGATCCTTGGCTACACCACTCCTCCCTTGCTGCTCAGGTCTGCAGCCTGGGATGATCCGGTTTGATTCATTCCAGTCTTTGGCCCAGAAAACAAGGAATTAATTCCTTTCCATCTCATGGACTTCTCATCCATCTGGTCCAAAGGAATGACACCAGTAAAGACTATTTTCCTTGCCCATTCCTCTTCTCCCAATTCTTTTAATTACTCATCCTATTTTACCTCATTGTCCACACTATTTCCTCTAATCTTTTGGATCCTTTCTTCCTTTAAGCCCTACTATGTTCTTGTGTCTCTCACTGCAGTACCCATCTACCCCTAATCCACCACAGCGCCTGGACAAGTTTCTCGTGGACCAGTATCTCACCTGAACAGCTCTACTTTTTATATTATTTCTCATCATGCATAGTGGACTGAGTGCCACTGTCTCCTTTTGGTTCTCCAGTTTCACCTCTATGATAATAACAAAATAAGTCAGTACAAGAGACCTGGAGTGGCAGGAAAGATTAATAAGATCCATATTTTTAAAGTACATTAAAAATGCATACACCATTATATTGCTTCCCCCCCAAGTTCTGTGTACAATTTCTGTTCTGAATGGCAGGAGCTGTTTCTTTCTATGTATTTCCAAAGCACTGAGTGCAGCGAAGTCCCATTCTGCTAAATTATCATAAATGCTGCTGAGGAGCAGCTGTAACAGATGAGTGTTCCCTAGCACTATGTTGAAGCATTGGAATGTTTTATTTAGCCTCTTAAAGAGATGTAACATGAAGCTGGTACCATATCAAATGAATATATACTGTCCTCAATATTTTTAGACTAGGAATTAGAAGACAGTTTGTGGCTGCCAGAAGTTCTGGAATGGCCTCACCAAAAGGATAGTGTTTCAAGAACAACTTAATGAATTAATGAAAGAGATGGTAAGCCAGGATAACAGCAATCTTGAAACCTTTTTGTTTTACTGTGTCTGATCATGAAGCTAGGGGTGTTTGATTTGTTGATTCGTTATCCACAAAAGCGTGGTGATGAGAGATTTGATCAGTGAACATGAGTTGTGGTGTATTTGTGTGGCATTTAACTAATTCCATGCTTTACAGCTTTTACTTTCACTCTGTAGCACCAGAAACTGGCTAGAGAGGAGATGTAGTCTGCAGTAGACTAGATTTAGTATCTAGAGAATCTAAAGAAGTTTTCCTGTTTGTAATGGTGCTTCTTAATTGCTGAGGTTGACTGAAGGGTTTAGCTACATATGCTCAACTCATGGGATCTGGAGTCAGTCCTGCTCCCGCCTGCTCCCACTCAGTGGTAGATGGCTTTCCATTCTTCTGCAGTAAAGACCCAAAACTTGCTCGTGGTCTTCAAGAGGCATTTTGTGTCACGTGAAATGGGTGACCTGTGCTTTGTTCTGGCTTCTGCCTCTTTGCTGGGGTTATCCTCTGCTGCAGGGGCTCCGAGGCATAGCTGCATTTCCCAGCAACTCCCATCACCATTTGCCAGCCATCTCCTGCCTGTGTACAAAGGCAGTCGGGCTGTGCTTGGCTCATGGGATCCCTGCACAGGGTGCTGTAACCTCCAACAGGCAGCAGCACTGCTGTCAGCACTAGCTCACTGAGCTGTTATTTGTGGTATATTTCGATAAGGAAAGATAGCTGAGGAAATAAGTGTCAAAACTTAAATCATTTCACATTGTAAACTGTTGAACTGCTTTAATCCTACAATAGTTCTGCTTCTTTCAGTTTATTTAAGTTCAGTCACAGTTAGAAAATCAGCTCCTCAGTATTTTTGCAACTGCAAGTAAACCTTGCCAGCAGTAAGAAAGAGGGGAAAAGGTGAAGGGTTGAAACAGTAAAGCCTAGAAAATAATGAAATGTCAGCGTTGCTGTGCTGGTAGCAGATCCCTAGCAAACCAGCAAAGAGCAAAACTGATCATGTTAAACAGCCAGGAATAGCAAATCTAAGAAAGCTATTTGGACCCTGGGACAGAACTCATCGCAAGCAATTCCCAGGAAGGTGCAGGAAGGCTTTTGTTAGAAATTCAGAGAAGTCAAGAGCAATTCTTTCTTCCATTTCTCTCCTCAGAGCATTTATTAAGGTTATCATTCTAAAACAGCCTCTTCTTGTCTTGAGGAATTATCTTGAATTTTATCCTATGAGAAAACCTTAGATGTACTACTTTAAAAAAGGCATCCAGCAGATTCCTCACTGCACTTGTCGTGCATATATATAGGTAGAATTTCATTCCAGTGCTGCTCATATGCTGTAGAAAGTGCCTGCAGAGCAAGCTATGATTTCCTTCCTCCTGCTTAGGAAAGCATCAGTATCACATGGTCAGGGCATCCCATCGCATAGTGTGGACACTGTCTAATTGAAAACATGTGAAACCAAATATCTGGTCATCAACCTCAAACTGAAATGGATTTTCAGAAAACTTTTCAACAATTTCAAATAAACAAAGTATGGTGATAGACAAGTTCTGAGCAGGAGGGAGAAAGTCTAAATTCATCCATTTTAAGCTGTGAATTAATCATAGCTTCAGAAACAGCTTCTGTCATGCCACAGGTTTGATGTGTCCCTCCCCAGATTTTACTCATACCTTCCTTTCCTTTCATCCTGGTGATTAGAGCTTCCCTTGGGATGTCTGCTCCAAGACATGCATATCCAAACAACCCCAATTACTCCAGTTTCTCACAGATCCTCTCTCTCTCCTTCAGCCTAGAGCTCCAAAATGCTACTGCTTTAAAATGTCTCCATAAAACGTCTCTGTCCAGTTGTGCCCTAGACAATTCACCCTTGTCCATGTCTTGTTTATCTCTTTCCAACCCTTAACTCAATGTTTCTTTTGTCCATCATTTTATTTAAAAAATTATATCTCACCTTCTTACATATTAGTGGCTTCTGTCATGTTTATAGTCAGGTATTTAAGTTTTGCTCATTTTTGTTCTACTCTCTTCAGTGTTTTTGAGTAGATGAGGGTTCATAAAAGTATGCAGTAATGTAAAAAAAGAAAAAGTGAAATGAAACCGTCAAAGCTAAGAGTGAGGCTGAGACCTATTCGCAGATGTTCAATAAAGTCAAAAAGAAGCTGATTTGAGGGGATAAATTATTCATAGCTAATTATTTGCTCTTCTTTAATGCTAAATATCCTACATTTCAGCCTCCTGCAGGCAACTCAAGCAGTGATTCCTGAGTTTTTTAACAGCAACAGCCACATAGAGTTTTTGAAGTGTTTTTGGTCCCTCCGGGTTGACAGGTGCTACATAAAAAGCAAACAGGATATTGTTATTAAGACTCTTGAGAGTTTGAAGCATAAAGTCCTGTAGAATGAGCTGAGATTGTATCTTCAAAACACACATATTAGAGCTTCAATGTACTCTTAGGCTCCGGGCTGTTCTTTTGGCACAGGCTTGAGCAAAGAGCAGTGTGTCAGTTGCTCTGCCCCAGGGACTTGGTGACTCCAGCTTGGGGCTGGGTTGTAGTTCATCATCTGCATCTTCAGTGCTGTGAGGAGAGAAGGTGAGAATGTATCATTTGCCTGCACTGCACCAAGAGCTGCTGCTTCTCCTATGCACATGTTGACTGTGCTGTTTGTCCAGAGAGCAGCGGAGGGACTCAGGGTTCTGATGTTTCTCACTCCAGACTAGGTAAAGATAGAGCACAAAGCTCCATTTTCACTTACAAAATGCAAGATGCAGCTTGCTTGGTTAGAGCTGCAAGATTTTTCTCCTTAAGTGTAGCTCAAGTCTTCCTTTTTTCTCTCCCTCTCCCTCTCCCTCTCCCTCTCCCTCTCCCTCTCCCTCTACCCTCTCCCTCTCCCTCTCCCTCTCCCTCTCCCTCTCCCTCTCCCTCTCCCTCTCCCTCTCCCTCTCCCTCTCCCTCTCCCTCTCCCTCTCCCTCTCCCTCTCCCTCTCCCTCTCCCTCTCCCTCTCCCTCTCCCTCTCCCTCTCCCTCTCCTCCTTTTTCTTTTTCTTTTTTTTTTTCCCTTCTTCTTTCTTTTCCCCAAACTGGAGATCTGGAGATGCTTGTGTTATCTAAATGAACCCAGACAGCCCAAGTCAGTCCTTTGACAACATAAGCCCTTCGGTAGTTGGTTCTGACTGGCACTCAGCCACTCACTTCTGCACTTGCCCATAATTAAACCCATTCAAACATATCAGCTCCCTGAGAATGATGTCCCTCGATCTAAGATTACCATGAAGGAACCTACAAAACAGGAAGCTACAAAGCAATTTTATTTGCATTGTAAAAGGCTTTTTCAAGACATGATGAGTTCCAAGTTGTCTGCGATAAGTTTCAGGCTGGCAGCTGGAGTGCACTGTACCTTTTGTACATGTATTTATATGTAGATATGTATGTATAACCTGTTAGAAGGATATTAGCTCAGCAACTTCAGAGTCATACCAGGCTATGGGAGGAAGTCAGAGTGTTTATACAGACACCGAGTAGTATGTTAAAGGGCTTGTTTTTTGGAAATAAAAGCTTAATTTCATTATCATAATGATGATAACATACAGTTTTGAATGGTATTAGTTCCTGTTTACATTACTCATGGTGTTGGTCTAAGCTGCATTTGCCATCTAGACATAATTACTATTTTATTATTATTTTTTTCACAGTTAAGTGGAGCATTTTAGCACAGCTGAATTGCTGCAAGCCTTGGTGGAACAAATCTATTAGTGGTATGGCTTGAAACAATACACAAAAGAGCCCTGTGTGTGGTCTGCTCTACATGGTTTTCACTTCCTTATGTTAAACAATAAATCTCTGAGTCAGCTAGAACTCAGAGACTAACATTCAACGAGAGCCGCATTTTATCTTTTATTCATTGGCAGGAACATAGCTGTAGGAGGTATTCAAATCACACTTTTATTTAAACAAACACAGCTGGATCACAGCCTCTTAATATAGCAATTCTCTAATGAAAAATAACAACATAGTATTTATCTCTTTTCTTTTGTGCAGCTCTCAATTTGCTAAAATTAGGCAGACTTCAATCCCATACAAAATTGGCATGTTTTCATGACCAGAGCTCATAGCAACTAACTGCAAAATTATAATGGGAATGTAATTATAGTAGGGCATGTGAAATACACATCCTTTTGCTGCTGTAAGCTATATGGGGTTATACAATTATGCTGTAATAACATCATTTATCTTAAAGAAGTCAGACAGCTGATTTCATTTATTTAACTTGAGTTCTCCAGTTATGTGCTGTGTCAGGTTAACATTAATGTATTGCTCAAAGTAACATGGTGCAAGAAGTCAGGGCTTCCCCAAGATGCATGGTTTCCTTGTTTGCACAAGTTTATTTTCTTCTTTATCCCTGTGAGTATTTGGAGACAATCGACTTGAGTTTCTAGATCTTTGGGAGCCTTCTGAAAAGGGTTTTTCTGTCTTTGTGCCTGTGCTGCTTGTTTCCTTCTGTGGTTGTGATTCTTGGGCCAACAATTTGTAATCAACTGCAGAAGGATTTAACTAAATAAAATAGCTGAGTGACCTGGCCAGATGCTTACAGTTTGAAAACAATCACCTTGCCATTTACGTGGTGTAATAATTAATATGGGACAAATTCTGCACTCATCCTAGGCAAAACAATTGCAGGACTTGTGTCAGTCCTATCTTGGATCTCCTCAGGAGTAAGTAGAATACCCAGAATACCAAAATTTCTCTGAGAGATGCAGTGTTTGGTGAAAATTTTCAAGATTATTCTAGCCAGTGATAATACACTGGGAGTAGTGGCTTGGAGACAGTCACTCTGCAGGAATGAAACAGGAATGTGTGACACTAGAAAGATACTAAAGAATGGTCAGGCAGGGCTGTGAGATGCTGTATTCCCACTCAGGTATCCTGGGAAGTTGTATGACAGCACAGAACACACACATGGGATAGGGAGACTATTAGCTATCTGTGTTTTATTATAACTAACTATAATTATGATTATTGCTGCTCAGTGGGACAATGCAGGCACAAGCCATGATGAAGTTGACAACTCAGGAAATCTTTTACCAAGCAACGGGATGCATTTTCCTTCCAAGTCCTGTTCTGTAGCTTGGGATCACAACACCATCCTAACAGTCTGCTTCCCTTTGCATCTTCCTCATATTTAATAAATGGACACACAGTGAAAAGTTTCCACTTCAGTCTGAATTCTCCACATTCTTAGGGTATTAAATATGTCTGTTGTGGTCCAACAAAATATCCTGTTATTGATGAGCAAGTTTGGCTTTCCTCAGCAGCCATCAGTTCATGATATATGTGTAACTCCTGAGGTAGATGGGGCAAAACAAACCCTCAATTCGTTTCAGAAAGCTGGTGTTTAGCACACTTGCTGTAATGGATTTTGAAAAGAGTTCAGCTTGTTTAAAACAACTGCCATATGGTTTTCAATACTGGAGGGCTGGCCAGAATGTAAATGGATATGACACACATTGTCAATAAAAAGTCACTTTACCACTAAACACACATCTGTAATTTTAAGGACAGTTTTAGGTCCAAGTCCATATTTCTTCAAATGTATGGGGCATGGATACCTCATGTGGGGCTGAGTTTTGACATTACTAGTCTGGATTACAAGCTCCATTTCCCAGTAAAAATCCCAAATTCTGTTTGATGACATTTGTATCAAATATCTTGTTTTTTTAACTAGACAATTTGTATTTGTGTCCAACTTGTGTTGCCTACTCTTAATTTTGAGGTTTTCTTCTTCTGCCACTGTAGATTTATCTCTTATATAATATCTGAACGATGCTTTCCTGCTATGAGGACTGGAAGGCCAAAAAAACCCTAGACACTAACTAGCCTCTAACTTCCAAACTGCAGCCCCAGAAAAGAGAATGTTACCAATAGGGACCTTTGCTTTTTATTTTGCCATGAAATACACAGTGTGTTCAAAGTGCAGTCAATGTTTCTACTGTCTAAGTTCCTTAAGTAAGTGTGGCTTTATAATATGCACTTTTCTTCTCTGTTTTGGAAATTGTTGGAGCTGAGGTTACTCATCCTGGTGTTACTGAGAGCCAAATATTTCTAAAAAGCTTGCATCCAAAGGCGTGGTTGCAGCTGGCTATTATATGCTCATGAACACATCTTTGACCCATGGAAGCTAAAGAAAATAAATAGCAAAAAGTTACTTAGAAAAAACAAAATTGTGAGTTCTTGAAACCTCTTGTCAGGTAAGACAGAATTTGATCATACAACAGGCTACAAATTACAGTATGGGGCCTCAAGATTGTATCAAATAGGAAGTTTAGAAAGGCCCTGAAAGATGAGGGGACCTCAGGGAATTTTACCAAGATCTGTGCAGACTCTGAAACAGTGAGCTACCTCCAAAAGATGCCACGGAGGAAGACAAAATATATCGCCTGTATCTCAGAGAGCAGTTCTTGAAGGGAGAGAGGACTTTCCTCTGCCATGGTTCTACATTCTGAACAAAATGGGTCTGTTTTGGTTTTAGCATTTACTTTTCTTTTTTGTTTTCCATCTCTATGGTTAGCATTTCTCTCTAACATGGTATCTTCCATTTCCTAGTGTCTTTCTAGTGTTACAGGTCCCTGACACTTATCTATCCCAGTTTTCACTATCACAAATCCTGGAAAATTCAGCCAGGGGCCACTTGAGTGGAGTGAAACCTTGAGAACCAACAGCTTATGAACGCAGCCTACGTTCCTGGAGATGTTTGGGAAGGTGTGGAATAGAAGCACAGTTGGTGAGCAAATACTCCCAGAAACACATTTGGCAAACACTACTACTCTTCCAGGGACTGTCCACCCCCGACTCCCAGTGAAAAACAAATAAATTAACCTTGGCGTTGTCCTTGAGGAACAAATCTCAGTCAAAATGATTTCTTTCTATGGATGCTGTGCAGATCATTGTAATGACAAGTAACTTGTCTGGGCACTGTGACAAGTTGTGGATTTTGTCTGTGGATGTGAAGTTTCACTGCACACAGCACTCATGAATGCAGATAAATTCCTTTTGGATCTAATTCCACTATGGTCCACTCTACTATTAGAGATGTGTGTCAAATGCCAAGATGGGACAAAGCACTCAGCTGTTCCACATGTCTATTCTAAACCATTTGAATAAACTAAGCAGAGGTAGAGCAGCTTGAGGAGAACAAGCTTTCTCACAAGTTGTTTGATACTTCTTGTTTCCAATTTTACAAAAAATAAGTATTTCTAAATACTCTTTCAGCTTTTATGCTTCTATTCTTGATTAAAACCAGGAAATGTCACATTACATTGGGGAGGTAAATGAAGCCAGGGAAAGGAAACTAAACCACTTCTTGATACTTCACCAGTGTCCTGGTTCAGGTTCTTGAAGATGTGAGTGCTCCTCCCAGTCCCAGTATGCAGAGCTTAAGCAAAAACTCAGCCCTACCAGTTCATGGGTTTGGTAGTGTAAGCAAGGGATGTAACTGAGAAAGAATATTCATTCCCCAAAATGCAGTGTGGTTAGAAAGTCAGGATGACTGTGTATAGTGGCAGTATGTTAGTGGTTCTTTCATTGTTCTGCATAAGGCAACCCAAGCAGGACTTCAAACATAAATGTAAACAAAATGAAGAGGGAACCAGTGCTGGTTTCTAAGCCCTGGCCTTCTGTGCAGCTGCTACACTTTCAGTGCTCATCAGGAATGCCAGCACTGGGGCCTGCTGGTGTAATTTCACCTTTAAGGTGCAAATATCTGGAAGTCTCTAGGAAACAGACATTTTTGTACGTGCATGTGAGAGAGTGCTCAAAGTTTGCAGCAAATGCAGAATGGAAAAAGCATAACTTTGGGCCTTCAGAAGCCCGTCCAGATGTGCATTCCATGTATCCTTTCTTGCAGGGAGCTCTAGCCTGTCCATTCAGTTTTATGGTGAAATTTGGAAAGGGTGTCTTGTGTGTTTTCCTTAATGACAGGGTTCAGAAAAAAACCTTTGTTTGTTCTTATGGATGAACACAGAGTTCATCTGCCAGTACATCATCATCATTATCATCATCAAACACAGCCTCAGACTGTCTCTGTTACAGTTTGTCCAAATTCCATGTGGCTGCATCAACACAGCAGCAAGCCCAGGTTAATATTTTCAGTCACTGGCAGGGCTTTTCCATTCAGGTTAGACATGATGGTAACCACAAGGCTTTGACCACTTTGGAAAGTGGACACATTGGACTGGTGTCTTTTCACACTATGTCATGTAAGTCCCTGGAACCACTGGAGTACTGGGGCCGCTTCCACTTTGAACACCTTTTTCATGCAGTTGCTTATTTCCTTAATGCATGGTATTCCACTGTCTCCCCTCCTCCTTCCTTTCAGCAGCACAAGACTAATTTTGATATAAAGCCTGGGGCAACTTGTCAAAAAGTTTAAAATCAGATTTTTGATGTATTATATCATCATGCAGAAGACATCAAATACATTTTATCAGATGCCTTTGCCAAATTGTTAAACTATTAGCTGTGTTTTCCCTTCAAAACTGGGTGGAAAGGGCTACTTGTGTTAATGACTTACAAGAGCACCTACAGCAACTTGGTACTTTTGTGTGTAGCTTACACTTCCATTGAGTAGTGGCACTTAAGAAAATATTATGATGGTAAGCAAAGTTTGGAACATGGAGTGCTAAGCAAGTACCCCTTTAGAAGATGAGCTGGTTCAAGGTGTAGGTTAATTCATCTGCCCTTTCACATGGTTGCAGAGCCTCTTTTCAGGTTGGTCCTGAAAAGAGGGAGAAGGTTTTTCTAGCCACTATTAACAATTTCTCCTCCACCTTTCACTGTCAAAAGCAGCAGTTGGAGTATGTTGTCTTGTTCCCATCTCTTTTCCTACCTGGCTTTGTCCCTAACCCCACACTGGGAAATGGAATGGAGAAGAAAAGATCTGAGTTCTGGGAAGTGGTGAGTATGTAGATTATGTATCTCTGGTTAGTTGCAGCCACAGTACAAACAGGAAAATTGAGTAAATACTGATTAAAAAAAAATATTTTAAATATTCTTCTGCTTTAAATCACATAAATCTCACTTTCAAAGACTTCTCTTTGTAACCTTATTCATCTTTCACAAACAGCAATATTCCATAGAGCCCCAGGTGGGGCAGAGAGCTTTTTATTGTAATAAGCCTTCTCAAATTGATCTCTAAGCCTCAATTACCAAAATAAAATATCAAACAAAGAGAACTATGGAGACAAAATACTTATGTTGTTTTCCAAAGTCATCTAATCTATAAATTTTACTTTGGATAAAGGAAACTGTTCAGAATATTGCCTTTTCACCCAACCACTTCACTGCCTCACTTACAGACAATAAATAAGATTAAGAATATATATTGTTTCTACTTTCCAGTTAGATGTGCTGAACTACACAGCTATGGAAAAGGAGCTCAAGGTTCAATTCCAGAAGGCACTTCATTAACAAAAATGACATATAACCTCCCCACACACTTGGCAGCAACCTGAAAAGGGTTAATGAAGGACCTGTTTGCCTCCCCCATCTGTGAAAAAGTGCCAATCAAAAAACAGCTGCTATAAAAGGCTGCAGCCCAGCAGGAGTAGGATTAGTAGGTGGTGAGGTGTTGGAGAAGCAAGCTGTAGGAGGCTTGCCTGCCAAGGAGGGCTGATGGAGCTGGGAGGGGTAGGAAGACTTCATCCTTTGCTTGTTCCATGCTGGCTTGGAAGCTGGATGGGAAGGTGGGTGTGGGGTCTCTGGTTTCCAGTGGGAAGGGAACTGACCTTTCAAGTTTGGAAGCTCCATGTGTTGGGCCTTGATGCTGGATGTATGACCTTCGAGGCTTCAGGGAGTGATTGTGATGTTAAGTGCTACCATAGGGACTGAAGAAAGGTGAATGGGCTTGAAAGAGACTTCACAAATATCTTCCTGACCTCAGTGAAAACAGAATAAAAGCTGCTGAATACCACCCCTCCAACACCAAAAGATAAGTTTTGTTTAAAAAAATGAACTCTTATGAGACAAAAGTATCACTCTACACTCTTATCACAGGACTCTTACTTCTCAATAATCCCATTCTTTCTATTCTGTTTTGTGTACATTCCTGCTATTGCTCGCTGTGAATGTGCTGCAGCTGTATTATTTAGAAAAAAAGATAGCCTGGTTAAGGTTTTTACCTCAGTAAATTCCTCTTTCTCTCCACCCCCAGATGTGCCAGAGAGACAAAATATAAACACTTGGAGGAAGCTGCTGGAGAGGAGGCAGGAGTTTGGCATCCATACAGTCTTGTGCTTGTAAGACATCTTTCCTCTGTGGGATTCTTTATTTACTTCAGCCTTTACAATCTGTCCAGGGGGAACTGTACATCCCTGTGGGTGTTGGTAAGTACAGGTATAATCCTGGGATCTCATTAAATTTAAAAAGCAGGTCTAGGGAAAAAAAGGTCATTTAAATTAATATTAGTACAAAAATGTGCACTGGAGCTGGGAGTGGAAAGGCTTAAGGGAGTTGGGAAATGCCTTCAGCAAAATAAGATGTGATAGAAATGATGTCAGCTATCAAAGACATTGACTAGGAGCTGAAAATGGCAGCAGGAATACATTAATAAAACTTGAGAGCAACAGCTTAAGGTGTCTGGTAGCTTGTTTCCTTCCTATCTGTTGTAGAGACGGAAAGATTATGTGAGAGAATGGGGAATATTCCCCAGATCTGCTTATATCATTCTGCAACAAATTTGCTGTGGACTGTGTCAGCGATCTGTTTCTCAAGTGCTTAATTGTGTACTCATTAGCTTTACCTGTAAAGCAGAAAGTGAAAGAAAGAGCATGAGCCAAATGGCAGATCCCTAGATACTTCACTTGTGTAATTACAGTTAAGCTTCCTGCATGTAGCAGCAGTGGGATGGATATTGTAGCTGTCTGCTAAGCCAGTGAACACCAGGTAGCTCCCCTGCTTCTGTGAAGGGTAAAACCTATTGAGATTGGAATAGAGAATGGACTCCCTAGTGTTCCTCACTGTTGTCTAAAACTTTTTTACTTGGAGTTGTGCTTGCTGTAATTAAGATAGGACTACTAGAAATGTTAATGTTGGTGTAGATTCTTTCTTTTCTTCACTCCTGTGTTATTTTGGTGTCTCTGGTATTGTGAGGTGAGTCTACTGCCTTGTGTGGGGTCCTTGACTGTGACAACTATCCCAGTGCCAGGCTTGCCTAAGGCACTTGGTGGTCTCCAAGGTCTGTGTTCAGGATCTTGGAGTGCCTGCAACTTGACTGTGTTTGTGTGACTATCTGGAAAGAAACAACTTGCTGGAGGTTGTGATCCTGGAAGAAATGGGCCACCTTGAGTAATTACTTCCCAACCAGAAGAGTCCCAAAACTGGACTCAGCAGCAGATGAGGGTACCTGAGTCCAGGGTCCCAGTGACGGCCCACAACAGCCTTGGAATAGCTGAGTTGGTCCTCCTCAGGGAGGCAGGAGAAGACAACCTGTCTTGAGGAACAATGTTCTTTTCTAGCAAGAAAACACAATGTAGGTAGAGCAGAGAGAAGACAGCCAAACAAACCCCAACACAGCAGCCAGAGCAGGGCCCTCTGAGGAACCATTTTATGCCAAGCCCCATGGGCAGGAGTGCCTTGATTGGTCCATATGGGTCACCTGACCCGCCCTCTCCTCCTCATAGGCCCAGCTGCTCCTCCTCACTGTAACTACTACAGCCTGGAGCTGCTGAGGGAGTCGTGGGACATCTCAGGTCAGTATGGCCATGGGCAATCTTTATCCTGGTCCTCTGAAGCCAGGACAGTGCCCAGTGGCTGCTGTCCTCATGTCCAGCCTGTCCTGCTGCTGGCCATTCAGCTGTCTGGAGAAGAGGTATCTTTCCCTGATGAAGAGTTTGTTGGAAGTAAAATAAGCCAGCCTGGATTTCCAAAGCCACTCTTCATCAATTTCTGTTGTTCCTTAATGTATGGAATGATAGTTCATTTAATATAGTTAGTATTGTTAAAGAAAGCTAATCTGTCTCTACCATGCACAGCTTAAAATTGAGTGCTGTGTGTCTTGTTTAACAATATTGATTCTTCTCTGTGGAGCTTGATGTGCTACTCAGACACTTACCTGTAGACTGAAATCAAAGATCTTGCACATCCTATAACACAAGCACAGAGATATTTGTGTGTGTACTCAAGTGAGTAGATTGGTCACAGGGTGTGTGGGATGTTGGTGGCTTCCCTGTTGGGATGCCAGGATGCTACTTAATACCTCTTGGCTCTGTAAGGTTTTAACTCTTAGATTGTGCCCTCTTTACAATTGCTTTACAACACTACCTGTGTGGGATTTGTTTTCTTGCAGTGACAAATGCTGGAAATTTATGAAGTGGAAGCTAAGATAAGTGTGTGTCTAGTAGCAGGGACTGAATATGTGATAGAAATAGTGCCTATGACTTAGTGAACACTGAGTTATTCCATCTGGGACTGCCATGGTGGTGGCTTCCCATGAATGAGAGTCCTGAGGGTTATTGCTAGCTGCTGTCCCAGCAATTCTAAGAAGCTGCTCTAGAAAGTATCTTCATATTTTGTGTTTGTCATGTCTGCACCTCCATCTCTTCAGCTGCTTGGGAAATATTCTTGGACAAGACATGCTGACAGGTGGGGAAAAAAGAAAAAACCAAGCAAAGCAAAATGCTGGCTTCTTCCAAAGACGGAAATGTTACCAAGTTGGCTGGGGCTCTAATGTTGCCATGTTAGCCATATAGAAAAATGACGTGGAAAGGAAAGCTTGAGTGTAGTTGGGAGTTCTCACAGTCCTGTTTTTGTGTTATTTGTGTTTGCGACAGTATCAGCTTTTTCCACATAAATACCCGGAAGGCAAAATTTCGTTTTTTTTTCTGCAGAAGCTCCAATAAACAATCGCTTGGTGCCTGCTCTGCAAACTGACCCTCTTCCTGAGATAGAAATGTGAGGGCTTTGCTTGTTGTCAATGAGCCTGTCATGGTTTTCAACATGTTACTTTGCAAGAAATTCATTTCCAGTGATCAGCTTATAAACCTGCCATAAGGAAGTGTGTTTTCACACTAGTCTAGTGTACTTCTTGTTTTCAAACTCTCAGGGACGTAGAAATACACCAGATTTTTGGCAGCACATGGTTTAAAAATCAGCACCAACGTATCTATTGAACATCTCAAATGGGTAAAGGAAAGGGCAGGTTTCATCAGGGGTCAGTAAACAACGAACATCTGCCTTGCCAATCTTTTCTCCTACCACAGTTTTGTGCAGTCCCAAAAATCCTTCAGACATATGTTGAACAGAGTTTCAAAGCACCCAGGCCTCCTGCTTTTGCTGATATTTTGGCCAGTGCTTAACCCTATGTAGTTCAGTCAGGATTTTCTTCTGACTGCAGCTGAATCAGATTGGGTGGATTTGGCTAGTGTTTTGGGCTGGGAATTGAGGTTTCTGATTTCCAGCAGGTTAGATGTTGTATGGGCAGCTCTCTAAGCCTCTTGTGCAGTTACACAGGAAAAAACAGATGAGTCAAGTATTAACTGATGTTCTTCATCCCTCTTTGTCAGATCTTGGCATGTGACACTTAGCATTAATATGCTTGTTATAGTACATCCCTGCCCAGCACAATCTGCCCCAATTGGCCATCACAAATAGTTCCACAGTGGTCTTCAGCCAAGTGAGGTTTTGACCTAATAATTCATCCTACACTCTGCCTTGGAGCTCAGCAGTGCTGTGCTGCCTTGGACACCACCGTGCTCTCTGAAGGTCAAGCTAAGCTAGTCTGCCAGCAAGGAATAGGCATCTGGTGACCCCTTGCTTAAAGCATCAGCTTTCATTCCACGAGTGTGCAGCCAGCAGATGTGTTTAATTCAGAGCCTGAGTTTTGTGGTGGCTTGTGGGGAGAGAAGTGACCCATAACAGCTCTGCTCTGGACCACATGAGGCTTTACTGATAGACTGATGCCCAGCAGCAAACAGCAGGTCACCTCCCTGAGCACAGGGAGTAACTTACTCATGCTGCTCACTCTGTCAGACAAAGCATTGACAGACTGAAGCTCGTGAGCAATCTTCAGGAATAGCCACACAGAGTCAATTGCAACTGCCCAATGTGGACATGCTTTGCTTTTAGTCTCTAAAACCCAGAAGGCCACCATCTCCTGGCCCAAGTTTGTAGGCAGAAGATGAAAGGGGTCAAAACCAGTACAGGAGCAACTGAGACTTAAGCCCAGTCCCAAGAGCATTTTTTGGGAGTGTGGAGATGTGCTATTCTGTCCAATCCTTACATAATTTGCCTGAATGATTAAGTAGTGCAAACAGTGATGCTGGTCTTGGATGGAGGTGTCCACTAAGGACTGAGTGCAAATTCATTGTTAATTCTCCTGTTTAACTTCATTAGATATTATGTATCCTAAAATATTCATTTGACCATGTCTGTATTGAAAGATGGCTCTTTGGATTCAATGAAAGGAAAAAAGAAAAGCACAAAAAAACCAAAATCAAAACCCCAAATAACACTTTCTCCATTTTAATTAAGATCTGAGTCAGGTAGGAGAGAGTGTGCTGATCCTGTACACAAGAACTTGTCCAAAATACTGTAGATATATAACTACACTGTGCTGGTGATGTTTCTCACCTACTCTGCATGCTTTTAGGCACAGGTTTATGCTTTTTAGACATATGCTGCTGGAAGAAGGATTTCTGATCCATGTATTTGAAATGTGAAGAGAATTAGAAATGTTGCAGATGTAGTCGAGTAGGATGTCTGATCAGATATTGTTGGGGGGGGAAAAAACCACTGTGTACCTGAATTTTTTATTTTTCCTTAGAAAATACAATTCTGTCAAACTGAAAAATTCCTGAAAGCAAGCTGAGTAGTGGAATTTCACTCATTTGTATACTCCCTTTTGTGATGGAAGAAGGAATATTCTAGCAATGTCTAAATGGTTCATTTGAACACTTGAGAACTCAGTGTTTTAGTTTGCAGTTGCTTATACAATGAACCTTAAGTCAAAGTGCAAATGAAACATTCCCATGGAATATTCTGATCAAATTTTGAAAGCATTTTTCTTGGAGAACCCAAATTTTGGGGCTTAGCTTTTACTCTGAATAAATGAAACAAATAATGAAATCCTTCACATAGCATGATATCTCCCTTTGTGGCTCTGTTGCTAATAAAGTGTTGGTCAGATTTCTCCTTAAGGTAGAACAAATCTTGTAATGATTTCAGTCTGGTGGTAAAAAAAAATCACACTTTATTCTTTGAGAAGTATTTGCTTACATTTAACTCCTGTCACACACAAGTTCAGCTTTCATTAAGAAGCCTTTCTGGTATGTGGTGCCTTATCTCCCCACCAGTCACAGGGCTGTATGTCATAACTGGCAACGTCTAGAAGATTTTTGCCTCTGCTTCCTTGCTAACAGAATTTTCTCACAAACTAGACAAAGAATCATGTACCTTTTGAGCAGGGAATCATTGAATTTATTCAGCTAACAAGTGAGTAAAAAATGCAAGGACATCACCCTACTTTTAACCTGAGTTTTGCTCACCTTATTGTGATCAGAAACTGAAACAGCATTTCTTACTCCTGTATTCTGGTCCAAGGCAGTTATCTTCCAACAGTAGCTGGTTATGTCTGAGATAGAGGGGAAAAGGTTCAAGGTCTTGCATGAAAGCAAGTGTTGATTGTTCACGAGGAGTCCAGGCTTCTTGAATCCTCTTCAGGCTCAGTACTAACATGGATCAAGGACCCGAGGAAGAGTCAAGATGGCAAAATGTAGATTTTTCTTTCATACTAAGGCCTCTCTCTGAATAAAAGATTCTCCTTGGCCATGCACAAGTGTGAGTATCTTTCAAATGCCATCAGGCAGCAGTGTAGGTACAGCCATTGCAGGTCCCAAGGTCTCATCTTCTATTATTGATTACCCCTTGATGTCTGCCTGCAGAGCTAGAGACTTTATGTATTTTGGTTAATGCTGGTACTCTGGGGCAGTGAACAGGGCTGTAGGAGGCTGTCTCTCCATGTGTGTGAATCAGCTTTTCTTCCCTGTTCATTTGCAATGCAGAGGTAGACAGGCCAAGAACACTGGTTTTAGCAGCTCTGTAACACAGCCTTCAGCACAACCAAGATCCAGCTGAACTTCATGTCACCAGAAAGCCAGACACTTATTCAGGAATAGCTACCTACTCCTGAGAATGTTGTGTGGTGCCACCCACAGCCCTTGAGTTGTGGGACATGAGCACAGTGTCCTTATGTTTTGCTCTTGTTTGATGGCCATACAAGGATGGGATGGTGCTGAGCTGAATGACCCTTTCCCAGCTGTCTTGCTCCATACCAAGGCTTTGTTATTGCTGGTTGCAAGGAATCAGGTTGTACTTACAGGCTCTAAGGTTTGAGTATCCACTGTATAATTCTTGTAGTACTGTACTGAGGCAGGCTTGTATTAATACCACCTCATCTTGGAAGCCTTCAAAGCCTGTCAGTATGTCTGATAGCATTTGGCACTTAGATATGACAGTGAATGGTAATTTGCAAGTGCCTCAAGTGGACAGAAAATAGTTTTCATTATTTTTACTTGATTTAGAGTAGTGTCAAGCACCCTGTAAGAGCTTGGATAATGCTTGGGCTGTAGCATTCCCTAACAGGTGGCTGTGAGTGGTACAGCATGTCCCATCCTTGGTGCAGGTCTTGAGAGGTTGGGTTCAATTTCTGGGCTCAACATTGATCTTATAGATGACCTTGGGCAGAGGAAGCAGCTTGTTTATTGCTTGTTGCAAAATGCTTTGAGAGTTACAGATGGAAATGCTATATAGAGGGAAGGCATGACTGTTGTGTTGATGGGTGTTGGGGAAACATGGGTTACAGAACAAGTGGGTGGAACAAATAAGGAAGAGAAGCAGGAAAGTGGTGGAGAAAGTAGAAGGTATAATTACTCTGCTGCTGTGGGACCTGGGTGAGGATGTCTTGGTGCCAACATACTCATGCCCTTGGCACCAGGGCTTCTGACAAATCAGGCAGTCTACTCTTGTGGTGCCTTTCACTGCTGCTCCGTGCAGAACAAATGATGTGCTTTTCCTTTGAAGAAGCTGTAATTACAGAAGGACCCAGCAGCACTTTCCTGTGGTGGTACTGGATATATCAGCATTTCCACAAAGTCCCTTGTGGGGGATTTTCAGCTCTGCCATTAATATTAGCCACAAAGTGAGTGTGTGAGCTGCTTGCCTAAAAGTATTAAAAGGCAGTTTAAAACAAATTTTAGTAGCCATTGCCTAGAAGCAAACTTGTGCTGGTTTGATAATGTGATTTTAACCTAGTTTGGTTAGAGTATTGTTTATTTGTATATACTTGCTCATATCTGACTTGAGGATGACTTGTTTCAGCCTATTTTGACTTTAAAAAAAACAAAACAGAGGCTATGCAGGAACTCTGTCAGGGTTCCCTTTTGGTGCATAGCATCCCCTGTGCTGAACAGATCTGGTATCTACTGAGTTAAATAAAACAAGCTTTTCATCATCCAAATGAGAGGCAGTGCAGAGAACTAGTGAGTATTTGGTCAAAGTGGTTTTGAACATGCCTGCAGCTAAAATGCTGTGGATTGTGCACAGAAACTGCAGCTAAAATGCTGTGGATTGTGCACAGAAACTGCAGCTAAAATGCTGTGGGTTGTGCTCAGCCACAGCCTCATACTGAAGACAGGAGAAATACTGAGACTCCAGTTATGTTATTACTATCATGGTGTTAAAACTGAGAGGAAATATCAGAACCTTGCAGCTCAGTGTGACACAGAACAGTACAAATACCCTTTTGTTCTCTCCCATCTACTTCATTGCACTGGCTAGGCATAAGAAAACATTTATCTTCTCTTTCTGTGATTTAAAAATTACATGCATGTTTACTGAAATAAACAAAAGCTTTGAATGTCAGAGGTAGAGCTGAAGGCTTTTTCTGATGGATGATCTTCAGTATCAGGAATTCATGGTTCAAAAGGCACTTTCCTCTGGTAATGGAGTTCGAGGTGGTGTTGATATGTATGAATTTTACCATTCTGAGAAAATATGTCAGGAAGGAGGAGAGTTCTCTGGTGTGGAGATATTCCCTACATGTAAGGAATATGAAGCAATACGAGAGGCCATGTACTGTCCTCAAAGCAAGACTCCTTAAAAATCAAGTCAGATCCTGGGATGTCCACAGGATGGTGGACTGGGCACTTCACCAGATTTATTTTTGCTTTATATGCTTTGCAATCCCTTTGCTTAGTTGAGGCTTTAGAGTGGAAGTTCTGCACAAGAGCTGTCTCCACTCCTGTAGTGCAGGTGCAATGGGTTCTACTGGTGACTTTGCTCACCAATAATATTAATATTTATTACCACAGTTACTGTCATCACTTAAGTTGATTATAAAATGGAGAAGAATGTTCTAAGAGAACCTACCAGAGCCTCTTCAACTTTTAACCAAGACCCAACCTGATTTGTGGGTTTTTTGCTTCTGTTTTCTGTTTCTGAAGATGATCTAAGGTAGACAGTTAAGAAAACAGAACAGACAGCTGTATGTCTAGGAACCTTTTTTGTGGGATATGCATTCATGTTGAAAACTGCTGTGCATTAATCCACATTTAACAACTTTTTAGCCTACAGAAATGTGTTTTCCTCCTGAATGTAAGGCTTTTTCTTAGTTTAAGAGTAAAAAATGTTAAAGTCTTAAGCCAGGATGATGAATATCCATAAGAATTCTTGTACCTCCATGAGCTGGAGCCTTTCTCCTCCCCAGAAACTCCTGTAGGTGATGAGCAATGGTGTTAATGAGCAGCTGAAGGAGTGTTTTCCCACTTTTCTCTTTAATAATGTGGAAACATTGCAATGAAAATTGAAATGGCACTTGGAAACAGAGTTTGTGGAAGTGGCTTGATGGCTTGATGCTAGAACTTTTAAATTTCATAACATGGATGCTTACACTGTCATTACAACAAATATTGACAGGTTTTGAAGTGTAAAATGTAATAATGCTAGTGTCTACTAAATGTAACTAAATAGCAGAAATAATTGCATGAGTGAGCCCCCAAAGGTGGTCTGAAGGACCAGGGAGGAGGAACTTTATCCTTCTGCCTCCAGATCAGAGAGAAAAAGATGGGAGATGTGTTGAACACTTGTGACAACATTCCAGCCTTTTGACTACACCAGTCGAAGGAAGATGTTTTCCCAGGAGGCAGGAGTCTGTGCATAGCAAGCTTCTGAGAAAAGAAGCTTCTATGAATTTTATGTAGATCTTGTTTTCTGTGTGTGGAAGTCCTTTCCATCCCCATGCAAATCATCCTGGCACTTCAGCTGCATCTTGTTGGACAAAAGTGGTGGAGGGTCCCCATGGAGTTTTTCTGTAAGACTTGGACTGGGGTGCTGCTTGGTTGAGTTCACAGAACTTAATATACAGGAGGATGTTTCTGAAAATTCAGTCAGTCTTAACATTTTAGTTATAATTGAATAATATTGCTGACTGGTTAGACACTCAACCCATTCCATATTTAATACTTTCAGAATTAATAACTGGTTCAGCCTGGGACATGATGAATGTCCATGTCAAAGTCTAATCATATCTGGCTTTTGTTCCAGCATATTCCAGAGACAAAACATTCTTTTATGACTCTCCTAGTCTATGCATTTTTAAAAACAGAGAATAAAAAGTCTTGGCAGTAATCCAGTCACTAGAATAATATTCATTCCAGGAATATTTTTAAGGCCACTGCTTGCTGTTCATCCTCCTGATATTCTTCACTTTCTTGTTCTTCTCTTTACAATTGAGACATTTCTTTAGTTATTTAAAAACTATATGTGCCTTCAGCTTGTTCTAGTAAGAAGACCTACATTCTAATGATAAAAGCTATTTACCTGTATTTATTCACAAGCCATTGCAGTTCTTTAAACTTCACAAAGCAAGGTTGAAGTAGGCTGTAACATCAGAATATGATTATGTATTTCAATCTTCACACCTTATGAAATACTCAGATGAGTTACTGCTACTTGCATTTCTATACAGAAATGTGGAGAGCTCTAGGAATGACAAAGGATCACATTTTTCTGATGTTGCTGAAGCCTGATGAACTAGGCTGCATCAAAAGAAGAGTGGCCAGCAGGTCAAGAGAGGTGATTCTCTCCCTTTACTTAGCTCTCTTGAGACCCCATCTGGAGTACTGTGTCCAGTTCTGGAGTCCCCAACATAAGAAGGACATGGAGCTCCTGGAGAAAGTCCAGAGGAGGCCACGAAGATGATCCGGGGGCTGGAGCACCTCTCCTACGAAGACAGGCTGAGAGAGTTGGGGTTGTTTAGCCTGCAGAAGTGAAGGCTCTGGGGAGACCTCATGGCTACCTTCAGGGGGCCTACAGGAAAGCTGGGGACCAGCTTTTTACAAAGGCTTGGTGTGAGAGGACAAGGGGTAATGGATCAAAACTGGAAGAGGAGAGATTTAGGTTAGACATTAGGAAGAAATTCTTTAGTGTGAGGATGGTGAGACACTGGAACAGCTTGCTCAGAGAAGTTGTGGAAGCCCCATCCCTGGAAGTGTTCAAGGGCAGGTTGGGTGGGGCTTGGAGCAACCTGGTCTGGTGGGAGGTGTCCCTGCCCATGCAGAGGGGTTTGAACTAGATGATCTTTAAGGTCCCTTCCAACCCAAACCATTCTATGATTCTAGGAAATGTAACACCAAGCTATGAGAGCAGCTGCAGAGTAAGGTACCCTGGAAGGTCTCAGAAATAAGTTAAAGGTAATATGTGCACTCATGCCAGACATGCCCAGTATTCAGGACGTGGAGAATCTGGCCTGTGGCAAAAGAGGAGTCCAAAAGAATCCATCTAATTTGAAGATATTAGGCTTTACAAAGATAAACCCATACAATAACTTTCAGTCATAAAATTAATGACATTTGAATAACAATGCTTGGAAAAAGAGTTTGGCCTTCACAAAATGTGCACTTCTTGAAGTTGTTTCAATTATTGATTGCTGGATTATGGCATTTGCAATAACTTAGAAATCTTGCAATGTTTTAAAGTAGCCTTTTCATTTTCATACAGAGATTGCAGAGGTGCTTGCTCAGCAGGATGTGAAGATGAATTCTGCATCCAAACATATAAATAACTGACTAGACTTTCAGCTTTTCCATCACAACAATTGCTTCAATTGCCACCCTTCTATGGAAAAAGGTTTTTTGACGTCTGGTTTTATAGAGACAAAAATACCTTGGACTTCATTGGTGTTTGGAATGTCTTTGTGTAAGAAAGAAACCTTAATATTAAGGCTGTCATATACAAAGTGGCAGGGATCAAATACTTGTACCTCTTTTGACACTGAATAACACTTTGTTCATGGAACAATTTCAAGGTGTCACCTTGTAAACTTGTGGGTTATTTTAGGGCAGAAAGGCTCAATATGATCATCTAGCACTGCTTTGTGGGCCATAGAAATTTAGCCATCCTTTTGGATGTAAGCCCAAAACCAAGTCTGTTTGATGTTTCAGTGCTCCTACTCTCTTCAAGTGATTTTTCTTGTCATAAAAAATAATGGCTTCATTTTACAATTATATCCAGTCCAAAGACAATTCTGATTTTGTAATCGATGCATTCAAACGGGGAAAAAATAGGAAGTGCAGTGACTAATTTTGATCTTTGAACACCTTATCTAGGTCTGGAAAGGGATAGATTTTCTCATCACTGGTAGGATTCAAGTCAAGATTTGGTATCGTTTCAGCTCAGTAAGAAGGCACAAGTGCAGATAGTGGACTAACAGGGCAGTTCTGTGACATGGGTTATGGAGGAGGATCTGACTAGATGCACAAATGGTCCCTCCTGCCTTCATGCCTACTTCATGCATGTTAACTGTGGTTTACAGTAAATGTGTGCAGTGAAAATTACCAACATAATGGAACAGGCTGCAACTTTGCTGTATTTCTATTTTTCCACATCTGAACAAAACATCAGACCTATGTAACATGATACAGCCTGTTACAAATGATACTACCTCTGCTCTTCGAAGAAAATTTTCCCTGTGTCTCTAATTGTGAAGGAAAAAGGGGAAAGTCTTGTAACAGCTTCTGCATTTGTAGTAATTAAGAGTTAAGGTCTGTGATTGGTACAAGAGGAGTGTTGATACTTCTGTGCAAAAATGATGGGTTCCCTTTCCAGCTCCTGCCTATTTGCTAGCTGGCTAGCTAAAACAAATAACACTGCATGCTAAATATAAGTGGCTAGATCCTACTGTGGATCCATCTGCAAACATACCACGTGCCAGTTGCTCTAGGTAGGGTATCTTGGCATGGACATCTGTTTACAGGGAAAGCCTTTTTTTTTTTTCACTGCCCTAATTGTTTCCATGTATTTCAGACTTGGGTTTCTCCTATTTCATGGACATGAGAGCAATTAGCCAAGAACTTACAAGCTCAGCAGAGTTAGGGGAGTAGTTTATAAACAAATCAAGGTTGCTCACAAGGCTTGTTTTCTTAGATCCGGTGAAATGGTAAATAGAGTCATCTCTCAATTAGTCTGACCAGGGAGGGGGAGATGGGATAACCTGGATAAAGAAAACACAGATACTACAAAACACATGTAAGTAAGTCAATAAGATTTTGTGATAAAGGCAGAAAATAGACAAGGTTTATGATGCTTTTGGCTTAGATTCATGGGTGCTATTGAGCTCCTGAGCTGGGAAGTCTACACAGTGTGCTGTGATGTACCTTAGCCCGAGTCTACCATGTGTGGCATAAACATCACCCTGGTTCCACAGCCCTAAGAAATCCTGTTTCTCTGTGGGGACTGATCAGGCACACGGCTGTGAGCAAGGGCAGTGCAGCTCCTGAGCTGGGTCAGCCTTGGCTGGCCTCTGCACTGACATCATCAGGGCCTATTTGCTATAGGGTGGGAGTGGAGGTTTAGGTTGGATATTAGGAAGTACTTCCTCACAGAGAGGGTGGTTAGACATTGGAATAGACTTCCCAGGGAAGTGGTGGAGGCACCATCCCTGGATGTGTTCAAGGAAAGGCTGGATGTGGCACTTAGTGCCATAGTCTAGATGGTGTGGTGGTGTTGGTCACAGGCTGGACTTGATGATCTTAAAGGTCTTTTCCAGCCTTGGTAGTTCTGTGTGATTCTGTGATTCTGGGTGCAGCCCCCTCTGTGGTTATGGCCTAGCTGATCTCCTGCACAAGCACCCTGTCCCGTGGGTGGCAGAGCTCACTATGTACAAGGCCTTCCCAGGATCTAGTTTGAGTAGATATTAATGTATCTGCTCTTTGCATTGTTATTGCTCTTCCATACTTTAATGAAATAGCTTCTATCTGCTGTTGCAATATTATCTACTTGCCAATACTTGAACTGTCATTTCCATACACTTCTCTAAATGCACTGCGTCAAAATTCAGCCTGACTTACACCCATGGGCTTTTCTGAGCTCTGAGAAGAACACGGTGGAAAGTATCTCACAAAAAGTTAACTTGTAAATTATAACACAAGCAGACCTACTGTACTATGTGGTATCTTAAAAGCTGCTGACCCTGGGTTGTTCTGTGTGCTAGTAAATTGAAGTGTACTAGTAAACTAAATGCCTAAAACCATAGCATGTGTGTATATAGCAAAACAAAAAAAAAGATATATGCTTTTAAGGAGTTGCTGTTGTACAGATTAAGTACCCTGTAGCACTTGCTTTCAGAATTAGTATTTACTAGCACATCAGATTTGGAACATGTCAATATTATTGACTATTCCTGAGCACTTAAATACCCACTACAAGATCAAATTCTGTGTTACCACATTTCATTCCTCTGGTGCAACTTGTGTTCTCAGCTGTCTAAAACTGTGCAAGGTAAATGCAATTAAGTATGCTGAATTTTTTCCCATGGAGCCCCAAGAGTTAGAGCCCTCTATTCTGAGGGAGCAATAATATCTCAAGGTATTTTTTCAAAATCTGAGGGCTTATGTTGGACAAGTCTTTTTCTGCTGTTAATGGATACCAGTTGGCCAAGCAATGCTGGGAGTGATGGTAAGGGTGTATGTGCAGGTGTTGCATGCAGTTGTAAAGCAACCTGGGCCTTTGTGGTTCCCAGGATGTTATGGATGGGAGCCTGTCTCTAAATCTGGTTACACCACAGGGCTGCTATCCAGCATCCTCATCCTGAGCAGCAGCAAGGTTTATGCAGGTTACTCCACAGAAATCCACTGGGCTTCAAGGATGTGCATGTTGTGAGCAAAGCTTGGAGAATGAGGTCTCGGGTAGGCAATAGGCAAATATCCATGTACAGCTGCTCTCTTGGTGAAGTTTATTGCACTGATGGTGAAAGTTTTAGGAATCAAGCCCTTGTCTATTTTGTCACTGTCAAATCTGGGGAGGACAATGCTGATAAGCATCCACTTTGTAAGTGTCTAAGGAGTTGTTTTTTTAAGAAGAGCCAGGTACATGTATACTTGTTGTCTCCTTAGCACAGAGCCTCTCCAGCACTCTAACCCTATACTTTAGTCACTACTGACAGGTAGAGGGCAAATTTGCATAATGAACTGTTTAAATATTCAGTTTTATCAAGGCTTCAAGGCACTATTTGTCCTCCGCATCTTCAATAGCTAGTGACCCTATCTAAATCAACATCATTTGTCAAATCAGATTAGGCTTGTTGTTAATTTCAGACAGTGATGTTCATCATTTTGATGCTTTCAAACAACTCTGAGGTAAATCCCTGTGACATAATGCTGCTCAGATATGCTAAATGAGTCACTTGTTCAATGCTGCAATTGTCAGAAAAATATGAAACTTAGCTCTAAGGTAAATATTGTTGGGTCACTTGAAATGTATGCAAATTTGACATTTCTCTGCTGATTAGCATATCTACACATCAAAGTTTTCTATATATCACATCAGATATTTTTGATTCAGGAGAGTTAAGGTCAGTGGCACTTGGCATACTCTTTACTTTGCATCAGACAAGATGAGAAATGAAAATCTTCTCAGGGAAACTTTCCAGCTCAAACCTCACTTTGCTGAAACAAGAACATTGCAAAGGACCAGGGGAAAATAGCAGAGGCTCCTGTTTTTCCTAATAAAGGAACATAAAGAGATTATTCATTTAACTAATGAATTCCAAAGGAAAAAATAAAAAAGGAATTGGTTAGGTATTTGGGTGCAGAGACTAAAGAGCTTCTCTTAATCTCTGCAATGAATTTGCTTATGCAACGTATGCATCCACATAGAGATGCTTGTTTTTGAAATGAGTCTTTTTTTAAATGAAAAAAAAAAAAAAACAGAGGTCTGTCATGTTCTTTTAAAAGTTGGGTTTTGTTTTGTAGCTCAAGTGTGTCAGAGGGAGTTGTGCACTGTCCTGCCACAGATCTATCTGCCCATGATGGAGCAGTGCAGTTCATAAGTTCATTAGCCCAGTGTTTGCTTCCATCGATCCTAATATAATTGGCCACAGAGTTTAACTGTTCACACATTTTACACATCAGGCCTTTACAGATAGATCATCAATAAATTGGTTGTGGATTCAGGTCTCTAAAACTCTATGAAAATCTGTTGTGTTCAATGACAGATGGGGGGGCTTGGTTTGCACGGTCCTAGGCTGCCATGTACATCATCAGGGGAAGGATGATGAAGTCCTGATCCCTGAGCAGATCTGTGTCAGTGAGGGTAGGAAGGTACACAGCAAGCAGAGAGTAGGCACTAAAAATCCCAGAGAGCATCTTGCTGGAGAATAAACTCCATGCACAAGTGCAGTGGCTTTCTTTTCTGCTGTGATGGAGTAACTTGGTCGTGTAGGGTTTTTTCTTTCGACAAGAATGCAAGTATCTCAACTGCAGCATCCAGTGAATGTCAGCAAAAATTTGTTTTAAAAATAAACATTTTTGGAATTATTGGAGCAGAAAGATGTGTCAGACACCACTAACATATGTTTATTTTTCTTATTGTCTCCTGTAGCTGAAACATGGCCAAATTCTGTTTCCTTCTCCTTTACACTGTGTGTGTGTGTAGGAACATAGAGAGGAAAGTTTTATACCTACTCTGCGTGGAGACCTACATCCCACATTCTAGAAGTGACTGAATGGACTTCTTAGACTCCAGAAAATAAGGCACAGAAATGCTGATTAATCCATTATTACTGCAGGGCATATAGCACCACTCAACCACATTAGTAGCTGATGTTTGATAAATCAATAATAGCTTTTATCTTCTAAGTAAAAGATATTTTATTCTCTTCCACCTTTCCCGTGATGGGTGATATAAAACCAGGAACTGCACTCACATTCTTAAGGCAAGATTTTAAAACTATTTTGGTGTAAGATTCACATTTGCAAGCTGCCCATGCTTCCCATATTGGCAATGATTTTGACAAATGTAAAAAGTCACTAATATTTTGACACTTTCACTGCCCAACTATGATACCAGCTGGCTGTGAATTCAGTTATTCATTGTTCTGCTGTATTTTAAAGACTGGTCCAGAGCCAATGTACTGGACCAGCTCCATTCATTCATTTTCAAGATTGAAGTTTCAGCTCACTGTAGTGGCCATTTTTCAAATAGATCTGGAAACCTCTTCCAATTTAACAGGATCATACACAACAGAAAAAGTCAAGTGTGCATGTAGATGTAAAGCTGTTCAAGGGAAAGAATATATAGATTTCAGCATGAATCAACCTACTCTTCACAGGATTTCAATCTCATTCTTTTTAAAGGCATGTCCAGTGTTTTCTTCACGGTAAAGCAAGCAAAAAAAAAAAATCTTTATAATAGTAAGGTGGATTTAAAAGAAAAATAACTAGGGATAACTGGTCTGAACTCTTAAAATGAGAAATCACTACACTGGACCTATGCTGCCTGAGATGTATAGGAACTCAATCATTATTTTAAATAAACTAAAAAGAAACTTACACATTTCTGGCTCCAGGTAGGCAAATACAACTTTAAAATGGGCTGTGATGGAGCTCTCAGAAATCCTTAGTGCACCTGCAGTGCAGCCCAGAAGTACAGGACCCTTCCTCAGGCCAGTCATTTCCCATCTGAGCATCCTGGAGAGCAGCTATATAGTTCTAAGTTAGCAGGTCCTTTTGAAGTGCCCTCTTTTAACAAATATAACATGTGCTTACTTAGTAAGTCTTCTTTATTGTGCCTGCTAACGTTTTACACTATTTTCCAAAGCCAGTAACAATATTCATCCCTCTGGCTTGTAACTCACTGATTAAAAAACAGATTGCCAGCAGTCATCTGCTATTGTCTGGCTTCTTAAATTCTGTTTCTGGTTTAATTTACTTGATTGTCCCATGCACTATTCATGAGTTCCATAATATTCCAAACTTTAATTTCAACAGATTAATTCTTACTAATTATTCAACATATGAACCTGCACATGAGAATTGTACTGTATGCAGCATCCTGAGGCACAGAATGCAATGTCGAGTCGTTTTCTGATTTCAAGTGGAAAACAAACTAATTATGTGGAAATATGATAATATATTGTGCTGCAGGGACCAGCCCTTTGTCTGTTTAGAAATGTTTACTTATGATGGGCTCTCTGTGTTATTTCTTCCAGGAGGAGCTGCCCTTTCTTAATGCATAAACATTATTGACTGGTCCATGATTCTTTACTTCAAGAAAGCTGATTTACATAATTTTATATTACTTCCGTCTGGTGGAAACAAACAAGACATCTCAGGAAAGTAATAATTGAGCTAGCTGTAGCAATCTTCTGGAGAGATAAGACACGGAAGTCCTTGGAAATGAAGGATCACCTATTTCTCTTTTATCTCTCCTTTTTTTTGGAAGCTGTCACGTAGCTTTACCTCTGTGCTGTTTGATTTGATGTGTCTCAGCATCCAGCACTTCAGCACAGCAGGGGGTGTGAATCAACCATCACAAAATTCAAGTCAGAACTTGCTCTCTCTGTTTTCTGTCAAGGTACCCCAGTCGAGGCTAAGTGGGTAACATAGGTGCTGTGAAATATCAGGAAACTGGGTCATTCCTTGTTTGGGAGCAGCGTGGTGAAGTCCTGTTGTGGTGGGTGAAGCTGTCAGCAGTCTGGCTTGTGGTCTCAGGCTCACCAGGCTAGAAGCTGCGGCCACACAGCAAGACTTCACTGTAACAGTGCTTGGCTGGAAAAGACATGGTTTAGTCAAATATGGGAGGTGAGGGGGAGGGGAAATAAGCCTCCCTCCCAGTACTTTTTTGCTTCCCATGCCATGTGAAATGTGATATGTGCTACAAGCTGAAAGGTTGAAATATGTTTTCTGAAATTAATCACCAGAGAAAACGATAGAAATAAAATAAAGGAATCAAGTTTCTTCAGGGATCCTGATCAGTAGTGGCATTATGTAGCAAGCCAAGGCTCTATGAAAACAAACACCAGCAATGATGGAAGATAAAATCTGGTCCCTAGAACTACATTTGAATAGACCTTAGGTGATACAACATATTTTAGCATGTATCATAATACTTTCAACCCCCTATAAAGCTAGCTCTCAAATAACGGGAGTATTTGATTTTCCATCCTTCCATCTTCCACAATAATTTGTAGATTATGAACTTTACAGAAGGAAAACGTTCTACTATTTACCCCACTTACTTTTTGCTTTATGATGGCAAAATAGTTTGCAAATTGTCTGCTTTCTGGTTAAGCTGTGTTTTTTGCTGTTATTTATGCTGTGCCTTGCCTAAAGATCATAAGGAATGATCAGAAACACATGTAAGTAATTCAGAAAAATTCCTGTCCTAAACCTTCCTATTCTAGGATCCAAATTTCAAGATGCCTATCATCCATTTAGCCATTTTTCTCTAATAACTCTAATAGAAGTTTGTGATTACATTATCCCTGTCTTAAAGTGGAAAAACTGAGTCACTCCTGTGACCTGAAGTTATTTCACTCATCTCCAAAATAAAGTCTTCTCTCCTTTGTGCTGCCTTAGCATCTAAGTCCCCTCATGCTCTGCATCCACCTGTCCTGACCCTCCTGCTCTTAACTGATTGAGAGGAGGGATGGAAAGCAGAACTATCTTAAGAGTAATCCCTTCATTTGTTCCAGCCACTGATTTTTCCAGACTTTTCCTGCCACAAAGGAAAATGAGGGAATCTATTTTTCACAATGAAAATGTTCCCAGAGAGACTAGGAGCTCAAGAAGGATAAGCAAATTCAAAGAGGTAGCACAGATGGGAAATCTTAATATTAATTTTAGATATTGCATTCAGGTTTTATATTAATCTTAAAAGTACTCTCTTAAAAGACTCTGGTATAAACTTCATGGTATCAGTTAAAGATGGTTTTGTTCATACTTAGTGAAGTGACCAGGGAATGGGGAGAAATATGGAGCTATATGGATATGATGGTTATTTTTCTCATGTGGGCTCAGATTTGAAAAGTGATTTGCTCCTTTGTTTGGAAATAAAGACCATGAAAAACTTCCTTGGGAAATGGCTGTAGAGCATCTCATAATAGGACTTAAATAACTGAAATGTAAATATGATTGTAACCCAGCAAACTGTGTTTTCTCTCTGCTGCAGCAGGGCTTAGCACGTTGGAAAGGCAACACAAGGGAACGGGAGAAAGGAGGTTTCCCCAGTCCCAGGTGTGCTATGGCTCCTGCTGCAGCCTGCAGTGGTACTGCTGGCTCTAGGCTGGGATCTCCTCTGATCTCCAGCTCAGCAGTGTCAGATCAGGTCAGTCCTTGGCAGAGGGATGTTCCTGGGAAAAAAAAAATGGAGATGTTTTCAAAAACGAGATGTGACTGAGGGTAGTTAGCTGAGGCTGGATCAGGGCCCCTGGCCAGGGAAGAGTTTCTGCCACCTCTAGCTTGACTCCTGCAACCAAACCACTTTACAGGTTGGGACTGGTGTGATGAAATGCCTTGAGCAGGACTAGGTAAGAAGATCTCTAGCAGTGCAAGAAGACAAAACTATCTTACATGTCCTGAGCTACTGCTCTGAAAAGGGCAGTCATCTGATTTGTGTGTTTTGCGTCCTTTCAATTCCGCTTTCCTAGAATCAATTTTTATTTTTATTTTTTCACCACTGTGACTGTATAAGAGTATAAAATGAAAAAGGGAGGATATTGTCCTGCTTGCCTGGAGAGCTGGGAGTGCTCTGGGCTGGCTGATGTGGTTGCCTGGGCAGTGTTAATGTAGGAGATGCAGGACTGGGTAGAGGTGGGAGGACTGCTGCTGCACAGACTGAAGTCTGTGCCTGACTGAGGTGCCACCATCCCCTTCCCCACCTTAGCATGGTTGAAGCACTGAGCTGAGAGCAGCCTCTTGCCCTTACAGATGCATTACAGAATCCCACCAAGATACCTGCAGATGATGAGGTGTGGGGTGCTCATACATGTGCCATCAGTTAATGCCTCTGCACTGGCATGGAGCAACTTGTTAATTCCTGGCATCTCTGAGCACGTGGCTGAGTTGATTAAATTTTGATGCCTTCTACAGGGGCTGTGGAAGGCATCAGGGAAATTTGCTCTCTGCTGCTCTGACCTACCTTGAGTCTCAGATGTTCCCTGTTTCAGACATGAGCATTTTGGCTGGGATTTGTAGTAGCCTCAGGTGGTTTTGCTCAAAAAGTAGAGAGGCAAGATACATCCTTCTTCCTGGGTAAAGGGAGCTCTTTCAGTCCCCGCCTCCAGTCACATCCAGACTCCCTCTTTTTTTTTTTTTTTCCCCCTTCCTTTCTATTTGTGTATCTCTTCATGGAAGGACAGGTTCCCCCTCTTGGTCCACTTTTTCCAGGTGGTTCTCTACAGATTTACTTTCCATCTCGTTGACTTGTACTCTACTGTCTTCACTATAATCTGATCCCTGCTGGCAAGATGGGGCTCGCAGGACATGTTCTAAATAGGTCAAGCTCCTGCTCCACTGAGGATGGTCATAACTAATCCATAGAAATCCTAAGGAAGCTAAAAAGTGGTCAGTCAGCCAGGTCATCTGAATGGGGCCATGTCTTGCACCTGTGTAGTTTCTGATGCACCCACCAGCTCTTGCAGGACACATCCACACCCTCTGGCCAGAATTTATGGACATCATTTAGCCTGGCTGCACTATCAGAAATTGCCATAAATAAGGGCTGAGCATCCTCAGATTTACCATATACATTTCTTGTGGTGTCTCTGCAGTGAGTTAGCTGGTGTCTCCCATAATGGATTTTAGTGGAAAGAAGCCTGCCATGATTAGTATCTTAAATTGTATTGGCCAAAAATGCCAACAGCATCCTGGCTTTTATGAGCAATAGTGTGACCAGCAGGACTAGGGCAGTGGTTGTCCTCCTGTGCTTAGCACTGGTGAGGCTGCATCTCGAATCCTGGGGTCAGTTTTGGGCCCTTCACTGCAAGAAGAACATTGAGATACTGGAGTGTGTCCAGGGAAGAGCAATGGAGCTGGAGGAAGGTTCTGGAGCACAAGTCTTATGAGGAGTGGCTGAGGGAACTGGGGGTGGATTTATGTTATGGTTGGACTTGATGATCTTCCAGGTCTTTTCCAACCAGGTTGATTTTGTGATTCTGTGTTCAGCCTGGAGAAAAGGAGGCTGAGGGGAGACCTCCTCACTCTCTATAACTACCTGAAAGGAAGTTGTAGCGAGGTGGGGGTTGGTCTGTTCTCCCAAGTTACAGTAATAGAATGAAGGAAGTGGCCTCAAAGTTGTGCCAGGGGAGGTTTAGATTGAAAATTAGGAAAAATTTATTCACTGAAAGGGTTTTCAAGCATTGGAACAGGCTGCCTGGGGAAGTGGTGCAGTCACCATCCCTGGAAATATTTAATAAATGTGTAGATACATGGCACTTAGGGACATGGGTTAGTGGTGGCCTTGGCAGTGCTGGGTTAACAGTTGGACTCGATCTTAAAGGTCTTTTCCAACAAAAATTATTCTATGACTCCATGTATGCTGAGAGACTTTTGTTGAGGGAGTGACTGATCCAAATCCTGTTGAAATAAAGGCAAAGAATAGCCTTGTCTCCAGTGGGCTTTGGATCAGGCCCAGATTAATGATCAAAATATACTGGGGTTTTTTCATAATTTTGAGAATGGCTTTTTCTTTTTTGCAACAAACCATAGCTAAGGGGAGTGGGGAAGAAAGGAGGGCAAGAAGAACCACAGAAACTGTGCTAACGGAATTTAAAATGAAAAATGCATTAAAAATTTAGTATGTGAGCAAAACCAGACTCCTTTGCTCTCAAAGGGTGAAAGGGAGGAAAAATTATTATTTTAATATACACCAGGCAAGGACAAGCACAAATCTGACCACGTCTGAGAACAGCAGAGAGCCACAGCCTTGGCTTACATTGAGAAGTCCTGGCAAATATCTCTGTTTAAAAGAAGGAGTGAGAGAAGGAAAGAGCCAGATCTGCCACATAAGCTCCTACGTGTTTGCACAAAGCTGTACCACACTCAGCTTTGGAGATTTTTTTGCCTGATTTGAATGCATAGGTGTGAGAATAGGAAATGCCATATTTACATTTACTCCTTATGGTACTCGGGGGTCTTTTAAAGAGTTCAGGGAATTAGCAGAAACAGTTACACAAGTTGTGTGTCATTCTTGCCAAGGCAACCTGATAACTAAGAATTGTACCCTGTAAGTGATGTAAATCTAACAGCACTGGGATGGGCCAGTAGCTACAAGAGCTTTAGTGGGGAAAGAATTTTCTCCCGTGAGCAGAGTGACTTTGGGTTGGCTCCATCTGCAGGGAATCCTGGCCATACAAAGATTCTCAGTGAGATTCTTTTGTGTCCCACTTGTGTCACTAGTCCACCTGTGAGCATCACCTTGCACATTGATATGTTGCAGAGTGGTGGTCAGACATCTTCCCTCTTTCCATATCTTTTGAGTTTTTCTCATGGGCTACACTTGAATTGCCCATGAGACTGTTTTTTTTTTCATGGGGAAATGTTTTCTTCTAGGGGCTAAGAGGCAAACCAAGAGGAAGTCTGATTGTGCCTTTCAGGACTCTCTGTACTGAGTGAGTTTGGTTTTGGAACTGGATGTGCACATAAACAGTGTCTGTATGGAAACCTCTGGAAAGAGTATTACTGTGGAGTCTCTTAGAGGAAACAGCTCTTCCCTGGGTGATTTTTCCTGCTGAAAGCTGCTGTGCAATCAAGAAGGAGACATGTCCGTGAAAGAGGGAAGATGCAAATATGCAAGTCTAGGCCATCCACATTAAACACCCAAGAGGGGGAAACAAACCCCCTCATTTTCTTGCAGGAGTAGACATGAGTAAGAGATGTCAGTGCAGTTATGACATCTGTTTACATGGGTATTTTATGCACCTGTTCACTAGGCAATAACAAATGCTTACCATGGTGGTAGCTGTATCACACGGTACATATGCTGCTTCTGACATACATAACACCTCTTTAAGGAAACACATGGCCCCATATGTCATGAGAACTTGTTTACATTCTACAATACAGTAATGAAAAATATGTTTCATAATAAATGTTTTCATCATTTTTGTGTTTAAGGAAAGAATGGGAGTTTTATGCCCTAGCTGTCAAGCTGAGTGTCCTCCCTCATTGTTCTCATAAAGAGATGTGTGGCTGTGGACTAAACTTCTGACAAGCTTTCAAGGTTCAGAGAAGTTCAGGTCTCAACTGGTCAGTTTTAAGGGCCAATGTCGATGAAAACAGTAAAATAAAATTTAAAAAGTTAGATTGCAACATGTATTTGGGTGCAAAGCAGAGTATATCTGTTTGACATGCTATCAAATGCCCAATTTCTGGTCACGTTGACAAGAGCAAATATCATGTATTGCCCGTGTGGAGCTCTTGAGATACTAAAGTCACCACAGGAAGGGTGTCCCAACTGCTTTGCACCCCCATCTTTTAGTTCAGTCACCCTGGAACCAAGAAAATGAATCATATTACTTCATATTCATCAAACAAAGCAGGTTCCTGCTTGATGGTTGCCTACTCCAACCTTCTGAGAAATTAATTTGAATATATTTTGAGCTTGGATATGGTTTGGTTGAGGTGATTCACATTTTTGCTGCCACTTTAAGGCTTTTCCATTCTAGTTGTTGTTCTGTTTTCAGTTGTCAGTGTTTCCACCAGGAAGACTTTTCACACACAGGAGTCTGTCCTCAGTTCAGTCCTCACTGCTGAGGCAAGACTTTGACCTACAATTAAACTAACAGCACTGTGAAAGCTCAGAAAAAGAAGCTGTTATTTCCTATGAAGACAGATCCAAGGGTAAATAATTCTTATTACAGGGAATTTTTTTCTTGATATTTACCCTAACTGGCACTTTCTGGGTTGTATTTTTGTGGAGTTAGTTAACAAGAGTGAAAATCAGACACTAATTTGTAAGGGTGATCCACCCATTTATAGACAAAACTGAAGTGTGAGTGTTAAGAGATATGTGGGCAAACAACTTGTATTATTTTGATGTAAAGAATGATACATTGGTATATTCTTCAAATGCATTTTTTCTCTGGGTAGTCATTCTGCATCACAGTATTCACCACTATTTTGGGAGTTCACTTGATATAAAAAAATGGATTAATAGATAATTTATTCCAAAATATATAGCCTAAGCATGTCAGTTCTTTTTGTACATAGGTTTAGTGTTAATAACAAAGAACTTTCATGAGTTTCACAGCGTGCCCACCCCAAACACTTGTATTATGTTTAATCACCTCTACCTCATCTATCACATGTATATTACAAAAAAAAAGGGGGGCATTTTAATTTATTTTAAACTACCTGCCTGATAGCTTCTTTAGGTGCCTTTAACTGCAGTCTTGTGAGGAATACAAACAGTGTGTGGCTGTTTTTTCTTTATTTTGCATTGATTTAGATTTTATACAGTGCAGTATTTATTCCTCTACCTTGGTCTCCTTTCCAGACTGGAAAGTCCTTGTCTGTTTTGGCCAAGCTTGAACAAATGGACTAGCTCTATGAGATCTGACAAACAGGGTCCATGGAGCACTTCAAAACCTTCTTCTGAAGTGTGTCAATGGTGACATGACAATACAACTACAAAATTAGATTAAGCTGCACTTTTAGTGACATTTTCTGGCTTATACTTTTTCAGTGTTAGCTTCTGAATTCCCTGGGGCTTGTGCAATATCTTAGGGCATAAAGGTACTCTTGCCCAAATGTAGTTGTGGATAAAGATACACATTGTGAGTACTCTGTGAGCTGGGTATGTGCTTTCATGGTTTTGGTTTCAAGCCTGCTGCTCCAGTGGTCTACCACACTAAAATAGTGGTGCTGAAATAACCCCTTTTGCAGAAAGGCTGATGCTCCCAGGACAGCACAGAGCATCTCTGACCTTCAGCATCTGCAGGGTAAAATTTAATCCTCTTCTTGACTCTGAGACAACTTCACAGTAAAAAGTTAAAATGAGACACTTCCCAGCATGGGCTGACAAGGCTTTAACAGTGCTCAGTTTCATTTATAAATAATTCCTCTTTCTTAAAAGTGTCCCTTTAACACACAAAAGCAGAAGTTTTTTGTTCTTAGGATAAATTCTCAGCTGATGGAATCATACATAAGATCCTGTTTCTTCCCATACAGAGGCTTGATTTTCATCCCACAAATACATATATATATAGTGAGAATATATATATATTTATAAATATATAAATATATTTGTAGTTTATTACACCCAAGACACCTTTTGAATTTATAATTGTACATGGAATAGAAGGGATAGCAAATCTTGTTTGACTTAGAATTCTGAGTAGTCATTTCTTACTTTTGAATACATTTCCTCCATTTTTTTCATTTTATTCATTACTTCTACATAAATAGAGCAAATTTGAAAACATTTCAGACACATTTAATGTTGACCCTTCATCCATTTATTTCTGATGTCCTTTAGAAAATGATGATGTTTTCAGCTTTAACTGTGTTAGACTGCACAAGTACCCTTTAAAATACTGGTTGTAATCCTGTTTTCAGGCTTTTGTAGATTAAATAGGCTACTGAAATTTGTAGTGAGATCTTGCCTATTAACTTCTCCTATAAACTCTACTGAACTGCACTATTGCTCATGTACTTAGGTGTTTCAGAGTGCTGACAAGCTTCATGAATGGGAGAATGGCATCATTTGAAAAAGAAAATAACTTGAATTCCCAAAGGAAGAACAGTTTCCCAGCATTTTTAAGGCAGCACACGATGTTCCATGAGTCTGAAGCCAGCCTTTTTTTGACTTATTTTCAAGTCAAGAAACAATATGATCAGAACCAACAGAAACTTGGCACGATAATTAAATAATCGTTTTTCTTCCAATGTCTGATCAAACTGTAAAGAGTAAGATCACAAAGATGAGACAAATTTTATTTTGCAGTCATACACGGTGAGCAGTCTCTGAGAAATATCATCTCCTCACTGCAGGGAACCAGTGCTCACTAATAGCAGAGCCAAGCAAAATTTCTGAAAATTGTTATTGTAATGTTTACATAATGAGATCATCTTTTTTTTCCCCCCTTATGAAGTACAGGTGCAAAACCTAAACACTGGGCTCCCAGAAGTGCAACTTTCCAGCCATTTCTTAAGAAGTCCTTGCAAACTTAACCAGCCAACTATTAATGGCCTATGGACAACCTCAGTAAACCTATTTTTTTTTGTCTCCTGCAACCCTACCCATGCAAAAAACCCCTGACAACTCCAAATGTTTCTGCTCTTTAATTTTCTTTCTCTCTGTTTTATTTCTTCACTCAGGTTTTGTTTCTTGAGGACCAGTCAACTTACAGAAGAGCATCTGCTGGACCCTGAGTAGGGAAGCAGACGTGTGGAAGCCTTGCAAAGATAAAAACCAGGAGTGGGTTGGACCCCAGATGGTGAGTGTGTGCTCTGAACAAGGAGTCTCTTTCTCCTTCAAAAGAAGGGAGGTAGCACCCTCTAGCACTGAGCCTTTGCTACCACTCCAATGGCAGGCACTGCCAAACATAAATCAGAGCAATAACAGCCTCTGCTGGGGATTCAGACCCACATTTTCCTGCATGGAAGATAAAATCTTTTCTGGTTCTTAATTCAATCACATACCCAACTGGCAATCTTGCATATCAAAATGGGAATCCTGGGAGGCTGCTGGAATATGCAGATCAACAGAAGCTAATTAGCATTTACTTGCAGCCATCCTTAACTGATTGGCAGCACAGCTGTGGGGACCAAGCAGAACATGCTGAGTTGCATATTTGTATGGCCACCTGCCATTTGGTGGGATCCAAAATAGTGTAAACTACCACTTCACAATAACTCAGTGACCTTAGTTTTGAAGTAATATTGAATAGACATATTTGGCTAAGTGTATAATTAGTGCTTATTTCACCTGACATGCAGTTCAACAATAGGCTGTGCAGCCATACCTTCTTAATTTGACATGTTGATGTCTTAATTGAGATTGACAACTTGTTAGAGAGGTGCTGTGTTTCCAACTCAGGCTGAGATCTACCCATCATCACCAACTTTCCTCAGCATATGAAACAATGTGCTTTTAATGCCTTAAAACATATTCCAGCTATTCAGAACAGAACAATCAAACGTGGGTAGAGTTCACAGATGAAAGCAACGGGTCCATTTCTTGCAGGGGTTTTATGTAAGGGGTTTTATCACCTTGCTCAAAATCCACAGTGGAGTGGGGTGTGACCCAGAAAATAAAAATGGCAGGAAGCATAATAAAGAAAAAAAGGGGGAAAGCATGTTTAGGCAGAAGGAATGTCAGCTTGGTAGGCCAATTCATACAATGGAGATGAAGTGGAAAACCATGACAAAGCTGCACCCATAATTTACTGTAAGCAGTTGAGAAGAGAGTGGTGCCTCTCATCGTTAAACAAGTGAAGGTCTGTAGCCTGATTGCCTCCTCATCCTAATCTGGAAATCTTGGTTACCTGGATGGTGGGATATCTCTGCTTGCCCATCCCTAGAAGTGTTCAAGGCCAGGTTAGATGGAGCTCTGAGCAACCTCATCTCTAGTGGGAGGTGTCCTTGCCCATGTAGGGGGCTTGGATCTGGATGATCTTTAAGATCCTTTTCAACCCAAACGAGTCTATGATTCTGTGCTTACAGGCAAAAATAACCAAAACAGATCAAATATGTGTATCTGTGACAAACTACATATAACTGACCTCTGTGAATTGGCTTGTTTTCTCAGGGTGGCTGGACTGGCTTGTAGCACAAGGGATTTGGTCCTGTTTCAGACTGCATGCTAGAGAATTATATCTCTATATATTTATATATATATGGATCTGGGAGGTGGTTGGAAGTGTAGAATTGCTGATCTATGTGAAATATAATGAAATGTACAGGCAGTGCTGTAATACTCAGTGGAAAATGTAGTAGCATAGTGATAGATGAGAGTGGAGTTCTTGCTTGTGCATTTCCAAAAAGGGACCATAGCCTGTGGAAAAACAAGCACCTTCAATCAGAACTAGATCCTTATTATTCCTGTGTCATAGATGGACAGAAGCAAGACCTGGAGTTCATCTGCTGTTCTTTACCTGAGGAGGTACTGTAAAAAAGGCCTCTGTGTCTTAACCATTACCTGCCTTTCCTCGTGTCCTTGGAATAAGTACATTCAGGGATATATTGGAGGTGATTGGAGGGCCATGGCCCTGATGCATTTCATATTTAGTAAAGCACACACACATAAAACACATTCCTGACAATGCAAAGGAACAGGTAAGTGGCCAAGTTAGCAAAAACACTCCCTTGTGCCCTAATGAACTGCATGAGCTACAGATGCAAAGAGCCTACCAGGCCCTTAAATCCAGGTGACCTGCCTCTGCAGAAGTCATTCCAATAATTGGTGGATGTTTGTTCTTTGCTCTTCAAGCAGAGACAGCTGTTGAATATTAGAGGAGGGGGAGAGGGACTCTGTTCTTGAGCCCTGGTGTGAAGGCTTTACACACATGGCCCCAGAATTGCCTTGGCTCTTTCTGTAGCCACACTGAATCCAAACAAATGCCTCATTCAGCTACTGGGAAAAAAACCCCTCAACTTGACTACTAAGAAACCCTGCCAGATAAGTAAATACTTCTGAGTTAAGGCTTTGTAGGCAATTTTATGGCTATTACAATTAACTTTGCAATATGTAGTAGATGCTGCAAGGTGTTGTAGATGTAGACTGCTGGTCTAAAGGCAACTGAAGGTAACAAATTCTCCCACTGTCTTGGGCATACTTGGATCACTCCCATGATTATCACAAAACTGTGTAACTCTGTTTCTGGACATACACAGGGATGCTCTCAGTTTAAGGAGGTCATATGTGTCAAAAGACTTGCTCCTGCCCAGATAGATGTTGATTTCCAAAAAAGTTACTTAAATGCCTTGCTTTGTGAGGATCTGAACAGGCTCAGTAGCTGATTGAAAGCAGAGTGGAAGAGTCATAAGAGTCTAGGCTGACAGGCAACTTGACAGCCTGTCAGGCAGGTCGCTGAAGCTCTGGGCTTTATGTACATGTGGGAAGCCAGGAGCCTAGGGGCCATTGGCTCCTGAGCCCTAAGATTCCCATTCATCTGGGTCTTCCAAGTTCCTGTCTCCATATTATGCAACCAAGTTGAATTTTAATTAGACCCTTATCCAAATTGTTTGATAATTTTTCAAATCTTCTGGATTACCTTCTTCTCCTTCCAAATCACAATAAAAACAAACTTCAGAATATTAAAATGATTCCTGTGCCAGAGTTGAATATCTTCATCCAACTCTGCTTTTCAATTGTGTCACAATAGAGTTTGTGACTGAGCTATGTCATGCTGCATCATGCTGTGTGAATGACAGCCTGACATTAGAAGTGCGCATCACAGTGCCATGTCTGTAAAGATGTTCAAAGTTCTGCCAACAGACAGACATGGTTATTTGGGAAAATGTGTATTTGCTAAACTGCAGAAGTAGTAGTAGGGGCAAGGCAGTGAATTCATTTATTCATCAGTCTACTGTATTGTTGTGGAGCTTGTAAGGGCTAAAATCTGATTGTGATCATGGTGTGTTTATACTTTGAGAGCTGGTATGCATGATCCTCACAAACATCTTCCTAAAGACATCTGTGCTGGTAGGTGCTGTCACCTCCACCCGGGGCATCTCTGACATAAGGGCAGTTGAAATGGGCTGTAAAGAGCTCCTGATTACCTGTGCCCGGGGGTTTGTAACAAATGACAAAGAGGGAGCTCATTTGAAATTAAGGCAGAGGTTGCAAGACTCTGTGGTGAGCTGCATGAACATCTTCAGGTGTTCCTGGAGAATAAACTGACCATGGAACAGTGCCATGTACTGTTTCAAGAGACTTTGACACTTTGACCAGAGCATGGCATTTGCACTGTGACTCCTCCATTGCCTTTCCAAAGAAATGGGTTCTCTGGTAGAAGGCTCAAGAGACTAACAATGTCTAAATATGACAAAGCTACTGGACCCTGCAGAGGGGTTGCTGGGAAATACTTTGTGCCATCCCTGAGGTTGAAGAGGGTGACTTTGGTAGCATTAAAGTAAATTATATGCATCTCAGCTTCCTGCTAGTGAAGAAAGCCACTCTACCTGTTTAGGAGCACAGTCTGGGTTTTCACTTGGTGGAAGTGCCCATCTCTCACATACAGGTGAGGTCCCACGACCAGCAGGAGAGTTCATCCACCAGGCAGACTCTGGGACACCCCTTCATTAGTTTTGTCCTGATCCGTGGTGATGCTTTAATAGTTAATTGGATGACTCCATTTTGAAAGCCTGGTGCTGCAAGTGAAGTGGGACGCAGTCCTTGCTGAAGACTTTTGCTTCTTTTCCACTATGCAAAGTAACAAAAAAGACTAATCTTAAAACTGCTCTTAATGAGTATAACCAAAATATTAACAGTAGTAAACAAGAATACATTTGCTCATAACTTGTCATATCAGTGTAATAAATTAAGCCAGAAACACATTAACATTTGACAGCTTAAACAATGCAGGAAAAAATACAAACCTCACAGGGACTATGTGAAGCATGTTGGCAGTTTAACAGACATTTTGAGATGTAGATACATATATCAACCTTTCTGAATTTAGTCTTGATAACTCCTTTTCCTCTGTGTGCCAAAACACTGCCGTGTGAAGACTAATGAGTTCCAGATTTGTTTATCTTTGGTGGCTAAGGCAGATTCATGAGCCCCTTGAACTTATTTTACAGCGGCCATGTGATACCAGCGTGCAACACCAGAGGCAGAAATGTCTCCTTTATGCTGATGGATATACAGGGTGTTAAAAGATCTTACAAGAAAGGTGTGCTTGGCCATCTGATAGAAGGGACCACGTCAGATCTGTTTGGGATGATCTATATGAGTGAATTGTCCTGCCTGTTAGCTTTCATATGTGTTTTATGTTTATGTTCAGAGGTGTAATAGCAAATGTTTGGAATAAATCTCACGCCTGAAATAGGGATTATTAAGTCTAACAGCAAGACTTCATGTCACTCACCAGATTTTTGTATGGGTGATTGTTTTGTTCCAACCTTTTTTCATATTTTGTGAGCTCTCAAATAAGTATTGTAGCTCAGGAGGACCCCGGGCCACCTATACAAAGCCTTTTCCTTTTGCTTTTCCCCTATTTGAGCTCTACTTTTTATTTGGCTCGTTAGTATTTTGCTCTTCCATTAATTGGGGGGTTTTTGTGTGTTTTAATGTTTGCCTTTAAGATCTGTGGCCACTCATGGTGAAAGAAGGGGTTATGAATATGCATCTTTATCAAAGTTAACAGGCAGCATTTTTGTGTAGACTTTTGTGATCACTGAGCAGAGCAGCGGTCTGAGCTGGTGTTTTGTTTGTGGAGTAATCTTTGCTCATTTCTGAAGAGGGTGGTTTGGGCCTGTCACCCCCTCAAACTCATGATTGTTTGTTATCTCTTGACAGGACAAAGTTGTTGCAAAGGCACCTTAAAAACTTGAAACAGAGAATGATATGTGGACTTGCCTCTCCAGCAGTGGCAACAGAGGTCTGGCCAGGGACAGGAGGGGCAGCCCAGGCCCACACCCAGCGATGGTTAGAGGTAACAAGGGTCTAAGTTTAAATAATTCTGATGAACACTTTCTGTCTTCAGATTTCTTATTCATTATTTGCAGTGTAACAGAGGCTCTAATATACTCTTTCCTTAGTTACGGTCCAAAAATAACTTTTTTCCCTTGAATTTAAATGTGGTGTACATGTTTAAGTAACTTCGTTGCTGTTTTTTTCCTGGTTTAGCAGATGCATTTGGACTAGCAACTTCTGCAGAGTAATCCCTTCTTCAGAAGAGACTGCTCTGTGTCCTGTTTCTTGTACATAATATTCTTTTCATAGTTTTTGACTGGTGAGGCCTGGTTGTATGTTAAAATAAGCAGCAAGAAAGGTCACTAATTAAACCTTTCTCCCCTCAATTCTGATTTAAGAATGATAAAATCCAAATGCAACCAGAACCACACAAGACTTTCTAAACAACTATGATGATATGTAACTGTGTCCTGTGCAGAAGGAGGTGCCATACTTGTATATCCTTATAGTGTGTTATTTGGGAAGGAAGAGTAAAGAAATGTTTGTTAGAAAATTGGATTTATTTATAGGAAATATTTTTGGGTTATTTGTAAGAAAAGCTTACTTGCTATTTGAATATTTAATAAGTAATCCGACACCTGGACTCTGGTTTTCTAGGAACTGGTCTTTTAGTGCTTTCTGATAATGATACTAAATGAAGGTCAGAATTTATTGCACAGTAAAGAGAGAGAACAAACACTTTGGGGTTCCACTGCTCATGGATGTCTCTGTTGTTGACTGTGTGCTGCACACTCCTGTGACAATTGGATCAAGCCTGGAGTCCCCACATGCCATGCATTGTATAAACACACGGTGAGAGACAGTTCCTGGCCTGAAATGTTTACAAGCCACAGAGATTTGGAAGGGGAGAACTGGATAGCAGGGAACTTTCTTGTATCATAAATGGACATTTGAATTGGTGAGAGGGGGAAGTGATTCAGCTGTAGGCAGGAATTTTGCCCACCCTGAGTTGTTGCTGAGCCTCTGCTCACAGGTCACACTGCTCTCCCCAGCTCTCTGTTTCATGGCTGTAAAAGTAACTGCTTACAAATGATTTTCTGAATCGAAGAAAAATGTAAAAAGCAAAAAAAAAAGCCATCTCACATAAGAACATAGTCCACTTCTATGCCACAAGCCATGACTGTTCATGTTCCAATCAAAGCCAGACCTCCTCATAACATACCTTATAACCTGTTAATTATAATTTCCTTCTCTAACACTTGGATCACACTACTAAATATTTTTAAATATCTATATATGTGTTTTTTAAGCTGCTGGGTTTGGGTTACACCTTTTCCATATGCCCAACCCACACAATCCCATCAACACTTTCACACACCAGTCAAACACTCTATATTTGTGTGAAACTCACTGAAGGAAAAAAATTCCTATTACTACTACTACTAATACAAATTCATTTCTCACAACTATTAGTATTTTCCTGAATGCTGCTGAATGAATTTACTGCAATGGAATGTCTAACTTTTTGTCGTGTTGATTCAGTGAAGATTTTTTATTTATACTCATAATTACTCCAGTCCCATCACCACGTGCCTTATTTTTCCCTTTTTCCTCAACAAAGCTCCCTTTGCAAAACTTAATCACTTCTGTAGGAGCAAACCCCTAATACATTTTATATTCTGTTGTTACTGTAAATGATGTTTTGAAAGTTGATATACATTGCAGCAGCAGGTGTTAAGACAGGCAAGGAGGGAACAAAAGCTCTTAGTGCATGAAAAAGTCTAATAATAGATAATTTGTTCACCTGGCACTGGCTGCATAAGCATTTGAGATGAGCTCATTGTTATTTGGCAGTGAGTTTTTCTGCTGGTCGCATGGATGAAAATATGGAAAATCCAGTGTGGAAACAAAGGTTTGTTAATATTAGAACAGCATTAAATGGTCCATGATAGAGCTGGGGAGGCTGCAGGGTGAGCTGTGGGATTTAACTCACTGGAACACTTTTACAACTAGGAAAGCAATCAATAAAGACACAGTTGTGTCTATTCTTGCAATGAAATTACATGTGTAAACATTTTCAATAACTCTGCTACTGGGCAAGCTGTTCAGAGCAGGTTTACACTCAGAAGTGTAGTTCAAGCTTTTTCCAGGCTCGTTGAAAACGTGGCCATTAGTCAGGGAAGCTCACCACGAAATCAGAGTTGAGCAATCTGGTCAAAATTGAATCATCAATCCATAAAGGCAATTCCCTGCAGCGCTCCTGCCAGGGCCAGGGGGTAGTGCTGGGAACACCTTTACATCCCACTGGAGTCCTAGGCACAAGGGACACGGGGGAGTGCCTCCTGACCCACAGCAGTTGGTGTGAGGAAGAGGACACTGGTTCCTGGAAGGACATTGACCACCTCCCTGCTTGTTGTTGGTGTGAGCATTTGGGAAGTCTTCTCTTCAAGAAGAGGAGCATGCCTGCTCTTGGGGAGCTTGGATGAGGGGAAAGATGGAGTTGGTGCTTGGCTGTTGATTCCATCTGTTCCCCAGAAGGTCCAGTGTAACCAGTGCTTGAATTATAAAGGGCTATGGCACAGCTCAGTGTCCCTAAACCACCTTCCTCCATAGAATGTCTTGCCCCTAGAAAGAGGGCCATACGTGCTCCCCAGAACAGACAGCAAAATGGGTATCCTTAACCCCCAGGTGTGTTTTCATGTCCTAACCTTCTGCAATTGAGGAAATCACATTAATTATAACGTATCATTAATTGCCACATTTTTTGAGGGATTTTCACTCTCCAAAAGCAATCTATTTTTTTTTTATTTCCATGGGAAATGCCACAGGACCCTGTTCCTATTTACTCCTCTGAGCTGTGCACACAGTTGTTTGCCTGGATCCCAGGGGGACTGAGGATAAGGAGACTATAAATGCCATTGGATCACTTTCCTTAGCCAGACGTGGAGATGACCCCAGCACCAGCGGTCGCAACTAGGGAGCTCCCTCGGTTCTACTAAAACTTCATTTCATCTTCACAAAGTCAGGTTGACCTTCTACTTCAGTTGTTAATCAAAAGTCCCAGTTCCTCAAGATTGTTGGTGCAGTTGCCAGGAAACAGTGATCTTATGGTCTTTACAATTGCCACGTGTGAAGGAGCTCTCACCACCATGCAGTATGTTGGGCTCACTGTCTAAAGCATAAAGGGCACTTTTTGGGCAAAAAGCCACCTCCCTATTAAGCTTAAACTATAGTGGATTGACAGTTGTATCCCTGTCAAGCAGGGCTTATGTCACAGCAGTGTGATTCATCAGCATCAGGTCTGGCATTACAAACATTTGTGCCAAAGTGAAGCTCATCTAAGAGGTCAACATAATCCTATACCACCTCAAAAAAAATTCTAACTGGAATACTGGCTACTGATGACTTTAACAAATACTTTACAAGTAGAGAATGGTTTAAAAATTAAAAAGTGCCTAATAGCTCATATTTTGAATAATGAACATGCTGGAGAAGCTGGTAAACATTCAGCAATCAATTCATGCATTGCCCGAGCAGAGCAGTTGTGTACTGATGGCCTTTGTGCCAATGTGTGCAGGTCTGTTTGGCCCATTTATGTGTAATTGAAAAGTTGAGGACCAAAGAGTGAGTTTCTTCATATCTGTTGGTTTTGTTCTCTTTTTTTTTTTTTCTTTTGAAATGTCAGCTGGAATTTAGCACGTAGGCGTTTAGGTATCTAAAGGGAGGCCACAACACTGAGCAGAGATCAGGTTGCTTTTCCTTGCTCAACTCCCCCTTTTGCATTCCAACCTGACAAAGTTTTGTTGCAGTTACTCAGTACATAGATAACTAAAGGCTTTAAATACTAATTAAAATAGATTATGTTTCACTGTTGGCCTATGCCATTTGTGTATGATGGAAGACAGCAGCGAAGCAGAATCATCTGTTATAATTATCAGCAAAGTACTTCTTTTCTTCTTCTCTTCTTATCCAAGCAATACATATCTCCTGACTTGGTTCTTGTAAACAGCCTTGTTTCCACCAGAATTTCTTCCTCCACCTTTCCACTGTCTTATCTTTCCATTCACCCTGAATTTACCTTAAAACAATACATTCCCAGTTCCCTATGGTTTTTTTTCAGTTATACTTGAAACTTTATATTGGAATAGTTTCAGGCCAGAATGCTTGCAGCCTCATTTGTTGTATGCAGAAATGCGTTCCCATTAATCAAAGGAAAAGCTGAATAAAATGGTACAATCCACATTCTCATTTTGGAAAATTAAAAGGCAGTATCGTTATTAAAAGGCAGTTCTGCTAAATGTTTTCTGATGAAGGGAGAACTGGGACACACTGCATTGTCCAGTGACTTTGCCAAAAATATGACACCAAGAGACACGATGAATGAATGTATAAATAGTAATTGTTCTGAAAGGGGTAGTCATAAATCACAAAGTGAGTTACAGGACATTTCTTTCTCACTGATACTTCAAATGTGATCTCCCTTGAATTAAAAAAAAATCAGATTTTCTCTTACGGTTGCATTGAAATGATACAGAAACTGGAAACTCAGTTTCCCTGAAGCAGAATCCTAGGCACAATGTGAAGCTCTGCAGTAAGCACCAGACCAAGTTTTGCGAAGAGGAGGGGTTTGTTGAAGAGTACAACAAGCAATTTGTTGGAGTAAGAGGTTATTAATCATACAACACTGCAGGTTAGCAAAGTTCTGGCCTTGAAGCAGTGACACACTGCAACAAAATAGAATCACTCCAATAAGAACAGATAAGTTGCTCTGTGAAGTTCTGCAACAGATCTTGAAAGAGATTTTCCCTCACAAAACAGCCTGTGTTATAATGAAAAACAACCCTATTCTTTTTTGTGATCATTTATCAGCCAAATTTGTCCTGTCTCATCCTGTCTGCGTAGATATTCTTCCCAGGGTTCATCTACTGGGCTTTTGAGTGGAGGAGATACCTGCAGACCACTTCCTCCCTTTTTCCTCCCTGAACAGCATCTGTATTTGAATGTGCACAACCTGGGAAGCAAAACTGCCAAAGAGTTTGTAGGATGGCTGAGTTCTGGACTTTATCAAAAGGTCTTTCTTCCTGACAGCTGGAATCCTGTGGATGCCCCTGCAGACCTAATCCAGCTCTGTGTTAGTTATTAGGCCAGATACAGGATTCATGGGGCACTTTAAAGCCTGGATCTTCTGTATTTCCCACCTCCCTCTTCTCTTCCTGGGGGCTCTCCATGACCAAGTTTCTGCTCTGTCTATAAGCAGTGGTGTGTAGGCTGGCATCACAAGCTATAATTTGCTGTAATTGCATTTGAAAGTAGACCCTTGATAAGATTTGAAAACAGGAACCAGCTCAATTACACAGCTATGTGATCTTATTTTATTTGCTTTGGTTTCAGTCTGCCTCTTGTCCTGCTTGTTTTGTCACATCCCCTTGTGCTTTGGTTTAGATAAACTGAGCTCTCCTGTGCTTTCTGTTCAGCTTAGGATGCAGTGGCAACCCAGGAAAAGCCTGAAAAAGTCTGGGGCCTCAAAAACCACAACATTTCTTGGAGAAAGCCAATTTTGGAAAGGCAGAGGAAGAAGAGGCTTGGCAGTCAAGAGGTGGCTAGAGTGAAGGGGACGTAACCAGGACTTGGTGCACCTCACCAGCCCTTTCATCAGGTTGCAAGGAGAAAACCTTTTCTGAGCAGGAACATTTGCCATCAGCTGCAAGCCCACCTGGGGCTATTGAAAGACTACTGGATTTTTTGTATTCTTATGAATTTGAAGTTGTCAGATGATAGTTTATTTGCTTCTTTTCAAGTATTATTCTGGAATAAGAGTATGTCTTTTTTTGTACGGTGTACCTGAACCCCAGCTACATGATGTAGGCATTCGAGGTGCTCAGTCTTCATGGTCATATGCAATTGATACACATTCTGATTTTGTAACTCATAGAATCATAGAATGGTTTGGGTTGGAAGGGACCTTAAAGATCATCCAGTTCCAACCCCCCTGCCATGAGCAGGGACACCTCCCACCAGACCAGGTTGCTCCAAGCCCCATCCAGCCTGCCCTTGAACACTTCCAGGGATGGGGCAGCCACAGCTTCCCTAGGCAACCTGTTCCAGTGTCTCACCACCTTCACAGTAAAGAATTTCCTCCTAATGTCTAACCTAAATGTTCCCTCTTCCAGTTTTAGTCCATTACCCCTTGTCCTCTCACTACAAGCCCTTGTAAAGGTCCCTCCCCATCTTTCCTGTAGCCCCTTCAGATACTGGAAAGCCACTATAAGGTCTCCCCAGAGCCTTCTCCTCCCCAGGCTGAACAACCCCAACTGCCTCAGCCTGTCTTCATAGGAGGGGTGCTCCAACCCTCAGATCATCTCTGTGTTCCTTCTCATTCCCATCCAACACTGTGATTTCCCCAGCAGCAGCAAAGCAGCTCATCTGGCTGCCAGACTGACTGATGCAAGGTGGAGATTTCTGAAACTCAGTAGCAGGAGTTGAAACTGTTGGTAATTTAGGAGTTTGCTGAGTACTTCTTTAGTATAGCCTGCAGGTCAGCCATTACCTGCTAGTAAATAGGTAATAAATAACCACTATTGGTGGTCAGTTTCCTATTTTTTCTCTCATACTGTATTCTGAATGTATTTGTGACACAGGAAAAAATTACCTGGTTGGAAAGGTACAAGCCCTGCCAGCTCTCCCTGCTGATGCCTGGACAAGTCTGCATGGAATTGGTGCCTCACACTGTCCCTGATACCTGCAGGACCACAGGTAAATCACTGCTGCCATAAGGGAACTTCAGCCAGCCTTGCTGTGTCTCTTGTCTCATGCATATCAGTGTGGTCAACCTGGTCCCCAGCCAGGGATCATTCTCCAGCTGAGAATTGGGCTTTCCAGTAACAGTTTGGTCTTGTTATGAGAGCGAGTGGCCAGGCACGATTGCCCTCCTTCTCATTCTTTCTTTTGTATTTCGTTTGGTTTACCCACCTTGCTAAAACTGGATAAAAGGTATCTGTCAGAAAATTGATGCAATAAATTTCATGCTATATCTCCAGTAAGTGAAGTATTTTCTGCCCATTATTCATCCGGCTCCTGGAGTTGGACAGATAGTTTGTATTAATAAAATATACACTAATATAAAAACATTTTTCAAGCCAAATCTATTAATTACTTTTTTCCGTTACCTGCCTGGCTCTACACATGAATAAATGAAAAGAAGCAGAGAAGACAGAGACATGACATGATCTGTTATGTGAAACACCCTGTACATTCCAAACCATCTTCTGGGCAGTGCTAAATAATTTCTGACAGGTCACCCAATAGTTATGAATAAGTTATTAAATGGATATAATATTAGTCCAGTGATGTTTCTTGAATTATCAATGCCTGACTTATGAATTGAACCAGCCTTTTTATTTTTGGAAAAAGGGGCCAAAAATCACAACCAGTTTCAAGCTTCATGCTCAGAACAATCACATTTTCCCTATACGTGGGTAGATGTTGATTCTCTCCTTAATTGTTGGGAAAGACTCAGCATTTCTCTGCTTCCTCAATGATGGGTTTCCCTACAGGCTGGCACCACACAGTCTGTTCCCTCACCCAAAGGGATGAGCCCCTTTGTGCCATCCCAGCATGGCTGCACATCCCAGTTTGCTCTGGGACATCGAGGTGATACTAAACCCTCTCCTATTTCCCAGCTTCAGGATTTGACTAACTGCTTGAGGTTGCCTTGGGTGCACTGAGTTTTCAGAGGCATGAATGCAGACTTGGAAAACTCACTAACATCATTGGTCCTTGCTCAAGATGCATGTAATTGTTAAAATGTGTTTCCCCTTGACCAGTGGAGGGCATAGACTCAATGCATCTTAGGTCCAGAATATGTTCTCTCTGTATCCTCTGAAACCTCCTTGTTTCCTCCTCATTATGTTAACAGGGGGCCATGTGCTGGGTACTCTGCTTGCCTCCACTTCAATTTTGCATTGAGCTTTCATTTAGCAGGACTGTAATTGATGATTCTGGCAGCATTTTCCCTTCCAGAAATCCAATTCTTATTGCATATCAATTTTTTAAAAGGTGTTATCGATACTTTGGGAGTTGTCAGAGATCTGCTCTGGTGTGCCTAAGGACAAGGGAAGAATCTCACCTGGCACTGGGATAAAACTGCTTCCCATAACCATAGAGTTGTGTGCACATGGGACAGCAGGGGATGGTAGGCTCATCTTTGCAGCCCCTAAGCAGAAAACTGGGAATTTGGTGAGAGAAACTGGCAGCATAAGGCTCAATTCAAGTACAGAGGATATTTTGGTGACATTTTTTTAAAAACCACATGAATACTGGGTGGGCTGTCGCATCCCCAGTTTGGAATCATCTGAAGTTTGCCAGCTCTCATGTCTTTTGTTAGTCAAGAATATTTCATTGATTTTCCATCCATTTTTCTTCCTTTTGTAGCCTCAGCTTTGCTGCCTTTGAGGAAACAATATATAGTAGAGAGGCTGCTTTGCCCTAAGGAATCACACGGTGGGTTATTTCGTTCTGATGCTGTTCTACATCTCCTGAGGATGCAGCCTGAAGCTCAGCCACTACTTACCTGTAATCCAACCTTTTTTTCTTAAGCAAATTTAACCCTTTGTTTGTCAAAGGAATTACTTCTTATCTGTGATGGTGTCGATCACACTGAAATTTCCTCCTCTGTGTCCCAGCCCTGGTGGTGCAATCTGAGAGACATATGGACAATTCAGCCCTAGTTTCTCCTGAAAGGAGTTCAGCTGAGCTTTCTGACCATAACTATCTGACAAAGTTTGGAGCCTTTTTGCTCACTATACATAATTTTGATTAATGTCATCATTATTATAAGCTGTTACAGTACATGTTTGAATTGGTTTTTTGCAGGGGTTGGGACATTGGTGTTCTGTTACTGATACAGCAATACTGCAAGTGCTGGTGTTACTATAGAAGTGCAGTTGCCTTGTCTTCATGTTTTTGCAGACCAAACTTCATCTGATGAGGAAATTCACTGAGAGTGAAGTGCAACTGGTTTTGGCACTCAGGGAACTATTTGTATGCTTCAGATCTACCCAAGAAATAATTAGGTAAAGTTAAACCATCTTAAAAATGGCTCAACAGGTACTGAAGTTGGAAGACTCTGTGGGCTTGTGGGTGCATACTTATGTTTCTCTAGCTTTTATGGAGCCACTCTACATTGCTTTGAATGAGCTGCAAGTGTGGTGCTGCAGGACTGGGCTCACTCCAGTTAAAAGCTCCTCACTGAAGGGAGAGGAAGAAGGGCAAGAGCCTCCAACAGCATGTTTTGCAGATGCTCACTGGCTCTGGAGCCTGTCCCCAGCCCCACTGGTGTGAAACAGCCCCAATATTACTGTCCCTTCTGGGCATAATGTAAAAAACCATCTGTATGCAACAGCTTTGGAGGAGGCCTGATGGCATGGGATTTAGAGCTGGGTGGAAGGGGGTATATTCTGCCACTTGATTTATTGGCTGGCCAGAATAATTTGCTTTGTGGTGCAGGAGGATCATTATGTTGCCAGGTGTTTATTCCAATTGGACTGCGAATCTAGCTAATTGCCAGGGCACCCAGAGCTTGTGAATAACCTTTTATGAAAACAAAACAAGAACTTAATCTAAATGTACAAAACAACATGCAGCATCTTTCAAAACAACCCTCTTTAGCAATTGATTGGAAACCACAATGTGGAACAGGAATTGAGCACAGGCTGGGATTGTGTGTACAGTCCCTGGGATCCAGGGAGGCGGCTGAATCACCATACCTGGAGGTGTTTAAAAGGTATAGATGTGGTGCTGAGGGACATGGTTTAAGTACTGAGCTTGGTAGGGTTAGGTTAATGGTTTGTAGAGTTGGGTCATGGTAGGACTTGTAGATCTTACAGGTCTTTTCCAACCAGAAGGATTCTGTGCAGCACATCCTGAAGCAGAGCTTCAGATGCACAGGTAGGACTTGGCTCAGGGCTGTATTCAGAGGATGCTCATTGTCTGGTATTCTCATCTCTGCATGAATAGAGGGCAGCCTGAGACCAGGGAGCAACCCCCCTCTTCCTCTGCTTCCCAAGGGGGAATTCAGTAATTCACCTGGCAGGAAGGGGAGGGAAGCAGAGCCAGGAGCAGCAGGAGGGATGGAGTCACTCCCCATGTCCTGCTGCACCTCCAGCCTTAGCACAGACCTTGTGCAACCCGGTGGGATAGGGCCCAGGGCTGGATGCTGGGGTCCCAGATTTTGTCATCAGCTCTTCCAACACCCATTGTGCCTGGCCTGGTTGTTCAGCATCTCCTCCTTCTCTGCATGGTCTCTGGGGGATGAGCTGGGTGGGAACCATTTCTGGTGGCCAGCACAAGAAGGCTTTCCATTATCAACCCATGGACATAAAAATTCACTAATTCGAAGGACACTGTGTCAGGACTTAAAGTTCTATTTATTTTTACTGTTCTTCTTGCAGGTTATAGGTGGTGCCTTTTTTTCTTCCCACATTGCTAGTACAATTGTTAGACATTTGAAAGCTGCTGGGCACGTCTGAGGGATATGTCCTACTTGGTCTCTTAGGAAGTGGTAAGTTTCCTCCAGCTTTTTAGCAATGATGCAATAAATTATTACCTCTCCTTAGAATTTAATTGCACAGTTAAATACATCATTTACAAGGCTTTTAGCATGCCCTGCTAAATTCCCCAGTTTTTCATCTAATCTCTGTAGGCCATCGTTACGTTTTCAGAGACCTGTATGGGTTTCATTCCTCTTAAATGCATCAGTAAATCACAGCAGGAAAAAAGACCTGACACATTTCCCTGGAAATTTTCCCTGCAGCCTGAGCTCCTAACCTCGTGGCTTCACGTTCAATAGGTCAGCCGAGAAGCCGTTTGTCATTGCTCTTTAATTACTGTGGAACCTCTAATCCAGGCCACAAATTCCTCCCTGCCCATACTTCTTTTTACTTCAGAATGCGTATCTAATAGCAACCAAGGGCTTTTCCTATTTTCTCACTCTGAATCTGTTTCAGGAGCTTGGAATTGCTATCTAACTGAATCAGTAACATCTGTGACTGCAGGGCAGCTTGAGCGGGAATAGTTAGAGGGTTAGACAGATTTCCTGCATTTTAAGGCTCTTTTCCGCTGAAGAGACTGCTTTGGGACAATCCAATTGCATTTAATGCTGCTTCTTCCCTTTTTCTTCTATGTTTTTTTGGTTTTTAACCCCATCTTTTCTTCCCCTTTCTTCCTCTATCCCTTCCCTCCAAAGTTGTTTGGGTTTAAGAAGTAAAAATTATTTTTAAGGAACCACGCCAGCATTTTGAAAAGTTTTGGTTTCAAACACATGAAAAGGAAAAGGCTGAAGGCATTCCTAGAACTGTACTGCAGCTTGCAGGTATGGCTTCAATTTTCCTTCTGGCAGGCATTTGCCAGCCACTCTTTCATTGCCCTTCCAAGAAACACCACTGGGTGCCTGAAGACCAGGACGCTTCTTGCACTTGGCAGGAGAAGATAACAGTAATGCTGCAGTTTGTGCTTTAAAAGATTAAAAGCAACATTTATTCCTCAAGTTAATTTTAAAATCCATTTTCGAGAATGTTTAACTACTAATACTGGATTTTTTTTTTTTCCTTAATTCTGCACACACAGTACCTGCTATTTAAACCAAGTAAGAGGTGGATTAAAGTCAGTGTGATTCTTGAAAGTGCATTGACTGCTTTGAGCAGTCCTTTCCCTCCCTTGGAAGGAATATCCTGTGCCTCCATGACTGGTCCCTTTATGATATCTCTGTAAAAGTTCTGGCACGAAATGACCAGACTTTGAGAGTACATTTCCATTTTTCAGAAACTGTTTGCTCGTCCCTCCCCTTTTTGCTGGTAACTGACCTCATTGCTAGTCAAGTAGACAACAAAAGTGTCCTTTCCCCTCCTTCTGGGCTGGCTGATAAATTATTCATTAGACTAATGAGGATTTTGAATTTGCAGGCAAACTGTGGTGCCATTTTTAAAGGTTTGCATCACTTCGGCAACATTTCTCCCACACCTGCATGCTTCAGGCATTCAGGTGTTTAAAATTACTGAGGCAGAGCTTTGCCCCTTTGCCTCCTGCAAGTGCTTTGCTCAACAAGGGAGTCCTGTGGCTATTTTGTCTGTTAGTCTGTGTGAGGTTTTTCCTGTGCTAATTAGCGTGAGGGGAAAGGGGAATCAGAGAGGGCTGCCTTAATTAGCAAAAGGGATCACATACCTCGCCTTATATTCATTTTGAAATGACAAGACACAGGTGCACTTCGAGTGGTGTTTGTATGTTAATATTTAAGGTCCTTTCATATTTTTTTTCCTTCCCATGGATTGATTTTAGTTTAGTGTGAGTGTATAAAAAAAAATCTCAAAGTAAGGAAGCTCCTGCTGAAGTGGAGAGCTACATGATGTGAAAGGGCTGATTATGTTTATATTACATGTTCTCCTGTGAAAAACCAAGCCCCCCAGCTAGTAGGGGAAGAAAGGTCACTGGGACTGGAGAAACAACTGACTCAGTGTCTTAATTCTGAAGGAAATGAGCCCTTTGGAGATGAGAGGGATTTTCTGATCTAGTTCAGTGGAAGGTATGCAACTATGAAAATAAGCTTTTCCTGTTGTGTTGGAGAATAAAGCAGCAAATCAGAATTTGCGATTGAAAGCAAAAAAAATATGTAATAATTGACATGATTCTATGATTTAGGGCTTTTTTTACCTTTAAATGCTCCATAGGTGATGGGCAATGCTGTGTCATTCTCCCAGATTATCATCCACAGCATCCTTAAGAAAAATTCAAGAGTGAAAGATTAATAATAAATCCTTCTTTTCCGTGGCAGCCAGACTTTTGTGGCTGGGCTGTAAAGAGCCTTACCATCACTGGTCTACCTGATGGCATCAGGTCCTGAGGGTCTCACATCTCCTTTCATACCCACCACACATGAACATTTAAATGTGAAGGAGATGATAGAAGGCCTACTGTCTTCCCTGTACAGGGAATTTTGTATGTATGTGTTAAAATTTGAATATGGACCTGAGCCTGTATTTGAGCCCAAACTCACCTTCAGCCCATACTGTGTGGAGCTGAGTTTGCAGTGGCTTTTGCTGAATGTGAAACTTAGACCTTGCATCACTGCTGATCCATACCCTGTGGACATCATCTTTATGGTCACGGATAGATAGACAGGAATGCATGTGTGGTGGCAGCCATTAGCATAAGTTGTTTTGGTGAAGGCCATGGTAGCTCTTGTGGGGCTGCCAAGGGTTTAGAAAAGTGCTAAGGAATCTAAATCCTCAAACTGGAATGGCATTGTGAAGCATGAGCACTGTCAGTCTTTTCAGATTATTGGTCACTTGAAACACATATATTTGAGGGCCTTGGTGCATATGCAGGTTATTCAGTCATACTTGGACAGCAGTTTTGCTCGGAAAGAAAGCTAGTTGAGTAACCACAGCTTCTTCACACTGTAGCAGTAGGCACAGAGCATGCTTAGTGCTACACTTACAACAAAGTGACCATTTTGAAAAAGCAGTTCACTGTGGAAGTTGATAGAAATGCAACAGAGGATTGTTTTTAATGGCTTTTGGGGGAATATTAAGATTTATTCCTGTAAAGACTTACTCAGCATGATGCACAAACTCCTCTTAGCACATTAATAAGTCAATGTGTTACCAAATGCTTAGCCATTATAATTACAGCCACATGTTGTCCTTTTTACAAATAGGTCTGGCTTAATAGCATCATTTTTCAGCAGGATTTATGTGGTCCTGTTTAATCCAAAATTAGTACATGCACAAATGAAGTGCAAACTCTTTTCCATCACTGAACTGTGAAATGTTCTCCAGAATAGAGATATACCAACATGTTCCTAAAAAGATGCAATAAGCAGCGAGGCATGATTTGTGTGTGTCTGCACCTTTACAATTGTGTGAAAAGTAAGAAAAAAAATATACTAAAATATACATTAACTGCAAAATGAACAAAAATGTCATTTAAATTATCTAAATCAAGCAGTCTTCTTTGATTATCACTGGTAAAACAAAGGATGGGGGACATCATCAATCCACCTTGATGATGCTAGCTTTCAGCATTCATTAAATACTGTAAGAGCCAATGTGTTTTATATATTACATCAATCTATCACATGTAAATATATCACATTTATAAGATGCTCTATAGGCCAAGATTGTGTTGGCCTAAATTCTAAGTTACTGTGACTAACATTCCATATTACCTATGTTGCTCTGAGGGCCTATGGATATACATAGGATATAAGAGGCATAAGAGTTTGGGCTCCCTGAACCTAGGTCAGATAGAGCATTTGCAATACCTACAGATTGGTTTGAAGTCTGGAACATGTGGGATTTAGACATAAAAACATAAAAGCAAGACCAAATCCCAACTAGACCCAAGAGCCTAATGCTGGAAGCAGGTGGAATCCTCATTCAATTTGTATCTAATAGGGGAAAGTGACTTTGACTTCAGTAAGTCAGAGATCTTGCCATCCAGAATGAAGACTGACTTACTGCTGTGAGCAAGTCTGCTGGTTTTTAGGGAGGAAATCAGAAAGCCAAGAAAGGTCCCCATGTTGCTTAAGCACTAAGATGGAAGTGTTAAGGGCTTGTAATACCTCTAAGCATGGGAGTTTCTTTGCCAATTTATTTTCTTTGCTTGTGTCATCTAGGTGGAAATACATGTAGTGCAATGTAGATACATGCAGTTTTTGAAAGCTGCTCAGTTTTGTCTGATTTGGGTTAGAAAGTAAAAGAGAGGTTCTATTAGAAAAAAAAACACTTGACTATTTAAAATAGCCTTGGTTTAAATTCCAATTTTACATCTTCGAAGTATTTTCTTTGTTTCAGTGGGTAGTATTTCAAAGACTTACTTAAAGCAGGGCACCTAGTGACTTGTACGGTGTGATTGTAGCCATGAGAAACGTGCATGGCTGTGAGTGTGAATGGGTTAACATACTTCGAAAGAGTAGCTTGCAGGTCACTGCCATTCCTCTCTGCTTCAGCATGTCACCACAGTAATTCACCCTCTGAAACCTTAAGGGTATATCTGGTCATGTGCTCCAAACAGCAGCTTCAGCTCAGCTGTCTCTTAAACAGCATCAGTCCTGCATGAGTGGAGTCAGCCTTGGTGGTCCTTATTGTCCTCGAAATTCCTGCTTGTTCCTGTGTTTAGCTTCAAGGGGTGTTTGTGGTGTGTATTATCCCAAAGCTGAAAGATCTGATGAACCAATGGTGGTTCCTGGCAGCCCTTTGATGTGGATCGTTTGAGATGACAGCAGAGGTGTGCCCAAAATAGGGCCCATGGTTTCTCCAGTGGTTCATGCTTGTATTGATGTTTGAACCAGGGTACCAACCTTGACCATCTCCTGCTTCTTCTGCACATTCACAACTTCTGCACATTCACAACTTCTGCACATTCACAACTTCTGCTTTTCCTAAGGACATTTATTTTATTAATTAAAGGCAAGTGCCCAGACTGAGGGGTTTGCTACCATTTGTAAATCAGGAGCTGAACATTTACCTGGTACTTTTCACATAGGCTTTTCCAAATGTACTTTTGTGAAAGCATTTAGGCACCATTAGCTTCACTTGGTAAGAGCAAAGTATGATGCAGGAGTAGGTTGTGGGCATCACAATCACAACTGGAAAAATTAGAGGTGGAAAAGGAGGCACTGAGGAATTTTAGAGAACACTTTCTTTGTACTCAGTGAATCAGGCTTGATGTAAAGTCCTCTCTGGTGCAGAGGAGATTTGAACCACTTTGGCCTCTCATGCAGGACATACGAATCCTGCACAAAGCAGGACACTGTCCTTGGAGAATGGAGCTTGGATCTTACAAAATAATGGTCTACTAAAAGAAGTGAGGGAAGATGGATGCTCTGCCATCTACTATGTAAGTTAATAACTTACAAGGTTCTATGATTTTTGGCTACTGCCAGACCTTAATAAGCATTTTTGGTGCCGTACGTATGGTTTTGAAAATCTTCAGGTAACCAGCTTCTTAGTCCTCTGATTTTGTTGTATTGTTTCTCTGCAGAGTGTTCTTCTCCACACAGAGCAACCTTAGTCTGTCTGCAGGGGAGTGATCTCCATCTGTTGAACACTTGTCAGATGAACTACTGACCTACACTGATCTAACACCCTGCAACACCTGCGAGCTGCTCAACCGTGGCCACCGGGCCGCTCAGTGACACGGAGCAAGATGCACCTGCGACAGCTTGGAAGAAACTGGGTCGCTTTTTTATAGACTTTAAAACAAGATATGAACCAACACTCCTGATAGCAGTGAACCTGGAAGTAATTTCAAGCCTCTCTTAAGCAGAAAGGCTGCTTTTGACTGTTGATTCCCAGAAATGAATATTGATACCTTACCCTGTCATCCGCTGAACACTTTAACCACATTAAAGGAGGCACCTGCTCTCAAAAGACTGAAGCACATTAAAGGAGGCACCTGCTCTCAAAAGACTGAAGCTCTCCTCAGGTTTCTCAAGTTGGATATTCTGGTATTTCTGGTGCATCTTGAATATACAGAAGCAGTAAAACTTGTCTCAGGGAATAGAGGCATCAGCAGGGAGAGGGGACAGATGGTGTACGTTACTGAAACCAAACCACAGTTTGATGTTCCCAAAGAGAGTGGTTCCTGCAAGGCAGGAGAAGTTTTAAATGAGCACAGAAAGATGGAAAACTAATGCCTTGGTTACAGGTTCATTCTGATGTGGAGAGGGACAAAGTGGTTCTCTGTCCTGCCAGGCTGCTGGGGGCAGTGCCTTGTCCATGGGAAATCGGTGTAGGGAGAACTCTTGTCTGGAGGGCTCAGCTCCAGCAGACTCGTGAGGAGCTATTGGAGAGATCATCACCTTCTTTGAAGACTTAATAAGCCATTTTAGACAAAACTACAAGTGTTGGTCTAGGTAAGTTCCATGTTTTTTCATGGGGAAGGTTTTTCCCAACTCACTCTGCTAGCAGGTGACATTTCCTGAATTGTGAGAGTTCATAAACCAGAAAACTTCTGTTTGATTTTCAGGCTTTATTATGGTACATTGAGATGTTTTTATTTGCCATGTAATTGTTCCTAGTGCAATTGTTTTTGCAATAAGAAAGGAATATAGATTAAATGATAGTTACAGTTTTGAGTTTACCGGGTTGCAGAAGATTTACATTCATATTTTTCCTTCAAAATTTGCAATTTAAAGGAATTTTTTAAACTCATAATCTAGGGGAAGGGTTTCTTTATTATGGATTCTTGTAGGGTGTCTGCAGCCAGTCTGGGCTGAGGATGAGCTTGGAAAGGACACTTATATGCTCCTGGAATATAAATCAATCCCTAACTTCTCCAAGTGGGATTCACGATACCCTTTTTTTATCATTTCAGAACAAGGGAAGACATCAGATAAATTGTCACAGATAAACCCTAAACTGTTGCAAAGCAGCATCTGATTTTCTAGATTAATCTGAAAAGTAGGTTTGAAGATTTAAAAAACCTCTCAACCTTCCTTCCACAAATAGCTTTATTCTGAGCTGAAGTGCAGACAAATACACAATAGAACCTAAATACCACTTTCTAATAGAACTGCTGAGGGGTGTGTGCCATATCCTCTCATAGCAACCATAGGCCACCTCTCAGATTTGGAGACTGACTGGATCCTGTGCAATGGTTTCCATGGTTGCACAGGGTTTCATGTACCCAATAACATTAATATTCCAGTCCTTAATAGAATAACTTGTACAAAGGCAATTTTTTCCTTTTTATTTCCTATCTTAAATTTTTACTAGGTAAATGACTCAATAAAGTTGTAACATTAGTTATTATATTAAAACTTCAAATGTGTTGAGGTTGTCTCAGCGTGAGCTCGAGCCTACAGTACTTATGTAACCAAAATTTCAGGTGCCCCTTGTCAACACTGTAGGATTTGGCTGGGAAAATAATGATGTTTTTTTCTTTACTAACTTGTTAGTACCATTTATCTTAACAAAAGTTTGATTGCCACTTCTTGTTTGGCAAAGTTAACTATACTGACAATGGCTGTTTTTGGAAGCAGACAGAGTGAGGCTGAGAACTTACAGGTGGGATCTCAGTTGTGATAATGTGACTTGTATTTTACTCCCAGTAAGTTAATGTTGGATCAATGAAAAATCATTTCTTAAGGAAGTGCCTCCTTTTGTGTTTTAATATACTGAGTTGGAGGTGATTATTGTCCTTGCCTTTGTTGTCACCTAGGGTTTTCAAAGACTTGCCTCTCTTGGAAGTTGTTCACTGCCTCATTTTTTACGTCCTTATGAAAAAAACTCAGCTGCTAATTGTGGTAGCTATTATGAGAAGAGCACTCCAGAACTACATCTTAGCCAACAGCCAAAGAAAACTCCCCGATAAACACTGATGTGCTCAGGTGGCTCCAGTTGACTGGGACTTTCACACAACTTCAAACCAGAAGCGCTTAGGCTGTATGAATGATTCCTTTCAAAGTGTCAATAACTTGCAGGTGCTGTCCTAGTTCTGGGACAAGCCACGTCTGAGTGAGGGGTAGGAAGACAGGGAAACCTTCCTGTGGGGAGCAGCATCGTGTAGCTGTCCATTTGATTTACAGGAGAAGGAAACGTTCTGGCAATGCTGTTTGATGTTTCAAGCCTCAGTGGGTATCTGCAGCCCTACTCAAGTGTGTGGTGTGAGCATTCATCCCATTACTGCAGGATAAAATATGCAGAGGTCTTAAAGAGAGCTCTTCAGAAATACAACAGAGAGCTTAAAGAAATTGTCCAAATGTCTGTGACTTTGATATTTATAATGGTTAGTTGCTACTGAGATGTAATCAGCACTGACTTCTGGCCTCTGCTCTATAACTGAAAGCCTGTGAGAGTGCGTAGAGCTCTCTAAACTCTCCTGTGATTTATCTGAAGTGTTTATTATCTGGCTCACAGATGTGTATTAAAGTACTGTTTACAAAGAAGAGCTCAGTGTGCAAAAAGGTTAAATTCTTAGTTTGTGTAAACTGTTGTTTTCCCACTGAAGTCAACAAAGTCGCCTTGTGATGTACCTCAGCAGAGGATCTGGTCTCTAACGAGCATTCAATGTATTGTTCTTGGCTGCATCCATGAATATTTGGGAGTGTGCTGAAGCTGGGCTCTGAATGCATTCATTCATAGACCACTGTATAAATGATCAAAGGAGAGGCTTCTTGATCTTGCATGTAATAAATCCTCTGCTTTCAAGTTTACTGAACTGAAGACTATCATAGAAGTACTTGTTCCTCACATACAGATCAGGAAGCTGGAGTCAAGTATTACTCACATTGGACAAATGCCTCTGGAAGTCCATGAACTGCTTGGCATGTCTGACGGAGTGGACAAAAGCATCCCTGCCTTTGTTTACTGTGGAGCTGAGCTGGGTATGGACTGCCTGCATGGATCATGTCTTTGGAGACATTGCTTACTGCTTTAGGTCAAATAGTGGCAGAGGAGAAGGGGCATTTACCTGAATATCTGAAAAATGCAAGCAGAAGGAAAGGTGACTTGAAAACAACCAGCATGTGTTGGCATCTTTTTTAATTTCAAACCATTTGTTATAGAGAGATTGCCTAGATTTTTACTATGGGATTGTCTTAGTTTGCATTTCACCTAGTTCCATTTTGCATCTTGCGGGTTTCTTTACAGAACAGTGGTAACTCCTTAGAGCAAAATTGATGTGAAAGGGTCTTTGATCATGAAAGAAGTACAGAATTCTCCTTAGAAGAGCCTTTTGCCAGCTATTCAAGTAGTTATGTAAGAATAGTTTTAAAGCAACATTTTCTAAGGTTGCTTACAACCTGAAGGTATTAGAGAAACCTGTACAAGGAAGACTAACAGTAAAGATCAGAACTTTTTCACCATTCTAGGTTTCTTAAGAGGATGTTCATCCTTTCTTCAATAATGTTGAGCACTGATTCATGGGACAGGCAGTGCTCAAATCTGATCTCAAAGTGAATACTGTAAATATTGTACTTACTTTGTACTGATACTGGGGTTGTTTGCCAGGAACCCTGAACATGTGGCTGAAGCTACACACCCACACACTCCCAAAGACTCTCTGTAGGACATGGACACCCAAACTTATTTTCATACTTCAGTTTGTATTTAGACATATATTACCTTTTCTCCTCCTTCTGTTGGGGAGGGTTATCCAGAACTGCTAAATGTCTGGATAAGAGGTTCATATCAGAGTGGTCCATCACAAGATGCCGTAGCAGTAGTTGAGATACAATTTCTTTAAATGGGAATTGTTTCCTCTAGTCAGCCAAACCAAACTACATTGCCCTAGGAACAGGGCCTGCCATCCAGAGGCAAAAGAATTATGTAGTATAAAGAATTAACAGTCAAGATTTCCTGGGGATGAGTCTGTGATACCAGCACCAAAGCCCCCCTCACTAGAGATGGATGACAACCCCATTCAGTTAGAAATCACAGATAAAAAGCAGTCGGTTTAAGTTGGTGAGAGGAGATACTGGCTGTTTGACATCTATCTAATGATTCTCTAGAAAAGCAGTAAGGTCTTTCCAGCTGCCCCTAAGCTGTACTGATTTATTGCCCAGTGTTGTGCTGCTGGACATGAATTGGGATGTTGTGGCTTCGTGATACCTGGACTTGTCACATCTTTTTATGATCAGCAGTCTGTGGTGCCTTGCCAGGCCTAAATGACACAAAAAGGAACTAGTCTATCACAATCCCTGTTCATTTTCAGCCATATGAAGTACCTGACATTACTGGCCTGAACTGAACTTATGTTACTTATAAAAAGTAGGGGGGTGTGGCTTGTTAACATGTTCTTTGCCAGCTAGCTGGATCTTCATCAGAAGCAGCTATGGCCACTTGTGCACACAAACAAGATCACTTTTGTGAATGTGAAAATCCCATGGGTTGTCAGCCCTGGGGATGGTGGATGCATCTTTTCCATTCAGAATTCAAGTTGTCTGGATGAACAGCACAAGCCAGGCTATTGAAATTTTCAAGGGCTTATAATTTATGCCATGCCTTCCTACACTTAACTGACATAATTAATAAGCAACAAGTGCCAAAATCTGTCAAGTTAGTGATTGGATTGCTCTGTGCATCTATGGTAACCTACGTATCACCCTTCTTTGTGCAGTTGCTCAAGAGGTAAACAGAGAATCCTGCCCTTTTGAATGGGAATTTTGCCAGCAGCATCAACTGGAACAAGATTATTGACTGTCTGAGGCAAAGCTTAGAAGATAATTGTTGTATTTAACTGTTAATTCTATAGTATTATCCTAGTAACTTGATGCATCTAAGAGTTGCTTGATGTCTATCTATACACACCCACATGTGCGTACACTTGCCTTTGGGAATTCACATGCTCCTGCTAATACATACACAAAAGATTCACTGTCTGGACTTTTGTCCTGATAAAGAGAGCTATTCCAACGTGACATGAAGCTGCATTTATGTCTGTGTTCCTCTCAGAGGCTGATCAGTTCTTCCTTGTGCACTTACAGCCATGGTTGAAGAGACTGAAGTTGCAGAAAAGCCAAAGGACAAAGTAATGTTCCATGTTGCAAACTCCCCACTACAGGGATCATTCACCTGTTTGGAGAAACATACGTAGACCATTACATCCTTCACTCAGCAGGATTTGCATGATATGAGAGTTGCCACCTGCCACCTGATGTGCCTCATGCTGGGAGACAGGTCTATGAAGTAATGGAGCCTTGCTGTCTGCAGTCAGGACTGCTGTATGACATCGAAAGGAAGCTTGCCAGTCAGCAAATGCTGCATTACTCTTTTGGGGAGTGTTTGTTTTGCTTGGTTGGCTGGGCTGAGTTTCAAGCAACTGATAATGTGTTCAGGAGCAGTTCTCCTGTTGCAGTCCATTTTTCAAAAAGAATCATGAAGACCAGTGCTCCGAAGGTTGGGTGGAACATAGATATGAAGGGTTATATATGATCTTGCTTCAATATGTGAGCTTAGCTGCTTTTGAGTGCATGTTAATGTGTCTGTGCAGGTACATTTGGGACAGTGGAGTTATGACTCTTTGAAGTCTGATGAGTGTTTTTAAAAATATTCTTTGGACGTGGTCATTCTTTGGCACTGATTCTGCTGGTGGGGTTACCTCACTGCAAATGGGATGTATATTTCTTCACTTCATAATAGTCAAACCTTCAAACTGCTGAAGGATAAACTCTGAAGGCTTCTGAAGATTAGATAAACACTTCATTGCTGAAAGTTTTTTTTAAGTCATGAAGTGTCTGGAATTTCAGGAGGTAGATTGACAGCGCTTCCAGCTCATTCCTACCTGTACCTGCAGTGCCACTGCTCTCTTGGGCTCTACCACTGTGCTTAGTTCTCACAGGCATTTAAAGCTGCATCCTTCCAAGGATTTATGCAATCAGTTCCTCCAGGCAAAAAGGAATTTAGATACCCAAGCACCTTGTAGGATGTGAAAAATTCAAGTATGATTCTGGAGCCTTCCAGGAGTGTAGGACCTCTAAATAGGAGGCATTTTTTTGGACTTGGGTGGTTTCGAAAACACCCACTGCTATTTGTTGGCTTGCAAAAGAAAATCTAGCAAAATTTTCCCAGGTCAAGAGAATTTCTGATCCAGGGTGAAAACAGGATACACTGAGATCTCAGGGTCTGCTTGTGTAGTCTAAAAGAATGTGACCAGGCAAATAATGATCTTTTATGGTGTTGGGATAATACAAGTCCAGTGGATGTTTCATGTGCACGTACTTCCCTGGCAACATTTCCTGGGAAGAAATAATCTCCTTAAAATCTATTCTGCTACGAGTATTTCAAAGGTAGTACTACACACAGTAGTATATATATTTTAATTGTATTTTTGAATGAAAATATATACCTTCTTAAATTTGAGGTGAAAGTTTACTTGGACGAGGTTTGGAGTGGGGAGGGAAGGGGGATAGTTCTGTACCTTTCTGTTTTCTGCCTTGTAATTTTAAAGAATTTTTCCTCTCCTTTACTGTTATCTTAATCTTGCACCTTTTTCTAGTCACAACAAAGATGATTAAAGAGGTAGGAATGAAAAAATACACGTTTTTGAATTCTCTAGGTTTGGGGCTGGTTGTACATGTTTTTGTTTCTTGCCAGTTTTGAGTTACGTTTCAACTCTAAAGGTCAAATCCCCCGGTTAACATATTGGCCTGGAAGGACCAAAGGCTGGACAAGTTCCTGTGTGATGTGCTCTAGGTGACCCTGCTCTGGCATGGGGGGTTGGACTAGATGATCTTTTGAGGTCCCTTCCAACCCCTAGGATTCTGTGATTCTATGATTCTATGATTCTGGTGCAGACCTGACGTGTAGTGACCAGGATGGCTGAACAGGGAGGGAAAGCTCACACTCTTCCTCACCTGCTGCAGACACAGGCACCATGAGAATTCCCTTGATACAGGGAAGTGTTTTGGTATTAGACTCAACGTTGATTGGTGTGGTAACAGGATAGTTCCTCCAGGCTCATATAAACATTATAAAACCTCTCGTCCCAAAACCAGCTGCTTAAATTGGATGTAAGAGAGGGTTTAGCATCTTGTATTTTGCTGGGTACCTCTGTGAAGATAGAAATCCTTATAATTATAATCCTCTTCAATTGTAATATGTATATCATAGGGCTGGGCTTTGTGGAGGGATGGCAGTGTCCTATTTGTAGGCTACTTTACAGACTGCTGATAATGACAACCCAACTGCTGTTCAGCTCTTAGTGATGGAAGAGCCCCAGGATGGATGGATCACAGTGTGGGGTATGTTGTATCAGATGTTAGTTAAACTATGGGATGCAGTGCAAGGCCTACAAAATATATGCACAAATTTCTCTTGTAAAACTTGTCCTCATGATTTTCCTAAGCAACATTTCATTCTTTTGCATGTATTCAAGAAAAAAAAAACAAACCTAAAAAGTTTTAGAAAAAGTTCCAGTTCCTTAGAAAAACAAAAGATTTTTATGTTTTGTAATTTCTGCAGTAAGAGTGTGCTGACTTCAACTGGTTCCTAAGAACAGCCCCATGTATATCTGAGGGTGAAAACAATCCTGTCACTTCTTTGGAATGTGATCTAAAGTTCACTGAAGTGAATGCAAAGGCTCCTGTTGGTTTTACATGGATCCAGCCTTTACACAGTGAACAGAAGACCTGTGTCTCATCTGCTTAAATGTGAAAATGTTATTGGTGATTTGTGTTGATAGAAAGAGCACGTGGTGACTTTCTGCTTGCATTTATGTAACAGGAGGCGAAAGGTTCAAGTGCACAGTTCAGAAACATCAAGGATGCAATTGCCTGTTTCCAGCATGATGACAATGCCACAACCAAGGATGTTCTAAGAATATTTGATGGAAGGCAAAGCATTAGGCACTGGTTTCCTGGTAGCATCCCACCCAAAGGTGACAGCTTACCATGCCTGCTGAGCAGTGTCATCTTCAAGCTTGCAGAAGGGAAGATGGTTCTTTCTTACTGAAACACCTATGTTGCTGTTCTCTGGTTTTGATTCAATGATGATTATATTCTCTCTAAAATAACCTCTTTGGCACTTGCTGGCTTGGCTATCCAGGAATCCATTGCAGATGGGCCAGGAGGATGTCTCTGGAGGTAACAGTCTCCTGGTGCTGCTCAACAACACAGTGACTGTAACATCTGGCAGTGCAGGAGTTGTCTACTGGCTAGCTAACTGTGTCTACTAGCTAACAATACATCACAGCTACTGCCCCCATGGTGTGATGATGTTAATTCCTTGGGCAGGAATGAACAGAGGACTAAGAGAAAAACAGCAAATGACTACCTAAAATCTGTGATGTTTTTTTGAGATGTCCCTGTGTCAATGTGCTAGCAAAGGGATCTCTTCTACAGCCTTGTTTACCATAATCATTTTGGAGACGAGATTTTTCAGGACTCAATTGAGTTCATTTTATCTGATAGTCAAGCACATCCTAATTTTGATGCTCAAATGAATAAGGGGCTTTTTGTGCTTTTTTTTTTTTTTAAAGATAAAAATTCAAAAGATTTGAAGGCTGTGCAGACGGATATTGCATAGCAGGACATCGTGCAGGAATAAGGTGGCTGAAGCTACTCATCAGGAATAAAAATAACATGATCCTTCATATATCCAGTTGCTGTTTTACATTAATGACTTGATTAAAATCAACAGAGTTGCTCTAGATTTTCAGCAGTATTGAAACGGTAAGAGTAAAAGGAAGAAAACAAATTGACTTCTAAAATCTTTTTTTCAAGTATGCTGATTCAATTTGTTCCTTTGGAACACTTAAATATAGAAAATGAATAGAAATGTCAAGACACTGGAGAAAAAAAAACCAAAACAACCCACCACTGAAAGAGAATTTTTATGAATTGATGAGCTGAGAGCTGAGCTGGTAGCAGCAGAATGGGATCAGTCAGTGGTCAGATTCCACATGCTGGACCTCCACATTTTTCAGTCATCTCTCCCAGACTGATGCCTCGTGTTACACAAGCCAAAGGAAGCCTGGAACTGCACCACTTTTTGTCATAGAAACTTGCACCATCACAAAGCATCACCTCTACTTTCCAGACACCCAATCTCCAGACAGTTAACTTCTGTGTGCTGTTAATACTTAGTTTCTCTCACACTTCTGGGTATGTATGAAACTATTGAGATGAATTACACTTTAGAACACGACAGGGAAAAAAAATAATTTAACATCTATTTTTCCCTTTTACAGATTTTTACAGTGTGGAGAAGGTAATTTTTCCATTTTAAAAACCAACCAACAAAACAAAGTCCTCCTACTTCTGAACTGACATCTTCCAGGTAAACAAGAGCAGCATCTGGCATAATTTGCAGTCATTATTACTAATTTTTCCAAAGCTTTACTTCCATAAAGAGATGTTGGGAATGGCATACAAATGATGCTTATTGGAATCTAAATTTTTAAACCAAAGTACACCAAATGACCACAAAAGTAGAAAATTAGGCCTGGGCAAAAGTCTGGCATCACCTTCTCAATCCTACCTCCGACTGTTTCAAGGGGGAGTGGAATGTTGTGCAGCCTCACTGCAGATGACAACATCCCCCATCAGTGCATATACCTGAGGCCTTCTCTGTTATTCTTGCAAGAGGAGGCCAAAATTGCTGATTTTCTTGGTGATTCACTGAAATTTGCCAGTGCTTTCCAGCAATGAAAGCTTGTACGTGGTAATATATTTCAAAGACCTGCGCAAGCTTCTGGGGGCACACTCACCACTGCAGACAGTGACAGTTGTTCACACTCCTGACTCTCTGCAGAGTAGATTTGCAGCTTCTGTGCCAAACCAGTCAAGCCCCACATCTCACATCATTCACTGGAAAATGAAACTGGTGAGCTGTACATGACACTGTTGTTTCTGTTCCCTGCCAGCACCTTGACACAGCTGGCAGGGAAGTTGACTGTATGAAGTGTTTTCTACCTTAGTGAGATCTTTTCATGATGTTGCTTGAAAAATCCAGGTTTGCCAATTCCTTTGCTGTATAATAAGCTATGCAGCTTGTTCCACACATTTATTGCCTGACTTCTTCCTATAGATTTGAAATGTTCTTGCATTTTACTATTAAGCAAGTCCCTGCCAAAGTTGGAGCATAAAGCTTGTTCAAGGTGCTTGTATTCCTTTAAAGTAGCCAGGCAAGCATTTTCTATACAAATGCAAATTATATAGAATATATATATATATATCAAATTTATTCCATCTGGGGTTTGTATGTGTGCATGTGTTCTTTGCTAAGTGTTTTAGCAAGTACTAAAATCCCAGGTATGTGGAGGGGATCAGCAAAATCCATGCCAGTATTAAATGAATATTTGTAGAGAGTGAATTTCAAGTATGCTGTGTAAAGACTATAATGCTTCAGGCTATATTCTTCAGCTAAGTGGTTAAACTCTGCCCTGAGACCAATTTGTCCAGGACAGTAGGAAAAAAGTGAGAGTACACTTGTAGTGTAGAACAGAGAAATAAATGAGAGGATTATTTGGGAAATTATAATAGGCAATTTAAGTCTTGGAGGCATCCAAGAGACTTCATTGCTTCCAATAGCAAATTGTTTATGGGGAGAAATTAAGCTAAACCTATTTGTTGTTGTTGTTTTGTTTTTTTTCAAATAGCTCTAGTAACTTGTAAGATTTGTGTCAGACTTCAAGGAGAAAATTATCACCAATTATATTCCAAAGAATAACAATAAAAGCTTGGTTGGAGGAAAGCAATACTGAAGCTTCTTTAGTGAGCTCAGTAACTTTAATTGCTATGCTTTTTTTGGATTATTTTTTTAAAACTCTGCGCCCATTTTCTCTTCTGCAGAAGTATTGCAATTCATCTTGCAATTCATCTACAGTGGGTTTTTTGTTTGGTCTTGTTCTTGTCCTTCTCAAAGTCACACTTTAGCTGTGCACCTCTGGCTATTAACCATGTGGATTTCTTTTTTATACGAAAAAGCTTGTTTCCAGTAATCTGTAAGCCTCAAAAATCACCACAGTGGGGTAACACCCCACTCACCCCCTGCCTCTAACATCAAAGACAAAAGCATCTTTGTGCTCTTGTATTGTTGAGAAGTCCCAGCAGCTTCACTTCTGACTCAGCAGCCTTGGACAGAAGCAGGTAGCCTTTTCCTCCTTGTTGTTTTTTTTTTGTCCATTTTTTGAGTCAAGAGGCAGAACTAAGAGATTTTCAAAGACATAACATTCTTCATAAGCTTATGCACTGTGGATAGTCTGTGGCTTTCTATGGGCCCCCACTCCCCTTCTTACCTGATGGAGGAGGGCAGTACAGGGATGTAGAGACATAAAACCTTTCTGGGGTAGGCAGATTAAGGAAGCTTTTCATTCCCACTGAAGTTAGAGGCCAAGAGAGATGAACTAAACAGCACGTTACCCACTTACAGTTCTAGTCACTGGAGTGGGCTGCATTTTATCAGCAGTAGGACAGGAAGAAATAGATTGTCAAAGTGGTTTTCTATTCCCTGCTTTGATTCATGGTGGCAGGTCAAAAATGTTATGGTTCACCTGGTAGTTTGAGTGATCTTTCACCAAATTTTAGTCTTGCAAGTTGGACTCTGCATCCTTTTATGTACAAGCTTTTCATCAGAGGACTAGAAATGGTTACTTGTGCCAGTTAGACTCCAGGGAGTCCTGTTAAGCTCTAAAATTGGGACTTGCAGAGCCTTTGGATCTGGTGACGTGTGTTTCAAGCTTTTAAATCTGCAGAATGGAACCTGGGGAAGTTTCCTTGTATTCCAAAAGCTCAGCACACTTGCTGAGCATCAGAGGACCTCTTCCAGCCCCAAGCAGCAGGCTGGTTCAGTGGTGGAGCAGTTGGATCCTGGTAGGGTCTGCAGCAAAGTAAAACCCTGCTTCACGCTCCTGTGAGGACCTGGAAGTTTTTTGTAATTAAGAAATCTCCTCTGTCTGGATGTCTGACCTGCATGGACTTGCCATGACAAGAAGAAGCTTTGTTTGCAGGGTTTTAAAACCAGATGCTGAATTTAGGTTCATCCTTTTTAAAAAAATCTCCCTCACGGATTACGACACTCTGCTGTGGGATTTGGGGGGAAAGTGAAGCCAGTATTTTATCCATGACTGTGTAATGGTGTCTTATAATTCATATTTAAAAAAAACCCAAACTGTTTCAAAAAGGAGACTTCTGATTCTGTGAGGAGGAATCCTAACAGGGGAGAGACTAGGGAAGACTGTGGCATAAGCTTTCCCTCTTGCTACCTGCAGGCACATTTGAGCCAGCTGTTGCTGTATTAAAGAGATTTGATTTTTTTAACATATAAGATACATGCACAAAAATATCATACATTTATTCTGCAATTTAATCAAGTGTTTAGAAACAGCACCTTCTACTTTGGATATTTCTCAACTGTAAAAATGGCTGGAGCTTTTCTCTTGCCATCTCAGCTGGGTGACAACCCACATGGTAAGGACACCTGGTTCAGCACAGCCATTCCTCCTCCTCTGGGTGAGGACTTCCCAAGATTCACTGTCCTGCCCCACCAGAAACTTTGGTGTACACTCTTGAGGTTTTTGCTGTCTCCATACCCTCCTGTGGATACTGGTCATGAAGCCACTTCTCTTGCCCACCTCTGTCTGGCAGAATGAAGCTGAGCAATCACATCCTCATGGTAGGCATTAGCAAAACACCAGTAAAACCAGTGCAACTGATGGTGCTAAATCCAGAGTCCAGAGCAATATTTTAAGAGGGAGCAGCCAACATGATCAATTGAGACAGCAGGTAATGCTGGACCTCAGTTCTTCCCTCCCTCCCCTCCCCTCATATTTATAGGTTTCTAATTTCCGCTGGATAATGAATATCGCTCTTCATTATAATTATGTTAAAAGGTACCAGCATGATGATTCAGAAACCCTTGAAGATATAGTCATATTTTCAGCAACAGATGGATTTAACACTGCAGATGGAGTGTTAAGAGTGCAGGTAATAACAAACTCAGCAATGTACTGTACTGAAATATAATTGGAAAGTATTAATCATGTATTGGTTACTTCAGCTTCACTAAGTAGATGTTTAATTTTCATCAATCTTTTACCAGATTCCCGGAAAGATTTCTGTGTAGACAGAGTGTGGCTTCTAGGTGAAACAATTCCCAAAGTTATTAATGACTAGGGCCTTGATCTTGCAGGCATGTGCCCATGGCTTACCCAGGCATGCAGAATAAAAATCATTTGTGTTAATAAGGCTGTCAGATGGGCCCCCATTCATATGGCCTAAGTTTCAGCTGGTGACTTGTCAGTAGTAAAACTGAGACCCCCTCTGAACTTGGGGGCTGCTGGAAACCTGCCAGCAGGAAGAACCAGCTGCAGGATTTGGGGCAGAACACAGGCAATTTGAAAAGCCCCGTTTCTAGCAGAGAACCATGAGGCTTTGCAGGGCTGGGAGTTAGTATGTAGACAAAACTGGGAAAGGCTGGGGCTTTTTGCCATTCTTTATTATTTTCCTTAAGTACAGACCTCTCAAAATTATCTGCATGCAGAGCAATGTCTGCTGCTACTTCCATAAACCCTGGCATCTTACTGTTCTTTTAAACATGCTTTGTCCTAGAGGTTGTATCCAAAGGCTGGGAAATTCAGGGGAGTTTTTGCTCTGAGCAGGCTGTGCAGGACCAGGGTAATCAGTGATGCCTGGTTGCATAGCATGACTAGGATTCTTTAATTAATGCTATTTATAACTAGGATTTCATTTGTAAGATCAGAAAGTGGTCCGTGCTCTGGTTTGCCACCTGGAGACACGGCGAGTGCTGCAGGGCACAATTCCAGCTCACACAGGGAAAATCTTCATCTGTTTTACAGCAGGAGCAGAAAACGTGATTTTTGATGAAAACACAAACATTAGTGTTTTGAATATGCTACTGTGGATGGTTTGTCTTCACGTTCTTCTCTGGGGATTCAGTCATCTGGTGAAGCTGCACCTCCAGTGATTTCCTTATGAGCTTTCTTTTCCCTGGTGGGAGCCCACAGTCATGGCATGCCATGATGACAATGGAATAATCAGGCTTGTAAACAACAATGTAACAAACCAATACCTAAATTTTAAGTCCCATTAAATACTTAGCTCAATGCTTTGGTCTTTTGCTGAAGTATTTCATTTTCTAGCTATTATGGACACCGAAAATATAACAAAAAAAATGATAATTCTCTCTGGGAAGTTGACTCTCACGTGGGGGTACAGTATCTTTATCTTGGCTGCTGGAAAAAAAGATCAGGTAATAAAATTCAGCAAGACTGGAAATAAAATTGAACATGACTAGAAACCATGGGTGAACATGCTCAATGAGGCAAATCAGTGTGCTGTCGACTTTCTGACAGGCATTTGTAAACCAGAGAGACACAAACAGGCACTGATCAATTGACCATGGTAAGCAAATAAAGGCTGTGAGTATAAATTACTCCAAATCTGGTATCTCTTTAATGGTACCAGTCAAGAGGACCTGTCTGTGACACAGGTTCCCCCATTGCTGTCATGGGCAGAGTGTTGCTGGAGTACAAAGACAAATATTCTTGCTTATTTTTCACTTTTGCTTGGAAATAATCTCTCCTTTATCTACCTTCCTATTCTGTCCAGATTATGGGGGTGAGCAGCAAGCCCCAGAGCTGCAGCAGGGATTGCAGGCAGGGATGACTGTCTGGAGGGAGTTGTCAGCCAGGATCATCTTTGAGCAGCTCCACACAATGGACGCTGAAGGTGCTGGCACAGAGCTGATGTTTGGGGCTTCCCAGGCTCCAGCACATGGGCTGATATGATGAGGGTCATGGTAGATCAATTTTCCCATTTGGATGCAATCTGGAGGTCCAGCTCCTATGTGCATACTGGTAGGACAGCCTTCTCATCTTTCTGGCAATGTTTGAACCTTCCTTCTCTCTTTTTTTTTTTTTTCTTATTTATGAGAATTAATTGAATCAAGTGTGACCCAAATTGTCGAGCTTCTTAGTTTTGATTTAAATGGTATGTTTGTTTCAAAACTTGTTCTGCATTTGCAGCACAGAGTTAGGTTGCTTGGGAGAGGTTCAGTCTCATTGTTCACCAGCAGGACAGGGCATTTGGTACTTGTTTGTGGAGAACAGGTAGGTAACGAGTTGCATATACACATCATAATGTAACTTAATACACATTAAAAAGCTGTCTAGGTCAGTAGAGAAGATACTCAGAGGCAACAGATCCCCTCTAATAAATCACCTCTTACTTTGCTCTAAAAGGCTTAAACTCCAGCTCAACCAAAGGGGATTGAACAAGGGGGTGTAACTTCAACCACTGGGACCTGTGAAAGCTGCAAAGCCTCTGTGGTCTCACCACTGACATCAGGACTTCTACCTGTCCCTCTTTGCCCTGCATGATCTTAGGATGTGCTGCTTGATCTTTCCAATTACTGTGATGATTTTTTTTCCTTTGTGATTCCTGACAAAGTGCTTTTGGATGGAAATCGTAATTCAAGTAAAATCACAAACCATTTGCTTTATCAAGGCATTATTTGCTAGCTCAAGCTGTGTGAAATTTGCTAGATGTATCACAAAACAAAGGTAAATATCTTGTATTTTAAAACTTGATAAATTATTGACAAGGGAAGAATGCCTCGAGTTAATCAGTCTGATGGTTTTGTCACCATTTGTCCCTTGAGAATTTAGAAGTAGTGGATCATGCTCTAATGCTGGTCTGCTCTCATCCTTTGGGAGAGAGAAAACAAACATTCCTGTGTCTCTGCTCCTCGTCAGTGTCTGAACTTGAATGAATCAGCTATTAAACTGAAGGAAATGAAATATAAATTGACATGAAGGAAATGTTCTTCCTGCAACTGCAGAAGCAGCTATAGTTGTAAAAAGCTGATTTTTATTCCTTCAAAGACAGGAATTTTGGGTCATATCATTCTATTAAATAGCTGGACTTTCTAGAAAAGTTTGGCCTAAAGGTTATGCTTTAATATTATTTTTTTAGATTTATTAAAGTAAGTTTAATGAAAGATTTTTCTTAATTTCAGTTGTGACTTTAGGTCAGAGGGTTCCATTTATTCACTTTGGCCTTGCTGGCTTTGCATGCACAGCTGTGCAACAACATCACAATGCAACTCACTGCACAGGCATCCTAGACAAATACTAAATGGTCTGTTCAGGGAGGATTTCAGGACTGCACCCTACACCCCTCTGGCTGCTGCACTGAATTACCTGGAATAAATTCCTTTGACTCCTGTTGCCCTTTTATCCTTGTTGTTTTAAGTGGGGCTGTTATTTAAATGTTGTGTTTTTCTGGGTGGTGTCTTTGCCATGCAACTTTCCTGATTTTGAAACTGTGCTTAAATATACTGGGAACATTACACAACTTCTCCCTTCTCCTCTTCTCGTGTATGCTTGGAGACATGAAAGAGCATTAGAAGACAATCATCTTGTAAAATGCATTTGTCATACAGGGGAGAAAAAAAGAAACAACTTGTTTCTTGGTATTTTGGAGATGTCTTGTCCAGACCTGGACATTCAATTCTCTACCACAACAACCACTCAACTGTAGTACAGATACCAGCTTATTCAATTATTTTTCAAGCCATTGGCATGGAGAAGAGCTCTACTTCAACACATTAATCTTTCTTTCAAGTTCAAAACCTGCTTTTCTTGTTCTCTGCCTTCTTTTAGGTTTTTTCCCCACCTGCCATGGCAGCACCTTCTGAGGTAGGACAGAGCTTTCCCTGCTGCTCCACTCTTTTTTCCAGCAGCACAGTGACTCCTCCCATAGGCAGAGTGGACTTCCTGATCACTGCCAGTGTCCTGCTGTCCATCTGAACTCTGCTCCTGGTGAGTAGATGCCCCCTAGTTGCTGTTAAATAATATGTATCTGCCTTGAGATCAGCAGCATGGAGCAGTTGTGGAATTTGGGTCTTTGCCTCTTGGCTCCCCTAGAAGATATTCCATGAGAATCCCTTTGGTTTCCTTACAGTTGGGGGTTTATTTTTATTTTCTTAAAGATGCAGTTAATTTTGGGTATGACAAAAAGTCACGTTGGCACAGTATTGAGACCTGCTGAATTTATAGAACTAGAAGTCCAGAGAAGGACCATGAAGATGATCCAAAGGCTGGAGCACCTCTCCTACAAGGACAGGCTGAGAGAGTTGGGGCTATTCAGCCTGGAGAAGAGAAGGCTCTGGGGAGACCTCAGAGGACCTTCCAGTGCCTGAAGGGGCTACAGGAAAGCTGGGGAACGGCTTTTTACAAGGGCTTGTAGTGAGAGGACAAGGGGTAATGGATTAAAACTGGAAGAGGGAACATTTAGGTTAGATGTTAGGAGGAAATTCTTCTGTGTGAGGGTGGTGAGACACTGGCACAGGTTGCCCGGGAAAGCTGTGGCTGCCCCATCCCTGGAAGTGTTGAAGGGCAGGTTGGATGGGGCTTGGAGCAACCTGGTCTAGTGGGAGGTGTCCCTGCCCATGGCAGGGGGGTTGGAACTAGATGATCCTTAAGTTCCCTTCCAACCCAAACCAGTCTATGATTCTATGAAAATGCTACATGCAAACATCTTTCCTTACATAACTGGTGTTTCTTATTTTAATACAGTACATTTTTAAAGCTGAACTTTGAAGCTGATCCCTCTCTAATGCTTGGTGGCTCTCTCTAACTAAACAGAAGCCTTTTATTATTTTTAAAGGATTTGTACTCTGTCAGATGAACAGATGCTAACATGCACCTGTAGTCTGTCTCTCCTGGGAACTGTATTTACCACCACTGTTTAGAATTGTTCAGAACATGTTTGAACCAACTTCATGTTGAAAGAATAGCTTTTTATGTAAAAAAGCTTCAGCAAAAAGCATCTGCTTTGTATGTGTATTTTTTTGTTGCTTTTTTTTTTACTAGAACTAAAAATTGATGTATATCTTTTGACTTGAGAATTTCTGTTCAAAATATCAACTTTCTGTGGAAAAAGGAGATGGAGAAGATTTATCCGAGGACTTGTCAAAATTCTGTCCAGACATGGTGATGACAACTTCTGTGTTTTAGCTACTTATCATAATTTGTTGATGTTTCAGAGATGCTTGTTTGGTATTTGTATTTGTGTGGCTGAAGTAAATGGCTTATTTAGGCTTTATTCCTGGTTTTGCCATTAACTTTAATTGGCCAATTTTCCATGCTTTGTTTTAGGAGCTGGGGGATGAGGGTGAAGGTGGGGAGTGAGCAAGGCAACTGGGAGACCCCTTAGCCTCAACTCTGAGCTGCTTAGGACTCTTATCTCAACTCAGTCATGCATTTCCAGCATGAATTAAGGATTAGCTGCTGCACAACATTGGGTAGGCATCATCTGGACATGCAAGATCCAGGAAGACAAAGTCAAACCAAAACAAGCATAGAGAAAAACTAACAGCATGATTAGAAGGATGGAGGGTCTATCATGAGGGAGAATTAAGATTGTGGCTTATTGAACACAGCTAAACAAAGCCTGAGAGGGAGATGGAGTTACCTCCAGGTATCTTGAGGGAATAAGCAGAGGGGGGGGAAAAAAACCCTAAACTATTTGGGCTCATAGGCAATATGGGCACAAAACCAGACAGACTTAAACTATCATGATAAAATTCAGGCTAGTGATTAAAGGATGGGTTTTATCCAGTTGAGGAAAAAGATTTCAAGCAGCTCTCAAATGGAGGGAAGACATTTCAAAACAGGCACATACATAGTCCATCTGTGAAAGGGGCTCTATGTCCTGATTATTGATGACTGCAGGGGACAGAAAGTGACAGTCAGATCTCTGGGTGCTCTCTCCAAAGCTTTAGCTGTGATTATCCTTCCCACCACCAGTGAACCCCCCACTTCCCAGGTTTCTAACTCTGTTCTCACCTTGTGATTTGGTTTGTTTTCCTTCTGAGTGTGATTTCTGGACTGCTGCTCTCTGCTGCTCCCAAGGGCATCATCCTCCTGCAGGCACCTTCCCTCTGTCTCTGATGGAGGGACAAGTGCAGTGACTAGATGCTAGTTTGATGAAGCTCTTCATCCATCTCTACCACCTCGTGCTGCTCTTCTAGTTTATAATCGAAATGCTACATCCCTGCCCATTGATAAGGAGTGGCCCAAAATTAATGTGGGTACCTTGTATAACATGATTTCACTTCCATATTTAACCTACAGTTGGTATTTAGGCCCACACTGTGTTGGGCCAGGCTGCAGTGGCAGGATTTACCCTGGCTGGAATCAGAATCAGGCAGTTTCCCCAGTAGTAAAACCCATCATTTAGCAGCCAGAGGCTGTTGCACTGTCACAAACTGGGTTGCACAGGAGCCAGCAGCAGCACTCTGCTGCTCCAGAGACGAGTCATGCTATTTCAAAAAACCACTAAACTGAGATCTGCTGCTTTACAGACAATATATAATATTTGCTTTGCTTTTGCTCACTGCTTTACATTTTGGATCCTTTGCCATTAGGATTTGAAAGCATATAGACTGCATCTAATCCAATTTATCCTGTTCATCTTGGCAATGCTTGCAATGCTGACAGCTTAAAGAAAACACTTAATTTGACTAAGTGTTTTCAGTTTACTTCTCAAAATATTTGAAATCATTAAGCTGGTGTGCCCCTGCACTGCAATACACACAGTGCTGACCTACTTTAGCAAGTTAATGACAATTTGTGTGAGCCTGTGGTCTTTGCTTATGCTGCAGGCTGAAGGATTTTACCTGGTTAAGACTGGGCTCAGTGTTTGAGAACCATTCTCCTGGTTCAGTGCTCTTTAATCTGACTTTCAAAGAAGCTCTTAGAGCAAAAAATGAGGAATACTGGGGACGTGGAGTGACATCTTGTCTTTCTGCCTCACTGCACTGGGCAGGGCACGGGGGGTGGGGGGGCAGAGTGCTGAGCTCCCCGTGCAGATGCTTTCCTGCTGCTCCAGTCCACGGTGTTTGTAGTTATTTGTATTCATTGCTACCTGCCAGAGGTGAGGCACCACAGGAGGATGCAGAGCAGCCCTGGAAGTGCCCTGAGGAGCATGAGTGATTACGCAGGGTGGTTCAGTTGCACTGGAGCATGGCAGTGCTGATGGGGCCGTGGGCTGCACCCCTGTCCTCTGCACAATATGCTCAGAACAGAGGACTTGTCACAAACCCCTCTGTGATGGCATCTCACCCTTCCCCTGCTGCAACCCCACGGGCAGAAATGTAATCTTGGCTTACTGTAATTGCCAAACACAGATCCCAGACACTGAGCAGGATGGAAGAGAAGGGAGAAAGCATAAATGAGAATAGTAGTGGACAAAATTGATTTGTCAATGCAAACAGTAATGTGTCATACTAGTGTGGGGTGAGTGTAGTTGCAGATGCCATCATAGGTAACACTGAGGTAGCATGAGCATCAGTTATGTGAATAAGCAGAAAATACATCAGGAGTTTCTCAGTGGCCTTACACCTTTGCTAGCTCATGCTGCTGTGTCTCTTCTGCCAGTGCAAGTCACAACAGCTCATTTAGCTGCTGCTCCTGAAGTTCTGGGAGATGTCAATAAACTCCCATCATTCTGGGTGTCTTATGATCTGGGTTGTCCTTAGGATTCACATTTACTGTAGTTAATAATTCAGAAATTATTAAATAGCTATCTAATCCCAATTTCTTACAAAAATTGCATTTTCATACATCCTGTTGCAAGTGGCTGACTTGGGATTGCTGGATGGGACCAGGTGACATTGTGGCTCGGTAGCTGGAGCATCTGTCTGTGGTGATAAGGCAGCCTGAACCTGCCAGTCATTGAAGGGCAGGTGATACGATCACGCTACAACAACACAGTGATTTGGCACATCAACGTGATGCAATTTTCCTCTGTGATTTTTCTTTTTTCCATGTAAAGGATTTGCTCTAGACTTCCCTTGCAGAGATGTGTGCTGGCAAGTTGCAATACCGCAGAGAAGGGAAGGTCCGGAGCTGCAGTAGGAGTAAGGAACTTAGAAAATGCAACTGGTGCGGAAGAACGAACAAGGTCACTGGTGACAAGGCTCTGCTCCATCTGTGCAGGCACGCTCGTGAGCAGAAGCATTCCAGCAACATGGCATTTTGTCACATTATTCCTTTCCTTTTAAATTTCAATAGCTAGTTATTTGCCTGGCTTTGGTTAGGAGACAAAGCCCCTCTTTGTGCAGCCACACAACGCGACTATCTCATGTAACGGAGAAATGAAATGCAAATTTCTCCGATAAGACAGGAATGGTGCTTGTCTGGGGAAGAAGGAAGCATTGTCTGGCCACAGGAGCAGAAGAAGGTGGTGTTGCCTAGTGCCTCTGACAGTCATTCCCAAAAGGTGGAAGAAACCACAATTTGTGGAGTCTTCTGATAACATTGACATTAAAACCTCCAATGTCCCCATTTCATCCTTCATAGAAGGACAGAAATTACTCTGCTGTTTTGTGCAATTCAGCAAAGCATTTTAACCTGCACCTTTTTTTTTTTTATAAGTACACAAGATCCCCAACTATCTGCACAGGGCAATATATGTGCTAAAGCACTTTGTAACATTGGGTCTGAGTAGTTTGTAAAGGACCTGGAGAAGTTAAAGTGAGGATCATTAAAATTACTGAGTAAGCAACTCTTTTTACCATCCTTTTTTTTCTTTTTTTTTTTTTTCAAACCATTTTTCAAGGAAGTGGGAATTTGTACATTGTTTTAATGTTCTACAATAAGCAAACCTTTGAGGTACCTCTCAGAAATTCATTCATTCATTCAGTATCAGCACCTGGTAAGAGGAATACTAAGGTGCATTATGTATATGAAGAGCCAGTCAGAGTTTAAATTGGTGACCCAGCCAGGGGACAGTTTAACCTCTGGCATTAGCTAAAACCAGGCAGTGATTTGAGCCAGTGCAGCAGTGCTAATTAATGCACCCTGAGGGGACACAACAAGGCATTGGTCCTGTACACCTGAGACATGCTTCTGTTGGTGCCAATCAGAGCATTCTCTCGTAAAAATAACCCATGTTAAAAAACAAAAGTGGCAAAATTCCAAGTAATATAGATAAAACAAGATTTAGACTTAAAATAATAAAGTGGACTCAGAAATGCATCTCTCTAGTCCATTAACACAGTGCAGGACAATCTCTGCTGTAGCTGCTGTTATTTAAATGCAGAAGCCTCATTCCTGGCCTGGGCAGCAGCATCTCTGCTAACCTCAATCACCCTGCCTGGGCTGAGAGCTGACAGAACTCATGCCATTATCTTGGGGCAATCTCCAGTAGAGAGCAAGGATGAACATCTTGGAGGTATCTCGGAAAGGATCTCTGCCTACACCAATGATGGACAAAAAATGAACCTTTTTCAGACTGGAAAAGAAACCAGGAAATTATTTTATTCCTGTTCTGCTTCTGGTTTAATATTAGTAGCGCATTGGCCTTTGCAGCCTTTTAGTCTCAATTAATTCAGTGATAAAAATCATCAAACACTCAGCAGTCCTGAAAACCACTGCATAGAAAATCAAGCTGTTCCGGGACTATGGCAAGGTCTTGGCTCCACCAGCTGACTTGGTCTTGATAAGTAAGGCAAGGAAGCTTTTTTTCCAGACTAGCTAGAGTCATGTGAATCTGGATTTTTCTCAGTGGATGTGTTTGTGGTGGATCTCAAGCACATACCCATCTCTATGTTTCTGATGAAGACGACCCCAAGGACCTCAACTTCATGTCAGAGACAAACCCTCAGTACCGCTTGCTAGAAAATGCTCTTCCATCAGCTGGCTATGAGAAGATCAACACTGGGATTGATACAGGTAAGTACATATCCTATAATATGCTATTCCTCTAAAAATTATTTTATTGGAGTCTAACGTGGTACGGGTGCATGGGGCGCTGTTTACAACTGCCTGGATGGTGGGAGAGAGGAGCCATGTGGCAAATCAGGCCAGACCAAATGGCATTCATTTGGTTAATCACCAGCTATTAAAATAGCATCAAATCATAGCAACCTATTTGTTTATCATTCAGTGCACAATTTTCTGTGCAGTATATTCATAACTGCAGTACCCAGGCTAATTTTAAGTCAGTCAGCAAAGCCATTTCCCAGCACTCTCCTGGGAAATGGATCTGTGGACTGATCGATCTCTCCTGGGACTAAGCCCCTCACAAAATCAGAGCTGATGACATCGTTGTTTAACTTTGAATTAAGCTGATTTTGGATTTAAACTAATTTTGAAAGCTCTGTGTGGTTTGCATTACCCCAAAATTCTTTCCACTTCCAGTGCCTCCAAGTAGGTTATATCCACCATATTCTTTCCAAGGATGAATGTTCAGGTACCATTCCAGATTGCTTTGTGATTTCTATTAGAGACAACCTTAAACAGTTTCTCCAGAGGTGGCTCCTCTCCTTGTCACCATGAATTCAGCAAATTATGAAGTCCCTTTTCTTCAAATCAGTACTATAACAGGAACTTGCATCTTGGTCTTCCAAGTGCTGATCTTCTGTTTCTGAGGGCTGATACCTCACTTCTGGGGTTGGGGACCTTTACAATTATAGAGAGCAGAACAGTAGGGCCATGGTCTGTGCAATGATTCAACGATTTTACTAGTAACTCAAAAAATGGATGAAGGTGTGGTAGTAATGAGTACACGATGAAGTTTTTCAGTTGTTTGTATTGGAGCAGAGCTTAGGAGCCTTTGTGGTGAATCTCTGGTCTCAGCAAAAGCTGAGGAACGAGGGATACCTGCCCAAAAGACCTTTTTCGTATAAATAAATAATTCAAGAGTTCAAAATTTCTCCTCTTGGTGTCCTCCTAATCTAGCTTCCTCATGTTTAACACGCCTGCAGAGAAATGAGGACAAATTTTGGCTTTGCTGGCAGACCTAGTCTTGCACAGGGTCCCGTTGTGTCCGAACTCTCATGTCAGTGAAATAGGTACATGGTTATTTTTAGGGATGTGATGGGATACAGAGAAACCTCAGAGCCATCTTAAGGCTAGCTGAGTCCTTGGCGTGGTATTTAATTCTGAACGCCAGTTGATTGGTCATTTTATCACCAGTTATGAAGTGAAATTAGATAATTGCAATGCCATATGGTATACAGTATTTATAGTTTAGCATGTTTTCCATATATGTGCACGAAAGCCTGCTTCAGGGATTTGTTATGGTCCTGGTGTTTACAGGATTTGGGTCTTGGGTGAAAGAAGAAATTGACAGTTGCTAATGTTTGATTTAAACTGATACATCAGAGGCCATGTGAGTGATCCCTAATTAAAGCCAATTTACACTTTCTGTCCTTCACCAGGGAGGCTGTCAGGGCTGCCCACGGCCAGACCCAGTGTCCATGTGGCTCTGCTACCTCTGGTAGCAGTGGGGAGGGGGTGACCCCAGGGCGTGGGGGGAGAAGCCTGTGGGAAGCTGGGGATGCTTAGCCTCCACCCCAGCTCCCCTCCCAAATGAGCATGTGGTGTCTCCCCCAGGTTTCCAGCACAGGTAGACTTAACCTTGAAGCATCTCTTCAAGGATTATTGTCAGTGTTAGGTTGAACTTCAGATTTCTTGCTTTCGATCAAAATGCTCCATTCCCCTTGAAATCTTGATAAATAAGGAGCTACAGGATTAATTATGTGGGAAATTAGTCACTCAATAAGTGTCATTATTTTCTCAAAACAAGCCTAAATGAGCACCACATTAGGTCTCAGAGATCTGCATTTGGAGCTGGCTCAAATGTGATAAAAAGGGGGGCATATTCTCAACCTCAAATGTTAGTTGCCTGGTAGAGGCAGCTGCACTGGGGACCTCACTGAGTAGTAAGGTGTGAATACTCCTCATAAAATTTCTTGCCAATGTCCCACTCAGACCTCTGCTGCCATGCCTTGGTCACTCTAAGCTGTAATGGCAGACACCACAGAAACTGTCTGAAGCTGGATCAGCAGTTTTAAAGAGCAGTAAATAAAAATAATGAGCAACAAACCCTGATAGAGGGGAAGCAATGTTCAATTGCCCTGTAAGAACCCAGCAAGCACTTGAACAAAAAAGGAGTTAATAAATGTTACAGTCAGGTTTTTTTGGATAGGATTCTTGCAGAATATGATTTCATAATCCGCTGTCTCTAGTGAACAACAAGACCTCTATAAACACTCAATATTCAAATAGAAAATTGTTTCTTGTAGGCTTCCATGGCACAAAATAAAAGCTCTGCAAATCTGGGCCTCCATATGTGGTTCTCAGCTGGTGTAAGTCCCTGAATGAATTACATGTGAACAGAGAAATTAATGCTACACACATGGTGGCCAAACTTGAAAGCAAAAATTGCAACTGAGAATATACTGCAGTGGGTTGTGAAGTATTTGAAGATAAATGGAAGCTTGAGTCCTTGCTGATATAATGCATCACTGATGCATTTCAAGGGATACACGACTATGACAGTGAGGTAGTATGATACCGAGATCACATTTGGGAGAGTGCAAGGACTTGCTCTTTAAAATCAAAGCCTAAATCTAAGTAGAAGGCAAGCTAAATAGGCAAATATGCAATGTTGGCGCTCTCGCATAATTTTGAACAAAAATTGGATAAAATACTTCCCCCTTTTTTGAAAATCTAGCAACTTACTGTTGCAGTAAATGTATATCCTATCCAGGTTTTGAAATTACTGTGCTCTAAAGCCACTTTTGTTAGTCAGTCAACATTGATGGTGAATTATCCAAGAGTTTTGGTACTTTTGAAACAGCTGCGATCTTTTTGTTGTTGTTTTTTTCCTCCTTCTCCTCTCGACAGAGGAGGAGGGAAGAATGTGCATGTTACAGTGAATTCTAAATGAGGGCTGTGCCTCCCCTGTTTGCAAAAAGCCAAGCAAAGCAGTAAAAATAATAAATAAAACAAATGAAACCCTCTTTAATCCATTCATGAGCTCAAGTGTTTCAAGTAGGCCATAATATTAAGACAAAGAGTTCTGAAAGAGATGGATCAGAGGAAAAGACTATTGCTTAAACAATGTCAGCCTATTTAATTGAATTTCCTATTTGTCAGCACTGTATTTTCCCATGTCCAGGATTCCTGCTGTTGATTCAAGGCTTAAGGCCTAAATAGAAAGGGCAACGACTGCCGTGTATTTTGATCCCGAACAAGCTGTGGCCTTTGAAGCGCCAGCACTCGGCGTTTGGAAGAATGTTGGAATGCTTTGCCACAACAGAGGGTACCAGCAAAAAGAGGTAATGAAAATATGTTACACCCACAGATTCGACCTTGCTGCAACATAGTGAGGGAACTTGACTGAGATTTTTTTAAGCCTGATGTTATTTCTGTAACAGTTTACTCGTATTTATCACAGGGACAACTGGGACTGGGGTAGTGGACCAAGAATGGAGCCAGGAGCCAGAAACTCTCAACTCTTCTTGAGAGTTGATTTGGCAGGGTGTTTTTTTAATGTATAAAATCTATAGTTTAGTCACGGGCAATAGCAAATATTAGTTGCATTCCAATCAAAATGTAAACTGTTTTCCATGTTGATTTGTTGCACACAGGAAGTGGTTGTGTTTTCCTTTGCTCAATGCCTTGTACTCCACAACAGGGCTGGAGGGAGCCCCTGTGACTCAGACAAAGCAGCAAGAGCAGGAGGTAAGTAAAACATGAAAGCTTCAGGCCAGAGTATCTGCTCTGTGACTATAGCCCCACTCTGGCATGCCCCTCTGTCCCAGCCACCTGGCTACTACTGCCATTTGCATAAGAATACATAGAAATGTGACTGGTTTTTCCTGTTCTGTACCCCTACCAGTTTTGAGGACAAGTCGTTTATTATTATAAAGAGCACAATCTGTTCATTGTCCAACTCTTTGAGTCATCCTGGCCAAAACTTTGGGAGCACGTTCCCACTGGCATGTCAGACATGCTATAACATAACTGGAGCAAATATGTGGGCAGGGTACCCCGACTTGGATAGGGATGACTCTAGAAAAAGGATGCTTGAAACTGGTCCCTCCATGCAGCTGTCCATATAATAAACTCTGCTAAGTCACTTTTTAAAATTCAACCAAATACTGAATGAATCTTACTGAGTGATATCTGCCCACCTTCCTGTGTCCAGATCCTCAATCACCTCTCCTTTGCAGCAAGTGTACATAGCCTAGGTACCTCTTTTTCCATTGCGTTGTATTGCAAATGCCCACAAAATTCCATTTATTTTTTTTTTTTTACAGACTGGAACAGCTCTTCCCTGATTAGTACATGAGTGACACAGATTCATGCCTGCCAGTGCCATAAAATAAGATGACTTTGGTGCTGTGGGATCATGCTCTCAATATTCTGAATGCTGAGTGCAGAATCTGGCTATTTTAGACTAAATTGCTCTTCAATTGTGCTTGAAGGATCACCAAAAAAAAATGTGAGCAGGAATGTCATGTTCCTCGAAACACACCATACACTAATTGGGCCAAATAAGGTACAATTTTATCTACCAAAATTGCCAAGTATGGAAAATGCCATAGAAGCAGTGTGTGTTGCATTGTATTTTATTTTTAATCTTCCATGTCACGATTGGATGTTTTACTTGAAGAAATGCCTTGGTGAAATACAGGGTAAGAGGCTCAACAGAGCCATGATCAGCAGAAATTCTGTATTTCATGTCCATGCAGGGGTCTGACTATCTTAGCTGATAGATCTTAAAAAATCTTCAGTGCTTCAAAGCACACTTGTCTCTGCTAACAAGTCCACCTATCTCTCTGCTACTTGTATCAGCTTTTTCCAATGAAATTTTCTGTTACTAGAAGAAGTGTTTGTTTTGCATTAAGTTCAAGGTGAGATGATACTTCTTCCAGCTGATGCTAGTTCTCCCGAGCTGTGTTGAGGCATGGCTTTCCCTCCTGCTGAACATGCAGTTTTAGCAGCATTAATTGTAGGCAATTTTTTAAGAAGTGCTAAAATAGGTTCCATAAATAGGAACATTATTACCCAAGAAAATGACTTACCCGAAGTGAAAGGGTCTGCCACTACTGCATCTATCAACCCAGCTCCACAAAAAATGTGCAGCAAAACTCCTCCAAAGTTTTAACCTGCCCATGCACAGAGTGGTTCATGTTGCAATTCCTGTTCCACAGAGAGTGGGATCACAAAATCTTATGGGGCTGCTCTGGTCTATCTAAAAAGCCTGTGTGATCCTGCTACCTCTGCACTAGAGTCTTCATTTGTCCTCCCAGTATGTGGTAGGAAGAGAAGTGCTGCCACCTCCATTCAGAGAAAGAACTGGGATGCAAAGAGGTTAAAGATTTGTGTGAGCTTGCTCAGGGAAGGTACACTGAAATCAAAATTTCAAAGCACTGGGCTCATCACTAGCTAATTCTTCTGCAAAAGAGCAAATGGGCTGTGTGACAACAGTGGAACATTTCAGGGAGTTTTTGTAAAGACAGACTGCAAATCTTTTGCCACACTCTGGCTAACTGAAGTCAAAGGCAAAGATCTGTGGAATCTAAATATTTCATTTGCTATTTTGCCCAATTATTTTATGAAGCTTTTAGTTTAATATGATTCCAAATAGTACCTGAAATAGTTTAAATCGTTTATTTTAAACACACTTTTTAAAAAGAAATACTATTTCACATGCTACTTTTATCATGTTTTGGGGGATTCATATTTAATTTGATTGAAGCATACTTCTTTTCTTTCTTTTTTTTGTGCATCATGCAGTTCAGATGCAGTTTAAACAGTTCTGCTCATGTCCAAGCTCTGGTTCTGATGTGTGCGAAGAGCATGGCTGCTCTAAACCTGCCACAGGTTGAAAGGATGACTATTAACTTTTGTTGTGGGGGGTTTTTTGTTTGTTTGTTTGTTTTTTTTAAAGTGACTCTTTAATTGAAAAATTAAATATTTAATGAGCTGTTTCTATCCAGAAAAGAGGGGAAAAACATCCCAGGCAAAACTCATGCTGAAGTCTGGTTCATGGCTGGCCATAAGGTAATAGGAATTAGTGCTAACACAGCCTGCACACAGGACAGCGACCTTGGGGGTCGCTGGTCTGCACCCCAGCTCTGCTCCCAGCCTTGGCTACCTTACTTACACCCCATAACATATTGCCTGTGTCCAGTATTTCAACTGGAAAACATCTCTGGCTGTGGTTCTTTATATGAGTCTTTAGTCCCTCAACGTATTTGGGTAGAATTTGGTTCTACTCGCATAAAACCCTGTAATCAAAACAAATGGCATTTCTAATTGAGCAAGGCCCTCTTGGTAATGAAGGGCAGCAGCGCTGTTGAGATCACTGGTTCATGTTTCTCTCCCTGTTCAAGAGACTAAACTAATTTATTTATGAAATCAAAGCAACCCACAAGATTAGCCATATAACTAGCTCGCTGTGTTGTTGAGATTAATTTGTTTGCTATCTCATGACATCCAAGTGAACAAGCTATATGTCAATGAAAGCGTTGGCGCTCTATCATATATTATAAACTAGTTTGAAGTGCAAAAAAAAGATCCTGCAATGGGGCTACAAGCAGTAATTTTTTTTTTCCAGTGAGCATATGCTGCGAGTGGGAAAGGACGCTGTAATGTAAACGGAGGTTTCATTAGCGATGGTATGTGGCAGTCCCTGGGTGAAGGAAAAGGAAGCAAATCTGGGAGCACCTGTAGACTTCGCAGGCTTGTACCTGTGAGGAAGAGGCATGTGCAGGGATGTAGGCAACAGCAGGATCTACTGTTCCCCCTTAGCCTCCCCTCGGGCCTCCCTGTAAACACAGTGTGTTTGCCAGGCTCTGGCAGTTTGGATGCAGAGAGTCCCTCTCAGTGCATCTGGCCTCCAGAAACCACTATTTGCAAAGAACAGGCAAGTACTCACTTCCACTGGAAGTTTTGATATTTCTGTCAGGGAGGCAGAGGGTCTGCTGGGAAGTATTTTTGGCCAAATGTCTCCCACGTACCCATGGTTTTAAAAGTTCTTGTTTAACTTTTCCAGAAATCTTGACTGGCCTGGCTGTTTCCTCTCCCCTGACTTCTTCCTTACAGCAGGTAGAGGAAGGTTTTATGGGACTGACCATGCTGAATCTGAAGACTTTGCCATCCTTGCAGGTGTGCTGAGCATCTCATAGAATCATTTTGGTCGGAAAAGATCTTTAAGATCATCAAGTCCAACCATTAATCCAGCACTGCCAGGTCCACCACTAAACCACTTCTCTAAGTGCCACATCTGCACATCTTTTCAATAGGTCCAGGGATGTGACTCCACCACTTCCCTGGGTAGCCTGTTCCAGTGCCTGAAAACCCTTTTGGTGAAGAAATTTTTCCTAATATCCAATATAAATCTCCCCTGGCACAACTTGAGGCCATTTCTTCTTGTTCTATTGTTTGTTACTTGGGAGGAGAGATTGACCCCCCTCTCCCTCCAATCTCCTTTCAGGTAGTTGCAGAGAGCAATAAGGTCTCTCCTCAGCCTCCTTTTCTCCAGGCTAAACACTACAAGTTCCCTCAGCTGCTCCTCATAAGACTTGTGGTCCAGACCCTTCCCCACCTGCATTGCCCTTCTCTGGACATGCTGCAGCCCCTCAATGTCCTTCTTGTTGTGAGGGACCCAAACCTGAACACTCCATCATTATCCTCCTACTAGCTCATGGGCTGATATTAAATGGACACTGTGGTGGAGACACTGCTGGGACGAGCTGCTGAGCACGACACTCAGATTCACGGCCTTTTCCCAGGCTGAACTCGAGCACGGTCCGAGTAATGGCACTTTGGCTTTCCTCCGCTGCCTTTTCTTGTTTAGCTGCTTTTTGCTGCATCAGGGCTCTGGGGACGACAGAGGAGGGAAGCGGGCTGGCCGGTGCGGGCTGCCGGAGGTTCGGGTTTGTCCCAGCCCGGCTGGGCGGTGCGCGGGAGGCTCGGCCCGTGCCGAGGGGGGCGGGAAGGCCAGGGCGGTTTGCGCGGGCTGCGGATGGCCTCTGCCGGGAGCCGCCGTCACTGCAGCCCCCAGCCGGGATTTACCTCCGGGAGGGAGAGGGGAGGTCACGGCAGCGCCTTGCGGGGTGGATTGTGAAAAGCCTGCCTTTCCTCAGACCCCTTGGCTTTCATCTTATTTCCCCTCACGCAGAGGCTCTCACCTCCACAGGCTTCCATCGCATCCCGGCCTAGTCCAAGGGAGAGGCAGCAGCCCGAAGGCATCTGCCAGCACAACTGTCTGAAGACTGTGCTAAGGAACCAGATGCAGCAGGCAAGAGGGAAAGGGAAAAAACAAGAAATCACACACACACCAAAAAAAAAAAAAATAAAAAAAAATTCCTTCTGCAGCTTGGCATCTGTGTGGCACCCATGCCAAGCAGTGCAGGAGCGGGGAAAGAGGCAGCGGCAGTGGGCTAGGGGCTGCTTGGCACCCCTACAGCCCACAAACGGTTTGGGTTTGAGCTGAGGAAAAAGCAACGTTTGCTAATGTAAATGTGTGTTTCTCTGAAATTTGAAAAGGCCCCCGTTGACATTTTAAAAATGCCCACGGGTAAATTCTGCAGGTTGAGTTCAGCAGAGTCAAAGTCCTCCTGCTCCTGCTGAAGGGGGCCTTTCCACATACAGCCTTCATGGGGTGCTGTTGTGGAGGAGCCCCTGCCCCCCCTCTATTTTGGGAGGCCTTGAAGCTGTCCTAGGACTGATCAGCACCTATGGCCAGCTTGTACAGGTAACAACTAACTTGAGCATTCAGTGTTCAAGCCTGTACAAGCTGCTTGAAGCAAGATATAAAGCAGGTGTTAGAAGCCTCTGCGAAGTTTGCTGTCAATTACCATGATCACCTCTTCCCAACAAAGACTTAAAAGCTGAATGGATCTTTTCAGTTATAGAAATGTACTTTGCCATAAATACTTATTTTGAAGCAGCACCCCCCCAAAAAATGCCTGTGGGGGGTGGTGTGTCTAGTTACAGGCCAATCTAGGGACCTCCCTTTGGTGAGGTCATGGAGGTATTTGGGCTGGCAGCGGCCTGGGTTGGCCCTGAATGTGGGTATCTAAGGCTGCCCTCCTGCTGTGGGTGCTCTGAAGTGGTTTTGCAGGGCATTTCTGTACCCCCCATGCACACTCTGTTCTCCAGTGGGCAGCAGGATTGAGATAGGTTGTGTTTTCCAATTTTTCAAAATTTGAATGGAATAGGAGTTGTTTCTCTGCTACTGATTTCTTAGGAGAAAACCTTCCCAGTGCCCTCAAATCTGAGAGGAATTTATTTGCACCACGGCCATGAAGACAAATTGATTGCTTCTTGTCTGAAGGGCCAGAGTTTATTTAGCTTCTGGACTGTGAGTTGAAACTCCTTCGCAGGCATGGCTGGATGGGAGTTTTTTCTATTCACTGCAAAGGCTGTGTGCTGGGGAATAGCAAAGCAGTTGGTGAAACTGGGGGGACTAACTGGGCTTAAGCTTCTTCCTGACTGGTGAATGGCTGGTGGCTTCAGTAGGTAAAGATGCCTGCCACTGGCAACGTGCTTTTGGGGAGGGAAATCTAAAGGAAACTGTGGAGCGGGCTGCTTTTACATGGCATCTTAAAAATCTTTGAAGAACAAGAAGATGATATTTTGTTCATCTGTCTCATTAGTTGCCCAGCATGACTTATAGTGCATTCAGCTAATCGTTTCATTTTTTTCTTTTAATGCAATCTTTGCAATTCAAAAACCATCCAAATTTTCTTTTTTTTTCCTCAGTGCCTTCAAGTAGCTGAAGTTTAGCAAATTCTCGATGTATTTACCTGCATGCACTCAAGCTGATGACTACCCCTGTGCCAGTTAAGCCCTTTCCATGAAGAGCTTGATTCTCTATTTCCCCGTTAACTTGCCCCAAAATGGACTGAAAAGCTGTGTGTGGGTAGGAAGCTGCACCAGTCTCCAGGAGCATTGTTTCAGATCTTCCTGCGGTCACTGACTTTCTAGGTTACTTGTTAAATTTGGCTTGTGCCTGCCTGTGTTTTCCTACCGCATCGAGGGTTTGGCAAGGCAGGGCCACCGACCGAGTGTGAAGCGCTTGGATGCCATGGTGACAAGGGCTATGTTTGTGCCCAGGGAGCACGACATTTAGGGAGAGCTCTAGCCCTGCAAAGCAGGCATGGTGAAGAATACATTGTGTATGAGTCTCTTTTAAGCACCTCCAAAATTTACTGAAGAAATTGCCAGAATCTCACTAGAGAGCGAGGCCTCCCGTGGGGACTGCTCCAAAGTGTACTGAGCTTGGCTCACTCTCTGCTCCATAAGTTAGCCAGGGAATGACTTCCAGAGCCCTGCTGTGCTGCTTCTGCTCTTGCATTTGCAGGAATCAAGGCAAGAATAAAGGATCCACCGAGGGCTGCTAAACACGGACTTAACCCCTTGGGAGGGGTCTGAGCTACAAGTCACTGCAAGGTGGGAGACCACAGAAGAGAAATAGCTAAACCCCCTCCCTAGGAACATTCAGCTGTGGGAGGGAGCATCGGGGGGGAGATGCTGTCAGAGGGGCAGCACCCAGTTTCTGTGCTGGTGTTGGGCTGTGGGTTGTATGGGTTTGCATGTGGGACCTTGCCAGGCAGGTGCTCCTGCAGGACTGGGCATTGGCATCACAGCAGCAACAGGGATTTCTTTCAGTGGAAGCAGGATGGGCTTTCTGGGACACCGAATCTGTAGTATTTAAAGATGACAACCGATGTCTTAAATTCCAGGGTGTTGAGGTGATTTTTTTGGGAAAAAAAATTCAATTGATGTGTTTTAAGTTTTTAAAGAATCCAGGGTTTTCATTTTAATTTCCCCTGTTTCCTGTAGGACTGATGCTGCTGTACATGCATGATGACACAAAGCCTAGGGGATAGTTTTACTGTGCAGTTGACAGATGGCAAGCGCACAGTCCAAGGGACACTTTACATCTACATCACGCCAGTCAACGATGAAATCCCTCATCTTTCCAGGTTAGCTATCTAAGTGACATTCAGTGCATAAAGACTTAGAAAGAAAGAAAAAAAAATAAAATGGAAGCAACCCATCTCCCCAAGCCCACCCACAGCACAGAGGAGATCTAGCTTTCATTGCCTGTGTTATCCCTGAAAGCTGGTTTGGAGCAAGGCTGTGCATGCTGCTGCCTGGTGCAGGACCCTGTCAAAACACAAAATACCATCCAGCAAAAGCCAGTCACGCAGAAATAGCTGGTTTGTGGTCTCTGGGCAGAGGCTTTTTTGTATTTAAGTTAGTGGCAAAATTCTGGTTGTCTTCAATTAGGCCAGAGTTGCTCCTTTTTCACACTCTAGGACTCTCTTCTGCTTCCTTTATTCCCTTCCATATGTTTTCTCCATTCCTTTTAATCTATTTTTAAAAGTGAATCATGTTGGGAAGAACATGGTGTGGGGTTTTTTTAATATTTAAGGTCCAAAGCCAGATGAAGGCAGTGTTAATGCTCACGGTCCTTTCAAGAGAGAGAGAGAGTGCCATCTCTGGGAATAAGGCTTCAAACAAAGAGGAAGGAGCTTCATGGAGAGTAATATTAATTAATTGTCTCTTTTCATGAGCAGTAAAGTCATTCTGACATCCTTTCACCATAAAATAGTATGCCATAATTTTTTTAATGGCATGGCAAGTCTAAACTGTGTCATGAGCATGCAGGTATAAGCTTTTGTTTATTGGTTTGAGGAACACAGGAGGAAACCTGTCTGGGTGGCATATTGTGAGACAGGGATGTGGGAGATATGATTTCACTCACTTAATGTGTTTTGGCCTAATTCGGGTTTCTACTCTTAAGAAATCACAAGTTGAAAAAAATAATAATAATCCTGTGGACCTGCTGAATCCTTCCAGAAATGCCAGATCCGGTCTAAAAATGTAAGTTTAAAACACTGATTTTGCTTCTTGTCTTATGTAGACCCTTTAAAGATCTCCATGGCCCATGGGGAAAAAGCATCAGCAAGGCTAATACTTCAGTGCCCTCTCTGCCTGGTGATGGTAATGACATTTCCTTGAAACACAAGCTATAAAATAATTTCTATTCTCATCCCACAAGAACTTTTGGTGCTTGAAAAATAAAAATTTTGTCTCAAAAAGAGAAGAAAGTCAAGGACAAACTTATATCTAGGTCCAGCTCTTCTTACTAGCAGGGTTTGAGTCCCCATTTTCAGGGCATAAGAAACCTGTTTGATCATCTGCTGAACTCTTAGTTGCAAAGATAAGTACAAGCTTTCTTTCTGAGGCATAAATCAGTGCACACATGAAATCCCCCATTGCTCTGCCTGGGTGGCTGGGGCCCCTTTGCTGGGAAAAGCAGAATAATCCAGTGCAGTTGCCCCTCTCTGGAGGGGACCAGCAGCTCGTGGTGTGCACAGGGGGGCACCACTGCTCAAAACAGCTTTGGCTCAGTTCCCAGAGTGTCGCCTGTGTGTTTTGAAACATTTCGTAGAAGTAGTAAACAATGACAAGTTATAAAATGGACATGTGTCCCTGCTGCCTACCAGCTTTTCCTTAGGAGCCTGTGTGTGTGAAGCCATCAAGCCCCTTAGCTTGAGGGGAACTCTGCCAGCCTCCCCCTTCCCTCTCCAGCCAGGTCTTTGCAAGGCTTGGGTCGGCTACCATGTTTTCTCCTTCATCCTACTCTGCTCTGCCTGATCCCTTGGTCTGGTTTCCTCTGCTGCACATCTTTCCTTACTTTCCACCATTTCTTGCCATTTCCTTCTCGTTGTCTGTCTATCCTTGCTGCTGTTTCTGTTTCCATGCACGTGAATTGGCTTTGCTGGACCAGTATGTTCACTCCTTCCTAGTGTGAGCAACCCCATGGAGACTCCCTTTATTTAATCCATTTTCCACCAAGCCACGGAGCTGGGAATGTGCTTGTCTTTTGCCCAGAGCCATGAATCCGACTCATGGTTTCACCAAAAACCATGAGGCTGAAGGCCAACGTAAGAAAAAAATCATGTACCTGGCAAAGCTTTCTGTCTCAGTCCCACAGGAGCAGATTTGTTGAAATGTTTTTAAAGAATTCTATCTGCCCAATGCTAAGAGGAGCCTGCTCATGCTTAATAAATTGGAGAAATTGCTCAAAACTACTTCATCCATATGAAAGCGTGAGCCCTGTACTGCTGCCAAGAGAAGTGAGACCTGTGGTGTCATGCCGAGTAAGTGATGGTCACATGAATTAGAAAAGCTTAGGTACAGATCCCTTGCTACCACAGCTTTCCCCAAGATGTGAAAATGTAACAGGGAAAATACTAAGCAGCATTCAGTCTTTCCAGCCAGATCTGCCTCTTTTGGACACGATGATGGGCCGCATACCAAGTGGTGTAAGAGAGACCAAAATAACGTCTTTAAACAATCTGAGCTCCCTCTTCCACCACTTTAAAATTAGAAAAAACTAAGAAGAAAGGAGCCTCAGGAGAAGGTGCTGCACATCACCACATGCTGGGTGCTGTACCAACACATCAATGCTGTTCCTGCTGCAGGTCATGCGGAAAAGCCAATGGCCCTTCCTGCAGCACATGCATGTATATTAATTATCCTTACCCAGCTTCTTTAGTGCTATTCTTAGCTAATTTTGCCCAGCCTCTTTCCTTGTTGCTTTTTCAACACCAGCCTGGAGAGCTCTCTTGGTTCCCAGGCACTTCAACTTCCATCCTAAGGAGCAAAGGTGACGCTGGAGGTGTTGGGACATAACTTATGCTTTAAGTTTGGACAAGAGCGTGTGTGAAGTGAGTGATGTGTGCAACGTGGAGACACGCTGAGCTTGAGGAAGTCTGGCTCAAGTCATTAACTTGCCCTTGCATAAATAGGTAGCAACTGCTGCTGGTTTGTTTTTTTCACCAGTGTCTCCATTTCCATTTCTTTTTTTTCTTCTTTTTTCTTGCCAGGGACACAGGTTTGGAAGATGAAGCAGCTGAGAAAAGCCATTTCCAGTGCTGTGTCAGAAGCAGACACCAAAGATGCTCCAGGGGATGAGCCTGGTCAAACTGTTCCCATGTGCCCAGGTCTGCTGAAGGTAGTGGTGGCTGCACAGCTTTTATTTATTTGTTTCCCTGGGCATAAGTGAAATCCCCAGCTAGCTCCTGCAGCAGCAGCCTTGCTCTGGAAATGGTTTAATTCATTACTTGGCTTGGTTGATAGGGTAAGCAGAAAAACCAAACGTAGGTTTTTATTTGGAACTTTCGCCTGTGTTTGGGTGGTTCTGGTAGATCTCTGGCAAGATTTCTTACTCAGTTTCTCCTCACTATTTCTTGAGATGCCCATAGTCTCTGCCCCTGTCCCACCTGGAGCTAACACACCACACATACGTAACACCAAGACAAGCTAGGGGTCATCTGGCCTCACCCTGCAGCATCCCAGCCCTGCCAGGGAATAACTCAGAGGGAAAGCTTTGCCTCTTGAGCTCAGACCCTAGAAACTACTTCTTGCTATACGTCTCCCTCCACCATCCCTCTCTGTAATGACACACTTTAGCTGACTTTTATATTGGCTTGCTATGCCACTGTGCTGTCTTCTTCCTTTTATAATTAAGCAACTTGAGAAATCCTTTGAGGTCAGTAAATTCGGAGGAGGCTCACATAAAACAGAATATAAAGTGGAGAGCCCTGCCATCAGAAGCCAGTAAAAGTCAGGCTCTTTGCGCAACACCTCTGCAAATGGCATTATGTCATTGCCTAATATTAGTAAGAAACAGTAAGATTATGTTTTTTGTTCAGAGCTATAAAAAGTAATGAGTCTCACATAATCTACTGAAGTGAAGGGGAGGGAGGAGAAGGGAGAAAGGTGACTGTAAAAGTGAACTTCCATTTTTTTGGGCATCCTGAGTGCATTAGGAAATCTAGCTCGTAACTTCCAAATAGACTTCCATAGATTTAATTTATTTTGTTTTACTTTACTTGCTGGGAACGCATACACAAAACCTTTTAGGAGTCAGGTGGTTTTGTTTCAGTAAATACAACATAATGATCAGAAACTGGAAAATATTATGGAGGTGGGTGAGGATGGCATTATTCATCCTGGGTTGTGATACAGTGCTGCGAGTGTCTCAGACGCTGCTGATTCCAGCTCGGTGAAGCCCACGGTATTATTCTCAATCTTCAAAAACAGGGTGACATATTTCTGACACACATATTTACTTTCTCACCGTGGGAATGTAAGTGCCCAACCAATAGATCTGTGGAGTCATTCATTTTGGAAGAGGAAGGAAACAATCCTGTAAGGGAGGCTTTGTGCAACTGGCCTGAATACACAGGTTGTGTGGGAGTTAAATATGAGCTGTGAGGGCTGGGGACGCAGCAGACTGCCTCCAAGCTGTAAGCAAACATGTTCCTGAGCAATAATCTGTGTAAGGACCGGGCTTTACACAGGGAGCCAAGCCCTGCAGGCAAGGGCTGGTTGGCTTTTCAACCTGCTATGGTGCTAGTGAAGGTGGGAGAGCTTCAAAATGGGGTGGGAAGAGAAGGCCCTGCAGTCTGCACTCAGTAAATAGCAGTACTAAACCTCAGACTGGAGTGAGGTGGGGGGAAATATTTTAGCAGGGATATTCTGCAACCAAAGGAGAGGAAGGCGTGTTTTTTTTTTCACACACCATAACTGTTCCCTAATGCATGCATGAACTAACTGTCCTTTCTGTCAAGTGCCTTCATTAGTATTCTTTTTCTTTCTGTACTGCAGTTAGACTGAAAGAGAGATTATACCGAAAGTTGGCTGGCTATCAGTTGGTCCAATTTTTTGTTTTAAAATGTATGCTTTTTATAGGGCTAAAAATTGGTCTACGGCCTCTGTGTAAGCAGCAGTTACTAGAGGTGGTGGCTGTTAGGCCTCTCTTTGGATCCCCAGTTGAATCTCGTGCGCTGAGGGATATTCATCCCAAATATGTGCAAGTCCCTCAAACACCGCTGAGCTTTTCCGGAGCTCGTCAGTGGTGACAGTCAGGGAATAGTGCAAGAGCCATCAGCGACAGCTAGTGTCTGGATGGGAAATAATCAATATTAATGCATGGAAGTATTTATCAAAAAAAAAAAAAAAAAAAGATATGGTGGCAGCCCTAGAAGGTGCTTCAGCCCCCTGGGTTATAAGTAATTCTGAGTCGGAAAAGCTGCACTTTTTAATGCGCTAAGCACGATCCTGCCAACTTCAGCTTCTCTATGCTCTGTTGACAACACCAAGCTCATGTTCTCCTTGGGGTACTGCAGTCTTACTCTCCAAGTGTATGGCTCATGTGTTCCCTCTCTATTTCCAAGAGATCACTACTACTTTCTAACTTGCCTTCCTGATATCACAATTTTTCTTACCTTGCTATGGGTGGCAAATAAAAATGTTCAATAAAGGGTGACTTGCTCAGGGCCATGAGAGCTGTTCTTGCTCTTTTTCTTTTATTTTCTGAAATTTTATCTAGGAAGTGAGAACTTCTGGATTTAGCCAGAGTAGCAAGGTATAAAGCCACATAGCAGGCTCGTGTGGAGCCAGCACCTCGGGTAATGTCAGCAAGGGCTGCCAAAACTCCAGAAATCCTGCATAGGCCACAGCATATGTATGGTGCATGGCTTTATAGCCCATGTGCTGCCGATTCAAAGCTTTCTGGAGGGAGCTGGTACTGCACAGTTGCTCCCCACATGTGCTGTAGGTTTGGCACATCTCCGAAGCCTTGGACCCTGCTCGTACGTGCTGCTCCGAACGCACCCGCTGCAGACAGCTGGGAAGCCCCCACCAGCCAGATGGTTGAAAAGCTCTCTGCACCTGAATCCTTAAAAGCATTTGTTCTCCAAAAAATTGTTTGCTCTCCAGAAAGGGTTTAGCTGAGACGTGGGCAGCTCTAGCTCTGTGGGGGGGGGCTGGTGCGTGAAGCCACTCTTGTGTCCCTTTGCCCAGCCACTCTGAATGTTACCGTGTCACCTGGGGTGTGAAGCTGCTGCTTGTGGTGTCTAGACTTGTGATTACTGAAAATTAATTAAACTGAAGGAAATTAGGCTGGAAGGGGAGTAGGCTCCTGGGAGGGGAAAATGGAAGAGAAAATAGGATACTGAGGTTAACCCTTTCCAGCTGCTTAAAGAGGAAAGGCTCTTAAATGCTCTCAAGGCCACTTAAGTACATGTATATAGTGAGTTGGTGTGATGTCAGGAGCTCTGCTCCTTGCATGCTCAGACCCTGTGCAGGCAGTGCCTGTAGCCCAGGCATGATAGCCCATCAGAAGCAGGCAGCCTGTCCTCCCTCTGCCCCAGCCTTCTAAGTCACTTTATTGGTAGCCAAACCTGAAATAACTTGCAGATCAGCAATAGGTTTGAAACGAGCCGGTATAATTTGGGATAAGGTCAGGGGAATGAAAATGCTTGGATGTAATCTGATTATAAATCAGAACTTTATGGGGATGGGTGACAGAGGGAGGTGGTTACTGGTGGACCAGTCTCCTCTTGCTTTTGCGTAGCCTCTTACCTGCTCTTCTGTCTCTGAAGGTCTCTCTTATATAGCTTTTCTGCATGGTATCTGAGTGCTTTGTGCCTTCCCCTTGGCAGAAAGCCACCATCTGGCTAGCGAGCAAGTACAAACTGTAACACCTGGGTGTCAGCTATGAACATTAGGGTGTGCTACAATGGACCCATCTGTAGTACTTGGCACATGCCGAAGATTTTTATATGTGGTTGGCTGAAAAGCATGATCAGAGAGAGAGAGAGAGGAGGGAGAGCAGGGGAAGAGGGCTCCGCTGGGCATGCGGAGAACATCATTTTGGCAAAGGTGCCAGTAGGTTTCCATGGGCTTGTCTGCTTCTTTGCTCAGCTCATGCATTCAGTAAAAATATCCAGGTTGTTTCTAAGAAAAGCAGGAGCAGACTTCCCCAAAGAGCAAGCTGAGAAGCCTCATTCTTTGTCTCTGGAGAATAAATCTAATGCTATAACTAGATTTAATAAGAATACATTTAATAGTAATAGATACAATAAAAACCTGATTTAATAAAACTAGTTTTATTGTTCTTCCACGTGAGCCAGGTCCTGCTGACTGAACCCCTGAGCACCACAGGGTTCCTGCTGGATTTGGAGTGGGGAGTGCTCTGGTTTTCAGGCTGTGGCAGCCTTGAGAGTGTTGTGTCCTGGAATAAATTCTGGTTGGGAGGTTAGGACAAGGGCTGCCATTGGTATTTTCACACCGGTATCTTGCGCCCAGAGAGTCATGATAGTTTCCAGTTTTACTTGATGGATGAAAGAAACATGTCCTCATCTGAAAATGTCTATATATTTGGGAAAAATCCCAGCGAAGGTAGGGAATGAGTTTACAGCAGTAAAAGGAGCCGTAGCTCATGGCTTCAGGTTCACCTAAGTGAAAACTGCAGTGCACTGAAAGGAAACATTTTTGTTTTCCCCTTTATGTGGCACTGATGTGTTTTAAAATGCATGGGCAAAGTTTGTAGTTTATTTCCTCCAAAGGGGCCAAGTCCTCCTGGCATTCTTATGAACAAGCTCATTAGAATAAAATCCATTATGCGCATAACTAATGACACAAATTTACAAATCTGTTGACAATTATGACCACATCCCTCATTGCATGTGCTTGTAGCTCACTGAAGTGACCAGGCGAAGGAGTTCAATCCCCAAGTTTTACAGCTCACGAGCTCCGAGTGCAGCCATGTGAGATTATTTCCCAACTGGATTACAAAGCTGTCATTAGGCAGGACAACTCAGGAGGACCTGGGCACGAGACCGTGAACTGTCCTCAGGAGACCTGAAGTCATTTTGAAGGCAGGGGAAGATATTCCTGGCTGCAGAGACCATTATTTTATTTTATTTTTTTAGCAGAGGGGGAAAACACAAGCGCGTGCACACAAGCAAGGGCTGTTCCAAGTAGTGCCTGGAAATGAATAGAAATCAAATTGAGACACTGGTGTCCTCTGAGTGTTAAATATTTCCAAGTTCTTGCCAGGCGGGTGTAATTTATTGAATGTGGGTTTTGTGAAATAGTGCTCCTGTCAGGGGGGAGATTGGCACCAGAGAAATGAAGGCGGCTAATTCTCAGGGGGTCCTCCCTGGCAAAAACCCTCTATTGAGTCCTCATGCTACTTGTGCTCATAACTGCCGAAAAACCAGGAGTGCCATCTGCAAACTGTGATTCATAAACACTCTGTCAGTCTGCCATCTACCCTGACATCATAAAATAACAAGAAGCAGCATTGTAATAAAGAGAGGAGGTTTGCAGTCGACCAATTAAATGCATCTAATTTATTTCTGTTACAGCTGAGGCTTTATTTATTAGTAAACAGCTGCATTTGTTACACTTTTTTCCCCTTTCCCCCCCCCCCTGCTTTACTAGGAGTGTGCCAACTGGCACTTTTGATAATCCATTAATCCTAAATAATCATCTGGGTACTTCATGGTTGGTGGGGGGGGGGGGGGAAGCAAAAAAGGTTATTAAAAGTTAAAATGTAACCTTGCAAGGAGGCTGGAGAGCGCTTCTCCACAGCAGGTTTGCATGAGTTATGGCCAGCTGAAGTTTGCAGGCTAAGTCCTAAGTTCAATTTACACCTGTGAGGAACCGGCGTGGCAGCCCGCTGAAAGGGCTATAAATCCTGGAGCAGGATCTGGCCCTGTGGATTTTTTTTTTTTTAAGGACAGCCTGTCTGTGGTACAAGAGGAGGATTTTGTGCGTTTGGTTTACTTTGCCTCCTCCTTTCTCGGCGCTAACTTGATTCTCAGCAAAGCTAAAAATCTGCTAATTGGTTGTCAAAGTCTAATTAGCTGATATTACCCCCCCAAAAAAAAAAAAAAGGAAAAAGAAGATAAGTTTGCCTTTTATAATTGGAGCTGAACCTCCCCCCCTTTCCCTCCCCTCAAACCCCCTGGTGTGTGTTAATTGAGCTCTAGGACTTTTCAGAGTATTTTAATGCTCTCTCCTTTTCAGTGCCCTGGAAAGCTTTGCAGTTAATGAGACAATAATATGTACAATCAAGTAAAAATGTAGTAAAAAAAAACAACAACGAAGCCGTATGGATTCGGGATGGTGTGAAGGTGTGTGGATGTGTGGAGGGAGGGAGCAGTTCACCAGCCTCCCTAACACAGCCTCATACAGTCAATAACTTCCTGTGATTTTCCTTTTACCTCCCTGGGCATTGCCTTCCCCTTAGAAGGGGGAAATGCTTTTTTGCTTCAGGATGTATTTTACCAGTTAAGTGAAGAAGGCTGTACTCTGTGCAGGAGTCAAATGAACATGAAGAGGATCCCCAACAGGCCAAACTAAGTGAAACCTTCGTCTCCACTGTATTTTATTCTTTCTGTGTGTGTGCATACAGACATAAATACAAAATTTTCCCACCTTGAAATCTAGAAGGGCTCCCATACCTCCATCCTCTCATGTAGGACCATCCCTCCGTCCCTTCCCGTTAAGACCCCAGTACCTCCCAGTGGTGAGTTAAACACCGTGGAGGACATCTGTCCTGTACTGCTCCTTCCATGGCCACCTCTGTGGGAGCAGCATGTGCCCCAGTGTGCCTTGTTTTGGTAGGTCCAATTAAAAGCCTATCTCTTGTTATATATTAAAAAAAACAATGTTAAAAAGAAGCAAGTACAGGTGGGTGCTCTATATATGGGTGCTCTTTTTCAATATGTATAATAACGTTGAGTTTACTTAGTCATGTTTTCCTCTTTCTCCTCCTCCCATCCTCCTCCTCCACACCTGCTTTCAATCAGTCCCCTCTGCCCCGCCTGTCATCCCATCCTCTCTGCTGCTTTTACCACAAACCCACTAATGTTATATTTCAAGTCAAACTTTCAAGCCCACGACATTTAAGCAAGTGAATCCAAGAATTCGAGCGGCTTCACCGGCCCCACCAGGCAGGGAACCAGCACAGCCCCGAGGAGCGCGTGGGGGTGCTGCCGACCGCTCGAGGTGCAGCCAGTCATGCAGTGTCACCCATCCTTGCAGTTGGAGTCTGTTTTTTCCTTTAAATCTGAAATGGGTTGGTTTGTTAGTTGTTGTTTTTTTCAGTTTTCTTTTTGCCCTAGAATCTAAAACAAAAAATGAATATATTAAGGCCAAACATTGCTGCTAGATGAACAACTTCAGATGTACGTGTCTTCTTGTCGTACGTTGCATCTGTTTAGCAGTGTGTGCTCTGACCACGGTGGGTGTCAGGCTGAGGAAAAGGAAATAGAAAAGTAGTGAATCAAGCTACCTAAAAGATCAGATGTGTATTTTTTTTTTATTATTGTATTTATTCTTTTGATTATCAATATAAACCCAGAGACTTTTTTTAGGCAGGTTATTTTAAACAATACCTGCTTCCTGGTAACCAAACCAGTTAATGGTTGATATCCCAGTTCAGCAGGCTAAGTATGGGCTTGAAAGCTTCATCCTTGTGCTCATAATTAGGGACATAAGAAGCCTGGTTTCCTGGTTTTCCCTCAGCGTTAAGCCATGGGAGTAGGTAACCTGCTGCTCAAAGGAGTAATTAGGAGGGTTGTCTACATGTCATGGGTTTTGGGGCAATCTCCCGTCATTGCATCTCTCTGCAGCAGATCTGATGGGTTAGCAAAGGTCAGGCACCAGTTCTTGAAAGACTCTCAGTGGTTTTAACTTCGACAGACTCCTACACAGCAGGGTGGCAGACAGTAAGAGAAAGCTTTTCTGAAAGGGATAACCTGGGTAACCAATCACTGTCCCCTGCTGAACTTCTAAAAAGGGGAGTACCAAAAGAATTCCAAGCTGCCATGGGAAACCTGGCCCTTTGTTACGTACACATGGGCAATAATGAAGTTGGGTTAACTGCACTTGCCTGTTTCACTATTGCCTCCTTACTTCATCTTGTTTATTTGGATTTTCTGTAGAGAAAATGAGCCAACTGTATCTACTTAATCAGCTTGAACTTGACTGTGGACTTCTGTAACCCTTGAGCAAAGCGTGCAGCAGGCTGATGTCCTGCATCCCTGGCTGTTTCTTGCAGTGTTGTCCCATCCTTTGACTTTCTAGGTCCTCTGTCTTCTGCTCTCCTTCTTGGTCTCAGATCACTTTTGGAAACAGTCTGGAAAGGAGCCCCTGCTCAGTGAGATCTCATACAAATTTAGTCTCCTTCAAAGATGCAACCAAAAAGTGAGAGCACTCAACAACTTCCTCAGCCCAGCACAAATGATTTGTCTGATGCCAGATGTTCCAAGACATGGTGAGTTTTGTTATTGTTCATTGCACTGGGGAAGGGGCTGGTAATTTTTCTTTTTTTTTTTTTTTTTTTTCCAACCACAGTTAAGATTTTTTGCTATATGAAAGCAAGCTAACTAATGGTATTTATATTTTTAATGACTAGGATGTCCTTAGACTAATTTCCTCAGATAAGAGTCACTTCTTGAGTGCATCAAGTCTCATTCAGTGTTTTCATTTGCCACGCCAGCTGCAGTGGAAGAGTGGTGTTAAAAGGGTTAATAGCACAGGTGAGCCATCAAATGGGGTGGAAAGCATGAAAATGGGTGCAGATTTTGTTGTGGAAATAAATTTTTTTAAACCCCCAAGCCCTGACAACCACTATTCTCAGATGTTGCTGGCAGCCTTCTCCATTTGATCAAAGCCTGTTGTTTCTGAAAGTCAGTTGGCAACATAATAAGAAGGCAAGAAACAGGAAAAAAAAAGCTCCTGCAGAGTCCAGACTAGATATGCCATTATTGAATATTGTCATCAGTAGGTTGATGGATAGCAATGGAAGATGATAGGTGTTATTCTCTTGCTTTTGCATCATCCTTGGATAAAACTTGTCTTTGCTTCTGCCTCTGGCAGATCAACCGTTGTGCTGCCACTCTGATTCAGGTGTGTCTTTAAAACCAAGAAGGGTTATTATAGAAAGGATGAAGTGGTTATGACTAGGTAAATCATGGCTACTCCTCTTGACCAGTTGTTCAATTTTCCAGCAGCCTTAATTTTCTGGGGCTACTCCTTTCATAATGTGAAAATTGCCCTGGCCCTTGGGCAATGCTGTGGAGCTTCAAAAATAAATCAAATGGAGCCAGAACCTCTGTTGCTGAGGCTGCAGCATCACTATCAGCTTAAAACACAGTGTTTGTGCTTAATGCTTAGTTCATTAACACATTCTGTCCATTGGCTGGTTTGGATCTATTAACATAATTGTTCTTTCTAAACAACTGGGTCATTCTCTCTCCCTGAACAGAAAATCAAAGCTGGCTTCAGTATTTTGGACAAATCATGCAGCCAGACAAATGCAAGTGCTCCTCTATAAACTCACCCAGGCTGGGATTAGATAAAAATGTTGTGATCCCACCTAGCATTGGCCTTGAAGTGAGACTCACCATGGGGCATATATGAAAGCAGACAAGATAGCTCTGCAGCTTTTTCTGTTGTAAATGTTCTGTCCATCTCTAAAGAGCAAAGCACAAATATTTTCCCGAGCTATTTTGATAAAATTCTTCTCCTTCCCCTGAAGGGCTGACTTTTATCCTTTTCTTTCCTTCTGATCTGGGATCTAATCAGGAATATTCCCCTTTTTCATTTCACTCCCGTTGGTTTCCCCTTTTACTCATTTCATATTTTTTTTTTTAGGTGACATTGTTCTACTCGCCAAACCTGTAACTTTAACAGAGGGTGACAGGGTGACCTTGACGACAGATGTTCCTGTGGCAACAGATGGCACTAGCAAACCCGAGAAGCTGCTGTACGCCGTCTCCCTGCCACCTGTGCATGGTCAGATTGAGCACATCAATTATCCCGGCGTGCCCATTCCCAGTCACCGTCAGTCGGATGTGGTGGCCCAGAAGGTCTCCTACGTCCATGACAATAGCCATGGGGCCGACAAGGAGTCACTCAGGTGAGAAGACCTCCCCTTTGTGCACCAACATGCTGCAAAGCCCCCAGCCAGTGAAGGAGTTAAGCTTGCATCTCTTTCTCCCTTTACCAGTCGGTCAACATTTAATGACCGATCTGGTTGTGGGGATGAGTCTGCTGCAAACAGTACCATGATGTAATTTTATCATTACAGCAATTACGTACTTTATTAACTGTAATAGTGAAGTTGTGTGGCCAAAGGCAAGAGGAGTCTCGCAGGCTTAATATTGTGGTGTACCCAGGTAGGCTTGCGTGATCAACTAGCAAGTGAAATCAAATGATTTAGGTACATACAAAGAGTTTACTGTGGTTTTCAAGGTTGCCGGTGGTGGAAAAGGAAAAGCAAAAATTCTCCATCTGTGGTTGTTGTTGCTTTCTGGGCAGTTCATTCTTCTGAAGGAGAAAAAAAAAAATAATAATCGTAACATTGTCTGAAATGATCAGGAGAACTTAATCCAGATGGTGGTGTCATTTCTAAGAAAAAGCATATGCTGGCCATTATGATACTTAAATATAATGGTTTTACATTCCTCTAGTGGGCACAAAAGGCACACAACAGAGTTGGCGGGGTTTTTTAATCTTCTGAATGGTGGCAGTGGTGGTGGAGTGGTGGGAGATTTTATCTTCCAAATGGTGTGTTTCCCAGAAGATACAGCAAATTCAATTGACGAGAGCCTGCTGTAAAAGCCGCACTCCTGTGGAATGTAAATTTGTGTCTTCCTCTAACCAGTAACAGTGGAGAGGCTTAATTTACTGCCCTCTTTGGATTATCATAATTTCATATATATATTCTTCTGGATTTATTTTTTTTTGCTTTAACATGTTTTTCTTTCCCATTTGCTTTAAAAGTTATTTACGCTCCCTTTGCAGCAAAGTGGGCACTATAACTAATTTTATTCTTACCATGATTAACTATGAATAATTTCCTAAGAACTGAGTCAAATTAACAAGGGGAAGAAAGAACCAATAAATCATGAAAGCAGCCTATTTCTAAGTGGGGTTAAAACCACCATTAAATAAATCATGGACTCTAAATGATGACCTGCTTGGATGGGGGGGGGTGGGGTGGTGAAAAAACGTCGATTTAAATTGCGGTGAAAGGAAAAAGTTAAGTGTGGGCCACCATCTGTGGCCCCCTCACACCATGCAAGGAGAGGGATGTGGGAGAGGGAAGGAGCTTTGGGAAAGGTCCCCAGGACAAGGCCGAGAGGAGAGATGTGGTTTCCCTGCGTTGGTTGCTACAGCCCAGCAGCGGGGAGGCAGCCAAGCACGGATCAGAAAAGCACTGGTTTTTGGACGTGGAGGCATAAATGTTGTTTATTAGCACCTTGTGCCTCCATTCCTGCTCTGTGTGGGAGCTCAGGAATGCAGGGGTTGACCTGACCTTACTCGAAATATCTGAAATGTTTTCACTCTGCTTTGCTTTTTATCTTTTTTTTTTCATTGGCTTTCATGGGGCTAGTCACAATTTTAACTACTTGGAGACAATTTCAGAATCAGGCCCACCATACTTCTTAGCTGGTTTATGTTATATCCTTTTAATCTTGCATTAAAAGGATCATACTTTGTCTGATGGCATGCTGAGTGCAGTAATGCTACTCAGGGCTAGATTTTCATCTTTCTTGTTCCCTGAGGCTTATAAATCAAAATTTTACACAAGGAATGCCATCACTTTTGCAGGAGAGTGGCTCATCCATCTTTGCACCAGTTTATAAAGGCATCTTTCAACTGTAGCAAATTAGGCAGACATTCCTCCTCAAGTTTTCTATGGGAAAGAAGGGGTCAAAATGCTTATTCCTTAGGTAAAAGAAAAAAAAGAAATTAAGAGAGAAGCAATTCTGCTTGTAACCTCCCATTTGTAATTCTTTTTATGATCTTTTCCCCTGCCTGCACACATGTATGAAATGGCACGGGCTCCCTGGGAGCTGGGAGGGTACCTATTACCTTGTGTTATGGGCCAGAGATCGGCAGCTGGTTTAACTCAGCGTATCTACATTTGCTGAGGCGATGCTGTAGCCATTTAAACTGACTCTGTGGCTTATAAAGTTAGTTCATAAAGTTGTTGAGAGTGCCTCTTTCCTAACTATTTTGTGGCCGTGGGAGCTCATCTCTTCTTTTTTTCTTTTCTTTTTGTGGGACCTGGGTGTATCGCATTGATTCAAGGTGCTGTGGTGTTTCAGAACCTGTTTGTCCTCCCTCTCTTTTGCCCATCTGGCTGCTTTGAGCAGGATTTGGTGCAGATCTTTTGGCAAAGCTATGTGTGAGGTCGAAGGGCCACAAGGCACAGCAGTTGCTCCCTGCCCACAACACCCCTGAGCACTAGGGACAGCAGGCACTTCAGGGCCTTCTCCAAAAATGAACTGGTGAAGCTTCATGCCTTCATCCGTCCCTCCAACCTGACATTGAACCAGGGGAAGCACAGGAGCATCTTCAGCCCAGTGTCCTTTGTGGTGGCCTCAGCGGGTGAATCATGCTTATCTAGTGCTTCTGCACTGTTTTTTAATCTTGGTCTTGCTCTTTAATAATAAATGCTGCTGAGCAGAATAGTGCTTACAGAGCAACCAAGAGTGAAGCCCGTTTTTTCCTGAGCACTGTATAAACACAGCCAAGTAGGTGTCCCCAGGGCAGATGGACATGTGCAGGGAGGACAGCCCCATGTGATGGCCCCAGAACTCATCTCTGATTCCTGCTGCTTGTGGGAAATAGAGAGATGGGGGACATGGAGGATGAACAGGGAGCAGAAGAGCAGCAGCAGAGACCATGGGGAGTGGGCTGGAGGTCCAAGAAAGGGATTACAAAGGGCAGAGCTGGAGCGGATGGGCTAGTTATCCCCACAGGGTGCCATCTCTGTCTCCTTCCTCTTCACACTTCCTCCCAAAAAAAAGGTATTTATGGGCAGGTATGGGACTGCCTGATCCAAGGCTGTCAGTGATCTAGTTGTCTCTGAGGAACTACAACCTTGGCCACCGTCAAATATGAGGGAGATGCCCATGGAAGGGGTGATGTAGGAGGAAGCTGAAGGAGAGAGCACCCACTGAATGTCTCTGCCACGGAGGTGCAAAATGGGTCCAGCAGCTATGTGGGAAGGGCTGGGGTTGAGGGAGAGAGATGGGTGACTTGTCTTTCAGACATGAAGGAGTTAAAACACAGGAATTTAAAAAAAAAAAATCCTTAAAAAAAACCCCAACACACTCTCACACACACACACACTCTCACAAAACCCTGCACCCTAAATTAATTTCTGCTGGTAATCTATATCGGGTTAAATAACGCCTCATTATTCTGCAACACAGCTGAGGCTTCTCAAAATGTTTATCTTGTTTTGTAACTGGTACCTTCTGGCATATTCCAGTGCCAACTCTCCTAGCTCTTGCTATATTTCATTCTCACTATTTTTGGAATGGAGCTGCTGGTTCCAGGTGATTTAATAAATTGCTTTTTTTTGTGTTCCTTTTAACTTACCCATCTGCTCAACACATGCGTAACTTGCAATCTGTCGGCAGTTTGCAGAAAGACAAACTGTCAGAGCTGCATGCATTTGACAACTTTGTTCCCAATTAGATTAGTGGTAATTTTAACAGATTTCAGGGCAATCGAAAAAAGGGATGACATGTTATTAAAGCATCAATTTTGACAGACCCAAGCACATACAATTTCAGTGTAAATTATTTTAAATGCTTTAATTAAAGCTATGAAAGATTTACCCTTTTAAGCGGTAAGTGATTGCAAGACAAATATAAAGGGAAAGTGGATAACAGAGTTTCCTAAATGGTTTATGCTGCGCATGGCAGTCCACAAGTCACCACCACCATAATCTATGACTGTAATGTTGGAGGCATAGTTAATTATTCATAGCCTCATCTCTGGAGCAGACGTGATTAAGAACATGAGGAGCATTCAGAGATCTAAGCAGTACCTATGAAAACTGGAGTTCAAGCCCCTCTTAGATCAGATGCTGTTAGGAAACAGTTTAGAGGTCTCTCACATGGTGCATATTTTTAGAAATATGCTTTCATTTTCACCTCAGTTCTGCTCTGGTTTAGATGGCCAAAGCCCAGTGGTCAGGGTGACTGTAGATTTAGAGCAATTGGGGATTTTCTATAGTTGAAGACACTACAGGCTGTACAAACCCTGTAAAAAAAAAAAAGAAAAGAAAAGAAAAAAAGGAAAAAGCACAGCATTTATTATTTAAACAGAATACAGCACTCTAAATTTGTCACTCCAGGAACACCATGCCACATGTGTAGCCCATTTAACCATTTAAATGATTTTGGGAATTATGGCCACCCTCCAGCAACCTTCGCTCAGGCAAGGCTGACCTTGGTTTGGTGGGGAGAGGGCTGGGCCTGGCCCCTCTTAACCAGCCCCTGGGTCCCAGCTGGAGGACCACCAGCCTCCCTGTGGTCACACCATCCTACACTCAACTGTTGGTCTGAATTGGAGCCGAAACCTTCCAGGAGGCTCGCTCCAAGGGTTATGTTTATTTTCTGTGTGGCTGGCTGTGCAGCACAGAGCTGTCTCATTTTCAAATTGTTAAATGTTAAATGTGCATATTGCTTTAGTGTATAAACTGTTGGGCCCACAAACTGCACTGAAAGTTTATTTCCTTTTTAATTCAGGAACTGTTGGACTTCCTAGTGCTATGTAGAGTAAAAAGTGACAAGCACACTGGTCCCAGCCTTCCCTGTTTCTGTTCTGGATTTTTCTTGTTTCCTTTGGGGATGGGTATGACTTGGTATGACTTTCTGAAATGCTTCATAGTTTTTCTTTGGAGGTTGCTGACTCAAAGTGTTGCAGTACCAAAATGCAATGGAATTGAGAGAAGGTGCTACAGGAGGCACTGCAGAGGGCCAGTCAGACTCTGTGGACTTGTGCCCTTTCCAGCTGTTTGACTGCTGGAATATGCAGTGATTTTTAACTGGCCCAATGAGTTCAGCATATAAGATGAGGTCCTGATGGAAGTGTCTCATCACCTTTGGGACTGTTTTTGTTTGATCTGCGTGCACATACTGCTGGTGTGTTCTCTGCTATGCAGGTCTGTGAATGCAGATGAGCCACTAACTCTCTACAGTGGTCTTCTGATGTACCACCAAATAGTATTGAATGCTAAGAATCTCATGTTTTATGTAAAACCTAAGACTTAGCAGGAAGAAGGTTGGAGAAAGCAATCTCTTGAATCTTGTGGTCTTGTCCTTGCTCATTGGCACTTCCCCCTCCAAAGGAGCTCTAGTCATTCTGGTTCAAAACATGATATAGTGGAGATACTAGAAAGCTCATCTTCATGAGAGATTAGAGTTGTGGTAGGTGCTCAAAAAGCTTGATGTCTGAAAACTCTTCCAACTTTTAGTAAACTTATCTGAAAATTGTGGGTCTTTTAGAGTTTCTGAGATCAAATCACTGGTGAAGACAGTCCCTGTAAGCAAAGCAGAGACCAAATATTGCTTATTTTATCAAGTCACATAAAAACAGAGCAAAAAACCCTGCTTGCATACATATCGAGCTGTGCTGCCTAATCTATTTTATAATGTTTTGCAATTAACAGGCCAATGTTCATCAGCTGATAAATAATTAACAGCTGTTGTTGTTTCTAGGTCATGACGTAAAAGGCTTACATCGGACAAAAACTAGCTTGAATTGTTTGCCAAAACTCTGACCAAACACACATTTATAGATCACAAAAAGAAATTTCTTTGAAAAATTGCACTTCATGATATCTCCAAGGGAGCTGTCTTTATGAGTCTGCCAAACTTATCAGAAAAAAGTATGCACCAGCTCTTTTTGTCAGCCAGGTATTGGAAAGCTAAGATGAAGGCTTCTCTTTTTTTACTGCCATTAGTCAGACAAATAAAGACTTCAAGTGTAAATACAAAGGTTTTTTATGATTCACCTCTAGCTCACTAGTATCTGTAGTTTTCCTGACATTACACACAGGATTGTCTGATCTTTGCTCAAAATCCTCAGATCTGAGAGGAGAGAGATCTGCATTTGGTGAGATGAGTGGGCTTAAACAAATGCAATGGCCTAGTTGTTCATCTGAAGAAACCAAAAATTGACTTGTTGTTAACTCTGGTTAAAAATGGGAGATGCAGAAAACAGATCATTTGGGAACACCCTTTGACTGCATCTTGCTGACTGTCTTCTCAGCTTGCAACTCTCATTTGCTTCCTTGCATCTGTTTCGAGCGAGGGGAGGGTCTGCATGAGCCATGAATGCCAACAGGAGGATGCAACCAACATTCACGCTGGAAGAGAGCTCAGTGGCTTCCTCAAAGCTTTTCTGATTTATTTATTTTTATACTACATATTCATCAAGCAATTACCAGTGCTCTTGGTGGAGGGAGGGGGATGACTCCTGTTTACAGCATACACAATCATCTGTGATTAAGCAGGTTCACACCATGCTCATGCAAAAGTTCTGTCTCCCACAAAGACAAGCTTTACTCCTTCTACTGCACCAGAGAAGCATGTTTCTATACCATGGTTTTTATCCAATAATTTCACACAGTTTTTCAGTTATCTGAGCTGCAGGCCAAGGAGCATCAGAAAGAAAAGGGTCCAAAACTTGAACATGTCTCCAAATAAAAATTGTGAAGTTATTGTAGACAGTTGAGGATAGATGTGATGTATCTGTGGCAGTGCGTGTCACTGAAGAGGTTTCCTGTAACATTTTGTACTATTTGGAGTTTCCCAAGTGTTGCAGGCTTCATGCCCAGGTATATTGGTATGCTGTAACACAGCCAAGTGACCAAGGTGTGAAAAACTAAGGCCAGGTCAGTATCTGCCAGGATGGGATGCAGTCTCCCAGCCAACTGGGGATGGTTGGAAGTGATAATTGCTGCTATGACAGAGCTGAATGTATTTGTGGATTCTTCTCCTATTTTTTAAATAGGAGCTCAATGGTGAATTATGTGTGCTTTAATCACAAGCTCTTCCAAATTCTCTGCATACAGACATCTCCTGTCTCACTTGGGTTCAACATCCCCCACCTGTTGTGTATCTCTCAGGTTATCTTGACTCAGCACTGGGACCTCATCCTGGTATTGGCATGACTTTGTATGGTGAAAAGTAGAGATGTTTGTTTTCTGTGCCTTGCCAGCACTGAGACCACTTACCCTCGGTAGTATATAAATATTGAAAGAGCTGGAGATATGTCTTGGCTGTTTTGATACCTCAGGGTAAAGATACAGATTCAGACTTTGATCTGGACTCATGTAGCTTCTTGCAGGAGAGATGACAGTGTCCATTGTAAGTGGTGGTGTATAAATTCTGAGAGACCCAGAAGGATGAGAGTGGATCATCTTCTGATCATCAGCTCTGAGTCTGCTATGAATTCAGTTTGTGCTAAGCTAGACCATGGGTCACAGTGAAGCAACCCTTCAGCTTCACAGTTAGGGCAGTCTAATTATCCTGATCAGACCTCAGAGGTTGATGGTGGACATAAGTTTACTGAGGTATGTAGAGGGGACTTCCTTAGAGGTGGTTGTACTGTTGTCTGTGTGAAGAAGCAAAGCAGCATCGCTTTGCTATATTACACTACGGCTGTTTGGGTCAAGAGAAGCATCAGTTGTTTGTGACTCTTCCTCCAAACCATGGTGTTAAAGTCAAGATTGTTGGTGGCTACTGCTCATCTCTCATCAAACTCTGAAGAGGCCACTGCAATAACCTGATCAAAGCCTGTGTTACCAGTGGTTGCGGTGTCCTCAAAATTAGCAGGAAGGCTGAACATACAGTCAAGATTGGCTTAGATCAGAAATTACCTGAGATCCTTCACCAGGATCTCATACACAGCCATAGCCTTTGTATGAACACAAAACCTGTAAGGTTTTGTCTCTCATTTCCTTTTGGTAGCAACTTCGTTTTTATTCTTTCTCCTTCTTTATCTTTCAGATTTCTGTGAAACCAGATAGTGCATCATCCTGCAAGAGCAGAGCTCTCTCTTTAGAAAGGATGGATTTGAAAAGCAGGGTAGGTCTTTCCACCTCAGTGGGATCCATACCAATCTGCTGGCAATGGGGTCCCACCACTCTCCCCAGATGTTCTTAACCATCCTGGTATGTACTCAAGCCCTCCATTTCTCCCACCAGAGGAAACCCTGCACCTTTAAACGCCCCCACCCCCCCGGCGGGTGCACACTTTTCTGCTTATTCTGAACTGACAGGTTTAAAGTGTCGCCTGCCTGGTCACCGGAGAGAGGCACCTTTGGCAAAAGTTCAGAAGTCAGTGTTTTGGAAAGATTGGTTTGACCAGCTCTCAAGCGAGAGCAAATCCCAGACCAAAGGCAGTCAAATCCTCAACAACATTTAACCGCTGTAGTGCTGTAGCTTCCTGACATCCTTTTAACCTGGAGAGGAGTGTTCATTGCATTTAAAGCTTCAAGTTTTATTTATTGTTTCCTTTCTGCTCTGTTGGCAGGGGGAACTTGGGGTGAAGAGAGGTTGTTTTTACTTAATTCTAATTAATTAATCAGCTTGCATATGGTTCTGGCCCAAGACTAGCAATTTTTGATGTTGCCTCAGTATCTAGAATTCTGTACTATATAGTGCTGCAGTAAGGACACATGTCCCCTTATTGCCTCTTCAAGGCTTGTTATTGAAAGGATCTTAAGATTTACTGCATCTTGCTTTGTAAAACTGCCAGTTCATAAACTTTTTCTCATCCTTTGGTATTTACATTGAAGGGTAAGAATTTCTATTTTAAAAACCTACCACAAAGTAAAAGCATGCAAACAGTTAATAGTTAGTGGTGCCCAAATTATACATTTCTTAAACTCGTGGCCTACTTTACTAATCACTTGTCATAAGATGTCAGATGGGGACCCATCACTGAAGAACTGCAGAATGCAGCCAGTGAAGCAACTAATTAGTTGGACAGTGGCATGGAGGTGTGTGTCCTCAAGGAGCTGAAATGATCAGAGCAGGTGAAGAAAGTTTGGACAGATCAGTATGTCCATAGCATAAATCCCAACACTTGGCTGAATCACAGGGATGCCGATGGTCAGGGCACCACGGGTCCATCCTCTGTCAGGGACCATGCATGGTGAGGGACTTGCAGTACTGCTGTCTCCAGAAGGAAAGGTGAGTCAGCTGAACTCTTGAAGGAGCAGGACCTGAGATGTGCAGGAATTAGAATAGTCAAGCAGTTTCTAGGTTTCATTCAGGAGAGCTGTAGCTGTCTGGCTTGCTCACTGATGGCTTGGTACTCGCTCCCAAAGCCACTGCAAGAGTCGGTGTTGATTATCCCCTGTAGGCACCAGACATGCCTACCATCACAGGTGGGTCATTGAGCCAGCAGAGCTGAAGGTCCATTGGCTCCTGCTGCAGCTGGGGACAAAAGGCAGCAGTAAGGGGCCCTCAGGCCTCTGGAACAAACAGAAGAGCTTCTGTTCTGACTTAAAAGATGTAAAAGACTAAAGCTTATAACCTTCTATAGGTGGCCCATATGCTTCTTTAACACACTTTAAATTGTTTTAAGAGTGCTGCATGACTTTTTTCTCTCATTCCTTCATCGTACCCATACACAGGTTCACCCCTGCTGCACTCATGGAGGTTTGTCTCCCTGTATAAACTCCATAGGTGCAGCAGCAAAACAGATCCTCTCCAAAACTCCTCCAAATGGAGAGCCCCACCACACTGCACGACCTGAGAGAGGGACAGCCTGGGACACCAGGAACCCCTTCACATTGGTGAGTCACTTGCTTTCACAGCAAAAATTAGAACCTCATTCTAAGCCTTTTCTCCTGGGTAGATGGAAAACTCAAAACCAGGTATTTGACCTGGGATCTTTAGTGTGACGAGCCCTCCGCAGGAAATCTTTTCAGCACTCTGATTTTCAAAATGTTCTTCCACGCTGTAGGAACAGTTGCACAAGATGGTAAGAGCTGTTGTATTAAGTATTAGTAAGTAATATTAAGCTGTATTGTACAGATTAAGGATAACTATGTCACAGGAATTATCAGGGGATGAGGTTTCAGACCTGGAGGCCACTTTTGGAGCCTTACGCTTGTAACCTTCATTCGGTGCAGTGGACAACATCCACCAAATGGGACGATTCAATGTTCAGCCCAGATCAGCAGGTTCAGGACTCGCCTTACCCAAGGAAGGGGATGCTGATGGAGAGCAAGGATCCTCCTGCAATTGTGTGGCCAAGGCTGGTGGATGGGCTTGGAGGACGCCTTGGACAGGTAGTGCGCACCATGTGTCCTGGCAGAAACACACTCAGCAAACCCACGCAAATGCTGTCTGGGGTGTAAAAGTAAAAGGACACCAGTTCTTTTCATTCTGTTGAATTCAGACAAGGTACTTGTTGAAGGGACAGATTCTTGGTTTCAAAAAAGATGCTTCGACCTTTGAGCTGCCAAATTCCTTCCCCAATTACCTTCCATCTTTCTCTCCAGTATAGCACAGCTACTCTGAGTCATTGTTTATCTAATTTAATTAACATTTGCCAGTGCCTGCAACCTAAAACACTGTCTTAAAACATTTGCTTGAAAAGCCTCCTTGTCCCAGAGCTGTCATTTTTTAGCATGATGGATAATGGATAGAAATAATTATCCTGAACAAGGTTAGACAGCTTAAATGATTTGAGTTTCAAGGAATTAGTAAGCTTAGCTAAACATCTTGTTTTTCAAGACACACTGATTTCAAAACACAGCGATGACCGTAACAAATTGTAAAATCTGTACTCTGCTGAAACCTATGTGGTCTCTCACAGGTAGCTGTGCCTGCAACACCTTCACCCTGGGAGATTCAAATCAGCACATCATCTGATACATCATCAATCCCATTGAAAGGACTGCAGGTAACTTTGCATCCCAGGGAAGATGCTTCCAGGGCTGAGAGTGCTGGTGTTCCAGTTCAGCTGGTCATACAAGGAGAGCAATGCATGCACAGGTCCTTGGGAGAACCTGGGTCCATAAAAAGCCAGTGCTACAGCCATGGCCCCTGTAACCACCCTGGAAAAGGCCAGAAGAAATCAGAAGGCAGAGACCTGGTGTAACCAGAGTGAGCTGTTTCAGGTTTACAGAGGAATAAGAGAGGGTGGAATTGGGCCCACTGCTTCTGCATTATTTCCCTAGCCCATAATTTTTGGGGAAATACAAGTTTTGAATGAATCATTGACCTTTAGCTTTGAAGAAAAACAGAACTTCGGCATGAAATTGCCAAAAAAAGAGAGTAACAATTTGTAATTGCTTAATTTTGCTCCTAGAAACCCAGGTGCAGCCAGGCCTCTGCAGAGCTTTGCACTGCGCAGAAGTGGGCTCTCCTCCAGGGAGTCTCAATCCAAGGCAGACAAAGAAAACGTGGAGAAAAACAGGCACCTGGCAGAGAAGTGACAAGCCACACACAACGGGACATGGGAGGTGCCCCCTCCGTGCCCAGCTCATTGCCCCCTGACACCTTTCAAATAACAAGCCTCCTGCACCCCACAAGGTGCACAGACCTGATGTTGTTCCCCTTGGTGCGGAGCAGAGGGTCACATCCTGCTGCCTGTCAGCCACAGCGAGTGCTCTTGAGAGCTGCCCAGCCATCCTGCATGGGCCCAGCCCCAGGAACAGCAGCTGGGTTATAGGCTCCTGTAGTCTAAATCCTTAAATGCATCAATATGATGGAGCTTTCCGCTAAAAGTTGATTTTTATTTTTTTAAAAAAATCTCATTTGCCAAATTTTATATTTTGGAGGCCTTTAGGCAAATTATATAAAAATCTTTCTCCAAAAAAATGACCCCTTTCCCTTCTGAGGGCAAATGAAAATTTTTTTGTAAGGACAGAGAATTTGCAGACCCACTTGGTAAAATCCAAAACTTTCACTTTGACCCTCACTTTTGACTTTTCTTAAATTTGTTTTGTAAAGATCTGTGCACTGGTGTAGAAGGATTTAAAATTCCTCAAGCAAAGTGCAGTTTTATTGCTCCAGGGCTAGAGTAAAGCTGGATGGGTGGCTGTATTTCAAGCAAGGAGCTGTGGAAGAGTGCAGCTTGCAAATGGCAATAGAACCCAGAAATTGAACTCTAGCCTTTCTATTCAGTGCTCTTTTTATTATTAAGTCACAGAATAAGTAAAATGTTATGGGGCCACTTTAAATCTACACTTGTTTGTACAGCATCCGATGAATGTGTGATGGGAAAAGAAAATGAGAAATATGTGGGTGCTAAAAATAAAGAAAAGATGGGATGTTGAAGAATCAAGTATGGTAAATTATGGGATACAGTTAAATCCATAATTCTAACCCAAAACAGAGGCCCATGGCTTTGGTGCACTCTTGCAGCTGTGGGGCCTTCTTCATGGTGGCTCAGAGGATGGGATGGCAGAAGGCTGCGATGGCCTCAACTATAGCAAAAACATGTTCTTGTAATATCTCAAGATCCCTTTTGTTTTGATTTTTTCTTTCAGAAGTAAAACAGTGGAGAACTGAATGGCACAAAACTTCGTCATGCTCATTGAAAATGTTGGCACAGATGGCAAAGACAGGCAAGAGTGTGGAGCCATCAGTCACACCAGCATCAAGGTAGGATATGAAGAGGTTTGGGTGGTGGATGCCTGCAGGCTGCCATTAGCACCTCTTAATTATATGAAGCCTAAACGTCTGGTTGATGCATGTAATTTAGACTAGTAAGTCTTGCTTTGTTTTTAAGGGCCAAGAAGTTTCAGCTAGAGCTGGCTATGGTTCACCTGCAGGGCTACAGTTTAGGGCAGGTGGATCCTGGTATTACAATGATTTTATTCAATTTCATGATGGTTCTTGCAGCCGTCATTTTAAAAAGGCACATCCTGAATACAGTTCAGAGGCAAGATCTGTATGTCCTGTGCCCCTGCACGTGAGTTGGGCCAGTGGAAGGCTCTTCTCCATGGACATTCCCGAGGGTGCAGATCCCTGGGGAGCTTTCCATGATGCTTCTCATTACCAATGCCAGTTGCAGCCATGGAGGAATGAGAGGGCAAGAACATGTACATGTTGCTCCTGTGCTGGGATGAGTCCCCATTTCCTGTGCCTTCCACCGTAAGACAGCACAGGTGACCCACCACCAGCATTTACCTCTTGTTTCCATTGTCCCATTTGGATCCAGCCTTGCTGAATGTTTGGGGTGGGTATCCCTATCCAGACAGGTGTTAGCATCTCTCAGCATGGAGAAAGCAGGAGTAGGCAGGGGAGATCAGTCCCTTTTCCAGGCAATGATGGTGGACAACCACCTCTAACATTAGTACCATGGAGGCAGGAATTTTAAGAAGCAATTTTAGAGTCATTAGTTGAGCTTTTAAAACCCAGGATAAGAGATACAATGCAAATATTGCTCCTATTCCTAAGCCCTTGAGCCATGGTAGAAGAGAAACCTCCTGCAGAAATGAAAGTTTCCTGTGCTCTGGGCTGACCTGGGCCACAGACCAATTTCTGTTTCTCACCAGTGCCAAACAAGTTCCCTCAGGACCACCACAGGTCCTGGTGCTCCTACACTCACCTGCCTCTTCATCCCGGCCTTGTGACCATGCCTCTTGCTGTGGTGATTGTCCTGCTGGGAGGAGGTGTGGATCCCCACGCCAAACCTTCTGGGAAAGAGTGGAAAGGGCTGATCCTCCTGCTGTAGTTTCTAGCCCTGTTCTAAATCTGCTTTAGATTTCACAAATCCATTATAACTATTTTTGCCTATCTCCTAGCCTGAGAAAAAACCACGGTGTTAAATGTGATTTCCTGATGGGTGTTTTTAACATGCAATAGCAGAACCAATGTAAATGCTAAGGGGCTTCTGCCTGTGTTTTCTGTGCCCCAAATGAGGGGCAAGTGACCCGTGAGCTACCCCAGCATTTCTAGAGTTGTAAATAACCACAGTTTGAGTTTTCTGTAGATCAGAGGTGGGTGGGTCATATGGAAGAGACCACCAAGGCAGACAGTCCCATGACACAGAGATGCCCCCATGGAGGCAGCTGTTTATCGAAAGTGAGTTAGATGAAGAGGGGTTTGGATGGGCCACCACACCTGCCAGTAGAAATGGCTTGAGAGATGGTGATAAAAAATGACACGGAGAGTTATTAAAGCTGGGCTTTGTGGTGCAAAGGAAAACGTGCCATGGATGAAATCCTGCTGCTTAGAAGGTAATACCAAAGGTTTTATTATTATTAGTGGACTCTTGCTCCAGCTCTTGTGGCACCCAGGATCATTGCAGCTCTGCAGTCAGGTGGTGGCCAGACAGAAGCAGTGATAAGAAACCCCCATTCATGAGATGGGGAAAGCGAGGTGTACATAAGACCCATGGATGGCAGAGGTCATCCAGAAACCTGCCCTGCAGAGCAAGAGGAGAGCCAGCTCTGCCCCTTGGCCAAAACACAGAGATCAAGGGAAAAGAACTGTAACACACGATGAATATCTGCTCCTTGGGCTTTCCTTTCAGTAGCACAGTTGGGTTTTTGATGCGATTTGTTTCTTGTGCTTGTGGACGTGTAACATGAGGCAGAGCACTCATTCCTGGGGAGCCACAGCCAACAGATGAATAACACAGTTGGGTGCCAATGTTAGCATTGGCCCTGCATAACCATCATGTTGGTAACCTGCATTCATTGCTCATGGCAAAACCAACAGGTTGGTTTTCCTTAGCGACTACTTGAAATTACAGAGCAAGTCCAACAAAAGCAGTAGTAAAGTATAATTATGTAGTTACTTTTTTTACAGTTACCAGGTCATTCTTGGATCTATATATATAATTAACATGTTGCTGCTGTGTGCTGGGTGGCTGGGAGAAGCCAGGCTTTGGAGCATGAAGTAGCTGCAGTTTCTTCTGTTGCTGATGTTTTAGGAGGGGTAAAAGCCTCTGTTGGTCCTTCTTGGTTGGGAGGGAGCATTGCTTTGTCACCTGCCTTTTGGCCAATGGTGCTCTACCCGGTTTTTGCCATGCCTCGGTCACCTCCTGCCATCTGATGTCAATTTTGCTTCTTTCCTGCCCCATGTATCATAGAATCATAGAATATTAGGGGTTGGAAGGGACCTCTGGAGATCATTGAGTCCAACCCACCTGCCAAAGCAGGACCACCTAGAGCAGCTCACACAGAAACACATCCAGATGGGTCTAGAAAATCTCCAGAGAAGGAGACTCCACAACCTCTCTGAGCAGCCTGTTGTATGTGTGGCTGAAGTATCTCTTGTTGTCCTGCAGTGATTTTAGCCAAACACTGTGGCAGAAAGTGCTCCTAATGCACAGAATGAGTGTGCTCATTCTAATGCTCCTATAAGCACAGAAAACTGCTGCTAATACTTTAAAAGAGGAACTGCAGAATGGATGCAGTAGGTTGTATTTGGTCTTGGGTGGACTCTTCTGCATTGTGCATGAGAGTAGAGCAGATTGGGGGGGGAAGGGAAGGGGTTATTTCGGGAAAAGGTAATTTCTGTGCAAACTTAAATTTTCCACATGAAAATCTCAAGTTTGCTACTGGAAAATCTGATGGGGGCAATCAAAATGCTGTGTCCTGGGTTGGTTTGGGATCACACTGATGTGCCAAAGTCCAGCAGCCCTGATCTGAGAGCATCATGGTGCTCTGTTGTACGTCCCATCTCCCATCAAACATAAACAGTTGTGAGTTGATTTTTTTTCTGTAAAAAAAAAATAATTTAAAAAGCAGTATTTTAGTGTTTGTCTGAAAACAAACACCAGTTAATGTTCTTTATGTCTTTTAAATAGGAAATGAGTGAATAAGAATGGAAGTGTGAGAAATACTCTAAAAACTTGGGATTTTGTTGATAACATCATAGATCTTTGCCTGAAGTTTTGAAATTCAAGCAACTAGCCAACTCGTGATATTTAGTAAAGGTGTGATCTGAATATTTCAGTGGAAGATATTAAGATGTTTGCAGAGCAGTGTCCATGGTGGCTTTAGATTTAGGAATTCACTCGAACATCTGCTTAGGTCCCTTTTTTGCTGTAAGATCTAAATCCCCTTTCTAAGGAGCAGTGCTTTCCCAGGTGAGGATTCAGGTTGGATGAATGCCTCCCTGTTGGGTCCATTTGAAGCGTGTCTCACCACTCATCCTGCAGTGGGAGGGATGGCCAGGGGGAGGGAGTAGTTTCCCCAGGTGTCTCCTGTTCCTTGCAGCTGGATCCAGTCTTGGCAGTGAGTTGGGCCCAGCCCTCACAGTTTAGGTGGTGGTTCCCATTAACCCAGAAGAAGGTGGATTTTAGACTATTAGAGTTTTGCCTTTCGAAGTCTGGGTTCCTCTCTTCTGCTCTCTGCTCAAACCCTGGCAGGTGGGTTTGTAGCTGCCAAATGTGAGTTTACTCCTTGTGCAAATCTGGAGCATTGCTGATTCCCACAGAACTACCCCACCATTTCAGCAGGGTGCATAGGGGCAGACACTTGCAACTCTCTCTCTGCAGTGTTTTCAGTGATTTGCAGAGGACAGTTGACTTTTCCTAAATTTAAGATGTATTTCTATGGAAACTGTGAGGCTAGAAGAATTATTTAAGAAAGTTTAATATACTACTTAATGGCAGCCAGGATAATGGCAATAGACAGACATTCAATGGGGTGTGAGATATCTCCAGCACCCTAAACAGTTGAGCTGCAGGTGTAGGCAGGTGGAATGGAGGATACATCCAGGATTTATCGCTCAGCCTGCATGCCCCTGCGTGGTGCTTAGCAGCCTGTCGTGCTCCCTGAGACCATGATACTGGGAAGCAACTTGGGCAAACTGGAACTAGAGTATTAAAGCAGGGTGTGCTGAAAGCACACGGAGCACTAGAGGCTGTGCAGCTGACTTGGTGCAAGCTGCAGCCTGCCCTTGCCTGGGTGCGGAGGTTGGCGGTGGTGCAGCGCTTCCACGGCAGCGCCTGCATGGAGGCTATTTCCAACTCCCATAAAAATCTTTATGTGTCTGCCATCAGGATTCGGGGATGCAAATTTGCTGTGTCAAAGGAAGATGCTGCTGTAAATGAATTAGTACAAGAAGAACTTCTTATTTAAGAAGTGCTGACTCTGCACTCTCCCCTGTGCCCTCGCTTTTAAAATTGAAGTCTGGGTTTGCTGCTTGCTCTGGTCTATATTTAGATACTTGTAAATGAAGTTTTGCAGTCACATGGCTGCATTCTTGTATGGCTTCATGAAGCTGGTTTTTCACATTATGGAGATTTATACGTTTGCATTTACATATTGCAGGTGCTTCCATAAAAGCTTGGGATAGCCACTAAGGAGGATGGCCTGAAAAAAAAAAAACAACCAAGTGTTTAAAATTATACCGAGCACACCTAAAAACACTGTCCTGGGGCAAAGGAGTGAGGTCACTGCAGAAACGAGTCACAGACAGGTAAGATTGATGGATGCAGGTTCTTTGGGAGCACCTTCTCCAAGCAGAGGGTCGAGTCGTGCAAGGGGACAGCATCCCTTTCGGGTTGCATCTTGTGCAATGCTCCCAGTAAGCCACCGAGCCCCTAGCAGAATATTTCAAAATGTCAGAGTGCTGCAGTGCTGAGCTCATGCTATGTGAATGATAGCCTGATGAATGATGTGCTGTACACACTACACACAAATCCTGTCCCAACCAGCCCTGGAAGAGGAGATAGCATTCTTGCCGGTGTGTCCTCTGCTCCAGGAACCTTGCCAGGAGAACACACCATAATTCATGCTCTGCTGATGCTTTATAAAAGTTGCAACCAGTACCTTGGCTGCTGTGCTGCTGACCCCAGTATCCATGTCACCCACCAGCCCCTCCAAGCCTGGTGGCTCTCTGCATTCCCCTCTTACCTATCCTGGGAAGGCTAACGTGTTGGCTAGCCCTCCAGCTGGCACAGGCAGTGCAGGCAGGCAGTCCTGCCTTGCCCGGGTTCAGCACAGCATCAGACAAAAGGTCAGGGCTCTCCCTGCTTTGAGCATATACCCAGAGCTGGCTTGACCCCAGCTTTGCCCTCCTGACTGCAGAAGCCTACAGCTTGATGCAGAAAACAAGGTGGTAATTCATAAAGCTTCTCCTCAGCTGAAGAACCCTTCCATCTCTGCAGAGCAACAGCTACCAAAAGCAAAGGATTATCAGCACTTAATTTAACCTGTTTCAGGACTCACCATCAAGATGTAGTTTAGCACCTTCCATGAAGCAGTGCCTGGGAAACAGGAGGTTTCCCAGAGGGAAGAGGAATGCTTACAGTATGGGATGATAGGGGAATTTCACAGTAAACTAAAATACTTTTGAAACATTGAGGGGGGATGGCAGAAGCTTGGGGCAGAATGGTGAGAAAGACACTGACCGCGGAGGAAGTGTTTTCTTCCACTCTCCATCCTTTTTTCCACGGTGTGCTGTAAACTGGGCCTGAAGGGGATCCCTGAGGCAAACCCCATCCTCCAGACAGGGTTTAGCAAGGTGCAACATGCGGTAAGGAAGGCAGCTGGGTGGGCAAGTGGGGCCAGGAACAGCCATGCGGGTGGATGCCCAGGCCAGCATACCCAGGGGTGCCTGTTGAGGGGGGTGGGGGGGGCTTCTGCCTTTTTGGAGGCTTGTTGGGGAACTAAAAATTTCCCATTTCCTGCTGCCACAGACCAGGCTCGGTGCTGGCCCAAACGTGGGTCAAGAGTGACACCCTGTGGACAAGTTACTCTTTTCCGAACTCCTCCAGGATTTCTCTCCTGCTTGTTTTTTTGTTTTGTTTTGGGGTTTTTTGTTTAGTTTTTTTGTTTGTTTGTTGTTTTGTTTTGTTTTTTCCACCTCTGGCTTTATCCCTCCCCGCCCCGTTTCCTTGCACAATCCTCCTCCAGCCCCATCGTCTCGCAGAGGCTGCCCCGCGTTGCGCAGGGACCAGCGTTTCTCATCCCCTTAAAAGTGAGGGGCTAAGGAGAAAGTGTCCCAACCCCCCCTTTTTTTTTATACTTGGTTTCATCCAGGCAGCTCAGCTCCGTCCGCTGTCGCTCGTCGTCTCGGCTCAGCCCGGCTCCTCCGCCGCGCAGTTCATCAGCTGAAGCCGGGTGCGCTCCCGGGGCTCGTAAATCTACCGCCTGCTCGCAAAATTTGGCAAGTATGAACCCAAGCTGTCTGTTAAACCGCGAGAGAAACTGCGGGGGGGGGCTTATCCGCAGCCACCCCCACGCCCTCCCTTGTCCTCCGCAGCTCCCCAAGCCACCTCTCGGGGTGAGGTTTTCTGCATGACCAGGAAAATTCCTTTAAAAAATATTATTGTAACGACTGCTTCACTTCTGGTCACTGTAATGGTCCCTTCCCAATCTCGGACCTGTTGCGGTTGAACAGTGCTGTCCTCGTGCTCTTGGTGTTATCCCCAAGGAGCAAAATCTGGTGTCCCAGAACAGACTGATTGACACCAGCTGACGTCCTGGAGAGGGTACAGCTCTATTTTAAGCAACAAATAACTCAGTTTTATATTGGTGAGAAATTCCTCATCACTCATTTAATTATGCGGGTCTAAAAGAAACCATAATGTTTTGGCAAGGCTGAGTGCTGGGAGTGGGAAAGAAGGGGGTGTCAAAATCCTGAGAGTTTATGTCCTTTCTTACCCCCAGCAGTTTAACCCTGCCAAGCCTGCACAGACCTATATATATATATATTTAAATATATATATATACACACATCCAAAATCAGAGACTGGATGGAGATTCCTTAATACCCACAAAAGAAACAAATATAAAGGCAGTATTTTTTTCCAGTGACATTTATGTGCCACCATTAACTCTACTTTAACTAGTATAGTTTAAGGCTTTCAGAAAACTTCAGCTGCACCAAGTACCATATGTTTTTGCTGAGAGGAGCTGCAGGGTTTGCCTGAACAGCCCACCAAGATTCTCTGCCTTTTCCACTGTATGAAAAAGCTGGAAAACGTGTCTATGCCCTTATGCCATTTCCAGCAATCTAGGCCTGAGCACCCTTGTCAGATGAAAAGAAAGAGATCAGGTCTCTCCATCCAGTCTCTGGGACTGTGCAGAACAATATTAGGTCAAAAAAACTGTGGAGGGGGACAGTATTTTTCCAATCATACTCATAACCTACCAAAAAACTTCAAAAAATATGCATGATCCTGGGAACTTCCTGATGAACAGCAGAAATTGGAAGACCACCAGGTAAAGAGTGTGGGGCAAGAAGGTGCTGGTGGCTGAAGAGTAGGTTGGTTGGTGATTGAGTTGACTTCAACAAGCAAACAAAGGTTGAGGCCATGCTACTGTGCTGTGGAAAACAGGGGTTAGAGACAACAGTGTAAACACGGGTAGCTGTGTGCTAACTTCAAGATGTGGCAGAGCTGAAAAATGCCCCTTCTCTTTTACAAGCCAAGGCCAAAATTTAGTGGGAAACATTTAATCCCAGTTCCTGCCTCCTCAATTCAGATTAGGCCACTCTGCCTACAGAAAGGTGCCTTTGAGTGTCCCTTTTGGTCCTACTGCACGGTGGGATGATATGGCTGTGTGCCATGGAGCAGGTTATGTGTTTCACCCCAAAGATGCCTGCAGTTCACAGGAAATGTGTTGCTTGTAATCTTCATCACAGTGCTGGATGGTCTTGCTAAAGATATGCAGCTCCAAGTCAGCCTGGCACCATGGGCTCAGGGGGAGCTTTGCCACTTGCTGTGCAACATCTCAGCTACAAGAGCTATTGGCAGAGTTAGAAACAGGGTCAGGCCATAATGGTCGATTTTGGAATTTAAATTTGGTGCATTGGAGGTAAATAAAATAACTGTGCTGCCTAGTTTTCAAAGGATCGTTTGCTTTTTTGGAAAGTAGAATATGCTTTTGGAAAGTGTACAGGCATCTTTCAGGATGAAGGGCTCCTTGTGCAACAATCAAGTTTTTACCTTTTAATTAACAAAGCTTTATAAAGAATTTCAATTCAGAATTACTAAACAAACTATACAAGCCCCAGATGAGATCTAAACAGTTTCTAAAATACATTAAGAAAGAGAAAAATACTGGGCCACGTGTTTTTTCTTATGTCTCTTGAGTCCATTTATTCCAGACATCTGACGTGCAATTCAAATTTCCAATAGTTTTAGGTAACCATGTCCAATTGAGAAACCACAGCCTTCAGCTAAGCCTACCTACCTCCCAAATCAGTCCAGAAAAACCAGAGCACTTGCTGCTACTCTGCATTTTCAGATTTGCAGAGCTTTGTTATGTGCATGCCATTTATACTTGGGTTGAGTTTTCTGGCTCCGTGCAATCCATTTAGATATATTTCATAGACCTGTAGTCAGTGGTCACAGTCAGATAAATTATAGTCCCTAATGGAGAACCTGTTTGTGCTTTCAAAGGGTAAAACCACTATAAAATTGATCTCCTCTTCTGAGATGCCTTTGACAGCGGTTGTCGTGTGGCAGTTCGGATGAGACGGAAGCAAAGGGCTCCCTGTGGATCAAGGACTAATGAGCTTTATTTCTGGCTCTGGGACTCAGGCTGGCTTCTTAACCTTTCTGTGCCTGAGTGTTTGTGTCTCGAAAGTGGAGATTAAATTGGGTCTTCATGACGGGCAAAGCCAAACCACAGTGGAAATCCCAAGTTTAGATATGGACAAATAATGCCCTGCTGTGTGCCCTTCCCTCATTCTCCAGAGGAACACCCTGGGTGAGAATTCAGTGACATCTAGGAGGAGGCAGGCAAGGCAGGGGATGCATTAGGTGCTGGTTTTCACGCCACTCTTCTCATCTTATTCCCAAAAACTGGGGTCATCCTCCCCCACGGACCCTACTGCCCTGATCAAGTTCATATGGTGTCATTCCTGCAGAGGTTGACATTGAACGTCCTCTCTTCCAGGGCCTCAAGGAAATACTAGATGGTCAGGTGTTACTTGCAGGAGAGATTGGCTGAACACAAATTATGGAGCAGATTCTGCTAAACCCCAAAGTCAGCAGAGACTTCATCAGCCTTTGCCAGTGAATCCAGTTCATCTGGTAAGTGGCCATCACTTTGTCCTGTATATCTCTTATTAATCTCATCTATTTTTATCTTTCCAGTTCTTTTTCCAGTGACAGTCCTCATACACAGTCACAAACTCTGCTACTGGGGGAAAAATAGGATTTGAATCAAATTTGTTGCTGTTAATTTATTTCAAGTGTATCATGAATCAGAGGGGGCAGCTAGTGGTGGCAAAAGGTCTGTTCATCTGCAGCATATCAGCAGCTTCTGACATCGGTGATCAGGGCAGGGTTTAGGATCTGGGAGCAGGGGAAAGCAAAGGTAAAAGCTGGAAAAGTCTCCTGAACCTTTTTCCTATCCTTTAGGGTTTTCCTTAGCATCTCCTCCATCCTCCTTCATGCAGAGGTGATCTGAGCAGAATCAATATTCTTCCTTAAAAATAAAAAAGGAACAAGAGAGAGAAGAGAGGGAACCAAGGTGTTCTCAGCCAATGCCTGGTTTTGGGTGTTTATGTCCTATAAAACCAATTGCCACAGCCCCATTGACTTGGGGAAACTTGTGCTGATTTTAAGGACAGTATCTGCTCATTTTGAGCAGAGAACAAGTGGCCAGATTATGGTCCTCCAGTGGGAACACTGCAACAGACTTTCTTCAGCCTCTTTTTCTGCATATGCAAGGGCTGAGAACTAAAGAAGGAAATGCTGAGTCTGCTAAAACCCATTCAGATTCTTGTGGGTGCTTTGGAGGAGCTGGTACACAATTATGAGGCCATTCTCTCTGCTGGCAAATTAACAGCTTAGAAAAATTACAACGGGGTGGGGGGCTGGGAAGGGAAGACATGGAAATTCTGTTAATGAAACAGAACAATGAAAATCAAAGCTAAAGATGGAAGGAACTGAGTGGGCCCCATCCAGTTCATTGCCTGCTAGGCTGGATTTCTGCCTATAGTAATTTATGCCATAGCCTTGGAAGTGAAAACAGATTTCATTTACTACTGAACAGTACTACTCTGTGTAGACAGAGTTCATGGCCTCGCAGCATTTCTGAGAAGGTATTGTGGGATCATTGCTCCCACTTTGCAGATGGGCACGGTAATGCTGCTTGAATTCTTAAATTTAGGCTCTGGCAACAGGGGATCTGAATTGGGACTTGGGTGTCTTGGGGGCTGTCCCTTGTCTCCTGCTGTCACACTGCCTGGCCACTGTAGGAGGTGCTGAGACCATATTGGTGCCAGTTAAGACTGGTCTTTGTGTGTGCAAGGCTGTGCACAAGCATCATCTCTTGCCCCAGGGTTTCGTCCTTGAGGGGTTTGATGGCAGAGTTGGACATAAGATACTCCTCTGATAGGCAAAAATCAACTTTCAGCTTTAAATGCACATTAAGGGAGAAAAGTAATCTGAAACTTTTGGTTTGCTTTTCTTTTTGACTGGTCTGACTAGTACCAAAGAGAGCCCAAAACCACAGCCTGTCCTACCAACTGGCATCAAGACGACGGATGGTGAGTTCCCGCTTGCTCACATCGCCAGTGCTGTCACAGGCACAGCCTTCTGTGGAGACCTTTGGCCATGAGAAGTGCACACGTTCTGCTGCAAAATAGCAGAAAGCAGGTAAAATTAGCATTTGGAGAAAAGTTCCTATAGAAAAAAAACTATACATTCCCTGAGAGCCAAATAAAAAAAAAACCAACCACCAACCAACCCTCAAACCCAAGCTTGTAGAGTCTGCTGTAATTTATGATATACCATATGAATCTAACTATAGAACTTCATTTAAAAATTTTATAAAGACTGTAAATCTAGAGTGAAATGTTCTAGGGACAATCTGCTGGCAGAAGCCCATGCTCTGCAGACTGACCTATGGGACAACCAGTTTGTCAAGGGCTTGATCCGAAGCCCGCTGAAGACAATGGAAACACCCTCATTGACGTCAGTGGCCTTTAGATCAAAAAGCCCCCAAAGCCCAGCATGGAAAAACGAGTAGTAAGGAGAAGCAAACCTCTTTAATCAATAGATGCTGCTGTATGAAGGTCTTTAACAATAGCTTAATGGGTTATGCTGAGTTTCTCTGGACACTGTTATTTTGTATTGTATGTATCTTATAATCTTTCTCCTGAAACTTTTAGTGGAATGTATCTCACTGGAGAATTTGGGAGAACATCTGCTGCAAATGATGGGTAAAGACATAAGCTGTTGTGGGTGGGGTGAGCCTCAGGAGGTTCACAGTTTGGGTTTGGCTTCTGCTTCAGATTCTTATCTGAACTATACAGATCTCCTGTGGCTGCAAAAATTGGACTGGAAATCACAAGAGTATGAGACTTCTTGTGAGATTTCCAGCACTTTTCTTATGGTTTTGACTAAACACCAGATGTGGAAAAAATATTTAACAAAACTGGATGCAGTTTTTTCATGTCTGGTTCTAAAAAGGGATGAAGGTTCAGGAATCTAATTTTATCCTTTCCAGTTTCACTCCTTGGTAAGATTCAGTTGTAGTTTAAAAAAAAAAAAAATCAATTTAAACCCAAAATGTAGCTATTGCAACTGATCCCCAAAGAATCATTCAAGTAGATGAAACTCTAAATATTACATTGATCATGAACAAAATTAAAACCTTATGCCTTTGGCAAGTGGTGTGCAAAGAATGAACAGGGTGAATGGTGACCATTAGGAAACATTCACTAATATTCTTTCCCTTCAAAGATTATTTTTATTTGCTTTCCATACAAAGGTATTTGCATGTTTTACCCTTTCCTGCCTGTTTCCACCAAGTAACTAACCTCTTAGGTTTTGCTGAGCACAAATATTTTTAAGAATTCTAGAGTAATTGTGCTTGCCATGTGGAAATTTTAAATTTTACACCTGACTTCAAAATTTCCCATTCATCCGATAGACTTTGCAGGCTACTTACACAAGCCTAATCTACCTTTTGGGTGTATCACCAGTACTGGGATGCTGAGTCATTAACCAATGCCAAGTTTTCCTGATCCATACATTCTATATGTTCTTTGTAGACACTCACAGCTAGAAAGGAGGGTCACTTCATTAGGTGATTTACCTTAACTGTATCACCTGTTCATGCTTTCATCATGGTCTTTCATTAGGGAGGGAAAGGAAAGAGTTTTTTGAAGCTAAATCATGAAGTTAGGTTAGGGGAGCTCTTATGTCACAGGAGGGCTTGACGACATGTGTAGGCTTCTTTGGGTGATGGAAAGTGGCCTGAAGGGAAGCGAATGATGCATATTGAGCTTTGAATCACAAGTGTTGAGAGCAAAGCTGAGCAACAGAAACTCCAACAAATTAAATGAGGAAAGTTTAAAAGTGGCTGGGGATGGCGATGATGTCATTTTCTCAACTAATTTATCAGTCATGATTGCCTCCAAAATCTTTGGTTTCAGTTTGGGACAGCTAGTTTGTCCCTGTGGGATATGTAAAGGTCAGACTGAATGGAAACTGAGCTGGCATATCTTTTAAACTCCTCATTTGGTGTGTAGTCTCACATACCAATCAAACACAATTGATGAAAAGGCAGGATATTATCCCATCCAGAAGCTGTGGAGCAGTGAACCATAGCTCCAGCGCCTGAGGAGACTGTCTAGAACTCACCATGTCTTGTCATTTTTATGAATTTTTGGCAATATTGGGGTGTTTTCTTCAAAGATCTAGAGCCAAGCCTCCTGTGAACCTCCACTGTCATTTAACAAATAGTAATTAAACCAATTATTTACAGGAAACAGCTCCAAAGGGTGGACACTGCCACTGGAAAAGGATGGGGAAGAAAAACCCTGGGGTTTGTTTTTAATCCAATTAATCTGGGAGGAAGGAGAGGCTCTGGTGAGCTTTGAAAGATTTTATAGATGTCTCTTTGGGACAGGGGAAGGAGTGGTTTGCTGAGCAAGACGTGCCCAGACCCTGTCAGTGCCTCTGCTCCCACTGGAGCTGGGGCTCCCAGCCCTTGGCATGAGCAGGGCAGGTTTTGTGCTGGGGGAAGCAGCTTCCCTGGGAGCTGGTTTCTGCGTGTGCACAGGGAGGCAAAATCATGTTGCTTCTTCCTAGAAGTGTAGGAAATGTCCACTGGGATGGACCCTCCAAGAAAAGCACCATTTTTTGAAATGCTGCTTGGGAAAGCGCTAAAAAAGGCTGCAGAAAAGGGTAAGGAGAGGAGGGAGGAGCCCTCCCACTGCTCTCCTGGTGCTCTGCTCACAGAGCTGCACCTCCAGCCCATGTGGAAATAGTTACCTCCAAATAACACATCCTGCGGGACTATTCCTAGTCATTTCACAGAAGCCTTATTAAAAAATGGAGACTTTATTAACCTGAGATTCGGGGACTTGAATTCATGATAGAGGCTGTAAACTCTCAGCCCATGGTTTGGTTTTACAAGGACGATTTGAGGGTTGGAAAAGGAAATCTTGTGGAGAGAGGCTTAAGGAGCTCAATTTGGTGAACGTAGCAAAAAAGCAGATCACGCAGCAAACCCAACTCTGTGCAGTAAATGCCTTTGGAGTCAAAAATACCACATACAAAAGGGCTTTATAGTCTAATGGAGGAAAACATAATGAGATGCAATGGCTGGAAATCTAAGACAAGCGAAATAGACTGGGAAGGGAGAGGGGGCTGACTGCTGGGACAGGCTGTTGAAGGGGGCAGGGGATTTGTCATCCTTTTGGATCTTGAAATCAGAACTGGAGGCCAGCCCAGATGACTTTGGTGAAACATATAGTAGTAGGTTCCATTAACGAGTGAAAGGGTGACATTATTTTCTTGGGGATTCATGTTAAGCGTTAAACTAGATGATCTGAATTGTCCCTTTCAGCCTTAAAATTGGAGGAAAGATGCCAGAAAAGGAGTGAGATACCTCAATTCTACCAAACTGCAATTGCTGGGGCCTCTGGGCCCCTTTGGAAATGCTGTAAGTGAAAGGAGAAGTGCTCTATTCTGGGTGCTGGGCTCTTGGAGGGGCAGACAGAATGATACATGCCGTTGCATGCTGCTAGCACAAGCCATTTGTAGCTGGTTTACTTTCTTGGCCCCTTCAGCATGCTTTTCTTTTTCATATTTATTTTTTTGAAACTAAAAATATATCCTCAGAGGCATTAGTCACTCTGCCCACATATTAATAAATTGCATAATGATGCCACCAAGCATCCAAAAACCTTTCAAACTGTTATATATTCTTTCTTTCAATAATATTCTAAAAGGCTAGTGAGGCTTAATGGAGCCACATGGTATTGTATTTAATCCAGAAATCTGGAACTGTCTAAAATCTCATATATAAATTAAGATAATATGCAATATGTTTTTTTTTCATTTTATTTTGTTCTCCCTACTTGGGTAGGCTATAACTCCAAAGGGCTGTGTCTTGTGCAAGAGATTTTTGTCTACTGAATTTTAGATTTGTAATGTTGCTCTTGCTTTTAATTGCTCCGGGCTGTTCTCCATAATAACTCAGCCAGTCCTTTGCCAGCCAAAGGAAAGTTTAGTGGAACCACAGTTTAACTGAGCAAAGTTTAAAAATTATGCAAGTTACAAGAGGTTTCCTGGGACTTTTCCTTACAGGCTGTCCCACATGGCTCCTTTTGGATTGCTGCTGAGACTCTCACTGCTGTGCAATGGAGATGAAGAGCTCTGCAGAGCACTGAACATGGGTTTGCTTGACTCTCCATGGGCTCAGGTGGGTATCTGGCATCTACACACAGGGATTTTTAGGACATCAGGAGCTACTGAGTGAATCCATATCCAAATGCTTCCTGGGCAGGAAAAACGTAAGGGCTTTAGATTTGGATTTTGGGCATGAGGCTAGTTTTCATAAGTACCATCTCTGAACAGGTCCATCTCTGCTGTGCAGAAGGTGACAGGGTGTTTTGCACATCATTTGATGAGTCATGGCAGATGTCACAGGCTACAAGCCACAAAGGGCTCAGTAAATGCTGCCTCTTCCTCCTCCTTTCTTTTCTTCCCAAATTCCCTTCATGCTTTCAGAAGCTCTGGTGATCACTGTGCCAAGGTGGAACAAGGCTGTGGAACAGGAACTGTGTAGGTCAGGACCACAATTCATGTACCTTTGGTTTCAACTCCTATAATCTGTAAACCCAGTGATCCAAGAAATGCACACTCGTTTGCTGGGTTTAGAGCTAAAGTGCTTCACAAGATGGAGGGAGAAAAATATGTGTTCTTGGGTATATTCTTCTCTGTTTGACATCCTGCAGGAGAAGAAAGCCAGGTGTGGAAACAAACTGAGTGAGATGATTTCTTTTGGGGTCAGTGGAGTAGACACAACGGAGGTGCTGAAATCTGGGGCATACCTTTCATTTGAGAGAATGTGTAGGAGAATTAAACACATTCTGGAAAGTAAGAGTCCTGTGCATTATGAGTGAACAGCTTTGAATCATGAGCACCCAAGTTTTGGTTGATCACAGGAATAAAGCCTCTTTCAATCTTAAATACTTCTGTTTGTAATTTCTAGGCTTTTTTCAGTTTGCTTTGAATTTTCCTTGGCTTCATCAGGACTACACCTGACCTTGGATAGAAATATTCTCAAGGCTATAACCTGGTTTTGACAAACTTTCTGGTAGGAGCAGGGTGCATGGAGGCCCCTTTCTCTCCCCTTGTCCACGGAACTGGTCCAGTTTTGGAAAGCTGTGTGATAGATGCTTAATTAGTATAGATGTATCCTAATGCCCCTCCAAACTGGGCTCTGCATTGCTGCTGCTGCACAGTTATCAAACTGCAATTGTAGTAAGAATCTTTAGGTGCTTTATTTAATACCAGATGCATTAGACTGAGACTTTTCTCCCCTAGAAATATCTGGGTGATACAACCAAACCTATGTTGGTCTTCTTGCAAACTCCATCTTGGTTCACAGAAGAACGCGTTGCATGGGAATATTATCCAGGACACTATGAAACCTCATAAGCTGCAGCTGTGAGGAGAAAAAAGGAGCAAGAATGGGCCCTCTAGGCCATGGCAGCCCCATAGTCTCTGCCCAGGAGGCACCAAGCTGTATCACACCTTCCTCACCACGTGTGTCCCCTCCTGGGTCCAAAGGACCCACAGTGAAAGTCCAAGCTCGCTCCTGGGGCACTGGTCCAGCACTTGTAAAATGTTATTGTAGGGAGCAAGTGAAAATTTACTCATTTTTGAGCAGGAGGGCAAGATAATTTTCTTGCAGTCCAGCAATTCCCTCATATTTTATTGCTGGTGTTATAGACCAGCTTCTCCAAGGTGCTGGGACTTTGCCTGTATTGCATCCTTCTTCCCATCCGGTCCCAACAATAAAACCCTCATGTTTTTTTGATCTCTGGCTTTCATGCTTCCTGACACACGCTGGAAAGTTTAAGAAGGGTGCAAGGAATGGGTTAGTCACACTTGTTAATATTTATCCCATTGCAGAAGGAGCAGGGCTGACCTCGGAGCTCAGGCTTTGGAGCATAGTTATGAGAATGATTCCACCCAGCTGAAATGAAATCTGCATGCAAAGCTCGTTCGGTGCCTGGAAAGAGCTAGAAGGAAATAAAGCTCTTAAATGATAAATTTCCGCAGTTAACGGTTTGTCCTGTTTACAGAATCTCACCAGAATACTGGGGGGTTTTGTTTTGTTCATATGTTTTTCATAAGGATAAATATCCATGCAGTTTAAACATTTTCATTAGATTCAGACAAGGAGGAGGAGATCAGGCTATTTTTTTTCTTTAATTGTTGATCTCTCTCTTTCTTTTAATGGTTATTTCTTAAAACACTCTTCAGAAACAAAAAGTCAGGTAAATCAAAGAGACAGGGAAAGCGATTCTCTTTAATTATTCTTAGAGCAATTTTGAGTAATGTAGGCTAAATTAAAAAAATATACAAGCAAGATATTTTGGCTGGGAAGTATGTGTAATGTATGAACAGCAGGAAAAAAAAAAAAAAGCCTTCCTTTCTAAATAGAAAATCTTTGAAAGTAACAGGGGGAAACTGATGGGAAGGGCTGAAGTCCATATATTCCCACCTCCTCCGCCTTGTGCTCTCTTAAAGGTGAGCTGCAAAATGCAAAAGAGAAATGTGTTAAATTCAGATGACTCGCTCGGGTGTCAGGAAGTGGCTCGAACAACCACACGAAGTTAACTAACACGTTTCCAGTTTTTTTGTTCATCCCCCTCCTCTGATCTTCCCGTGAAATCTGGTTTTTTTGCTGCTGTGGTTCCTGCCTCCAGGCAGGAGCGCAACCACTTGTTCACCCAAGCAGCACCCCAGGACCCCCCCCAGGGGCTTGCAGGGAGCCAAGACTTTCTGGGAAGGTTTTTTTCAGAAAGTAAGAAAGGAGGAGAATTTTAGAAAATGTATTCCTGTGCTAAACACCCTGGCTACAGGAGAAGCGAGACAAGCTGTGAGGAGTTGTGTGATGAGCTTGCATTGCTTTGCCGTGCAGCTTCTGTCTGGTCAATGCATCTAATTATCATTCACCTGCTCTGCTCTAGGTTGCCTTCAACAGCGTGGTTCCTGGCATCCATGGTGTTGAGTAGTGTGGCCACAGTAACCCAAAATGTGAGTAATGCTGTGTTTGCCAGTGACTGCTTCCAGTTATGGGCATGGAGAGGAGCAGTTGGATGGGGGGAAATGCTTGTCGAGCTGCAAATGGCAGAAGTTGTTTAGCAATTGGGTGTGTGACATGAGAGTAAGTCTCATTTAAAACTCTTGCAAAGTGGATTAGGTCACCAAAAGAAGGTCTGAAAGGCAGGACACCCTGATCCATATGAAATAGTGCCCCTGCTCTTTGCAACGTGTCCTATCCCATGGACCACGTGTGATGCAGAGCCCTGCACTGTGGCAGCCAGGCCAGGGAAAAGGCATGGATACATGGCTGTTTCTCATTAGCTTCCCCTTTTCCCTCTGGGAATGCTCCCCGTGCCTTTCTCCCCCTGCTTGGCAGCAGGTGTGCTAGGGAGAAGCTTTAAATCTAAATGGAACAGAGTTACCTGATTTACAGTAAGTAGATTTTTCCTTTGAAATGGCAACACACAGAGTCCTGTGCATTTCCCTGCATCCATGTAATACCCACACACACACATGCTGTGCATTTATGCCCAGGATATAAAAATACTGTATTACTGCAATGCTGTGTATGTGTCTGCCTAGAGCTAATTCCTGTACTACAGCTTGCTTATCAAAGGACACTCCTTAATTGAATACTAGTATTTTTTAATTAGTGATTAGGTTGTAAGGCTCTGTTACAAGTCTCTCTGCTGATTTATGTTCTTTTTAGGTACAGTGCGAGTGACTTCTGCAGCAATTCCTGATTTTAGTTTTCTGCCCTTTAATAACAGACAGGACATTTTTGTTGTTTTTTTTTTAAAGAATAAACCCAACTACACATCTGAGACTCTAACCAAGGAAAGCCAAAATCGTGTATGAAAACAAGGCCTGCTCTCCCTCTCTTAGGGCCACTTTGGTATTTTTTCCCTTCTGACAAATTTATCAGAACTGTTCAGTCTCTACTATGGCTAGAGAAATAAACTGTGGATTTAGAAATATCTCTGTAGCTTAGTCTCTGGAAGAGAAAGTAAGTAAATTGAAATAAAAAGAGAAAGTGAATATTAATTTGTGTTTCTCCTTTGGGAGAAGGATTTAATGAATTTAAGAAGGAGGTTCTGCTCCTGCTTAGTGTTGAATTTGATGAAGCTGCCCAACTTATCATGGCTCAGAGGAAGAGGCTCAACATTTGATAAAACTGTAACAAGAGAAATTGAAGAAGCAGTCCCCTGGCAAGGAAGGGGGTTATTCATGCAGAGGATCTCTGCTCCTTCTGTTCCTTAGCTGGGTTTTCTTGTCTTTCTGGTGTAAGCAGTTGTCAGTGGTGGAGGAAGAGAGAAATTACTACAGCAGTGTGGGGACTTTGGGCCAAATATATGATGTATCTTGGTCTTGAGGCATTTGTGAAGGTCACATATCTCCATGTTCTCACCTGGCAGGAGCAGCAGCAGGACCCCAGTGCTGACCAGTAACTGCTCCTGGCTTTACACTTGGAGTCACCAGCTGGTGACACCAAAGCACCCTGGCTGCAGGACACGGGGATGGCACAGCTGGCTCCAGGCAGGTTTGGCAAAGCACAGTGGTGAGCCCCAGGCTGACATGCCCAAGGGTCTGCACACTTTGATTTTTGTGCTACCTTCAGCATCATAACCCTGCTACCCTGCGTTCCCTGGTTCATAAAGTCTGAACAAAACCAAGAGTCTAATTTTTTTCCTGTTCCTTTCTTTTTCAAGGTGTAGTAACAATTTTCCCCTCACATCCTGCTCTGGCAGCCCAGTGGAAAGACAATGATGTCCTGCACTATCTTACCCAAATGTGTTAGACAATAACTGGACACTGCTGAAGATGAGAAGGTTAGGATCTGATTTAGCTGAGGGAGGATGTTTTTTATAGTGAAGTGTTGATGCCAAATGTATTCCTGCACACAGCAGCAGTAGCAGAGCTGCTGCAGGGATGGGTTGAGGCAGCTGTTTGAGTTACTGCACTGTCCTGCATCCCTTCCAAAAACCTGCCTCCCCATGAAAAACCTTGATCATCTGACATGGCCACACTGATGGCAAGATGTTATGACCACGGTTGCTGCAAGTAGTTTTATTTTTCATCACCACTTACCTTTTCTGTTCTGCCTACCTTGCATGTGGGTGGTACAAGGCTGGTTTCTTTGTTTTTATTTATCCTTCTATTAATACAGCACAGCCGTGCCATGGTTTCCCTTTGGCAAGAGGCACTGTGTGGCAGGACTCATGTTTACAACACATCACGGTGCAACAACCACCTCCAAAATGTCCATTCCTATTAGAGCTGGTCGCCTTCTCTTTGCAGCCTTCCCTTCCCATCACGTTTACCCTCCCTAAAAAATTACCAGTTATTAGAAGTTTTAAAACTTGATGAGATGCAGTGGCTTCATTTAGGCAGCAAAGCTGTGTATTGAAATATGAATTAGTAGCGTGTGTATCGGCAGGATAGACCATCTGCTGTGCTCAGCACCCGGGTTTGAAGCTGGTTGGCTGGCAGGACAGCATGTGTTTACAGAAAACCCTAACAGTTGTAAAGGAGCCATTTAGGTTTATCGTGTCAATTCCTGTACAACTCCACGAGGAGAGATTCCTTTCATAAACTCACATAAAAAAGACAGATAGACTAGTTTTGACCTCTCTCAAAACATTTGACAGTTTAGCTTGTTGCAAGGATAAAATACCTAGAATGGAAAAAAAAAAAATCTTGCCATTTCCCCCTCTTAAGCATTAGTCTCCTTGAGTGTAACATCCATTCATAGCTTCGTTCTTGCATTATAATTTAACTGCCTTTTATTTTCCTTCTGAGATACAATCGCAGGAGCTGTACATGATTTTCATACCGTATTATGCGAGCCGTTGTGAAAAAGCTGTCCAGAGTAATGGCTCCATTTCAACATGAGGCATGTGCCAAGATACAGAGATCATTTCTTTTTCTTAAAACTGAAATGAGGATGGGATTAAAAATGTTTTGTTTTGCCTATCTGAGCAATATTCCTCTAATCAACCGCTTGAAATGTATTACCTTCTTGTAGCGGCTCTGAAATACAAATTGTCCAAGGGAAGGCGTGTGGTAGGACACTGAAGGGGAGGAATTATTAATAAACAACCCCTTCAGTGAGTGTGCTGAAGCCCTTGCTACTGTTTAATGTGCATCTATATTATACGTACAATTCACGTGCACATGGATGCAGAGTGAAAAGGGAACATTCTTCTACATAAAGCTGAGGCTGAGACCAAGCCCTCCAGATATGGTGGCCCATATGTGGCTCTGACTGGCAGTTGGACTGAGAAGATAAATTAAGAAACAGCCAGATTTGATGCATCTCTGAGATAACTCATTCCAGTGTGGGGAAAAAAATATATCTTAATATATGGGCCTTAAGATTTCAATTTTTTTTTCTTTTTTTTATTTTTATTTTTTTAAATGCCTGTTCCTTTTGATAGGAAAACCCATGAAGCAAAATGAAAGCTGGTGAGATGAGAGATGGCAGGCTGGGGGAGAAAGCTTGCTCTTGCAAACATGCCCCAGCCAGCCAGCTGTGTCATTAAGGCCCCGTGTATGGATGCTTTAGAACTAATAACACACAGGAGATCATAAACTGGATAAAAAGTATAATTGATACCCTAAATATGAACATAGTGTGTTGGTAGTTCACAAAGAGCCCTATGGCTTATGCAAGGTAGTCAAGCTTGGGCACGGACTGGAGACTGGTGGGATGAAGAGAAAATTACCATTATATAGACCAGGTGTTGCTGCTCATTAAAATCCTCTGTCTGGGTCATGCCTTGGGTGCATAGATGTGAAATGCTGATGAGGAATTCCTCAGGATGATGAGGAATGCTTTTTAGTGTAATAGATGTTTAGGCAACTTTTGCTTACAATCTTGTGTATCTGTACACACATATATATGTGTGCAGTGATGAGAGAGAAAGGTTTTAAACTGAAAGTAGGTGAATTTAGGTTAGACATTAGGAAGAAATTCTTTCTTGTGAGAGTAGTGAGACACTGGCCCATGTTGCCCAGGGAAGTTGTGGCTGCCCCATCCCTGGAAGTGTTCAAGGGCAGGTTGGATGAGGCTTGGAGCAACCTGGTCTAGTGGGAGGTGTGTCCCCCTGCATGGAGCTTGGAATGAGATGATCTTTAAGGTCCCTTCCAACCCAAACCAGTCTGACATTCTAGTAACTGATTCATTTTAGACAAGATGCCATGGACAGGTCATCTGTTACTGAGCCTGAAGCTGACCATCTTATTTTATATTTGCAAATGTTACAATCTCAAATTTCATTTTTGTATTTAATGCATGGGCCTCCAATTTCTTGTGCTGATTTTGCTCTTGATTCAGTTTGTAATCCAAGGTAACAGACAGCTGCTTCATGCTTGGACTAGAAACACAGTGGACTTCGGGTGTTGCATTTTTATGTGCCATCAGTATTATTATTGTTGTTGTTATTATTGCTTGGGGGGGGTATTCTTCTAATCTGCTTATTTCTCTGTGGTGGAATACAGTTGAAAGAACAGCATGAGAAGGCCTACGACAGCAGCATTTTTCAGACCTTTTCTTTCTGAGCATCCCTCAGGAATGCCTGCAGGTGGGATGGGTGCACTTCCCTGCGAGGAGCGGAGCGCTGCAGCCACACCACATCATCCTGCTGCCTATTTTCAGCCTGTGTGCTGTGTCCTCCTGGGTCAAAGCAAAAATGGGAAAGGATCCCAAGCCAAAGCGTGTGGAAGATGACTCACCAGATTATTTTCTACATTTCAAATATAACCCTTGTGTTCTTGCCAATGTATTGATACAGTCAGGCTCTCCCTCCTGCAGCAAGCCTCATGCATTTGTATTTATATATACAACACAATGCTTCAGTCAATGTATTTACCCATATTTTATTTTGTTTATTTTTATTTTTTTATCACAAACAGGCACTGAAAGACCAAAACTGCAAGTCACACAACGCGATTGCTGTAAACATGACGTACCAAGGGTTGGACAAGTGATGCCTTTGGTAACTGTCATCCTTCCCATTTCAGGACTTACTGACACTGGTCAGAATGGCTCTGGAGTGCTGGGCAGCCCATGATCTTTGAGGAAGGAAAAGCAGCTTGGCTGAGGTATGTTCTAACACTGAGAGAGGGAAAATGGGTGACAAAAGCAATGCAACCAGCGCTGGGAAGGCAGGAATCTTTGCTCCTCTTCCCTGCATACTGATGATGTCCTACAAAACCCAGCCCAGCTCTGGTCTGCGTGTCCCACTGTCTGTTTTTGGGAGGGGAGAGGAGAAAAGGCTCAGGTCTGGGAGGGCGGAGTTGAGAATGTTGTTATTGAGAAAATGTGAACACAGAGCTCACAGTAGGGAAATGGGGAAAACTTCACCTTTAAATCACTTTATCTCAGGGAACATTTCATTCTCAGAAACTGGGACATAAATACAGAGTTAATTGTGACCGGAACCTGTAGCAATAACCTGTTTATGGGAAAAGTCTAGTCCTAGCCTAGAAGAGCTGTAATCTTACCCTGCATCTAAAATGTTGCTTTATTAAGATTACATTCTTGGCTAAAAAAAAAAAAAAGTGAGTTAGTTCGATATGTTTATTGCCCTTTGTCAGGATGGCAGTATTTTTTTCTGCTTTGAAAATAGATGTTCCTGCTTATATGGCTGTATATTTATCCTTTCTTTTAGCTTTTTCATTACTGTTCCCTTTAATCATTTAATGAGGAGTGTTCAGGTTCCTGATGATTTAAAATTACAACTCGCAGAGACACTGGCAATATCTTTGCTGGAGTAATGCTGATCCTCTAACTTTTAAACTTCAAATTCAAACCACATGTTTTTGCCACTAACTCTGAAAGCAACCTCTGGAGTTGTGTGACTGTCACTAGAATATAAACCACAGCTATTCTGCAAACAAAACCTGCAGTATTTGAATTGTGGTTATGGTCAGAAAAGTGACTATTTTAATCATTGCTCTGGTTTACTCGGGAGATCTGCTCCCTCTGCACATTCCAAATATCTCTGCAGAATTTTATAGACTGAAAGGAGATTTTACTGCTTTCCACTCCTCTTAGCCCCACAGAGGCCAGCCAACGCGGGGCGGGTGAGTCAGATTTGTTCCAGACTCGCACATCGGCAGGAGTGTGAGCTGAATTCCTGCGGCAGGACCTGTCGGAGGGATGGTGTCCTCACCAGGACCAGCAGCCACCTCCAGCCATGCTTTCATGCCCCCAAAGGGCTCGCAGGGTGCAGGGCATTTAGAAGAGGGGGTGGAAAAAACAACAGCAAACCAAAGCCATAGTGTTTTTCCTATAAACTGGATTGTTCGGAAAAGAAAAAAAAAAAACAAAACCTGAAAGGCCTCTTGGGCCGAAAGGGCTTTTTTGACTGCAGCCACCTGGATGCCACCCCACTGCAGGGGTGGGGGCTCCGAGCCAAGGCAAAAATATATTTTTTAAAAATGCCATTAGATGGAGAACTGGGAAACTGTAATAAGAGGATGCAAAAGTCTCAAAGGGATTTTCTTTTCCTGCTGGCTTTGAGGAGATAATTCAGTCCCTTTAACATCTCCCTTACGTGGACACTTTCTTACACCTTTGTGGGTGCCGAGGTTCAGCCTCTTTGGACTCCTATAAAGCAAACTGCTGCCTCCCCCCCCCGAATCTCAAGCCCCTTTTTTGTGTGTTTGCTGCATCAAGAATCAAATCCCATTTAGAGGGTGGCTGCTTTAACTCACTATCTCCATTTGTGAATTATTTCGTTTGTTTCAGTGAAAATCTCCTATTACAGTATTGGGAATGTTCCTCTGATATATGTGTATTCAAAATAAATGTTGGTAGGAGAAGACCTAATTCATTTTAAATGGTTTTATTAGGCGTCTCTTAACAAATCCCAGAGTATGTAAATGAATTATAACTATACGTACATATTCATCAGTCTGTTCTTGGAATTAAATATGAGCACTGTGACATTTGGTTTTAAGGAATGACTAATTAACATGTGTGCAGGATGTTCTCATCTTCCTGCTTTGGAGTCCCAGAGTCAGAGAAAAGCAGACAAAACATATTTCCACTCTTCCTATCATAGTTTGCAAAGCAGAAAGCTGTTCTCGACAGCCAAGAACTTCTCAGGCTTTTTTGTACCTGTTGGGTGCTGACACAGGGCTTCTTTCTGAGTGTTTATTGTTGTTAAATGTCATCTCGACTGTGCCAGGATCACATTTTTAAAAATCAGATTTGCATTTGACCTGGCTTTTTAGAGTTGTACCAAGGAGTTGCAGAGCAGGACAACTTCTGGAGTACAGCCCCTGTTGCTGGTGATTTACCTCCAGGACAGGATGCTGTAAAACTGGGCTGAGCTCCCCATCCCCATTGTCCCAGAGATCCTCCCTAGGAAAACCTGGGCTGGATCCTGGGGGAGGATGTTTGGGGTTTGGCTGCCTCGATGCCACGCTTGGGAAGACCGGGCTTAACCATGCTGCTGGTGAAAACCCAGAGAAAAACCCACTTTTCTTTTCGGCGGGGCTGGCTCGAGTTGCTTTTGTGTGAGAATAACGTGTGTGCAGGGCACACGCTTTTTGCAGCAGAAAAAAATAATTACCCCCCCAAAAAAAAAGCTCAAAAAACCCCACCATAATTTCCTTCTGAGGGCGCCGGGGGAGGGCGAGCAGACCACGCAGCCCCGTCTGAGCGCCCTGGAGAAGTTGACCAGAACAAATCTCAGCAGGAACACACAAACCTCTATTATACCTTTTAAAAAGCTCCCCATTGAATGCAACCGGGCAGATGGGAAGGGCCCTTTTATTTCCTTTTTCTTTCTCCGCCTGAGTTCATTCTCTCCCTTCGGGGGAGCCAGGTTCAAAGACATGCCAAATGCATCAAAACCTTCCCAATAAAGTCCCTTTCTCCTGTCGGCAGAGCGGGGCCGGGCTGGGAGCGTGCTGGGAGCGCTCGGTCCGCCGGTGACTTTCAGGAGGACTGTGTGTGGCAAATCGTGTGCACAGCTCCCAAAACAATACCCTGAATTGGACGTCTGATTCCCTGGAAATTAAATCCCTCAGCTGGTCAGGGAAAACAGGAGCCAAGCGGATTAAACAGTGCAGCAGGGAGAATCTTTAGGGGTTGATAGGGGGGGTGTTTTCTTGTGGGTTTGTTGGGGTTTTTTTTAGCAGAGGGGTAACAAAGTAGTGGTTTAGTGTTGCTTCCGTCCCCATTTTAATTTGAACCATGCATCCCCCCCTTCCCCTCCCAATAATCCCAAATGCCTGCTGCCATGGGGGAAAAACTACTTGTTCCAGCTCTGTGCTAATCACCCGACAGGTTGCTCGGTCCCAGCAAGCACAGCCCCGTCTTGGGCTGTGGAATTAATTTCTGTGGCTGCGGGGTGAGCAAAGGGGGGTGCAGGGGGTGCCAGCCCCCTCCCCAGGGCCCTGGGCATCCCACATCCAGCTATGATCCCTGCCAGTGCCCACAGCTCCCAGCACCTCCCTGGGACTGCTCCAGCCTTTACTCGGTCCCGCGTTATTTATCCCGGTGCAAACTCATGGAGCCGTTTGGGTGTCAGGGAGGCCAGAAACGGGGCTGAGAGAATCCCATTGATTTTTTACTGCTGGTTTATTAAATATAAGAAGGTCCAGCCATGGATGCTCCAGTGCAGAACAGTGAGGGGCTGGGTGCTGGGTACAAGCACAGTTTCTGCTCCTTAGGAAGTAATCTTTCCCGCAGGGCTGCTTTTTAACTGCTACAAGTCAAAACTTAGCAGGCCTAGTGGTGGCAATTTTTTTTTCCTTTAAAAAAAAAGCAGTTTCCTATGTATTTTGACTGACAAAAGCCTGAAGCTTCTTTTATATGCTTTATTTTTTTTCTCCTCTGAAACGATCGTTAGACAAAAGCAGTTTTGCTGCTGGTTAATCAAGAGAGTGATGTGGCCCTGCATTTTAATCCTAAACCAATTAGCAGGATTTGACATCATGCCATTAGACTGCTTGAAACAAAAATCAAGGACAGCGTAATGCAGCTAGAAAAGAACAATAACCATCAGTGCTGCCCTGTCAAAGGGGAAGGAAGAAATTTGGCTGCGTGTGTAATTTCCAAGCAATCCCCCTTCCCTCAAACCTGAGCATTCAAATGAGGCAGCTAAATAATAATGAGAGGGGAAAATGTTGAATTTCTAATCACATTACCCTAAACTGCACAGGTTTTAAAGGCAGAAATTGCTGTTCTTGCCCCTGAGATGATGAAAATCTGTTGCATTTTTTTTAAATCCTGAGCTCTGCTTTACTTTTTCTTCAGTGGATGTTTGGTGCTTTGCCTCACAGGCAGGTTGCACCACACCGAGAGCAGCAGCGTCCACGATGCAGATGTACAGTGAAGGACCCTGGTATGAACCTGCCAGCATCCCTAGGAAACAACTTCCCTGGCACATCACTGTTTGCTTTGTCCAAACCACCCTCAGATAATTAATAACAAAGCACCTTTTAGCAACTGTGCTTTTTGCTGGCAGAAATGCACCGTACGGCTGATCAGCAGCAGAGCTGGTGGCAGGGGCTGGAGCCGGGCTGGCAGGCGTTAGCCCGGCCACGGCTGCTGCCTGCAGGCAGAAATAAGCCTGGCAAAGATGGATGGTGAGAACAAAAATGCAGGCAGGCCCCGGGGTGTGCTGTTGGAGGGATGAATGCCTAAAGCACACTGGGGACTCCGTGCCGTGCTGCACTCTCGAGGCTGGCAGCAGAGAGCCAGAGCAGGAGTGAAACCCAGCGTCTCATAAAGAAGCATATGGATAGAGCACAAATGGATGGGGCTTAATGTCCTGTGCAGGATTTTCATTGATATTTATTTTGATTTAATTTGGCTAATGTGTAGGAAAAATGAAAATGTGCCGTGCTCCTCAACATCTGATGAGGAGCTGAAGGCTTTTTAAAATTAGTATGCCCACATAGGCAGTGATCTCTAAGGTCTGCCCAGCAACTGTGCTGGAAAATCATGAGTCACTCCATGTAAATCAAGGGATAACCCTCCAACCAGCAGATTTTTTAAAGAATGTTGTGTTGTTTCTGTTAGCATTACAGTTTCTAGTCTTTCTGCAAGAGCCTTTTGTCCATAACTTAATTTTCCTGTTAATGAAAGTGGAGTTTCGCACGGCCCCAAACCACTTCAGAGAGAGGGAGCTTAAAAAAAAGAAGTAATACAGTATCATTAGATTATTGTGATAAATGGTGATAAAATAGTAAACATGGTCCTTATCCCTGCTTTGAGAGAACGGGGGCTGAAGCAAAGCCAGGGGCAGACAGGAGCAATGGTCACCAATTGTAGCACTAGGTTGGAGACTGAGGTGCAAATCTCTGCCAAAGACTTCCAGGATGAACTTGGGCAAGACACATAAATCTTCTTCCCTTGTAGCTGCTGTCAGCAATACGGGATGAAAAGAGCCCGTTTCCTCCATGGGGATCTGTAGAAATAAATGCCTTAAAACTGGTGAGGGGCAGTGGTGATGGCAGGGCCATGTGCAGGCTGGAGGGGAACAAAAAAAAATTCCCCAAAGATGTTAATGACAGATAAATCCTTCCCACTGAGACAGTGCTCCCACAGCTTTGTGGCTCTCAATTTTTGGGGGGAATAAATTGGTGAGAGAGGTTAGGGTGGTTAAGGTGGATTGAGGGGTACCCGGGGCATCCCACCCAAATCCCTGCTTTACCCGGTGGGGTGTCTCCTGCTGCAAAACTGGGATTGGAATGTCCCAGTTCCCTGGCCTCTTAATAAAGGAACAAAAAGCAGATTTGCCTTCTCAAGGGTGTTGTGAGACAAAGTTGGTAAGTGTTGAAAAGAAACCCAAATTGAGGAGAAAGCCAGCTTTGTTGCCTTTGGACACAAACCACTGCAGGCCTCGCTCAAATTTTACTGTAAGATCTCTTGAATGAAAACGTGTTCTCCCCCAAAAACCCCATCAAACATGCCCTGACTTGAAAATGCTGCCAGGGTAATGAAAGGAGCCACAGATTACAGACCCTGGGGCTCTTGGGGCAGCAAAATATTTGTCTCATGGATTTGGACTGGATCCAATGAAGTCAAAAAGTGCTTGGAACAACTGTTTAACCTGTCCTGTAGGGGAAAAAAAAAGAAAAGAGCTAAACAAACTGAGAAACAAGAGCAAAAAAAGGATATATAAAATAGTAATAATATTGAAACACTGGTCAGGAAAAAGGAAATTCAGAAGGTCAAAGGCTAAACCTCAGCCTGCATCTTAAAATGAATTGGAAAGAAAAGGAAAGGAAATGAAAGTCAATTGCTCAGATGTTGTAAACTGAGCTTGGGGCTTAAAAAAGGAAAGTGCCCTCATTAAACTTCTGAATCTTCAGAGCTGGCGAGGGCACCTCAAGGTATCACACAGAAAGATAAGGTATTGTACAAAAAATTATTGGTCTTGTATCTCTTCTATACTGCAACTCACTGAGAACCACAATAGTAAAAGCCATATTTCCATTTTTAAAACTTTTATTGATATCATAATGCACATTTTGCGGTCACAATCTCTGGAGGAAAAGAATTACATTTTTTTTTAATGATAATATTTGTTTTTTAAATGCTGTCCTAATCTAGAGAAAATCTGACAATACTACATGAAAGTTTATCTAAACCAGGACTAGGACAAAACTATCACAAAAGAAAGCAGAGTAAGGATTGCATGCATATAAATGAAGAATTAATTATTGAAAATAATTAAAGAAATGGCAGCTTTAACTGAATTATTATTTTCTCCTGTATTTTAGGCAAGCAAATGTATCAGTCAACGATGAGATGTGGATAGAATGCAGAGAAGACACTGCAACTCCTTGGTAGTTTCCAGGTGAATATTACATACATAAAGACAGTTTTTATCCTAAGCAAAAACCAAGACTTGTCCCTTTGAGACATTTGGTCTTGCTTCTTTAATTCCTGCCCTCAGAAAAGAAAACTGGTTTGTTGTTTGTTGGTTTTTTTTAATGATTTGTCCATTTTTTGGTTTTCAGCTACAAAGCCAGTCTCCTTAGGCTTCCATTAATTTGATGTGCATCCATCTTAATTGAAGATGATCCGTTTCAGTTTTGGCAGCGTATCGATAGCAACCGGGAAAGCAGCACCATTCAACGAACTCCAGCAAAACCAGGGACACAGCAGGAAACCTGGGATCACTTTTTGGAATCAGCTCCTGGGCTGCAGGTCAGTCTTCGTATGTATATGATTTTATTATTTTTTTTACATTTTTTTTAATTAATTAAAAAGCAGTTACCACCATAATTTTTATTTGTGATTTCAAGGGTGCATTATCATCCTAATGGGTGATGACCACTCAACAGTTACAAGGAATATTAATTAAAACAGCAGTTCTCCTGTCCTAGCAGGGAGAGTGTTCCCTAATCCCCATTATGGAAATTGGTTAAGCCAAGAGAATATTTCCTTTATTGTTTCAGCTCCTAAGAAAGCCTTTGATGTCCTAAGCCAAAGCAACTACCCATCAGGAACTGAGAGATGTACTTTGGTCTCCCATACCAGCATTTTACTTACGTCTGTCATTTAATTTCTCCCCTAATATAGGGGAAAGTCTTTGCCAACATCTTAATTCTCCTTCATTAGTGACATCATGGTAATAAGAGCACTTTGCACTTAGCTCTCTCCAAGGCACTTCAGAGGTGTCTGTCACTGCGGGGTGTGTGTATATCTAGAGCCCTCCATGCCAAAAATGACCAGTTGGTAAAGCATCCAAATACTAAGAAGGTCAAAGCACTGCAGAAATCTATTAGTATCACTTAAAAACTCTGTGAGGCTTTAAAATCATGAGTGTGGGAAAGGTGTAAAACATAGCTGGCTCCCTTGGTATCGCTGGGGATGTCAGTGAGCTCTGCTGTCCCTTTCTGCCCCAGATTTAGCAGTGGTGCTTCTCTTGGTCTTGGTTTGGGTTTTTTTTTCCCCTCAAATAAGAGGTCATTTTGTGCCATGCCAGAAGGTGCTCTCTGCATCCATGATTATGCTGTCCTTCACAGCTTTAATCTGCATGGGTAAGCAGCATCCCAAAATAGTTTGAAAGGCAATAAAATAAGCGCACAAAAAAATTAACGCAGCTTCGATGTTCTAGAAGGGGGGGGGAAATGTCCTGAAGAGCTCTCTTTATTAATATGAGATGGCAAATATTTTTTCCTGTTTATTAAATCATATGAAAGGTTAATTATGGTTAGCGACTGTGGGTAGAAAACAATTCTTGGAAGATGCTTTTGTAACAACAGGTTGGCAATATGCAGAAGCCATCTGCTTCCTGCAAATGTTAAGGTACAGTCTCAAACTTGTGAGGTTAAAAATTACAGATTGCAGAGTAGTTTGGTAGAAGGAAAATCCATGTTGTGTTGATGTAAAGTTGCTCAGTCTCCTTGACACACAGCCTGGAAGGAATGCCAAGTTCCCTAAAGGATGGCATTTGGCTGGAGAGGACCCTCGCTCGGGGTATTCTGTACTCACACTGGCTGGCTACAAAGCTAATTAAGCTGGTTTTGTGCTGGGACTCATTTTAAATACTGAAATCGGTTTCAAATCCTCACCCACGGAGTGGATTGTGGATATAATATTCTGCTTTCAGTCAGGGAATTCAGCTCCCTCCACAAAGGAGACTCAAACGTTGCCACCATTATCAAGGTGACGTGCTCCCGAAACTTGTTGCTTCAATCCGCAATGTGCTACGATGCAAACTCTTCATCTGTCTGAAAAGGAAGAGTTTATGTAGTGAGCTGGGCAGAAAATAGGAAGTGATTTGTCCAAGAGCATGCAGGGAGGTTGTGGCTAATGGAATTAAATCCAGATTTTTCAGATCACAATGAAAAGCCTTAACCACAAAACCGTTCTTCCTCTCAGTGGATCAGCTACTGGAACTCCAGCATTTGGGCTGGGTTTTCAAATATGTTTGTCTTCTTCCAAGGATCACATCTACTTCCGATGAATTTTCCACTTCCATGTAAAATATCACCCAGATCTACAGATAACATTGCCTGACTTTACCTGCTCCCCACAAAGGAAACACAAGATCTACCAGCTGTAAAAGGAGGGTTGGGGAGCTGTCACCACCAGGTCTGCCCCCTTCACTTTTCAGCCAAAAAGGGAGAAACCCTTTTTTTTTTCTTTCTCCCAAAAAGGGAGAAACCCTCCACGATCTGGAGCAATGTCATGCACCATTCAGCCCCTTTCCCCCTCTTCTAATTTACACACAATCCTTCCCAGTGCTTATCCCAGGAGCTGGCCTCTGGCTGGCTGCTGGAAGGCTGCTGTGCAAAAGGGCTCATTTCCAAACATTGCAGGCAACAGAGCAATAATAAGATCCAGGGCCCCATTGCTAGTGCCTCTACCCTGAGAGAAATTGTCAAGGTTCTGCATGTGTACAGGGTCTCTCCTCCAATACCCCTTTATTTTTTAATAGATACTTTCCAGCTAAATGGTTTTTTAAAGCACCATGTAAAGTGGTTTTATCTTCTCCCTTTATGCTGGAGCTGGTGATCTGTACCACCATTGGACACCTCCTGCCAAGAAGGGTGATCTGTTGGTAAAAGCCTCAGGGATGGAGAAGAGGGGGGTGACCCTCCAGGCAGCGCTGCAGGACACCTTGCCATGAACTCCTGGTCATTTTTTTGCCTTGCTCCCTGGTGCTTGCAGCATCACCAGGATCGTTAGTGGTGGGACATGTACTAAGCTGCATTGTCCCCTTCTGCTGCCATCAGTGCTGTCACCTCACTGTGTGCACGGTCCTGAGCACGCGGCTTCTGCTGGGCTGCGGTTGGTGGGATCTGCTATATCTGGGCTGAAACCCAGAAGAAGGAGCCGGCTCTATTCATCTGCCTGTAATTTTGTCAACAGGCCTTGGACCTTTCTTTCTCTTCTTCCTACTCTGATCTCTTTAAGGAAATGGAAGATCGTTATAGATAATACCAGTAATACTTCTGTCAGCCTTCCCGGAGCACCCTTTGAGAGTTGGCTGCATGTGAGGGACTGAGAAACATAGAAATTAGGGATGAGATTTTTCAGTCCTACCAAAGGGATTTGGATGCCCAGCATCCATTAAAATGAGTAACAATTCCTGTCCCGCCCCAAATGGCTGGAGCCCAAATTGCTCCATGAGATGGAAACCATCTTGGTTAATGCATGGACACTTAAGCCCTCAGCATCTGACTTCACTTATATTTTATTTCCAGCAAACTTAGTTGGTCATGTCCAATGAAACACTTGTACACCCCCCCCCCCGCACCCATTACCCACTCCCCGACAGCTCATCGGGCCATCACTTGCCAGCTCTGCTATCAGGGGAAGGTGATGAAGGTAGCTAATTTGTTTGCAACTTGGTGAATGATGTAAAAGGTTCCTCGTCCATCATAATAAAGGCTCTCAAAAAAACCCAGACAAATGGTCCTTCCTCCGGTTTCGCCTGCGCTACGCAGAGACATTCGAAACGGAGGGAAAGTTCAGCGTAGCCATATGCACGGAGGGGATGCACACAAATCACATCTGCTGCTAATTGGATCCAGGAATCTAATTGGTCCCTCATGGTTGGCTGGTGTTACATACAGGGTCATTGCAGTGGTAACGCGGGGTCTGCTGGGGCTTGGTCTGCCCAACTTGGCAGCCCAGTGGCAAGGGGCCATGCTGGCATGGTGGCCCAGGGCCGTGCTGGGGTGCTGCTCTCCAGAGCCAGGGGTGCAGAGCTGCCCCGAGCAGCCCGGGCTGCTTGTGCCTTCCCTGGCTGCCAAGGGGAAGCACTGCTCCAAGCACCCATGTGGCCAGGCACCACAGAGTGGGGCATCCAGGGCCCTGCCCAGCTCAGGGGGGAGAAGAGGACATAAAATAACATGAAATAATATAAAATAACATAATATTTTAAAAAAATAATATAAAGTAACATAATACAAAATAACATAAAATATATAATAATATACAATAACATAAAATAATATAAAATAACATTAAATGACTCCAGGTTGTTGCTCTTATTAATGCCTCATCCAGAAAGCATCCCTACACCAAAGCACTGAGAAACACCTCATAAATTGCCAAAGCTAAAAGATGTTTCCCATATCTTCCTGCCCAGGGTGCACTGCTACCTGCTTGTCTGTGCTAAGGATTATTGTTCTTTTTGAGCTCTTTTTAGAACCACTATCATGCCATCCAGCTGCCCATGGGAGCTGAACCACACTCTGGGCTTGGATGCTGCCACTGGTAAAGTAGGGAGGAAATCCCCAAAGTTTGGGGTCTCAGGGACCATTTTTAGTCCTGAGTTTGGTCTCAGGTCCATTTTAGTCCTGGAGGAGGCTCTGAGTCTTCTTATATTATGCAAATCTCCTCAGCCAATCCTAATTTTCATAAAGTTGATTAATCATTGTGCTGCAGACAAGGACAGTTATTCCCTGACTTATGCCACGGCATTTATTGAAGCTGTATCCTTAAATGAATTACTGCAGGGATCATTAAATTTTGACTTAAATTGGACATAGTAAGCTCATTTAAAAAAATAAAAAGCTTAGCAAGTTATATATAAACTAGAGGAAAAATGAATCTCCGCAAATTGTCTCCCATCCCCTTTTCAAGCAGGAACTTAAAGGGCAGATTTGCAAAGGGGAGTTTTAATTTTCATGGCAAATTTTCACGAAGGCACTTTGAAGCTGCATTTGTGCAAATCCTAATTGAATTGTGGGCTCAAAAGTTGGTGCTTTATCCTCGTCCAGCTCAACGGGTGCCATAAACCAGAGAGGAAACAGCCCTGCATAGCCACCCATCCCCAGATTTGGGGTTGGTGGTAGAAATATTGCTCCCCTGAGTAGAGAAGGTGAAAGCTGGTGCCCTGTCCCTGTGTAGTGCCAAAGGGCTTGGTGGGAAATGGGGTTTGGTCCGTGAAGCAGGTCAAGGTTGTTTCTGAGGGCAAACAAGGTAAATTGGGAGGGCTGGCTCGTAGCGTGTGCCCACCACCTTCATAATAGCATCGCCCGGAGCCGTGTCCTGCTCTGTGGGAGCTGGAGGGAGCAGAGGAGAATTGGGTAATTTTTTGTATGTGGGATTCCACTAAAAAGACCCAGAAAAAAAAAAAAAATCCACTGTTGGTTGATGCTTTGGGGTTTGTGTATTCATTTGCTGAAGGCTTTTAGAAGGAGGATGGAGATCATGAACGTTTGTCTTTTGTCTCGTAAACAGTTGAAAACAGCTCAGTATTTGTTGTTTTCATTCCCTGTGTAGAAAACTGTTGATATGACTTGTGGGTGCTGAGAGTAATCACAAGAATTACCACGTGGCCTTGTTGTATGGCAGGACTGGTGGGAAGAAGGTTTCCAAGCCCCATGGCTGTTATTTGAGCCCCTATCCCCACCAGCACAGCCAGGAAGACCATCAGTTGCTCAGTTTGGGGCTGCAGGGGAGCAGCTACAACCCTATTGAGACCTTAAGGGCAGGGGAGCACCATACAACACCCTGAAACCTGACCATAGCAACATTGAATATTCATTTAGTAAGTAAAAGAGGACTGCACCTCTGCCCCTGGATATGTGTTCCCAGTAATGGGGAAAGACTATAAGAAAAATGAGGTGATGAAGCAGGATTTTTTTTAAGCAGCAATATCCAATGTCTTGACATCCAACTTGTACATTCAAGGCACACTTACTCATCCCACCTTACACATTCCAGTCAGACCATCCCAGGGGAAGGGGTGAGCTCAGAGGGTAAAGGCATTGCAACTACAACATCAGCCAGCTCTCCATTTGCCATGCCTCCCTGTATTTTAATTAAAAATCTTAATTAATTTTTGTGTCAAAATTTCTTTCTGCACAACTGTCAATGGTGGACATATCTCTTGGGAAATGGGGCAGTTTGCTGGAGATACTTGTTTTCTAAATTACTGCTATGCAGCAAGCTCTGAAGGGCCACAGTTTACTGCCCCGTTGTGCAGACACGCTTGGTCATGGCCAGGATCAAGCTGCTGCTGGAACAGGAGATTTCAAGGCAGCTACTCAGATTAAACAAGAAATGCAGACTGTGCTGTGCTTCCCATCTTTAAAAATACACGATAAATGCAGAAAAAGCATATCCACACCCCTCCAAAAAGAAGGAAAATAATGCAAAACTTCCACCCCTCTGTACATGCTTTGTGCTCCCTAGCGGTGGGCTCAGCAACCCGGGGGGGTTCAGGCCTTCCTCTGTAACCCCAAAGTGTTTTTCCTCTCGATGGAACTTTCTATTGCGTCGCCATCTAGTGGTTTTCTGCAGAAATTGCTGGTGCTGCAGAATGCCTGCCCGGTCCTGCAAATGCTTCGTTGCCCCGTGGCACCTATTAAAAGGTAACACCCACTGGGCGTGAGGTACCTGGGTAACTGCAATTACAATTGCAGAGCCGGGCCCGTGGCAGTGGAGCTGGGGAGGGGGCAGGGGGGCAGTTCAGCTGGGATTTGTGCCGGCACGGGGTTGGCATTGCTGTCCCTGTCCAGGTGCCCTCACCCACGGCCACCTTCCACTCTCTCCTGCACTGCACAGGCTTGGGAGCCCTGGAGATCGTTGCTCAGAGGGTTTTGCTTTTGCAAATGCAAAGGTGAGGGTGGGCCAGATCCTGATCTGTGGGGAGGACCAGGAGCAGACTCTCCTCCAAATGATGAAAGACATCAGGGCTGTCATACAGTGTAGGATATACAGCATGCTTATGCCTATGCAATTCTTTTTTTGTACATTTGATTGCTTTTCACATTGTTTTACTACTTTGATTAGTTTGAGGTGCGCTGAAACTGTGAAGGGCAGAACCCAGATTTATGATGTTTATTACTTTGTTGTCGTGGACCTGGTGCTGGTTTGGGCGCAGTCACTTGCTTCAACCTCCACTACTGCTTCTGTTTACACAAAGGTGCAGCTTTTGTGCAGGCTACAATGATGTTTACTCTTATGGATGTTCCTTGTGGTTGCAAGGATGGAGGGGTGTGATGTTGCAAAGCCCGAGGCTGTGACTCCAAGGAGGAATTGTCAGGAGGTTGCGAGCACAGGCCGGTGATTGCACGGGGGGATCCTTGTGAGATGGTGAGCAAGGGGCTGAGATTTCATGGAAGGATGGTTGCAAGGTTGCAAACACAAGGTCATTATTGCAAGGAGGGATGTTGGCAAGACTGCAAACGTGGTGCTGCGATTGCAAGGAGGGATGGTTGCAAGGCTGCGAGCACAAGGTTTCCCATCTGCCCTGGGTGCTCTCTGTATCCCACCCAGTGGCTCCCTGGGGGCTGTGTGAGCCACCCCTGACCAGGGGGGACCCCAGCAGCACCTCTCTTGCAGTTGCAGCACCTTTTCTGGCTGGGCAAGCAGCGTGCTGGGGGATGAGCTGCAGCATTGATCATCAGGCTGAAAATCTCAACTCCAAGCATGCCAGCAACAGCTCTGCAGTCCAGGCTGCTTTGTTGCTCTGGTCAAAATCTCCCCATCATGGCTTCATCCTACTAAAAATGGGGTAAGTCCTTGCAGGAGGTTGCCTGTGTGCCCCTGGTTTTTCTCAGCAAGGCAAGGAAAGTGGGAATGTTGAAATCCAGCCGGCAGTTGGGAAATTGCCCCCCTCTAATACAAGCCAGACCTGTGGAAACCCTCCAGGTCTCAAAAGCCCTTATGGCCCAATCAGGGCTTTGATGACGAAAAGCAGAATAAAGGCAAACAGGAAGACAGGGAGTTTAAACAAGCCCAAACAAGAAGAAGCAGATTTTGAGAAAGCAAAGTGCACAGCTGTGGGCAGCCCTGGCTGTTTGAGCTGCCCTGGAAAAAGCCAAGAAACCACGGAAAATGCCAGACCGTGGTGAACAGCACGGAGATCCCCAGGTTTCTCCATAGTCATAGGCATATGATCAAGTCCTAGTTTGGCACATAGCACCTTTGGAGGTAGCTCATCTATGTGATTTTAGGAATTTTAAAGCTTTTGCAAGAGGCAGTTCCCACCTTACATTTCACTCCACCGTGGAGCCAGTTTAGAAGCAAATGAGGAACTTGTTAATTTGGATCTCACTGAAATGAATGGCTTCCTTTATACAAGTTGCCTCTCAGAAACATTGAGAATTAATTAATCCCTTGCTGGAAATAATGTACAGTATTACCCTAATCACTAATGCAGGATATGATTGCTAATGCTCAGCATAAAGAACGAGCCTTGTTGAACATACAGCTGGAAAAAGGACCATGACCCCACCAGCCTGGTGTGAGCAGCTCTGCCGTCTGCTGACCATTCTCACCATGCTTGGGTAGGTGAAATATTTGTCGCTGGTTGTGTTTGGGACTGTATTTTTATGATGAAGCTTTGCTACAAGGCAGGAGAGTTGTACAGCAGTGTGAGTCCCAGCTTTCCTATCCTCTCTTTTGGTCCTGGCTTTGTAGCCTGTCCAGCTCTGGGTACTGCATTAGCCATCGAAGGGGAGCAAAGCCATCTCAGGAGGACCAGGCTTTCCAGGCACTCGTGGGAAATGGGTTCATGCAGTCTTCCTTTAACCTTGCCAGAAAACCTTCAGAGAAGACTTCAGGCACTGTCTCCCACCTCCCAGCACTACCCTGGGAGGTGGGGGGGGGGAGGTGGGCACCCATGTCAAGCCGTCGAAGCTGCTTGGAGGAGAGTGAGGCAGGTCTGGCTCGGAAGTGTTCATTCAGGATGGCCAGCATGAGTGTGCTCAGCCAGCTTTGCTCTTGAGAGCATCACCTTTTTTTTTTAGAGCATCCAGTTAAGACACAGGAGCCCAAATCTGTCAGGTCATTTTGGTAGCATTGAGCATTCCTGTCATACCCATCCATGGTAGCCCCTGAGCTCCTGCTGCCAAGCTCTGCCCTGGCCCTATCTGTTCCACTCTTCATCCACATCTACTGGAAACCACTCTTCTTCGTCACCCTTTACCCTAGGCTAGTATAAAGGGCTAATCCCAAAGCTAGTGATGTCAAAAGAAGGGCTGCCATTGACTTCAGGAGTCTTCAAGGACCTTTGCTGCTCACTTCAGAGTGGATTTTTAATAGATTATTAAATAGCGAGAGAAGAACAGTACAGGCTCATCAGTGAGACACTTTAAATTTTTTAAGTGGGCCCAACTGTGATTTCTTTCCCCCAGGAGAATGAAAACTGTGAGGGGTTGGGACAGGTTGATGCTCACCAGTGTCCTTTGATGGGGCTTACCTTCCTTTGCATTTTGGTAGGTGAGATGTGAAATGCTGGTTGGGTTTTGAATGAAAACTGCAGCAGTTTCTGTGCAGAATATCGAGACATGTGCTCTGGGTCGTCACGCACAGAATCCAACTGCAGAGGATCAAAGGAAAAGGGTCTATTTTTGGATTTACATCCACTAATTACTCTGAACAAATGAGCAATGCATCTGAGAAGTAATCTTTTTTCAGGTTTCCATCTGGTAAAAGTCTTCTAGGTGCCATAACTTCAGAGTAATTTCAAGCCTGTACTTTTCACTGCAGACTCTGAAGGTGGAGTCAACCAGTGAGCAGAAGAACACAGATTTGCTTTTGTGTCACTCAGGTCCATTCAGAAAACTACTTAAGCAACACATCTCCAGGCTGAGAACACCTACACCAGTAATGCTGGATGCTGGTGACTTTTACAGCTGATACAGAATCCCCACTGCAGCTGTTTCAGAAGGAAAAATGAAAGAGACCCAATATTCTGTTCCTCATTTGTCTTCTTGCTGTATTAGTTGGTGACCTTCCTCTGCATTCTGGAGCTCACATCAGGAGAAGGTTTGTCCTGGCATGTTGAGGACAGAGTTACTTCCACACAGTAACACCAGAGCTGGCTCCTACTCCAGGGATTTCTGCTGCAGAAATACAACAGGGAGGTGTAGAGTGGTCATGTCTCTGTTGGAGTTCTCCTAGGGACAGTCCTGATGACTGACTGCAGCTCAGAGGGGCTGTTTTCCAAGCGCTGTCTCTATGGGTGGCAGAGGGAGGTGGGTGCCCTCAGTGCATGTTTGGATCTTCCCTGTCCTGATGCATGTTTCACCACCGCAGTGCACCACAACACCATCATCCTTGTAGGTGAGGCAAAACCCACTGAACATCAGATCAGAGGGGACTTTCCTCCTATTATCCATGTCCTGCTGCCCTTGACTTCTCAGAAAGAAGCAGAGGATTCCTCAGGGATTCACTCAGTTTTGAGAGGTACGAAGTCACATGGCCAGGACAGGGCCTGACCCCATCATCACACATAGCACCTCTGCAACCCTCAGTGCTGCTGCAGACAAGGACATGCCAAGCCATGTGGATAAGGCAGACATTCTTGCTTGTGCAGAACATCTGTATTTTAATGGAAAGCAAAGAAAGAATGAAAGACAACTGAAAGAACAAAAGAAGAAGTCAAAGAACGAATGAAATGAAAAAAAAAATAAATAAAGGGGCCCAACTTGAAGAGATGTTTCCTTTTCATAACCGGTGGAGTTACACCAAGGTGAGAGTTCTCTTTGCCTCTAAATCCTGTTCTGTGGTGATAATAAAATGGCACAGTGGGGAATGGGGAGGGTTGTGGGGATGTAGGGAAGCATGAAGAAGCCAGGATTACATGGTGGTTTTACCATTATCTGAGTCCTACATGAAGGGGAGTGTCTTGCTATATTATATCCAAGGAGTGTAACAGTGCTTAAAGACTCAAAACCTCCACCATTTCTCAGTGATTGATGAATTAATGCGGAGTTGGGAGGCCAGTGGTGATTTTGAGGTGAATTTTCCAGCTTTCTGTGAAACTGAGGTTTCACATCATTTTCAAGCACATTCCGCTTACGGAATCGTAGTGTCGGGGACCTGCAGAAAGGAGTGGGAGTGGAATGGGAGACTTCAGAGCTGTTGCTTTTTAGACTCTGGTTATAGCAGAGTATTCTGTGCATCATTCTGCATTTGGGCTTGTTTTTGTATGAAAGCAATTGGCTGTAAGTGTTCCTAGTAGATGTGCTGGGGGGGAAAAAAAAAGCGCCTTTTTTCATGGAAAAATTTTACTTGATAACTCAAAACTTGAAAATTTTGGCTGCAAACTGCAGGAGACTTCCCTGATGTGGCCTCTTGTTTTCCAACCGAAATAAAATAGCATAGATGGAAATGGAAAGTTTCTGTTTTCATTTAGAAGGAAAGTCTTCTAGCAGTTCAGATAGCTGGGAGTCTCTAGCATGACCTGTCTGCTGGCCTCTGGCTTCCTTGTTGCTCGGGATCAGTGTTTCCCAGGAGGCAGTGGGAGCTTTGCAGAGGTGAGAAACAGTCTGTGCTTGGCCACAGCTTCTGAGGATGAACAAAGTCACTGGAGTATTTGAAGTCACTTTGAAGAAACATAGAATTGTTTTGGTTGGAAAAGGCCCTTAAGATCATCAAGTCCTGCCATTAACCCAGCACTGCCAAGGCCACCACTAACCTGTGTCCCTCAGCACCACATCTACACGGCTTTTAAATCCCCCCAGGGGTGGTGACTCCACCACTGCCCTGGGCAGCTTGTTCCAGTGCCTGACAACCCCTTCAATGAAGAAATTGTTCCTAATATCCAGTCTAAACCTCCACTGGCACAACTTGAGGCCTTTTCCTCTTGTTCTATCACTTGTTACTTGAGAGAACAGACCAAACCCCACCTCAGTACAGCCTCCACAGATCTCCAGCCTAGGCACTGATGGAGATCAGACACCCAGGGCTACTGAAAAACATAAATCAGTTACCAGGTTTTGATCAGTAATAATCTGATTTTCAAAGAGATTTCTTTTTTTTAGGTTGAGAAATATGGAAAGATAAACTCTTTAACTCCCTGTTGCTGAAAGATTTGTTCAGCAAGGGTGATGTGGTTGGCAGGGGCTGGCGTGGTTCTCCTCACCCTGGCCACCTCTCGGAGGTGGGGTCCCCTTGTCTTAACAAGCCATTTGCCTTTCCAGGAAGGTTTGGGGTTCCTGACACTGCCACAACCACCCATGCGTGATGTCACCATGGGCAAGGCACCTCTGGTGACCTTCAGATAAAGAATTTGCAGGGGATAAACTGTTCCCCACATCTCCCATCTCTGGCTAAAGCCTGGCCTGTTAAATTAAACCCATTTTGTTAAGGGGTTTAAATGCTGCCTGCCCATATGCAGAATTATGTCTTTAAAGATTAAAAAATCCAATATAAACAAAATAAATCCAGGGAGCTGAATGCATGAATCATTATTTTAGTACATATTGTCCATTCTAATCTGCAGTCCAATTGTGAAGTCATTCAAAATGCTGCTTCTCAGTAATTAGCAGGAATCTAACTCAGAGCCAATTTCTGATTAAATGTGCTTAAAATCAATAAAACATCATGAGTGATTAGAGTCACGTGTGATTAGCCCTGTCGAACAAAGCAGAATAAGTTATGGCCTCACTTTAACTTGTCAAAAAACAGAACTGGGGGTGGGAATGAGGAGGAACAGCTGATATTTCTATAAAGGGTTTTTCTAGTTCTCTGCCTTTCTCTTTGCTCCTTTGGAAGAGTGAAAGGATGGGTTTGTTGTCTGAAAATTACAGGCTGAAGGGGAAAGTTTGGGGTGGCATTGGCTTCTCTCATGGGTTTATTTAAGGATATGTAGGAATGGCATTTTTTTAACCCTGTGTCTCAGCTACGGGAGGGTTACCTGCTTCTGCTGGCATCACCTTCTCTCCAGCTCAGTCCTGACTATTTGCAGAAGGAAATACCTGTAAGATTTTTTTTAATTATTATTATTTTTTATGGAAAACACACAGAGATTTCTTCTTCCCTGTGAATGGGAGAGATGGCAGTGTCATATCCTCTATCAATAAGAGAAATAAGCAGCAGCAGCAACCCAAACCCAAGTATTGACTGAAAAGCTTAACGGGTAAAGCTGGTGGTGAGATGGTTTCTCTCCATCACTTTGCCATAGGTCAGGGTGACTCGCAACACTCCGGGGTCCCCTGGACACCCACCACCCCCCCCATATCTGTTTGAGGTCCAGCACAAGGTGCTGCTGATGGAAAGTGGCTTTTTGGGCGAGTGGCTTTTGGCAGCATCCCCCCCCCCTCCCCAGCAGCTCGGGGCTGGGGGGCGGAGGTGTGCCAGCACCCACTGGGAGGGAGACGGCTGCGATCTCACGTTGGGTGCGTGGGGGCTGGCAGGGGGTGGGAGAGCTTCTCCAGAGCTCGGCACTTGGCAGGGCTCTACAGCACAGCTTCCCTTGACGTCAGGAGATGGAGAACAACAGTCATTTATAGATGCAGCTTCTTCACTTACAGCTGTGGGACCACATCCCCACCGGCTGGACCCTTGGAGGAAAATCCAACTGTGTTGCTTGGTGCTGCCTCCGCATCCAGCCCTAGCAGGGCTGCTGCTGGGGCTGCTTTCTTCCCGACAAAGTAACTCGAACAAAAAACCCACATCCACAACATTCACATGGTGGTGGGCAAAAAAGGGAGGCTTGGGAAGCATTGTTCCAAGTGTATTCCTGCTGGCAGACTGTTTAATTGTATTGTCTTGTGGCCTATTCAAGACGATATTGTTTATTTCAAGAGTACATCCACACACTTGTTTCCTGCTCTCAGCAAGGCTCTGGCCTTCCACCCAGCAAAGCTCAGGATTTTTTTGCAAGATCTAAGTAATTATTTTTTTTCCCTGTTGTGTATACCCTTGCCATGTTCTCTCCTGCAGATAGCTGATGTACGTGGGGTTGCTCGGGACCATGTGTTCCCATGAGACTCCTCATTTGCCCTGGGATAAGAGCTTGTCACTCGTGTCACACCTGGGAGATGCAGTGAGCCATCAGAGAAGGCTGTATTTAAGTTGGGCAAAGAACCTATAGGCACAAGGAGCCTTCTGCCAAGAGGAGCCCTGCTATGGGCAACTACCATCCCAAAGCACTACGCTGAGCTTTGGGTTGGTGTTCCTTCCAAACAAAAGGGCCATGCAAACCTCTGGCCAAATGAATAGACAAAGAAAGTGCATTAAATGGTCTTCTTGGGTCCAAATTAGCAGACCAGAGTCAGCGAGGGCAGGTTGTGCATCTCAGCATGCCACTGGTGGGTCAGCACTGCCAACATGGGAATATTACTTCTCATTAAAAGGCAGTGGGCACCAATGGGGACAACACACCTGGTGAACCCTCTATAAATGTCCTCTCTCTTATAGGTTTTATTATTGCTGTTCTTGCAAGCTGCTGGTCTTTAATGGCAAAAAGAGTACAGAAACAGAGGAGCAGATCCTCAGCAGATGTCCATGGCAGTAGCTGGGTTGCCCCCAAATTACACCAGCTGAGCCCCAGGGTCTGCTGTGCTCCAGGAGATAAATCACCCTGCACTGACCTCCTGGATCCAATGGCCAGGTGGGACCATCTGTGCTCATCCTCAGTGCCACAGCACGTGTGGGGAGATCTGCCTCTCGAGGTGCCTGGAGCAGGACCATCCAACACAGGGTGCTGGTCACTGCTCTGGAAATAAAACCCAGAGCTGAACGTGTGAATTACATAAATCAGCTAATTATTCCTCTCCCCGCACCCCTCGTGCATAGTTTAGTGTCTGAGTTGGGGTTTTTTGCTTTTCTCCAAAGCAGCTGGAGACGGGATGTTGAACATGGCGTGTTATTGCTCCTAATGGTATTAAAGAAAAACATCTCAAGTGCTGGTTGGCATGTTTTGATTACATGTGAGGCTAAAATGAGTGCCAGATTTAGAGAGGGGAAGATGTTTTCCTCCAGATCAGATTAGCAGGAGCTGTTGGGGGAGCGAAGCAGGGAAGCGAGGAGTTGGGGTGCAGGGGGGGGGATGCACTGGATATAATCTCTCTCTTAGAATTAATTTGGCATTGTCATTGAACAAATTGTCACTGCAGAACACCAGAGCCCTTAGTGGTTCCTTTTCTCTCTTCCTCTGGTGTTACTATTTGTGGCTTTATTTATTTGTTCTAAAAGCCTTAAGCTCGTTACAGCATTCTTGCAAAGTGTTTTTGTGGCTTGTGTTGAGTGAGTGTGTGCAGAGCAGTTGTTCCCTGGACCCTTTTGGATTAATGTTTGTCATATGATTGCCTGTGATTTCATGACCTCTGTGGCTGAAGTGAGCCCTGTGCTTTTTTTTTTAGGTACATGCAATTTAGCTTTTAATTAAGGCCTCGTTATCCAGGGAGTTGCAGCTCAGTTGGCTCGCATGCCCCAAGGTTCTCCTGGCTTGATACTGGAGTAAGGTGGCCCATATTTGGAAATACGCAGCTCGTTTCTCCTGTTTCAGTTTTCCAAGCTGTTTGAATTAATCTTCAGTCTTCTTTTCCAATGTTTACTGAAGAACAGCAGGTTTTTTTTAACACTCCCTTTTATCACACAGTGTGATCAGCCGGGCTCAGACAATGCGTATTCATGCTGCGGTCTGTTGCTCATTTAGCAGTCTACAAACTACTAACCAAGTGCAGATGCTCTGAGGAGGATCATCCCTCCATGGATGAACCCCGGGCTGGGATGCATCAAGGAGCTGTGTCGTGCAACTTTGGGGCAGGCAGTTGCAGGAGTTGTGGGCCAGAGTAGTTATGCCAGGACTACTCAATTCCTGAGAGGTTTTCTATACCTCAGTCACCCTCGTAGCTTACCACCTCATCACAATTAATTCAGCTGAGTTTTACTTTTATTCATCTTCCTATTTTCTCCTTCTTTTCTGTGCCAGCATGGTTCATAGGATCATAGAAAACTGGTTTGGTTTGTAAGGGACCTTAAAGATTATCTTGTTCCTACCCCCTGCCATGGGCAGGGACATCTCCCACTAGACCAGGTTGCTTAAGTGACCGTCGGGTCCTTCTTTAAATAGCTAATTAGCACGGGGATAAGGTCTGGCTTTTTGCAGGAAGGTGAGCAGTTTTTCTTGCCGTGGTTTTTGGGTGCTTGGGCTGTATCATCTGCACAGGATCAGATTTTCAGAGCCAACTTCCTTTTCCTGTACTCCCTCTCTCAGCTGCCTCTAGGATACCCGAAGATTTTGGGAGCTTTGACAGACACCTGGCTGCAGATTAACACCGGACAACTAGAGCAGATAAGTACCAGACCTTCATCCTGCCCCTCTGGATAGACCTGGTTACCCCTTTCCTCCTTCCCGTCCCCAAAGCAGGGATTTACTTGACAGCAAGTTCCCAAGATGCCACCATGCTCAGCTGTCTTACTAAAGTAACCTAAAGATGGCTGCTGCTAACAGGTGTTCAAACATCTGTTTTGGAGATGTTTAGCATAAGGGGAACTGAAGTTGAATTTTATGGCAGTGGTTTTGGATGTAATTCTGGACAATCATATACCACCTCTATAAGTGATTGATAGAGGTCCTCAAACATCAGAATTTCAGTACCAGTTGAAATCTGGAGAGCCAGAAGATCTTGAAATGCTTTTTATAAAATACTTTTGTTGATAAAATGCACTTCTGTAAAATCAGGACCCAGATCTGAGCTCAGACTTTACATTTTTAAAGTTCCTTGTGTGTTTGATGGGCTCCAGCATCTCCATCCTGGTCCAGTTGGAATGGCTTAGTGTTTCATTCTCAGAGAGCACTTCTTACCATTGCTTTTGTTTTAAAGCTATTGATTTCTGCTTCCCATATTTCCAAGCTCAGTGGTGAGATGTTGAGCTGGGCACTACACTAATCTAATAATCTCTAGGAATCAGCCTGGGGTGTTTAATACTGGCATGGTGGCCAAACTCTGAGTTCAGTCAGTCGTGATCATCACACTGGAGCATGGTCAAGATGTGAAGTTTGGCCTGGACCCTGTGGCCATCTGGCCACAGGGAAACCAGCTGCCGCCTGAGCTAAAAACGTCCTTCATCCATCATGATAAATCCCCTTTTCTACCAACAAACCTTCATTCTGCAGCTTACCTCCCCGGATGTAAATGACCATACTCTTCAAATAGGGTTGTTGATAGTTGTTGAGGTTTCACGTGGCCTCTTGGAGAAAAGTCACACCAGACACCCTGGCAATAATGTTGGGTAGAGCAACAAGACCTTGCAGAAATCCACCACCAGCTACACACACCATAGTGGAGTCACCTGGGAAGGCAGGTGCCTGTGCATGATTTGAGCTAAGGGGTGTAGAGAGGCACCTGTGAAGGGACAGGATCTTCCCAAAGGGAAGGCGAATTCAGAGTATTTTTAAAACTGATTTGTGTGATACAGGAGAGGAGTCATCTCTCCTGACATTGACTTCTCCACCGGCTGCTAATTGAGTGAAAGAGATGCTTGTGATGCAGGAATTACCTCCTGCTGAGTTCAGATGCCTCAAGTAGGTCAGGTGAATCATGCTTAAGTCATTCATTTCTCTCCACTGATGCTACAGGGAATCTAGACCACTAGCTCCAATGTGGACATCAACCCCAGAGACATCTAACATCCATGGAGATGTGAATCTCAGCTGGGCTGTCTCTGCATCTGAGTTTGAACGTGAGAAAAGGGAAGCCAGGCTGAAGGTAGGGACAGCAGTTAGAGACATAAAGTAGATGCAAAATGTTGAGAAAAACAAAAGCTACGAGATGGCCCATAGTCCTGGGAAACTAAGGGCACCTTTGTAAAAAAAGAAGTAGCAAAACAAGACAGCAGCAGAGAAAAAGACAGGGTTGGACCAGTGCAGGAAGATGAAAATTTCCTTTCAACACTGAAAGTAACAGTTTCTAAAATCCACCTTCTCTGTCCCTCCCAAAATGTAAATGCTCGTAGTTACCTCTGTGAAAATCTGGAGCAGTTTTGTGGTGGTAAGTAGCAGATTCTTGGCTACTGGAACCTCAATGTGGCAGATGGGTTTTTTGGAAAATGACACATGCGGAGCCCAGCTGGTAACCACAGCTGAGATCTCCCTCTCAGAGATCTTCAGAGGCAGCGGCTGTATCGGCTTTGATTTCCCTGGAAACAGCAGCCGGGCTGCGGGAAATGACACCCAGGTGTTAGGTGGAGAGGTCAGACTTGGCCAGCAGTTCCCAGGACGAGGCCTGACCCACTTCAGGCCATTCCTCAGTGTCTGCATTAACTGGGATATTGCTGGAACGCTGGACAAATAATTTTGCCTTTTTAGGTGAGCTACTAAAAAGCTTTCCTGCCTTGGTTTTGTTGGGTGATATTTAGGTCTATTTTGGCCGAGGGTTGGGCACCTCTTGCTGTCTCTGCCTGAGGCACCTTGCTTTGGAAAGGCCAATCTGCCACCAGCCAGCTGCTAAACCAAGCCAGAGACCAGCATTTTCCACCCCCCCCAGCAGGCAAGGTTGGCATTTAGAAACAGTTCCCTTCTGAATCACACGAGGAACTTGGAATATTAAAAGATTTTCTCAGACAAAAGGATAGTAGAGCGTTGTATCTCACATGTGGCGAGATGAAAATCAGTCCACAATTTCCCTCAAAAAATAAACAACGCAGCATATGGGGAACTCTGTTGTTGCTGTTGTTGTTGTGGAGATCTTCGTGCTCCCAGAAAATTTTGAAGAAGTGTCATTTTCAGATGGAGGAGGGGAAAGCGTGTGGCATGTTTGACCAGTTGCACTTGCTTCCAACTTGGAAACATCAACTGAGTTTTACTTCATCTCTGCTGAGAGATGGATGTTGTTTCCCCAGCACAAATTACTTTGTATTTTATTTTTTTTCTTGCACCGGCCTTCTCTGTACCCTTCATAATAAATGAAGGGACCTCCAAGTGTTTTCAGTGCCACCTGCAAAGTGGCTTTTTTATTCTAACCTTCCCTGAGATTAAGGGAATCCAGCTTTCTTTGTGCTGTCTGATCCGAGGGCTGTTTAACCCTCCTTTTCCAAGAGTTTCTGTGTCCTCAAACTTTGTCTCTAGAACTTACTTTTTGCGCCCGTGCCATCTGCACACCCACCTGGATGTGTTATGTGCTATGTTATGTTTTATGCTGTGTGAAGTGCTGTGCACACACACCTAACCATGATGTGTTACAAGGAGAGATAGCTGTGGATTTTCCATCCTGTCATTTTCCAACAGAAGGAAAAAAAAAAAAAAAAAGAAAAAGAAAAAAGTAGGTTCAAAAACATCAAGTTGTGCTGTTGAAAACTAGAAGTCCTTTCCCCCTGTATGCACAGCCCCCAGATAAAGCCTTTGTTGGGAAAATGGAAAAGAATTATTTCATTTGGGGAGGTACTGACTGTGGTTGGAATATGTATAATGTTTCATATAAATGTTTTGTTTTTCATTGTTTCAACCAAGTGCTGAACTTTTTCTGCCTGGTGGGGAAACCAGGGAACATCAGAGCCATGGTTCAGCCCTGTGCTTTCTCATGGGAGGTGACATCTCCCGTCACACGGTGCCTGGTGGTCGTCACACTGGTGTGAGTGATGGGAGATGGGATTTGGCTGAGGCCATAGACCTATCAAAAAGGGGAATGTCCTGATTTTGAGGCTGAAATTTAATGGTTTACATTGTTGCTCCAAGAGAAGAGGACAGTGCAGGGCTGCTCCTGAAGGTATGTTTGGGTCCACTAGATACTTCCCATCACATGCAGGGAGCACTGGGAAAGATCTTGAGGTTTCCAAATTTGCCTTTGTGAGGGTTTTTATGGAGAGGAGTGGTTGCAAGGGCCTTTCTATGGCTCCTTCTGCTTTAGGAAAGACCAAATAAGGGCTATGCAGTGACTTTGGTGCCAACTGGGGGGCGTCAATGTAGGGGATGGAGTTAAGCAGCCGATGAAGAAGGTTGTTGGTTTGTGGCTGGTCTCAATTTATATTGATTTCTGCAAACAAGAGAGGAGTGATTTCTTGCTCTCCAGTCAGCAAGTAGAGGTGGACTGCAGTGGTTGGTTTGGCTTTTAAAGCCCTAAAGTGCTTTTGAACAAGAGTGATCTTGTTACTGCCCTTAGGATTTCACAGTTGCCCTCTGGTCAGTTCTCCTCATCTTCCTAAAAATGATTACTGTTTTGTCCTTTCTGTTGCCCTGCCCAATCGTTTCCTTTGTGGCAGCCCAGGAGAGTGGAAGATTCTGCTCATGAGGCTCCAAGTGCAAAATGATGTGGCCAGGAGGAAGAGAAAGTGAAGTAACTCTGGCTGTACTTTAGTCAGACTGATGAGTGAGACACTGGGAGACACTGACGCAGAGAGCTGGAGAGAACACTTGATTTGTGTAACACTTAAAAAACCAAAAAGTAAAGTAAAACTAACAGACAGCCTATACTCGGGGGTCTGCTTACTTGGTGTAAAGGTTGGGAATTAGATCTACCATTTTTTACCTCAGTTGCACTTTCCCAGAGAAGACACCCTCTGAGCTTCACTGGAGAGGTTCTTTGAAGGTTAAGTCATAGCACTATGGGTAAAGCATGATCCTGAAGATCAAGAAATATGGGTTCTCCTCCCAACTCCATGGTGATTTTGCTGCATGACCATGGACAAATAACTCCATCTCCACTTACCATGTTTGTGCATTCAGTCTCCTCCTTTAACCCATCTTAGTCTTTCATTTGGCTTCATAGTCCTCCAGACCAGGTAGTGAGCAGCTAATGCATGCAGCCAAGGTGTGGGCATTGAAGCTCATGCCCTGAGAATGGGTTGGTTTGGAGCTGGTTAGAGCAGGTTTATGTATCTGGATGTACACATGGCTTCTAAAACCACGGGATCGGAGCTCTCCCCTTGATTGCTGCATCCCAGTTTTTTGGCAAACCAGAGTGTGTGCTGAGTCTGTGCTAATACACAGCCTGAATGACAATGTATTTTCCGAGATTATTTTGCTTCTCTCTTACCCTCCATTTCATGGAATTCAGACCCTGTACACTAACCAGGGCAAGAATTAGTTAGAAATTTAATTTTCACATAGGAGATTAGTTGTTTGAGGGAGGGGGACATTTGTTTTGATGGGTCTTTTTCCTAGAAATAACTTTCTTTTTGCATCTAGGCGTGCTGGAGAAGGAAAATTATCTATTCCATAACTATAGTTATGTCCTCTGAAAACTGCCTCAGCTTTCAGAAACCAAAACAGCTGTTGTGCAGTATTTACAGGGCAGAAGCACCTAAACTCCTGCTCCCCTGATTTCTGTTTCCACTGAGTGAAAAATACCTTACAGGCAGAATATTGTTGATCACCAAGCACAGGGCAGGATTGTTGCTTGTTTCCTATTCACTAACAGGGCTGCACCAAAAATAGAAACAGCTGCATCTCTCATTGGGGTGAAATTAGAATAATGTTGCTGGGCTGTAAATCAAATGGGAAAGCCGCAGGGAGCGAGGGGCCCGATCTGCGAGGTGCAAGTGAGACCACATTTCAGAATTCTGTGGCAAATGTAATTCTAGATCGGTTGGTTCTGTATTTACACATTTGTATACATTTATCTGTAATTCACCATCATCATTATTACTATTTATTATTTCATTAAGTCTATTCTAGGGTTGTGTTTTTTTTCCCAACCTTAAAGTCTCTCTCCCTTATCCTTCTTTTTATCTTCCTCTGGGAGGGTAGTGGGGAGATAACAGAGAGTATCTGTCACCTGGTTGTTGGCTAAAACTGTGGCATTCTTATGAAGACAGCAACATTGACACACAAGTTTACAGTAGACTGCTCAGAGAATGGTCTCACCAGAAGATGCTGGTGATGGATGAATGTAGCAGACCAGTGATTGCCAGATTATATCAACGAGATTTTAAACTAAGGAGTAAGAGAACTGCTTTTCTCTCTTAATCTGTTCATTTGAATGATTTTACAGCTTCTAATAGAATTTACTGGAATTGGTGGAATTTTTCCAAGAGTTAAAGTTTTAAAGCACCAGCCATTCAAGAACACCTGCAGGCTGTAATTCTTTCTTACATGGAAATGTACAGGAAAGTAGCCGCAAAATCCAGGACCCTCCATGATGCTGTTCCCTGTTGTCCTTGCCTTAAGACTGAACCTGCAGGTGTTACTTACCATGGGTGTTGGACCAGCTACCGGTCTCTGGCATAGAATCACAGAATGGTTTGGGTTGGAAGGGATCTCAAAGATCATCTAGTTCCAACCCCACTGTCATGCGCAGGGACACCTCCCACTAGACCAGGCTGCTTCAAGCCCCATCCAACCTGCCCTTGAACATTTCCAGGGATGGGGCTTCCAAAGCTTCTCTGGGCAATCTGGGCTAATCTAACCTAAATTTCCCCTCTTCCAGTTCAAAAACATTGCCCCTTGTTCTCTCACTACAAGTGAAAAGTAAAAGTCACCTCGTAAAAGTCCCTCCCCAGCTTTCCCAGAGCCCCTTCAAGTACTGGAACAGGGGCATGTGGCAAAGCTATTATTTGAAAGACAGATACTTCAGAAACAGACAAATGGAGAGCAATTTTTGCACATTTAATGGGTAAACTAAGTGGTTTATGTCTCACAGTAACTAAATATCTTTGAAAACCCAGGTCCTGATATAGAACTGATCGCCTTGGTCACCCAACATGGGGCTGTTACATGTTTCTGGGCTCCAAAGGAGACAACAGTGTCCCTCTAGGACTATCTGAAAGGCTTCAGAGGATCCTTCTCACTTGCTTTGTTGTCAACTCATGGGATCCCACCTCTGTTGCTCCCATCCTCCTGTTCTCTCTGTCTCTGTGGGTCCCCGGGGCCTCCCTGAGACTGTCCCCCTGCGCCGTTTACATCTTCCACGTACTTGGGCTCATTTGTCACGTCCCCTGCTTTACTCATTGCACGCTGATGCATATTTACTAATTCCAACATTTCCTCATTAGTCATTCCCTCCAAGCCCATTAATCACCATAAATTCCCAAACGAGAGGCTGCAGTACATCGTTCCTTCCAACAGACAGCTGACACGTAGCAATTAGGCAGCTGAACATAAAAATAATGAGGCTGAGGCTCCCGCAGATCTCCTTCCCCCGCTCGGCACCTCAGGGGCAGCCTCTCTGCGCCACTCGCACCACGGCTGCACAAGCTGCTCCCCAGCACCAAGGTGCCCGTTTCCCTCTCTTTACCCCCAAAACCTGCTCTCCCACCCCTTGAAGAGATACCCGAGCATTCAGCTTCATGACTTCTGGTGGTATTTTTCCATGCATCACATCAACAGAGACACTGAATTATTTAGTCTCTCTTCCTCCCCTGTCTCCTTCTCATGTGGGGACTGGTCCAGCTCCTGTTGTTCATCTCTACCTGCTGCTCCAGAAAATCCTCGTGCCAAGCTGCCCCTGCCAGCTTGCTGCAGACTCTCGAACTCAGAGCACTCTCTTGGAAATAATGCAGCTTTTCACAATGGCTTCACACCCTGAAATAAAGAGCGTGATTCAGGCATGGGTTTGACTGCCATGTGCAACACAGAAATGCTCTGAGAGACCAAAAGGCTCTTTGTGTCCAGCCTAATTTTCCTATTTTCTTGTATTCTCCCTCCTCTGCACAGTTAGGGAGCAGTTCTGCAGTCTTTTTTTCCCTCCTTTTTTTTTCTGTTTTGGCCAGAAGGTTTTGTGGTGATCACTTTTGTTTGCTGCAGAAATACCCAGGAAACGAAGTGTCCATGGAGAGGGACACAGCACCATCCACTCCAAATTACACTGTCGTGTCCAGCATCACTGGCCAAACTGGAGTTAATGGGAGGTAGGAAGAAACTTCCCCTGTAGCTCTTGCTCTTTTTCTTTTTCTTTCCTCCTCCTCCTTTCTGAAGCAATGTGTCTTGGCTGCATTTGGCTTAAATAGACCCTTGATCTGCTTTGTTTATGGTAATTTCTTTATTCCTGGGAGAGAGGCGGGGGGGGGAAGGCAGCACCGATCTGATATTGTTCTGGGACTGCAGATGGGCAGATGGTTTGAAAAAATGATTGCAAGATTTTTGCTTGCACTCTGGGCCTGTCTTTCACATTTGGGTGCAAAGACCAAGTTTTGTCTTCTGTCACGGGGAGCCTAATTTAGATTGCCTAAAACTCAAAATCAGTTTGAAGACAAATCCCCAAGGTCAACGACTCTGCAGATTTGGAGGTTAAGGAATTGAGGTTAAGAACTGACAAATGAGGATGTCGAGGCAAGATTATGGAAATGAGGATCTGTAGCAAATTCTCTCTTGTTTCCCCCTTGTAACCTGCTAATGACATTAGTGCCTGTCTTTGACAGTTCCTCCTTGAAGAAGAACTTACTTGAGCGCTAAAGACGCTTTTGAGACCCAGGGACAGGCACAGGAAAACATGTGGGCAAATCTCCTAAGACCCAGATATGGGACACAGTCCTTAAAAGCCCTGCACTGACTTAAAGGAAATGACCTGAAATAAGGAAGAGGGCAAAACACAGCTGGCAGGTGGGTCCCTGCTGCTGTGTCCCCATCCCAGTCCCTGTGCTGAAAGCAAATGCCCTTTTTTACCCTCATCCTGCTGAAGGCACTCAGTTAAAAATTCGGTCTGGGAGTCTCCCCAGTGAACTGGAGCAATTCTACTGTCCCTTCAGCTGCGATTCAGTGGGATTAAAGCCAAGGCCATAAACCAGCACCTATTAAGAGTGCCTGCCCAGCTCAAGCCACCCATCTCCTGAGCCCTTGGAGTAAGTTAACACTTCATGTGATGTGGTTTTGTTGCTGCTGATGCAAGTCACTGATCAGAGGTCACTGAAGTAATTTACTCCAGGGAGAGTTTCTGAATACCTGGTCCATGGCTGGAAATTTTTACTGGAAGTATCTTGCCCACCTTCACTGAGGAACACTGCAAAGCATGAGCTGGATTTATTTCTGCAGGGTAGTGGTTCTTTGATGAAACCACTAGACCCACCTTTTCCTGCAAGCCTGTGTCTCATCTCATGCATTGCAGCTTGGTTGCTGCAAGTGAGGTGTCCTCCTGAAGTTGGTGTAGCACCAGACCTTTTCTCCCTCTTTTTCTCTTGATCTTCCCCACACAGATGGATGGATAGGAGGCATTTAAGGGAGGTGCCTTTACTTCCCCATCAAGTTGGTGGACAGAGCCACAGGGCTCACTCCTTCTCCCCTTCTTGTCTGTAGGACTTTTTTTACTGGTGTTGGTGAGGTCAGGCCTATTTCTTTGCTGTGATTAGATGACAGAAAGCAAGATGAGTGTTCCTTTTATTTTAATATATTAGCCAGTGATGGCTAATGAAAAGCTGAAGGATATTTTTCAACTGTGAAGTGAGAAGGATATAGGCTATATGGGCAGCAAAGTATCCACATGGATGGAGGCATTACATGTGGATAAATAATGCACATGGCTCTTTGAGAAGCACCTTATTCACCTGCCTAAAAGACCTGCCATCCTATTGATATCAGATGTATGAATTTATGGCCTTGTTACGGATTTTCTGATGCCTCAGCTCCCTAACATTGAAACATTCATTCAAAGTAGATGGCTTTACAAATAGATTTTTATTTTTTTGAGAAATAGAGTTTTTCCATCTGTTTGTTCCATTTTCCCATCTGTTCCTCAATCCTCTTAGTCTTGTTCAACCTGTTTACAAAGATTGCCTTTAAGTGAAAATATATATATATATATATATATATATATATATTGTTTAATATATTTTTCCCATTCCAGGATGATTGTTTCTTTCATAGTGGTTTAATTCGTTCTAAACTGCCTCTCTGAACTTCTCTGGGCACTTTCTCTGCTGACCCATTTTACCTTTCCAAGACATGCTTTAATCCATCAATGCGACCATACTCTTTAAGGCCATGAGGAGTTCTTGCCCAACAAATGGTGATCCCAGGGCTAGACCATGACCTGCAGGCAGATCCCAATGAGAAACCCAGCATGCCCCATGGATGTGTCCACCTGGTACCACAAAGGTAGGTGACACCAGGGCATTTCCAGTACTGCTGCTCTTGGGCAATGGGTTGAGTCAATCTGGACATGTTGGGTTTTTGTTACACCAAAACAGGGCTTGCTGCTACCAGAAGAAGCAGGGTAGTAGACAACCCAACTCTTGCTCTCTGCCATAATATGTGGTCTCCACCACAATGCCATTCAGTCACCTGCTCAGGGACATTGTCTGCACTCATCTAGTGTGACCCAGATGTTTAAAAAAGAGTTGTCATGCAATCCAGAAACACAAGCAGATAAATTTAAAATAAAGAATAAATTACCACCAAATAAACTGCTTGTTCTCAGTAGAGGCCTCCACTGAAGATGGTCTTGCAGCACCTTCCAAGCGTTCCCTTCACTGAAGAAACTCTAGTAGTTTCTGAGCAGATACTAGATAGAGATGAAGGTACCCAAGGCAGTTCCCAGCCCGTATTTGACCAATCTGGAAAAAATTCTCAGAAATCACCAGCCAGTATTTTCTTATAGTTAGATCAGAAGCTGGACTGGATTCATCTCTGTAATTGTCTGAGAGATAGAAGTAAGGGCCCTTGGAGAAGCTATCATTTCTGCTGCAAAGAGAGCACAAATTTGCTCTCCAGGCCACCCAAAAAGTGATCTTTGATTTGTCAAAATAATTCTTTATGGAGAGGATTTGAAAACTTGGAAGATACCCAAAAATGTGTTAATCTACACTTTTTAAATTTATCTTTTCATGTAAGGGGGGGAAACCTAATAATAAGCTTGTAAATCATGTGGTTACATTTAAAGAAAAATGCTTTGGGAAAGTTTTCTAGCCTTCTGCAAGAGATTTTGTGTTTATTCCCTCTGTCTCCACAAGACTTTTGCCTTCTACTGTTTGCCAGCAGGAGTAAGATTGGAGTCTGGGGTAAGATTTGATCTACTGGTCCTGTCATCGCAAGGGACAATTGTTGAGGGGTTTTATTGTTACCCTTCTCCTCCTGGTAGAATTGAGATCAGACCCTCTCTTAAGCTGAAGACAAGGCATCTTCTTTTTCGTTCCAGATGTAAACAATGTAAGCTTTTTTTTCATATTCAACATGAAGTCAAACACTTCATTACATGTGCATGAGCCTGCTCTGCTCCCACTTTCAGGTAAAAGGGATCATGGGAAGTTTTGGGGGCAAAGGATACCCCAGTTCCTGGTTTCTGTGCAGGAGGACTTCCCCAGAAGGACTAAGACCAAGCACTGACCTTCCAGTCTAAATGCAACATCTACTTATTTTACAGGTTTATACTCCACAAGAGCACCTTGCTAAGACATGTGCACGATGTGGGGGATCAGCCTTTTGCAGCAGCCTCTGCTCTTGGCCTTGCTGGTGGCTTGACTTCAGGGTGGCCTTCTGGCCACTTGGAGCTAAGCAGAAATGAGCTATAAATTTATTTCCCAGGGCAACTGTTTGGGCCGTGGGACTTAACATAGTAACATAGTAACATCATAACATCATTCTGGTTGGAAGAGACCTTCAAGATCATCAAGTCCAACCAGTACCCTAGCTCTGCCACGTCCACCACCAAACCCTGTCCCCTGGCACCACATCTGTCTTTTTAGATGTATCCGGGGATGGTGGCTCAACAGTTGATGCACAAGAGGCCAGTTCTGCATGTTGGATAGCAAGCTCAAGGCTTTACCTTCCAGCTCAGGGGAGTTGACAGGAAGTTTATCCATCACCAACCTGTGTTGATTTAGGTCCCTTTGCTCCCAGAAAACAAAGGCTCTGTGATCACAGCTGAATCCCCCCATCCGAGCATCTCCTTTTGCTAAACAAAACCCACTAAATAAGAACTTTTCTCCCTTTGGGTAACGATGAATTTCCCCCCACACTCATGGTATACAACATTCCCTTAGCTCACTTATTTAGTTACTTTTTACAGTTCAGTTTCCACACGCTGCTGCTCATCTGGTGCCAGTGCTGCTGGTGAGGAATTTCTTGCAGAGCTGACTTGAGCGATGTCTCACTGAAGTAATAATTTTATGACTCCCCAGCATTTAGCCGAGTACAGAGTCTCCAAAACCTTTCACCAAGCATCCATCAGCAAGGAGTTCAAGCTAAGCAAGACACTGCCCCGTTCCAGTGGCTGAGCAAATGGCATGCCTGTGTTGTAACTAATTATTTCTATTGGCTGATTGGTTTTTAATGCGTTCGTTTTACAGGTAAACAGATTTATCTTAGGAAGGCAAAGGTAATAATTATGCTGGGGTTTTTTCATTGCCTTCCTTCAGAGACTGAGAAGCTGAATGCTGGAACAAGTGTAATTTAGCTGTACAGGGAAGTCACTTGATTTTCATACCGACACAGGATTGCTGGAAAAGCTTGGGAAAGCCTGAGAAAATTGTGGAGCCTCCTAACAGGATTCCATAAATGGATGACATTGGCCTTGTGATCTCCAGCCTCCAACTCCTCATGAATCTCCCCATTTAAAATGGAACATTTTCTATTTGGCAAAGTCCCATTTCTGGTGCAGGTAGCCCACCACATAGACCCCATGTTCAAACAGCTCAAGAACATCAGCCATTTGTGATGGTCAGCTCAACCTTATGATCCTAGGTGCAAATCTGATCATGGACATCTTGCAGACATCTCAGCTGTTTGTACATTGGCTGTATTGCAGAAGCACTTAAGTTGTCTCAGACCATACCCATGGATCAAGGAGATGCCAAAACCAGTGCTTGACTCAAAACTCTTACGACTGAAATACCAGAAGGGTGGATGAAAGTACAGAAGACAGAAAAGTCCTGCTGACTGACACAATTTAGCTGCTATTGGGGCACTGCAAGAATGGGAACTCTGAAAAGCTCTTCCAGGCTTACAAAATAAGGGAAGAAAGTCACCAAGTTAAAATTCTTGGAGGGACATGTTACAGGAGTATGCTGTAAGGTAAAGCCAGGGGCAGATGGCACTGTCTTGGTGATGTCCTCACCCACAGCGCTCCTGCATGTTTTTTTAACTTATTTTTAAAGAAATCTGGGTATTGAAAACAAAAAGCTATGGCTGGAGATATTCAGCTTGAATTTAGCATGGCCAGCCTTGGAGATGTGAAGCAGGGTGAGTACCAGCAAGTGCTCAGCAGTGCCCATCTGTAACGGTCCTGCACAGGGTGAAAGTTTGGGTCCTCTGATCCTGAAGTTTTCTGCTTTGGATGAACTCTTCTTTTTTTTTTTTCACCACTGAGAAAAAAAAAAAAAAAAAAAAAGCTGCTTCTAGTGGAAATGTTACTATGTCCATGTTTTCCTGCCTGCTATCCCTGGGCTGGAAGAGGAAGATCTTTACCTGCTGCTCACTGCCAGGCAGGGGACACCATGAAGGAAACAGGACCCAGGTGTCTGATGGTGGCTTTTGCAGCTGGATTTGGGTTTTCCTGCTGGGCTGGGGTTGCAGCTGGCTGGCCTATCTCCTTTCCTCCCACCAGCTCTCAGTGAGAGCAGAACATGCCTTCTCCTGCTGGTTTCTGCTTGCCGTATTGATTGCAGCAGGGTATAATCGAAACAAGTCAGGCAGAAAGCCAGCCACCCTTGGGAATGATTAAAGAGCAAGGAGCAATTGAGAGAAGTGAAGAAAAACAGGCTGACACTTAGGATGTGGTGGATTTGGAGCAAATTGTGCCCCTTTCTCCAACTCACCCAAGCCCGGTGCCCAGGATGATGTGGTGGCTCGTCTTTTTCAGCTCTACCTAAAAAGAAGCATCGTATGGGCCCCCATGTACAGGGGAACAAAATCCCCAGGAACGTGTACAATATCCCTATTGTGCATGGATTTGCAAGCTGATTATTCAGAGCCTAGCCAAGGAAAGGTAAGGCTATGACCCATTGTTTTCCTGCGATCAATTGAATACTGTCATTTGCATTTAAAACGCTCCGAATTCGCACTGTCAATATGCCAAACAGCTGCTCGGGCTTTTCAGCATTCCGTGGTGACAATCACACCATCATACATCATTGGCACCAGGATTTGCAATACTCTCGGTGTCAAAAATTTTGTGGGTTTTTTTTTTTTTAAGGGGAAAAAAAAAGAAAAAAAAAATCCCCCCCCCCCATCAAAATACCCAAACCTGTGAAAAATCCGCTTTTAAACTGGTGGCGTTTGCTGCTGCTAAGCGAGGGCCTTCACAGATGCCAACATATCAAAATTCATCTCTTTTCTTCCTCTCCTACAATTAAAAGGTAGTTAAGAAAGAGGCTGTTCCTGATAGATCCACCTTCTGTTTTCTCCTTTGTATGCGTATTATTCATTAGCAGCCTAATAAGAGTTTCAAAATGCTCTGTGCCTCTGCCAGCAGGGCATATGTATGGAGACATGTGCTTGTGACAGATAAGTACATAAACAGCATATTGGCACCAGAAAGACATCTGTGCCTAGAAAAACGCTTGTGATATGTACATAAATGACATTTTCGCTCTAGTCGAGTCCTTGTGGCTTTGAGAGGAATATGTGACTGTGCTCTTCTCTGTGAATACTGAAAAGGTGCGTCTGAGGAAGGAGAGTGTGTTAGAGGTTGACGGAGAGGCGGAGGAAGAGCTGGGAACAGGCGGGGTTGCAGCCCCGGCTCTGCCAGGGTGCGGCAGACGGCGGCGGAGCCCTGCCGGGGCACGGATGGATGGATGGATGGATGATGGGGGGGGGGCTGCTGCCGGCAGTGCCGCCGGCCTGGCCCCGCGGGGGGAAGCACCCAGCACCCCCCAGATTGAGTCAATACGTCTCTCTGAAGTCTGTCATGCAGGTGACAAAGGTGATGCTGGCCTTGGCTGAGAAGGGAATAAAATCTTAGCGAAAGACCTAAAAAGTCAGGGGGGTGATGCAGGGTCAGGAGGCACAGGGAGTGCTCCCTGCAAAGCTTTCTGTGTCCTAGTGTAATTATCTGGCTGATGAATCTGAATGCAATCCCTTCAACACAATGGTCTGCTACAGCAGAAGAGGAGCATTTTTGTCTGTTACAGAAGGTCACAGAGCAGCTCATCTGGGGTCCCTCCTGGATTGCACAATGGGACACTTTGGAGGTCTAATCACACCACTTGGCTTAGACTCATAATGCCTCAGTTTACCCGTTCATGGTGACAGTTGCCTGCCTTATAGCTTTAATTAGTGCTGGGAATGTTGTGGCCAGGAGGCTATAGGTGAGAGATATGTTTAAGTCCCAGGAAAACCTGGAGAATATTTGCATCTAGTCTTAGGTAGGAGAGAGAGAAGACACAAAATTTGAGGCACTTTAATATTTGCTGCTCATGCACAGCAGTAAATACAGACTTGGCTCCCTGATTTTGGGGCTTGGAGTCAGAGTCCCAGAGATATTTGAGCCCTGAGCTCCCACAGGACCACTTACGTCCCAGTGAAATCACACCAAGAGGGGAACTTAAGCTTAAAGGCTGGGTTCAAACATGTTTTTCCTGAGCTTGCCCCAGAGGTATGGGTGCCCCAGCACTCTGTTCTTCTCCTTCTGCAATCTGTAGTTTTCATCTAGCAACTCCTTGGAGTTGGCTGGAGCCTGTCGGTTGAGGTGACCTGAGCACGCGGTTTCCCAATGGGTGGGGATCTCATACTTCCAATGTGGTGGATGGAACCACAGTGGTGGATGAGCTGTTACTTGCCTGAAAAAAAAGTGTTGGGGGGGGGGGGGGGCCGAATTGTCTCCAGTCACTCTAATTTTGCATGTGATTTTTCCTACATATGTTTCTAATCATTAAGAAATTCTGTAGCTTAAATAATACTCTGAAAGTACGGTAACTGTTGGACTACATTCTGTTGTAACCTTATTGAATTTCACTTCTCTGGAAAAAATAATGGGATACTATATCTTGAAAAACAAATGGTAATTGCATTTTTAACAGAATGTTTCTCTTTGTGTTTCAAAACCTTCTGCACACAGTTAGACATCTAGCCAGGGAAGAAGGTACAAAGCATATGGGCCAATTTCTGGCTGTTGGCTGTTCAAGATGCCTTAATATTCAAGTGGTGATGTGTGCCTGTCCATGCAATATGGCACAATTTATCTACCCGGTGTCTGTGAGCTCAGGTGAGGTGGTCAAAAAGTTGTGTGCTGGGGTCAGAAGAGGTATTTGAGGAGGAATCAGGGAAAGTGGGTTTAGATCCCTATCAGATGTGTGGGTGCACATCCTTATCTCATATTAATTCACATTCTTGCTATTTGGACCACAGAAGACCAATGTTCCTGTGTTTGTGATGTTGACCAGTGGCAAGGGTTTATCTTCCAGGTGACCAGGATCTTACAGCTAAGGTTCTCATCAAGATTGCAAAGGGAGGAATTCTCCAACACTTCTGTACTGCCCGTGCGCCTCAGCGACGTGACTTCCTGGGTGCTTTGGGGACCTGCACATCAGCACGTGCCGAGAACTGATTTGATTAAAGCCTGGGATCCAAACCACCATCGTCACAATGGAGCTTGGTAACATGCTGATGTTACTGTCTACCAAGGCTAGGAGAGCCCTGGTCATACTGGAAGGCTATTCCCTAATTTTTAGCAAATCTGGCATGTTGAGGACTTTGTGAAGAGATGCATTTGGCCAAGTGAAGCTTCGAGGCAAAGTAATAGGCTGGAGGTTTCTGACTGACAAGACACATGTGAGTACATGCAAAATGTGCTCCTCCTGCTAAAAATAACATTTCTCCTGTCAACCACGATGCATCCACCCCCACACCACCACCCAGAAGAACACATTAGCACCTTGGCTTTTGCACGTAGCCCGATTCACAGCAGCCACAAGTGGTAGAGGGATCTGCACTCTGTGTGCATGCTGACAACTCATATGGCACAGCGAAGAACAGAGGAGTGAAACTGGGCTAGCAGAAGTTGACGCCTTATCATCACAGTCCCTTTGAGCATGCCGTAGGCTGACACCTCCACCAACCGAGTCATCTCCCCGATGCCAGGATGAAGCACACAAGCCCACTATCCTGATTTAGCCTCTGGGAAGCAAGGCTTGCCATACCAGGACGGGTGGAAGAGGTGTGTCGATAAGAACGGGTACGGGAGTATCACGGGTGCAGCGGCACGGGGACAAGCAAAGCATGTCCAGCCACTGCTGCTCACAGCTGTGCCATGGGGACATGTAAAATACAAGTTATAGGCTAGTGATGTGAGATGTTTCTCCCATTACTGCTTCCCATTTGGGGCCTAATGTCATCCAGAAACATGCAAATAATATTTCAAACCAAGAAGTCTTGGGTATTGCCCTTAAAAGGGACTCCTGCAAAAACTAAGGTGCAGATCTGTCACACAGCCTGCCTGTGCTCTGCTGGCACTGCAGTCACCAAGGTAATGAAAGACACGGACAGCAAAGCTGAAAGACTAGGGAAATGCCAATACTTTTTCCCAAAGATTATTTCTCCTGAAAATTCACTTTTTTTTTTTTTTCCTGAAAAAGAAAATCTTTCTGAAAAGCATTGAAGACAATAAAAATTTACCATTCTTCTGAACTTCTTTCTCACCATAACTTCTAGGCAAATAATTTGAAAAATCACGATTGACAGTTTTGCTTCGGTATAAATTTAGATTGTTTGCAAAGCTCTTAAAAGGCAAAAGAAGAAAGAGCTGGAAACAAGTTGTAGCTAAAATACTGGCAGGCATGGGGAGGTTGATTCATGGTCACAGAAGTCACTGTCAGTCCATCGCAGCCTTCTTCTGGGACTGCCTGAAGCTTTCAAAGGAGATTTCCAGAAAACCCAGGAGATTTAAATGCATAAGTTCCAATCTCTCCTTCAGCTGGGAAGCATAAGAGCCTATGTTCTCACTCTTGAAATTAAGCTCCTTTAACTCTCCTTTAAGTTGCTGGGCAGACCCCTGGGCTCCCGCAGCGATTCCCTTATCTGAACTTCACCTGATGCCTCCAGCAAAGCCAGGCAGGCTTTGGTGGGCACTGAAGGCCCTTTACAGACAGGGCTTAGCACTTAACAGGATCAGCCCCTCAGTCCCTAGTATGGTGTCCATCACCTCAGATGCCTTACTGTTTTTAAAATTATGCAACACCCACTGTATATAATCAGCCAAGTAAGCTGCTTTCACCTAACCTCAACCATTTGTAATGCTTGTAATCCCAGCGAGGTGTCTGTATAAAGGAGCTCCTTGTTATGGGCAGAAGGGAGGAATAGTCTTCCATAAGAAAATTTGGAAGTTGATAGGGATGTAAAGCTAAAGATTCACAAGATTGCTTGTGTTTGGCCAAATGTTTTGAGGTTTGGGGGTTGGTTTTGGAGATCCTGGTGTTTAAACTTATTCACCAGGTGGTCTGGCAGTAGCTGGAAGTAGCTGGCCCATGACAGACCTGTCCCCAGGAAGCTATCTACATCTTAGCTTGCTTTGTTTTCTTTCCAGTCCTTTCTTACACATGTTTTAGCAAAAGTAACACCAGCATCAAGTCCCTTCCTGGGATGAAAATCCATGAGTTCATCAGCCACAATGGAGCTTCAGTTTTGGCCTGATTTGGTTTCTTTCTTGGAAAAGCTGAACTGTCGGATGCTCTTGGTGGTTCTGGTCATGTTTTTTTTGATTATTGACCTTGTGAAAAAGAGACGACCCAGGAATTTCCCTCCAGGGCCACGGCTCTTTCCTCTCATGGGAACCTTTGTGGACTTCAGGCAGCCCCTCCATCTTGCACTGCAGAAGGTAAGAGCTCCAGGGACATTCCTCCTACTAACAATATTTTACCTCATCAGTGACTTTTGTCCCCAAACCTGCAAAATAAGGGCAGCCTTTGAAGAACTAGCTATATAATAACTATGTATGATAGACAACCTTCCTTGGTTTTATCTCTCACTGTCACCTCTTCTTCCATGTGAGTAGGAAGGATCAAGCGGAAAGGAACATGTAATGGAGGAAGACCTACAGGTTCCTCCTATTTCTTCCCATCTGACCCTGATCATTTTCTGTTGAAGCCCAGGAAGGGTCTGGGGGGGGAGGAGGGCTGGTACAGATGGCAAGTACTGTGTGAGGATTGAACTGTTTGGACCTTGAAGATCACCTCTGGAAATTGTCTTGTAACTGTCTTTGCTCAGAGGCCAATGATTTGCACCATTAAATGTGAAAGACACATTTACGACCCTGAGTTAACCATCTCTGTGGCAGCTTCTGTGTTGCAGAAAGAGGCAGTGATTGCTTTGGAAAGGTTTCCTTCCAGGGCTTTGTCTTCCACAAAAGGCAATGAAAGAGAGATATCTTGTACAGGCCGAGTATACTTCTCTGAAAAAGTAGAAGGAAAAGTTCTGACTTGCTGGTTGCAAATATCCTTTCTGGTGGCTATTCATCTCTTCATTTTAAGTAGCAGGCCAATGCCAGCCTATCTACTGTGGGTTTGGGCCAACCCTTTTGGCCCTAGGCTGGGTTCACGAGTCACCACAGCAGTTCAGGGTGACCATGTTTGTCCTTTCATGTAGACTCATACTAAGAAGAGGGTGGCCGGAGCTCGTTGGCAGAGCAGGGACCAAGAGACAATATGATCACCCCGTGCTCTTGTACATCAGGGAGTTGAATGCTGCACAGGAGACACCAATGCTAGCAAAGTTCAAGCAAGGACAATGGCTATAATTTGGCTGTAAATGCATTCAGGCTTAAAATTAGAAGTAGGTTTCCAGCCATCAGCACTTGGAGCCACTTTCTAAATGGGACAGCTGGAGCAAGACACCACACTGCTTTAGGCACAAAGTTGATGAAAGGGATTATTTGTTGTGCTTTGCCCTCAGCAGCAAAAGCCTGGGAACCAGTGACCCAGGTGGTCCTTTCAACTCTTCCTGTGAAGAAAAAGGATGGAGTAGATGCCCATGACTTACAGAACAAATAATGTCCTTGTTACAAGTCAAATTGGTGCAACCACCTGGTGAAACCCAGGTCATACCTGCTAACAAACATAAGCAAACCATCTCTCCCACACTACAGCTCTCCAGCATTTTTTATGCTATCTCCAGCCTTCATGGAATAGTTTAGGTTGGATGGGGCCTGTGGACTTGGGTGTGGGTTTTTCTTAGGACTCCTTGCTCCAAGCAGGACTAAATTCAAGGTTAGATGCCATTTTTCAAGGTCTTGTCCAGGTGAGTTTTGAAAGTCTCCATCTTCTTGCTCTCAGAGGGTCACGATCTCTCTTTCAGCTCACGGGTCGGTATGGGAACATCTTCAGCGTGCAGTTTGGAAGTCTGACTTTCGTGGTAGTCAATGGGTACCAGATGGTGAGAGAAGCTCTTGTCCACCAGGCTGAAATATTTGCAGATCGGCCAAATATTCCACTTCTCCAAGAAATATTTAGAGGCTTTGGTAAGCACAGCTACTAGGGTTTTGGTACATTTTTTTCATCTATTTACGATGATAAAAATCTGAGTGAAAGAAAGAGGCTGAATTCAGCCCTTGGTAACTACACCTGTAAAAGCTTCCACACAGGAACAGAATTCAGTCTAGTAATCTCAGAGGTGTACATTTTAATCTCTCTGGGATTTAGGGATGATGGGATCAAAGTCAGGACTTGATGAAAAAGGAGAAAGAAACGCAAGCTGCTCAGCGGTCGATGTACTTGAAGAGTTTTCCTGCTGGTTTTAATTCCTCCTTTACTTCTTCTCCCCCCAAGTTGCATATAGCTCCAGAGATAGGGAATGGTGCTCCTGCTTCCAGCTCTGCTAGCAGCGTGATAGTACTTATAGTATTTTGGCTTACACCTTTTCTTTCCTACACAGAGTGACAATGTACCAAATTAAAGCAAATCCATAAAGCTAGATCTTTAGCATAAGCCAATCACTCTTGAATTTTACTTCCCAGGCAAAGCTATGGTTTTTCAATGTCTACAGGTTCTGTTTGATTCAGGATTTCTGGATCCTGTCACTCATGTGTGACCTGGAACGAGGTTTGTTCTCTTGGTTTTTTTCCACCCACAGGGCTCATCTCATCAAATGGGCACATATGGAGGCAACAGAGGAAGTTTGCTGCAGCCACACTGAAAAGCATTGCTGTGAGCTTTGAGGAGAAGGTGCAGGAGGAGAGCCGGTACCTCGTGGAGACGATTGAGGAGGAGAAAGGTGGGTGGTTGAGGTACAGCACCATGCCTGAAGCTGCCAGCGAAATGAATGATGAGAAGTAAAACTCTTACTCCAACACAGCTTCTAACATGCAAAACATTTCTTCAGTAGCTCAAATCTCTATCTTACACTTCCAGCCTTCACCTTTCAGCACTTCTGTTAGACCTCAGGCCTACTGTTTTAGTTCTTCCTTATTAATATTAAGCAAATATATAGTAGGTGTTTATTAAAATGTGCATATTTATATGGTAAGAAAGTCCCATAATCTGTGAAGGAATAAATGCAGCTCTCCTGCTAGAAGCACATATGCACAGAGACTTAGTTAACCTCTGCTTGTCCTTGGCTTTGCAAAGTATTTTAAAACTTGTTTAGTCAGGCTTTCCCTTTGTATCGTGCACAGATGAAGCGTGTGCCTTGCTCTTTTATGGGCCAGCTTTTAAGAACTGCCAGAGGGGTATTAGTAAGAATAATTTGTATGTTGGTACATGGGTGATGCTGCACTTCAGCTTTAAATGGAAGCAGATGGGTTTAGCTAATTCTATGGAGCTATATATAGTAAACAAGAAAGATCTAAAAAGGAATTGTGAAATTATATACTGAACTTGCTCCATTTTAATTGCTGTTGCACTGAACAGGCCAAATACTTCATGTTGCCAATTGATTATAGTCCTTTATAGTCCTAATCAATAAACTAATTAAGCTGCTGGTTTGAGCCTTTCTTCCCATTAGTAATGACAAATAGTGATCATGTCCATCACTCTAATATCTGAGCACCAGCTCAGTTTAATTACTTTCCTGAAGAGTGGAGAGAGCAGCAGTCCAGCAGAGTGTGCCTTGCATCTCAAAGCGATGCTCCCCAGCAGAGCGGAAGCAGCTCAGGGCTGGGCTGGAGTCGTTGCTGAGATCAGTCTCTCTGACCATGGCAAGTGACTCTCCAGCCTGCCTAAATGTGCCCTAGGAGATGATGGTCTCTGCTTAATAGCTCTTCCAAGGAATGCAGATGTGCATCACATCTGTGGGTTGTATGAGCTAACTCTGGATTTTACAGGTGGCTGCAGAGACTTGCAATCCTCTCCCTCTTCCCTCTCTCCTCCATCTCACTTGCTTTCTCTGAGGTGGACAGTCAAAGGCCAGTGCAATGGCATTTTTACACTGTGGCTAGAGTCCTGAGCTCCCTGCCCACAGACTAAGCTTTGAGGGACCCCCTCCTGGTGTTTAAAATTGGCACCAAAGCCATGTTGGAGCAAGCAAACCCAACAGCCATAGCATGGCATGCTCCCAGCTGTTTTCCCTGGAAAACAGTTCAAAACCTTCTCGGCAGCTCTGTGCTAACCTCAGTGTGTGCCAGCGGCCTGGGCTGGAGACAGGGAGGGATGTCCTCAGAGAAGGGATGTCATGGCACACATGCCCAACCTCCAGTGGGATGCTGGAGGTGATGGGAGTGGCGGGGACCCTGGGACACAGAGTGAAGCCTTAACATCACTACAGGTGAAAAGTAGATGAGGTCTCACCCCAACCGCACAACCCCTGATCTGGTAGAGATTGTGGTTTGGGCTGAGGCTTTAAAGACAGAAAAAGGAAAGCTGTCTTTCATTTAATCTGCTCCAGGACAGCCGTTCGACCCTCATTACAAAATCAACAGTGCAGTTTCAAACATCATTTGTTCCATAACTTTTGGGAGCCGCTTTGACTACCATGACAACCGTTTCCAGGAATTACTGCACTCACTGGCTGAGACGCTGCTGCTCATCGGAAGTTTCTGGGGCCAGGTAAAGTTGGTCAGATGCTTTTCTAGCTTCAGCTGCATGTAAGAGCTCACAAACTGGAGTTTCTGAGGCTCTGATGTGCCTGCTTTTTCCTGTAGAAAAAGAGTATCTTATAATGGAAATGACCACAATATTGCTTTGCATTAGACTGGGTTCACACACAATATCCATCAAGGAAAGCAAGGAAGCAAGTTAAATTACGGAGGCATGTGGAGAAAAAGCACTGCAGGATTGTAAAACCAATCTTATGTCTGACATAACTGGAGAGGAATGGCAAAACCTTAAAAATATCTATGCTTCTACAAAAAGAATAGTCAAATAGTAGCACTCTCAGTGAAAATTCCCTGCTTTTCCCTCACCCCTTTCCCAAACAGTTTCTCGACTAACTTTTATTTATGACAAAGCAATCTGAGAGTTCAAGTTTATAACCCAGGTGGGTGGGTTTGGGGACAGGCTGCACTTCTCTTCTGCATGGCTGCACACCATAGTCCAGGTCTGATCTCTCTCCCCTCCACAGGCCCCACATTAAGGGGCTCCTCTGCATCCACACTGATTTATGGCTCCTGTGGCCACCTCAGACTTGTCCTTCACAGTAGGTGACAGCTTTGACCACCCAATATAAGTGAATGTTACCAGCAGAAAACATCTGGCCAATTCTTATCCCATTCGTACTTGCTTATGTCTGTGTATCTAAATCGACCTTTGTAGCAAAACTGATTTTTCTCCTTGTAGCAAGGGGAGCTAATAGATTGTACTATCATCTCAATGGTAATGCCTGCTTTTTCTTTTTTTTTTTAGCTCCATAAATCCTCTTTTTCTCTGTTTCATGTCTCACCAGCTGTATAATGCTTTTCCTTTGGTCATGAGGTGGCTACCAGGACCCTTTAGGAAAATATTCAGGCACTGGGAGAAGCTTCAATCTTTTGTGAAGGGAGTGATCGCAAAGCACAAGGAGGATTTGGACCAGTCTGAGGCAGGAGATTATATTGACTGTTACCTGAAGGAAATAGAAAAGGTAAGAGGGAAATACCTGAAGCCACCTAAAGCTTAACCCAAGAAATGAGCAGATGAGACTCAAGGCTGTTCTGCCAGAGGAGCCTGTGCCTCCTGCATTGCTTTCTCCTCCCTACCTCTTCCACGTCAAACTTTCACAACAGCAGGAGCCTGATCACTTTGAAAACACACAGATGTTTTTATTTTTTTTATTTTTTTTTTTTTATTTGAAAGTATTTACACTTTGTCTTCTTCACTTTTCATCCTGTCATGCAGCGTAGGAAGACTCTCGGGGCACGTGTTCATGTTTCTGTGGGAGCTTGCAGGCCTATGTTTGCTGTTGTGAAACCTCACATTTAAACACTGTACCTGCTTTCAAAAGTCTCTCCACAGCAAACAGGGTGCCTTTCAAAGCTTTCCACAGGACTTGTAATTCATTGAAAGTAAGGGGTAGAAATTTCCAAGTCCAGGGGTGGTAGACAATAAAATAGCAGCAGGACTTGACTTACAGATGGATGGTTTTGGATTGAGTTCTTCAAAGAACTCTTCAAAGAGTTTTCATTGACATGCTTTTCTCCAAGTTTAAAGGTGATGCCAGCTCATATTTCCATGAGGAAAACCTGCTGTGCTCCACCCTGGACCTCTTCTTAACTGGGACTGAGACAACAGCGACCGCCATCCGCTGGGCTCTGCTCTACATGGCCACATACCCCCACATTCAGGGTAGGGCCACTGATGGGTCCTTCATTTAGCCCAAAACCAGATAAGTGAAACTCAGAAAACAGAGTAATTTCCAGCTCTACCACATCGGACACACCTGTGCCCCATGTTTCTTATCAGGAACTGTTTGGACACAGGTCTTATTTTTTCCTCTCTTCCTGTAGAGAAAGTGCAGCTGGAAATCGACACGGTGATTGGGCAGTCCCGCCAGCCCACCATGGCTGACAAGGAGAACATGCCTTACACCAGCGCCGTGCTGAGCGAGGTCCTGCGGATGGGCAACGTCGTGCCCCTGGGGGTGCCCAGGATGGCCACCAGTGACACCACCCTGGCCGGCTTCCACCTGCCCAAAGTATGTGGAGACCCCCAGCCCTCCCATTGCCCCAGCAGAGCCAGGCCTTCATGGCCCAAATCCCAAATCTCATCTGGACAGAAACCAATCAGCAGGACCTTATGGAGATACCACAGTTATAAAGAAAATTAAAGCCCTCCTGATGAACGCTGTAGGGCTTTCATGGGTCTCCCCAGCTTAAAGAGGAGAATTTTGAGATCCTACAGTGTTGGTAGTAATTTTCAGTTTTACAGGTTTTATCCCTGAAGTTTTATACAAGACACCTGCCAGGCATTATGGGAATAGAGGGCCAAGAAAATAGGAGAGCAGTCTGGCTTTGTTAATTCCACAGAGTATTAAAAATCATCTATTAAAAGTGGCACTTGATAAAAGCCAGGCTATAGGTATTGATGCATACGCCCTGTTCTGGCATTATGAAAGCAAATATGAGCTTTAGGTATATTTAGTCTCTTCCATGAAAATGATTGGTTGCATCAAGGAAAATTAAAAATAAAAAAAATCTGGGCATTTTGCTCCACATGGATTAAAATATTTTCCCTTTTTTTAAAGAGGATGTGGAGATAAAGCAGATCAGTTTGTTGGTTTTTTTAAAAAAAAGTCACAGTAAAGCAAATCAATTGACAATAATTTGGTTAAATTGCCTCAATTTCCTATGGGAACACAGTGTTATCAATTTAAAGATGGTTTATGTTAACATCACCAGTGACAGCAGCACAAGGTAGGGATCAACACTATGGTGATACATAGAGGAGCACAGAAGTGAACAATCCTGTAGGCTTTCACCCTCATGTAATTACATAGCTTAGGAAAAAAAACCATTTTGCCCTTAAAGAAAAAGGAGTTCACATTATGTGTGGAGCAGAGCTAATAATAAACTAGTCTGACAACACTTCAGCTCTTCTCCATCAAGTAATCAACCCGTTTTCTCCCCCTCTTGCAGGGCACCACCCTGATGACCAGCCTGACTTCGATAATGTTTGACAAAAATGTGTGGGAGACTCCAGACACCTTTAATCCTGAACATTTCCTGGAAAACGGCCAGTACAGGAGGCGGGAGGCTTTCCTGCCCTTCTCTGCAGGTGGGATGAAGTATGGGGAGATGGTTTTCCTTTTCGCAATGCTTTTTTATTTCCCCAAGACACCCTGTCCAGAGGGTACTGTGCCTTGGCCGGCTTTCAGCCCATCCCCACAGAGAAAATCCCAGTAACAGTTAATACTGGCTGCTCGGAGCAGGAGGGAAGTCAGTTTGTTATGGCAGGATGAAAAAAAATAAGGCTTCTTCCTCTTGCACAAGCTGCGTTAAGTGTGGGGTGGGTTTGGTTTTTTTTGCTGAGTTTCCCCTCTTCCATCTATATCCAAACAGCCGTGGCAGTTTGCTCAGCAGTCAACTTCTGGGGAAGGTTTCTGCAAAATGTGTGGGTGAACATTGCCACCTAACCTTTCCACGAAGAAAAGCTCCCACAGCCCGTGCAGCGCAGCGCGGGCGAGAGGAGCCTGAGCAGTGGCTGAAGCTCGCTCGGGACTCGCTGGGGTTATTTTTCCTCCTTCTCCAGGCAAACGGGCTTGTCCCGGGGAGCAGCTAGCCAGGACCGAGCTCTTCATCTTCTTCACAGGCCTCCTGCAGAAGTTCACCTTCCAGGCACCATCAGCTGCCACGCTGACCTTTGCCTTCACGCTCAGCCTCACGCGCTGCCCCAAGCCCTTCCAGATCCAGGCACTCGCCCGCAACTGAGGCTGGCGTGGGGCCATGCCCCTTCAACCCTCCACAAGCCACAAAGTGTCCCCTTCTCCCATCCACCCCAGAGGTTTTGGGCTGAAATGTTGGGCCACAGATATCTACCACCCACAAACATGCAGGTGGCAGTGGGGAAGACATGAGAGCCACATCGTGCACACTACAACAAAGACAAGCCTTAGGGCTCTACCCTTCACCTCTGGCCTGCTCCTCTCTATAAGCTGAAAAAATGCATTACTTTAAAAGCTTTATTACGGAATTCCCACCATTAGCACCTCTCAGGCAGGTGTCTGCCAGCTGCAAAACCATGGGTGCAGTTGGGTCCATGGTGGCTCTTCCAGAGGGTATATGTTCACCACCCAAAGACCATTTAGCAACCCCTAAATTTCAGTGCTGCAGCACCCGAATGGGCATAGCCTGTGTTTTCTGAGGTCTCCCTGGTCGGTGGGAGCAGCTGGCACTGGACATACAAGTCCTGGGCTCATGCCTCAGTGCCTGTTTGGACTTCCAGGTGGCCATGGCCAATCCTGAGGTGCAGGTGACCTCAGCCTTGGCTTGCTGTGCATTCCTCACACTACCATGTTACTGCTTTGCAATGGAAATAGAGATCCCTGCAGCACAAGCATGCAAGTTTGAAATTTCATATGCATATGGCAGTTTTAATTAGGCTACAGGGTGGTAGAAGCAGCTTCTACCATAGGCCAACCCAAGTGGGATGTCATGAGGAGTCATGCCTCCAGGTCATGAATGGCTAAAAAATTCAAAATTGCAATTGTATGAGTGGAAAAGGTTTATCCAAAAAGGTTTGTGGTAGTAAAACATACAATGGGAAAGAAAAGTTGCAAAAAATAATTGCATGGAGTTGCTCAGGAGCAGTTTAGCTGAAGCCCAAAGAAAACCAAGAAGCAGCCAAGAGCATTGGAAGGGTCATGCCCATGGCAGCTCGCCACTGGCCCTCAGGAAGGAAATAGTGTAGTGGAGGCTTTGTGGTGGGAAGTCGTGAGCTCCCCTGCTTCCCTTCCGCTTCTGGGAAATATTTCTGGCCATGCCTGACCAAGGAAGTGGGTCAGGGCATAGCACCCTCTGTGGAGATGCTGCCTCTGCCCAGACCTGTGTCTCTTTGGAAAAAAAGTTCATTACCTATACAACATGGATTTTTTTTTTTTTCCATTTATGTGACCAAGCATTAATGCTTACAAAGGTGCACTCCTATGTGCTTTTGTTAGGAATATAGTCACAGCAAAGATAATTTTTTTTTTCTTATCACCTTTCTGAAGTAACTTTTCCATGCACACACATGTAGGATAGTGAATAGTTAACAGGAAAAGAGGATTAAATCAAGTTTCATTTCCATCTCCGGCAACAAGCGGCTCTGCTGCATTACAGAACAGTCGCTGTGCAGTGGCAGATTTATGCCACATGGGAGAGTCCTCTGCACATCTCATCCCTGCCTTGCCGGGCACACAGGGATTTCGTCAATGAGCCGCCTGTTCATTTTAATCCCGCTGCATTTTTAATTGATGTTTTGCAGTTAGCGGCTCTCGTGGTGGTTTTTTTTTTCATTGTGGGGTGGTTTTTTTTCTCTTTCTAAACAAGAAAACATGAAAGATCTGTGGACTTTTTTCACCTATGAAGTTTGCAAAGCCATTCAGGACTAGGCACTGGTTCCTCTCCATATTTTTGTTTGCTCTGCTGTAGGTCTGACCTCTGGTATGTGGCTACAGCTTGTATGATTGCACTGGCTTAGCAAACACGTGTTCATCTTTTCGCTCTTCCAATTCAGACTTGTATTTCCTGTGACTTTAGGGTTATCTGTACTGTAATTTAATGTAATTTAAAAGTAACGATCCCACACCATAAGGGCGGGAGGTATGAGTTTGTTTATTTTTGTGGAGCATGTTATGTGAGATAAAATATTAACACATGCTTCAAAATTAGATATAGTGTAGTGCATGACCAACAACCTGCCTCAGAGCCACTCACCGATGGGAAACTTCCCCACCTGCCTGAGCTGTCAGGCTCTGGGCGTGGTTGCTGCGCCGGCTACGGCCTCAAAGGCCAAAGCAGGTGCGGAGGAATGGCTGGAGGGCTTGGGCAGGGCCAGCCTCATGGCCCGGGCAGGTTGCTCCGCTTGCACTTGTCCGGCGGAGATCAAAGACAAGGGCTCTTAGAAAGCACCACAGCTCCAGGAAGGCCGTTTGCTTCCGGCCCGCATCCCCCTGACGCTCCGCAATCTCCCCCGTGACTCAGAGCGCTGGGGCAGGTTTGCGCAGCCGTATCTCGGCTGCCCTCGCTGCCCGGGCCTGGGCCTCTTGGCACCAGCCAAAGAGCTTCTGCACGGGAGGGAAGCGCGGGGCGCTGGGAGCGGCTGGAGCGGCCCCGGCCCCGTGGAGCCGCCGGCGGGACGCGGCAGGTGAGGGCAGCGGGGGAGGAGAGCGGGGAATCCCCCCGAGGCGGGGCTGGTGGGAGCGGCAGGGCGCGGGGCCGGGAGGGTCCCATCCCGGCCCTGCAAAGCTCCCTCCTGTCCTTTCGCCAGCGACCTGGAGTGCTGGCCTTTGCTACGGGTTTGTTGCGCAGCCGTGGGAGGCGGGACGGGAAAGTGGGAGCTGGGCGTGCTTTGTTTTCTGGTTGTTGGTTTGTCATGAGAGCAGAGGCAATGCTCGAGTTTAAGCGGGGAGGAGCTGAATCCAACGGTCCTCGCTGAAACCGGGGAAAGCAGGAGAGGAGTCCGAGCGCAGGCTCCAGGCGAGGCCAGCAAAAGCCCCTCCTGCTGTCTTGTGTCTGTGCCCACAGCTGCACCAGCACGTCACCCCTCTCCCTGTCCCTGGGGGTTCGGCGAGCTCAGCCTGCCCTGACTGGCTGCAGGACACGTTGCTGCAGAGCCCCACCATCCAGCCATGCTGCGCTTCCTCTGGGAGGGCATCTCCTTCCAGATGCTCCTGGTCTTCCTCGTCGTCTTCCTGCTCGTCGCTGACTACATGAAGCACAGAAAGCCAAAGAACTTCCCTCCCAGCCCCTTGTACCTCCCCCTCGTGGGGCACTTGTACTTGATGAACTTCAGAGATCCCCATAGCATGGTGCAGAAGGTACGAGGGTGGTGGGCTGTGCAGGGAAAGGGAGGGAAGGGATTGTGGCTACACAACCTTTGCAGTGCAGGGAGGGGGTTGACCCAGGCCCCATGGTCCATCAGGACTCAGAGAAGCTCACCTGGGGGTGGGCAGGAGGTTTGCTTTTGGTTGGCAGCAGCATGGGTGAAGTTTGCCCAGGTATGAGGAGGGTTCAAGTGTGGAGCAATCCCTGAGGCAAAGGGCACAGTGTGACACCATGGGTGCAGTCACAGCTTTAGGAGCCCTGTAGCTCTAACCAGGCAGTGGAAGGGCTTCTGGGAGTGGAGTAAAGCAAAAGCTAGAAAAACACAGGAATGGAAAATAAAACTGGAGAGTTTTACTTGATTTATGGCCAATTAAAACCAACTCCTGATCAGTGATTCAGGAAAAGAGGAAAGAGAAAAGATCAGGATGATTAAGGGACTGGAACATCTGTCACATGAGGAAAGGCTAAGTGACCTGGGCCTGTTTAATCTTGAGGAGACTAAGAGGGGACCTTATTCATGTCTATAAATATCTGAAGGGTGGATGTCAAGAATGGGCCAGTCTCTTTTCAGTGGTGCTCTGTGATAGGACGAGGGGAAACGGCACCAAGTTACAACACAGGAAGTTCCACCTCAACATGAGGAAAAACAACTTTCCTGTGAGGGTGACGGAGCCCTGGAACAGGCTGCCCAGAGAGGTTGTGGAGCCTCCTTCTCTGGAGACTTTCAAGACCCATCTGGATGCGTTCCTGTGTGATCTGCTCTGGGTGTTCCTGCTGCAGCAGGGGTTTTGGACTCAATGATCTTCAGAGGTCCCTTCCAACCCCTATGATTCTATGATTCAATGATAAGCAAAGAGGAAGATGCTCATGCACACAGCCTGCCTACCCTCCTGCTCTCAGCTCCCCATTTTTCCACCCATTCCAGGGCTGTGCCTGTCCTGATAGACCCATTTATTGATAGTGCGACCCCTTTTATTTCTTTCTCCCTCTACCAGCTCACTGACAAATATGGGGACATTTTCAGCACACAGGTTGGCAGCACAACATCTGTGTGTGTAAATGGACTGAGGTTGATTAGGGAAGTTCTTGTAAACCAAGGGGAAAACTTCCTGGATCGCCCTGAAGTTCCTCTTGATGCAGAGGTCTTCAGCAGCATAGGTGAGTTATCCCTCGGGACACGTATCTCAGCTGCAAGGTCAAAGCATTGACCCTGCAGAGGTCTGAGATGGTTGGAGATAAGGCAGAGCCCTGGAGCTTTTCCCCTCAGCAGAGGCATCTGCCTTGGCTCACTGGTGACATGTTTCTGCCAGGACTGATCTCCTCCAACGGGCACTTGTGGAAGCAGCAGAGGAGGTTCACCTTGAGCACCCTCCGAAACTTTGGCTTGGGGAAGAGGAGCCTGGAGGAGCGCATCCAGGAGGAGTGCCGGTTCCTCACGGATGTGTTTAGGGATGAGCAGGGTGAGTGCCACAGCCTTCATCAGCTGTGATGAAGGCAGGAACCAGCACGGCCCAGGACAGTTTCTCCCATGACTTACTGCATGCTGGAAAATACCTCACGTTGCTAGCGATGCAAGCACCCAACAGCATCCCAGCTCCCTTGTCCAGGTGTTTTGCCCTCCAACTGACTGGCGAATGCAGCCAGGTAACACCCCCAAAGCGTTACTCACAGCCCACCTTCAGCTTACTGCTCTCTTGGAGATCTCTGGAAAACTCCCTGTGTGTGTAAGGATCCGTGTCTCCAATGAATTCAAACGACATCCGGTCTTCTGCAGACCGTGCTTTCCAAAGTAAACACCTTCTCCATAACCTGACTGAACTGGGACTGAGGATGGGAAGTTTGTTCCACGCTGGGGCTGCCCAGCCAAAGCTTGGCCAGCCCCTGGGGTGGTGAGGTGTCCTGGAGTGCAGTGACTCAGGAGGCTGCCCACGGGGGGCCACTCATTTCACTTGTGTTTGTTGAATATTTTACCTTTGACAACTATTTTCTCTTCTCCTTTTCTGTGAAGGTTGGAATGAAATTGATCTTCCCCTTTTCCTTCTCCAGGGAATCCTTTTGACCCTCGCTTAAAAATCAATAACGCCGTTTCAAACATCATCTGCTCCCTTACCTTTGGCAATCGCTTTGACTACCACGATGAGGACTTCCAGAAACTGCTGCGGCTGATGGATGACACGGTTAGGCTCCACGGGTCCATCATGAGCCAGGTACAGCCCTGCTGCCACCAACGTGCATGGTGTGCAGTTTTGCAGTGCCATACTTTCCTCTCTGAAGTCAGCCTCAAAACTTGTAGTGTTTGCAGGCTCTTCAAGTTTGGAGAACTGAAGGGGTTCTTTGGCCTTTATTCAACTTGCTTTTCTCCTTTTGTGTTCAAAGCTGTACAGCGCTTTCCCATCTATAATAAAGTTCTTCCCCGGATCCCACCAAACCATTTTTAAAAACTGGAAGTGGATGAAAAGTTTTGTTCAAGAGAGGGTCGACAAACACAAGGAGGACTGGAACCCCTCGGAGAGCCGGGACTTCATTGACAGCTACCTGCAGGAGATGGCCAAGGTCAGCAACTTAGAGCAAACCCTTCTGCAGCAGGCTTAGAAATCAGGAGAAACAAGAAATGGGCCCGAATTCTTCATCTGAGCTGCTGCCTCTGTGGTCGTTTATGAGCTTATGATGGACATCAGGTTAAGGGCACCCATCAAGAGGATGGAGGCCCAGGGGCCAGTCCAAATCTTCTGCCAAAATCCTTGGGGTTACCTCAGCGTGGGCAGGGCTGGGCCTGGCGTCAGGGCAGCCCTTCCTGCTCATGTGGCACTAACCAACCTTTCTGTGAAGGACAACAGCAGCGGCAGCTTCCAGGAGAAGAACCTCGTGGCATGTGTGCTCGACCTGCTGTTTGCCGGGACCGAGACCACTTCCACGACCATCCGCTGGGCTCTGCTGTATATGGCCACGTATCCAGAAATTCAAGGTACAACAAGCAAATGGTCAGTGCTTTTCCTGGTGTTTAGTCCTCGCAGCTTTGTGAGGGTTTTGGTTTTCATTGAGGGAGAAAAACTGGGCATCTCCTGGCACTCACATAAAAGAGGTGCCAACAGTGGCAGGTGTCCCAGGTTGGTCCTTGGGGGAGCCTCCCAGCAATGATCCAGTGTTGTTCCAAGGGGTTATTTTCTTGGACCTTGGCTGATCCCTGCTCTTGCCCACCAGCCCGTGTTCAAGCCGAGATCGACGCGGTCATCGGGCAGGCGCGGCAGCCGGCCCTGGAGGACAGGAACAACATGCCCTACACCAACGCTGTCATCCACGAGGTGCAGAGGAAAGGCAACATCATCCCGTTCAACGTGCCAAGGCTGACGATGAAGGACACGGTCTTGGATGGCTTCCTCATACCAAAGGTGGGTCATTACAGCAGAAAAAAGTCATGCTGATGAGGGAAATAAATGCGTATATAGTAATTGCTCTTCCGGACAAATAAGAAGGAAGAAAAACCAACCTTGTGAGGGGTTGTTGGACAAATGATCGCAGGAGAATCTGCCTGTGAATGTTCTCTATGGAGAGGAGACTGCATGATGAAAATACCCCTCCTGCTGTCAGTGACAGACAAACTGCCATTGGCTTTTCTTTTTCTCCTCTTAGGGCACTGTTATGCTCACAAATTTAACCTCCCTGATGTTTGACAAGAACGAGTGGGAAACCCCTGACACCTTCAACCCTGGGCATTTCCTGAAGGATGGTCAGTTCTGGAAAAGGGAGGCTTTTATGCCATTTTCTATAGGTAAGATTTGCTGGATTTTGCTGCTGCCGTGCTGAGGCACTGGGTGGGTGTTCCATCTGCACAGTGGAGACACAGAGGAAACCAGTGATGGAAAGGGCAGATTGTGGCTGTGCCCTGGGAGGTTCTGCTCCAGCAGTGCTCACACGGCCACCCCAGAGCACTGCAACCACACTCTGAGCCCGTTTTTTTGCTTTTAGCAGCCCCCTTTCCTACCAGCATCCCACACCTTCTCTGGCAACTCTCTTAGGTGTAGCCAAAACCAACCACCTCTCCCTGCCTGGGCACATCCGTCAGCTTATCCCAGCAGGGGAGAACACAAGGCCCATTATTCAAGAGCTGAGCCTGGGCTGTGAAGCTCATCCTGGAAAGGGGGTATAAGGGCTGGGCCGTGGGCCTAAGTGAAGGCAGAGGCTTCATTGTCTGAAAAAGCAGCTGGGCAGCCAGCGCAGGCTGAGGATGCCCTGGGTGACTGTCTCCACAGGGAAGCGTGCCTGCCTGGGCGAGCTGCTGGCCCGCTCCGAGCTCTTCCTCTTCTTCACGGCTCTGCTCCAGAAGTTCACCTTCCAGGCTCCCCCAGACACCACACTCAGCCTCCGGCCCAAGCTGGGCATCACCATGGCCCCAGAGCCCTACAAGATCTGTGCTGTGCCTCGGTAGGGAGGCCTTGGCCTCCACCCTTGTGGGAAACCCCTGCTGCACGGATGTAGAAAATGAGCCCTCGGCCACTCCCCTGGTAGATAGAAGTGATGCTGATGAGGGAGAAATAGGGGTATAGAGTAACTTCTCAGGGTGGTCATCAATGAGCTGCCCTTCTAACTGATCATTTGAATCCTTCTGCACTTTTAATTAACGTTTTGCAGATCGGGGCTCCTCTGGTAGTTTTTTTTTCCTCTTTCTAAACAAGAAAACATGAAAGATCTGTGGGCTTTTTCACCTATGAAGTTTGCAAAGCCATTCAGGACTAGGCACTGGTTCCTCTCCATATTTTTGTTTGCTCTGCTGTGGCTCTGACCTCTGGTATGTGGCTACAGCTTGTATGATTGCACTGGCTTAGCAAACACGTTGATCTTTTTGCTCTTCCATTTCAGACTTGTCTTCCCTGTGACTGTAGGGTTTCTTTCCCTGGTTGTTGAGAGAATAAATGTGATGTCATTTAATGTAATTTAAATGTAATGATCCCACATCATAAGGGCGGGAGACGTGACTTAGTTTATTTTCTGTGGAGCATGTTATGTGAGTGAAGGGGAACACCTGCATCTCTGCAGGCTCACATTGAGGCGTGCTGGAAACCCAGAGGTAAAAAGAGAGATTCTCCCTGAAACTAGGTTGGGATTTTTTCCCTTTGGAGTGCCACAATAAAACAGTTTCTCCTGTGAAACAGGAATGCAGGGGCTTTGCTCTCATGCCTATGGTCTTGCTCCCGCAGTGCTGCTGCATCTCTGTGCCTTGTCTTTGGCACCTGGCAGCTCCTACGGCCACACTGAAGTGCCCAAAAGAGAGCAAACAAACACAAATTGTCCCCTGAGCATGAGGTGGGAGCCAATGACCCTGCTGCTTTCACAATGAAATGTAACACATGCCTCAAAATTAGACGTAGTGTAGGTGCATGATCATGATCATCTACCTGCCTCAGAGGCACTCTCCAATGGGGGAACTTCAGCACCTGCCTTAGCTGTGTCAGGTTGTGGGCAATAGCCTCATGGAATCCCAGAATCGCAGAATTGTCACGGCCAGAAAAGACCTCAAAGATCAGAGTCCACCTGTGTACCTGGGGGGGGAGGGGGAATTAAAACCTCAAAACCACAACCAGACCCCCCCAAACCAAAACCGAAATGCAGGACCTGTCCCTTGGCCTTATTGAACTTCATACAGATGGCCTCAGCTCATCAATCCAGCCTGTCCAGGTCTGTCTGCAGAGCCTCCCTACCCTGAAGCAGATCAGCACTCCTGCACCATCTGCAAACTCACTGAGGGTGCACTCACTCCCCTCATCTGGATAATTGATAAAGACACTGAACAAGACTGTTCCCAGAACTGAGCCCTGGAGGGCACCACTGGTGACCGGACACTAACTGGAGTTAAAACTGTTCACTACAACTCTCTGGGCTTGGCCATCCAGCCAGCTCTTCACCCAGCAAAGAGTGCACCTGTCTATGCCGTGAGCTGCCAGCTTCTCCAGGAGAATGCTGCAGGAGATGGTGCCAAAGGCTTTGCTGAGGTCTACACAGACAACATCCAGAGCTCTTCCCTCATCCACCAGGTGGGTCACCAGGGTCATAGAAGGAGATCAGGTTGGTGGGACAGGACCTGCCCTTCCTGAACCCATGCTGGCTAGGCCTGATCCCCTGGCCATCCTGCACTTGCCATGTGAGCACACTCAGGATGAACCTCTCCATGATTTTCGCGGTACCGAGCTCAGGCTGACAGGCCTGTGGTTCCCTGGATCCTCCTTCAGGCCGGGACTACGGCCTCAAAGGCCAAAGCAGGTGCGGAGGAATGGCTGGAGGGCTTGGGCAGGGCCAGCCTCATGGCCCGGGCAGGTTGCTCCGCTTGCACTTGTCCGGCGGAGATCAGAGACAAGGGCGCTTAGAAAGCACCACAGCTCCAGGAAGGCCGTTTGCTTCCGGCCCGCATCCCCCTGACGCTCCGCAATCTCCCCCGTGACTCAGAGCGCTGGGGCAGGTTTGCGCAGCCGTATCTCGGCTGCCCTCGCTGCCCGGGCCTGGGCCTCTTGGCACCAGCCAAAGAGCTTCTGCACGGGAGGGAAGCGCGGGGCGCTGGGAGCGGCTGGAGCGGCCCCGGCCCCGTGGAGCCGCCGGCGGGACGCGGCAGGTGAGGGCAGCGGGGGAGGAGAGCGGGGAATGCCCCCGAGGCGGGGCTGGTGGGAGCGGCAGGGCGCGGGGCCGGGAGGGTCCCATCCCGGCCCTGCAAAGCTCCCTCCTGTCCTTTCGCCAGCGACCTGGAGTGCTGGCCTTTGCTACGGGTTTGTTGCGCAGCCGTGGGAGGCGGGACGGGAAAGTGGGAGCTGGGCGTGCTTTGTTTTCTGGTTGTTGGTTTGTCATGAGAGCAGAGGCAATGCTCGAGTTTAAGCGGGGAGGAGCTGAATCCAACGGTCCTCGCTGAAACCGGGGAAAGCAGGAGAGGAGTCCGAGCGCAGGCTCCAGGCGAGGCCAGCAAAAGCCCCTCCTGCTGTCTTGTGTCTGTGCCCACAGCTGCACCAGCACGTCACCCCTCTCCCTGTCCCTGGGGGTTCGGCGAGCTCAGCCTGCCCTGACTGGCTGCAGGACACGTTGCTGCAGAGCCCCACCATCCAGCCATGCTGCGCTTCCTCTGGGAGGGCATCTCCTTCCAGATGCTCCTGGTCTTCCTCGTCGTCTTCCTGCTCGTCGCTGACTACATGAAGCACAGAAAGCCAAAGAACTTCCCTCCCAGCCCCTTGTACCTCCCCCTCGTGGGGCACTTGTACTTGATGAACTTCAGAGATCCCCATAGCATGGTGCAGAAGGTACGAGGGTGGTGGGCTGTGCAGGGAAAGGGAGGGAAGGGATTGTGGCTACACAACCTTTGCAGTGCAGGGAGGGGGTTGACCCAGGCCCCATGGTCCATCAGGACTCAGAGAAGCTCACCTGGGGGTGGGCAGGAGGTTTGCTTTTGGTTGGCAGCAGCATGGGTGAAGTTTGCCCAGGTATGAGGAGGGTTCAAGTGTGGAGCAATCCCTGAGGCAAAGGGCACAGTGTGACACCATGGGTGCAGTCACAGCTTTAGGAGCCCTGTAGCTCTAACCAGGCAGTGGAAGGGCTTCTGGGAGTGGAGTAAAGCAAAAGCTAGAAAAACACAGGAATGGAAAATAAAACTGGAGAGTTTTACTTGATTTATGGCCAATTAAAACCAACTCCTGATCAGTGATTCAGGAAAAGAGGAAAGAGAAAAGATCAGGATGATTAAGGGACTGGAACATCTGTCACATGAGGAAAGGCTAAGTGACCTGGGCCTGTTTAATCTTGAGGAGACTAAGAGGGGACCTTATTCATGTCTATAAATATCTGAAGGGTGGATGTCAAGAATGGGCCAGTCTCTTTTCAGTGGTGCTCTGTGATAGGACGAGGGGAAACGGCACCAAGTTACAACACAGGAAGTTCCACCTCAACATGAGGAAAAACAACTTTCCTGTGAGGGTGACGGAGCCCTGGAACAGGCTGCCCAGAGAGGTTGTGGAGCCTCCTTCTCTGGAGACTTTCAAGACCCATCTGGATGCGTTCCTGTGTGATCTGCTCTGGGTGTTCCTGCTGCAGCAGGGGTTTTGGACTCAATGATCTTCAGAGGTCCCTTCCAACCCCTATGATTCTATGATTCAATGATAAGCAAAGAGGAAGATGCTCATGCACACAGCCTGCCTACCCTCCTGCTCTCAGCTCCCCATTTTTCCACCCATTCCAGGGCTGTGCCTGTCCTGATAGACCCATTTATTGATAGTGCGACCCCTTTTATTTCTTTCTCCCTCTACCAGCTCACTGACAAATATGGGGACATTTTCAGCACACAGGTTGGCAGCACAACATCTGTGTGTGTAAATGGACTGAGGTTGATTAGGGAAGTTCTTGTAAACCAAGGGGAAAACTTCCTGGATCGCCCTGAAGTTCCTCTTGATGCAGAGGTCTTCAGCAGCATAGGTGAGTTATCCCTCGGGACACGTATCTCAGCTGCAAGGTCAAAGCATTGACCCTGCAGAGGTCTGAGATGGTTGGAGATAAGGCAGAGCCCTGGAGCTTTTCCCCTCAGCAGAGGCATCTGCCTTGGCTCACTGGTGACATGTTTCTGCCAGGACTGATCTCCTCCAACGGGCACTTGTGGAAGCAGCAGAGGAGGTTCACCTTGAGCACCCTCCGAAACTTTGGCTTGGGGAAGAGGAGCCTGGAGGAGCGCATCCAGGAGGAGTGCCGGTTCCTCACGGATGTGTTTAGGGATGAGCAGGGTGAGTGCCACAGCCTTCATCAGCTGTGATGAAGGCAGGAACCAGCACGGCCCAGGACAGTTTCTCCCATGACTTACTGCATGCTGGAAAATACCTCACGTTGCTAGCGATGCAAGCACCCAACAGCATCCCAGCTCCCTTGTCCAGGTGTTTTGCCCTCCAACTGACTGGCGAATGCAGCCAGGTAACACCCCCAAAGCGTTACTCACAGCCCACCTTCAGCTTACTGCTCTCTTGGAGATCTCTGGAAAACTCCCTGTGTGTGTAAGGATCCGTGTCTCCAATGAATTCAAACGACATCCGGTCTTCTGCAGACCGTGCTTTCCAAAGTAAACACCTTCTCCATAACCTGACTGAACTGGGACTGAGGATGGGAAGTTTGTTCCACGCTGGGGCTGCCCAGCCAAAGCTTGGCCAGCCCCTGGGGTGGTGAGGTGTCCTGGAGTGCAGTGACTCAGGAGGCTGCCCACGGGGGGCCACTCATTTCACTTGTGTTTGTTGAATATTTTACCTTTGACAACTATTTTCTCTTCTCCTTTTCTGTGAAGGTTGGAATGAAATTGATCTTCCCCTTTTCCTTCTCCAGGGAATCCTTTTGACCCTCGCTTAAAAATCAATAACGCCGTTTCAAACATCATCTGCTCCCTTACCTTTGGCAATCGCTTTGACTACCACGATGAGGACTTCCAGAAACTGCTGCGGCTGATGGATGACACGGTTAGGCTCCACGGGTCCATCATGAGCCAGGTACAGCCCTGCTGCCACCAACGTGCATGGTGTGCAGTTTTGCAGTGCCATACTTTCCTCTCTGAAGTCAGCCTCAAAACTTGTAGTGTTTGCAGGCTCTTCAAGTTTGGAGAACTGAAGGGGTTCTTTGGCCTTTATTCAACTTGCTTTTCTCCTTTTGTGTTCAAAGCTGTACAGCGCTTTCCCATCTATAATAAAGTTCTTCCCCGGATCCCACCAAACCATTTTTAAAAACTGGAAGTGGATGAAAAGTTTTGTTCAAGAGAGGGTCGACAAACACAAGGAGGACTGGAACCCCTCGGAGAGCCGGGACTTCATTGACAGCTACCTGCAGGAGATGGCCAAGGTCAGCAACTTAGAGCAAACCCTTCTGCAGCAGGCTTAGAAATCAGGAGAAACAAGAAATGGGCCCGAATTCTTCATCTGAGCTGCCTCTGTGGCCGTTTATGAGCTTATGATGGACATCAGGTTAAGGGCACCCATCAAGAGGATGGAGGCCTAGGGGCCAGTCCAAATCTTCTGCCAAAATCCTTGGGGTTACCTCAGCGTGGGCAGGGCTGGGCCTGGCGTCAGGGCAGCCCTTCCTGCTCATGTGGCACTAACCAACCTTTCTGTGAAGGACAACAGCAGCGGCAGCTTCCAGGAGAAGAACCTCGTGGCATGTGTGCTCGACCTGCTGTTTGCCGGGACCGAGACCACTTCCACGACCATCCGCTGGGCTCTGCTGTATATGGCCACGTATCCAGAAATTCAAGGTACAACAAGCAAATGGTCAGTGCTTTTCCTGGTGTTTAGTCCTCGCAGCTTTGTGAGGGTTTTGGTTTTCATTGAGGGAGAAAAACTGGGCATCTCCTGGCACTCACATAAAAGAGGTGCCAACAGTGGCAGGTGTCCCAGGTTGGTCCTTGGGGGAGCCTCCCAGCAATGATCCAGTGTTGTTCCAAGGGGTTATTTTCTTGGACCTTGGCTGATCCCTGCTCTTGCCCACCAGCCCGTGTTCAAGCCGAGATCGACGCGGTCATCGGGCAGGCGCGGCAGCCGGCCCTGGAGGACAGGAACAACATGCCCTACACCAACGCTGTCATCCACGAGGTGCAGAGGAAAGGCAACATCATCCCGTTCAACGTGCCAAGGCTGACGATGAAGGACACGGTCTTGGATGGCTTCCTCATACCAAAGGTGGGTCATTACAGCAGAAAAAAGTCATGCTGATGAGGGAAATAAATGCGTATATAGTAATTGCTCTTCCGGACAAATAAGAAGGAAGAAAAACCAACCTTGTGAGGGGTTGTTGGACAAATGATCGCAGGAGAATCTGCCTGTGAATGTTCTCTATGGAGAGGAGACTGCATGATGAAAATACCCCTCCTGCTGTCAGTGACAGACAAACTGCCATTGGCTTTTCTTTTTCTCCTCTTAGGGCACTGTTATGCTCACAAATTTAACCTCCCTGATGTTTGACAAGAACGAGTGGGAAACCCCTGACACCTTCAACCCTGGGCATTTCCTGAAGGATGGTCAGTTCTGGAAAAGGGAGGCTTTTATGCCATTTTCTATAGGTAAGATTTGCTGGATTTTGCTGCTGCCGTGCTGAGGCACTGGGTGGGTGTTCCATCTGCACAGTGGAGACACAGAGGAAACCAGTGATGGAAAGGGCAGATTGTGGCTGTGCCCTGGGAGGTTCTGCTCCAGCAGTGCTCACACGGCCACCCCAGAGCACTGCAACCACACTCTGAGCCCGTTTTTTTTGCTTTTAGCAGCCCCCTTTCCTACCAGCATCCCACACCTTCTCTGGCAACTCTCTTAGGTGTAGCCAAAACCAACCACCTCTCCCTGCCTGGGCACATCCGTCAGCTTATCCCAGCAGGGGAGAACACAAGGCCCATTATTCAAGAGCTGAGCCTGGGCTGTGAAGCTCATCCTGGAAAGGGGGTATCAGGGCTGGGCCGTGGGCCTAAGTGAAGGCAGAGGCTTCATTGTCTGAAAAAGCAGCTGGGCAGCCAGCGCAGGCTGAGGATGCCCTGGGTGACTGTCTCCACAGGGAAGCGTGCCTGCCTGGGCGAGCTGCTGGCCCGCTCCGAGCTCTTCCTCTTCTTCACGGCTCTGCTCCAGAAGTTCACCTTCCAGGCTCCCCCAGACACCACACTCAGCCTCCGGCCCAAGCTGGGCATCACCATGGCCCCAGAGCCCTACAAGATCTGTGCTGTGCCTCGGTAGGGAGGCCTTGGCCTCCACCCTTGTGGGAAAACCCTGCTGCAGGGATGTAGAAAATGAGCCCTCGGCCACTCCCCTTGGGTGGTGGTGACAATCACCTGTCTCCAGGCAGAGGCTGCACCATTTGTTTGTTTATTGTACAGCAACTGCAAAATCGTTTGTTTTACAAGGAAACCTTGCACTCTGGATCACGAGAACAGCGACCAGCCGGGGATCACCCAGGGCACTTCTAGCCTTGCAATTTTGCTCTGTACATGAATGAGTTGCTTGAGCCTTTCCTGATGTTATGATGGGTGGCCCTGCATCACAAGGCAAGAGAAGGAGCAACAGTGTAAGGGTGCAGTGTTCAGGCTGGGGCACTGTGGAAAAGCTGTAATGGCCCTTGCTTTAGAGCTGTGATTAAGGAAGCAATTGCCAACATTTTTTGATTTTGTTATCCTTGGCAAATAATGGTAAAAATTATAACATCTCTTTAGTATTAATCAATAAATCCTTAACAAAACATTTTTTTCATGAAGCCTTTTGCAAAGTGCTGACCACCATAGGCAACTTTTCGTGCTGGAAAGTTCTTCAACCATAGCCCGTGTTTCGGGGCAGGGGTTGGCAGGGGGCTCTGAGACCACCACGGCAGAGGAAGCTGCACAGCACTGAACATGTGGCCCTGCAACATTGCTCTCCATTAGCAGAGAGGTTGGCACAGTAGGAGCTAAGGCACTTCCTACAGAGCTGATGAAAGTAAATGACAATACAAGGAAACTTGTGGGAAAGCCAGCAAAGGCTGTGGCAAGGTTCTGGCATGCCACAGGAACTGGAGGTGTTACACTCACAAGGAGAATGGGGAGTGCTCTCCACTCCAACAGATCTCTCGATAAAGCATCAGTAGTTGTAGCTATAGAGTTGTGAGTCCTGCCTCCCAGTGTATGCTAAATGCTCCCCATTTACCTGCCCAGCATCACTGAGCTGTTGGTGTGCCTGGGGGGCAGAGGGGTGAGCTCCAGCAACACACAATGCATGGCTCCACTTGCTGAACTCAACAGCCTAATGAACAGAAGGGTCAGTTGGAAAATACCAGCAACAAATTACTTTTATTTTAAACCACCACAGGCAAGGTGAAACAGTTCCAAGATTGTCAAGTGATGGTGAACACCAGTAAATGCATCAACTCAGTAACAGTTGCACCATGGGACCCTGGCAAGGCCCCCAGGTGCGAGAGGCCGCAGCTCCTGAGCTGCCTGGCAGGAAGGTGTTGTGGTTTGGGAGACCCCAGCACGGTGTTGGACTCCTATCGGACAGAGAAGGTCCTTAGCACCCTGACAGACTGGCAGGGGTCAGTATTCCCACCCACTTCCTGTCACAATCTAGAAAAGCCAGGAGAGCCAGAAGCCACTCTCTCCTTCCTCCTACTCCTCTTCCCCTGCCGGCTGTGCTGCTGGTTTCCTTTGGCTTCCCACGTGCTCGCTCCAGAATCCAACTCCATCGGGTGCTGTGAGGAGCCGTGGGCCTCCCCTGGAGCAGCCCTGCGTTCCCCATATCCCTGCCATCGTCGAGATCAGGTTTGTGTATTTGTATATAAATACTTACCCACTCTTTGCCCCCCCGCCCCATTTTACCCTTTTTCCTTGTGTTACAGAAAACTTGTTTCTAGTTTCAATTTCCAAAGTTTACGTCTCTCTTTCTTATTCCCCTTTCTATCTTCCCTTGGGAGGGTGGAGGGGGGGTAATAGAGAGCAATTCTGTCCTCTGGTTTGTTTGGGGTTCACGTTTAATATTGAAACCAGAACAGAAGGCATGGCACAGCCCAGCACTGGTAACACACAACTCCAGCTCCTGCTCACCTGCTGGAGAAGCTAGGAGAAGGAGACAAGGGGGTTGGACTAAGATGCTGTTTCTGGCATTTGAGGGTCCTTCTTTACAGATTAATAAGGTAGACACGTGGGAACCAAACTAACCTGTTTATAACATGCAGGACACTTGACCAGGTTCTCACTAGAAGTGGAATGAGACATACCCAAACCCCACTCACCACCCCTCCTCTCCCTGTGCCAGCTGCCCTCCTGACCTGTTCCTGGTAAGGTGCTCCCACATCTTCCCTTCACAGCAGAAACAAGGAAGTTCATGTGACTTTCTAGACCTTGTGTTCTTTCTTTTCCTTCCTTGGGAGAAGCAGAATGGGAAGGCTGGAAGTGGGCTGTGTGCCTGGAATAGACTGGAAACTGGTGAGGGGAGTAGCAATGAGTGTGCAGCATTACCCCCCCAAGCACTTCCAGTTTGCAGGTGTCATCTGACTTTTTTTTCCCCATTCCTTGGCTCAGAGTCCCATTTCCTTTCCCAGGCTGCTGCTATATCCAAAAGCTTCCTCCTTACCATGTCTCTGGAGTGGTACTCTGAGCAGAGCACATTTCACAGGGCTGTTTTGTGTAAGGGCTCCTGGGATAGTTTGCCTCCATCACTGAAACCATCTCTCATACACAGCTGACCTCACCTCCTTCCTTTCTTTGTGCTCAGGGCTGTTCTCCTGCCCCTCTCTTCCACCCCTTGCCTAAACATACAAACCCTCTGCTGCACTGCTCAGCTCTTCCCGAGCTTCCAGAAAAGCTATGTGCAAGGAGGGTGACAGACCTAAGCTCCACACAGGCAGTCTGCATTTCAACCTAGCTTCTCACTTGCAAAGCTCTTGGAACCAGCCCTCCCTGCACACACCACCCCTCACCTGCTCCTCCTGCACTCAGGAAGGTAGTGGGGGCTGCTGGTGCCCTGTGACAGAGGAGATACAGGCTGAAAACATCCTGCAGCTTGGCTCAGGCTTCCTGCACAGCTGAGCCTCCTCCTTTCTCCCACAAACACGCACCTGCAAGTTTTTTTCTTTGGTGTCTGAAAATGCTTTTACTTCCAGCCTCAGAAAAAAGGAAAAACCATCCTTTCATATCTGGCCTTTCACTTCAGGCTCATTGGGACACTTGTGCCAGGGTCAAGGCTCTCCTGTGTTGAGAGAGACAGGGGCAGCAGCCCGAGGCAATAAAAATTGTTACTTACCAATGTCAGGAGAGACAGGCCGAGAATTACGGTTGAGAAAGGAAACTTGTGACACCTTCTCCCTGCTGATCTTCACTCTGGAGGGCTGAGTGGCTGTCTGCTCTCATTCCCAGCCTCACTGCTGGGTTGAGGTTAGTGCTCAGGGAGCAAGAAGGCTGCTAATGGGAGTAAGAACTGGGCACATAAATAACCTGCAAAGCAGCCTGAAGCAGGCAGTCAGGTTTTTTTCCAAATAACAACAAGCATGGTGATTTAGAAGCGTGTACCTGTCCTCTGTCCCCTCTTAGGTGGAGCCGAGGAGAGTAGGCAGAGACCTTAACTTAATTCAGTAGCAATTACTGAAGTTACTTGACAGCTAATTTATTGTGGGTTTCAGTCTTCCCACTTCACAAGGTCACTTGTCCAGCTCTCACCAGACAGCCAGCAGGCTGAGTAGAGGTAACCAGCTTCAGGTGGGAGCAGAACTGTAAGCAGGAACTAACTGAAAACAGGAGGGGAAGGCAGCACAACCCTTGTCTGTTGTTGATACAGCACAACATACATACACTCACTGTAGGCATGTTACATATCCTGTAACATGACATTTTAGGTGGTGTAATTATATCAACACACAGACCCAGCTCATATGTAGTCCAGAAATACAGATGCTTACCTCAGCCAGGGACCATTAAATACATTTCTTAGAATAAAGACACCAAAGAATTAATTTTAAAAATCTTTATGTGAATATAAAAGAATTATTTCCAAAGAAAATAAAACCAAAAGTTTAAAAATTAGTGCAATTTTTCAAGTTCTATGCAAAACAGTGCTTACATTTGTTTTAAACAGAAGATGTAGACACTGATACACTGAAAACCTTAACTCTAGCTTGACTAGTGGGGGGAAGAGAAAAGAAGCAAAGAAGTTATTTAAATTACTTTACTAGACATTACCTACTCTTAAGCAGTTATTTTTATTTCCTAACACCCAAACTATTTATGACTACCTAAATAAAACATCAGTATTGCTTACATACTTATTTCCAAGTAAGTGTATACTGTAGAAAATAGAATACCCATATATATATTTTAACAAACAAAAAAAAAATCAGTTAAGTGAAAATTTATTTTCAGTGAATGTTTCTTAATCCACTATAATACAGTTGTTGCAAAAGAATCTTCTCAAAACTGCTGCCTGATCCACCTTGGGTAAAAGAACCTTCTAGTCCAACATTTGTATTATTGCTACGAACACTTCTCTTCCACAGAGGCTATTCTTACTCTTATATAAAAAATATTAACAAATGATATGTTAATCAGAGCATAAGTTTGTTTCTTTGGATCTCTGTTACCCGTTTTACTGGAAACTGGCTAAAGTTACTAATAATGCTGATCAAATTCAGCAATATTCAAAGATTTCATCTCATAATTTGAACCTGTTCCTAACTGTGCTGTCTGGGCATGGGAGGAATTCATCTTGCAGCAGAGACAAGCAGCCTCTTCCTTTGTCCTGCCTCAGCAGTGGTGCACATTGCCTCAAAGACCATTGTGTTGACATTGTCTTGCTGCTACGTGTTGCACACAACTCAGCTGTAACACAGCAATGCTACTGGTAACTTTTTTTGTTTGACATGAATGAAGTTAAGATTAAAATTATCCTTATGTTAATGATCCTTTCCGCACAGCCAGATAAGCTGAAGGGAATACAACATCATGGCCTGTAATCAAATATTTGTACAGATCAGTTCCTCATTCTTAGGATGTAACCCAAGTTTAACCAGTTACAAAACAGCCATTCTTCAACAGGTTCTCTATCCCAAAGAAACACTTAAGTGACATTCACAGACTTAATGTTTAACAGTTTGGAAAAGTCCCAGATAAGTAACATTTCATCTAATACCTTAAAAACAGATTAATTTTTTACAACCCCAACAAGACTACTAGGGACAACCTTGCCCTGACAAAGGCTTATCCCTATTCTTCCATTACTAGTCAGAAGACAATCCTCCAATTAAATGACAGGGAGGTTCTTGGTCATTTTTGGTCCCAGGGTCTGCAGTTTTGAGAAGTGTACATCATAGACATTTGCTCCAAGTTTTTCACTACTCAGCACCTGATATTACTACTGACACAGCTCTACTACTGTGAGAAGTACAACAAATGCATCAAGTCTATTAACGAGATGAGTATATGAAAGATGTCCATGAAAGTTTCCATGCTGTAAAGAACGAGGGTTAAGAGACCCATTCAACACCATCAGTGACAATTCCACATTTCACTAGAACACACCAAAGTACCAGGCTTTAGAAGTGAAAGCATCTTGCTAAGATTTAGTCTCCTGTTCCACTGCTCACCACTATCTCCCACACCACTAGCAGGTTAAACAAGCAATGGTATCTTAAAAATACAGACTCCAAGAAAATCACTGCAGCAATAAAAGACCTCAAAACCCAAGAGGTAGTCAGAAGAAGCATAGAGTCCTGAAGAACACAATCTGACAGACAAAACTGTCCAACAGCAGTTTGTCGGGCATATTCTCTGCTCATACCACATTAAGCATGAGACTGGCTGTTCAGCAATGCCTTGTGTAGGCAACACAAGTTCTGAAAGAGGAAATCTCTGTTGAACACCTAAATGTACAGCACTGTAAAACTATCACCACAACAAAGCAGCAACACTAACAAAGTGTTAAAGATGAGTACTTCCCTTTTCTCTAGCATTGCATGCAATGCCCAGTCAAGAATTCAAGATGCCGGGGAAGGAAGAAATCCAAGAACAAGCCATACCGAGGGGCATGCAAAATGGCAGACTGCTCAAATTTAACAAATCAAAAAACTTAAATTCTGCAAAGCTGAACCCTGCTCTGAAATGAAAGATGGTCTTAATGGTCAGACACATGCTTCCATCCATGCATGTGGCTGGTTTATGTTAGACCATGGGCTGGTACAGCACCCTCAAATACTTAGTTTAAGTGTATACATTTTATTTTACGGGCTGTTGCAATTTTATGGGTATAATGAATTCGTTCTAGAGAGTTGGCAAAGAAGAATGGACATAAACAAATTTCCTAAAAACAGTGTTCACAATAAGAACAAGACATCTGGTAAAGTAAACTGACACAAATGTTGTGAAAAATAGCAACTTCCCGCACACAAATTTCCGGCATCAATCCCCATTTCATCTTCTTCCATCTAGATGCTGCAGAACTATTACAGTTTGTGCACTTTTATCCCTGCCAACAATCTCCACTGCCAACAACTAGCAAGGCTATCTTTCATTCATTTGCCTAGCAGAGTCAGTTCAGAATAACTGAAGTGAAACTACATGTAAAAAAAGAGAAAACTTAATTTCTGTGCACAGGGTTGCATAAATAGCTGGAAATAAACGCAGTTCCTTCCCACCTACACCCCCTTCTGCCAATAAATGCAGTGTTCCAATATGCCAGACTTTTAAAACATAGCCCAGACTTCTGAATTATTATAATAGCTTTTTTTCTGACACAGGAAAAGACAGCTTATTTGGCTTTAGTGAATTCAACATCTTAAAGACAGGTTTTCCTTAATGTATATACACACAAACTTGATCTTTTGTTTTTTTTAAATAAACTGAGTAATTCTGCTTCTCATCTGAGATGATGAAAAAAAATCCTGTCTTCTGTTACATAAGAAGTCAACTGGTACTACACCTTTTTTTGTCTTTTTCTATAAATTTTCGTGGTTTTAAAATTGTACTTCGTATTTTTAAAAAGTATTTTTTAAAACATGGTACCAATCTTTTAAATTTATTTTTAGAAGAGCCCAGAAAAAAAGACCAATATTGCCAGTTTCCTGAAGCACATTTTTTGCATAACATCTTCCCATTACAAAAGTCAACTTTCTAGCCCAAACCCATTAAATAAAGTTTTAAATATATAGTGCTAATTTTTATATTTACAATATATTCTGAAGGCAAATATAAATCTTTTAAGTTGTGCTTGTAAATACATACTGCACTTATTAAATCTACTTGGAAAACTACGTGCTACCTTCTAGACACACCACTGATGAACTTAATCGCTTCTTGATAGGTTCTGATGTTGGATTCACAGTTGCCCACCATTCTAACCTCCTCTTTCATGAAGTAGTTATAGTGGAAGCTGTAAAACATTTAAGGACACTTTAGCATAGAAGTTTTCCCTCATGGTCCTTGTGGGTTAATCAGATGTTGCACCTGGTACTTTAACAGTGAGATTCCTTCTGGTATTGGTGACATGACGTTGTTGAGCAAGGAATGAGCGTCCGGGACCTTCTTTGCAGGCACCACTACTGCCAACCAGCCTTGCCTCCATGCCTAGCTTCTGAAGAGTTAGGCTCTGCAAAGGAGTTAAACAACATTTACACTATAGCAAAAAGAAGAAAAAAACTGGCCATCTTCATACACAAAACTCATGCTTTGTTAGTATGAACACAGAACTTCGTCTACTGTATTTCTTAAGTACCCTCTTGCTGCCAGAAAAGGTATGAACCAAGGCTGAAGAAAACCACTCATGTTCATATAGAATGTGTTAATTTTAGCTTATTGTAAAGTTGCTCCTTTATTAAGGCATTTAATTTTACTTTATTCATTTCCCATTCCAGTCTTCCTTTATGAAAGTCTATTTAAACATCACTTCCTATGTACAACTTTCTCCAGTCCTCTTCACAGCCACCTAACGTCAAACACCCTTTGCTGCAGGATGAGCAGATGGCTCTAGCTGTGTTTCACACATACTGTGCTAAAGACACTCAACATCTAAAGCAGGAGTCTGGAAACCTTTAGAACCACGGCCTCCCTTTGTCAAGCCCAAACATTTCAGCAACAAATGCCGTGGAACATTCAGGAATTCAGCCTGCTAAATCCCAATGGAAGCTTGTGGCACCAATTACTACATTACTAACATGGAAGACATGGCCCATCCTAAATTCAGTCTCCTGTTCCAAACCACAGAAGACAAGCAGAAAACATGTAACAAAATAATTTTACAAAATCATATATTCCCTGCTATCAAAAAAGTTGATGCTGGTATTTCCTTAGTTATCTCAAGAGGATTGGAAATGCCAGCTAGAACTCACTCATCAAGTTTGCATTCTAGCTTGAAGTCAGAATGAGGAAGTGTGCTCTCATTTTAAATGGGAACTCTCAGGCTTTGCTCCTTTCCTCAGTTCCCTGTTTTTAGACATGAGGCTGTGCTAAACTGCACCTTTGATTTTTCTGCCACAAACAGCTGAACTATTGTCTATCTCGCCTAAGTACCAGTTTATAGTGAATCTAAAAAGAAAAAACACCCTGAGATGTAAGATTTACCTGTCACATTCAGAAAAATGTGTTTGTCTGATTTCTGAGATACCAACAAATGAACTTTTGACTCACCTTGTTATACCATGCAGTTACAATTAGCTTTTCCTCATAATCACGTAACTTAGCAAGTTTGTATTCAGCCTGCAGGCAAACAGAGAAGACAGTCTCCATTAAAACACAAAAATATTCTGCATAATTACTGTGGGCTGGTGAGTGCAATAAACACATGCAGCAGAAATGCTTAAATATGCAAAATAACGAGAAGGCTTAGGAGTGTAAATAAAGATACTTCCATAAATGACTATAGAGAAGTTAGAGAGTGCTTCCAAGGGGCAGTTCAACTTAGAAACTTACTCTGAGGGTGTGTGGGAGGCAATGCATGAAAGTCTAGGGTGTATCAGAAAACCTACAAATAATTGAGTATTTTTCTTTTCCTGAAAGTCAAAGAGTGTACTTCTACTGGCTGAATATTCTTAGCATGTTACTGAATAGCTGCTGCACTGTATACTTACCTTGCACATACACACACAAGAAATCTGAGGCCATCACAGCACTTAAGCCAGACCTTTCCACTCACTAACTAGTGGTGAGGGATTTTGTATTAGCTCAGGGAACTATTCTAACCAGTCCCATTGATATTGCTGTAAAAAGCAATGTAGCCTTTCTGAAATTTTTTTTGGTCCCTGGACTACTGCAAACAATCCTTTTGGGATTTCAGCTGAGCAGATTTTACTGAATTAACAGGTTTTACTCTTCTGTAGTTTCAAGAACTCCAGCAGATTAAATCACTGATATCAGAGATGTAGTAAATTAAACAAGTCACTGTTCAAATACCTAGTCCATCATACAGTGCCTTACATTACTATTGAAAAAGGTCAGACTCTGCAGCTCTGCACAAGTTAATGTAACTTGTATGTAATTTCTAGCTTTTCAGAGTTTAGAAAGAATCCAAATCAGTGTTTCAGTTGTACATTAAAAAACACCATTGAAAAGTAAACTACTCTGACAGACTTATACTAGGGTACAAGCTTAATTAAGCCAAACTAAAAATCTGTAGGTGTGATGGTCTGTGCAGTTTCTAACTGAATGCAGCATAGAAGGATAGAAGGTCATTAGGAGACAGTAACTTCAGTGTCTAATATCAGACAGCAGAACATACTAGAAGTTATTATTAAATATTTGTAAATTTTTACCTCTAATGCTTCAATTTTTTTGTCTTTTTCTGTTATCTGTTTTCTGAGCAACATGATTTCTGCTGATGCTGGATTTAGCTTGGGGTCCAAGGTTTTTATCACCTGTACAAGGCAAAGCAAAAGCACTACAGGTCAGGTTTGACATCTCTGCATTTCATCTGCTCACAGAAGAAATATGAAAACAGACTGAGCACTCCTCAGGCAATTATGATAAGAACTAGGCTGTTACACTGTATAACAGAAGTTGTCAAAGGGTACAAATAAATCATTGATGTATTTTATGCTTTAGCCTAAACCCCATTCTCTCATACACTTAACTCCAATTTGACTAAAAATGTAACATGCAGCTACTAATTTTAATCAGAATGGGGGGCAGAACTCAAATAAATCTGTTTAACAATTGATGAGGGAGGAAGGTGCATGCACATTCAGAAATATGCCACTCACATTTCTTGCTTTCTCAAGGTACATTTTGTATCTTTCCTCCATTGCTTTCATATCCTCGTCTTTTTTTCGCAAAGCTGCTTCCAGCTCCCCAATTTTCTGGGCTATTTAGAGGAATTATCAAAGACGTACAAAATAAAAACAGACATGGTACTTCCAAGGCTTCTTGATTTAACCACCCCCCCCAATAAACTTTTTAGCCATCAATTAATTTCCCAAGTTCTTCCTGTGGTTTTGGTTCTACCATAAGGTCCCAACTGACCCTGAATCCCCATTTTGCAGAGTATTAACACTAAACCCCCATGAACCTCTCCCTGCCCACCAGTCTGTGCAAAAAAACCCTTCCCTCCACCCCAGCTCCAGGTTTAAAGCTAAGCTGCAGCAGAAAGCCTTATCCAGGCAAGCATCCCATAGCCCAGGGGTCATGGGAATACTTTCAGAAGAAACTTAACATAGTCTCATAAAAAACCCCACCCCCAAAACAAACAAACAAACAAACAACTGGCACAAAAACCAACTTACGGTTCTGACTAACATCAGGCTGGAGCTCTGCAAGATCAGCCTCTTTCTTCTGTAACTCATCATGAACTTCATTCAACTTCTCCCTACAAACGCAAGGCTGGGCTAAGGACTAAGCTCATAATTCCAGGCATGGTATTATGAGCTGAAAGCTGGAACTTAACAGTGAAAGTGTTTAAGCAACTATTTAAAACCCTGGCAAGTCTTTTGAGTTTAAATAAATAAATTAGTATGTATTTTTGAAGGAATAAAATAGAAGCTGTGACTTCTAAATTGAGTCTCATTTACCTGAAACTAAAAATAAAAAACTAACAAAAACCCCTCCAGCATCTCCTTAGCAGGTACTGCATCTGCTGGAAGGATGGAATGATTTCAGAAGAATGAAATATGTTTTGAACCCAGTAAGAGTGCTGGTTTTAGGAGCCTGCTGTAGAAACAGAACGGTTAAAATGCTATTGGTAATGAAGAGAGAGTTAAATGGACACTAGTACCACAAGATTATCAGGATCAGTGTAGACAAAACTAGAAGGCCAACACTTAACTCATTACATGCATGATTCTCAAATCAGTGGCTTAGAAAAATAAGACAGTTTCTGTGCTACAACAGTCCAATTATTTAGCATAAATAAGTTACTGTGGATGCATGTGCCCTACTTACATATGTGCTGCCAATTTCTGCTTCAGGTTGCTTGACTATGAAAGGAAGGAGTTAAAATTCAGTTATATTTCAAGTATTTCATACCATGCAATGTTAAAGTGCTCTTGCAAAGCAGCCAAGAATATTTAGCAAACCTAAATACGTCAAACCAAATAAATCCTAAGACAAATGCCTTTTTTCATGCATTTCTGTAACTGCATTAATATTTTTTACATTACACAGGTACCAACTCCTGCATCTTTTTTCTGTAAATCTATCCTTCTCACTATACCGCCATTTAATTATAAAACTAGCTATTTTTAAAAGTAAAGTAGAAGGTAGTAAGTTACAGTTCCTCAAAGAAGGCAGGGGGAAGGAATCACATAAAACATGAACTTTTCAATTGAAATGCAGCTGGCATGGTGGTCTCGTGGATTCTCATACTATAGACACTGAACTCATCTGCTCTCAGAACAGTGAAGCCAAGTCTGTCTTACATAAACTGAGGGGGCTGTTTTCAGGCAGGACAGAATTTTTAGAATACATTGACCAGCCTCAATTGTTTAAAATCTTTCCTTCCAAGGTCTTCTGAAAGGTTTGTGTTTGTTTGGGTTATGGCAGGGGGGGTAGGTGACCCAAAGGGACTTCAGAGCTTGTTCTCACCTCTCACTACTGCATAAACTAGTATGTTTCACACTAACTAAAAAAAAGAAAAAAAAAAGCACCAAACCACAATCCTGCCTTCTTAGCAGTTATCAGCACTAGACACACTGAAAAGAAGTGGCACATCTAAATAAACAACTCCCTGTTCCACTGAAGGATTTTAAACAAAATTGGCAAGATGTCTTCAAGGTCAAGAAGTCTGAACTTTCACTTACTCCTTCAGTCTTGGATCCCTGCTCCTGTAAAGTCTTTTGCAGATCTTCAATCTGCTGCTGTAGCTCCCCAATACGCTCTTCATTAAGCCTTTCAGGGAGAAAAGAGAGTTATTGCCCATCTAAATAGACCACAACAGAGCATTAGATTTGTCTGATTCATGCCTGCATGACAGTTTTTCAGAGGGTTTACCCAGCAGGACTTAAGCCACAAAGAAACTGATTTTAAATGCCTTCAGTTTTACTTGAACTTCTGCTGAAACAAGCACATGGCAGCTTTATTAAACATTTTATAATGAAAGACCTAGACTCACTTTAAGTTTTGAGAAAACTTAACTATCCAAAATTCCTATATCCGACTAAACTACTTTCAGCATTCATTAACTGGTAGAGAAATTCAGACCACATCCCCGTGTTACAACATGAAGTTCTAGAGTTTACATCCACTCTTGCCCTACCAAGAGTCATTCAGAGCTAAGAGAGTCCTATGAGCAACCCTTTCTTCAGAGTACACAACACACAGATCTACCACCTTCTATGACACCACGTTTAAGCTACTTTCCCTGCCACTCTGAAGGTCCAGAAATCACTTTTTGCTACATTTTAAGGTGCTGCTTCACCTTTTCTCAGTTTCTAGTTCGCTCACTGTCCGATGTTTTTGCTCCAGCTGTTCCTGCAGCTCCATAATACGTTCATTTTCTGATCCTTCCTGTTGTAACAGAAGCATCTTATTTTCGTGCTGAAGCCGAATAAACATCTCTCTGAATCAAAAACAAGAAAGTCACAGTTAATTAAGAAAAAGGTAAGAGCAGGCAGCAACATTCCTTTTCACTCCCCCAACCTTAAAAGGAATGAAACAAGTTCTGCTTAAGGATATATTTGGACCCACAATGCAATTTCTTATTAAAAGGTAACTTGAAATTTTCCAACACCACGATAGCTTCAGCTATATGAACAAAGTTTCAAATTAAGTCACTCCAAACCCAGATTTCAATGTGCTTTTATGTTTCATTCTGCCAGACTTCAATACTGGCTGCTTTTAGCTACTCTTTCTTCATTGCTGTGTATTGTTTGATTATTCTGTCTGCCCGTGGCAAGATAAGAACTGCTTTGCTCCTTTGTTTCAAACCAAACTTTTAAAAAGCCTATCAGATTGCTTTATGTAAAGAACAGAAAATAATCATAGTATGGGGCAATAATCATTAACAGCTACATGAGGGTATAAACAAGCATCATGGAGGGAAAGCAAGTGGAATATAGAGTCACATTGCCAAAAACATTGAACTTTCAGACAGACAGTATTATGCCCCACCCATGGAAATCCCCAAACAACCTCAATCTTGTTGTCTTACCTATATTCCACTGGCAGAATTTCAGCAGCAAGATTCTCATGGCTTTTAACACGAGAGGCACCTGAAATAGCATGGGAAGGTTAATTTAACAAACTTAAAAGAAATCACTGAAATACACATAAAAGCCTCTGAAGACAAAGCAATACCTGTTTGACTCAAGTGATCCTGCTGCATCTGTGAATACCGGAGCTCTTCATTTGTCTCTTTTAATGCATCACACTGTACTATCAGTCTCTAAAAAGATATATTTGAGGTGGAATTAAAGTCATGCTGCACCACTTTAAGACCAAACAAGATAAATCATAAATAGTACTGACACGCATACGTTTTAAGACATATTTTATGATTTATATGTGTGCAAGGCACTAAACTTCATTTTTGTGGTAGCGCTACTTCTGGAAAGGAATTTATTAGGTTTACAAATAAACTCTTGTTCAAGAGACTTACCTCTTTTTCTTTGATTAAAGCTTCATGTTTTTCTTCAAGTCGCTTCATTTCAAATGCTAGCTTATCAGCTCTTTTTGATTCTTCAGACAGTTTGTTATGAAGCTCCTGGACCTTTTTATAAAAAGACTGTATTCAGCATTGCAAAATGCTACCTTTAAAAGCTGTGTTAAAACCTTTACTCCTGCCCAGTTCAGCCAAAAGAAACAGCTGGGGCCTCAAAGCTTGGGAAGGGTTGGACTAGATGATCCTTGAGGTCCCTACCAATCTGGCCTTCCAGGATTCTAAGTTTAGGGTTGTTTTGTTTGTTTGCTTGGTTTTGGTTTTCACTTTGTTTTGCCTTGGTTTTGTTTTTTTGGTTTGGCGGGTTGTGTTTTTTTTTTTTAAATATTTAACTCCTGCATCTCTTAATTACTACTGAAATAGGTGAAACTGAAATAAAACTTTGCCAGTTTAAAATACACTCCCGTGAAGAAAGTTAAGACTATTACATACAAGTGATTTCATTAATAGCTGAACAACCTCTCCCAGGCACACAAATTACCTCAGTTAAATTAAAAAAGCCTGCAAACCAGGGATAAATGAACATTTGAGAGAGCAACTACAGTTAAGCTTGCTAGTTTAATCACAGAATCATAGAATCTATGGAGTTGGAAGGGACCTTTAAAGATCATCTAGTCCAGCCCCCCGCTGTGGTGCACAGGGACCTTTTTGATTAGATCAGGTTGCTCAGAGCCGGGTGGAGCCTGACCTTGAATGTCTCCAGGGGTGGGGCCTCCACCACATCTCTGGGCAACCTGTTCCAGTGCTTCAGCACCCTCATTGTAAATAACTTCTCCTTAATGTCTAATCTAACTCTACCCTGCTCTAGTTTAAGACCACTGCCCCTCGTCCTATCACAACAAACCCGTCTAAACAGCCCCTCCCCAGCTTTCCTGTAGGCCCCCTTCATAAACACCAAAAACCAGAAAGAGAATTGCAGAGTATGAGAGAGTTTTCATGAATAAGAAATTCTAAGGGCACGATATAGGGTAAGCCCATGGGTTGTTAATTTTATTTTCTAATTGGAACATAATTAAAATAATATTATTTAGGTAAGATGACTATCTGAGGAAAAATTAACATCTTAAATCTAGATGCAGCCTTACCTGTTTTTTGTAGGTTTCTAGCTGGGCACGTGCTGCATTGGCTTTCTTCAGCTCATCCTCCAGACTGACTGTGTTGTGCATGTACATCATGTTGGTTTCCTGCAGAGACTTGACTTGCCTGCGGAAGTCATTCAGATCCTGCAGCTTTTTACGGTACACCTCAACGGTTGACTCCAGCTTACTTGCCTTGTCTGCAGTTGCCCTTTAAAGTATGAACAGTATAAACAAAACAGAAGAAAGAGCATGTTTCTTCAAAAGATTAAAAGCAGTCAAATTCTGCTTTCATGCACAGTCAAGCTATTTTCAAAGGGAGATGCCACCAGCATCAAATCCTACTTTTTTATTTTTAAACGCATAATCAATGCAAATGTGCATTATGCAAAGATTGCTTATGGAAACTGAAATCACCACAGGGTTCAAGTGGGAGTAAGACTGACAATCGTATGCTAGGAGCACAAGCAAGGGTTACTATGTCAAATATCCCTAGGGAATCCTGTGGGGTGCAATGTGAATACACCACAACATCCTGTGCTAGATACTTATCTCAGAGCACTCGTACCTGCTAAGAAAAAACATAAAGATGTGTGTATGAAACCCCACCTCATTGTGGGGTTACACATAATTATACATAATTAGAACGTAATTGCACTAGGAAAATTACCATAAGCAGATAGGACCAGAATTACCAACTGATCATTAACAAAAGTCTGTGCAGCAAGAAAATATTTGAAGCATAAATACACAAACTAATTTTAGTATCTGTGTCTAATATCTGCCCTCTCATATCACTAGAAGCTAGTAAAAGAAAATTATGGAATAAAAGCTATAGTTAAGATTTGTTTCAGATGTTATTTAAGAACCACTATAAGTTAAACACCTGAAAGCACTTTCTTTCCATGCTTCATTCATACTATTTTCTGAATAGCAGACCCACTTTTGCACCATGATTTGCTTCAAATATTTTTGGGTGGTCTGCTATTTTGTTTAGTTCACACAAACTGGAATTTTATTCTCATCAGGGTTATTGTGTATTTCATCTTCACTTTGTTAACCATGTCAATAACCTAAATCTCACCTAGAAAGACACCAAAAGTTATGTTTCAGTTCTAGGGGGATACATGCTTTTCTACATCAGAAAAAGCAGCTTCTTGCCAACACAAATGTCCCTTTAATAAGAATGCACATGCTTCCCCATAAAAATCTCTTAATTCTTGCAGAACTTCACCTTCCACCTCATATGAAGAATAATAATTTCTGTATTCATTAATCCTGCTTCACAGAAAAATCCCATGTTGCTTTTCTTATGCCAGCAAGAGAGGCTGTGCCTGAAAGCTTGCACCCCACCCCTGCTTTGTCAAAGGGCCCTTGTCCAACACTTATTTCAGATCTCATTCAGGTAAGATCTACCTGCAGAAGTGATGTCTTGGAAAAATCCTGTTAAATTCAAAGCCTTAGATTTAGTCATTAAATCTTCCTCATGCATGTGTGGGAAAGCTCTCCCTATGACATACCTAAGAATATCATTTTCATCTTTCAAGGCTCTGGATTCTTCTGCCAAAGAGGTTAGTTCATTGTTTCTGTGCTGCAGTTCAATCAGTTGTTTTTCTAGGTCTTCACAATGGACACGATAATCATCTTTTGCAGCTTCAAGCCTACCAGAACAAAACCAGGAACTCTGTTAAGAACTCACTGTTATTAAACATTTTTCACTTAGTGTTAGAACTATTAGAAGAAAGACAAAGGAAAACTACTTATTTATGTAGCCAGAAAAATGGTACCGTAAGCATGGAACATGTTATTGTCTGCCTACCAAATCATAATGGATTGCATACTTCAAACCTACCATATCAATATCAAGGGTTCAAATAAAAAGTCATTTTTTTCCTCCACAGGGATCACAAGCAGAAAGACTAATATGTAAAAGAAACCAGTATAGTCAAGAGATATGGCAGATTTTGGGGGGATTAGTGAGTGGTTTTTTGTTTTGTTTACATGCAAATCACTTCAGCACCAATTTTCTGCTTTCCATCACCTTTTTGAAGTGTCAAATGGCTACAATGTGGCAGTTGTAAAATTTTCTACAACAATTTATTTTAATTTTTAAAGGTAAGTACTGTCTTTTAAAATATGTTTATAAAGTACTAGAAAGCTCTTAAAGAAATTGAGATGGAAAATTCTGAAAGAGTACCAGAAATTCTCCAAATTGATTCCACATATATGGGAGTGATTTTTGAGAGAAACCACTTAATACCTGAAGTTTTCTTCTTGCAGTTGCTCCAGCTGTAACTGTGCATGGAAATACTTTTTTGCAACCACAGTATTTGGATCATCAAGAGAGTCATCTAGTTGCTCTAGCCTGTCATTCATAATCTCATTTTCTGACATCAAGCTGGTTTTTTCATCCTGGAGGGCAGCCACCTAATTCAGATAAAACAGCATCAACATTGTAAGACCTGTCCAACTGGAAAGAACTAAAGCAAGACAGCAATACATCACCAAATTAGTTTATGAAAAAGGTTGAGCGTTTAGGAATTTCAGAATGTAATTTACAGAGCATACTTGAGCATACAGATGCTTTAGTGTATGACAGTCATGAAGCACTAAAGGCAAAGTCCCTCTAAAAAAAAGACAACTTTTCATAGCTGAAACCACGGTAAAGGCAGACAATGTGATATGGAGAGAAACTGGTATTTTCATTAAAAAGGATACCATGGACGCCGTAAAAAAAAAAAAAAAAAAGAAAAAACAACCAAAAAACAACTTGCAAGGACTGGTGTAAAGGTACTCCCCATCTTGCTTGCACTTGACAAGCAGCAGCAGGATGGCACTGGCTAGCACACCAACACGGTCCTGCCGTGCGCACGAAGCAGTTTCAGGCGCCGTAAGCTGGTAAGCACACACGCAACAGAAAAACCTGGACAGCTTCATGTACAGCATGCATATTTTTTTTGCAACAGTCGAACAAGTTTGGTATTGGAAGTGTTCACAGCTAAGCAAATGAGAATACAACACTTCATAGGAACAGTAAGTATATTAACAGCCATAAAATGAGGAAGGATTAAGAGCATAGAACCTTTAAAGTTTTTCTAGTGAAAGCTGTTGTGTTAATTTTAACATCCTGTCAAACATAAGAGCATGTAGCATGTGTTAGTTATCTGGCATTTAAACAGGGACAATATGCTTTTTGGGTTATGTTTTCCTGAATCATAAAGAAAACCTACCTTTCTTATACTGTTGGAAAATATCAAGGAAGACCGAGACCTTACAAGTGAATTTATTAAGAATTAGTTTAAATGAGAAGCGTCAGTCAATATTATGGCTTCAAATAAATTAAAACATATCATGGTGATATTAAAAAACATCATATATAACCTAGAGTAGGCAATACTATACAACAGTTTGTTTGTGATCATAAGTTAAAAGTCTATCAAAGAGATGTAAGAAACAAAACAGGAATTAATCTACTACTTCATTAGGTGCTGGTTTTCTAGGTTCACTCCCTTTTACATACCAGAGTTCACCTTACTATGTACATGCACACAAACCACCTGAGTAGAGAGAACACCTGAGCCTTGCTCAGCACCACGCTCCCTGTTCAAGGTTCAGCCACTCCTTAAACAGACACAACATTCACGCTTTTAGAAACATGTTCACAGAAGACCCACCTCAGACTTAAGACAACCCCCCACACAACTATCACAGAACTCCAAGCAAATTTTTAATCTTTTCTTAGTTCCTTTCTGATAGCTTTCTCTTCTTCTTTTCTATTATTTTAACATAACAGAAGTAGTGTGGAAGTCAACACAAACTAGGAAAAGATATTTTACAAACACATATTAAAGACCTATGGTGTCATTGACTTATCTGTTTATACTCAGCAGTACCTTTCCCTCAAACACCTTTCATGCCTTCACCTAGCCCACCCTTTGCTATAGGCAACTGGCTTTGTGTAACCTATCATTAATTAATTGGGAAATCTCCAAAGAGAAGTTTGTGGGAGACAGGAGAAAGTCTGGGACTTCTCTAGTGAGACACACTAAACCTCCTAATGGAAGCAGAAACTGCAAGTAAACTTATCCCAGCACCTCTGGAAGCCAGAGCTTTTGAACAGTGAACATGCTTTTGAAGCTTAACAAATGTAACCTGAGAGTTTGGCTGTCAAATTAGTCCTCTTGGCCATTTAAAATGAATAATTTTCTCCTTCTCACAATGATTTTTCACATCTCTGCTTTCACTAGGAAGCCTAACAACTGTATCAAGAAAAAAGGAAATGAAGTATCTGTTCAATTCTAACAATAGTTTCCTAGGCATGGCAATTAGCTATGAGCTACTTTACATAGTAAGTATTCTACTTTTTTAGCCATCATTACATGTAAGAAATGTAAAACTGGCCTCTGGTTTTGTGGTTTGGTTTTTTGGGGGGTTTTTCACTGTTTGGTTTTTTTTTCAGAGGCTCATACAGTCAGTGTAGTGCTCTGGCTCCTGTAAGAAGATGCCACCCAAATGTTCTCTTTCTGCAGAATAAAATCTGAGATGGACTACCTTACCAGATAAATCTCTTTATTCTCAGATTATAGTGCCTTAAAAGAGGAACCAGACTTCTTTTCCTTTTTCTTTAAAAAGTCAATTAAAATCCAAAGTTCCTGTTTATTGATATGAAGTCCTCTCTCTTTTTTCTCAACACTGACTTAATTAACTTCTATATCCATTAAAAACAAAAGTAGGCCTGTTATCAGTGTGGTTTCATAACATCAGCAAGGACCTATTAGTTCCCATGGTTTTTATTTCCTTAAATATTCTCCATGTTGCAACTGTGTATGAGAAAAAGTTAGTAAATTCCAGATAAATTTCAAATTTTAGACTTTCATCAACTCCTACTGAAAACAGCCTCATTTTCCTATTATTAAATCTAATGACTGATTCTTACATGAACTAGATTTTTGGATACAGTTCCAAAGACTAGAGGAAGCTGTGACAAAAAATGAGAAGGGCAATTATTAAAGCCATTAACAACATTATTTTGATGCTACCTGCTACTAAGGGTAAGCACAAAGCTACAGACCAAACAACCTTGGTCCAGTTGGCACAGGACCTCAGTTTACATTTCCATCAGAAAACTACTTGCAGTAATTACATTTTGTATTACAGAATGATTGTTTTTTTTTTCCCCACAAACAGCTACAAGTTCTCAAAGAAACTTATATAAAGGTAAAATTCACTTTGCCCTTCAGAATTTCGGCATCTTAATAGCAGCACCACTACATATTGAAGAAATAAGCAACTTGCTGTTTCTTACCTGTAAATCTAGCTCTTGACATCTTTGTGCCAACTCTTCTTTTTCTGCTAGTGCTTCCTGAAGATCTTCCAAAGCTTTTTTAAGCTTTTAAAAAATAAGACAGTCAATCATTCTGGCCTGTATCCAAATTACTAATAGTTCTAGCTCCCAAAACATCTCTGTTCATTTCACTTGCATTTTAAATTACTACTGCACATAGTAAGTGAATTATTAAACGCAGAGTAACATCCAGATTCCACACAACTTAGACTAATTGTGTTACAAAAATCAAGTGCAGGAGCATGCATGCTGCCACAATTTCAGAATCCCTGCCTGTTAAATCAAATGCCCCTCATCTCAGAATAGAAATAGCAATGCTCCTTTATGGGCAGGTATTTTTAAAGACAACTTGATTTTACATGCAACATCTTGTAGTGTTCAGGTTATCAAGAATTTTCATGACGCCTTAAAAATAACCTGAATTGTTTCATCTGATGTGGCTGAGCCTTGACCTACCCCTAGTATTTCTTGCAATGTAGGTAAAACTGCAGTGGTCAGTTTTACCCCATCCAGGAAGATCACACAGCAGTCACTGCATTTTTTTAAATAAGCTATAAAATAGCACAAAACTTCTCACTTAATTAGTGCTGAAAAAAAGGATCACTTTACTGTAAATTCTCTGCCTACATCAGAATGTTGCTCTGCCCTTTGTGAACCAGTAATGGTTTAATCAGATTGGCTCTGAGTGGAAAACAGACCAAGCAGTTTGTGCGGATATAAGACAAAACAGAACAGTTATTGTTGAGGTTTTGGGGTTTTTTAACTTTTAGAATTGGAGCAGCTCTCCTCTTCATTTAAGGGATGGCAAGATACCAACTTATTGTTCAGCCTTGAACTACAAGAGCAACAAATATTAGGCAGTTACCTGCTGTTCCATGTCACTTGATGCATCACTTGTGGAAGGTCCTGTTACTTCCTTGCTCATGAGCTACAGGAAAAGAAGGTTAAATTAGAGGTTCAGGATCTGTAAATTCACTGACTACAGAGTACCAACTCTATTTTCCATCATGTCCTTGCATCCCTTCACTATATACAGTTAGCAATAACATCTAATTGGATGATTTGTGATATGTTGGTACCCCTAGTCAAATTTAAAAGGGGTGAACCAGATGACAGGATTTCACTAAACAAATTTAATAATTACACTTATTTGTGTCACATTAATGGCCGTTAAGCAAACAACAGGAACATAAACACAGCTCTCTGTGATCTCCAGTACAAAGATGTACACAATATGCTTGTCAACAATTAAAGGGCTTTACTTCTTACTCAGGAATTACAGTAATATTTCTAGACTTTCTTCAGAAAGAAGGTTTGATTAGTCAGAATACTACAAACGAGGCTTATGGATGTATTTCTCCCAATAGGGCATTTATAGCTTTAGAGACTATATAGTCAATTTAAATCTAAGTATTAAAGCCTACTACCAGCTCTCCACTGTGACCTTGATGAGGGTGCAATTACACGTTACACATCAGCATGTTGTTTTGCCTCCCTCCACATCCTTCATCACAGTCCTGAAGCTCAGAGATGTGACTGTAGAGCTATGCTGCGAGCAAATTGAGATAGCAAGGAGAGCACACCATGGCAAGAATAGAAGAGATGCAGCTGGGAGTTTGTAAAACAGATGCTGGAATGGTCTGTCAGAACAGGGTAGCCTCACACACAGTTACATTGGGTCCAAGACTACAGCACTGACTACAGAAATTTCAGAACCTGCCTCCAGTTTCATCAGCAGTTGGCAACTACACACATTTATTGTGTGAAACAGCAAATCTTAAACATTTTACTGTCTTCAGAAGTTGTGTGTCTTAGTGTACGAGACTAAAATCAAAACCCATTGGTTAGGGTCAGGGGCCTCTTGGTCCTGATCCCAGATAATTTAGGAAAGTACTTACATTCTTCCAGGCTCTTTGCTTGAATGAAATAATTCACAAAGATCAACACAAATGGATATTTGGACTTCTCAAGTGACAGCATTAGGCTATTAATTATTACTTACCTCTTGAATGGCAGTCATGACAACGTGCTGAACAGACTCTTCAAGGGTCATGATATTCTGTATGTGTTCTGTGGAAAGGAATTTGTAGTGACTCATGACAATGTTCATCTTAATGGCTTGAGTAACGTGACGTACTGTTTGGAGAAGATCCAAAAGAAACTACTCTCTATGAAGCTTCTTCAAAACAGGTAGCACTCTATACAGGGCACCACCATTAACCAACAATGTTATTATCCATTAATATGGTAGATAAGCACAAGAGATTATAATCTCTTAAGTGAACGAATTTATACTACGCATAATAGAGGAAGAAAACTACATGGTGTTTTTTTCATCCATACATCTATGTATGCATATACATAAGCTTTTCAGAGTCAACAAGCTTAAAACCCGACTCCATCGGGTGCTGTGAGGAGCCGTGGGCCTCTCCTGGAGCAGCCCTGTGTTCCCCATATCCCTGCCATCATCGAGATCGAGTTTGTGTATTTGTATATAAATATTTACCCACTCTTCCTCCCCCCGCCCCATTTTACCCTTTTTCCCCTGTGTTATAGTAAAATTGTTTCTAGTTTCAATTTCCAAAGTTTACGTCTCTCTTTCTTATTCCCCTTTCTATCTTCTCTTGGGAGGGTGGAGGGGGGGTAATAGAGAGCAATTCTGTCCTCTGGTTTGTTTGGGGTTCACCTTTAATATTGAAACCAGAACACAGCCTGACATCTTACTTCCCAAGAACTCTTTGATGCAGTCAGTTCAGACTATCTAGGAATCACACATATTCTACCATCGGACACACGCTGAGGATGGCTCAGCCATCCAAGCATTGGGCATTTGCTCTGGTAAGGGGAGAAAAAAAACTCAACTGATTCAGTCTTCAGCCTCTGCAGATAAACAACAGGCAGTTTCTAATAAAAGTTTTTAATTTAATTTGCTTGATTTGCCTTTGAATAGTAAGTTTTAGGTCTTGGCACATATTTTAACAAGTATGACTAACCCACTCACACACTTCAAGCTATTTTTTAAACCTGCCCCAAGCAAAATTTGAGTTTTATTCACAGATGTTTCCTGTAGATTTTCTACTTTTAAGTGAAGCCTAGTTTCAGAAGAGGCATCCAACATTTTAGCAATATATAGATAAGAAAGAAAAGCTTCTACATCTCTTCCACTGTAACAATCAGTCTGCTGTTTGTTGAACAGATTAAGGGATTGCATACCTTGTTTCCTTTCACAGTTGACTGCACAACCTAAAATAAGCTGCAGAAGCCTTCCCAGTTCAGTAGGATCCGAGTTCTCAGATATCTGGTTTAAGTCAGGAATAAGCTCTTCTGAAATCTGCTGACCCAAGAACTGGAAAAAAAATACGGAGAAAGTGAACTCTAACTTTTATAACATGAAAACCTGGTATCATGTAAGCAATCTGGACTCAGTAAGCCCTCCAGAGAAAACCATCTATTGGTAAGTTTGTTACCATAAAAGGTATGAAAAAATATGGAGATACACATTAAAAATATTGGCTTAGGAGAGAGTGCCCAGCAGTATCAAATTAGGAAATCTGAAGAGGCCTGATAAAGCAGATGTTCTTAACTCATTTGTTTCATGAAACTCACATGTCACACACTGTGCCTCTCTTGGGCTAGCAAAGACCACTTACAGAAGAAAAAGCAACATTAGTAAAAGTTCTTGGGCTAGACTTCAAATATGAATATTAATTTATTCTACCAACATAATAAAAAAAAAAAAAAAAAAGAAAAATGCTTCCAATTCAGTTGCTCCCTAATCCTTCAAAAAGTTCCTCCTGAGTTAAAGAAGCCCTACTTCTGGGCTTGCCAGAAGGCCTCAGTCTTGGCAATACAGAAGGGCTTGGCACTTGGTATCACAATTAAGCCCAGGTGAGACCAGGAAACCATAAGATGATCTGGCAAGTTCTTCTCTATCACACCCATTACATGAATGTAATCAAGCTCCATACACAATCCAGCAATTTTTTATAAAACTCAAAACACAGCACCCTTTTATGGCTACCATACTCATCCTGCACAAGAGAGAACAAACTACAATCCTTACTGCCTCCAGCAGGATTCGTAACTTATTTCCCAGCTTCCAAGTGAGTACCATAAAACCTAGATAGACCAGGGCTGACAAATCTGTTCTGTTGTCTAGAAGTGGGGTAACACTTCACTTGACAAAAGCAAATATGAACACGCACACAAAAGTCAGCAGGATTCTGCAGCTCAGCCCTTATGACACTCCCTTAGGTGTTGACAGAGACATGGTTTCCAGATAATACTCCAAGAGTCTTATTCAGAATACACCTGCTCAAAATAATTTTATATTTGCTCAGACCCCCCACCACTTAACCTGGTCATTATATATGCTTTCTGCCAGAGATGTCCTTAAAACAAATTACTGTCCCAGTAAAAAAATAAAAGTAGGTGAAGGAGGACAATAATAATAATAATATTTAAGGACTAGAACAACAAAAAATTTCCCATACCTCATGATAGTAGTCCATAATTCCTTGCAGTATCTTCTTCAGATTACTGGACTAATTGTTGTACATGCAAGATAAGGTTACAGGCTTTTATTTAAATTCTTAATTTTGCTGAAATTCAATAATAGTTACAATAAAATGTTTACATAGCAGCTCTACAAGAAGACCCTAAAATGAGAGGGGAAGAGAAACATAACAACAGAAAATCCCCATGCAACAAGGCTGGAAGGCACTTGAACAATCAACAGACAATTCATGCTCACTTAAAACAACTTTTAAAAGTCTGAGCTTAATTCTGTAGGTTTTGGACTGCTAGATATGCTCCAGACAGACATTATATCCATCCCTACAAACTTTCACTAACTTCAGTTTTGAATACCTTTATTCTCCAGTTGTCACCAACATCATCTTTAATGCGATTTAGCCAAGATGCATCAAACCAAGCGACATCTCTGAAACAAAATTAAATGATTAAACATCAAGAAGCACACACTGAAATAAATAAGATACCAGATGCCCAGTATTAAATCATTAGATGTCTGACTAGAGTGTCTAGTAAGCAGGAATTCCTGGAGCCTCCAAGATATACCTCTGTCATAGGAAATTTCCAACCTGATGGCTGAATTAGGACAGCACCTTCCAGGGCAGGAAGAATTTCTATACAGCTTGAGCACCTACAGCTAGGAACACGAGGATGTGAAGGTCTTTGTCATGCTGAATGTTTATACCTGTCAAAGTGATCATAATGATGTAAAGAAATATCCTCTTTTACTTAGTGCTGATGTCAACTTTGGTACCTACTCTTGTACATTTAGATTTGCCAACATTTGCTACAATTCATTAAAAGTCCTTATCAAGAAAAAAATACATCTTAAACTACTGGAATTTCATGACTTTGGTTCCCCTGGGCAGCATAATTCCCACTTTGCCAGCATATGTAAGGATGAGCTGCTGAGGGAGATGTTGACACAGACTGAGCTGCCAAGCAGAACAATCACAGCATATGTAACAATATCTTAACTTCAACACCATATTGTTTATTCACTGGTCTCAAAGCACCTAATAAAAGACAATTATTATTCTCACTTGCATATCAACCATCGTGGTAGTAAAGAAGTTTGCCCAAAGCTTCGTACCACAAACACATGGGAAGTGACCCTCAGTGAACCTTCACTAAGCAATCCTAACTCATTTTTTGCCATGCCCCAGGAAAAGGGTGAGCTGTCTTTACACAGCACACTTAAAAATCTTTTCAGACAGGGGAGTTTCTGGGCTTGGGTTTTTTTAGAGGGAAATTGGTTTGGGTTTTTGAGGGCAGTGTTAGTTTTAAGTAATTTCTTAGTAACAAAAATCTAGTTTGAGCAGGAGATGGTAGTTCAGACCTTTATTATCTGAGCCAACTACAACAATAAAATTACAGTGATGACTTGTAGCATGATGCTATTTCAATAAAAGACTTGAGTTACAACTCTCTAAAGTAACTGCAAATTTCAAAACTAGTGTGTCACTCAACCCAGTATCATTCATCATGACCCCAATAAAACAGGAACGATTTTGCTTTTGATTACTTCACCATTGTTTTTCAATAATAAATCTGTCACTGAAGCTTCAGAATTTTTTTTCCACACAAATAGTAAGCCATCATTTAAATCCTAGAACTTCAATCTAAATCAATTGAGCAATCCCAAGAGGAAGTAAGCACAAAGACATGCTTTTTGAACTTTTAGGTCCTTATTCCAAAGAGGAACATATTGCCTGAAGCATGGATATCCAACAGAAATACTGTTGATGGGAAAAGTGGAAAGGATCACAGAATCACAGAACTACCAAGGCTGGAAAAGACCTTCAAGATCACCAAGTCCAGCCTGGCCAATTACCCTTAAATATCAATTTAATACCTTATTATTCAACTATTACCTTATCCCCAAAACAACATAAAGGCGTATTTTATCTCCTGCTATAAACTGTCTACTCTAAGTTTCTGTCTACTTTGCATGTCAAACACAAAAGCCTCAAGGAATTCAGTACTTCTTCTTTGAAATTAAGTGTCAACTTACATTTGGTGAAGTACCTGTGCCATGGCAACCCCATTAGTCAAGTCCTGAACATCTCTGCAAGGTGCAGCAGTATGGAACGTCTGCAACTAAAAGAGGGAAAAACACTGTTTCTCACTCAGTAGTCAGATATGGGAAATTAGTTACCATTTTCCTTCTCCTCTTCAAGGCACAAGCATTTAGCAAGATGTCTTTCTACTTAGGACAGCCAAAATCCTTTTTGAACTGTTTAATTTTTAAGCCAACCCAATTATCTCAATACTTGTGACTGTTGATTCTGACTAGTGGCTTAAAATGTTAGTATTACCATGCTTTGCTTTTTCAAGCTAGTCCTTCTATTGTAAATCAGATTATGGGATATTAACTTTGGAAAATAAAGTAATATTTATCCTTTCCTCAAATCTGGTTGGAGTGCTTAGTTCTGGACATGTAACTACCTAAACAAAAAATAGCATCAGAAGAAAGGACAAAAGTTGAGGGGAAACAAAAAGAAAAATTCCATCTTTTACTTCAAACATTTAGTAATAGAAGTCATGACACCAACAGAGACCCTTGAAATTATCTGGGGGTTAACAATGGGAGAAAATTATGCAAAAATAGAGGGAAAAACAGTTGTCTGAGAGCTACTGCACAGTTTAAGGATATGAAGATAGCTGAAAAAGACTGAAAAAGATTAAAGATTCTTCCCCAGTTGCCTTTTCCAAGAGCTCAAGTCAATAGTGACCTTCATCATACCCATCTCCTCCCACTGTGTCTTTCCCAGGATCAACAGTCCTCATCTATTTAGCCAATTCTCATGGAAGCTCTTCCTTACTTCCCATGAGGATGGTCATTTTTTCCTGTTGGTTTTCTGGGTTTCCTGCATTTAAGATCTGTAGGATGGAATTACCTCAATATTAAAAGTTTTTCTCTGTTTCAGATATTGTGCATTTTTTAAAAACTATCCCCAAGGTTATAGTTAACACTTTGACAGAATTCTCTATTATCATTGCAAGATTTTATTCCCCAAATACCAATCAACTTAGAGCTAACTATTCTAGGTGAGAGAGCCACTTCCATACACATCAGTTCATCACTTGTTTGCTCGGGAAACTGAAAGCTCATCAGCAATTCTTTTAAGCATTTTTTACAACAATGAATTAAACAGGAAAGATAAATGTGCTGTTCATACTATTAGAAGATGTATATGTTGAATAGAATGGAAGCAAGAACAGATCCTTATACCTCTGTCCACTGTGAAAATTAACCTCTTCAACTTACTACGTTTACAATGTCCTAAATTATCTGTCCATCTGTGAGAGGGCTTTCTTAAACATCCTGTGAAATACAAGCTTCTTCAGAGGCCACTAGTGAATGACCTTGTCCAAGTAGCTCCATTTCCCAAAAACACTTGACAGAAGTGGTGGAAAAACAGGGTTTTCAGCTATGAGAATTCGAGGCAGTCGTTGTCCATTCTATACTTATAAAGAGTGACCATATACTCTGAATATTTGTTTGTTTGCTTCAAAAAGAGCATAATCAAGCCAAGAAGAGAAAAAGATGCAGAGCAAGGGCTTATTTATTTGCTTTTCATTTAAAAAAGTATTCTTTAAATCCTGTATTACAGCAAGCGAGAAGTCAGTAATCCCTGGTAGGTTACATAAAAGACTAAGTAGAGCACCAGAAGCTGGAGCAGCTGAGATTGACAGCTGGTTTCTAGTACTACAGCAGCCTGAATGCCAACACAAGAACAGGCATGCAAGCTCAGGAGTCAAGACTGAGCATGCTGGAATTCAGAGGTTTATGGCACAATATCATGATGGTGCCATTTGGATACACCCCCTTGTAAACCAAAGGCATTGCGAAGTACAGCTACTACAATTTCACCCCAGCCTGTGAGAGCAGGTAAACAAAAGCTTAGAAAACCCTGTGACGTGCAACAGTGCTTTATGTGTGCATCTCCCAGAACAGAAACTGCTAATTAAAATTAAGCAAAAACCAGGATGGAGAGAATCTTAGCTTCTCCATATATTTATGTGTTACACAAGCACCTAGAAATAATTTGAGAATAGAAGTATTGATTACAGGTTCTCCAAACCCCATGCCAGCCCAACCATTTCCTCAAACCAGATTTTTACTGTAATTACAAAAAAAAATGAAAGTAGCAGGCATGGGGGGGAGGTTGGCAGAAGCAGCCATAGACTTCGAGGACTGTAGCAGTACTTTTTTTTTCCAAAATGTGATTATTTTTGCTAAGTATAGCCTCAAGGACATGCTGCTACTCATGCTAAAAACCACTTCACAAATCTAGCTTATAGACACTGTACCACTTGCTGCTGCAAGAGAAGCAACTATTTTTCTCTCAGACATCGAACTACTATGCTCACAACATACATCTGAAATTTAATTTTGTAACACCTAAAATTTAATGCCTTTTCTCTGGATCGGTTGCAGGTTCTACCGCCAAACAGGTGGAGATAAAACAAGTCTTCACATGACCCAGTAGAAATCAACGTCTCCAACTCTTGGGAAGGTTTGCCCTCAATTTCCTCCAGACATCGCAGGACTGAGGTTCTCCATTTTATACCCAGATTATACATACTAGGGACCGAAGTTTTACCATCAGAGAGCTTTTAAAGTAACAATAAACACTGCAATTCTTAATCCTAGAATATTAATAGAATAAGTCAGCCAGTGGGGAGAGTTAACATTACCAATGCTGCACAGGGGTACATCTGTTGTGGAAAAAAAGCTGTTTAAGATGCTACCACACATCTAGCCTCTAGTTTGGAGACAAAACCAGAAGCAGCCTCAGAGCAGAACAGTACCAAAAGACATTCAAGAAACTTTTATTTTACTACAATAAAGAAAACACCTATTGTAATGGCACCTAAAGATAGAAGAGACTACCCAGGCCTACCGCTGCTACTCTTATTGCTTCACTCCTACCCACAGGCAGCAAATATTAAGTTTCACTTCATATATACTAATCACGGTTTGTCTTTCTGACTTAGAAAATTGCTTCTGCAACAGACTTATAAGTTCAATCTTAACAGATACTACTTAAGTCAATGTACCTTGGAAACTCCGATAGCCTTTGATACTGGTCCGCAACATAAACATACAAACAAAATGGAAAAAACTCAAAAGAAACCACAAACAAACAAAAAAAGAAAAAAACAAAACAAGATCTGGCAGCAGAACTCAGAAAATCATGAGCATGTCTTTGCTATATTAATGAATAAATAAATTGAGAAACCTTTAGAACCACAGCCAGTTACAGAACCCTTTTCGCTTCAGATACACAGCATTTCATTTCTCCCTCCCCAAATACGCTCAGCTTCAGAAAATCAACTTTTGTCTATTATTCAGACTGAAGTTCAAGTTGAAAGGACATCTGAAACTTACCTTAGTGTTAACTGTTGCTTTCTACTAAGTTGTAAACGAGGTCCAGGAAGTAGGGTGTTAAATTCTAAATCTACAACCGTGCAGCCGGCAACGCATCTGCCAAGTGCTGCATACTGACCCTGAACACACAAGAGCTGGATGTTCATTTACCTAAACAACACTACACAAAGCTCCTTCAGTTTAAGGCTAGTTAAAGTTCATTAGCACTTCCTTTAAAATTTATGATGTAATTACAGCTATGCACTGGGATAATACTAAAAATGGTAATTAGCTCTGAAATACTGTAAGCAGGAATTGTGAAAACTGTAAAAGAGCTTGGCACTGCTGACAGGATTTTAGAGACAGAGTTTAGGAATGCATTTCCTCAAGTTACTTCACTGATTGATTTTACAATTCAATCATGGTGGAGTTACAGTTATTCTTACCTGACTACTGAGGGGAAAATACAAAGTTAAAGAGTCCAAAAAAGAAAAAGGATGTACAGACTGAACACAAAAAGATATCCACCTCCAGAGAGGTAAACATAAAAAAACTAACGTGCTGAAGACCAACAAAACATTGGGAGCATACAAGGTCTCTAAAAGGAAAATGGAGGGGAGAAAAGAGGGAATTAATTGTCAGTGATTTATTACAGATGTTAACTCATTAAAACTTCTGTACTGTCATGGGGAATGTAAAAGGGACACCCACTCTGGTAGCTGTTCCTGTCACTTTTGCCAGCTTCATTCCTGGAGATCCAGGAATGCTCCTAGAACACTTCCTTCTTTCCCTGATTTACACTTCCCGTAGGCAAAACACCTGCTGTTTCTAGAGAAACCCTTCACATCAGGTAATTGCAGCTTCCCTGCCAAGATTTCATGCAAAGCTTCAATTTAGTAGAGCTCCCTCTCACCAAAATTATTGCATCTGCAAGATCAGAATTACAGACAAGGAAGCAGAAGGAACTTGGAAAGAACAAGGGATAAAAAGAAAGCATGCTTGATTGATTAACAAAGAAGTGCTTCTTGCACAGGCACCACCACACATTTAGGTGTGCCACGACTGACTGTAATTAATACTTCAACCACCTGAAAGCTGGTAGGAAATGTTCTGAGGTTTCTGCTCCTGTCAACTCAATTCAAATTAATTGCATGTATTTGTTATTATTGCTAATTACTGAGCAGTTTCCATATTGAGGCCACTGCTGGAGAACCACTACTTGGCCCTATAGGATATTCAAAAGACCGTATCTACACTTCAAGGGTGTTTGCAAGAACATTTTATGGGTAGTAAAAACACTTGTTCCTCACCCAGGCCTCAGTACTGCAGCCACGCCTGTATCCCAAGTGCTCCCTTGCCGCCTGGCCAGCTCCCCGCACCTGAGAGCACCTGACAGGAGCCCCAGCCAGCAGGCTGCTCACGCTTCCCCAGGAAGGGAGGGAAAAAGGAAGGAAGGAAGCCCGCCCCAGTAGGCCCAGTCCCGCCGAGCAGACAGGTCCGGGCGCTGCGGCCGCCTCCCCCCGCCTCAGGCCGTCGCCCCCATCACCACGGCAACGGCGCCAGGCCAACAGGTGCCCTCGCGCTGCTCCATCCCCCCCCGCCCCCGCGCTGACAGGAAAATCCCCCCGCTGCCGGGGGAGGCCCCTCCTGCGGGGATCCTGCCCTCAGAGGGATCCCTCGGGGGCAGCGGAGACGCGCCACGACCGGGCAGGGAGCGCAGGTAGGGGGAACCACCCCCGCCGCACTCACCCAGAGGATGAGGCTGTCACACAGCAGGAGGTCCGCGCGCTTCGCCTCCATGGCGGCGGCCGCTCCCCACGCCGGCCGCCCCCGCTCCGGGAGCTGCGTGAGCCCCGAGCGCGCTGACGTGACGGAACAGCCCACGCCCCCGCGCGTGCCGTGACGAGTGGCGCCCACCTCCGCGTGCGGAGCGGGGGAGTGTCAGGACTGACACGTCAGCGCCCGCCCATGCCTTCAAACGCCGAGAGTGGCAGCGGATGTGACCAATCACGGCGAGGGGGTGTAGCTGTTCGCACCAATCACAGGGGGCGCTCGGTAGGGGGCTGGGCTGTATCCCTCGGCGTTCGGTCGCCTCAGGGGCTGCAGCCGCTGCCTGCGCTCCGTGCGGCCTCAGGAGCGGGCTGTGTGGGCGGATCGTGATTGTGTCACCCACCCCTGAGGTAAATCGTGGGCGGGGAAGTCACCGGGTACAGCCCCTAGCTTCCCTTCGCGGCCGCGAATCCACACAGAAGGCGCCGCTTCATCCCAACATGGCGGCCGCTGCCTCCTCCCGCCCTGGCCGCGCGGGCCTCCGCTGCCTCGTAGCTGTCACAGCCGCTGCCGTAGGCCCGGGACGGTTGGGCCCTGGAGGTCCCGGGGTGAAGAGCTGCTGGCGTGGTTCAGACTTACTATGCCTAAGCTGTAGGTAGGTCAGCGTACCTATACCAGCCACAAATGTTGCTTTTAGAACAGGATACAGATTTGCTTAAAAAATACCACTGTTAAATGAGGCCAAAATATCAATACCTTCTTTTGAGGAGGAGAGGGATGGAAAGTGCTTAAGCACGTGGATAATGAGCAGCTGTTTTAACTCTTCTTCTAACAGGGCAGGTTGGACTGAAAAGGGCCACAGCAATTTTACCTCTTAATTTACATTGTAATTTTTTTTCACTCCAGTGTCTCGCGGTGGCAGTCTCCCTGCTAGCTGGAGGGACACTGCTGAACCGCTCCACCCCAGCAGGTCTGTCACCCACCTGGCAGTGTGCAGGACACACTGCCAGCCCCACAAGCAGCCCCGTAATGACCACCTGCACAGTATATCAAACACCACTAGACAGGCACCACGCATGTTCTTTTCATCTTGGGTATTTCACTACATACCTGAAACGTGGGAGTACTTTTTTGTTTGGTCTTTTTTATTTCAGAAAAAAAAACCCACAAAATTCTTTCACTTGTTGTCCTCTGCTGTATTTGTTTCATAGAAAAAACTGATCTTATCGGTTCTGGCTTATGCCTGGTTCAGTGTCTTGTCTTTTATAATACTCTGCTTCAGACACTCCAGAGACAAGCCTAAGTACCTTATGATAAGAAGATGTAATTACTTTGTCCCTCTGCTGTCCCTCTGCTAGCTTTTGTTAATTTTTCTTTTAGCTCTCTTAATTTGCTTACTGTTTCTCCTTTCTATAATTTTATGTCCTTTCCCTTCCCAGGAAGCATCCCATCCTGGCATCTGTCACTTCCTACCAACCTTTACCTAGTTTCATACAACAGATTTCACAAAAACAACATACAATTCTGCATTTCAAGTTCACGATTTCACACGTGCTTTCTCTGCAGACTCAACTTCTTGAACACTTCCTGTTTCCATAGGCAAAACATTTTTCCTGGGTCTATGCAACATAAGCCAGGGAGCAGCAAAAGCCAGCTGCTTTCTAGGGAACATGTAGCCAAGAGCAAGAACGCAGCCAGTGAGGCAGGGGCTTCACCAGCCAGGGCCCATCCCACAGTACCCAAGCAAGGTGAGCAGGGCAGGTCCAGGAATGTTCAGCCATGAGTTCAGATGGTCAGGGAAGTTCATGGTGATGAGGCAAGCACAAGGTGGAGCCCAGAAGGCAATGGGCTAGTCATGGTCAGGCCCTGCGAGGGTAACAGGGGTTAGGCACAGTCCCATGACCAGCGGGCAGGTGCACAAGGCAGTTCTGAGGTCAAGCTGGGAATTCAGCCCACAGGTCACAGTCCCGATTGATGGAGTCTGTGGCCACACACAGGCATGACTGTGACTTGGCTGAAGGCCAAGGTCTGAGCTTAAATAAATTGGCCCATGCGCAGAGGGTGTGGATGGAGGCACCAGGTAAAGCCATAAAGGCCTATTAGTGCACCCAGGGCCCTGACAACATACTCGGTTTCAGTGGGGTCATCTTCCATACATGCAGAAACCACTGCAGAGAACAGTTTTCTACTAGAGGGCTAAGCAGTGCAGATGGGAGGAAAGAGGGGAATATAATCTGTACCAGCCAAGGCCTGATACCCCTGTTTCAGCATTGCTCCTCATTCAAAAGCATCCAGAAATACTTATTTATAAGGGATGGCAATGCTGGAAGGATGGTACAGACTGTAGATAGTGCAGAGAGGGTGGCTGAGATCAGTGTGAGAGACAATCGCCTGGAATAAATGGCAGGCTGTACAGGTTTGGTGATCTGGGCACCCATGTGCTCCTGGCTATTGCGTCCACATCAGGTGCTGACTCTGAATGGACTGCTTACCCAGATAAACCTGTATTAGCACACAGCAAGGATCTTTCCAAGGAACATCACACTTGCAGCATACCACGTTCTACAGAGAACTGTGATACAAACATCTGGAAATCTGTGCAGCTATTTTACATCTTTCAAATTGCAGCTACACAGGGGCACATCAGGAACCACAGCACTGGCAAGCTGTGCTCAGAGTTCAGCTGGGGGGCAGAAGTAGTAGTACAAAGGGACGAAATGTAAGTTATATAGCATAAGATAATTTGGTTTTATTTTTTATGCCTGGTTGGAAATTTCTTCATGAGCTGCGGCTCACATGAATGTCTGTCAGCAAATTCTGGTTTTGTGCCAATCAAAGATGATGACCTATATTAATATTCTCAGAACAGGGAAGACTAGGTTGGCACCTTACACCAGGACAATGGTTCAATCTCCTGCTGTCTATTGTCTACTATTACTACATTTTAAAGTCAGGTTAAATTACTCTTCACAATAGGAACTTAATTAAAATGTGTTCACTGTTTTTGATCGCGCATCCTTTGCCTTCTTGACAAAGCATCTGACAGTCTCTCAGTAAGGGTGGTCTACCTTTCTTAACAAAAATAATGGCATTTGCTACAAATTGTAGCAAATTGCTACAAAAGTTAAAAATTGCTAGGCTTAAAAATAAAATCCAATTCCTAAGGGTTTGGTTTTTTTTCAATGGGATTTATATTATTATATCCAGTAATATGAACAATATTTAGTTCAGACATTTCTTAGTGGCTTGCTCAAGAAAGCTGTGTATCCAGAAACTTGAATTTTCCTGTACCTTGTTTGCCAGATATGCATGTCTCTTGTAGCACAAAAATACTCTTATTGGAAAATCCTTATTTACAGGACTGCATCTTAAAGGGATTTTCTAATCACTTGAGAACAAAGATGTCAGAATGGAAAAATACCAAACAGTGACACTTGATGGTTAGTTATGTAACTTGCATGTTTCTCACCTTTAGAATATGAGATAAAAAATGATCCTCAGCTTTTCAGTCGTATTTTGTAGCTTGGCTGATATGATTTATGGAAGTCTGCACTTCCTGGGCAGCTTACAAAAGCTTTAGAAGCATCAAATAAGCCCCATGATACTCTGTGGGGCAGAGGCATTTTTGATTTATTCAGATGCAGAAACTAGAAACTAACCAAATACCAAATTGTAAGCCGTTAATTATTACACAATACAAACCAGTTTTATGCCTGCTCTATTCCCTGGGCCACATGTCCCTTCACATCCTGTCATGATCTCTTGGCTATTCCTGGCATATACACTCCTGCTTCCTTTTGAATCAAGCTCTCTCCATATTGGAAGTTATATTGTCATGAAAAAGACACTGGCTATCTGTTTATTCCCCAAATGTGGACAATTCAGAAGTTACTATAATCAAATAAAGATTATTCACCATAACTGAACACCTAAAAATGATAAAATAGGAAGAAAAAACACAGGCTGTGATTCTAATGTGAACTCACATTATTTGACTGGCTCAAGATTATCAGTACCTTGCTGATCTCAGGCAAGTTTGCGTTTCCTGATTGCACAAGAGATGGAACAGGCTTCCAAAAACTGGCAGCCAGCACTCACGGTCTTGTGATTACTGCTGTACCCCAGGGCCTGATGGGAGTTCCCCAAGAGACCTGTCTCAGCTGTAAGAGTCATACCAATTCCTTGCTTACTCCATTTGGGTGCAAGAACAGGGTGGCTTATTTCATTATCGCTTTCCCATCTTACCAGGAATTGCATTTTCAAGTGTAGCAACTCCCAACAGGGAGTGGTTGAGGTACAGAGAAAAACCTTAGCATGATCTGAAAAGGAGCTGTTCAGGCCTATGATACTGACTGACCCCCTTCTGAGAAAAACACCTGAGGAGATGAAAAGAAAGGATAAAAAGCAGAACCAGTAAAAAGAGAGTCCTGGTGGGTGCAGTACTACTGGGATAGCTGAGCATTTCAGGTCTGTGCCCTTGTATGGTTTTTGGTGAGGGCAGGAAGTAGTTACTGGTGCTTTAGGTAAGGGGGTTATATACAGTATGTCTGTATCACACATTCTGTGTTGGAAGGAGATCCTGTTGCTTTTTCTCTGAAGATGCTGCACTGTATTTCCAGGTCACTTACGCCCTGAGGGAAATTGCAGCAATGTCATGATAATGAATGTCAATTTTTTCACTATGCAACTCAAGTACTTATTTTGTAAAATACTAGGAAATATTTTGGCTGTTATAGGAGATAAAAGGCACTATTCACTATCAGGAGGGATTCTGGATATTTTGCACATTAATTCTGAAAAGTAATACATTGTACAAGAGTATATTCATCAAAGGAGTCTTGTATTCAGACTTTTCTGAAAGGTGGAAATATTTTCACATGGAATAAGCATATTTCAAGCATTTTCACATTAGATGGAAACACTTTCATCACTTGAGGCCCTTCTTTGAAATCATTCAACTATGAAAACACTTGCTTTTAATAAAAGACTGTTTAAGCCAGTGGGATTCCTGGAATTCCTGAGCCATTTATGCTCTTCTTTACACTTTCTTAGCACATCTTAACTCAATGAACATATTCTTTGATCCTCACAGACTTAATGGTGGTAAGAAATAGTCATCTCATTAAAACTACGAAGGCTTGGGCTGGCATTTCTAGTCTGTCTTACAATGAATTGAGTTTTGACTGGAGTAAATTCTGGCGCCTTGGTGACAAATTTTCAGGTGTAGTTATTTTAGCCCCCGTGACACAGTGCGTGTGTATATAGCACATTCAAATGCATCTACACCTGCTACACAGAATAATAGCACAATTATTGTGTTATTATTTTAATATATACCATTCTATATGGCAGTTTTAGAAAAAATAGCAAATACTTATAAAAATATTAATCAAGGTCAGTGAAGTGGCACTGAAACTGAAACAGATGTTTAACAATATTCTTAACATGAGCTGTGCAGATCACATTTTATTGCAGAGAATATTAAATTGCAAAGTAGGAATCTATTGTTAATCTCATGTGTAATACAAATAAACAAAGCCTAGGCAGTTTTTTATCTTTTATTGGAGAAATAAGAGAAGGGGAAAGGGCAGAGAAGCTGCTTGGACTTGCTGTGCAGCAATTGTGAGGTTAGTTGCCTCAGTACTCTTCTGAGCCACAGACTCTGCAGAGATGTGGCTTCTTAAATTACATGTATGAGTGTCTCTGGCCAGTCCACTGTCTCTAAGTTATCCTAGGGAAAGGAAATTCACTTCCAAGGTTGAAAGAAAAAGACAAGATAGACTATATGAGGACCATCTTACTTGGTCACTCCTTTAAGTGGTAGAAAAAATGAATGCAGAGAATGACAGATTATCTCTGCTTTAGTAGAATGTAATTCCCAGGACTGGGGCGCGGGGGGAAGGAGTAAGAGGAAAAGATGAAAATAACACCACAAAGCAAAAAGTCACAACATCCCATTAAAATCCATTAAAAGCTGTACTGGAAACAAAATAGGTCAGAGATGGAAAACTAAGTGCCTACATTTATTAAAAAGCTTGTGACCAGGTCTTTGTAATTGTATCTTTTGGCTTAGTACAGCAGGAGAATAAATGGTTTATCTTTAAGGAATTATTTACTTTGATTATCTGAGGGAAAACTCAGAATCAGGGACCTCTACGAACAGTGACTCAAGCAGAATAAAATATTTATCCCTCTACAACATCATTTCTCTTCAAGAGGACCTCACTTTGTCACAGTAAAGTTCCCTCCTAGCATGCTCTCTTGCTGATTCAGTTGTTTCTCTAACATTCGTCCATCTCCTATCTATGCTTTTCTATTTCTGGCTTTTTATTTAGTTTCTCACAGATATCTGCATTTCTATTTTGGTACTCTTATCTTTCTTTCAGTGAACAAGGTCACAAATGATAGTGGGCTTTGGCAATCCCAGTATTAGCTATCTGACGTTAACTGGCATCATGGAACTGTTGGCACTGTCATGGTAGCAGCTCCTGGCTTTACAAGCTTACGTTATGAAATTTCTCAGATACAATTTCAGCTGGTGCCAGTAACAAGGAATTCAGTACTGGGATATGAACTGTGATGGAGACGTATTTGTCCCAACCTAATCCACATTCATGCTTCCAAATCCTGTTTCTATAGGTGCGTTGAACAGGCAGTGTCATTTTGGGACTTCATTTCAGTTTGGCAGGTGTTTTTGTGTCCCAACAAGACCATTTGCTTTGTTGAGTCTGATCCTGAGAATATCCTTGCACTTAATTACTACTATGCACCAAATACCTCCAGTTTTCAACACAGTCTGGGACTACTCTATGAGTAAGCTCATAAGCATATTTTTTTTCAGGATCAGAGAAATCACAAACTTAATTTCCAAAAAAGAAGTAATCCCTTTAGAATGATTCTGTGCCAGGGTACTGGTAATGTAGTCTTGCACAGAGAAACTAGTTTTGGTAGTATCTCTAATCTTTCTAAACACAAAATAGTTTTCAAAACTCTGTGTTCCATTGTACCTATTATATAACATTATTCAGAAACATTAACATCAGTATACAAGGTTCATAAAATGTTAATAACTTGTTCATTTCCATTATTTTTAAGTTGAAAATTAACAGCTAAGTTATTAAAGAGCAGTCCTTTCTCAGCATCTATAAGTTTGTGTGAAAAATTACTAATAGACAGGTATAGTAAAAAAAATATGTGTTAAGTCTAATAAAATCTCCTTTTCCCTGTTAAAGACTGGGCACTGAGTGACAGTGTGAGGAGACTGCAGATTCCTTGCTCTCCTGCATCTAGCTGTGCCTAGGGGCAGGGGAAGTGCTTTGAACTGTAGTGGTAACTGAGCAATAATAGGTTTAGAGTGACTTAAAAAACTGAGCCAAAATCCTGCTTATTGAAACAATGCAGAACTTAACATCCAGTTTCCAAGCCTAGCGTGTCGGTTAGGAAAGGGCATAAGTGACTGCAAAAGAGCCATAGCACTGTGCATACAGCCCCTGGCAAGTAAAAGGAACATTATGAAACATCTATAATCTTTTTGCTCTTATTTAGTTAGAGGGGGTTTCAACTCTCTATTAAAACCATTCAGATCCTTTTTTGAGTTAGTACTAATCAAATGCTCGAGTGGCCGAGCTAAAATAGATTTAATGTGTTCAAACCAATTTTCCAGTGTATTAACATTCCTGTCTAAAAATCACAGGAATAACTGACGTCTTTGTTAGCAGCCTTTATGAATTTAACATTTTTAGCAGAATAGCTGGGGAAAGGATGGAGAGAAAGAGCTATGCCTAGATACTTGGGGTGTCCATCAGGGTGAAGCATTTAAGTAGAAGAGCCTGGAGAGGGTGGCACTGCTTGTACTGTGTCAGTTCTCTGGATAAAGAAACAGCTTCAGCTTCTGCAACTGTCTGTCTGGCACCTTTAGTAAGTAATTAAATCACATTGTAGATTTGTATACATACTTGGCTAAATAATAAATGACAGCTATCACACTCGCATGCGAGCACGCCGGCATACCCCGGGCAGGAAATCACATCCAGTATTTCATTTGTTGCCAATTTATCTGGAACAAAGTGAGGAAGATGCCCTGGGGACTGGTGACTAACAAGGAGCATTGTTTATGCTACAAATCCCATCCGGTTATTAGTCTTTGAAAAGTGCTTTGTTTAGCTTATCAGTGCTTCAGCAGGAATGCCAGGGGCATTATTTTTGTTCTAAGTGTATTTCTATTCCAATATTACTGACTCCCACTCCACTCCTCCACAAGAGGTTATGTGTTACCTGAGGGCTGAAAATTAGGCACGTGCTTTAATGCCTTGTTGAATCAGGATCAGGATGGTTAATGCTGCACAAAACCGAGCCCTTGACAGGTTTCTTTATTAATTTTTATGCATTAAATTGGAGAACATTATTGCAGAAATCAAGCCTTTCTTAAGGACCATAGAGCATGACAAAAAATAAGTACCCTATCAAGTATACATGCCCATCTATGAAAGTTATTTTAGCATGTTAGACCTGCTTAAATTCTGCGCTTTACTTGATTAACTGGGCAATATTGTGTGACACGATCTAATTCTGCAGTTACACAACTCCGAAGTACCACCAGTGTCTGGCAAGCTTGAAGCCTGTTTCACAACAGTACTGATAAGCTGCTTCTCTGTCAGATGATCAGAATACCTGTTGCGTGCCCTTGATCAAGTTAATATTTAAAAATAGTAATGCAATTTCTAAATTAGGTTCATGTATCTTTTCAGTTATGCTTTGGGGAGAGAAGACCGATTTAGATGTTTTAGAAAGGGGGGGCTAGGTTCAGTTTTTTTCCTGTCTTTTTTTTTTTTTTTTTAAGCAGTCTTGGTTTGTTTGAGGGGGGAAAAAAAAAAACCCACCACGTTTCTTTCATAACTAATTTAGAAAACCTGACAGACCCTTGCCATTGGGCAACCAAGTTAATAATTGACAAAGACATATAGCTGGCCTTAATGAATGATTCCACACCAACACTATCAGCGTGTGTAACTTACTCAGGTCCTCTCAAACACTTATGGAAAGAGGAATGGTAAGCCCAAGTTTATGCTGGTCTTCTGAACCATGGTAGGACGTGTTAATTAGAATGATTGTGAATATATAATTGAAGTATTTATTTATACTTTTAATAATCAGATTTTTTTCTTTGAAAATTTTAATGAATCAATTCTTCCCTTTAAAATATGTCAAGTTTTTAATTTGCTTGGGATTAGGCTAAATATGCATTGTCAAATAATGAGCTGTCCAGTGTATCCTCCCTGATCATCTTAATTGGCTTTGTAATGGAGATACGGAGCAGCTGCTCACCTATCAAAGGAATCTGACCAAGAGGTCACACGGTATCATGCCTTCTGAGCAAGTTTAAACCTCAAAGTAAGGTCTGTTTTACTTCTAAATAAGGGCACATGTTCATGGAAAACTGAGTAGATGTTTGTTAGCACTCAAATCTGCTAAGTGCCTTTTAAACTTTAATTCCTTCTCTTCAAACACAGTGATGAAAATGGACTCATCACTGATGCTTTAAAACTAGATTTCCTGGTGGTAAAACTCAGACATGAGCTGACCTGTATCACAGAGAGAAAGGTTTATACCCAGGAGCTTCTGGCTTCATAATCAACAATCTGATCACTACTTCATGCCTTTCTTTTGCATGCAAGTGTTAAAACTGTGTCAAATCTAGTGGCTTTGTTTTAGTACAACAGGCTTGATTTTGCTTTACAATATCAGTATGGCATTATCTAGGCCTGGGGTTTTCAAAGGTGAGACAGGCACCAAGATCCAAATACAAGTGTACGAAATAGTAACTTCTGTGAGTAGTCTTCGAAGTTTCCAGCCTAAAACATTAAGGAATGACAATTTTAATTACTGTTTGTAATTACATGTAGAATTACTGTATTAGAAGAGGGTCCCTAAAAATCTGTCATTTTAGGCAAGGTCACACTAAATATTTTATTTTGTTAAGACTGTTTAATGCCATAAAAACTCACACATTACTAGCGGCCATAATTGCTACTTCAATCTCTTAATTCAATCTGCCAGTTCAAGTTCAAAAATCCAAAGATTTTGGAAGGGGTAAACGAATTCTGGCAGATTTAGAGCAATGTCAGATATCATCTGTCTTCTCTTTCTATCAGATCCAGCTGGGCCGTCCCCTTATGACTAGCATAAAGCCAACCTGAACACCATTTTGAGTGCCTGGACCAAATATATCAGAAATTTGATTATGTGCATATAATCTATTAAAAATAAATGAAAGATCTGGCATGTTTTTCCTAGCCTATCTACTCAGGACAAGACAACCTTTGCTGAAGGTGACTGCAAGTCTCTTTTTCCCCCCCAAAATGCTCTGTTGATAAAAGAATGTCTATACCAGGTCAAACCAGGGCAATCTTGCCCTCTCTGCAACAAAGGATGCCTACAGAAGAATAAAGAAGCATTAATAATGCTTCCCCAGAATTCTCTTTCTTTCTCCAGCTATTTATGGTTCAGGAACTTCCTCAAACAGAGGTACCACCTTTGCAATGAATAGTACTTGATGCCCAGTACCTGCAGAACTCAGAAATGTCTAGCATCCATAAGAAAAACATCCAAATATCCCCTGCTTAATTGTAAATGTAAAGAACTGCCTCTTTTTTTTCCTCGGAGTTTGCCACCTGTCAGTCATGCTACCAGAGCTGGTCCAGTTTCCCACCTTGCTTCATTCAGTGAGATTACAAGAAGATAAAAAAAGCTGCTGCATGGTACTGAGTTTGAATCATTTTTTCATGGTATATACGCATGTATTCTTCACCTAGTGTCATCAGAACAGGATCATTGCCTGGTTCTTTGCTCTAATTCATACAGTCCTAACTCTAAATCAAATGCTCTGAGAGCCTTTCCAGGGTCTCCACTGGAACTTGCCCTCAGGTGACGAATTTCCAGCCCTTCCACGCAGTAACTTACCTCAGCAGCCATGACTGGTATCATACAGCAACACAACAACGTTCCATTTTCCTATTTTCTGAGCAGCACAAACTCTTGTTTCTGCAGATTTGCTCATTAAGTCATCAGAAGATGAGTCATCTGGAAAAAAAAAACACAACTATAATTTGTCCCCTAGGAGTCATATAGTAGGTTAATTATTGTACAACACGTTCTAATACAAAATACACGAGCAGCTTCCACTTGTTGAGGTTGCAGAGGGCAAGAGAGCTTTTCAAAATTTCCATCATTTATGGTCTGGGAATGCTGGGTTTCCCTTGACTCAGTATCTATTGCATAATCAGAAACATGTTTGGTTCTCTTGTTGTATGAGACAAAGCTAAAGAAATGGGTGTTATTACTTTGCAAAAATAATGAGTAGATACCTAATTTGCCTGTGTCATGTAAGCAGTGTTTATAAACACAACTGCTCTGGGGCAGTTCCTCAGCTGACAAAAACTCTTGCAGCTTCTATCAGTTGAAATAATGCTCTTCAAAGTCTGCAAATACCCCATCACTGCTGCATGGGAAGTAAAAATATAGGAAGGTGATGTGCCATATGAAGTTCAGGTAGCATTGGGTTAAACCTGCTTGCCTGGAGTTCACCTGTCAGTGCACTGGCATTGAATCTGATCACAGTTGTTTTGGTTACTCATACCCAGTCATCCCAGAGTTGTTGGGTTTTGTTATTTGTTACTGGGTTTGTTTTGTTACTTTGTTACTGTGTGGTTGTTCTCTCAGCAGGAGATAATCTCATCAGTGCATACAGAGGAAAATCTGAAAACAATGTGAATGCCTTCAGCATCTGAAATTTTCCTGTTGAGAATCACAAATAAATACATCTATAACTTCACAAACCATGAAGGAGAAAGACTTTTTCTAGCGATTATAGCATGTTGTTTTAAAACCTCCAGTTCTTCATATTTACAGATCCTCATTATAGGAAGGAAAGACTGGTATTAAAGATACTGATTTAAAATTACTAATTTGGTGAACTCATCATGGCTGTAGCAAGAGACCCAGTTTCCTGCTCTCTCATTTGGCAGACCTACATGATAACCTCTCTCTTCTTTCTTGGAATTATTACAGTTGAAAAATCAATTACTTAAATAAAACCCTAGTGTGTTGTCAAATGAGCTTGAATCATAGAATCATAGAATGGGTTGGGTTGGAAGGGACCTAGAAAATCATCTAGTTCCAACCACCTGGCAAGGGGAGGGACACTTCCCACTAGACCAGGTTGCACAAAGCCCTGTCCAACCTGGCCTTGAACACCTCCAGGGCGGGGCCTTCCACAACCTCCCTGGGCAACCTGTTCCAGTGTCTCACCACCCCTACCAGTAAGTAATTTTACTGTTAGAACAGTAAAGAATCTTCACAGTCACTCTGGATCTTCCAGTATTTGACACGCAAAACATACAATCTATTTAATTTTCCCTTTATCAAAGCTTTTATAAATCGGTTAAATACTGGGAAGTGTATTCATTGACCTGGCATGTAGACAGATCCCAATCAGGTATGTGAAAAACACGTGGGGCTAAAGGGTCAGCAAGCAAACAGCAATACTGTAATCTCCATGGATGCCATCATCTCATCTGAATGCCTTACTTCACAAATGGAGACACAATATCCATTCCATATAAAGCTGGACCTCTGAGGTCATGAAGAAACATGTCAAGTTCATCTATTTTGATCAAAATACAAAACAAAACTGTAACTGATGCCATCTCCTGTTGAACCTCTCTAAGCATGCATAGGCAGTGGAGGACAATCAATAACCTTTGAGACTTTGCCTTAAAGTGGAGGAACTTCCTTGGAAGTTCCCTCCCAGTTTCAGAAGTGCTCCTCTGTTTCTGGGACAGATAGAAACACTGGAATAACTTTGTCCTGAGACAGAAAGGGCACTAACCACAGTCTTGTTACACTTTCTTCAAAGACTGATCTCGTGGTTATGGCAATTGAACATATGGTCAAAAGCAAGTTTCTCCATGGTGTGCTAAGACAAAGTAGGCAGGTCCTTTATCCATTACAGACTAGCTAATGCATCATTAACAAAGGTAGAAAAAACTTTCAGTGTGGTAGGGAATCAGTATCATCCTTCAGCCTTTCACTGCAGAAATATTATAATACAAATGTGCTTCAAAATGCCTCTAACATTTCAGATGCTTACAAAATTCTTATCTTCCTGCTCTAAAACCAAAGCTCAATATTATTCTTAATTATGGACTTTGCTAAGCAAAGGGAAGGGTTGTTTGGAAGCAATCTTTTACTTAAATAAAGGAGTCTTTTTGCTACCTAGCCTGTGGTACACACTAAGGATACCATCTGCCACCCAAGGAGGGCAGAGAAGCCACTGGTCTTTATTTCAGTAATTTAAGTGATAGAAATAACTACAGAGGAGAAAAAAGATTCAAAAACTACAGAGGCAGACTCTGGGTGCTGTCTGACTAATAATGACAGCTAGACAACCCAGTGGTGCAAACTCGATTGGCTTTCAAAACATAAATATTATCCAGTGGTGTGTGGATATGTCACTGGAAGGAGAAATGTGGCATCATGGCCTTACCTCTGATGCTGGTCCTTTCCATAGGATTACACAGAGCACTTCATTTCTTTGTGCCTTATTTTCATTATCTGCAGAGGGAACAATTAGTTATGCATGACATCTATACTTAGTTTCTGTGACTCTCTGCTAATCATTATTAATGAATTTAATATGTCAGTCAAAATATAATTTATTGAAGACTCTGTACTACTTCTCTTCCAGGAGCCACTCCAAATTTGGCAACCTAGTAATGACAGTGACTTCAGCTGCCCCATCTGTCTTCAGACAGCCACTCTCCCAGTAGAAACCAACTGTGGACATTTGTTCTGTGGTAAGTTTTCTGAACTGACAGTGCAGTGCTTATACAGGTTACTAAATAAAGCACTCTCCTTACAGAAATCTCAAGTCTTAGGGAAGGGCTGCTAAGCCATATGGTTAGGATTTAAAAATTTAAATAATTTTTCAAAGGGAGTATAAGGATGAAGCATAGAATAGTGGAGGGAATTATGTTCATAATTGCATTTATAAAGCCAATTTCAGGATTTTTAAGGCCCACATTCTGCACCACTAGAACCAGTGTGAGCTTTGCACCTGCTTTGAAAGGCAGCAGGATTAAGGCGACCAGCATACTTGCACTGAACACGGTTTCTCTCAGACCTCTGATATACATCATCCAGTGAATTTATAGGTGAAGTTTACAATCTCTCTGCCCCAGCTGCTGATGAGGTTCCTTGCTGTCATCCTCACAGCAGGGCAGGGTTGGCAGAAGAGGATTTGAATTAATGATCTGAGGAGGTGAAACTGACCATGAAGATACTTCAGGGCTACTGTGCAGCATGAGATCAGAAACCTCTGTCAGAGGGGCAGGCAGGCAGCTGGAGGCAGTAATACCTGGTACTGCAACAGCAAGACACATCAGAAGACACTGGTCAGAACCATAAAGCAACTGTTCTGGCATTTTACAGAGACTTAACGCAAGTGCAAGTTGTATTTACAAGCCATTTACACTTTTTTCCACCACATAAGAGTATGATAAAAAGAGCCAAGCATAAATGAGAACAAAGCACTGTGTTGACCATGCTGGTGCAATAAAAGCATATTTTTATCTTAAGGAAGTGTCACTTTTCTCTAGATTGAAATGATCCTCACACACCACCTCTACCACTGTCTCCATCCTCTGAAACCACAACAAATCCGTGGATCACAAACAGCTAGGGACACTTTGTGGGGCTCATCTACCTCATGAGTGACACCATTTAATACTTTAGGTTGTTTCATATTCATATAACATTGTTTTATAACATGCAGGAAAATTATGCTTTGAATATAACTCACGCCAGGACAACCAGTAAGCATATGGCCTCAAAATGTGTTTCAAATAATGTCACAGAAGTTATAGTTTCAAGTACAAAGATAGACATAACAACAAAGATCACCAACCTTCCTCATTCTCTGGCCTGGTTAATCTTCCCTTTTCCATCTGTGAATATGACACAATTATATGGACTTAATTTTATATTATTTTGAGATCTGCAGAGGAGAAGTAACATATACAAGCTTGGTATATATTGTTATTGTTAGCTGTATATATTTAGCTAGGCTTTACTTTCCTCAAGTACATTTACACTCTGAAGCACTGACTCCAGTGCAATGCATTATATATGTTATGACTCTGTTTATATGGTAGAAGCAGCCTCTGTAACATGTCTGTTTTTCATGTCTTAAACCAATAAAACTTTACATGGGACTTATCAAAACCATTCTGTGTAGATCTAAGTTTGTTGTGACTGAAATCAGTAATAAAACTTCTCTTGATGCCCTGTGGAACAGAGCTAAGGCAATGCTGAGCCCTCTTTAATAAATTCCGCTCTGGTAAAAGTTTTATTTAAAAAATGTGGTCAACCCAGAGCTTTTAAAGAAGATTAATGTGGACTTATAAAAAATGTCTGATTTTATTAGTAGTAGTAATTCATACAGTTCGTCCTGAAGTTTTCCTTTTCAGCTTCAGTTTGAACCATATGTTCAGGAAGTTCAACTGAAAAGCGATCCTTGAGCAGTATTATTTTTTTCTAATTAACAATAACCACAGAGGTATTTGAGAGAAGCCCACAGACTCCCTCAAGAAGGTTGTGCAGCAGGCTAGATTAAAACAGGATTTTGTCTATTTTATGAAAAATGCACCAAAGCACAAACAGGTCAACTTCAGAGGAATCCTTCCTTTCCTGTTCTACTAAACAAAGGACTATGCACACATCAAATTTTAATTTCCACAGGCTTCTTTTTTGAAAGCCCTTGAAGAACTATGGAATCCATCAGTGCCCCATTGTCATCCCAGGGACTGAGCACAGGCACAGCAGCACAGGCATGTGAATCACAGTACAGGATCTGGATCCAGAGGGTCAAAGCTGTTCCTGAAGTCAGGAATGATGTTTGTCAAATGCAGAAGTTCAAGTGAAAGCTGGAAGCTGGCTGCCAGACTGAGCTTGTACATACCACATGGGGATTTAGATACAAATACAGCCCTGTGCCCAACTGGTCTGGGTAGGCAAACAAAATGAAAAGCCACAAAGAAAAACCCTGCACTCAAATGAGAACAAAAGTAAAAAGCGAAAGTCAGAGCAAGGTTCATAAAAAGTATCTTTGGGCCAAATTTAACATCCCTTGTATATGAGATGTAACTGCTAGCATCATGAACATTTTTATACTTGACTTCAAGCACACTGCACTGAGGGCTCCTGAAGAATTCTTGTTACAATAGTGCTTACAAGAAACCACTTGCTGGTTATTTTTAAGAACAAAGAGCATTGCTCAATTCAATAAAGCAATTCCATCAAAATGGCAGTGCAGCCTTCTGCTTCTGTTTTCACTGGGGTCCTTGTCAAATTTGATAAATTCAAATGTTGAGAGATTTTTTTTTTCCTGACCTGTCACACTGCACCCGGGAGCTGAAAGTCAAGCTGTGCTGCTTCTGACTAGATGCTGTTTATGCTGCTGTTTTTGCTGTTAGTTCCACCACTGACACTCATGTATGTCAACCACTGCTGTCAGTTGTACATGCAGTCTAATCTCCCTGTTCTCAGACTCTGCCCTCTTTCACACTTGGGACTTCAGTATAAGAAGAGATGATGATGTATTTGGAATTAGTTAGCAGGTAAGAAGAATCAAAAAGAATGCAGCAACTTGCTCTTCCAGAGCAGTTCCAGAAGAGTCACAAAGTTGAAATATAGGAAGAGAAAGGAAAAAAAGCAAACAGACAAAATGGCCCAATGTATGATACTTTAGCAGCAAGACACATATTGTGCCCCCAGGATCCTGCATCACCAGGCTGTTCCCTGGCTGTGCTTGTTGGTTTGTTTGGGACAGCTGGCCCTCATAACCCCTAAAAGCCATCCTGGCTCTCGAGGAACTCCACCTTTATGCAGCTGCACTGCATAAAGCAGCTAGCGCTGCACTCTGAAGGGTCCCTGTATTCCTGAGTGCTTCAAACCCCAGTCCAGGGAGCTTCAGGAATAAGATGCTATCCACAGGAAAAGAAACTGAAAGTCTCTCTCAGGACTTCCATGTATCTCTATATATCAGTGCAGAAGAGCTAAGGCGCCATTTTCACACACTCACTTGGCAGAGTAAAATGATGTATGAAATGAAAGTGAAGAATTATTCATTTTTTCACTCCATTGTAGAAGGAGAGTTTATTAATTCTGATAATTTCATTGTAAACATTAAATGTCCTCCAATATATTTAATGTATCTTAATTTCTTTTTTTTCTTTTTGGTAGGTTCCTGTCTGATCACGTACTGGAAACACAGTCCCTGGTTAGCAGCAATAACCTGCCCTCTCTGCAGACAAAAGGTTAGGACTTACTCCATCTGCATTATGATACACACAAAATAAGAAGCTTGAGCTCTTAGATCAACTTTATTTATCCTCTAATTTTCCATAGCATTTCAAAACCCACTTAGACTTGAAAGACCCTTGCAGCCATTTGCATTTATCATTTGACATGTCGTATCAGGCAACTCTGCAAAATATTAAACAGCCCTCCAGCATTTTACTTCTCTATAGTTTATGAATCTCTGGGATAACATACCATAAAAAGTAATATGGAAGTTCCTAACCTCATCTGACCCCAGTCAGAAGCTGCCTGTTGTACTGAAAGGATGGATGCAGGTTATAAAAGGAAAATGTTATTGTGGAACTGCTGGCGCTGGACCAAGGTCCAGTTGTGAGAGAGACACGTCCTACAGAACACTATCCTTTACACTGGAGATTAGAATACACCATGCTAATGCTGATTTTCTTTTCTTATGAAGGTGGTTCTTCTGGATAACATCTCTTGTGATAAGCCAAGTAAACAAATGGTACAAGACATTAGAGACTACAACAAGCGTTTCTCAGGACAACCTCGACCTGTGAGTATTGATAAATCTACATTTACTTACTTAGTAGTGCATTATACATAGAGGATTGAAAGAGACCCAGCAATGAAAAGTAGTTTGTATCATTATGTGGATTACCTTTCCATGCACTTACCATCCACTGCTGGGTCCAGCCCCTTCTCCTAAAGGTGCTCCTCAGAGTTCCTAGCTCAAAGGAGTCCTTCTGCAGTCATCCTGGCAGGAAGGAGAAAGCAGCATGGGATGAAATACAGGAAGCAAAGCAGAACTAGAGATGGTCAGGCTGGAACTTTCAAATACAAACTCAGATTGGAACTCCAAGATTTTAACTTGCTTCTAAAATTTAAAATCAGATTCCAGCTTAGAAAGCAGCTGGTTTTCTTTTCCCCAGGTACTGACAAATTCAAACAGTCCACACTGGCTCTGCACTTTCTTAGAGCTGGTACAGAGATGTGACAGGCAGTGGAAATGATGTGAAAGATGAGGGCTGAAGGCACACGTGAGGCCCATTCTTGATGGGGTGTAGAATAAAAACCAAAGCAAATCTTCCTCTCCTGTCACATCCTGGTAGGGGGCCTGACAGGACTGTGGGGTCTGTTTCAATCTACAGACTAGACCAAGTACTGTGGAGGGGAATATTATTTTCCAACCCAACAAACTAGCATTAATGAAGAGGAATAATCACTCAGTCCTACAGTTCCTGTCCTCACCAAGCTGAGACTTCAGGCCGCATTTTACAGCATTCACAGCCTACCCCTGAAGCCAGATTTTAAAGACAGGCATATACTCCAGTGCAGCCATGAAGGCCCAGTTTCCAAAAGGATTCAACATCAAGGATACTACTTTCTTTTTAAAGTGCTGGGGCAGCAGGGGTTCCTTTAGAAGAGCGCCTCTAGATAGTGCAAAATAACTGAACAGTTTAGGTGGATTTGGACAGCACAGAAAGTTTCTGCATTGGAGAGATGAGAATCTAAAAGTGCTTGAGGGACACATTCAACTGAAAAAAACTACAGGCATCAGAATGCAAAATAGCATAACTCATCCAAGTGTTTAGTTTGCAGATTACCTCTATGACATGCCATTATTCCTGACTCTTGCCTTGAGAGGAATCTTCACCTGCAGTGGTCTCGTGTGGATTTTTTTCCTAAGAGTTGCCGTTTGCTCCTTTGGAACAATCATATGCCTGGCTCCTCCATTTGACACAAAGCCTGCGCCTCTCTGTAGGACACTTGGAACAGCTGATGACATGGTGGTTGTTTCCCTTCTTTTAATTTGCATGATAAACATTTGTCAGCAAATTGCATCTACTGGGGTAAATACGGCGAGGTCTGCAGCACTGAGCAGGCTTCAGAGTCCTGACTGACTCAAACCTGGATTCCTTGGTCAAACTTCATCAAGCGATGACAACAGGCTTCTCTTTGATTAGGGGCAGCATATGATGGATTTGTCTTTCTGCTGCTGCCAAAGGCTGGAGCAGGACTCAGCAATACTTGGCATGGCCAAGTGATTCGATGTGCAAGTGCTTAGAAGGCTCATCTTACACCGGATACTTGCTAGACTCTTTCATGATGCACTTTTTTGTAACTTCTCTTCATACAAGTCCCTGAATTGAAAATGCCTAAAGCTATGAACAGAGCTTAAAATGACAATGCCAATCAACTTGCAGTTGAGTTTTAGACTCTTGAGCTTTAACATTTTACATCTTGGCTCAATTTGAATAAAACTTTGAGAACTTAGCAAACTGTACAATTTGCTAAGTCTTGTATAACTTAGTACAGAATTTGTATCAGTGCTTGGTGTTATCCCAGCTGATTCCACATCCACTGGAATAGAGATTTTTTACAGCTCTGCAATGAGTACAGTCCTGATCTTAAAGTGGATAATAGGAAACTTGTGGTAACATTGGCTTGGAACAAAAATGCAACTGTAAAGTTGAAGTATTACAAGGGGAAACAGCATTAAAAATCATGCAAGGAAAATGAACAAATTTCTGTGTAACTCCTTCGTATAGTCCTGTACAAAGTACACAGCTTCCTTGAACTCCGTGCATCTAAGATTTAACAAAGTCAGCACGACTGTTTGTTTCCTTTCTAGACTTCATGCACTCCTTGTGACTTCCCTATAAGTCTTGGTACCAGTTCAGCCAGAGAGATCAAGGCTAATTTGATGATGATGATATAAATAGCTGGAAGTTTATGGGAAGTTTGCTGAAGCTGGGGGGTGTGTGTGTATATGTCTGTTTCTGTTGAGCTGCAAAGAGTTAAAAAGGCTGGCACAGTGCTGGACAAGCATACACATCTGTCCCTCCATAATCTGTACATTTGCTATGTATTTGGGGTCAGTGGACTTTTTACATAGGAATTGTATATTAAAATAGATACACTAAACTTCATGAATATTTAATGTTCAGAATACACTCGTCCCAAATGGTTTTTTCCTTCTTAGTATTTTGAGCTGAAATATTTTATTATGTCCTTGACTTGTAAGCTATGATACACCATTATGTTGCAGTCGTTTCCTTGCTTGCTATAGGGTTTGTGTTACGATGTTTCTTCATTTTATTCCCATCAACTTCCATTGTCTTTAATTATGTCCCTGAACTTGTAAAGCTGTTTCTCTTAACAATGGATACTTTGGAAATGGCAACAACTGCTTTTCCATGAACTACAAGGCAGGAAGTGCATTGTTTCTTTAAAAAAATTACCAGATGTTTTCAAGTGCTGACTACAAACATTAAAAAAACCCCAGAAACTATTATTTTCCAATTCCCTAAATGTGATTTTGTTATTGTGTAACTTCTGTTTGCATTTAACTGGGAATTACAGCCTATGCCAATACCAAAGAACGGAATTTCTGTCAAGCTAAGTGTATAAAGATGGAGGCCATCTCTGTGAATACAGGGACAAGGACTCTAGGTTGTTTCTCCTGCGTAACACAGGCCCACCAAGAAGGTGGCAGTTACAGTGCGAAGAAAAGGAGGGTTCTCATGAGTGACCTGTAGCAGAGTTGTAGTTGATCTGAATACACTCTTCTGTTTCCCCTTGCCTCTTATCCTCTCCTGCAGCTGGGGACCCTGATTTTGCTTCTTAAACAGAATGGTATCTTTCATTAAGAGGTAACAAAGAAATGGCAGAGAAAGAATTTCTGAGAGAACTTCACTGAAGGCACCGGCATTATTGAGATCTTGAAACATTTTTGCTGTGCACTACCAGAGTGTCCAAACTCTGTCCTCCCACAGCCCAGTCATGCCATGACCTGGCAGTACCTTGTTGGACTAAGTGGCCAGGACAGCCTTCAAAAATCCCATGGGAACATATGAAAGCCTTTTGTTGACTGGACTTTGCCAGCAGATGGCCAGGAAGGTTTCTGAGCCTTAAAAAATGCAAGACTAAGGAAGGAAACCCCTCTCTCCTGTACCTGCTGTTGCTATGCTAGGCTCTGCAGCTGGTGGCTGTGTAGACACACATGCTCTGAGCTGGGTCTGGCTGAAGCAACGTGATGAGAATGGAGAGGGAGAGCTGGGCTGTGTCAGGGCTGGTTCCCCATGAGGCAGCTGGCAGGATGGAAGGAATGCACCTGCATTACGAACGTATTTTCAGCAACTGTGTCTGCTCAGCCTGGTCCTTCAATGACACCAGTGGGCTGTCCCATATCTGCACAGCAATCAGTGTGCATGGAGGGTGAGCTATTGCAATAAGGCAAAATGGCACAAACTGCTGATAGCAGAACAACTGCTCTGCAAGAACAGAGACAGAGAAAAGAGAGCAGGAAACAGAAGAAAACAGAGAGAAAAAAAGTGCACAGCTGCAAAAGTGATTCTCAAGTATCAACCACCAAAGAAGTACTACAACCAGAGTAAAAAAAATAAATTCAAACAGAACTTTCCAGTGGAAATCACGTTTGGGTCTCAGCTGTAGCATGAGAAGGACCATGTGTGGTGGCAGGTGTGGTTACCTGTGAAAAGCACAGCAAAGGGCAGTCATTCAAGCCCATCCCAGCCAGTTATATTGCTCCTTGTGCTGCTCCTGCTGGTGGCCAGTCTAAACACCAGTACTGGGGTACCCACAGTCTTGTCCTCCCTGACTGGAGCAAATGATTATTCCTTGTTCCTGGCGTGCAGGGATTATTGACAGAAAACACCAAGTGCTTCACAGTGAAGTGAGTGCATTTTATTTCTCATTAAAAATTAAAATGTACACTTTAAATTACAAAAGTATGTTTTAACATGGACAGTATAGCCAGAAGAAATTACCCTCATCACAAGTACCTAGAAATTCATTATCCCTGCTGTTCCCAGCTTACGTGACTCTGGATTAGAAGCTGTTCATGATGGAGCGATACTCTCTCTGATGTTCCACAAGTTTCAAAAAGACTTCATATTTCTTGTCATAAAAGCTGTAAAAGAAAGTCAATATCAACAAAGATTTTAAGATTTAAATCTCTTATTATATACATGCTTACTTCCTTCACTTAGCATCAAAGAAGGTTTGACTCTTTTCTAATTACAGCTGTTACTGGGATCAGAGCCTTTATGCTGCCAAAGTGCAGTTTCCACCCAAAGAAGTGATTTCTAGTTACAATCGTACCTTTCGTTTACACTATCTCCAGCTTTGGATTTTCAGACAGTTTTTCCTCCGCAGCCCTCTGCCACGGGAGCGGGTAGGCACCAGGGCCTCGCTGCTCCTCTCCCCATCTATACCCGCTGGCAGACCCCCATCATACACCCCCGGGTTTCCGGAGCGCCACTGACGGAGGACCCCGCACCCCCGGGGCCGCCCGCCCGCAGCGCCCTCCTCCCCCGCGCCGCCAGGGGGCACCCGCGCCCCGCCGTGCGGTCCCCCCGGCCGAGCGGCCCCGCAGCCCCGGGCCCCCCCGAGATCCCCCCTCCCCGCGCCCCGAGGTCCCCGCGCCGGTGCGTGTGGGGGTGACACCGCTCGCTGGTGAAATTATGCAAAGGGCCGAGTGCGTCGGGAGCTGCGGGGGCTGCAGAAGCGCGGCCGAGGTCGCTCCGAGCCTGGCTGCTCGGAACCGCTCCCACAGCCCCCGTGCTGCCGGCGACCTTTGCTCGCCAAGGGAAGGCCACGGGCGTGGGCAGAGACTCACGAGGCTGGTGCTCACATCCCACCGACAGCAGATGATCACCCTCAGCCAGCTCACAGAGCTGGGTGCCCATGTAATCCTTAGAAAATCTGGGTCATAAATACTACTACTATAAAGAGCCCTTAACTTCATTTTCAGTAAATTCTCACAGAGCAACACACAAAAGTCAGGATTACCTTTTATGCTCATGATTAGGCTGCACAACTCTCCCAATTTTCCCCATTTTCGCCATGGCCTCCTAGTAAAAGACAAACATAAACTGGAAAAGCCTGTTTTGATTTAAAATACTTTTTGACAAGAACAAGATGTTTCAAAACCAATCGGAACATTACTGATGTATTTTGTTTCGGCTGCACAGGCCAGATGGCAAAAAATATGTTCAATCCCATTATATAGTAGTCATGAGAACAAAGTACTGCAGACCCCACAGTAAACCAAAATCTGTTCCTCTTTCTTACTGGGAGTCTAAGTTATCCTTTATTATTTACACTAACCAAAGGAAATGTTAAACACTGCATCCCCGGAGGGGAGAGTTCTCAAATAAAAGATACTGTCCATGGGATCCCTTAACCATATTCTCAAAAGTATCAATTCCCTGCAGCAAGGGAGGACTCGAGTGCTCTCCAGAAGCTAAAGGTACCTTGCTAGGTTCTGTTAAGCAGCCCACAGCTGTCCCCCCACATTCCAGTATAAAGGGGTAAGAGACAGACTTTGAGCCTACTCTGCTTTTGGCCAAAACAAAGCCAGATGAAGGGATAGGAGTCTCTGGGACAGAGTCCATGTGGAAGGGAGAGGACCAAATAATTTGGTCCCCTTCCTCATCTCTGTGAGATTCTGATTTTCTGTCGATTCTCCTGAGCAATCCTGCTGGAATGAGACACAAATCACCAATGTTGCTGGAGGATCAAGCTCTCAGGCCAGGGTGAAGGCATTAAAGCAATAGCTTTCAGATGGACCATAAAAGATCAGGACTCAAGAATCAGTGTCTGACTACATCTCTGTCAGTGTTCATAGTTTCTAAGCAAGACCCTAAATCTGTTACAACATTAGTGCCTAAGGCACAGCACTGAGAGAGTATCAGAATGAGCCCTGGAAAACAACCAGCCTCTGCTGCTGCTGGAAGCCATCTACTCAACTATGGCTAAAGTGTTAAAGGAGTTGGATGATTTTATAGGCTGTTATATCTGCTTTAGTAAATCTTTGCTTTCCACTAATCCAGCATTTTACAGCTGAGGATCTCCGAGAACTTTACAACGTGGATGAGCAATGTAAGCACAGTTCCACCAGCCCAGGGCAGGCAGGGAGGCTCTGAGGACAAGCAAGCTGACCAGCAGACATTACACACCTTCTGGTTTCCCATTTCCCCTCTGTTAAAGAAATATGATCATGGCCTAAATACCAGGATGTAAGTGGGCTGCCTGTGAAGGCAGCAGATCCTCTTTCTCCCATGCACAGCAGTGTTTGCTCAGCTAGGCATGTGTGTTTGCTCCATCCTTCAGCATCAACATGTCCTTTCATTCTGCCAGTCCAAATGTGCTACTAGAATGTGGAACACCTACTTCTACATTGGTCAGCTTCAGGGGGTTCATACTGGATGAAATCATGGCTCTATCAAAATAAAAAGCACTGCCAGTGATGGCGCAGTCAGGATTTACTCTGTTGGGGCCTCTGATAAAACAGCAGGGAATATTTCTGTGCACTGATATGCCCATACACCTTCATATGTGCAGAAGTTGATGGTAATTGGATTCCCCAAGAAATACCCTTGAATAACACTTCCAGAGAGATAGTGTGTTCTTTTCTCTGGGACATGTGAGCCTGCTGGCACAGAGACTCTACACACCAGCCAGATTAAAATACTGGCATGGAAAGGTTGTTGTCTCTCCCAGTAAGAGAAATGGGCATTTATTCCCTGTTCTTTAACAGGTGATAATAGCTCAGGCATTGTTCCTGTTTACAACAGTCTGTCTTGTACAACTCCCTTACATGGCCAGCTGTATTAGAGGCTACCCCAAAAAATGAATGAACACACAGAAAAAAAAAACAAACCTCAAAGTAAAAGACAATTCCCCCTGTTACAATCAATTCTGCTTTTCCAGATAATTCTGTGTCTTACAGAAAAGGTAAGGCAAAGCCAAAGCCCCTTGAAGCACTTTCACTCATGGAGAGTCACCTTGCTTTCTGCTCCCTGCTTTACACCTCCTTTTGAATTGCTGTGGAGATACTGCACGAAAATAACACATCTAAGTGGCCCAAACGTCTCAGACAAATCCACTTTTTTCCACAGGTGCAAAAATAAATGGAAGGGAGAGCTGAACCATGCCACCCACCCACTCCGTGCCCAGGCAGGGCCGGCCTGCTGCTGCCCCATTCCGGGCAGCCTTAAAGGAACAGGACACAGACAGCGCCGTTCCCAGGACACGTTCTGCTTCTGCCGTAAGTACTACACACACTCATGTTCTGCTTCACTGTGAGGCCTCTTACGACTTCCAGTGCTGAAAAATGCATTACTGCTTCTTTGGGAAATAGGCCAGCCTTTGGAGATAAGCATATCTTCAGACAGGGTTTATTTTTACACTGTTACAGATCTAACTCCAGGTCTCCTCAGGCTGGTTCAAGAGAGAACAGACACCAGCACTGACCCCACCAGGCATGGAAGGTGCGAGGGCAGCCTGGCTTGGCTCAGCATGGCTCTCCTGCTGGCTGCTGCCACCCCGGCCCTGCCTCCACCCCCCTGTCCCCTCACTCTCCACCCCCCTGTCCCCTCACTCTCCACCCCACCTCTCCCAGCCTGCTGGGCCCAACACCACACAGGGCACCTGCCACACTCCAGCTTTCAGACCACCTTCAAAGGGCCAAACCAAGTCTCCGCAGGGCTGATGAAAGCCTCATATGCTCCCTGTGAGGTCTCACCAGACCTGAAACTCCTGCCACAGAGGCCCCAACCTCTGACAGGCAGCCAGGGAGGGAGCCACTGCTCCAAGTTTATGGTTGGAGTCAGTGAGCTTCAGAGTCTTTTCCAACCTAAGTTACTCTATGATGGGCCAGCAGGAGGACAGGCTAGAGAGGTCCCTAAAGGAAAACTGGTCCCTCAAGCCTTGATCTTAACTAGGAAACAGAGCCTGGCTGCTGCTTTATCTGCTGGTTCACCCATCAATCCATGTTTAGCTAGGGAGGAAGATGCCATGTCTTTATCAGGTAAAGTACTTTTGTATTTTTAAATCTACTGAAAATCCATAGGTCTTTGAGAATCCACAGCATGAAGGTATCACAGCAACTACCACAGTAATGTGGAGTAACACATTAAAAAAAATACACAGCCAGCGATTTTCAACAACTCATTCTAGGTTACTCAAAATATCCTAAATTAATTCCCTCTCTTAATTTGCATTTCAGTTGTGTGTTTGTCGGTTTTTAAAGTCAGTTTGGTCATTGTTAGTTTGAACAAAAACTTTACTCCCAGAGGAGAGTTTTTTCAACAATTTTCTGGGGACAAAGGAACAGAACATTGAAAATATGAATTTATAATGAAATCGGAAACAAAGGAACATTGGAATCGCATTACTGAATCAGATCAACCTTGTGCACTGTCTCCAACAAAGCCTTAAATATAGCAAAGTGATAATACTGCTGTTCAGAAATAGTTGGTTTGAGGGTTGACAACCAAATCTGTAATTTCAGTCACCAAGAACTTCACAATCTTAATTTGAATGACGCTCTATCTTCTTTGTTTGCCAGTCTAGACAGTACAATGAATACAGTGATTTAAACACAATGAATTCTCTCTTAAAACAAAATATTTTGTAAAATTGCTTTTTAATAATTTCTTTTCTGTCTTTCCATAAAGACTATGCTATAAATAAACCCTGAAAGTTCGCATTTGATGATAATTTCTAAAGGCTGGGCAAGAGGCAAGTGAAGGGTTTACACAGAAGAAAAAGAGAGGCACTGTGGAGGAGAAATAAGGGAATGCATTCATGATTTCTAACCTTTTGTTAGAGTGTTAAAGCTGGGACAGATACAAGCCAGTAAACACTCTGCTTAGCATGGAGAGAGTTAGTCAAACGGGGTTACCCTGCCCGGGACAGTAGGAACACAGGCCCAGGGAACCAAATTCTCTGAGGCTCAACAGGGTGCCATTTTGCTGCTGGAAGGGCAACCCAGCCAGGAAGGTCAGCAGTCAGTCAGATTCATTCTCTGCTGGTGGCTGAATTCTGCTCTTCAGCATGATCTGGAGCATGGGATAAGTTTAAGGCACTAGGGTAGCCTCAACAGGCAGCAGGTCTGGGAATAGGATCCAGGGTAACCCTATTTGGAACTTGGAATAGTCCCTAAGTCTGATTTCCAGTAGTGACTCAAGGACTTAGGTGGCTGAATATTGCTGAAAATTAAGGGGATATAGGTCCCTAAACACATACATCAGAAGAGAGATCAGATTCAGGGATGTCAAAACAAACAAACAAACACAAACCAAAGCAAAAAACCCAAACCAACAAAATCCCATTGAAATTAATGACCTGGGAGCATCACTCACCTTAAGAATTTGGGCTTTTACTTTATTTAGGTACTTTAAATGGTATCTGAAGTTAAATGGATGAGTCATTCAAGTACAAATGTAATTTCCCAGCTGTGCTCTCCCCACTTACTCATTTTGATAATCCCAAGAAATAGCTGCCCTTCTACCTCACAGTGAGAACAACCATGTATCTAAAGTTTTACTGTACAATTTCCGTGGCTGAAAGCATTTGCCCTGCATACAGCAAAGCTCTCCAAATTGTGTGGCTGTACATGCTCCAGTCACAGCAACAGTGCTCCAGCTGCTTGGAGGAAGGGTCCTCAGACAATAGGAAAGCCAAGAGGGGTACTCAAATGTAAATTAAGCAAGTTTCTCTGCTGGTTTATGGCTTGTCTAGTGACACCCATGGTTGTATATGTAATAATTTTTACAGTTCTTCAACAGTGAAGAACCTCTTTCATTCCTCTCTATTCCACACGTATAAACTGAGACTTACAGATGCTAACTAGCACCATTTGAAGAAGCCCAGTCACAGATATATTTGGATTTGAGGAGAATAAATACATTTTCTGAAGGGCTGATGCTCAAGAAATACTTTCAAATTTTTCTAAAAAATTGTAAGCAAGGCTGCTATTATCTTACAGGCTTTTATTTAGAGATTGCTTACACAATGCCCTGGCAATGCAAAATCCATCTTATCTATGCTTACAGGAGTTACATTAATGTATTTATGTAACACAGCCCTAGCAGAACATTACTTTTTAGTGGTATATGACTGCATGAAGAAAGCATGTGATAGACCATATACAATATTTTGCTAGTGTGTTTTTTTTCCCCCTTAAATTTGTTTGAGTTATAGGGGCAGACCTTGGCAGCATGCACAAAGCCCAAAATCTGTAACTCAATTCTGTGTGGTATTCTGAATGGAGCGAGCCAAGTTTTAAAACACATTATGGATAAATATTAGAGCTGAGCAAAAATTTCACACCTACGACCAAAGTGTGAAAATTTGGCTTTCATTCATTTAGTGAAAAGGTGGAAAATTTCACACAAGCTCGTATTTTCCTTTTGCTCTGTTCCAACACAGATTTCTGTGTTCATATCAAAACTCAGAGAGACAGTTTCTGTCTGTGCTTTAAGTGAGACTACAGAGGAGGAGGGAGAAGAGGGTGGAAGGATGGAGATCCAGGGAGCAAGACAGCATCCCAGGACTCGAGTTCCAGTCTGTATTCCAGGAAAAGTCACCAGCCTTTTGAACCTCACTATCCATATGTTCAGTAACAGCACTGGCCAATTTTGGAGGGATATTTTATGCATTTGATTATTAAAGACTATTACAGTGGTGGAGGAGAATCAGACAGGTAGTTTAGAAGAAGCCCAACATTATTCTACCCCCTAAACCATCCGACTTCAGTTGACAGAGGCCAACTGGATGAATCCTCAGCACTGAGACAAGGTGGTTTTCTGGTTTAAGCACTGAAGCCAGATCCAGAAAGTTTGCAACAGATTCCCCTAGTGTTTTGGGACATGTAATTTACTCCTTTAATTTTCAGTTACGTCTCTCTGAAATAGGCTGTGCCCATTTGGTTTGGCTTATGCAGAGTTTGTAAACTCTAGGTTTGTCCCTGATTTGTACACAGAGCCCTCCAGGCCTCCTTACAGTATGTATCCCTTGACCTGTCCTGTTCCATAGGAGCATTGTTTTCACTCCTCAGCAGTATCAGGGACAAGAATAAAGGGAAAAGAGATCACATAACAGTGAGACAAGTGCAGATAAGGCTCGGTACCCCGTCTGCCTCCAGAGCACCTAATTTTACCTCCAGAGCACCCACTTTTGCAGTCTGTTTGACACTGAGTGTCAGACAGGCTGTGGCCACCGTAGCTCAGTGTCACACAGAACTTGTTCTTCAGCCAGGCTGGCCAGCCAACAGACAGAGCCATGAGAGGAGCAGCTGTGGCAATGCAGCTGCTGTAGAGGCTGGCTCGTCGTGCTAGCAGTGATATTAATTACTTATTCCGCAGACCAAATTTAGAATGGGATGAGGGTCAGCTATGATTGTCACATCATCTATCAGCTGGAAACTATGTTTGGGTCTAAGCTTCAGCCACACTGCTACTAAATATAGGTTGTTTTGTTGTTGATTTGACTCTGCACTCCCCTGAGTTGCCTTTGACTATCAAATAATTATGCAGTTTGCTTTGTGAGGGCTCCACTGCTGGCACCTCTTAGTGCCCAGAGCTGCTTGGATGCAAACTTGACAGCTTAGCAGGGGTTTCGGCTTACCCGGGCAATGGAGAGAGCCCAAGTGTTTAGCTCCTGTTTCAGTTTCACAGGTTGCTGGCACTGGGTGCCATGAATCAACAGTCTGTGGCAACATCTAAGCAGCCTGCACCAGAGCTGGGGCCCAGCTGAGCCACACTGACCCTGCCATGAGCTCGTGTAGTTTATTCATGAGGCCTATGTCCACTATACGGGGTCAGCAGATGAAGATGCAAGGTAGCTTTAGTACAGCTGGCACAGACACGGGTAAGATGCCATCAGAACAGCTCAGGGGTCTGCCCAGCCTGCCCATCAGGTGGTTGACACAACCTGGGCCACGCTCTTACTCCTCGCTGGGCCACGCTCGTGGGTGGCAATGCCACGGCTGGCAGCAGGGGAGGCTCCCTGACTGCACCGGCTGGCACGGGCAGTACAGATCCCTCATCCCCTTCTATGGTGGAATACATTTGTTAACCACACACAGCATCACTGTTACAATAGACCAAGAAGGTTTGTCCATATAAACCACATGAAAATAAATCGATTTAACTTACTTTCTAGTCTTGGAACTATCGTGCTGACAGGCAGCTGTGTTTAACAGAAAGCAAGCTCACCTGGGAGTCAGGAGAGCAGGTTCCTACATCCAATCCCAATGCAGGGGACTGCACTACAGCTATGAGCTAAATCAGCCCTCTGCCTACTCATCACTGCTAGTGATGGAGTAAACTAAGCCTGGGAGCTCTGCTGCTCTGCACAACCTGCACCAAGATACTTTGTTTCTCCCTTCTCACCCTCCACTTGTAGTATCTGTCCTAGTGGTTCCACTCTCAATTTTAGGTAGTGAAACCTTTGGGGCAGGCAGGGCAGGTGTGTGCTTCCACACTAACTGGCACAACAAAAGAAATGAGCTGGACAGCAGAAAGGAAAAGGAAAGGAAAGCAGAAAGAGGCCTTTGGACAGAGGAGGGTAAAACAGAGAAGCTTAAGAACAAGCATCCGCACAGGATATCCTGACACTCAGCAATGGAGTTGACACAATATTTAGCTGAACTGCACCACTTCCTTTAAGGTGCAAAATTCAGATTTCTTCAGCTGATTTCTCTTCAGGTTCATGCTGAACATACAGCTTTCCTTGCATTCAGTCATTGAGTTCAAATTTTTATTTGCCATCTGGCAATGGATTGGGATTTACTGGTGGGAGGGGATAGGAAAGGGGTCTTTTTTCCCCTTTTTTTTGCATCTGTATTTGCTTTATGAGCTATGGCTAAGGCATCATTTACACATGGGGAACTGGATTGGGTTCTCTCAATTCTTTCCATATGTTCACTTATGCTGTCAAAACATTTTTTCAATCTAATTAATCTGCACACGTCTCTCTGTTCATTTCCCCAGTCAGTGGGTTTTAGCATTTTTAGGGTGGGATTGTCTTAAAAATCCCCATAGCTGGGATTTTGTCTTAAAAACAACTCCTGCCTACACTTTGTTTTAGGGTTACTCCATCAAGAAAACAAAACAATTTGCAACATTTCACTCTTCTCCATCCAATTATTCTTCCCCTATTTCCAACACTGGCTAAGGAGACTTTCCTTTTCCCCTCATCTTTCAAATATATTCTTTGCCATGCTCCAGTGTCTACCTGAGGTTAATGAGGGAAATCCCTGCTGTGAGTTTTGATTTGGGATTATTTTTTATCTAGTTCATCTGATGTGTGGTTTACTGTAAAGGAAACTATACCTCAGAAATCTGCTTACATTTTACCCAATCTGGACTGCATTTGGGAAACTACTTTGGACAGGGGCTCATAAAACACAAGAGACCTTAAAAGCCCAGTCTTTCACTACTGTAAGCCTGTAGAAGGTTGAGATGTCAAAACAGAGAGTAAAACTGCACTCAAGTATGAAGAGAGCCTTTATAGTAACCTTGAAGACATACTATCTCCAACAAAAAATAAAATATCAGTTAAGAGAAAACTGGTCTTTTATAGATATCCGCTGCGTAGTGGGCAGAGAGTAAAACCTAGAAGAAATGAGAAATCTGTTCAGAGTTTAGAGGTGGACTGCATATCCATTTCTCTTTGTGAAGCCCAGGACACAGAAGATAGCTGTGTATGACACAGGGGATTTGGTTTCCTTGCCATGATTACTGCAGACAATGAGTTAGTGACCCTTTCTAGCACACCCTTCCAGAAAGTATTTTTCTTTCCCAAACTGGAAGTTCCAGGTGGCTAAACTGAGGAGAGTCATACCTGAGCTGTGGGATTCCTCTGGACACAGAATTCAGAGAGATTTATTTGAGTAAACTGTCACAGACACATCAGAATAGGTGTTCTGCTCCCCTTGCTCCTAAAAAGTTTGGCTTGCATCTCTTGGAGACCGTTGGGATGTTGTAAATAAAGTTCTCTTTGGCATTAAAACTTCAGTGCAAGTAGGAACCTCTTTATACCCACAGCCTCTCCGTACATTGCAATCACATTTATTGCACAGAAAAACCTGTAGGCACCAACTTAAGCTCATTGGGAAGAAACTGTTCTGGTTGGTAAATGTTGAAAGCTACACTTGTCACTACTCCAGCTGTCAGGCCTGACATTTTTCTATACAAAACCAAACCCAAGGGCTATTAATCCCCACCTGCCCCAGAGCCATGAAAGAGCCTTTGATTACAGTAATATTACATAACCTCTATTAATGAGCAAAACTAAACCTGCCACCCAGCATTGCCAGCAGGAATTTTTAAAGGTATCTGAGGCATCTTCTTCCTTAGGACACCTTGTAAGAAAGCATTTGTATTGATTTGGCAAATAGAAAAAGAGCACATTTTGTAACTGACTGGGCCCAGAGCAATAGCTGGTTTTGTCTGACCATGCACCAGTTCAAATTAAAAGTGCAGTTAGCATGGGAGTGAGTCATCAAGTGGACCAGAGTTTGGCTGACTTGGGTCCTGAGATCTAATACAGCACCCTCCTGCCTCAGGGGTTCTCTTTAAAGCTGAGATCTTGCAGAGAAGAGCACACTAGGCAGGCTTCACCTCCCACCCCCAAATTTTGGCTAGGTGGGTTGGGGAGCTTGTTTAGAAGCTCTCCTTTTCCTCTCTGGGAAAGGTGAACAGCAACTAATGCTTCCAGAGGGACATTCTCCCCGTACACCAGCCAGCTGGTCACCATTCCTACTTTTTCTTTGCTGTCTCATCCCATTTCCTACTTTTAAAAAAGTCCTCAGTGACCTGCACATTTTGTGGCTCCTACTTCCAAGCAAGCCTTGTGCCTCCACTCACTTTATGAGAAATTTTTAACCTTCTGCTCCTGAAGTGCTTATGGGGGAAAGCTCTTCCCAGCACAACTTCTGTGACTGTAAGGGAGGGCAGTTGGATACGTCACCTCCTGAATTTTAAATCTTGGACAAGTCATGCAAGCTTTCTGCACCTCAGTTTCTCATATATTCCATGGGACTCAATAACACCACTAGATTAGTATCAAACACTTAGGAGGGAAATCTAGCTGATGTGGGACACAACTGAAGAAAAAACACTTTGTGCTTCACGATTCAGCTGATCCTAAGAACTGAGCCAATTCCTGCTGCTGAGGATCTGGCCTTTCACTTAAAGACAGCAAGCTGAGAGAAGAGATGAATAGCAGAGACTCAAATGGCTCATGGAGCTTTTCACTTGTAGGTCACCAGTCAGAACCTCAGCGAGGTCAGCAAGTGTTAGCGAGTTGTCGTGGAATGCAAGCTTTTTATAGTGTCCTTTGCAAAGCCAGTTGATTGGTTTCAAATTTATTTCTATTGTGTGCACTTTTCACAACATGAAACCCTCCACTGTTACAGCTCAGCCACTGTTAACCCTTTGCAAAGCTACACAGGAGAAGCTGCTACCACCACCACCTGAAGGGTCTGCCTTAAAAGGCCTACTTTTAAAAAAAGCCTACTTGTAGGAGCATCCTAACTGTGAGCTGAGCCTGGGTGACCTCAAAGAGCCTTTCCTTGCCCGGGGTAGAGGCACAGCCCTGAGAGGAAAGTTGTACTGCAGCTGCACATACTGTTCTCCCTCATGCATAAATTGGGAATGGCAGAGCCCAGCTCTGCAGGACTGTTCTTTACTCCCTACAGTGACTCCACAGCCCTCGCTGGGTCTACTCATGGAGAAAGTTAAGTGTGTGTGCTGGCAGCACCATAGGCCTATTCTTTGCAGAAAGTACTTTCTGAAAGAAAAAACAAGCCAGAAGAAGCAAAAATGAACAACTATATCATTATCTAATGCGCTGAGATCTCAGCATAGATCATTTGAAAGATCCATATTGTTTACAGCAGCTGATGAGTCTAACAAGTGCTGGAGCTGTGCTCTCGCTTAAAGTGCTAACATATTTACAGTTTTCAGTCCTGTCCTTAGCACTTATCTGTCATTTCAAGATGAATGCTCCTTTTGTACAGGCTAATTACTTGCATGAATACTGCACCAGCTCAAAATCCCAGATTTGTTTCGCTTTTCATTAGCAGCAATTTGGTACTTTGGAAATGGCCTAATATAGTAAATCGTTAAAAAAGCTGTTTTTTGTTCAAAGGTATGTCATTGGCTATGACAAGTATGGAATGAGAGGAGGGAAATTAAATTACTTTTATCTGATGAAAGTCTTAATTTTGCTATACGACTGTTGTAAACACACACATTGCTCTACTCTGGCTTGGTTTTTTGGTCATAGATTAATTTGTGCTGATCCAAGTCAAATCAGACTAGATCAGCAACATACTGATAAGATGCAGCTATCTCATGCTCAACCATCTTTTTCTGTATATAACACATGAAAAATTTGGTAGGATCCCATCCTGCCCCTTCCTCTTCTAATAAACAGTAGGACCATGAGCAACTGAAAAGCTGTCAGTCATTTCATTTTTACAGGAACAGAAGGAATGCAGGCCATTCTACAACTCAGTAACTTACTTAAAAAAATATAACCCAGACATGCAAGAAAAAGGTATAACAAGGAGGTCTTATCCTGTTGAATGTTTTATGTTACATTCATGGGGTTACTGACCTGTCACAAACCAGTTTCAGATGCAAATCAAAAAATGCTCACCAATGCAAGATGCATCTGTTGTTTCTGCTAATCCTGATCCCACCGCACTCAAAAAGTTTAACATCTGATTTTCAGAATGCTCCAGGAAATGTCTTAAATTGCAGTTTGGAAGCCTCAATACTGGAGCAAAAAGAACACCCAGTTTCTCAGTTACCTGTTGGATACAGCATTAGATGTCTAAAGCTATAAGCCTGTGAATGAAAATGCTGATTTCAAATTAGCCCTCATTGTTCCTAAGGAATTCCCAACACAGACTGTGAGTGAATTTGTGCTTTAAAGGATGTGGTCTCCCATTCCTGCCCAAATATTTTCTCAAAACGAGAATTCTGCATCTGAAGTGCAGTTATACATTGTAAATGTATCTATACATTGTAAATGTATAACACAACCTTTAAAAGCCACAAATGCTCTAAATAGTAAAAATTGCTATAAACTTCTGAGCTGTAGTCATGTCACACTATATAGGCCATCTTTCCTGTGATACACGTGGCAGTGAAAATTCCCTCACATAATAAACTGGTTGCAGTTCTAAAGCAAGGTTTAGTTTTCCTGTTCAGAAGTCAAAAGATGTTCCAATTACATGCAGCTGAACTGTCAGTCTACTGGCCTTTCCATTTTTAATTATTTTAATCCACCAGAACAATACCATTAGCATCACCATTCGTTTTCTTTGCACTTTTCCTTCCATCGCCTGTAATATAACTATAAAACCAGCCTAAGAGGTAGTTAAACATCACTTCACCATCACAGCTTCACCCATCAGTTGGATGAAGAAGAAAGTTAAACAACTGGCCCAAAGTCACAGACAGAGTCAGTGGCAAAGCTGGGAGTAAAACCCACGTATTCTGGTGCTCAAGTTAGGTAACATACATTGTTTTCTCATTGCAAAATTCTGCTTGTATTTATACCGAGGTAACCTCAGAAGAACTTGATACCACAGTGGCTTAAGTGAGATTTGAACTAGTGCAGCTGAAGAGTTTCACCCAATATATGCATTATCTCCCATTACCAGGCTGCTAATAAGAACTACATGGGGAAATACAGGCAGGTTTTTTTTCCTCCAGCACTAAGAAATACTACACTACATTTTACGTGGCATTTGTTTGATCTGTAAAGCCAGGCAATTCAGTTCTTATCTCAAGGACATTAAACAAGCCTGCTGATTTGAGGTGTCTAACATTTCTGGGCACTCATATCTGTTGGTACTTGAGGAGTTACAATATGAACAGGGATGCTGATAAACAAAGAAGAGCCCTTCTCGCTTAACCCTTACTGCTACTGCTGCAGAAAAACCCAGTATGCATGGCTGGAATGTGTGCAGAAACCTCTCCAACCTGAAAGCCTGTTGCTGGGTCACAGATAGAAGGTAGTATCTATCCATAGCTTATTTTCCTGCTTCCTCAAGTCACAATCGAAAGAATAGCAATTAGAGAAATTGAGAAAATTACAAAACAAAGCAGAAAATGTGGATGGGAGGAAAATAAGGCTGGGAAGTTGAAAGGCAGCTAAATGAAATGCTCGTGTGAAACAGACCCTGTGTAATTAGCCACTAGGGGGAACAAGAGTCATGCTGCTTAATTAGGTGCAGTCACTGCTAGCAGTGGGTTGGAAGGTTCTCCTTGCCCAGGGAAGCTGGCTGGGGTGTTCCAACGCTTTCCTTGGAAGCTTTGGAGTGGGACAAAGCTTTTCTGACCTTTGGCTGTGTTTCACTGTCCCCTTTCAGGTTTGTATAGGCTTTGTGAACGAGACTTGAAGATTTCATACATCTCTCATATTTTCTAGCTGCAATTAACTATTTTTGTACTTGAAGAACCTGGTAAAAATATTTAAATTAAAACCTGGGAGCAGAAGAGAGGGGATGGAGAAAATTCAGAAGACCAAAAAAAGAAGGGCCAAAGAAGGCAAAGCTGTGGTTTTCAGATAGTGTACACTTCGGTCTTGTCTCTTTTAAAGTACAAGGGAAGAAAATTCACATGCAGCTTATATGCCAACTGTGTGAGAAATGTGGAGCACTGCTCTGCTGGTATCCTGAGACTGAGGCAATGGTTGGGAGGGATGGCAAGGGACCTGCACCCCCACTCATCCCTGCTGACCTGCATGACTGAGCTAGATGAGAAGAATGTCTGAGGCAAAAAGTCAAAGCCCTTCTTGGGTCACTTTTTCTCTGCTGCTGCTGAGGACACAAAACTATTCAACAACATGGCTGGGACTGAATCACAGACAAACAATCTTCCATATTACCATAAAAATGACAAATAAGTAATAGCTACAGTCTGTAAACACAAGACTCAAATTAAATAGAGTTCTAAGTGGTGCACTGTAACTGGAAGCAGGAACCTACTCCTATTAGAGCCGGCTCAGCCTAAAGAGTATCAGATGTTACTCAGGCCCGAGAAGGCCTGAGACATAAACTATGTGTATAAGAGAAAAAGAAGTCAAATGACTCATGACAGAGTTTGCTTTAATATTAATGACTTCTTCTGGCTCTTTGCTTTTAAAGACTTGCCATTTTCAGATCTTGAACAGCTAACCTAGGCAGCTGGCTTCCTCAGCCAGTGTCCTTCGTTTTGTGTGGAGAGCACTGGCACTGACAGACTCATATTCCTCTGGCTAAGGGGGGGGGCAGTTTATTTTAGCACTGTGATCAATGCCATCATAAATCTTTCCTCTGCCAGTCCAACAACACTGGCACAGCCCAGTCAGTGCATGTGGATGTGCTGTGCCCATAAAACAGAGGATACACCACAATGCTCCACTGAAGGCCTACAAGCCTTGAGAGTACATCTGAGATAGCAGCACTGAATAAGCCACAGTCATCCCTGAGGATGCAGGTAAGAAACTGTGAAAGAGCAGGGAAAGAGACAGAACAAAAGAAGAGGAATATGATGAAATAGGCAAGAGAAGAAAGATCAAAAAGAAGAATAAAAAAAGAAGAAAAAGTGGAAAAAATTTAACAAAAGAGAGGCATGAACAAGAAGGTGGAAAGAATACAAGAGGAAAATAAACAGTATCAGAGTGGGATTAGGGAGAGGGAGATGGTGGGGTTATCAGGGATTTAGTGCCAAAAAAGAAAAGTCCCATTCTCCCCCACACTTCCTTCTCATGTTTCTTTTATTCTCTTTCCATGCCAGTCCTGTGGTTTTTTTGTCTAGGATGAGTGGAACTTCCATGTCCAGAGAGTCACAAGTCTGGCAATCTGTGTCTTATGGCAAATGTGCTGGCTATACAGTGCTTCTACAGGAGCAAGTTACACAAAGCAAATGAAAAGCAAAGCTTGCTCAGACTCCCTTTCATGCAATGCAAGAATCATCCCTTAGATGGGACTGTTGCAAAATTAAACAACCTTACAACCACGAGCAGTAAATAATGAGTAATGTGCTTGTATATACAAAGCTTTTATACCAACCAGTCACATAAAGTGAGGATAGCTCATCACAAAACGACCCCATTTATCAAAGGGGCTTCAAACAGCTTAGCATCTTTAGGGCCATTACTCATCTCTTGCACCTTAGCTAAGTGCCAGCCTCCAACCTAGAGGCTAACAGATATCCCATTTATCTGCTCAGAGACACTCCAGCACTGCTCCCCCTGGTCGAGTCTAACAATACAGGATCCAGTATCTAAACTACTTAAAGTTAACAGAAGGTAGTGATTTCATGACAACAGATAGGAAGACACTAGTCTGGGAAAATTAGGCAAAAATCAAGTCTTACCAGATGTTTTTAAAGCAAAAGGAGTCTGACACAAGGCTGCTAGACTCAGCAGTATTTTGCTGAATGTATCCAAGGTGTTTAGCTCAGTTCTGAGCTAAAGCACTGGGTCATTGAAGGGACCTTCCAAATGTGACACATTATCATCCTCCACCCCACAGTTTTGGGAAGGATAAGTTGGGCTGGGGGATGGTACAGCTCTCCACACATACTCTTGTTGTGGAGAGAGTCTTCAGAGGAGAAAATATTGATTAGAAATTGGTTTGTTTTCCAGAGTGTTTTCCCTTGGAGGGTCCCCTATTCTTCCAGAGCTCCAAAAGAAGTGACATGGTGAGATCTAACCCTTCCTCACTCTGCTCAGCGTGGAGTGCATTGCCACACCACTTTGTCCTTGACAAAACTCTGCTCCCATCAGAGCTTACACACCCACACTCCTCCCTAAAATTTCTACCTGGTAAAGGATCATCTGGATGCTGTGTGGAAAACAGCAGCTTATAGCAGGTGCTCACATAAACAGGCCCTTACATGGGTCAAAATGTATTTCTGTACTGAAGTTTCATAATGCTCAGGGGAATGACACCCCTAGGAGTACTACACATTGAGTCCCCTATAAATTATTCTTAGCTGAAAACCGCACTTGTAAAAGATGACAATCCAGCTCACTTTTGCTGCTTATACACACTTTCAAGGCACAGCAAGATATGGGCACAGTGCTTCTCCTAATTCGTGTTCTTCAAGTGTTTTTCAACCCTCATCTGGAGGAATATCTTTAAGCAAAAATCTGCAACTTATGCTTTTCCACGTCCACTTTGTGGTCAGCCTTTCTGCCTGTATTTCCCTCAAGAGTGACAATTATGGGCTTGCTAATCATTATGTGGACACTTGTCCCAGTACAAACAAAACAGAGCCATGAAGCGATTCCATATGGATTCTCTCTGCATGTCACCGTTCAATTTCTAGTATCAAACTGTGCCTCAGAAATGTTTAAGCACAGGGGGTGTGAAAAGTTGCTTCAAAACGAGAAGAAAGCAAGGTTGGGTATGGTTGTTACAAGTCTGTATCTAAGAAAGCAAAGAAACAAGGACCTATGACTTAGCTGAACAAAGAAAAGAGAATGAGAGGTGAATTCCAGTTCTGCTAATAAAGCAACTGCCTCTATTGCTAATGAAACTAATAAAGGTCACGGGATCTCTCCTCTACCATTGCAGATCCATGATTATATGAAAGAGATAAAAGAAAATGTCTTTACTGTTAATCACAATAAAATGAAATGTATTGGAAATGCCCAGACAATAAATAAAGTTTATCTACAGATCGAGCCAACTTTGAGAAACAAACCCCTCTAGACATCTTCAGAAGAAAGGACAACTTACTACAAGTTCTAAAACTTCTTCAAATATAGGGTGCATAAGTATGTCCTGGTGGTAAAAACTACTGGCATCACATCCCACAACTAAGTGATCATAATGTCCTTCAAAAAATGTCTTGTGAAAAAACCTCAAGCATTTCAGGCAGCCAGCACTGGGACTCTCCACGCTTGTGCTCTGCCGCAGAGCCGTCTGATCCCCACGCTGACATAGCAAAAGTGCAAATCCCAGATGGAAAATTAATCTCACAGTGTAGCCAGATTGAGTTTCCAATTCTCCAGTGCATAACTTGAAGGTTGTTCTGCTCAGCTATTGAAGAGGTGAGGGCAGAGAGACTTTAACTTGTTTGACATCCTGAACATCATTTAAGCAAGACACGCTCTGAAAAGGACCTTACTGGCTGCAGACAGTTACGAAGGATCCACAGTATCCTCCTTTGTACTCATCCTTCCTATAAAATATTGCTATCACACTTTTCCTTGCTTAAATGGCCTGGACAGAAGGGGAGTCCAAGGTCCAAATGACTTCAGCTATGTCTCCGAGTATGTGAGTAAAATCTGTCCTTAAAATAGAAAGGAGATGGATCACAGTACATTTTAAACAGAGTATATCTATTATAAAGACACATTTATGGTTTCCTCATATTTATGGTTTTCCTCAAGAAAAGACAGGGCCAGGAAGCTAGAAACACTGTAAAGTTGTGATATTATTAAACTTCTACAAGCTGATCTCGGTCTGCTTGAAAAAAAAAAAAAATCAACTAATTGTACATCTCCTTAGACCAACTCACCATGGTCATTTCATCGTTTGCTACAAAAACACCCAGCAGCAGAACCTGACCTATTCTAGGCAGCATATTTTCTCCTGCTTGCCAGGTCTTGGGCTTACTGACAGATGAGAATACCATTGGTTTAGTAAGAGTCTCAGCTTCTGCAGATTTACAAAACACTAAATCTTATTCTTTGCCAACTTCAGCTGATGGGAGTCACACTAACAACGTAACACAGTCTCCCATCTCCTTCCACTGATGCCCAATTAAAAGGCCATGTTTCATTTCATTTCATTCATGTGCTATTTCATTAAACTACCTACTTTTAGAAAAATAATATGGTCACATCTTTAAGTACTGGATTTCTGGGATTGTTGCCTCTAGCATTAGTACTTCTGTAATATTAGTACTTCTGTAGCATTAGTACTTTCTGCCATGGCTGTTTCAGTCTGTCCTTGGTTTCAAGAGGCACTTTGCTGGCTTGACAGGCATTCCGTTGTGTGGGGGGACAACTAGTCCATTCCCCACAGTGCCAAACACAGCTAATGTAAACGGGCAGTTTGGTTATAGCCAATATATTACACTGACCTCCTGCAGCTGCCTTTCCTTGTAATTAAAGAGTTACTGAGAAATTCCAAATCTGAACACTTGTGTACTAGATGACATTTAAAATGGAGCATGCTAGGTTTCCACAAAAGGACAGCACTTAACAAAAGACTCTGCCTTTGTATCCCATTACCTACAGCATCCACAACTTGTTTCTGAATGGGTAATAACATGAACCAATTGCAAGAGCTGGACCAGCCTTTATCACTTCAAGATGTAACTGTGTCAGGTTCCTGGCTGGGCTCTGATCCAGTCAAGTACTTCAGCACATGGGCAGTCCTGCTTATCTTCAACTGAGCTTCTTGCCTACTTCAAAGTTAGATGATGAACCTAAGGGCTTGATTGGTTCAGGGCACTGGAGTAAACTGGTGTCACTCCTCTGAAATCCTGGAGCAACGCTGATGTACGTTAACTGAGAATCCTGCATTATGATCATAGACTAAGATCATCTGTCATTTCAGTAGCTATATGACCTGCTACAACAAACTTTGACATTTTCTTAGACAAGTTTTTACCTGTAATAATTTCAAGTGATATAAACCAACTACAAATCATCTGATGTGACAATGAACCAAACACTACTGCACAGCATGTACTGGTCTGATGATACATCAAATGGATGACAACATATAGCATTAGACATTGCACTCCACCAAGAACATTTAACAGCTACAGAGGGTTTCTTCCTCTCCATTTCAATATAAAAGGCAGCCAGCAGGATGATATCAAATGATGGCAGCTCTGCTTCTCATAAAAGGACCTTGGGGACTCCAAGGAGATTTGTGTATCTGCACTTCAACAGCATAGCAATGTGGAAATGTTAAAGTTAGTAAAGCAAACAGTCCTCAAATGAGAAGGGCAACAGATGTCAACCAGTATCACATGTCAGTAAACAGCAACAAGACTGAGGGTACTTTTCTTAGCACTTTTGTGAAAGCATCGTGCTATCAGCTACAGCCACATCTCAGTTGTTTGATTCTCTAAGTGGTGGTGCTTGTACATGTGATTTAACTCCCACCAAGAGAGGATTTCCAACCATATGGAAATACTGTCCAATGAGGTCAGCTGAAAGAAAGTAGAAATGCTGCTGTATGTTTATTGCAGCATGAGAAGGGGGGGAAAAATAAAAAAATCACACTCACAAACTGATTGAAAGCTAATTCTGTGCTTGGCAGAGACAGACAAGCATTTATATTTCTCAGCTTTAATACAGAAGGATCATCCTTAGGGCAAAAGAGTAGTTGTGATTCATCTGCTTTTTACCCTTACTGCAGAGACTTCTGACAGTAAAGCCAAAATATGCTAACTAAAAAGGCACTCTTTGTACCATAAACACTAGGCCACAAGGAACTGGACAGTGGCCATCAAATCACTGCCTTTTGATTTTTCTCTCTCATCTATATTTCTCTAAAGATTTCTGGTAAGAAGGCAGCTGACTCTATACAAAAGCCAGAGGCATTGCCAGTATCTTGGTGGTTTCATGCATGCCGTATTGAATCTAACTTTATTATGCAAGAAAAAACCCAACCTTTCAATTAGGCAAAGATGTATTGCAGTGTCAAAACACCAGGGACAGAGGTAAAGGGGTAGAGTTGCTCTACTGCTGAAGGACAGCTTTGAGTCCAGGCCTGGTTAGCTGCAAATACACTCCACAGCCATCAGACAGCTGCTTACATGGACAACAGTTTGGTTCTCAGGAAGGAGTGGAGTCCCCATCATGAACATCATGCCATCTCCTGGTAACTTTGCTGCCAGAGGTGGGAGAACAACAAACAAATGGACTGTGAAGATTCAGCTCTTTTCACCGCTGTCTCTAACAGCAGGTAGAGAAGCTATGAACTGAAATGTAAAGTCTCTTTTTTCTATGGAGCACATGTCCTATCAATTGAGACCGATGATCTACACATCCAGGAAGAAACTCTTTAAAAATGCCTTAGATGAAGAATCCACACCCAGCCAATAGGGTTCTCAGAAAAGCACAGGCTGTTACCCAGCCTTGCCCAAAGATGGTTTCCACTAAACCTTGGGCTCAAACTGTCCATGTACAAAATTGGAGCTTTTGAAGCAATGGAAGACAAGATCACAGGACCTTCACACACCTTGTGTACAGCACAGTGCCTATGAACAACCTTCTTTTGCTTTTCCAAAACCCTCTGATTAAAGACAAAAAAACCCATCCCAACACGGCAGGAAGGCCTTTAACAAAAGGTGCATTAATTGGGTAAGGCAAGCCAATGACATGATTAATTTGCTGCTCTCCTTCAGTATTATGTTTACACAAGTTGATTATAGCACTTAATTACTAATTCACCCTGCTCAAAAACAAGAGTGCTTTGAATTTTTAATGAGATGAGGGAAGGCAAAATTCCCTAACTCAACAGGGAGAAGTAATTTTATTTCCTCTTTTGATTTCCCAAGTTATTACCATTTCTAAGGAAAAAACCTACCCCCTCCCTGATCTTTCACTTGGTTCTTGCTTTTGAAAATATGGAAATCAACAAGACGCTTGGTATTAATTTCATTCCATGACCTGACAGGTAATGCTTTGGAAGAGGAATAGAGGATCAGACCATCAACTGAAGCATGTCCACTGAAATAAGTGGAACAAAATTACACCAGAGACTGTCTGGTCCAGAAATGGAAATAGCTTAACCCCCTCCAGTTGTGCCAGCAGAAATGTTGAACAGGTCCCAGTACTATTTATGGGTGTTCTTATGGAACATTGTCTACCCACACTCGCCAGTGGGTCCATTACTGAGGTTGGGGATTAACTGTTGCACTAAAGAACTTCTTTACATTCATGCTACTCTATGACATGTTCATTGTTAGGAAGCAAATACACTGAGTATCAGCTTCTTCCTGCCTGATCTTCATAAAAATTGTGTTATCTGTGGGTTTTGTTCTTTGATTTTATCCTTGATGCTGTACCACCCAATGACTTACACAACTGAGAGAGCCCATTAAATTAAGCACAATCAAGGAGTGCACAAAAAACTCTTTTGAGTTCCTTAAGTACAGAGTTGTAAGTGAATAATTTCCCCTGCACCCTCATAACTTCAAACCCCTGTCTGCAGTGTAGCTCCCTCACGGTCATGGACTCTCTCCCTGTTATCTTGACGGTGAGCCAGGTGACCTTGATCTACATAGCTTCTAGGGCTGCTTCCAGGGATACAAACTGGACCTAAGGGGTATTTCACTTGCTCAGCTGCTACTGCTGCTAAATAATTCAGGTAATCCACATTAGCTAATTACCTAACACCTTCTATAGAAACTGGCTAATTTTTATACATATCCAATCCACTTCATAGTACTACATGATCTTCAAGATCCCTTCCAACCCAAACCACTCTGTGATTCTATGATGGTCTTTTTGCAGGATGTATCACCAACTTGCATAAAAACCAAAATGAAAAAAAGTTCACACTTCCCTTAAAAGTCAGCTTTATACCTGAAAAATCTTGTAGTCATGTAGATTCTAATTTCTATCTAATGTTTTATGCCAAAAATTATGCCAGAAAGCTGATTACAGAAATTAACCAGTAAAAGGTATTATAGTAAATTATATGAAGTTTCTTCTCTTCTATAACAGCCAGTAACAATGGCCCACGTTAAGACAGCAAATCCAAAATAAATCTGGTAATCTGGTTTCATACAGGTAAATTTATTAATTGCTCTAATACGCAATTAAGGAACAGTCAGTGGGCTGCAGGATTTTATAAGGCAATAATCCTGTTCCCTGGTGTACAACTTTGTCCCAAAGAGTAGGTTATCCAAAAAATAAAGAGTTGGATGGCTGCCAAATCAAACAGCACCTTCTTCCCATTTTCAATTACATACAAGTGAGGCAGAGTAACGAGGATATACTGGAAACGTTGACATTTATTTATTGAACATTTTTGCTGAGAAGGAATTGCTGGCTTGCTAAACCGGAAACTATTTTTACTACAGAAACAGTCACCCAGAAAATCAGGATTCTGCTGCTCAGCATGAAAGGAATGGCTAGAACCAATAAATTGACCCATCTAAGCCAGCAATGTTAAGGTTATTTCATTCAACGCAGCACATATTTCAAATATCCAAAACCCAAAAACACAGTGTATATTTCAGAAATCCTTATGTCATACTATTTTACCCAGCGCTGTCTGCTGTGACCCAGCCAGGCTGTGTTGTATCTTGTAGCCACAACAATTAAGACACAATGAAACCACTAAAAGAAAAAAAATTACAGCATTTGCAGGGGCAAATGAGAAGATACCCCAAATTGCAAGAAGAAAATCAGATTTTCTCCCATTTCCAGAGATTATAGAGACTAAACAACCAAAAGACGAAATGGGGAAGAACTCAGCACACTGCATGTCCTTTTTTTGTTTTGGATAGACCAATTGTTTTAATTCCTTTTTACCACAGAGGAGAAAAATGCAGGGAGAGTAAATGAAGAGGAAAATAGGGAAGTTGACGTTCTTTGAAGCAATAACATATGGTGACCAGGCATGAGAGATGGAGGTTATAAATCCTTGCTTGATAGAATTACCTAAAGATTAAATTCAAGGGACTTGAGTTTTTAAAACCACAGTAGAATCTAGCAAATTAACCTGTGTGGTTACAAATTTTGCAATTACCTTCAATTCCAATGCTTCTTTTAAAGGTTCAGCATACTAAGAATTTTCATACTAGTAGAGATGTGGTCAATAGAAAGCATGAAAACCTTTCCTCCACAAATCCCTCAAAATCACAGAATCACAGAATGGCAGGGGTTGGAAGGGACCTCAAAAGATCATCCAGTCCAACCCCCCTGCCAGGCAGGGTCACCTAGAGCACATCACACAGGAACTTGTCCAGGCGGGTTTTGAATGTCTCCAGAGAAGGTGACTCCACAACCTCTCTGGGCAGCCTGTTCCAGGGCTCTGCCACCCTCACAGTGAAAAACTTTTTCCTCGTGTTTACGTGGAACCTCCTATCCTCCAGCTTGCATCTGTTGCCCCTTGTCCTATCATTGGACATCACTGAGAAGAGCCTGGCTCTGTCCCCCGGACACTCACCCTTTGCATATTTATAAGCATTAATGAGGTCGCCCCTCAGTCTCCTCTTCTCCAAGCTAAAGAGACCCAGCTCTCTCAGCGTTTCCTCCACTCCCTTAAAAATCTCTGTGGCTCTGCACTGGACTCTTTCAAGCAGTTCCCTGTCTTTCCTGAACTGAGGTGCCCAGAACTGGACACAGTATTCCAGATGTGGCCTCACCAATGCAGAATAGAGGGGGAGGAGAACTTCTCTTGACCTACTAACCACACCCTTTCTAATGCACCCCAGGATGCCATTGGCCTTCTTGGCCACAAGGGCACATTGCTGGCTCATGGTCATCCTCCTGTCCACCAGGACCCCCAGGTCCCTTTCTCCTACACTGCTCTCCAACAGGTCAGCCCCCAGCCTATACTGATACATGGGGTTGTTCTTTCCCAAATGCAAGACTCTACACTTGCCCTTGTTGTATTTCATTAAATTTCAATAAAATATGAATAAAAAGATATTAAGAATAAAATGCTGCTCCTGCACAAAGTCACTGCTGTAGTATAGTAAGGGAAAAGAGACAGGAGGTTCGTTGGTGCTTGCCTCTTTGTTGTGAGAAGAAACTTATTTAGGGATACCAAAGGACAGAGAAAAAGCTCTTCAGCGTCCCAGCCACCATGACCAACTGCTCAAAAAAGTGAAGGGACAGAATCCTGTTGTCTCACTTGTGACTGGGTTCATCATGCAGTGATAGGTAGTAAGTTACATGTTCTTGGAATAACCATCCTCCAATCTGTGTCTGAAGCAGATAATTCCCCATTTCGAGATCCCGATGACTGAATGCCACAGGACTGAGCATCAGGACAGTACAGGAGTGTGAGGGTGACAGCAACCACCAGAGCCACACGCTTACCCTACGGAAATACCATCCCATTGCAGTGCATTTCTTAACAATTATGCTAAATAAAGCCCAACTCTGATCAGTATATAAGGTTACCACAGAGTTAGGTTGTCCTCCCCATATGAGTGCCGAAACCAGGACAATGACCCATCTTTTTTTTCCTCTACTGAAAAGAGCTGCCCTGGTAGATTTTGAAGATCCTTGTGTGTCCAGACTTTCTGAGTGAAGAGCAGCCTGCCAGAGCAGTGTCTCTGACTTGCCTGCCCCATGCTCAAACCCCACAATGACAGAAAGCACGAGCAGGTCAACTCTGACACGCAATGCACCTTCCATCCCCAAAGCAGCAGATGTAGCCTGCAGACACAACAACAGCCCTGCTCTACAGGCTCACCAGCTCCCCAGAAAAACCAGCAGCTGGACACATACTACACAGCACAGCAGCACACGCTTCCATAGAAGATTCCCTGGCAGATGCCTGGCAGCACTTTTCCTACTGCTTATCCTAGTGGGTTCTACGTGTCTGTTCCGCAGCCAGTCCTTTTGTCAGCAGAGCATGTTAAAGACAGACTAGGATTATCAGAAGTGATTTTGAGGGATCCTGGCTTTGGGAGCTATTTCCAAGCTGTCCTAAAGATGCTCGAGTTTTAGGAAACGGAGAACAGTCAACCCACAAAACCCAAAGAGCTTTTAAGCATTTTGATTTTTGACATTGAGTGGAAATGTCCAAAAATCATTCTGAGAAATGTGACCAGTCCCTGGAACAAACACAGTAAAAAATCCCCTTCAAAAAAACATAAACATCAGGGAAGAGGTTATTGGTATATAACCCACAATCTTCTCCTTTACTATTAGACTGAGCAAAGCACAATAATTAAGCAAAAACCATCTATTAGAGGACAGGTAATAACCTCTATGATTTGCAAAGACTACAACAATGCTGACTGTTTGCAGCAGCACCTCTAAGAAGGGTTTGTTTTGGAAGATGTGTTAGAATAATAAATGTAAGAGAAGCCTACTGAACTGCAGTGCCAGATAGGCATTTATGCCTCCCTCCTCCCAAAAAGACATTTTTTCAGTTCCTTGTTTCTTAATCCCATGTAGCTGAATTATTTTTAAAATATTTCTACATATTTGCTGCACAGTACAACCAATATTGCCATAGCTGGCACCTCTTTAATGGCAATCTGCTGAACACACACTAAGCCAAAACACTTGGCGGGTGGTTTCTTCACACTGCAGAGATGCTGTGGCATCCTGGACAGGATTCAGGGCCTCACCTGGCTCCTACTGATCACCACAGGCAGTATGATGGAAAGAAACATGCTACCAATGCCCAGTGGGATGTATCATAGCAGTAGTTTCCAACCTGCTTTCTCCTTTTCTGTGTCAGAGCTATCCCAGGGAAGCCAATGGGCTTGACCTGTAACTCGGTGAAACACAAGGAAACTCTCCTGCTGACAAGCCAAACCCTTGGAAGCAGAGCTTACACAAACATCTGCTGGAGCCCTGGAAAAGGCAGAGGCTGCGTTTGGGAAACCAGATTCCTTATGCAGTGCTGAGACACTGGACTGCAATTGGGATTTATTCCTTTTCTTTAAGTTCTGGTGCTAATTTACTTGATTCAAGCAGAAATGGGGAGCATAAGGAGTCGTGAAGTCCAGCTCCCAACAGCCACATTAAGCCCTTAGGAGGAGTTAACTCCAGGAAGACCCAGAGAGCCTGCACTGTACTTAAGCCAAAAAGCATTCCCATAGCCAAAGAGGCAGATACCTCCTGACATAACAGTAAAAAACCAAAAACTGGTTAAATTTAAAAGTCTGTGACATGGTTGGTTCAAAGGATCTAGATTGACTGGAGGATTCCTGAAGGAGTGTGCTCTGCAGACTGACATATATGTACATATGTCTAAAATACACATATCTGTTCTAACATTATTGCATATGCTTCTGAACTGTTTTTTTTATATAATAGTAATAATAAGTAAATAATATGTAATATTTTAATATATTATAAACAGGGACCATCCTGTTAAACAGCTGTGTCCAAATGGATGCAGTGTACTGTTTAGTGTCCTTGCATAGCACGAGGAGAGGACATGTCTTACCCTTTTGGAATTGCCAGGTGGGAAAACAGATATGATTTGAGGCATTCAGACCCTTCTTTGGGTTTCTGTGCACCACTGTTGTTTCTGTAACTGCAGGTAAGTCAAACTTTGGCTGATCCACTGAACATAAAAGCCTTACTGCTACTTTTACAGCTGTAAATGGATTGAAATAACATGAATAAACATGAAATTCCACTCATCATTTACTCTGCATTCACTGTGGGCAAGACAAGAGGTAAAGGTGTGTAATTTTTTACTGCATAAATAGTGCTATGATGTTTCTTATGTTTAACATTCCTTAGTATGAAGGCAAGTAGGACAAATACAGCTGAGATGAAAGTGTGCCCTCTTGCAGGATCAGAGCCTCACCAATTTGCCTTTTTTTGCCTGTAAAATTACATGGCCTAACTTCATAGGGAGCAGCTTCTACCTGCATGTCCCTACAGTCAAAAGACATATGAATCTTCAAGACACCTAAATAACATCATGGAATTAAAAAGAGGGTGGAGAGAAAGCAATGTTGGCTCTTTGCTGGCTGTGCAGAAGGTGCAAACTTTTCCACCTGAGCTAAAGTCTGTGCATGGTGTCAAATGTCAAAGTGTAAAACACATTAAAATTAGAAAAAATATAGTAAAAATCAGGTACTGCATACCTGTATAGATGCAAAATCCCCAGAAGCACAAGCTCCAAGAATAGCAGCACCCACCAAAACAGACTCCACTTCTTTGGACAGGACAACAGGCTTGCCTAAAAAGAAAGAAAGAAAGCCCTGCCTCTGTTAGGAAGAATATAGCAGTGCTGCACAAGCAATCAATATTTAATGACAATTAAAAATAAATAAGTAGTTTTAAAAAGAACTTGAAAACCATGTTCACAACTCCATTCAGAGCTACAGTCTACTGTGGATTATGTAAATCTCTCTGCTCTGTGGTTCCAGGCTCCAAGAAAAATGCAGAATTTGAATACAACAATTTCAGCAAAATAGTAATGTAGAACATGAAGCACACAAGGAACAAACCCCCAGAGCTCTGACAGTGGCTGTTTATCTCAAAGGGCTTGGTATAAACCTGTTCTTAACCACACCCTCCAAACATACATGCCTGTTAAAAGTTGACCTCAAGGGGAAAAAAGGGTGGTTTCCCTTTTGTTTCTTTTGCAACAAGCAAAAAAAAAAAAAAAGATTGTTTGTGTTTGTTTTTAAATATATAGCCAACAAAGTCAGTCTGGTTTTGCTGGAAGACATGAAAATATGACTAGTAAACTTTCACAGGCTATGTATGAAATAATAAGAAAAACCTTGTCTTCCAAATTGTGCAAGGTACTAAAAACCAAGATTAAAACACTGGAAAAACAAACAAATTCAATATGCATTCTGAAATAGAATTAAAAATGATTGTTTCATCACCCATGGGTACTATCATGAAAATATAACACAGCGATTTCTAAGACCTGTATTACTCATGTAATAACAGCAGGGAAAATACTAATAAATAAATAAAAATTGGCCTGCTTTCTTAATTCACCTTAAAAATCTAAAACACTAGCAAAAGGCTACATATTTTTCTAGCTGCACTTTGGATGCTTATCCTCACTAAGCCAAAAAGTTTAATATTCCTGCAGTATTTGGCATGTGTCTAAATTTCCATTACTGAGATAATTTCATTCACTGGATGATGATGCAAACACAGAGGAGGGAGGAGGGCTTCCTTCTGTGGATAGCCTCGGTGATGTTATGCCTCAAAAAATGCTGCTCCTGAGAGCCAGCTGTAAGATCAGAAGAAGCTGACATTTGGAAGAAGATCTAAAGTGAGCCATTAACAACTACCGAGGAAAAGGCAAATACACACTTGTCAAAAAGGGAAATAAAACTGTTAACGTAAGAAACAATTATTGATACAAATTTCTGTACATTTCTCTAACCAAACAAACCTGCCTTAAAACCACCAGTGTAGGATCAGTCACCTGAGCATTCCTCCGGTTCAGATGGACTCAGAACTTGGGTCAACTTGGGACAGAAAATCTAAAACTCAAGCTTACATCTATACAGCTCTTTGCCAGCAATTTTCAGCTGCTCTCAAATTTACTGCACATTTCCTGCATCATCACAATGAATACAGAATTCTTACCAGGCAAACAAAAAAGATCAAGATACTTTTTAAGTGGCCTGCAGAATTATCCATTAGATGTCTGCGTGGCTGAGTCATGGGCATTTGCAGCTAACAATAATATATTCAGATTTTTTTCTTTTCAGGAAAGAATGGGGGATTGATCCTGGAATGTTAGTTATTTTATCTGATAGGCTCTAATGAGTTCAACACAACCAAGAGCATTTCAGTTAGATGAACTCTGACATCCCTTGTCAGTCACTGATTTTACAAATGGGGGAGAACTCCAGACTGCAAAAAGGCCTTTTTGTACTGAATTGTACTTGGCCATTAGTTACAGTCAAAGAACTTCTGATTACATTTTAATCAGAATACCTTTTCACAGATCTTTTATTGTGCATGTCGTGACCCAGCCCCCCAACTCTACACATAGCTGAAATTCACCTAAACCATCCCGGTTCTGCAGGGAAAGGCACACACTTGACAACACCATTTTTCATAAACAGAAAGCATCACACTGACTACAATGTATTTCATTAATTTTAAGGTCAATAAGCACTATGTTTTTTGCTTCTCCATTTCTGTTTTCATCTCAGGTAAGTATAGAAAATGTATTTTCATCCCTCCTCTTGCATCAAGGTTATGAAGTGGGGGTTGATGTTAGGGCAAGTCAGATCTCCAGACCAAATACCCCAAATCTGAGCCTTAAACTTTATCTCAGCTCAACTGATCTTAATTTGAAATATACCCAAACCACACATCATTCAAAGTTTCTCTGAAGGCTTTACACTTAATTTTGTTCTTTTTTCCACATTTTCAAAGTATTTTGAACGGACTCACAGGTGTGACATGGAAGTAATTCAGAAAAGAATTGTTCTGTATCATGGATATAATGCCTAGCATGAGCAGGAAGTGTCAGAAGTCCAACAGAATTCAAACAGGATGAAGATAATAGAGGTTTTAGTAAGACACCTGATGCAAACCCTACTCAGAAATGTACAGGGCATTATCCTCATCTAATTAACTTATTGTAATCCCACTGAGTGGAAGAGTTTCTACAGAACATCTTGAATCTTTTTTCAAAATCTGACAGTGAGAAACATCTCTTGAGATGTAATTTATACATATTGGTTTCTAAAATTCCATACAAAGTTTTAGTATTTATTCTATCACACTTTCATTAAAGACCTGTAAGTCTAAGGTCTGCAGATTGGAGATCATGCTGGAGGTTTCTCAAAAGTCTGTTTTCTAACAATATGAAGTATGGAGCTTTGTTTGCACCACATCTCCATGTTAATTCAAAAGTCTTTAAATTTCAGGAAATCCAGCCTTCCAGGAAGTAACTTTTCATTACACACTTTTTGGCCAACCAGCAAAATACAGTTCTATATAAAGAAAGTATTTATTTTTCCAAAGACAAAGTATTTAACCGCCTAAAATAAAGTAGTTTACACTCCTTTCCCCAGACTTCCTCTAACTTACCAGTAATGTCAGCGTGCATCTGCACAAAGAGAGGGTTCTTGCTCAGCCCACCGCACAGAAACAGCGTGTTGATATCATGCCCTGCAGCCTGCATAGTTTCCAAAATATGTCTTGTTCCTAACTTCAAAAAGGGGGAAAAAACAAAAAAACAACACCAGATGAGCACAGGAAAGCAGCCACAGGAACAGATCTTAAAGCACAATTTGCTAAAAAGAATGATACTAGTCACTGCCCCCACCAGTAACCTGAGGGCAGGGAACAGACCTGCAGGGGCAGGGAACAGACCTACACGGGCAGGGTCTCTGCTTCACTTCCAGCCAGGAGCAGGCATTGTGATTAAGAACTGGAAACATCAAATATATGGCTCAAGGAATTGGGAAGTACATTGGCACAGCATAATGCACTAACCATCCTGGGGCTGGCTGAAGGAGTGAAGACACACCAGTATGAAGTTACATAGGGGAATGGGGCTTAGGGGAAGTACCATCAAGGGTGAAGACAGGGATTACGAGAAGACACAGAAATGGGCAGCAGGAAAAACTGATCGCAATGATAAGCAGGTGATTGTGAACAAGCACAGACAAGTATGGAAAACATTTCCAAATCCAGTACTAGAACCTACATGGCAAAGACATCCCCACAAAAACCTCCTGTTTACTTTGTATAAGAGAATCTGATCATCACTCTTAGTAAAGAAATTTCAATTACGAAGCCGAACAGCAAAACCGAACAAAATGAAAAGGAGCAAATAAAACCTTGTGCTTTCTGTCTTTTCAGCAAAAAGGAAAACCTGAAGAATTTTGTATTGGCTTAACTATTTCTCTTGGCCTTCGCCCTGTGCAAAATAAAACGTTCCATTTTATGCCTGGATTAAATGAAACATCTAAAATGTAGGCATATTTTTAAACTTTTCAGTTGTAGTCTCTGTTCTGAGATGGCTTTGCCATCTAAAAAAAAAAAATCTTTTCTCTTTTTGTTTGCTTTGCTTGCCTCCAACTACTCACTGAAGTCAACCTTCTCCCTCCTTCCTCTTGCAAGAACATTTTCCATTTCTTTGACAAACCATTTGTCCAGAAAGGCATTTCCCAGCTCTTTATAATACTCTGGAAGTTAATTTTGAAGCTCAGACTTCACAAAATGCCAAATTCAAGTCAAAATGTTGCCCTCTTTGTAGGCAGATTCCCCACAAAACACAACCTGGTCAAAGTTTTCACAAACCGGTGTTGAAGTTTTCTCCCTGGTATGCTGCAGGTTCATTGAGATGTCTGCAGCCTGCAATAAACGCCTCTTCAAGTGAAAACTACTGAAAATTGCAGCTAGCAGAGTTTCATCAGACTGGAGACATTCACTAGGAATGACTGGCACCATTCTGGGTAGGCCTTCAAATATATTTTAGGTTTTCAGGCAAGCGGTTATGAGGAGCTTTCGCAGCCGCAACAGCAGCTGACTAAATCCATCGCTTCCCTGTTGACACAGAGGGCTAATTTCCAAGTCACACAGCCACAGTTTTAATTATGGAAAAATAAACTGCTCCAAAAAGAGTCTGTCTCCTCAGAATGGGCTTGACGGCCACAATTATATCTCTGATCATGTTCTCATCAGTCCAACTGCTGCATTGCGTTTTGCAATGAATAGTTTAAAGGATGTTCTCGCACTGCTCCTGAAGCTCAAATTTATTAACAACTTCTCTCACAACATACACACGTCAAAGCCCATGAGAAAGAACATGCTGTGAAAATTATTTTGTGTTTACCTGCCTGGAAAACTGTATTCACATAGCAATTCAAACTAAAGCCAGGCTTATTTCACTGTGGGTGGGGGGGAACTAATTTAATCCTGGATTGGTGAAAATGCAAATTGAGGGGCTTCAAATGCAAATTTTATCAAAAAAGAAAAAAGCGTCTCCTGCTGAAAAGAAAACTAGAGATTAACATTCTGTGGGCAGGCCCACACTTTTTACAAGATTTTTACTTAGGTTTAAAGTCTATCTTGCACCCAGTGAAGACAGTGAATGATACAGGATTGGGGCTATCCTGAACAAGAACTGACGGAGTATGGGAGGAAAATTAAATGTCCTAGGTATCACGTTAGCAGTAAATATATCAAGCCAAAACCAAGTCTGCTCTGTCTACTTTTTAGTTACTGTTTCAATAGTGTTTTAAGAAAAATGAATTTCCATTAACTTTCAATTCAAACTACACTATGGCCTTTTTATATTGAATGGCACAATCGGTGCAATTAGCTATCAAAAAAATACACAGATGCTGAGTTCAGTGTTCAGCAGAGTGTTTGGATCTTACAATAAAATTTGAGTTGTGTCATATAATGAGATAATAGGTGACTTTCCCAGGATTTCCAGCAGAGAACGTTTCCACTTCGTTAGCACGACATAATAATGGAGCACCTGTTGCATACTGGAAAGTTTATTTCAGGGGGCAGTATCAGTGGCCGGCATTGTTTACACTCTCCTAGACATTCTTATTTAAATGGAGGGATTATACTGAAGCATCAGGTATAACTGAGCTACATTCATCTTATAAAGGATCAAAACTCCCAACAATGAATTCCAGGCTGGGGTTAAGTTCTTGTTATTTGCTGAAGAGGGAGGGTTAACACGTTAAGATGTACAATTCACAGTAAATCCACAGCAGCCGCCCACCCTCTCTATCCCAGATGGCTGACCCAGCCTAGCAAAGTTGTTGTTTAACCAGGAGAGGAGCTTGGAAGTTTTCCAGCTGAACAGAGTTTTGTCAGGAAAACTCTCCAATTAATTAAAAAAAAAAACAACAAAAATAACGTTTTGCAAAAACACCTCAAGTTCAACAAACTTTTTTTTTTTTTTAAATTTATGTATCACAAAAAATATGTTAAAGGAATGCTGATTTAGGTCACCAGATGCTCAGGGATAGCACGCCCCATTGAATATACCCTGCACCACAGTTTCAAAACAACTTCTTTAACCCAGGTTTTCACTTCAAAATAGAACTTCTTGTGAACTGGAAATCCTGGGTTGCAGAGAAAATTAGGGCAGAAACAAAAGTATTCCCATAAAATGACCCATCTCAGCATGCTAGCAAACATGGAGGACATTTCCATAGAGATGGCCCCCCTGTCTACTTTACAGTCACAGCCTGGGCTGGAAAAGCTGCACAGGAGGTATCTGCTTCCCTTGCAGCAGGGAACCCAACTGGAGGAACGAGACTGGGTCCATAGCACCATGGACTGAATCACAGCCCCACTCCGACTTGCTGTGGTACAGGGCTCTGACTCATCTAGCAGGCAAGCAGGGGAAATCCATGGATTTAGGAACAATCTGAAGCTGAGGTATTTTAGGCGAGTGCAAGTTCCTTCATACAATTGCCAAAGTGGTTTTTTTTCCACTCTCTCAGCTTCCCTCTAGACAGCCCATGATGTGAACACTGCCCCACACAGTTTCAGCCCCTTTCCTCACATCTGCACTGGAGGCAAAAGCTCCATTTAAGAATTTCCATAAGGAGAAAACATTTTAGGGAAACATTTTCTCCACAGTCTGTCGATTATCCTACAGTCAGGAGTAGTCACCAATGTAGGTAAACAATATCTTGCTCTTTAAAGAAGCCCATTAAGTGAATTCATCTCTTATTAGAAATCTGTTTAGCAGGAGGGGATGATCAGTCTGCCACAGAACACGAGACAATTCATTTATTCTTTTATGCACTTCAAATGGCTTACAGCAATGGCTTGAATCGTGGCCAAGTAGATAAGGGCAAGTTCATCCAGACCCCGAGACAACGTCAGTCCAACAACCTGCACAAAGATCAAAAAGAAAAGGTACAAATCCAGCCAAAGTAAAGTGCTATTCTTTTCTAGGGTTTCTTGTTGTAACAAGTTTTAAGTGCTAATTCTGAGCCCTGCTTTTGTGAGCTGTACACATAATGTTATGTTAAACATGTTATTCCTGATCTGGGGAAGAACCACGTAAGTTGTTCTTGCCCTTGCAAAGAAATAAAGACGGAACAGCATGTTGTATGGGATTAGAGATAGATTAACTCTGACAGGTTTATGTTTGGACTCAGATATTGCTTGTGAATGTATTTAACGTAATAATGCGAAAATGCTATTACATAAAAATAACTTTTTAAAAGCATTTCTCCCCCTCCCTTCCAAGCACCCTAACACTTAAACACAATTAATAATTAAAGACTATATCTTAACCTCCTTTACTCTGACATAAATCAATACTGCATTGTAGTTACTCTGGATTAATATCAGCAAAGGCAAGACCTGAACGCAGCCATAATTGTGGCAGAAAAAATGTGTTGCTTTTACCAACATATGCAAACAGCCATCATACCAAGGAAGTTCTGATTCTTTCAGCACCTAATTCTTTCATAAAATAAAACAGGTATTATTAGGACCCAAAAATATGTGAGTCACTTATTTAATGTTTCCCTCATTTGTGGTTTAAAACGTGTTGCAGTGCTTACACCAACCCTTTCCTGCTTCAGCCTCAAATACAGCAGATTTTGGTGCTGGTACCTTGAGATGCTCCCTTGAAGGACAATATGCCATTTTGAAGTAAATTTTTGCATTAATCACCAGGTATCTTGATATCATCAAATCTTACCCTTATGATAATCTTGTTAAAATTCTGCGTAGTAACATCCTGGCTTGTCTGACCTAGCTGATCTACCACCATGACGTCCAGTGAAGAGAAACACCCAAACTTTTAAAGATGGGCTGAAAATCTCCCTAGCAGAGGTCCTCTGGTGACCTTCCAGAAGCCGCTCTTTCTGGTCCCATAGTGCAATGCTCTGAAAATTTCTTTGTACAGAAGCTCCAAAAGTAGCAATCTTAAAACCACAAGCCAGAATCAGATCAGGTTTACCTTTGAACAAAGACGTATGAAGCACCATGGTTGCGTATTTCCAATCATGGGAGCATTTTTAACAGTAAGCAGAGGAATTTTTCAGTTTCTCTTGAAATTTACTACCCAACAACTCTAATACAGCACATTGACTGAATATGTTTAATGAAGCAATCTCTCCTCATGATATTTCATTCTTTTCTCAGACAGGCATATCCAAATTTGTGCTGAAATTCATTGCAACAGATAGAAAATTCAGTAGACAGGTGAGTTAACAACAGCAAACACGGCCAGTCAGTGCTCTGACGTGGGATTCCTAGGAGAGATACTGGGACACACACAACACTCCTCGTATCTTTAGAAAAGAAATGAGGCTGTAGGGATATCTCAACTACAATGATCTCTGGTTTTCTCCTGAAACATTAGCACACTTTGACATGCAGCAAGAAACCCAACTCCTATGGGATAGTTTACATAGCTAAGGAGGAGTACGCTTACAATTGAAAAAAGCTCCTTCCAAGCTTTTTTTCCTTTTTTTTTTTTTTTTTTTTTTTTCCCCCTGTATTGACCTTTTTGCAAAGACAGGCTGTTTCTTACCATGCCCTTTAGTGTCAGATCTGTTAAGGGAGATCTGTTACCATGGAAATCTGGCCAAACATGTAAATCAACAGTGAGGAAACCCACAGGCAAAGATTTCTTAATCAGATCCAGGTGACTGTTCAAGTATGTATATATACTGTGAGCACTAGAAGAAAAACAAGTTGGAAAAAGAGTGGGGGAGGTTATTCATCAAACATAAAACATTTGCACTACCATCAAATGCAGAAAGCCCATCAAAGAATGCCAGATCCCAAATTTCAAACAAAGGGGGAGAAAGGCATAAAACAACTGAGGCCACGGCAGGGCTGGGTGCAGGCAGGGGGGGATGTCTGCCTGCACCTCCCTGCCACAGGCCACCTCAATCCCTCTGTTTCACAAGACGAGGGGAGATAACAGCAGTTTGTGATCTTGAGTTTGTACATTGACTCCTACCAGTCCCTCGACCAGCCAGAGCTGGTTGGTGTTTTGGGGGGTGATGACACTTGTTTCTAACAGAAAGGTGCTGATGCTGTGGAAGAGAAAACTAGAGAAAAGACAGCTGAGTGAGAGCAACAAGGAGGATTCCAGTCAGAAAGGAAAATTCCTTTACAAATGTTTAAAAATTTCTCTGATTAATCAACAGCAATGAACTTACAGCTTTCCTTTTTTAAACCATAATTATTTCAGTGTGTTATGAACAAAATGCAGCAGTAAGGGTGGAGGAGAGAAAGCAAGTGGCTGCTATTTTAGGGAGGAGCCGAACATGGGCCTAAATATGATTGTGTCTAAGTTCAGATACTACTCCCAACTCCACAATATCCAACAGACTTTTTCCTGGATCAAGAGTAATGTTAGGACTAATGGTGAATTCTTCAGTGCCTTGGCTTGCAATGACTCTAGTGACATTCCATTTAAAAAATGTTGCAATTATCCTCAGAATATTTTTTCAAACACTCATCCTATCATCAACAGATTCAGATATATTTTTCAACTCCTCGGAAATCTCCAAATGGGGTATTTAATTCTAGACATGTGGGTCAATAATAGCATCTAACCCTAATTACAATTGATTAGTCATTGTCTCATCCACTGTAGGCCCAAACAGTGATATTCATTTAGCCTCTACATGTATATTCAATCATGCACTAATGAGATCCCTAAGGGAATTTGGCATATGCTTTACTAGTTTGACTTCTGACCTGCTAGCAGCTGTATATTTATACTTTGCATTCAACCATACAGCTGCATGTTTTTTCAATTATACCTTACCATGTGCAGGCTATCAGAGGATATCATTCAAAATGAAGTACACTTGGAAGACATTAAAATAACTAATTCACATCATTATTCACATACTTTAAAATGTACTTTATGTGTCTTCCTGGACTGGAATTATGATAATTTTGAAGTCACAATCATTTTTTCCCCCTTGGTGTAAAAGTGGCCCTGTTTTCTACATCCCTAATGACTGCAGAATAAGCAGTACATGCTAAGGACAAAGTCATTTTCTTTCCAGTCTAAATCATGGCTTGACTGCTGGGAAGGAAAAGAAAGGAAAGCTGCACTCAACCACAGACCTACCAGACATCCCAGCTTCTATCTGGTCTCCATCCTGCTTGATTACTCTCACAAGGATTAGCCATTGGTGCAGCTCTGACAGAACACAAGGACTATACAAAAGAGGCTGAAGTTCAGCCAAGTATTCTTAAGACCCACATAACCTTGGAATTTTGGAAGGATTTCCTTTCCCCCCCCCCCTTTTTTTTTTTTTACATATAGATCTGTGTTCAAGGCACTGCATTTGGAGTGAGTGACTGGCAAAATCCTTCCAACACTTGCTAGTTCCAGTTTTTGCCATGTTTGTGTCATACATAGTATTGTACCATCAGCTTTCTGGAGCTTTTTCTATTCAGTTCTATGAGAAGGTATCGGTAGCAGCTGGATCTGACTTGCAGAGTTGGCCACAAGCTTTTGGTATTAAAAAGGAAGTATGTTGCAAGTGGAGAATAAGAAATCAATGCAAGTTTGCCCAGGATTATGCTCGTATTAACGACATAACTTCAGAAAGCAGCAAGAAGTTGGTATTTAATCTGTTCAGGAATCCTGGAAGATGCAGGTAGGAACCTTTCAGGAAAAAATCTTAAAAATGTTAGATGTCTAAATCTAAAAAAACCCTGGATCTAAAGGTACAGAGAACTGTCAGATACCCTTACTATGTTCTGCTTGGAAGATCCCAAAATTGCTGATAGCTAATGTGTGGGTCACTACACCACTTTTTTTCAGGAGCCATCTCTTTAGACAGGGAAATGGCATTGAGAAGTGAAGGAAGGGAAATTCTGTCCTAAAACATAGCACTTCACAAAGCACCAAAGGGCACATAGTCTTTGCTGTCAAACAGTTGGGTGCTTTTTTCTTCCACAAGATCAGAAACTGTGAATCTAGGAAACAGAAGTATTTAAACTTTAAAGCATAAATGATCATATTATTCTGGTTTTTATTTCCTACTCTAGCCTACCTTACAGGATTTAATGTATCAGTCAGTGATGGGTAGATGCCAGACCTACACAACATCTATCACAATATTCTCTGCTATGAAGACAGGCCGAGAAAGTTGGGACTGTTGAACCTGGAGAAGGGAAGGCTTTGGGGAGACCTCAGAGCACCTTCCAGTGCCTGAAGGGGCTCCAGGAAAGCTGGGGAGGGGCTTTTCACCAGAGAGGGAAGTGATAGGACAAGGGGTAATGGTTTTAAACTGGAAGAGGGGAGATTTAGGCTAGACATCAGGAGGAAATTCTTCACCATGAGGGTAGTAAGGCACTGGAATAGGTTGCCCAGGAAGTTTGTAGCTGCCCCCTCCCTGGAGGTGTTCAAGGGCAGGTTCAATGGGGCTTTGTGCAGCCTGGTCTAGCGAGAGGTGTCCCTGCCCACAGCAGGGAGGTTGGAACCTGATGATCTTTAAGGTCCCTTCCAACTGTAACCATTCTATGGTTCTATGACTGAACACCAGAAGTGCAACATCCACAGCAATTTCTGCAACTCACTGCACTGCATGAAAAAGCCCGAGGTTTGTTGCTCTCAGAATATGCCAGTTAGTTAGAACAAATGCTAAATTTACATCTGTCCAGAAGATCCTCATGTAATTCAACCCTCCACTTCCAGTAAAAGAAGGGAGAAGAGAACATAGGAATAGCACTGGGAGGGTTGCAAAAGACAGGTCTTCAGCACAAGTGGTCAGTAGGAGCTGGTCTCTGGCAAGTCTGCCTAAGCCACCTGCACCCTTACAAGTTACCACAAATGACTGAAATGGTGATAAATGCAGCTTGCAAACTCTTGCTCCTGGTATAGCCAAAGGAGCAGAAGTCTGCCCAGTGAAGCTTCTGAGATGAGCTGCTCAGCAGGCAGTTTGCCATTGCTGAACCTACTTATTAACAGTGTTGGGAGCCTGGGAAGAAGCAAAGACAGACTTCAGAAGGGAGAAGTAGGTGATAGGCAGCAGCAGGTAAGAGGCATGGAGCTGTGACCTCAGATGGTTTTTTTAATGATCCAACATGCTTTTTGTCACTAGAAAACCAGCCTAAGTCTTCACAGTATTGCACCTAGCATGGGAAGTAAAGGTAATGTGCAATTGCACACAGAAGTATAGAATTCTCATTTGGTTTTCTTTCTATGACAATTGGCCATGGCTGAACAGATATAAACTCCTTCAGCCACACAAAGAATCACTAAACAAAATAAACCAGATTGTCTGAAATATTCTGCTGAGATTTCCAGGCAAATAATTTATCATCATCACCAACAATACCCCTAAAGCAGACATGATGTTCTTATTAAGTATATGACTTAGGAATTAATAAGAGACTCATTTACTAAATTTATAGCTATTCAAACATTTCATTAGGACAGTAATATCTGGAAAGCAGTATAAAACTACCACTGAGCAAGTTACCTTTATAAAACATTGTCATCCTTAATAAAATATTATAACCCTTTTAATCAGTGCTATCCTCCACAGTTTTATTAATTGCAGGAGACCCAAATCCAAGGTATGACACCATTCACTGGGCTAACATGGAGTCCTATTCCTGATATTCTGTATTTAGTGTCCTATTCCCATAAAAATCTAAGCTTTTTGCACTATGAAATTTGTTGGGGTCAGTCGGTTCAATATCAGACCTAGTTTAGACAAGTTGGCCACTGTACACTCATTTTTCCAACACACACACACAAAAGGCTTATCCTGGTATTACAGACTGAAGTACTTCTTTGTTTTCTCCTTGTGCTTCATATGGGGGCAGCAGAAAAATGGCCTGGAAGCCAAAACTTGGAAAAAAAGCCCACATCAATCCTTCTTCCAAACATACGCAGACGCATTTATTGCCTGATTTCCTTTTTTGAAAGAACAACAGAGAGAATTCTAGGAAGCATGAATCTATTCCATACTGAATGAAGTTCAATACGTTTCTGGGAATTCTGGTCAAGTTCCTAACAAACAAGTAAGACATGGGGCACCATAAAGCATGGAAGGGTCATCCAGAGAAACCAGGTAGCTTCATTCCCCCAGGGAGAACTGAAAATAACTGTATAACTGCATGTGCTTAATACATCTGTCAGGACTGACCTTTGCCTTTTAGATCAGAGTGATAAATTGAAGATAAAATGCTAAGTTTGCAGTTTTTTTTCTTTAATGTAAGGATGAAAAAGAAATTAAAAGAGAACCAAATTTTCATCCAGTGAGCCTAAGTGTTCAGCTACGATCTCTCTGGGAGTGATGTGAACCATCTTTAAAGGAATCCGAGCCAAAAGAGCCTGAGAAAGTCCAGATCTGACAGAAGTGTCTGGACTGTCTTCATCCACTTCTAAAGCAGACCAAACTAAAATTCCACATCACACACAAACTCCTGCTCAAGGAATCCTGGAGTTACCTTCAATTCACTCCTACATCTTAAATTTCGTCTCAAAATTCATCTGGGGTTTCTCTGTTCTATTTGTGCTGCCATGCACGAGTTTTCCATCCAGTGGCTATACCCTCCTTTAGATGACTGTTCTGAAAACATTGACTAATATATTCCTAGTTAAGCTATATCTCATACTTGGAGCTTAATAGTATCACCTACAAATTAAGACACATCATTAACCAAAGGAACAAAGGTCTGCTGAGCAGAGCTGATGCTATGGTATCAAGAAATACCCTGGGCTGGATAAAAAAGAAGTTGAAAAGCAGAAAGTTAATATCATCACTTATCTACGCCAAAGGTATCTGAGGGGAAGCTTTCATCTTTCAGCCATCACCTGGCAAGCCTTTGTGAATACTTCCAACTCACTACCAGACTGTTAATTCCTCAGGATAAGGATACAGCAGTGTATCATCAATTTGTAAGGCAGGTGTGTGATAAAGGAATAAGAACAGTGACCTGGCTGCAGCTTTTGATTGTAACTCCGGGAAAGCGACATGGCCTCGGACCACGTGATCTATCTGAAAAAGAGGAAAGCAACATTTTTTTTAAGTATTACAGCTTAAAAATTCGGTCCTGGAAAGCGTAATGCAATGTCATAACTCTGAAAAGATGAGCGAGCTTCTAAATTACTCATGAGGTGTTAAGTCCTAGTCCTAGTGAAGCCAATGGCAAAACTCCCACTGACATTGCAGGATTTGGGATTTGGCTTTAAAACAGTCAGAAAAAACAATCAACACTTCACCAAAACCAGACAAAATGCTAAGCATGCCGCTGCTCCGTCAGAAGAGCAAGCTGAAAGGATGACTTTCCTCCTGTCCAGCACGACCTGAGAGCATGTCCTCTAGATTCTCCCATTCCCTTTCTTTCATACCCTCATTGGAATTCTACCAGGAGCATCTTCTTGGCCCAAATCACCACATCTTTCTGTATCAGTGTTATTATAAAACTCAAGGTGTGTTGTCATCCTGATAGATGCTCCATACGTTCACTGCAGGAAACAAAATGTATACCCTGGCAAGCAATTATTGCTATAAAAAAAGATCAATACAGGCTCTGTCTATACTGAATGTATAAATCATCTGGTCCTTTCACTTCACAGCAGCTACCATTACTCACAAAATGAAGTATCAGGTAGAATACCACGGGCTTTTAAGACAACAATTCAGCAGGTTTTGTGGCCTTCTGATAATATGCCATCAGACATGACAGTAAATGCTAAGGAGGCAAAACTAGAGCTACCCAAGAGCACTGAGTATATTTTGGAAATCTATTGGCAGCAAACCACATGAGTTTTTTAACTTTTAACAGCATGAGTCTAGTCCTTAACCAGTGCAGGAAAACACAGAATGAAGAATACGTATCTGAACAGAGCAATAAAAATAACACATGCCTGTGATTTGCATCAAAGACAAAACTCAAGCATGTACATGCATTAGAAACAAAACTCAGGCCTGGATTTTGCAATATTGAATAATCTCTTTAGAACGTAGAAGCAGCTAATTAATTCAAAAATACATCTATGGATAAATATCACATATACTTGTCTGCTTTGAACACACTTTACTCGGAAATGTTACAAAATTATGAAGATACTTAAATGCCCTTAATTTAAGACATGGCCACGTGAGGGCTGCATTTAGAAACCCTTTTCTGCTCTTTATGTTACAGTTTGTAACCATGTCATGCCATCCTTTGTCTCTGTTTGCAGTATCTCCCTATACATTTTGAAAATCCAGTGCAAAAGCCCATCTAATAGACAAACTTTTTCAAAACAAGCCAAGCGTTTAATTCTCCATTTAGAGCCTATTTGAACCAGTTTTCAAAATCCAACAGACTGTTTTTCACAGCTGTATCAATAAAAAATTAAGAGATTTTTAAAGGGATGTGTATCAGTTTTACTTTTAAGAAGTTCCAGAGACTGTTCAAATTTCATTAAAAGAATTCACCTTTGGGCATAGATCAAGCAATGAAAAGAATCCCCTAACATGCCCACTTTTTTGTTTTCAGAAAGCTTGAAGTATCAGAAAGCAGGATCTTAAACACACTACAGCTTTCAAGTTACAAAGATAATGAATCCAACCTATCCCTCCACACCAGTGGGCACACACCCCCTTATCTCCTATGGCTCCCTATGTGTTTTCTGCACATAAAACCTGAAGAAAATCACATGGGATTAATTAAGACATAAGAATGATTTAGTAAGACAGCTTCCTTAATATACCTAACAGTGCTTAGAGCTGACTTTTCTTATGGGTCCTAACAAGACCATACATTTTTTTTAGCAATTTCTTTAATGACTCAGGAACGACTTGTTCTCCAGTACTAGAATGGAAAAGATTCTTAAAATCATCTTTCTGAAATGCCCTAACTCTCACGGTACATTTTAAGTGTGGAACCACCTTGAGCCAGCCAACAGAAAACAGACTTGCTGGATCCTCTCTAGAGCTTAGTTAAGTTTTTTCACCTGATTTGTATTAAGTGCACAGAGACCGCTCCTCTCAGAAGTGTTCTTACAAAGAAATGTACAACATTTGCCATTTTCCTTTGGTTCTAGCCCCATCTTGACCTGAAGAATTTAAAGCATACACTTCCCATCTGCTGCGAGAGTGCTTTGGCTGTGAGGCTGAGCATGGGCTGGAGAGAGGATGGGAAGCAGGGGCTGCAGGAGAGGAAGAGGAGAGGAAGAGGAATGACCCTCCCACCAAAGCTGTGACACTGCATAGAGGAATGTCAGATTCACGTGGTCAAGGAGAGAGCACAGGAGGGAACAGGCCTTAATGCTTAGGGTGTGTCTGGGCTTCCTGAACCAGGAGTATTTCTGTTTCTCCTTCAGTGACTCTTTCATATCGAATGCATAAATGCAGCGATGCCCGAACCCGCTACTTCCTGGACACCTCCTCAGATCACCAGGCTTTTACAAAGGTGGGTGGTGCTAGGTCTGAGTAAGACAGCAGTTATGCCTACAGTTTGTGAAAGACCAAACCCACCTGCAGGTTTTGTGAGCTAACAGAGGACCTTCACAGGACTGGGCCCACCTCCTGCAGTTTCTGAAGAGGAGCTGGGCACCCGTCCCCCTAGGGCAGTCAGTATTTCTACAGACTGAGCAGGAGGACACAAAGGGAGCTTTAAAAGCTTCCAGGGTTCAGCAGCCACTAAGATCTTGGTGACACTTTTGGACTCAAGCCTAAATACTGTTTCACACATACAGGTTTTCTTTAAACTTAAAATCAGTGTTTTACTTCAGACTGCCTTCCCATAATTAAGAAAATTAATTTTTAGATCATCCAGTCTGGTTTTAATTTTTATTGCCAAATTAAATTAACCTTATATAATTAGACTCTTTGTACTGAAGGAAAGAACTGAGGTGACAAGATATGCAGTATCTATCTAGGCAGGGTAACATGTTAATATATTACTATTCTGTCCATACAACACATCTTTCACTTATGCCCATCAATGAGTACAATTGTTCTCTATAACACAATATGTATAATTTTGTTCATCTCAAAGTCTATCTCAGCCTCCTGCTAAACTAAACAATGAGTATCTCCTATGATCCCAAGGAGGTGCTGGACAGACCTCTGGCTGAACTGACAGTGAAGCTCTCCCAAATGACAGCAGTTACAGCAGACCTCCCATCTTGGAGTCTGCTTGGGTCTCCACTTACCAGTTTTCCTGTAGCACTTTGACCTCCCTCATTCAACCACAATCCAGGTACCATTGCAGAGAAATAAGGTCCCCAAACACCAGGCACAAAAATTGGTGTTTCACTGACCTGGAAGAGCAAGAGAAACGAACAGTTGGACACAACACTGCTTGAATGACATCAGAAAATACAGCCAATGTAATCAGCAACTGGTTTTCAGAGTTAAGAATCGAGAGGGAACCCTGCTGACAGAGGACAGTGAGGTCCCCCAAAAACTGCCATCAGCTCCTGAGGCTTGCAGTGGAACCCAAAGCTCCAGTGCTCTCACAAGCACTCTCAGGTTACCTGCCTTGGGTGGAAGCTGCAAACCTGGGCTGGGCAAAAGCAGATTTGTTTATGTTAGTCAACAGGAAACTTTTGCCTTGGTAAACTTTAGATTCTGCCCCTTAGTTAGGCTCAGCTTTACAAAAGCCACTCCTTCCTTCATACCTGTAAATCTGTTCATCCAAGCAGATATCTAAGCACCACCTTCCAGAAACTGAGCAGGACTGTATGCTAGTGCTTGGTACAAATACACCCCCCACACCTACTGTGCTGTCCTGCTCCTATGCAATATTTCAGTGGTTAGACCACTCAGGATGTGGGAGGCACTGCTTCATTTCCCTTCTCTGCTTCAGAAGATGCAAATTACCACTTTTTGAGGGTGGAGGGCATTTTTCTTCCTCTTATAAAGCTGTTCCACTTTCAATAGACTAGACTTTCCAGACTTCCCTTCTGGTCCAGAAAGCAAGCACAAGGAGGTACCACTATCTAGTCTAGCAAGTAAGGCACAGCACCCAAAGGGGACTAGAGCAGTGGAACTGGGTCCTAGTACTTGCTACGAGACTACTTATGTATTCTGCAGTGGTTGAACACAGGTAATTCTTGCAGCAGGGTCTGGAGAAGACAGGTCATCCATCCCCTGGCAGGCTACCCTTTCCTCTTGGAAGCATGATTCATGTCTTTCTTCCAGGACCAACAGGTACATACATTCAAGGCATACGCAGCCATGATTTCACTGGGAAAAGAGGACAGTGGTGCAGTCCTACACCATCCCATGGCACATGAATGCACTTCCCACTAGTCCATGTTAAAGGGATGGCTAAAGTCCTTCCAAGAAAAGGAAACATAAGAATTCCCTAACAAAATAAGTCTGTATGTTTGCAATGCTGGAACAGCAAAAAAGAAAGGTTCTAGTCAATGGGACAATGTCTTTTTTGTATTTAGACCTTGCTCTTCATTAGCAAAATCTATACCTATTAAAGAATGCTTGAGGCTTGCTATTGATTTCAGTAAGGCCCAGATTTCACATCAAAATAGTTTTAAGGATTAGTAATTAAAAAGTCAGTCCTGTTCCTGTTAAATTTCATGCATATTCTCCCTATCTTTAAACAGGCCAAACTTTGAAGACAGTTTTTGCTAGCAACTAGGGAATACGCTCCAAGATACAGTTTACTGGCATTTGTGCATCACACATTTTTAGTAAATACACCAGCAGGGAAGTTTCTGCACAAACAATAGTCTGCTCAAGCCATAAACTTGCATTACAGCTGATTCTTGTCATGAAGTTAAGTAGGAAAACAAAACAACAAAAACTGGTTTCTCAAAATACATCACTAGACCTTCAAGCAATCCTGATTTCTCTGAGGAACACAGCTAACAAATACTAAACTCTTGCTCAGTTGTGCCCTGTCAGCTCTGAGGTGCTGAGTTACTTTTGCTGAAGATGTGTGCGTGCACACGTGTCTGTGTGTCTGCAGAACATTCTGGCTGGCTAAACCCACTGAAGGGGGCAAGAATAGCTGCACTGCATTTAAAAAGGCATTTATGACTCCAAGCAGACAAAACTACGTCAAAAACATTGCAAAGACATTTGGTTTTGTTTTGTTTTCTCTTAAAACTACAAATTAATAAGCTTTGAGTTTTCAGCACTTCTATGGGGCAAGCCTTCTTTTACAATTTCAATAACAAAATGAAGTGCAACGGAAAGCAAATCCTAAAATAAGCTGATTTTTAGACCAATTCCACATTACTGACCTTACTGAAAACACAGCAAAAGGTCAAAATTCCTGGTTAGTATCTGCTCTGAACCAGTGATGGAAGTGCACCGAGAACCCAAGCATCCTTGTCTCATTCCCATCCTATAGCTGTGGACACCATGTGTTTCTACAGGTGGGAAGGAACATTCAGGGTAGAAGGGGTCTGGGTTTATTCAAGCCTCATCCCAAAATATTTTTCATGCAGCAAACTTTGCAGTATTCTGTACTCTACTGTGATTTCTGAAGGAGGAATCTAGCTACACCAGATTTATCAAGCTTACAATCCAACTGCTATGTAGTCTTGAAGAAATCAAATCGTCGAAGGATATTGAAGGCACCAAAATGCTTTCTGAAATCACAGGAAGTTCTAAACATTGAGAAGGATGATGTAGTTAAACAAAAAAAATCTTTAAAAAAATACTTATGTCATTAATCCACAGCTTACCAAATTGCCCTATATGCCTGGTAACACTAAAAGGTTTAGACTGATTAGAAGACTAAACTCTCCCTGGAACCAGTACTTCTGAACTAGTATTTTGGACACCCACAGGAATTTACCAGGACAGGGTATTTCTGGGCTGGCTCTTCTCAGATTACACCAAGGCTTTCCTATCATCTTACTGCTGAGGTGCCATTTGTACACATTCCAGGCAACTTTCAGCACATCAACAGAGCAAACGAGGGAGCTGGGTATCACCACACTGATGAACACAGGCAGTGGGGTACTAGGTTATCTTTTTTCCTGCTGTGGGAACTTTTAACTGGAATGAAGAACACTGGTTCCCATGATGGGCTTCATCGGTACCGCATATGGCATCGTCAGATTTCTGCTTCCCTCCTTAAAGAGTTTAATTCAGACTGGATTTTGATGCATGTGAAAAGTGAGAAAACTGAGAACTAACATACTCCCCAAAACAGACATACAATCTTTGAGCATCAACAAGGTGAACATTCTTCTGTAGATACATGCATCAGAAAGAGCAAATGGTTTCCATTTCCCCTCCTTGAAATAATCTGGCTGATGCTGAAGTTTTTCAAGCCACACAGCAGCTGCCATTTGCATTTTTGTAAAAAAAAAGTCCTAATTCTGTTTGAGTATACATACCACCCAATCCCACTAAGACACATGACTAGACACTAGCATAAGGTTGGACAAAGTGCAAAGTTTGCCACAGAACCCAGAAGATAAGCACAGTTTGCCAGACTCAGAGCTGTTTTTGTTACACTAATACCATGTCCTTTTCCTAGTTTCCTATTGCCTTCAGACATTCTTATGATGATATAGGAGGATCAATGTAATTTCTTTTTTTTTTTTTCCTTTAATGAGCTTAAGAAAATCCTTAATCTTTTTAGTAGAACAACAGCATCTGTTTTAGATCTATGGGCAATTGATTTTTATTTTTAAAGCAAATAAGAGATGTCATCCTTCTTTGAAAGTTACAATATGAATTCAAAGGGAACCTCAGCTTTTCTGCCTTCTATTTAACTAAAATTTATCCTGTGACACACTCCTATTGTGAGGCAAATTCACATTTAGTATTTTTTTTAAATATAGTGAAACCGAAACACAGAGAGGATATCCTCTGCTAGACATTAGAATGATCTCTGCACAACAGTGACTGCAACTGGAATTTGAAGATGGGAGATAAGAACAATCTGAACCTATGGACACTTTGAGTCATAAGCAGCATCTAGAAATATTTCAGTTGAACATATTCACATGGAGACTATTGCCCTCATCCATGCTGATGCTCACTTACAGAACTATTATACTCAGACAAGCAATTTCACCTCAGTTATTTTATTTGTGGATGGGGAAGAATCCTTTTGTGCAGGAAAATGTCACCTTTCCATATCTCCCCAACACACATATTCCTATTTGCTCAGCCCATCATTTCAGATGAGATGAGCATTAAGCAGTTCCAAAATTCCTGTTCATTTGAAGGGAAAAAGAGTTCAACACCTTCTCAAAGTGAGAAGAAGAGAAAAAAACTTCTGTCTGGGAGGATTTAACCTCAGTGTGTGCTTTATAAAAGATCATACTAATATGTAAGATATGTAAACATTACAGAGCAATCAGAAACAAATGAAATGATGAATTCAGTTTAACAATATTCAGCTGTGGTGCAACTGCCAGAAGGCACTTTTTGTTATGAATAGATCATTTGGATGAGTTACAGACCAGATTTTAACTGGCGTGTGCTAGGAAAATCAATGTCAAACTATCTAAGATCAGAAGGTATCAGCAGCACATCTGGCAGGCCCACAGAAATGAAAATGTCTTTAAAATATGTAATGCTAAATAGAACTAAGTTAAAGTATGAAAGGACCTGCTTAAATGGCACTAATATGAGATCTGTAACGTATTTAATTTAATTTGGCCCTTCCCACTTGCCTGTCCCTCTAAAACAACAACAGGCAAAAAAAAAAAAAATCCACCTCTATTTTAAAAGTCAATGTGGAAAAAAGCACTATTTACCATGGATAGGCTGACTTACAGCTCAGGTACAGGAACCAAAGGAGTCAGTTCAGCTTCCAGGCCTGTCGTTTGGTACAAGGAGTGGAACAGAACACAGACCTTCACGGACAAGAATCACCTCAGCATACAGCCACCCACCAAATGAGCAAGTCCCAGTGTCAGATTTGTTTTACTTACATTTGTTTTTCTAGACTAGCCATAATGATCAGGTACATGCTTGCGTTTCCCCCTCGGTTTTATGCAAATGTTATGGCAATCAGAGACAAGATAAAACAGGCCACACTGATAAGAGCCATTTTATTGACCCGTAAGTTTCAGCAGAATTTTCTTCCTTAGTTGAGACCACCTGCTGCTGGTGGAGGTTTACATAAGTTCCTTACAATAACACTACTGGAGAATTTAGCTATTACCTGAAAAGTAAAGCTTTTTATTAACAGGGTATACTGCTACATATTAATCTTCTCCCATTTTAATTTCTGCTTCCTGATACTGGGCCTCAGCTATCTGCCAGCATTCTAGTACCACTATCAGTTTCTCTACTTGCAGTATACTAAAAGAGAGAGAAAATCAAATTTCAGTAGAACTATTCTTGACTTACACTCACTGACATGTAAGCAAAATTGTACTACTCATTCTACTGTCACAACTTTTTTAGAGTGACCATTTGCTAATGAGAAGCTAGGTCAGAAAATCTGTTCAAACATCACCTCACTTATCAGCTTCTATAGCCAGGAACCCAGAATAACAGCTGCTTTTGTTAGGCTAAGGCAGGTATGAAAAAAAGATCTAAGATATTAATGGAGAGTAGGGAAAGAAACAAGGAAAAGCACTGTGTCAGTCACCAACTAATAAAAGCTCTTTACAGTTCTGGACTTTGATCACTGACAAGTCAAATACTTTCATTAACTTCTCTGCTGACTTTTAACTTTCCATCTTTCTGACTGACTGTGGAGTGAGAATACTGACATTCATTCGATTCAGGGGGTTTTACACCGATGCATAAAATCCTGTATTAAGAAAACTGTATCATTTTGCTTCTGCTGACAGATGGGTCTTATATAGCTCTGCAACCACAATTCTCTGACAAAGAATGAAAGAGGTTCATTAAAAAAAAAAAAGGAGAGAATTCAAAGGGAAACCGAAGAATGTTTCATTTCTAGGTTTCTGGTTCAAACTGAGGTCATAGGAATAGCTACTGAACCCGTGATTTAGTAACAGCACTTTCTGGTGGCATATATATTAAATAGGTGAAGTTGGGGTGTACAATTGTTTTTACAGTGAAGTGATGCCTACCCTAAAATTGCATCCTGGTGTTATTTCTCAAGCACTAAATGGGTTTAAAACAGCTTCCCATAATTCTGGAGGCAATTCTCCAGGTTCAGACTATAGGGAGCACAGTCAGCTTCTTAAAATATATTCATTATTAGCAATAATTACATATTAAACACATAATAGCATTGAGACTTTAGCCTGATCTAAAATAAAATAAGAAAATAAGGTCTTGGAAACCAAGAAATGTACTTCAGAACAAAAAGGAAATATAAATCGATTAATATTCCAGTTCCCATAGCTCATATACCACCAGTAATTTATTAGATTATATTTTAAGCTGATGTTCCCTGGCCATCATGGGTTTGCTATGCAGCTGCATATCTTGTGGCAGGTCAGATAGCTCTCTTCCATGTGACAGGTTGGCATCCCTTGGGCCATCCACAGCGACAGAGCTGCTGTGCAACAATATGAAGACTAGGCCACAAAAATGTTTGCACCGTGCTAACTTGATCCCACTAGAAGCACTGGAGTTACTCAAGCAACAACATCATACAGCAAGGGGACTTCAGGATTCTGCCTGAACACACACATCCACAGATGATGTTGGTAATCTGTTTACATGCAATTGAAGAATTGCGGCTTGTGTGATGAAATCACTTTTATAAATGCCTTGCTGAACATGGACTCCCATCATTTTTTGCAAAGTCACAGGTTTACCTAACCCTGAGACTTGGAAAGTCACTAAACCTCAGAGACTTCCGTTTAGTCAGGAGAATGGTAACAGAATGAATCGAAGCGAAACAAAATTGTCCAACTACATCTACTGAGGCTTAGCAACAGCAACAAAAATATTTAAAAACATCAGCCAATATTTCTGTAGTGTCAGATAGAGTAAGTAACGTCAAGAACACAAGTCCAGCACATTTCAGTCCAACAAGTCAACAAGGTTCCAAGTGCAGGAACCCCACAACACCATTTTGATTTTGCTGCTTATTCTGCATTTGGTAATATCACCAACTTGTATCACAAAAATCAAACTAATCACGACCACAGTAACGCCCTTAAGTAAAACTGCCACAATTAGAAACATACAGAGACTATGCCTCAAAATGCAGACTGGGATCTGACATTTCTGATGAAGATTTGGAACTAGTATTGCACAGTTCAGTCCCTGCTTTAGTTATTTCCCAGAGAAAACTTTCAGTACAGCCTGAAAGTAGGAGACGCAGATCAATTCTTAGGGACCACTGTCAGCTATTATTCCAAATAATAACCCTTATGAGAAGGGCAGCAAAATTTGAGTGACACACATGCACAACCTATTTCTAATTTTCCACATTTTCCATAAAACATTAACTGGTCTACAAACTACAGACCAAACAAGGTATGTGATTTATGCCCAGTAAAGAAACCACACTCCCAGGGCAACTTGATTGCCTCATCTCTGAAAATATTTCAGGTGAGTTATGCGATGGGACTATATACTGCACAACCTGGCTTAATATCTAACAAGAATTAATTAGAGGAAAACTTCACTGAGATTATTAAACATTTCCACTGTGAGATTTTTATTCAAGGCTAAATAAGGAAAGGTATTTGAAAAATTTTAAAATCTTATTATTTTCAATGAAAGAGTACGATGAATCACAATAATATTATTCAACTTGTACTTAATTTATATTTATGGGTATAAAGTGAAATTCATCTGGACCAGTGCTTCCAGCCTTAGGAACCAAAGCCTCAACTTGTACAAACAAGAATATTAACCATCAGCTTCCATGGAGATACGTTGGTTTATACTGTCAGAAGATCTGGGCTAACACTTGTGTTTAGACAAATAAGTACCCTGATTTTCAAAAAAGCCAAAGACCCTCATTTCCCATTGATTTCTGGCTCAGGAACTCAGAACACGAAGCCAGCTGTTTGGGTACCCAAATGTGGACTTGGGCACTGTCCTGGTTTGAGCCAGGCTGCAGCCAACTTTCTCTTTGCTGATTTTTTTTTCTTTCAGTGAACATTTTAGCAGCACCAGTGGACTGATAACAACCAAGGTCACTTCTGCTGTCTGCAGCCCCCCCGGCTATGGGGGAGCAGATTAGACTGAAGGAAGGTCAGCAAATCAGAATATTCCCTTCTCATAATATTTGCTCTATTTGGCTTTCAGTACAGGTTAAGACATCACGGAAGTCAAGCCTTTCTTTTTCCTTTTCCACTCACTGTTCTGCTCACTGTCACTTCTATCACCCTCTCTTTGGCTCTCTTTTTCCCAATTTTTCTTCCCAGCCGACACCCGAGGACCCGTCCGTGCGCCCGGACACTCCCCCCTTCAGCTAGGAGTCCCCAGGGAGAAGAGTTGCTGTGAGAGTGGCTGGGGGAGGAGGGAGGGGATCAGGTGTTGCACATCCCTTTACAAATATATATATATATTCCCTTATCACTAAAAATTAAAATCAATCTGTTTCACTTTTCAACCCAGAAAGCCTCTCTCATTTTTCTCCCTCTTTCCCTGCCTTGGGGAAGGGGGGGGTGAATCAAAAGCATTATTGTTACAGGTTTGACTGCCAACCCAGAGCCAAACCATGGCAGGCACCTAACACTAGGAACCTTGTTGGCCCTAGTTTTTGAGTGTTTATAATGGTGAGGAATGCTAGGAAATCATAGAATGGTTTGGATTGGAAGGGACCTTAAAGATCATCTAGTTCCAAATCCCTACCTCTTCAGATGAGGGACAGTAGATACTTAAATACAGAAAAAGAAGAATGGAATATGTCTGCTTCTGCATGTTCATGTTCTTCATTTCCTAAAAGTAGGGAACAAGAGAGTTCTAGAAGACAACTCCTGCAGTCTGTGCTTTGTCTCTAAGAACATCACACTAGCTCCTTAGCCACACTGCAAAAACTGAGAATTGGACGGGACTTCACTAGATGTGCTCCTCACTCAGGGGGATGACCTCATACTCAAATATTTACTGCTTTAAAACCAATCCCCCAGCAGAAACTATAAGGCAGGGTTTGAGGGTTTCCCCCCTCAACCAGAGGCTCTTGGCCCTTAAAACAGTGAAACAAATCAATGAAAATATTGCTTAAAATGGACAACAACAAACCAATAAAATTTAGCAAAAAAACCCGCCTGATCTACTCAGCTGTATTTTATTCTACCTTTTAAAATGCAGAAGACCAAGCTCTTGCCAAGAGCAGGGGATGCAAGAGGGCACAGGCTGCACTTGTAGAAGCAGCTTGTCTGGAGGTCTGCCACCAGAAGCCAGTTTGAAGTTGCATTTCTGAGAAAACCTGCTGACCACGGGTGCTAGGAGGCTCAACTAACTCACTGTACCCCTTAACAAGAGACCCCTCGACATGCTAGCCCATTTTTGACAGCAGCTAGGTCCAGACTCTTCATCTGAGCTGGCTGTGGCTATTTTATGCTTTTTTCTTTTTTTTCATTATGCTGCATCAGTTTTCAGGCAATGGTATGTAGGTATTAGTATGGCTTAGGGTACAGCCATGTGAATAAATTATGAGGGGCAAAACCAGGAGGTCAACTGCCTGGCAGAACCACCTTGACTCATCATCTTTCTGTGGTGTATCGTGTGACAGATTCCAGGGACCTCACACATTCCACAGGAAACCAGGGCCAGGAGTGCTGCTGCAGGACTGCTGACATGGTGCAAACACACACTAAAGATTACATAGCTAATTTCTTCATCAGCCCCTACTCTTATTACTTGAGCATACAAAAGCATTTTAAAATTCTACCTTATTTTTTTTTTTACAATACTAATCTTATGAAAGAAGCTTGGAATGGTATCTGCCTTCAGAGCTTAACCAGCAAAGCCAGACAAATGAGATTTGTTTTAAATAGAACAATATTTTTCATATTATAAAATCTTGCCATTTTTCTGAGGGCAAAGTACAGTGCAAGACTGATACACACCTCTCCTCCTGTAAATTTTTGACTTCCTCACTATGCACTCAAAACTCCAAATTCAAAAGCAGAACATAAAAACAGGAATAAAGGAAAAACATATTGGAAGCAAAATGCTCTTCATTTTGTTTGCCTTCCTATTGTCTATTTTGAAATGGTAAAATGCTAAGAAAACATCACTTCTCTGCCAAAAAATGTATTTTTATAAATCTCCTTTTCAGCTAGAAAAAATGTGTTAGTAAAATGAGAGACAGACATAGAAAGAGAAGAAAATTTCAAGCATGGTAAATCGGATAGGGTGAGTACATGTTTTATTTTCACTGTATACTGCCTACCTCATCAGGGCAAGGAAACTCAACTGTAAGAAAGTCAAGTCTGGCTCACTGCATTTGGAGCTGCATGAAACCTTCCTAATGAATTTTCTCCTCACAAGGACAGAACAAAACCAGAGTAGTTTTTGTACAAACAGTGTACGATACCCAGCTACCACACTCTCACAAGGCCACCAGCGATGTCCTTGGAGCTCCTTCCCATTCAAACAAATCTTCTCCTAGCTGCACATGGAGCCTGTCCCTCCATGGACTTTTTGATAAAAGTATAAGAGACGTCCTACCACCCTTATTCTCATTATCTCTCTCTATACCATAATTAAGGAGTTGTGAGGAGGATTAGAGATATCCCAAACACATGACCCATGACCCACTGTTTAAAAGCAGATGATGCACCATGGAAAAAAAAGGTGCAAGGAAGTGTTAGGAGATGCAATGCATCTCTCAACCACCTCATCTTATCTTTACCCAGGAGCACTCTGGCCACAGAAGCTAAGAGGGCTGCATCTGAACAATGGGTTCTTCAAATCATGAAATCTACCTGCTGTTTGCAAAAGATGGGAGCTGTAACAGGACATGAGCCTTTGGATATTGGCCACTTAAAAGCACAAGAGGAACACTGCTTAATGATATCTGTATCTGGAGCATTAAATAATCACCCTACCACACTACCTGTAGCCAGTTTGTGAGCCAAACAATTATAGAGGGGAAATATAAAAATCAGTGTTCTGGAGTAGACACAAACTTCTCAACTTTCTATAAGGTCAACAGAGATGTGGCAGATTTCTGTCAGCACTCTCCTGAGCATTGAATTATGACTTTACTGACCCACTGTGAGGAACAGATGCTGATGTTTGAATTCATATAAGTAATCCACCCAAGAAGCACTAAAAAACTCCAAGTCATGTATATAAATCAGGGTCACTAACCTCACATGTGACAGAAGGGCAGCTTGGGGTCCAGTAGCTCTAGCTCTACCATCTTGGAAGTTGGATTCTGAGTAAGACATGTTATAAAGAGGCAAGTCCTGAACACTGCTCAGGTAAAACTGAAACAAATTAAGAGAAAATCTGAGCAATAAGATCTATCCTTTGAATTGAGCTACAGATGGTAGAAAAGTATTCCTGAGAACCCTGGTCTGGGAAGGCTGCTTGAGATCCAACGTATGATCTTCTAACAAGATACAGTCTAGAAGGTGTTAGAAAGGTAGATATAACTGGTTTTCTTTGAAGAAGAATGATGCTGTTTTCTATGTAGAAATAAGAGTTCTATGAGGAACACTCAGATGGTTAGGACACAGGACCCAAGAACTGAGAACTCTCCCCAGAGAGGGACTGGAGCAAGTGGATCAAACAGCTCCTGGATCAGTACCAAGACAGGCAGGTCTGGAGAGCAGTTTCAGCTTAACAGTGAGGTATTTCAGAGTCATATATGAGATAGGGCTCCAGGATATCCCAATGGGAGCAGAAAGAAGTCTAAGCACAGCATTCACCTCTAGAACTGTCCCTGGTTTGGGGGGTTGGACTCAATGATCTTCAGAGGTCACTTCCAACCCCTAACATTCTGTGATTCTGGTTTTGCTCTCCCTGGACACAGAAAAGCAAGTGTCCTCAAGAGAAAATTTGCACCCTTGTAAGTTTTTATTCCTTGGGTGTGAGGTTAATCTCCTGTGTTTATTCCAGGAAGCAAACTTGGAACTAAGCCCGGGACAACTTGAGCGTTTCAGCTCTGGAAGAAGTTAAATAAGAATGAATTCCTGGGTAATTATTCCAGAGTCATTCAATGTTCATGATTTCCATCTGCCTAAATCAGGGATGCAAGAACTTGAATTGTCTTATCAGGGATCCTGACTGAATGTTCAGCTTTGAAACAAAACCTTTAAACTAGATGAATTTTGACTGTTCCAAGCTTGAATGTCTACAGACATTAACTTCTGCTTTTTATCAGTATCCATTAACACTAAGTACATTTAAAGTTTCAGCTTGGGAAAGTATACAACAGAGCACAGTAGCATATCATGCTTTTCTTTGTATTTCCAAAGGTCAAGGTTTCTTACATAAATTGGGAAAAAAAGACCTTTAATCTGGTAAACTGATTTCAAGATGCAAAATGGAAAAAAAATCCCACATTTGTGATGGATTCAGAAGCTTTTTGTTAAGTTCTTAAGCACTAGCAGTTCTGCATTTATTTATTGTTTTATTCAGTGACATGTCTGGACACAGATATACAGATTAACCTTTTTTTTTCTTCTCATATTTACTGTGTCGCCTTCCTTGAAATGGGAACTACAAGTGCTTTGATAAATGGACTGAAAGGTTGTCTGGTTACACCATAGCTTCTACTTGTGTCCTCTGCTGAAATGCTATCATGTACCCTTCTAAAGCAATGCTGCTCCATGACTCACAGCAGTTACTTCTGTGCCTCTCATAACAATTAACAATAGCTCACTGGGGATACAGGGCCTCAAATGAGCTAGAACAATTTATACCACCCGTTTATTTTTACTTCTCTTCCAATGATAGATACTCACTGTCACAAAATGCCCGTTTATGTGAAGATTATAAATCTTCCAGTGCAGACAACTAACTGCAGGCAATGTTAAATATGCACTTTAGAACACTAAAATTTGCTGCTATGGTAAATTAAATTCCTGAAAGCTCATCACAATATGATCAGTTTCTCAATGTTTAAAAAAATACAAAATCAAAAAGCCAAACCAAAGATTCATATAGCTCACTAACCTGTTGTTAACAGTGTCCAGTAAGAGATGGCTTAGGGAAGAGCATAGGAATGGGGTAAACATACAATAACTCTTCCCCAGAATGTCCTCCCAGCCTCCAGTGAGCTGAAGTTCAAGTCAATTTCTGTTCTTAATTCCAACCAACACAAGAGACAAAGTCTTCAAAAGTGACTGTCTGAGATTGCAAGCAAACACATTTTTGTGAACATCAACAATCTCTCAGTAAAAATGCTCCATTTGTGCGTTAGAAATTTACTGTAATGCTGACTTGTAGAGCAGTATAATAACAATGGAGTTTAAGTGTCTCAGAATTATTCCTTTAGCTCACAGCCCTTCAACTTCTGGTTCCTAAACAAACATGTCTTAGATACCACTTGCAGCACAATCTTACTTTAGGAGACTAGTAAGACCTCATCCCAAGCTGAAAGGTTAGGAACTGTGCACATGCAACAGCTGTGTTGCAAGTACTTGTGGATGCTGCACCTCACTCACCAGATAAAAACAACACCACTTCAAATGAAACTTCAGAAAAGCCCACCAAGCTTCCCAGACAAAACCCGTGTAGCCCAAGGCAGGCCCAGTCCTTGTCACTGTGGCTGGGAGACAGCAGTGTGACACACTGGACCTGCACAGGAGCAGAGGGTCTCTGTACGAGGTTTCTAGCACTGACTTTTTCCCAAAGAGCTGATGGTAGAGTTGTGAGGTGTAGGAAGATATGAGCTATCCTGTCTCATACCCTTTCCTGCAGATTGTATCATAAGATCCTTTTCTTCTCTTGAAAAGTATTTTCATAGCTATCTCTAAAATGCATGCTGAGTAGTCCAAGTCTTGATAACCCCAATCCAGTCAACTCATTGTATCAGATGATGACAGTCCTGAAGAACCAGGAGCTTAGTAGCTGATGTGACAGAAATTCCAGGCAAGGGTGGGAAAGAAACCTCAGATGTGGCATTTAAACAGGAAACTCAGAGGGTTTTTTGCATGTAAGTATTATTCCTTACCTTATTATTGTGGGGGAGAATTATTCTTCAAAATCTGCAGTTCTTACTGCAATCGAGGGGAAATAACAAGGAAAATCCTTTCAAATGAGCTCTGCTTTATTTATCTACTCTGGATACCCTTCCCACATACCTCAAGGCCTTTCTTATTTATTTATTGCATAATACAGTTAACATTAGAGCTTTATTTTTATTTTTCATTAGTAAGTATTCCTTCTATATTAGTGAGGGCTACTACACTCAATAGTATTGTACTTACAGGTAAAATAAATCTTCTTCTGCAGTAACCCTGAGTTACTGGAAGCAGATCTACATTATATGGGATATGTTATCACAGGCTACTTTAAACATACTCTTAAACATTTGAATAATTAAATGGGTAAATCCTGAGAACCTTACTTGGTGTGTACTCAGCCCTTACTTACCGAGACAAACTCCCAAGGACAGAATAAACACTGAGAGAGAACCTCAGGCCTTGTACCCACAGTTATAAACAATGAACTCAGCATAAACTGTGAGTCCTGTCTGACACTGGGAGAAAAGCAGCAGCTAATGCTTCTCCTCATTTTGCTTCCAGGATGATTTTATGAGAAAAGATTTACTCTCTCCCTAATAAAACTTGCTGCCCCATCTAAGATCTTCCCACAGCTGGAGCAGCAACAGGAAACTGAGATGAACTACTGATTCATGAGAGGCTGAAATGGAATGGAAATGGAGAAAAAAAAGCCTTAGTAAGAGGCCTACTGCCCAAATACTGATTAATTTTGCCAGACTGGGGGATTTGTTGCCATAAAATAAAAAGATACGTAGAAATACCATTGCAGCTATACCACCTTGGACCATGGAGTCCTTAATACCCAGCACACACGTTTCACACCTTCCATTAGAAAGATCTCTGGCTGCAGAGCTTCAGTTTCATGCTCATATTGCAAGTGGGTAAACTAAGGAAAGGCAACAATCTGACAGAATCACACAGCAAACCAGCAACACTAATCAAAAGCTGGGATTTTGACCCCAAATTCCACACTGCTCACTGCAAATATGGCTAATTCCAACATTTTAAAACTAACAGAAAAGTATTAAGTTGTTTTTCACATAATTACTGTATTTCCTTGAAAATTCTATTTAATTATTTCAGGACCCAGACACAACCTAAATGATGGGCAAGGACATCCTTTATCATATCTTATTTCACTTGTATTTTAGTTATCCTTTTACAGTTCAGTTAAGGTCTTGTAAGAAAAGGAGCACAAAACTGAGTCCTTTTTGTTCCCCATGAGATACAGGGGCACACACAGTGAGCAGGCAGTTTAAGAAATTCATGCCTACCCGCAAGAACAAGATTAAAAAGGGATCTGCAAAAGTTATTCATTATATATATGTTTAGGATCTGAGAAAAATCCCCTATCCAGCCCTCCTTGGAAGAGGAGACTCCAGGAAGACACCTGGGTTTGCTCAAGACAGTGGCCTTCAGGTGTGAGAGATGGACCTCGGTCCACGACATCAGGCTAACACATTCTCCTAGGTCTAGAGAGGAGCAACCAGAATTCGTTAGTTTGCAGCATTGGTGAGTGTTGTACCTCTCAAATCTGATATCCTCACTTTGAATAACATAGAAAAGGAAAGACAAAAATCTTCTGTTACAATGAAGGGCTGCTGCTACTGCTGGAATTCTGTGAATAAAAATTAGAATAATTATATATAAAGAATGAATCAAAATTAAGTTGCTTTATCCTGTCCCTACAATGGAGTGATGCTATGCTATCTGAACATCAATGAACAGTGCCAATTTTATAACTTTCCTAGCTACAGAACCCAGAATACAACCTTCTTCCTACAATGGAAGAAACAAAACCCTCCAAACCCTATTAAAATATACAGTTGCTACAGTTAGGAAATGAAGCTGCAAGATGCTAGTTTCTAGAGCTATATCTACTAACACAGAGCCTTCAATACCACAGTGCTTTGAAGTAGGAAGGCCCAAATTAGGCAGCCCTGTATTTCCAGCAGCCAGACCAGATAAATCTTACTAGTGTCAACATAAGTATGTAAGAAGCTCAGTCTCTCTTGCTCACTCTTTCTAAGGCAAAATGTGGCAAAAGGAGTGAGGAACAGGAGAGGAGCCATATTAGCAGTAAGACCAGGAGGAAGCCCATATAAGCCTGTATATCCATTGTGCTCACAACAAAAAGAACAGAAAATCCCAGGAAGGAAGAAAACCAGTCTTGAGTTTATACATTGTTTATCATCCAGTGCAATACCCTACTGCCTGTAGTGTGTAAATGCTGTTATTTTAGAACACAGAAGAACCTTGCCACATAAAAAGCAAAATTTCCAACTCAGATGCCATACGCTCCCAAAGCACTGGATAGGTGCTGTTTGTAGAAGTAAAGACATAACAACTAAAAACCTACTCATTATGTAGTGCCTAATGAAACTGCCATAACAGTTCCTACTTTCTTACCCCATTCTTTCACTGTTCCAAAGAATCCCAGGACCACCAAAGAGAAGACACATGCAGAAAGGCTTAGTATTGTAACTCTGACACCCTGAGACAAGGCTCTGTGTCACACAGGGTATTTTGCAGTTAACCACAGTATGGAAACCACTGTGTCTGTTGGAATTTTCAAAGCAAGTGTTTTCACTGGTGTGAGATGTGTCTAGAACATCAGCCTTCATATAGTCTCCAAGCAGAGTATTTTTCAAAGCATTCACTCTGTCCACATCTATTCTTTAAGTCTTTGAACTCACATGATCTGTTCACAAAAGGGAAGGAGAGTTGACTATACAGTTTTCTGGAAACATTATCTACTTTCTGGAAGCATTATCTACTTTATGTACAATAGAGATGGTATTGCTTTCAGCTACATCCCCTGATCAGGCTGGGTACCAGCAAAGCAATGGGGTGTGAAACATGGACATCTCTTGACAGGCATACACTGAACAGCAATGTCCCATTCTCCCAGTCACCAAGGCATACCTGAGCTTTGAATTATGTCAGGCCAGGCACAAAGGAATCTTGCTCACAACAGAAACTTTTAATAACTCACTTACTGAGAAAGCCTCCCTTTCATCTCTGCCAAGCTTTAGGAAAGGCTGGGAGGCAAGCAGAAATAAACATTATACAGACTCACCACTGCTAGCTCTAAAGTAAACTCTCCAACTTCCTATTTACATTTCAAGATCTTAAGCTTTGTGGTTTACTAGTTCTGCAATTAAGTTCTTTGGGTTTTGGAGGCTGCCTGCACATGATCTCCCACCACTACTGAAGTCTTCCTAGCTTTTATGAATATAATAAGGAGGTCAGAAAAGCAACAATCTTTTATACACCCTGCTAGCAGAAATATTCTGCTTCTTGCCTTTTAAAAATAAAACAATGCAAACAAAGCAGACAATGTCAAATTAATGCCAGCAAAGGGGATATTACAGTTTGGTTTGTTTCTTTTTCAAACCAAGGATGCTAGAACACAAAACAAGACAGTCTCATTAAAAAGGGGTGTGGAGGACTTCCTTTGAGGGACAAGTAGAAGAGGACATTTTATGGATATGCAACCTTTATAAAGCCATAGGCAGAAAAGGCACCTAAATAGGCTCTGTGACCTTTTCCTCAGAGGGCTAAATCTGTGTACAATACGGACGGGCAACCTGTAACAACAGTTGTGAAGTAAATGTGGTTATCATTTTATGCAGCCCTCCCCAAATGTAAAACGTCTTCATTAGCTGAGAAGTCAGCACTGTGACTGCTGCCAAATGCAGTATAGAAGCCAGCTGAACTGAACTGAACGAGGACAGAGCGAGGGAGAGGTTCCTGTGATTCTGATTTACTCTCCCATTTGAAAGACACTAGCTCTGTGGCTCATGTGCAGAACAGGCCTTGCAGAAGAGAGGAGTATCTTAAAAAGCTTATCAATTTCATAAAGCTCCCACACATCATTTCAAAAAGTGGTCTAGGCTGCCCTAGCTTCAACAGCTTTGATTTTGTTTTTATTTTCTTCCTACTGCATTCCTCCTGCTTCTCCCCACTCGCTTGACTCTCCCAAACCCAGCCCCTTTCCCCTGGTCAGGAGAAGGACAAATTGCTGCCTTTGCTAAGCCCTGGGTCCCAGCCAGTTGGCACTCAGCTGCATTGCCCCGGGCTTCTGGCCCTGTCCCCTCGGAGACTGCACGTTCCACGCCAGGGATGCATGTGCAGCAGGGACTGAAGAGTGCGAGGCTGAGTGCTGCACGCCGACCTCCGCCTCCCTCTCCACAAACACGTTGCTTAGTGCCATCCCACTGGATTAAATATAGCTGGCAAAGCGAGTACCAGCCTATTTAGTCCCTGCAAGTTTTCCCTTCATCACAGATGATTTCAAGCAGCTGAGAAGTCCCTGTGTAGTAATTACTCAAAAGTCTGCTGCTTTAACAACGTGGCGTGTTCTGAAGAGGAGACTCTCGTATCAGAGCCAAAATATACTGAATCCACTTGCTGGTCTGGCTCCCACCGAGATTACAGAGATCAGGCAATGAGAACACTTTGAGCCAGCATGTCTCTGCAGTCTCCACTCCAGGATGTACTGCAAAGGACACGTACTGTGCATGCTTTGGGGGTGGAAACGTGCTTTACACTCTATTTGTGTGAACAAAGCTGGCAGCCTGGGCGGATATTGTGGAGCAAAGAGGCTCTATTGTGTTTGCCAGTCATCACGAGAATCAAATGAACAAATTTAGAATAAGCAAATTGGGCTGAAGTTCCTTGAGCAGAAAACAGGCAAAGGCTAGTCAGGCTTGGTAGAAGACAGTAAGGGATATTCTTCCTGAAGTAATCCATAGTAAACACTGGAACAGCAAAATTATTTGGCCATTTTGCTGTTCATGTAGTTGCTGAAGCTCTGTCTTTTAGATCATGCAATAAATCTGAAAAGACAGAAGATAAATTACTTGTGCCTCTCCAATTAAAAAAAATTACTAAATTATAAGCTTCAAACCACATACACACTGTGACCCAGGGAGAAAGAATTGCACAGCAAGCCAGGTGAGTCAGTTCCCAATGACAAGAGTCACAAAAGGAACAAAAACAGATACAAAAGAAGATATTCCATCTAAACCTGAAAAGATTCCCTGACAATCCTAAAAAAAAGCTGGTTTGAGTACAGAAAGCTGATAGAGGGAATGGCTAAGAAACGAAACAAATTTTTTCCATCACCAAACGAAGATGGAAAAAAGTATCAGAGACTCTGTATGGGAAGGAGACAAACCTTGTATACATGGGGACTCAAAATGTCAGCAAATTTGTACACCCCCCTGGCACAGTGAGCTGAAATCAGGCCAGACAATGTTCCCATTAGAAGCTGCCCTGGCTACTTCCTTCAGCTGTGACTCCAAAAAGGTGTTAGAGCAAGAATGACAAGTATTTTCATAATGGAACAACTGTTCTGGGACAAGTGCAAAGCAAAACACTGATCTCTAAGTGAGCCTAATTCGCTACAAAATAGGCAGAAATAAGAGTTTATACACATTTTATGAACAGGGCTATTTTATTCAACATGCATAAATACTGCAGACAAGAAAAGGGAAGATGGGGTGTTGTAAAAGAAGATCCCTGCTCTCTCACCATGTGCTTCAGTATTTCTGAATCTTGCAGCTCTTCATGCACATTGTCTGTCCTCCATAAATTCCCAGTCTGGTGGAAGAAGCACCATGCCCTACTGACTCCATAACCCTCATCACTCTCAATTTTTTAGAACTAGTATTTATTTCTGCTTACCATTTAAAAGTACTTTTCTAATTTAAAAGTACTTTTCTTAAAATTCTTTTCTAGCTTACAAAACCAGGCTTAGTCTGGTCCCAGTCTGTTAGGGTGTCACATAAGTTTACTCAAACCTGTATGGTCTCCTTGACAAAAACCTTACAGTCTAATAAAACATTTTACTTTGAGAGGAAAAAAACCACCTGTTTTGTTATGTGAATTTAGTGCCACAAGAAAAGGCTCTGCTGGTATCAGGTATGGGAAACTGCAAGATTTATCTACCAGAGAGGAGCAGCAGTACTGCTAGATCACTTGCTCCAAGGAATACTAGGAAATTTCTGATTATGAATACCCTGTCACACTGCTTGTTCCTATTACTGTGTTGCTGTTTGCTAACTGGCACCTGAGATTTAACTCAATTCTTGGTGGTTTTACACATTTGCAAAAGGGCAACCATGCTTGTATTCAGGACTGGGAGGAAATATACAGATCTCTGCAACTGAAATCCCTTCAATAACATAAAGGTTTCAGAAGAAAAAAAAAAAGGATTTTTTAAATCTTTAAAATATCCCATAAACCCCTTAAGACACTGGCAGGAAGACAGGCTTTTTGGGAAACCTAGTACCTTATTCACAGAAGTTAGAGCATGTCTGTGAGACCCACGTAAACTACTAGTTAGGAATAACATGCAAGCTCCTATTCCAGTGCCTCAAACCTGCAACTGTTTTTACTGTGAAAAACTGCTCACACATTCTGTGTAGTCACCATGGCTACATGACGAAAGTCTCCTAAAAGTTCCAAAACTAAATGTGGGTGCTGGAGCTTAGAGACCCTGTCCGCAAAGCTCGATGACATGCAGCAGCCCACTCAGAAAAGTCAGCCACTCACTTGAAAGGAATATCTACATTGCGCAGCCAGATCAAAGCTGCAGCAAATGAATCCCAGCCCTAAACGAAGGGACAATCCTTCACAAGTAAAAGGACAAGCTTATTTGCCATTCCAAGGCCAAATTCTGCCCATGACTTTTGCTAGGGCAAAAGAGGCAGCAGAGAATCATGTAAAATGAATAAACTTGTCAAAAAATATTCAGAAAACCATCTTTTCTTTTCTTTTCCCTCATGGATAATAGATGAGCCCTAAGGTGGCAGTGACTTTCAGCAACTACTAACTCAGACCTGGACTTGGATCAGTAACCTAATTACAACATGCTTTTTGCTTCTTTCATGAGCTATTCAAGTATCTCAACAGAAACACAAAATGCTTAGTGTGTATGTCTGATTACCCCAAACTGTCAGTGGTTAATTACAAAAGCCTATCCTCACTTAAAAATGGTAGCTCTACCACAAATTAAACTATTATAGCCATGAGTAAAATTAGGTTCCACATTTGTACTTTCTAAAATATCAAAGGCATGATTAGCAAAGTCTTTTGTTCAAGATCTCTAGAGTCCTTGAGGTAATGAAAACTGGGTCATGGAGTATTTTCTCTTAAAGTAAATGCTGTGTTTAAGCAATACCTGCTTCCATGACTCATGGAGTATTTGGGCTAGAGAATGGATTTACTGTACCAATACACACTCCCCAACAGTAGTACCCCTGCCTTCACCAAAAAAAGGAGAAGGGGGTGGAGAGAAAGGCATAGATGATTTTGAACAGTTTCCTGTTACAATCCCTTGAAAGAAATCCATCCCTACTTTCACCCTGCTTTCTGTTTTCTCAATTTCTCCTGACAGTTGGCTCTTTCATTTGCCAGAACCACAACAAAGGATGGCCTTGAGTTTCCACACAGGCCATTTTCTCCCTCTCTCGTCTCTGATCATCTCACAAAGGTATTATTGTTGCTGGCTCACTGGGGCTCAGTGCACCTGAGGCAGATCAAAGGCACTTTTTAATGCCCGCCTGACCACACAGGTCTCTCTCTCACTGCATTAAATTAAACTCGATGATTAATCTTTGTAGCCCTGAGGGTCCCTTGCTGCACACAGACAGAAAAATATATATATTTCTATCAAAACACTAGTATAATATACTTTCATTTTATAGCCCTAATTAAAAAAAGGAACAGCTAATTTCAGCCAAATGCAGCTGCATATAGGTCTCATTAAAACACAAATACAACTGCTCTGTGTGCTCTACATTAATTTCATGCAGTTTATGCAGGTAAGAGATAAAATAATGGTAGAACAAAGTTCTTTCACAGATTAAATCCAGAGAAGTTTAGAATTTGCTTATTTTCTGCTGGCTAGAGATTCACTCATCTTCAGAGATGAGTGAAGGAAGGCAGTTAAGGAAATGATTATAAAATGCTGAGTAGTTACATTTAAATAAAAACCTACTTCAATCTAGCCAAAAACTGCACAATCATCAATTCCTGAGTTTGCATTCAAGTGATTAAGAGCCTTAAAAGGTTCTACCTTGTCTATGGTGTGGAGTCCGTGTATGACTTTGGGGTTGCTTTAATGACAGAACATTGATCAACATGGACTTTTTCATGTCACTTTTGTTACATTAGCATATTTAATGGACCCACATCTCTCATGGTTGTGGAGGATGCACACAACAAGTTCCATGAAAGTTATTACTGATACGCCATGCTCTAGAGTCTGGGAAGCAAAACAAACTATAGTAGTGAACTGGGTCTACGTTAGAACCTACAAGTATTAAAAATTAATAAATAGCCACACACATCTCCTCCTCCAGGGCTAGTTCTATTAAAGCAGTAAGTTAGAGCCAGCTGGCTCAGTTCCAGCTATTCAACACTGCCCTTAGACCTTTTGGGGAAACTGTCTGAGAGCTCCTCAGCTCATTTTGGTCCAGTATTGTATCTCTACTAACCCAACTCATTTGAACAATTTAGACTAATTCAGCTAAATGAAAGAGGTCAGGAAGAGTTCACGCAAGGTTTGAACAGTGACTTCTTCCCCTGGAGCTGGTATTTGCAGGGTGCCCTACCTGCACCATGATAGACAAAGATATACCAATGTAATTTTTCAGAGACAGTAAGCTAAGAGTGGTGGAGTTTGAAGTTTGAGACTCATGTTTAGGATGGAACCCACATGTGTTTTAATTGGTCTACAGGATTTAAGCTTTTCTTAAATGCTCTGCTTCACAATATTGGGATTATTCACAGCTTTAAATTCAATCATGTGCTTAAATGCTTTGCTGAACTGCAATCCATGTGACAAGATCACCATTTATTTATGCTTAAGATCACCATGTATTCATGCTGCTACTATGAAGACAACTTTGCTTACTTTTAAGCCTGAGTTTTTATTATTGGCTCCATTCTTTTTTTCTACCAGAGCTCTCTCAATGAAGCATGTTAGTCTTCTCTAAAAACCTCTAGCACTCCCATTGCTATTTGCTCATTTAGGAAAAATCCCAATTACAATCAGTCTAAATTTAAAGACCAAAATGAGTTTTAAATTAAAAAATGTGGCAGAATGGGTACTTTTCTAAATGAAATGCTTTCAGACTCATACATTTTAAAAAGTTATAAATTTCAAAAGCAGACACTAAATTTTAATTGCAATCTCAGAAAAAGCTTTTGTATTAATTCACTGAGAAAAATCAGCAAAGCGAAAATTGCTTATCAGGGTTTTTCTTTCTTTTTGGTCATGATACGTATCATAATTCTACACATCATGGCAACTTTCAGAGGTAGAAGGATTTATATCGATTAAGTGAAGAGGTGGGGGAGAAGGTCTGCGACTGAAGACACGCACTCCTTCTCCAAAGACACTATTCTGTAACACATTAGTGACAGGCTTGTCATGGATAACTCAAGCTCAGAGGCTTTGGCTCAGATTTCAGGCTTCTTTCTAAGCCACTCTAGCATCGTGGTTTTTACTTTCCATGTCATTTTTCAGTATTGATTTCTACTACTATTAAAGCTCTTGCTTAAAAGCAAATGCATGGTAATATATAATTAATATCCAAAGGTAAAGACAGTTACCAGAAAAAGTTCAAAGAAAAGGAAAAGGGTGAGAAGAAAAAAGGTCATTTTTCCCTTCAGAAACATTAATTACTATTATCTGTACAAATTAGGACTATGCATACAACCTACCCCCATGTGGCATGAAGATGTTCCACAGATCAGAGCAATCCGGGATGTAATTGGCTGGTTTTCACATGGCAGGTTCTGTCCTTTCACATCTGCTCCAATTACTCCTATTAAAATAAAATTAAAATTCTGTTTTAAAGAAGAGCAAGCCAACCCTCACAACACACAGCTCTTCTGCACACAAGTGACTGCCAAGTATCTCACACCACTGCTACAAATCAGAAAAGTCTGCTTAGTCAATAATCCAAGTTATTCTATCAAATCAGATTATAATGCCTTTTTATTCCAGACACATGAGGACACAAGAGTATTTCTACTACATTCATATTTATCATCATAATTTTTAAATGTTATTGCAATGATAACCTGACCTGTATTCTATTAGGTAGTACACTAACATGCAGAATAAAAGACTGCCCTGTTATGAAAGGCACTACAGTAGATGGCAGATATGTTTATTGGTTCACAGTTTATCACACATAGACTGTATGATGTGTTTTGTCAGGGGATGAGTTCGAGAAAGGGGTAACTTGGCAGGAGACTGGAAGGCTGCCAGTTTTGTTGTCTTGACTGCTGCTGCTGTTCTGTCCATCTCAGACAGAACCATCTAAAGGAAGATTACTCCTTCCCTATGAGGAACTGTGCTTGGCTCTGAGGAGCTTCTGTGTGCAGAAGGACTGGAGGGAGGGCAAACTCAGCAAGCACTCAGCCTGCAGCAGAAACATACACCAGGAGATGCCAGAGAGGAGCCAGGAGCTTGCTTACAGAACGGGGCAGACCTACAGCCAAGCTTCAGCATGAATCACAATCATGTTTAATTTACTTAAGAGGAGGCTAAAGTGGAAACTGCCCTCTCCTCCTCCTCTCCTAGGTTGCATTCTTGCATCCTGTTGTGCTGCACCCAGCAAAAAGCAGCAGCCCAAGAAGTGCTACTCTTTTGTATGTCTTTTGTTTTTCTTGAGCATTATTTTTCAACGGGCAAGCCAGTCACCAGACTGTGCACTGCATCTGCAACATGCAGTCTGGTGACCACCTTGCCAATCCTGCTAAAGCAATAAATAAATCTTTCTCCTCACTGTAGAAGGAACATGAAAGCATTTGCTGGACCCTGTGAAGGATGCAAAGTGTAACTGCTGGTTAGTATGCTCCATTTCATTAACACCATCCTGGTTAGGTAACCACTGCAAAGTTCTGTTATTAAATGGGTCTGTTGGGGTTCATCTTACCACGGTTGCCATGGTTATAGTGGTATTATCATCATTGGTAATTACCTAAATAATCAGAAAATTAAGGTCTAAAACTGTGCAGTCTTTCAAAAATCTGTCCTTATGTCCCTTTATTCTAGCTAGCTTGTAACTATGTAGTAGCATAGCTGTCATACACAGAATTTATTTGTAAGGAACAGAAGAAAGCTAGAAGTATGGCTTCTACCTCTTCTGCTTTATTTATCAAAACCCAAACATCACTCAAACACAGACATGCATGAGTTCATATTAAGAATTTTGGATAGGTCTAAAAGGCAACTCCTTTCTTAAAGGAGATAAAAATATTGCTCACACTTCAGAGGGAACAAATCCATTAAACTGAATTTTCAGCTTCATGTTTAGATATTTTTAATCACTAGGGAAATGTGCATTCTGCAAAATATGCATTCTGGGCCTTTTGGAAATCAGTGGGATTTTGTCAGTGGCTTTACTAGTGTTTAGAGTTGCTAGAGCCTTCCTATTTGTGATTAATTGAAGTCAGACAGCAAGTAAGTCTAGAATATTCTCGTAACAATGAAACTTGAGATATTTTGTTCACTAAAGACAATTAAATTGCTGTTACAAGTCACTTTCACCTTTAACTTACCTGGAAATTTTCATACTTTAAGACAGACTCAAAATCTTTTAAAGATTCTCAACAGAGACTGAGAAGAAGTCTGTGTACCACACAAACTCTAGGATAGATTTTAGAAAAGCAGGCAATGCTTAGCATTGATGAAGTATTTTAGATACTGTACAATTATCTACTTTTCCTGCAAAAATGCTGATGTCTTTTTAAAAGGTGCAATGTAAACATTATTTTTATGAGGCCAGTGGGACTGGCCTCCCATACTCACATTTTTTAACTGTAGGCTCTGTTAAATTGGTACAGTAGGTCAGAATGTAAGATATACCTACTCAGCTTTTAGGTTTTTCCTTTTCCATAATAGGTATCAGATGGACTGATTCAGGAGTCAGAGATGACCTCCACAGACATATGTATTACATAATTCTTTATCTTTCCCTTATTTTACTCAAAACTTTGAAGTCCTCATAAACTTCAGGAACCTTTCCAGCAAAAACACACTTTATATCCAGCCAAAAGCAGACCTGAACAGTGTGTCAAAAGTTATTAACACTGAAAACAAGATGTCCATGGTGTCATTTTGGTTTAGCCTGCAGGATATAAAAGAGCCCTTTTCCTTACTCTACCGTTACAGATGGTTTTTAAAACAAACAGCAGAATGTGTTCAAGAATAAGAAAAATGAAACCTGCTGGATGTTGTCCCACAAACTAACCTAATGCTTACTAATCTCTAAGTCCTATCCTATCCTTCAAACAAATTGTAAACCTTAACGTATCACTACAGATCACAGCAGAGTAAGCACTAAAACACACATCAGTACCTTTTAAAAACAGAAGTTTACATCAACTACAAGAGGTATTTATTTCCAATATTTTCACCTTTTAATTGATTTTTTCAAGTGTCTCATCTCTATTTTCTTTTCTTCTGTGCTCCTTTTAGCATTATTAAAAGATGAATATGCTTTAGTGCAGTGCCATCCTTAGTATCTTTTTATCAGAACTTCTTAGTTCTATTATTTGTGTTGTCCTTTTGCTTTGTTTTGTTTCCTTCAGGATTTTCAGGTCTGCATGCTACATACTGTATGTTAAACAGTTGAAAAAGTTAAGATTCTTGTTATTAACAGCTATGGATGAAGGAGAGCTATACAGATGTATCTACACTATTAATTCTCATTCCATACATTTGCACCCTCCACCTCTTCTTTTGCTCCTGCTGTCTTGTTCTGCTGTACAAATCTCTTCCTTTTTACTTTCTTTTCTAGTTTCCCTACCTATATATTACCCTTCTCAGAATCAAAAAGAATACATTCCATCTTAAATCTTCCTCTTTTCCCAGACTCTGCTCAGTTACTGTGTGATTAGCATGCAGGTTCTCCCATAGCGTTACTGACTCCTCCCTCTGTCATGTGTCTCTCCCTCTCTAACAACAACCTTTGCATTTCTCTTCTCTGGCAACGAGTTCAGTAGTCTGCAAGTGTTTGTGGTGCCATCTGGCAAAACATATTCTGATAAACAGGACTAGCATAAGCAAACTGCCTCTATCCACTCAAGTTTTACTCTGTTGGATGCCAGTAGCTATATATTTCTAATGTTAGAGTTTCTTTACAGCAAGTGAACAGCTCTCTATTCTTATTTAAATTCAATTCATTGATTTCAGCATATGAAATTTACCGGGCAAACTTTTTGTGCTCTGAATCCAGTACTCATATAATGTTGCCAACTAAATGAGGACCCTCCACTGTCATTCTCACATGCTCTGTGACAATCCAGTTTTTCAGCAAGTTCATTATTTCAGGCCAGCTGATTATTGCATCCCTTTGAAGAACACAAAACTGCTAGGGCACATACTTTTAAACACATTGTTATGCAATTAGGATACTAACTGACACAGATTTTTAAGTCACAACAGTAGGAACAACACATCTACAACTATGATACTAAACCTCAGCCTTCCCTTTTGCAGCTGGATCTCTATCTAATCCTTCTCAAGTATTAGGAAAAGCCACCTACACAATTGCCTAACCTCATCAGAAGCAGTTACCAAAAGCAGTGTAAATGGGTTTAAACATTTAAAAAGTTCCAGGCCACAACTTCTAGAAGAACAAACGAGATTTAAAACACCACAATATATTTGAAACAAAACTGCTACTTTAGTAGCTAATCATACTTCATCTAGATCTAGAGAAGGATACTCCGATGAGCAACAGATTTCCATTGAATAGTACTATTTTAAAAACACTGCAACTTTCTGAGGTAAGACTTTTTCCTAAACTACCAAACTAAAAAACCACCATCAATTTCCTGCTGAAAGTTACATTGAATCACTTTCTTATTGACTGTATTTAGATAAGGCCAGTCAGCATAGTAAGAAAATGAAGCCATTGATCCTCACCAAATATATTTCAACACAGCTGAAACTGGGCATATCAGAATATTGTGTTGGAAAAGAAAAATCTAAGCATCAGGCCTCCCACTCCAGTTATGGATAAGAAGTTGAAAATCACAGAAGAGAAATGCTGTGCAGTGGCCAGTTCCCACTCTACTTTGTGTTTACATATTCTAACCCCTTGGGCCAAAAGCCATATTTCTGGTGTATAGCCTACATTGTGCTACCATACATGTATGTGAAAAAAAGTGTCTATTGCATTATTTAAACAAAGCATGAAACACTTCTAAAACTAAGGAAGACTAACTATGAATAAGCCTCAGATTTGAGACTTCTTCCTTAGAGGGTTAATTTTTTCTTTTTCTTTCCTACCCAAGTTCTGAGCAACAGAAGATACACACTCTCAACACATTGGCACACAGTAGTGTTTCAGGTGAGGAATTCTTAGTGGAACTAGCAGAAGTTATCAGACCATTTGGAAATCCAGCTGAGAAGAAATAAGCAGTGATAGGCCCTTTCTATAAACAGATATTCAATATTAGTAAATACTGTGAGGGCTTTTTAATTTTAGTTATACTATTTTGTAAGAACAGGATCAGAGCAAATTGCTGGATACAAAACAGGCTGTGAGAAAAATGACTCTCTAGAATTATTTCAATACATTCCTGTTTACAAGAAGAGTAAATATATGACTGAGTACCCAGTCCTCCTGCATGTGCATCAATGAGAGATGCTGCTACTGCAATCCCTTCGGGGAGACCAAGATCTTTTGCAGCTTCTGGTGTTAGGCCTTTTCCAACAGACTCTCCAGGAGACAAGACGTGGTTTCCTGGGCAGACACAAGAAAAACCAAACACCTGTCAATTTACTAAACAGAGAAACAAATGTGTATGTTATTACAAGAACTCCCTTCCTCTTCCTCAAGTTAGTGTGGAATATTTAAAACAAAAAGATGCATCAAAGAACTCTATCTGATTAAGAAGTATCTTCCATTATCTGTCTGTATATTAAATACAACCATGTTAGATCAGGCTGTCCCCTAGCAATTCAGAAGTTCAAAAGTATTTAGCATCCTATCTAGCTACAGAGAAAGATTTCACCACAAGCAATTAAATTCTGCTTGGCATCTTTCCATACTTCTGCAGAAATCCCAAGTTCTTGCAGTCGTTCCTATAGCCATTCTCTGTGCATGGGAACAAGACTCAGCTCAGGCCACACTCAACACCTGAACACTGCACCTGTTGCACAAGGCAAGGGCCCATTTTTTTTCCATTTTACAGCAGTTTCTACTAGGAATAAGGTGGCTATAGTAACAGAAACTGGTTTAAGCAGCAAATCCCTCCTGTTGCAGCTGTATTTCCTCACAGGCTTCAACAATGCCATTTTGAGCATTCACTGGATTGCAAAGTGTGAAGAACATTATGGTCACCCCAAACATAAGGCACTGCAACCCTTCCTTCTCAGTCCTGTCACCAGGGAGCCTGGTGGCAGGTCTTGTCTGCGTTGCTCTCCACTACCATAATGCACAGCCAAAGCAATGAGACTGACAGCTCCTGGAGCCACCCACACTTTGCTATTTATCTAAAGATTTGGTGGGTGAGAGGCAGTGAAAGGCACAGTGGGAGCTCCCATACACCTCCCAGTCAACACCACAGTGTTAAGTCACAGACTTTGTGCTCATTTAATAGTATGTATCTGTTGTGTTTACTCAGTTCAACAAATCTTCTGGGCAGAGTTGACAAAGTTCCTTCTTAAAATAAAACAAGCCTATTTTCTGTCAAGCGTATTGAGAATGTTACACCTAAAGCACGTTCTGATGTGACCAAGAGAGAGCGAACAGACTCTTAACTGAGCAAAACACGGTGGCTTTAGAAGTCAAGGGACAGCTACTATAAAAATAAAGGTATTCCACAGCTACAAACCAGCATTTCAGCAGCAGGTGCTGCCTCCCTTAAATCCTACCTGTCAGGGGAAAGAAGCTGTTGCAGACGGAGGAAGGGAAACGGGAGCCGCCTGCACACAGAGGCAGGAGGTGAGAGCAGCACAGGAGGCCGCACAAAAGAGGCAGTGAAAGGATCGAGTCTTCTCAAGGCTCCTGCCAAAGTAAATGTATCAAGTCTTTTGTTTACAGTAGTCTCCTGTGCAAGTCATTTACCTTTGCCATAATGACTTCCAAAATTAGACCTAACCAAACAAACCCATAATGGCTGGAGCTGGAGAACTTTCTGTTTCACATTCACACAGCTGCTTCCCTAATGCAATGCCTTAATCCACAACCTTTTCATTTCTACGAGACAGGCTATTTCTAGCTATTTTTTCCCCTATAAAGCAGCAAGTTTACAAAAGGAAAAAGCTGTCTCAATCTCTTCCTCTTCTTTTATCCTTCTTCGAAGACTAATGTTAGAATTTGCTATGATCAGGTTTTGTTTAAAGAATTTCTGTGGTACCAAGGACCCCTCTACCTTTTGAGGTGGTTACCACAGTGACCAGCTATTTACCAGACTCAACATACAAGGCAGACAACACATCTTCAGTCAACTTTAGTAATCAAAATTCACTGTACTGGCTTACTAATATTTAACAGAAGTAGGTACTTCAGGAGGTAGATCTTTTAAAACCCAGAAAAGCAGAGCGCAGCAGGGGGCCCAGCTGACTCAATGATATATGCACCCAGACCAGCTTTTCATCTCTCATGCAGAACGTGGCTGTATTTCATATGTGCTTGTATTTGGCTGTGTAAGTGCATAAGAATACAAAAGGAAGAAAATCAAAAGGAGATGTCCCTCTTCACTAACTTCACACAAGCAAACTTGAACTTGGATTTATCAATCCTTTGCTGCAAGTCCAGCAACCTGAGAATGAAACTCAATTAAAGGGTACATCCTGTCTCTATTTTATAGCCTCCCCCAAACTGGAAAATCTAAATGCTTTTTAATTTAAAAGGCAACATACAAAATGCATCTCCTGTTAAATAAACAATATATAACAGGGACAGAAGAAATGACCTAGTTAAACAAAACGGTGCTAAATACGCATCAAAGGAAACAGAAACTTAGTAAAAAGAAGCATTGTAAGGGATTTTTCCCCCTCAATGCTTTGTTCGTTGCGAAGCTTGCAGACAATCTCAAATTTTTGTGTTTTATAATGATCCTCACAATGCCAAAAAAGTCTGATACATGCAAGGAATCTGAACCAACAATATTACAGCTCTTCTTATACATTGTCCCAACCCTATTTGACATACATTACCAAATACCCTTCTCAATTACATACAATATTCACATTTAACTGAGATATGTGTGGCTGATTCTTCTACAATTTTTAACCCAGCTGATTAGCAAAAATAGCACCAATATCAGAAGGAAGCCAGATAATGATACGGACTATAAAATTGCAATATTATTTTTTTCTTAGGACTGAATTCATGGTGGTTAAAGGGCATTATAAAGAGTCAGATTTGAGGCTTTTTTGACCTGGACATACTCTCCATAAAATTCCCTGGTTGGCAGTTAGAAACTTGAAAATTTTCATTTAGGAAAACCAAAACAAGTTGTGATATTATAGGCTCATTTAGAACTGAGAAAAACAGTTGGTTAAACAAAATCAATTCGGCTTTCTTCAGTTCAAAATTCATCTCTATCTCTGTGAGCTGCCACAGCAGCTCGAGGCAAAACTCATTTGGGTCCTTTCCATCCCCCTCTTCCGTACAGCATATCCCTTTGGCTGAACTACATCTCGACTACCTAACATGTTATTGCTTAGGGCAGACATATTAGGTTGCTAAATACTGGCAAAAGCCAGGAGCCTATGTGCAGGCAGATCCTGCTTCATTAAGCTGAGAAGTAACTAGGTCTGCAGAGCATAGGTGCCTATTTCAACAAAGCCTACTGCCTTCTTGTCCAAATGAGAAAGCTACTTCATGTATAAATTATAAGCTTTGCTGGCTAAAGGTCAAAATAAAAAAAGCATTCTGCATCATTGGCTCATTAGGCATGTACATTGACAGACATGACTGAGTTTTTCTTACTAGATTGCAGTGAAACAGTGCAGAATGAACATCTCTTGTACGGAACGGTTCACTCCTCACTATGCTGACCTGCACGTGGGTATAAAAGACATATATTTGGATGTCTTCCTAAGTAACTGGATGCAATGCATTTGCATCTAAACTCAATACCTGATCTCACATTTTTGCTTGAGAACAGTAATTTCTATAGGCTGGCAATTCAGATTGCTAGCACTTGACGGTACAATATTCCTATCAGTGTTTCTAAATGCAAAGATCAATGTAGACAACGTGACTGTTGTAATACTTGCAGAGTTGCAAGGAATCAGACTTTGGATTGGTACAGTACATCACTAAGACTGTACAGGCAATTTAGCTCATATTAATTACAGACCCTTACTTAGCAGAATGTTTTTTATTGCTGAGTATTTTTTAATAATTCACATTATAGCAAATCCTCTGGGTAATAAATAATTACCTGTTTCTCAAAATGGAAAGAAATGACAGACCAAAAATAACCTGATCAGATACTGAAAGGATGCTTTTGAATCTTTCAGCTAAGCTTCTGATACAGGCTTACCCCCACCACATTCACACAGTATCCAGCCCTAATACCTGTACTGAGAAGATACTGATGCATTCTAAGGGGTTCAGAAATGAGTCAGGAAAGTAATTACAAGGACTGAGAAGTATGACAGTTTTGGTGAAAAACCTCAAGCAGTTCAGTGTTTTCATTTAAGGCAGAAAATTTCAGTCTGTGCAGGTCAGGTATGTCACTACAGTCTGCCAGACATGAGTAGGAAGTTAAAATTCAGATGAAAAATAAAGTGTGTTCTTTAATTAATTCATTAATTTTGATAAATGACAGCAACTAATAATCAACAACCTTTAAGTCCGAAGTGGGCTCTCCATCACAGGAAATTGTAAAATCAAGACTGGTTCTAAAATACACTTTAAACTACTTAAATGTTAAATTTAGGGAGTCCAACAGCCTCTGACTTGGAGGAAGTCATCAAATTGTTTGAAATACTCCTTCTGGTTTTGTGAATCCTGCCTCATAAAGCAGACACCACTGTTTTAAAAGCTATCTCAGTGTGAGGCTAAGCAAAAAAAACCCAAACAAATCAGAACCAGAGAGAGGAAGAGTCAGGTAAACAGAAGAAATTACCCAGAACTACCCTGAGAAATGCTTTTGTTGGTTTGTTTTTGTTGTGTTGTGGTTTTTTTTTGCAACTGTATGAAAAATAAGAAAGAGGGGTAACCTTTGAGAAATTTAAATATTAAACAATCACAAAAGGCTAAAAGTATGCTCCAAGCTTCTCCTATGATTTTAAAAAACAAATTCCAAGAAAAAGCTCCATTGCTACCATCTGCCAGGAGGACCCAATAAGCAGGGTGAATGATGGAGCCTTTCCTTACAATGGAAGAGCAATAGAAAATGTCACCCAGGAAACACTGTGAAGAAACCTGAGCTACCCGAGTTTAATCCAGCCTACTGAAGAACAGTTACTGGAAAGAAGACTAATATCTCAGGCTGGAGAAACTGGCCTACAGGACAGAAATTCAAGAAAAAGAAAAGCACATTTCTGCACATGAGCTGGAAGGACCCCAGGCACTGGGACAGGCTGGGAGCTGACTGTCTGGAAAGCAGCTTGGCAGATAAGGATCGTGAGTGCTGGTGGACGCCATGTTGAAGATAAGCCAGTGATGTGCCCCTGCAGCACAGGTGGCCAACACAGGCAGAGTGCCAGCAGCAGGCTAAGGGAGGTGACTTCTGGTCCAGAGACCACATCTCAAGAGTTGTGTTTTATACTGGGCTTCCCAGTATGGGAGAAACATGGACATAGAGGAGCAATGACCCCAAAGATGACAGAGTCTGTCCTACAAGGACAGACTGAGAGAGCTGAGTTTTTAAGCCCAGAAAAAGGGCTTGGATGTGTGGAGGTGTTTGGAGCTTATCAATGTGTACAAAAATACCTGATGGGAGGGAGTAAAGACAACAGAACAAGACTCTTCTGAGTGGTCCTGAGTGACAGTACAAGTGGCAACATGCACAAATTGAAATACAGGAAATACAAAAGAAAATATGTTTTTATTCGGGAAAAATGGTCAAGACACTGGAACAGTTTGCCCAGGCAGATTGGGAGCTTCCATCCTTGGAAATACTCAAAACTCAACTGGACACAGCCCTGAACAACCTGCCATAGGTGGCCCTGCTTTGAGCAGGGGAAACTGGACTAGATGATTTTCAGAGGTCCCCTCTAACCTCAATCATTCATGTGATTCATTGATCTCAAGATGGAAAAAACATAAAATAAAATAAAATAAAATAGAAATCACAGGAATGTGTAGCTTTTCTGAGAAAAAACTCTTTCTCACTTCTTACTGCTGAATCATATATTATGAAATAATGCCTCAGGCTTTAAGGAAGGAGACACCCTAAAACCTCTTTGTGCTGTGCCAGTTTCAGCTCCTCTACAGTTGCTACAGCTTTTGGACAGGTTGAAATGACAGGAAGCCAGAAAAAGGTTAGCATATTTGGAACACTCTTCAGTTGTAAATTCCATGCATTTTGAGAACATTTAAGTGTAAATATCCTCTGATTCATCCCTTTGATTTTGTTTGAAATTGTAACATTTTGTAAGTTATAGCAAAAGACCAAAGAAAGACAGATAAAGGGATCCCATACTTCAGAGAACCCATTACCTTATTATTCTCTACCATTTGCAAAGTATGATGTTTAAAGATAGTTGTTACCATCAAGCCTCATGAAGAACTGGCTGCTACAAGCTGCATTGGAAAAAAAACCCAAAACATCAGCCCTTTCAGCCTTCAAGAAAATCTCTCATATACTCTGCAGCATCTGGCACCAAAGGCCTTGGAAAAGATAGAAAAGGGGCAGAACTAATGGATTGACCACTTCCTTCACATCTACTGTAGTATAAGTTAATATTGATGGTATTCTCCCATCCTGGACTGAATCTTCCCTTTCCAGCCTCCACGTAAATAAATGAGTAGAACTTTCAAATATTAAAACTGACTACTTCTGACAAAATACAAAACATCAGCAGACTCCAGTTAGTGTAACAAGGGAGGTATACACCACCATCACATGTATTTGTGTCCAGTTCTGGTCTACCCAGTTCAAGAGGGACAGGGATCTACTTGAGAGAGTCCAACAGAGGGCTACAAGGATGATTAAGGGACTGGAACACCTGCCTTATGAGGAAAGGCTGAGAGACCTGGGGCTTTTCAGTCTAGAGAGGAGAAGACTGAGGGGGGATCTAAGTAATGTCTATAAATACATGAGGGCTGGGTGTCAAGAAGGCAGGGACAACCTCTTTTCACTTGTGCCCTGTGATAGGACGAGGGGCAATGATTCAAACTCGAGCACAGTAAGTTCCACCTCAACATGAGGAAGAACTTTACTGTGAGGGTTACAGAGCACTGGAACAGGCTTCCCAGAGGGGTTTGTGGAGTCTCCTTCTCTGGAAACTTTCAAGAACTGTCTGGATGTCTTTCTGAGTGATCTGCCCTAGTTTTTGGTCCTGCTCTGGCATAAGGGTTGGACTCGATGATCTTCAGAGGTCCCTTCCAACCCATGACATTCTGTGATTCTGTGATCATCTTCATTAGTTGGGTACATGAAAGTAGACACTGGCAGATGCAAGAATATAACCATTAACATAAGAGCATGTCCATGAATAAACAGCCTGCTGTTTTGTCACTTGTTGGAATGCCTAGAGGAACACAGAGCTGCACCTACATTTGAAAAGCCAGCACATTGTAAAACTTGTGCACAGTAAGAACAGCAGCAGGAACCAATCAAAAGAGTCACATCTATCTTGTCAAAGTCCCAAATCAAATCTGGTTTTCTTTATTACCAATTTACTACAAATTATTACCATTTTACTACAAATGAAAGAGCATTAGAAAATAACTTCCTGTCTCTCAAAATTCTACAGATTCTTCCCTTCAGGGCACACAAGACTGGCACACACAAGTGCCCAGGTACAGCTTGCTTTTCAAAAAAATACTTAATGAAGATCAGTTTGCTGCTCCATCATAGACAAAAGAAAGGGACAAACACCCCTTTACAAAGACAGAATTTCAGCCTCCAACATTGGCTCTACAAGAACAGTAAAACCTTTTCTGCAGTACCTGCAATGCTCTTCCAGACAAAGGCTCTACCTTCAACCAAAACAAGATTTGGCATAAAATATTGCCATGCAAGAAAAAAAAACATTATTTGGTCCCTTAAGTAGCCCCTGAAGTAGAGGGCTGTGGTGGAAATGTATCAGGTGTTTTCCTCCAAATGGAATATTTGCTTCAGTACCCCAAGAGGTCCACAGTACATGAAATTTTAACGGAATTGTTAATGTCATTCTAGGTATTATAATACCACAAAGAGATACTCATCACGTGCTCTCACCACAGCAGATAAATGCTAATGCCTGCAGTACATAACACTTCCATGGTGGTTTTGAATACAAGCCATCTTCTACTTTCTTGGTGGGAAAATTAATGGGATCAATAAATTTTGCAGTATCTCCAGATAAGACTCTTTACCTTCACAAATGTTATCAGTAAATTCACAGTGTACAGAAGGGACCACAAACAACTTTCTATGTGGATTCCCTGAAAGGCTATTCTATTCTAAGAAATGCAAAATGTCAAAGGCCTGGGAATTTTCATATGTCAACCTACGCCTTGATGTGGGAAAGATTTGTTGAAGATCCTAAAAGTCAGATGTGAGGGTCTCCCTTATCAACAAGGTCATATGATAAGTTAAACTGAAACTAAGAGAAGTGTACTACCTGGAACCACAAGCACCACTCTAATTCCAGTAAATGTATTTTTAAAGGGCAAGGCATTTTAAAAGCTATGTTTAAAAGTGTATTTATCAGAATAAAGAAATATGTACATTAAAGAAGTTGTTATCAGGTAATTTCCATTAAAATTTCCAGTGTCATGGAAGTTAAAGCTACTTTTAAAAAAATCTAGTAATAACTATTCATCTATAGCTGGAAACAATAATTATTTCACTAGAGATGTAAAAAAAACCACAACACAGCTTTCCTGCCTGTTTTAAACTAGTAAAACATGTGTTTACTTTAGTTACAGTAAGAAAATCTTGCTAGTTTTATCTTGTGGCATTTTCCTTTATTAAGAAAGAAATGATGATTCAAGAGCCTGCTAATCTTTTAGGAAATACATGTGAGAAAAATACTATTATCTCTCTTTACAAGAGGAACATGCAGGCATTAACATATATCCTTGCTTTTGAGCTAAACAAACCTAGAGCAGACACACAGACTTGGACAGGCTTGGGAAGAGAAAAGGAAATTCCACTAGAATTACTTCAGACTTGTCAGGTTTTTGGTTTTGTTTTCATTTTAGGAGGATTTTTTGACCATGTACAACCTCCCTTCAACCTACTCCTACCTAGGTTATCTAGCAATTTCAAGTTCCTTAATCTGCAAGGCAGCTAAGTCCACTGCTTCAAATTCTTTCCTGTCAGCCACAGCACACTATGATGTGCCTCCTGGAAGCACAGACTCTGCCTGCTTGTCCATATGAGTTACCTAAACGAAGTGCCTTCTGTTTGTGTAACATGCTGATGTTAACAGCAGCTGAGGCAGCACCCTGAAGCAATACTATAAATATAGCTTAAGTTGAGTTTGTGCAAGGTGTGATCCTATGCTTGCTGTTTTCAGGGTAGCATGCACAGGCTCCTGGGAGGAGGTCAAAGCAGGAATGGTGCTTTGCCACCAATGCCAACACCTTGGGAGTTGGTAGGAAGGAGTCTTCCACTGTACAAACCATTCCAGCTCCAGTTTAACCAGTGCTGCTTGAGTGACTGAATGGCACTTTCCTGGTAGGTGGATCTTCCCAAGTCCAGTGAACACCCATTAAGCAAGCAAACCCCCCAAACCTTGATTGGAACAATATTACCATTCCTATTTTCCTATGTGCAGGCCAGGAACACTGATAAGAATAGGGGTGGCAGAAAGCAAAGTGCTTCACACAACAGAGACCTCAGCATTGTCGAGTAGCCTCTGGGCAGGGAGTGGGCTGCTTTGTTTTGGTGTGGTTTTGTCTCCTTCTGAAGCTAAACCCTTCCAAGACACTCCAACAGGTGCAGTTTATCTTCTAAACTCAAAGGAATGGATTAGTTGCTATCTGGTTTGCACATTTGTACAGAGAGCTCCTTGCTCCCTCTTCAAACACACATGAATGAAGGTCACTGTCCTGCATTTTTGTGTTTTATCACACAGCTAAATATAATGAATGTAACACCTTCATTTTTAAAAAAGGCAAGGTTAGACAAATGGTCATGGAAATAAGCATATACTCTTCCTAAGGCCAGGTTTCAGCCTTATGCAAAACAAGAAGTGTCTTCTACTTTAGATACCCCTAGGGTCATCAGCCCAAGAATCTGAAAATCAGAGGATCTCTCAAGGTGAGTAAAAGCACGTGCTCTTCAGAAACTTCAAGTTCTCTCTACACTTTGGTGCAATTCTGGAGGTCAGATTGTGCTTCTCCCATTCCAGCAGAGACCCACTCAGGTATTGTTGGGAAAATGAACCATGAATCAATGCAATAGCCCAGGGAACTAGACACTTTCCCCATAAACTCAGGAAAACATTTTTGTCTTGCAAGAAACACCTATCAACAGAAGATAATTTACTGATTTATTTTGCAAACATTGTGTTTTAACAAAAATGTAAGCCTGACATTGGAAATTAATGATTTTTGTCTTGCTAAATGTTGAGCCATATATAGATTAGTTTTATGAGGCTTCCATCACAACAAAAGGCCCTTTTTATTAATGGCTACTTGATCACTTAAAACATGTATGTTTAGTTACTTAAAATGGCAAATTGCTTTGCACTGTCCTTGAAGTGCATTGCATAAATATTGTATTAAAGCCTTAGCTTACACTTCATAAATTATTTATTTAAAAAAATACTCTTTCATGAGACCACCAGCTACCGAGATGTTCCATTTTCTGGTAAAAAAAACATGTATTTATTGCAAGTCTTATTTTAACTTGTTGAAGATTTGCTAAAAGCCACATATGATAAATGTTGTACAAATTGTACTCAAACCAAAACCTCAGGAAGCTAAAAGCCTCATACTCCTAGTACATTTTATACCTTTGCATAAGCAGTTTCAGTTGCAGGGGGAAAAGCTGAAATCTGTTCAAGGAAGCTTTCAAGTACTATTTTCTGATAACATGAAAATGACTTACAGTATATTTTGTGATCATCAGGAAAGTTTATAGATTATATTTCATTTCACTACAGTCCTCCCTACACGATTCCCATTTCATGTTGCTTCATTTAAACCGCTGTACAAACTTGTTCAAAGTGCTAGACATTAAAAAAAAAAAAAATCAAAGGAAATTTCAGATAATTAACTTTGATGAACGAGCATATTTTAATACATGTCTGGTAATATTCTTGTTAATGACATGTCTGCTTAGGACATCCATTAAAAGTCCATTAACTTAACAGGGAAAGTCTAATAAAGTTATCCTGGAAATTTTCTGGTATATTAACATTATGGACTTTTAATGAATATCTGCTGTAGGAATTGCTATTAGCAAGGCTACCATTCTAATTAAACTTAGGCTCTAAAGAGCAAAAAAAACAGTGTGAAGATAATAACATGCAGAAGCAGCACTTTTTTAAAAAAAAATTACTATAATAGAGATTGGTACAGGTCACAAAACATGCTACCAGTAACAGCTACAAATTATTACACTGTGGCTTTTTTTTGTAGCCTGCCACCCAGTACACCCGGATCAGGTGCTTCCTTCATGCAAACACTTGCTGAGGCTCCCATCTACTTCTCAATTGTAGAGGCTGAGCAGAACTGAAAGGCCTAGCTAGCCTTTCAGAAGGGTAGGAGATATAAAATTTAAACACAGCTTTTGATGACAATGCCAAGTAAAAACCATACTTAGGAAAGCTGTTACCTGTGGGCATCCAGCCTTTTCATCAACCCCTCTGAAGCTTCATCAAGTCCTGCTACTTTTCTGCTGATAGTCACAGTAGATCTTTTTACATTAGTATATCATATATATATGTAATTAAATTTTTAATGTATGTGTATAAAACAACACCTGGTTTACCTATTTTTTCATACTTATCCTTCACCAAATCTTCCAAACCAATCATTTTCCAGAAACTGTCATCCCAGCCTCCATCTGAAGTGTATGTCCACTTGCACACTACTGTACAGAGAGACCTGGAAAGGGACAACACAGGTACAGAATCAGGCAAATGATCACATTTGGTTTTAAACTTCTGACTAGAAAAAAGTTTGTGCAAAACTATTCCTTCATTCACTGGTCAAAAACTCCACACATGATGCTAACATTAAAATAATTGTCTGCTGCTTGGAGTGCCCATCTTGAGATACCTTAAAAGGATCTTATGTTTAAGATTCCTCTCTGCTGAAACAACTCCTGGTCTGGCCACTTCATGGCATTAATCAGTCAAATAAGAGGCCATGCCTACGCCCAGATGACAGCACAGCATGAACATAACAGCTGAGAGATCCAGGCTGTACCTAAACAGCAATGTTTTGCACACAGTATGTCCTTAGAAAAACTTTGGATTACGTATGTTCAGGCAGAACTACAATTTACAAATTATGTATGCACTGATAATTAGGTTAAATGGCACTGCTTCTATACCTGCAGGCACAAAATGTGCAAGAGAACTATCAGAGCTTCCACATAGCATGCAGTCAAGTACCACTGCCACTGGGTCACAATTCAGTGACATGCTGAAACAGCATTAGCCACAATGCAGCTGTGTGTAATATTAAGTTCTTGTTTCAAGTCTCATTCCTGATAAGCTGATGCTGAACTTCACTGGGGCAGTAAAGCATCCACGGGCAGACTACAGGAGCAGAAAATAAACAAAAGAGAACTTGCAGAAATGTCTATCATAGAATGTTTTTCTCCTAAAAGGATCCATATTCCTAATGTTTCATTCCCCCCAAAATCCAAATAGCGTTCCTGAAGATTTAGTATTCCTGTTTGAACACTAAGAACCATCTCAGAAGATTAGTATTTAATTGTGTTTGAAAAGTGAATAAACTAAAAGGTATTAAAAATGCTAAATACAACTGAAATTTTCAGCTGCTTGCAGTCCTGGGAATACTACCACACCATCAAGTACAAGACATCTCAGATGCATCCCAGAGAAACACAAGATCATAACTGTTCTCAAAGAGAAACTCCTTTCAGAGATGGATTTTCTTTCATGTCTTACAAGACAGTTTCTTTGCCATTCATTTTTAGCCAAGATGTGCTCCCACAAACATTCTTTTTACTGGGATGTTATAATTTGAACACGTATCATCAAAGCAAAGTGAATTTTACTGGAGCATTTGACTTTTTCTTGCTGTTTTGCACAAGTAAAATCCAAACAAAATTTCTCTCAACAAAAAAATATTTTTTTAGTTCAATTAACCCCTCTCTTTCATCTGAGTGAACTACCTAGGGATCTAAATAAGGAGAATTAAACTAGAAGTGTTATTACTGTATTACATAGTGTTACTTACATTACCATAATGCTTAGGATAACCAGCCCACTGCCTACAGCAAGGTACAATTACTGAACAAAGAAGGAAGACTGCTGCCTTCAGGAAACTTAAAAATAACAGAGCAACAGAGCTGATAAATACAGTGAGCTGTCCCAAAGAATGTCACTCGTATCAGCACATACAACCCGTAGATATACAACACAACCAAACCCAACCAGATACTCAAAATACTGTTTTCAGTCAAAGGGAGACAGAGAAAACATCCCATAAAATACTTGCTGCCAGTACAGACCCCATTGCACTCCTATCTAGGCAAAGTACAGGTTCTTACTTTACAATTCTAGCAAAAGCCAAAAGCATGCTGTAAATAATAAAGGATCTTTTTGAGTAAGAGGCCACTAATGGAATGTATTCTGCTACTTCCAAGCTTGACAGACATTCCTGTCATAGTTCACAATCATTTTTATAGAAATACCCCACAAACAAGCAACAGTGAGTGCCTCTCCTCCATTAAAACACAGTAACAGAAACAAGCAAAGTAATCAACAAATAGAACAGAAAAAGACTCTACAAGTCAAACCTAAGGCTTCTAGACACTGATACTGTACACCTAATAAAGCCAAATAAGAACAGAAGAGTCTTTCTACACCGCTGGAAAACTCTCTGGAATGCAGATTCACTGTGTTTTGGGGCTTTACAATAACAAAGAACCAGGGGTGTGCAAGGGAGGACAGGATTCTCATGGGATGGGACAGCTAAAGGCCCTGCTCTCTGTGTACATCCTTTTATGTGACACTGAGCAGACCAGATGATCATATGGATTCCCTGTACTCCCAGTTTCTCATCCAGGACAGAAATGTGTATTTTAAATGCATCATGTTACATTTCATTTTGTTTTTTTGGAGTGACCGTGTTTTTACACCCAAGAGGACTGGTGATGTTCATTCCCAACCCCACTGTTTATAAAGGTTTGCTCTTCACAATGGGAGAGTTAGTTAACATGACACATTTAGGGGGGAAAAAAAGAAAAGAAATATAGGTAATTATTTATACCCTTATAAATATCATGGAGGTTGTTTCAGGGTTACTCTTCAAACAATTTTTACCACTCCATTCCCTTTTTTTTTTTTCCTTAAACAGTTTAAGAACAGATCAGACAATTACAATTCACTGCCTGGTTTGAAAACAGAAAAGCACATGACCTGTAACTACAGCAATGACAATGTTGATACAAGAAATTCCAACTTCTAAGGATTTAAAGGCCAGAAACAGAAATCTAATTAGGACCTTTGACAGAAACTGGGTGAATAAATAAATTCTAGGCTAAAGAAAATTCGGGGAAAAAATAAACATTTTCCCCAAAACAGTTCAAACCTCTCATTAAAAGGAAAAATAATGACAGAGTATTTGAAATAAAGATAATTTAATCACTTTAGAAAAAATTTAGACATAAAGAGTGAAACAACAATGCATCAAGTTTTCCCAAATATGGTAAATAAAAACTCACAACAAATTATCATCAGAACTGAACATGTCTTTTTCTAATTAGATCAATGCCATGAACTATTGCCACACCCTGAAAAATGCTCTAAGGCTGACAGCTAAATGTCATGGTTCCTCACTTTTAAAGATCACAAAGAATTCCCTCCAAGTCTCCATGCTCATCCAAAGAGCACATTTTAAAGAGGGGCCAGTTCTTCCATACTGCTCACTCTGAGCAACACCACATAACACACACAGGCCCACTGAAAGAGTGCAAAGAGGGACAGACTGGGCCTTGCTCCAGTATGTCAGAGCTCCCTGCGTATGACAGGACTAAATATATTCTAGTATGGAGTGGCAATAGGGCTGCGAACATTTTCATCTTGTGCCGATTCATAAATGCAAATTGCTTACAGAAAAAGGAAAAGAATATGAATCCTGCTTGACTTTTTAATATAATATAGAAAATATGAACTGGGAAGGACACCTCTTGCCAAATGAATTAACTGGCAGATCTGTAAGTGAAAGGTTCTGAAATTAAGACCAGGTAAAATATGAGCTAAAACACTAACCTGTTATGTTGGTAGGTTTTTATTTTCATGACCACAACAAGAATCTCAAAACACTTGTAAACTGAGTCCAAGCATTTACAATTCTCTGGGATTTAAGTTCCTTATTCCACCCTTGCCACCACTCAATTGCCACGTAAAAAGTGCATGTCTAATTGAACAATATAGCTTTATACAAATCAGTATCTAAGGGAAAGTACTGTACTGCAGAATGGCATTCTAATCTCTTAGATAATAGTTCAATAAAAAGGATTTTTTTGATATGCCTACAATGACAGACTAACTTCACTACATGGTTCAAAAGAACATGGATGTGTTGAACTCAAATCCCTGCCACTGACCTGATGAGGTGCTCTAATAATTAGACACAGCTGCTCAGTTTGTATATCCTAGAGAGCTGTAGGCACTTGTAGAGAAAGCAGCTGGTTCATGGTTTTTCACCTTTGGCACAGATATATATCAGCTTTATGGGCAACTGTGAAGAAATTCCCCTCCAGAGTATCATCCTGAGAAAGTGACAGCATGACTTGTAACTTGGAAAAACTGTATCCACAATGTCGTTTTGGTAAAGAGGAACCAAATCATTACACCTGCAAAGAAAGCCTCAACTATCTGAAAATTTTGTATTTCATAGCAACTCTTAAATTTTATGAAAGAAAGGGCAGACATTAAACATAAACAGTACTGATATTCACTGTGGTATATTTTTTTTCTCCTGAACTATTTGGCAGTATTGCCTCAATTATTTGGCCACAAACACCAGATTTGCACTAGCTAAAGCTGGATGAACCAGATGGATAGAAGCAAGTGTTCCCCTTGTTTCACTACCAGGATATCCTGGGTTCAAAGGTGCTGAGTTAAGAGGCAATCATCTAGGCAACAGTCCTCTCTTGATTGCCTGATCTAATGCAGGCCTTAAGACATGGTGTGGAACCCCTCCAGAGCACAGGCCATATTTAGCTTTTTAAATTATTATTTAGAATTTGAAGACTGTTTTTCTCAAGCATACTCCCAATACAATGAAATATTTCCTTTCTCTGTTCAGAACAAAATTTTACTTAGAATACTCCTACTGAAAAAAATCACCAACCCAACAACCCTTTTGCATGGAAAACTCTTCTTTGATTTAAACCAGATTTTCAACAGGAACATGTTTATTTGTAAAGTTTCTTACAAATTCTAGTCTACTAAGAACTATAGGATCCTACTTGCATCCAACAGCCTCAAGAAAAAAAAATCTCTGCCACATTCATTACAAAGTAGATTTGGCTGGGCACAGCCTATTACACAATCCTTTCTATTACTGTCTAGCTCTCAGTTTTTTCACATCTCTTGCCGAGGACTGACTGCAGATGTGCTGAAATCCTGCACGACCAGAATCTCAGCATTCTGAAAAACCCATCAGCAGTTGTCCTTAAAAGAAAATCAAAAGGTTCAGGGAATCTGTAGTGATTGAACACACACTGGTAATTCCCATAATGCCACCTAGAAGCAACTATTTGCCCCCACTAACTTTCAAAAGGATCCAGGGCAACTACAATCATGGTCAAAGCAATTCAGGTGCTCAAAGTTAGTTGATACATGGCTCTTCCTGCATTGCCTACCCATTCTGAGCATTATCTCTCACTCTGTTGTATTTCTTGGAAAGAAGGAAATCAGGTACACTCATAAAAAAATAGGCAATATTGTATGGTCTTAGTTATCTGCATAAAGAAGTATATCTAAAAGATACAGGTCACAAAAAACTTCTCCACACCTACTTAAGAGTTGCCAGAGCTTTATGCTTTGGTCTGTTCTTTGCTGACACCATCTCCCACACTCCAGAAGGGATAAAGCAAGCAAGGACATGACTCCCAGCTCTGCAGAGATTCTGCCCTGCCTGGGAGAATGCTTGCTATCTTTGTCAACAAAACACAGTCTAGGGAGTATTCCATAACTGCAGTAGTCTCCTGGAAATCATCCTCATTTTGAGTATAGTTTAACAGAAAAGTGCCATTAACAAGGATAGTTACTAAAAGAAACGGTTCTTCCCTGAAAAGTGACCCCATAAGATATTTATACATGGTTTTCCATTCAGGAGGGTTGGTTACCCTGGCAAATGCCACCAGCTTTAAAGGTAGAGTACCCTGTCTTGCCCATCCTGAAGTGAATGGAAGCTTTGTCCTTGATTTCAATGCAAAAAGATCTGCTCAATTCATCCTAACTGGTCAGAAATGAATTAAAACTCATTAACATAATTTATTTAATTTTAACAGCGTCACAGTTTAATCACAAAGTAAGTTCAATGAATCACGTCCATGAAAAATGTCCTTGCAAGCTGACTATCATGCTGAGAGTGACTTGGTGGTGAAGAACTAAGACCAAGTCCACATGCTGAAGACTGCACCAAAGCAAAGTCCTGCAGAAGGCAGGATAGGGTATAGGCAGGTCCCAAAAGGAAGAGCGTGTAATAGGGTAAAGTAACTTACTGTGGTCTTTTTCCCAGATTTATTTAAAGTTACAAAGAATCAATACCTGAGGAAGGTTTATGATGTTCTGAAGGCAAGAAGGAGACCTGAAACAATGGAGTGTGACTGTCACAGCATCAAACATGTTTTTCCTTTTGTTCTGTAAAGTTCAAATTTAAAACAGATTTTTAATTCAAATTAAAAACCACAGCTTAGGGTCTGCTCAAGTGAACTTCTCCACATACTGACATCTGGACCAAGCTGTCAATGTCCTCCCAAATTATGCACTCCACAGTCTCGAGGCTTTTTCCAAAGAGGAGCAATTCACCACCCTAAGACAGTCAGAGATCTGACAGTGGTTTTTACAAAAATGTTCCAGACAAAAAATTAAGACACAGCACACATGCTCCCGGCATCCAAGCGTTATATTAAACAGCACTGGGCACTGGTACTGCAAGAGCCTGAAATACAGCAGAGGTTATCACACAGCAATAGGAAACATGTAATTATTCTCTGTTTCATTATGGCTAATGCTATATACATTAATATTTGACCTTTGAAATAGAACCAGATTATTAGATCCACATACACTGCTGTTATTTATACCTGCCATGCCAATGTCTCTGCCTGCCTGGTGTATCTGGCTGCTTTGGGGGAATACTTCTCAGGTAATAGGAGAAAAGATCTGACACCTAGTCATTTAGTTTTGAAATGCATAAAATTCAAGAGATGCTGCCCATGTGAAGTGATGGCTAAAAAGAATCCAAGAGCATTGGGTTGAGCTCACAGCAGGGTAAGAGCAGCTGCACCTGTTGTCACTCAGTTACTACAGTAGATCTCCCAGGCAGATTAGTTATAAACCACAGGGTGTGCTCTATTTCACATTTGCTGTCTGCATTTTACTCGTTTCACCTATTCAACAACTCTTTAATTGCATGTATACAAACTGAAACATGTCAGAGTCTGTTCCAACCGTGCAAATCCCAAGTTCCTAATATTTACAACACACCACTTTTTATTATTATTGCCTTTGACCCAAAGCCTATGAAATTCCTGCCTGCCCAAACCCATTGTCTTAGCACAGCAGTGCAATGTGACTCTTGCCTGAGAAGGGTTTTCTTCTTCTAACAAAACATTTAACATGCCAAAAAAAAATAGACAGGTGGGGAAGGCTGTTTGGGACAACTAGCAGACACATTCCAGTGGCACTCAGAGGCCTTGACTTCCAGTCATTGCATGTCTGAGGACTTAGACCTAGGCAATAAGAGTAGCAAGGAAATTATGGTAATCAGCATTAGCAATTCTACTAGCTTCATCCTTTCTGTGCTCTGGACAACACTTACATATGTAATAAATAATAAAAAGTAGTCTGACTGCCATTTACAATTTTTTCAAGTATAATAGCTGGATATTATACCAAAAGCAAAGCCTCCTTCCCACTTCGAAATCTTCACTAACACTGCAGAGAAAAAATATATAATATAAAAAAGTAGACATATACAATTTTAGGAGTAAATTCCTCCCTTCTGTACATTGCCACGAAATGCCAGTATTTGTTAACACTAAGGTCAATGGCAATTTCGTTATATTTCAAAAGTGAAATTGGACTAAACTCCAGATCTCAAGCTTCAAGAGTTAATATTCCAAAAAGTATCTGGATTTTCCTTTTTCTTTTTTTTCTTTTAGAAGGCTTCATTATCTCATTTTAAACATCTTTTGGTCCCCATGCCTCAAAGGGCAGCTGTCCCAAGGCAGGTACACCAGTCAGATAAGGCCACAACTGATTTTCTCATGCAGTAAGCAGGAGCTCCAACTCCAGCAAAGGTTGCACCATGCAAAGCAAAGCCCTGACTAAGCACGTTTCACAAATCCTGTCTGCATGCCCACTTTTAGCCAACACCATGTCAGTATTATCTAAGTTCTCAACATTAACTAGGAAGAAAATACAAGAAAACAATTTCTTACAACCATAACATAGCTTCCTTGCAGGTTTTTTTCCAGGATCTCAATGAGAGGAGGCATTTCAAGGCACACAATGAGCTTTTAGGTCTTTTGTCAGGACACAGCATGTAGAAGCAGGACTCAGCTCTTCTAAACACATACCACCACGTGGGCATGTTGGAGTCCCACTCACAGACCTCAGCAACAATCAGTGAGCAGGAAAGAATCTGTTTCAATCACTAAATCAAAAAGATAAAATTATTTATGTAAAGGGGAAAAACGAGTCATTAACTCAAACCCCACTGTAGTATTTGGTGTTCAAGTTGGAACACTTAGGAGGTTTTGGGCTGGCTTTTTAAATTACAGAATTTTCTAAGTAAATATTTGTTTACTCAAAGGGATAGATTTTATTGCACGAAAAAAATAATTCACATTTGCAATTTTCTACACCCACATCTATAATTAATCTCTGATTATAGCCACTCCCTAACAAGATTCCATGTTATATTTAAACCCCGGTTGCCACTTTGAAAGAAAAAAAGAACAACAATGGGATAATTTTCAAAGACTACACAGCAGCACAGGGTTTCAAAGCAGCAAAGTGCTTTAAAGTCTGGTATCAACCTACTGACCACCCCAGCTGGAGTTAAGAGTAACCTCCAATTAGCACACAATAAGCACAGAAGTCTCTTGAGAAGTATAGAGTGTAGATGTTTCCTGTACTCTGGAAGAGGTATGAGACTGATGTTGTATTATACAGATACACCTCAAACTTAATGACAGACTGTTGGGAAAACCACTTCTGTGACAATCAGACTCTAAGGATCAACACATATAAATAACATGCTGTGTTGGATAAGGTACCTTAAAAATGTAACCTTTGTACATCTTCCCAGAGATGTGAACGTATGCATTTGATATCTAAGTACTGCCAGAAAACTGGCATGTTTTACTGTTTCATAAATACACACACACACTTATACACATACAGATATTTACTTTGAATTGGGAGAATGTACCTGTCTGTAATTGTTTGCTGTAATCTATTGAAACCTGTCCTTTAAAAAATAGAAATAAGTGCATCACATTGCAAATGTCAAAAAAGTCGTACAACAAAGGTGAATCACACTAATTAAAATGAGATTATACTATTTCTAAGAGTCCAATTAAAAAAAAAAAGTGTGTGTGTCTGTTTAGGAACACACTGTCAAAAGGTTTAAAGGCTTAGACTCTTAAATTCAGTATTCCTAGAAGTTATGTCATCAAACCTGAAGAGAAACACCCATTTCAATGCAGCTTATCGAGTCAGATTAATACCTTGTGTACATCCAGTAATTTCAGTGGATTCACACCAGGGATGCATTTAGCTGAACATGTTGAGTTGGACCAGAAAGTACAAAATAAGAATATTTTATCCACCCACATATGCCTCACCATGTCATGAGGCAAGGGGAAGCAACAGTCAGCAGACTGCTTGCTTTTTTTATTAATTTCATTCTGTATTATATTACAGACACACAACCAAGATTCATGCCCATTGTCTTCGGCATTGTTGAAAAACACATAATGAGACACAGTCCTAGACACAAAAATGTATTGTCTAGACAAATCAGACATAGCATGTGGGATTGGAAATATTAATCTATTCCCTTAAAAGATGGCAAACAGAGGCAAAGGAAATTCAGTGACTTGGCCGAGGGTCAAAGAGTAAACCTCATTCAGACCCCTGAACTGAATCTTGAACTTCAGAGATTCAGTCTAGAGACCCAGGAAGAAAGACACCATTCAGATCCTATGATGCTGAACATAGTAAAAGTCTTCCTATGCACAGCCACAGTCTGAATCTTTAAATATGAGTGTAACAGGAAGTGTGCACATGTATAAAACTGAATCTCTTTGCCACTGTAAGTTTTAAAAGCCTAACAAGTAGAGGAGAGGTTATAAAAATCATCCAGAAATGGCAAGGCAAATGCAAAGCAAAACTAGAAATAAAGCCCACGTATCCAGCCACCCCAGCCCAGCAGCCTGCCCTCTGGACAGACCTCCTGCCATTATGCAATGTCAGTGATGTTTCAGTGCAATTTATTCAGAAAAATATACTCTTTCAAGCTCAGTTTATCAAGCAAGCCACTCTGCAATGGCAAGTCAAGTATCTATTTAAATTAAGAGCATGTATTTAAAAAACATATCTTCTGCTGTTTCCTTCTTCAGGCCACTAAAACTATTACACGATTAAAACTGGAAGTATCAGTCTACAGAGATGGTATACAGCCTTCCTCGGGACACCCAAGCTCCAGCAAATTTACCATAGCTCAAGGCTTCACCAAACACCCAATGAAGTTAGTCAGAAGATTAAGTAAAGGCTACGAGTAACTGAGAAAAAGGAAGTCAGATTTCAGGCAACCAACGTGGCCTTGGATAGAGTGAGATTACTCCCTTCAGCAACAGAAATTTCTCCCAGTGCAGTAAGGGCAGCACACCATGACTCACACCCACACATGCATCAACTGACACATCTGTCAGTACCAGTCAGTGCTTCAGCCACACGTGCCCTCCCATCTCTTAGCTGTATTCTAACAGACTTCACTATGGACAGGATGGCAGCAGCAGGCTATAGGAAGGGCACAGTTTTTAGTTCCATGACACTTTATCCTTCTGCTGTGTGAAAGTAAACGTGGGACATGCACCACCAACATCCATGTTCAGGGAGCACAAAGACTTAGGAAGTATTGTGGACTTTTCCAGTGGTTTAGAAAGTGTGGCTTTATGCTGAGGGCAATGTCTGGCCAGCAGCCATGTGGACACTGACACTCTATACACTGACTAGTAAAGCAAATCTCCTCCACATGAGCAATGCTACACTTCATGATGTGGTTTGTCCTGTTTTCATATAACTGAGCAGAATTTGAGTGGTGAGAGAAAAAAGACCACCCTTACAATGCTAACATTGATATTAATCCAGAAATCTCTTCAGAAGTTCACCATAAAAACACATTTTACTAATTTGTGAGTAAATAGTCTATCTATTCCTAATGTCAAAACTGTTGAGAAGCTAAGTTAGCATGGTACTTGAATGTATGTGTGAGTATAAAGTCCTGAAGAAATGTCAGTAGAGTAACTGGGAGTTTTCACCAGCTTAGTCAGAGTATGCTGAACTGGAACCTAGGCTACCATGCACTTGTGGCCAGACAAAGCCTAAGTGAAACCAGAACAGAAGCAGGTAAACTGCCAAGAGTACTGCAATAAAAGAAAGCTTTAATAATTATATTTTGATGCAGACTGACCTGATTTCATATGCTAAGCTCCAGTATTAGAGCTCTCCTTCTTTACTTGGGCAAACCTTCTTCAAGTCTTCCTCAAGCTAGGATGACAGGATTCTACTGCCATGTGCACCTGAATCAAAGCTGCATGTTTGAGATTCCTACACAGGCAGTGAGGTGTGTTGTTACCTCTCATCACAAGAATCAGTTCAGTCAATGGATATTCTTAAAATCATAAGTCATTCCTAAATACTATATATATTTGGTCAAAATTTCCAGTCATTAGTCTCAATTTTTAAAAATATTTTTGATGGTTAGATTTTAAGGTAAGGCATTTAAATCAAAAGAAAAGCAAGATAGATCATTTCATATACATCATATGCTGTACTGTATGCTTGTGTTTTCATATTTGAAACTACAGTATCAGTGCACCTATTTCTAGAGCATATTCTTAATATTAATAATAATAATGTTTTAAGTTTAAAGTCCTTTGGAATTGTATTCATGTAAAAAAGAGGGGAAATTTTTGAGCTAATCTCAAAAAGCAGGCAGATCAACAGTATTATTTGGATAGCTGTGTGATTTCACAAACCAAACAAAGACAGCCCCACCAAGTAGAACCACAAGGCGTTCTGAAATGGGTAACAGAAGTAAGTAAAAGCATACATAAATTTCCATAAAGTAAGAATGAAAAAACCAGCTTATTTATATCAGTAGGAGAGGAATGGGGGATCGATACAGAAAATAAGGAAGGCTACAGAGCAGATAAACCAGATGTCATTAATTTCTCAGAATACAGCAATACATTCATTCAAACAAAATGAGCAATTGTTATACAATTGAAGAAGGGTATGGGTACTGCTGGGAGCAAAACCTTAACATGAAAAAAAAAGAGAAGACTACATTATATGGACATCTAGATGGCTTCCACTCCTAATAACAGAGAGAAATAATATGAGGGAACGTAAACTCTCATTAACTGAGCATACTTTAAAAGAACTATCCCTAGAAGGAAGTTAACATGTTGTCAATTCTAGGATTCCTCTCTCCTTTTTTTCCTCTGAAGCAACTCCTGCTGCCATTGCAAAAGAGAAGGGACTGGACAAACTGAACATCCCCTTTGATTTGTTACAACAATCACATAAATCAACCCACGGGTTCTTGAAAGAGCGGCTAAAAGAAAGATGTTACTCTTCTCATTTCAGATGCTTTAGCCTGTTACACAAGGAAGGTGGACATCAATGGTTTTTACATTCATTTACATCTTCAAAACAATTCCAGCTGGGAAAGAACACCCGCAGCTCTCTCAGAGACAGAGTAACCCTCCCAGGTAAGCCGGGCAATGCCCGAGCTTGCCTTACACTAAACACTGGGGAAGGTGACGGTTGAACCAGAAGGGTGGAGTTTACCACTATTCTAAACTGTAATGAACCCTTTCATGCAGTTCTAACAACACTAAAATATTTGTCTTTCCCTTTCTTGATACTTCAATCATACTGCAACACTTGCAGAAAATACACTTGCAAATGCTGCAAGCAGAGAGAATGGAGTAAAAGTCAATTTATTATCCCTATGCTAGCTGGCTGGAAAAATAAAGAACGCTTTATTCACTCTTTTTAATGCTTTATATTTTATTAATGAAAAAAAACCCCACACCAAGCAAGAATTTCCACATTTATCTGTTGCACCGAACTAAGTGATGGAATTAAAAAGATCACTCTTCATAGAAAGCTTGCACATTTTTATGTAAGAGAAAATAATTTTTTCAATGCAATTTTGCAAACTGCTATTCATCTATGAGCTTTGTCCTACAGAGACTTAGGTGTGAGTAACCTGACCTGAACAAATAGTGTCTTTGACGTCAGCTGGAGCAAGTCACTTGTTTGCATAAGCAACTGCAGGATTGTGCTTTAATTAGTATATCCAGATAGTCCTTTCTAATTCCAGCAATTAAGTCAGCAATATCAGGCTGTACATTCGGCACAATTAAGCCACTTTTCATAGAATCATAAAATGGATTGGGTTAGAAGGGACCTTAAAGATGCATGGCATGGGACACCTCCCATGCAGTTTGCATTTTGACAAAGAAAAGCATGAAGAAAATTAACTCACTGATGTTCTAAGATGGCTCCAGAGGTGAAAGGCCAACTTTCACTGCTGCAAGATGCGGACATAAATCCTAAGGTCTCAATTTAACCAAGTTCTGTCCTGACTTGCCATGGATGGTATGAGAATGAGGAGGAGGAACAGCGGAAGACCTGCTGTCCTGCAGTTGTCAGAGATATGCAACTCTGGACTGCAGTAATGAAAACCAGAAAGAAATGAATAAACAAATCCATATTCAGATCAAAAAATGACAGCAAGTGGCACCTAAAGGGCAGTAGTTACTCTAAGAGATTTTTCTGGAAGAAGGAATAACGTGTCATACCATGGCTAAATATCCAGTACCTTAAATGGTGAAGATGCTCTTGTCACATGCCAGTAGCTGCCAGTCTAATTACTCAACTGGAGCAAGGCATCAGATGAAAACTTCTCTGGGTGGACTGACCTTGATTTTCTCAAACACACAATTTCTTCATAATCAGTGCCTAGTAATCTCAAACAATAACCCACAGACTGTTTGCAAATTGTTATCTGTGTCATACTGAATTCACAAAGTATCTTTTCTGAGCCCTTTGTGGACAAAACATTCAGAGGAGAAAAATGAACAGTGTAAGAAGAACAGTTCCCCAAACATTCCTACAACCAACAGCCTGTTCATACCAACATGCTTGGATAGCAAATAAAGGACCCAGACCAGCAAAGCACTTAAGCACATGCTTTAACTTTAAGCACGTGCCTAAGTGCTTTGCTGGAAAAAGGCCCAAAGAAAAGTATGAACATGGTTAACTGAAAAGCCCTTCAGAATGGCACTGAGTACTTTGTTTTTCCACCAACTCTAGTTGCTAGTAAACACATGTTTGGTCTCACCATCTTGCCTAATACATTTAACCCGTATCACAAAAATAGTTATCTGGTACAACCAATCTCTATACTCAGGAAAGTTTAATGAATTTGAAAGTGAGGGAACTGCAAGACATGCTCAGGATTTAGGCTCCTTATAAGGCATGAGTAGAAGCAGCACCTTCACGTGTCTCTGACAGGCAAACCCACATGAAGGCCCTAACCATTAAATAGTCTTTTAATAGTTCACCACACAAGCCTGCATTGTGCTCATGCTTCCACCTCTTAAATCGAGCACAAAAGAACGTATTTTGGAAACCTCACCAAGAGGTCACACAACACTGTCCCAGGACCAATGGTTCTCCTTTCCCTCTCCCACTTGTGAAGAAAAGAAACCCAAGCTTGGAGAAGGTAATTTCCAACTCAGGGCTTTGGGAATGTGGCAGTCTTTTTTATTACCTCCACCTTGGTCCATTAATAACTTTTTTATATGCATGAAATCTACCCCAAAACAAAATTCCCTAGGATATCTTAAGCAAAATGGTTAAGTTAAAAAAAGTCTGGAGTCCAAAAATGGAAAGATGATTAGGGAGGTAGGTGAAGCTGGAATGAAACAATAATAAAAAGTCCTAAGAACACATCATATATTCATAGTTCTTGAATCATTAAGGCTCTACATGACAGCTCTCACAAGCACTGGTACAGCAAAGTTACTGACTTTTAAGCAGGAGTGAAAGTGGTTGAGCCGTAGGACAAATAATTTTAAAATCTCAGCACAAGTCTGATCTCAGAGAGTTGAAAGGAATGCAGACTGCCCAAAAACACAGCAGCTGTTTGTTTTTTCTGCCACCTTTCCAAGGTTCATGTCTGGAGTGAGGATAAACAGTTCTAAAAAAAAAAAGTTATGTGGAGTTCAGACTTTAAGAAAATAAAACATCAGACTAGTGTTTCTTGCAAAAAGATTAAAAAACTTTAAACCTTAAATTATTCAGCCCTGGAACTTTGCAGGTAGAGCTCTCAAGAGCAGAGAGGTAGATGGCTTGAGGCTTCAATATATTAAAAAGCTTTCTCTTAACCAGTCTGCAATTTCAAAAGCTCAGCCTGACGTGGTTTTCTTGAGCAATATTCCTCCAAGCAGAGATTCAAATTTAATATGGCAAAACAGTATTCCCTATTCTATGTACACAGATGTGCACACACACAAACAGAAGCCCTGTAGATAAACCAACAAGTAAACAAGATAGCGGATGAAGCCTTAGAGATCAGCCTGAAGTGATGTCCATCAGCACAGCAGACATTATAGTTACAAGGTAATTTGTGCTATGTCATTTTGGACATCATTCTTTTTACTCTCTCCTCCTTTCTCTCCCTATTATTCTGCTTATGCCAAAGCAAATGAGCATCTACTTTAATTAATTGTCTCTTGATAGTTAAGCAATTAGAACTCTCTTGACTTCACATTTTGAGTAGGTGTGACTTTCCTTTGATCCACATTTAAAGAGACAACCTGAAAGAGTTAAAAGGAAATACACTTAGATTACCAGTGGAGTGAACCCCTGTAAATCAAGATCATCTGTGTTGTCACAGACAGGTCAGAAATAGCAGGAAATTTCAGGCACCATGGTGAGATTCAACATCTGTTTATGAACTGTCCTTATACACAAAATGAAGAGTTGCTACAGGACAAAGCACACAAAAGCAGGAAGTCTGAAACAAACTGGAATCCCTCCAGAGAGCTCCCCTGTTATATTTATACCTAGTGCTACAAGGGCATCAGAATGAGGCATGGTGAATGCTAGAAGAACTCTAATTACACACTCAAATTATAGATACCATAGGCAAGCATTACCCAAGATGACATATGAAAGCTACAGTTAATGAAGGAATCTACATCACCTGTTCTTTCCATATCCAGAGTGCACATGTATGCCCACAGAACTTGGGGAATGGAAGTGGGGAAGGTGAGAACAACAAGCCATGGGACAAATATGAAAAGAAGGTGTCAAAATGTTTCATGCACTTATACATTCCCCATCTTCCCCTCTTCATAGGGAGATGAAAGCATTATGCAGCATTAACCTCACATACAGATGCTGTGTTCAAGGAACTAAGCACATTATCATACCCACTTTTTCCATTAAGACAGGAAGCACACATTTTTTTCTTGAAAGTAAAATTATCTCATAATACTGCTTTTTCTCAAAAAAGTCTTTATTATCTAGAATTTATAACAATAAACCAGCATCAGAAACACCCAAGTACAGCTCTGTGGAGGGAATCTCAGAAGACGCAAACTACAGGAAAATTTTTCAATTTATTTTGTGACGTGTTCTCCCCCTCTCTTTATTTTTAAGTAAATATAAAACCACCTTACTGTGCAGACCCAGCCTCACCCCTCAGAAAAAAAGAACTTACCTTGGAAAATTAGTTTGGAAGGAGAGGTATCTTTCAAAGTTTTAAGTTTAAAAATGCAAGTTTCAAACTGCAGTGAATGAAACTTGGAGTTATTTCTTTCATCCTAACAACGTGCACTACATATGTATAAATGCAAGCGGGTTGGGGGGGGGAGATTTGAATATAACAGGTATATTTCTCTTTGCACATCCTCAGATAAATTTTTCCCGATGAACTTCTGCAGTACGAAGAGCCTTGCTACTTTCTTTCCCACCTGCTCAAAAAATTTCTTGTGCATGGGTACTAGAAGCAATTACTAGGAGAATTATATTTCCTATGGACTCAGGATCTGACAACCAATAAGCATAACTTCAGTCCTCTTTGCTGTATCATACTGCAACCATTACTGCTTCATCTGTTTCTCTCAAGTCAGTCAGAATCCTATCATCAAAATTTAATTAAAGAAGGTAGTAAGAAAATAAACAACCTTTCTTGGAATGTCTTTGATTCCATAAGTACATATACATTTCATCCACTGAAGACTGAATTACAACCTTTCATCTAACGAGCAGCTTAATGGAACTGGAATAAAGAACCGGGGGGAGGAAAAACCAAATCCTTGGTGATTTCATTTAACACATTATTTATATAACATCAGGCTCACTAGCTGGCAACATCAATTCACAAGCTACAGTAAAAGTGCTCACTATCTCAATGTAAGTAGAAGACATAGCCAGGCACCCACACCAAATCAACAAGCAGATCTTGGAGCAGCAGATGGTCTACTACAACGAAGAAATAACAAAACATATGTAAAATTGTCTGTTTTCTTTAGACACATTCTTGAAAGCATTGTATCATTGATCTATGATTATTTTTATAGGCAGATTATAGGTCAAGCATAAAAGTACACTATTTTAAAGGTTACAGAGTTGAAAAAATTCATATCACTGGCATGGACAAAGAATCACTTTCTTTTGAAGTCTGTGTTGTCAGGTTATTTACATTTCACAGTTTAAAGGCTCTTCTCTGGATAATATGAATGCTAAAACAAATAAGAGAAAAAGCCTTATGTAAGCTAATGCTATTTTAAAGAGATAATGTAAATCAACCCCAACACCATCAGTGTCATCCTAAAGCACGATGAGAATTTCCAGTGAAAGTGACTAACATTAAACAGATCTAGATACCCAGCCAACAAAAATAAAGCAAACATGTAAGTAAACTGCCTTATAGGCCAAGGCTGTTGTTACAGCCGTGTATTACACTGAAAGGGACAGGAGCAACACTCCAGTGCTGAAAAGCATTTGTTTGGGAAGTCTGCAGGAAGAACTGGTCCAGAATAAATAATGTATAGTGTCATCTGTGAAAATGCCTATGGAATACGACACCTCAAGTGTTCTCACTGCAAGTGAGACAGAAAGCTGGATGCCCAGCTAAACACTTAGAAAAATGTTACCCTTCAAATTCTATGGCTCTTTTCCCAACTATAAAATAATAACGCCGCTTTCTTAAGTGAGAGCAGCATTTTAAGGGTGAATTTATTAACTCTTTCATATTCAAGATACTACAGAAGAGTAAAGTTTTTTTGTTTTTTTTTTTAAATAATAAGAAATACCTCTCCTGGAATAATAGATTTAAGTGAGTTTGAATACTTTTAAGCACTATATGTAGAGATACAATGGACAGACTTCATGCCATATAGTTTTCTTTTCCTTCACTGGATGAGAACACTCTTGGAATGTTATTGTTTTCAGGGGGTGTTTTTTAAGAATCTACTGTGTATACATGCATTGTACATGTGCACACTGAAATACTGCTGGGGCTGTAAATGACCCAGGAGTTCATAAACATGGCTATTTTGTTACCTGGTTCAAATTTATGCAGTAAAGCATTGTTACACAGCTCTTGCTAAACAGAAACCAAACTGCACAAGGGACAAGGGCTTTACATGGGACTTTTCATGGTGTTTAACATAAGGAAGAGTTCAAAGATTGTTTATAACATGCCCTGTACCATAAGGATCTGATCCTTCATGGCATGCACAGAAGCTAATGCAAAAGAAACATACAGCCTCTGAACACCCAGCCTGTATTTGAAGCCAACTAAGATGACTGGAAAAAAATGAGATCAAGAGAACTGAAAGAGAAGCAGCTCCTCTGTGGTTTCTGTCTTGTCTTTCCTCAGAATTTAAGTCCACAACCTGCTTTGCTACGCCACCTCCCTGACCCAGCTTCAGTGAAGCACAGTTATCCAGTCCCACCACTAGTTTGCACATCACCAAACTGGATAGCAAAGACTCCTAGTCATCTTTTTACAAACTTTATTAAGGGCAGATTATTATCTGACCCTCAGAGAAGCTAATAATTAGTGTTCATATATATATATTGCTTCTGCACAGGATCAACAATGAAAGGGTTGTTTAAACAGAGCTCCTTTGCTTCAATGGAAAACTGTGTGTGTGTACCACTCATCACCTCAAGTAAATGTTAATTATTATTATGGAAAAATAAAAGACAGAACATTTTCTGATGCACATAGTATATTTATTTAAGAGGCTTCTTATGTAGGATTCTGCATTTTGAGACTGAAGTCAGTCCTTTAATAGCAATGGATATAGGAACCCTGATTATTTTTTTATTGTTATTTGTTTAAAGCACTGGAGAATGTCTCAACCATCACACAGACACACACACTCTCACATACACACACACTCTCAACTACCACACTAGGCAAGATCAGAGCTTAACAGCCAACAAAACACACATTCAATCCCTGAGATCATTTTCCTGAAATAGAAAACTACATATGTTTCTCAAATTTCACATCAAGCCACTGCACAGCCCAAACTGCAGAGGAGAACAGAGCCAAGCCTGCCTTTGGGCTTGGGGGAGCAAGAACCTGAAAACAAGATGATTCCTTTCATATCACCACATTTCTCATTCACAATCTAAACTTACAAACACCCCTGTTTAACAGCATTTCTAGCGAGGGTTGCTTATCAAGCAGTCTTTGCTTTGTCAAATTAAGACACATTGCCTTGGATTAGTGAGACTCCCTGAGTTCAAAATGACTTCATGGTTGGCTCAGAGTTCACTGTCTCTGTGGCAAGCTGCCAGTAATACATCTACTACCGCGCCTGCCCCCAATCCTTTTCTATACTGACCTAGCTGACTTCTTTTTTAGCAGCAAATGAACACAATAGAAAACTAAGGGTTAGATATTGTCACAGCTAATTAACAATCCTAACATCTTCTAACAAATAATCAAAGTAGTAAATATTTGACGGTCTGAATGCAAGTCTCTGAAATGCAATGTCTCAATGTATGTCATAGCAGTTGGAAAGGGACAATGCAGTTTTTCTTCACTAGGCAGATACAGTTAGACACTATGAAGGGCTCCTGTTCTTGTGGAAAACACATTAAGCTTCTTTTGCTAATATTTTGTAAAGGGCATTTGTACAATAACAATAGCTGAAGCTTCCTGTTTGCCTGTGTGCTTCCTGGCTAACGTTAACAAGACCTGCTAACAATTTTCTTACTTAGCACAGAGAATTCTTTCAGATTTCTCTATAGACTCAAGGACACATAGTTTTTAAATTAAAAAAAAAAAATAACTGAACAGTAATGGCCCACATTGCGCCTGCCCTTCACAGTCCTGATAACTTTTCCAGCTATAAGCTTCCTATTTTCTTACAGTGGATCAGCCTGTGTGTCACCCGTCTGCAACGAACATGTTGTGAATTTATTAAAAGCCTGATAGAAGAGGAATTCTCTCATTTGGCAAAGATACCATCACAGTGACACTTGCTTTTGGCTCCACGACATGAAATTCATGGTACTTTGTTTGTCCAATCCACGAAAACACCATCCCTCCCCTCCCAACCAGCCCTTCAAGACAATTCTCCCTTCTCCAGAGACTTCTCCAAACAAGTCTGCAATTCTGAAGTCTTGGGTTTCATTTCATAAACAGGACACGAAACCAGAGTGCAATTCAGGATACTGTCACTGCCACATGGGCTGCAGTGCTAATCACAAAAGCTTTCTGAAATATATTCCCTAGCCCCTTTCTTTCCAGTTAGAAGCCCAATTTTTAGACCAGGCATCTTCCGAAGTAGGCACAAAACATAAACAAGCAGCAGCCAAAAGTCAGAATCCCAGCCAAGGGGTATAGATTAGTCATGGCAAGGCCAGGAAGGAAGGGAAGGGCAGCTGGCCCCAAAAAACTGGTGTCTGTGCTGCCCAGTTACCACATCTCACTAAAAGGATTGCCCAATCCTTTAAAAAGACACAGGCATCCTTCAGATAATCACTTAACTCACACCAGTTTGTTTTTTCAACAGTGCCTGTAAATATAATCTCCTCTTACAAACTGTCTCTCTTTTCAAAGTTTCCAGTCTATCTGGATAAAATATTTGGTGAGGACTCCGCTAACCACAGTGATGAAATACCTCACAGTGGTAAAAGTAAGCAACCTCAGAAGAGTGTGCCTATGTATCAGTTTAACAGATGAAGAGCAAACATGGCAATGAATCAAGCCCTCAAAGGTAGTCAGCTGCCTAAGCACCTCCAAAGATGTAAATTTAATTCACTCCTTCAAAGCACACAGGGGACATCGCAGATACTTGAATTCAGATTCCTGGATTCAAAAGCACCTTCCTAGCTCTAGGATTTTATTGCAAACTTCCATCATTGAAACTCAGCAATGTTCCAGGCTCTACTTCCATTTATCCCAGGGTACTCTGCATCAATCCTGCTAACATCCGAGGAGTTATCTGGACTTAAAGCAGTACAAGTGAGACATCTCTATCCTTAAGTATAAGCAACAACTGGGAATGGGTTACAAATAAACTTTAAGGACTTAATCATTGCTTAACATAAAGAGTCAGCTATGAAAACAGGCACAAGCCAAGGAACCTTTTTCTCATAAGAGAAAAAAAAATTGCCACTGTATCTTCCTGATGAAAATACACAGCACATATTAAAAAGATACCACTCTCTGTCACACAGATATAGACTAAAATTAGTTATGTTGCTCCTGGAAATGCATTTTATGAACTACAAGCATTGTCTTTCATTTTACAATCTGTAATTACTGTAACAGTATGAATTTCTTTCTTATAAACCTGATTTTCTCTAGAGAAAATCATGATCCCGAGATCTCTTGGAAGGAGGTAATTCACAAAAGTTCCCCCAAAAGTACATGAAAGATCTCTTATACACCCTTTTCCCTGTCATGATGGCTAGTAGTTGAAGACTGACTGCACAAGTATTTCCACAGGAAAATTTGGGTTAACATTCGTATATGATATGAAATCTCTACTAGATAACACATTACTTTATCCAACTAGTAACATATCTAGAGTGCAATAGATGAAAAAAATTGTTTGTTCCAATTTTTTTTGTAATTTTAGGAGGTGGCTTATAGCATTATGTTGGACACACTCTCCCTCAATAATGTCAGCCTGACATTCCTCCCCATGTTTCCAAATCCTCCTCCACAGATTTAATCTTTCTTTGGTAAGAACTCATCTTAAGCCATGTAGATCCAGCAAAGACTAATTAATTTCCCAGCAAGTGAGTTGCTTATGATTGAAAGTAGCTCTGAAGCAGAAACCTCCATCTAAATATACATGACCTTGGAGAAAATTGTGTGAATTCTACTCAGTTTAACAGCTCAGCCATATTCTTATCTGCAATGTACTCCTTCACAAGGCTTCAGAAATACAAGAAAATTACAGATGTGAATCTCTGATAAGAATTCTCCATCCACAATATAGTAGCCTGTAACTAAACCAGATAGGTATTTAGATTTTATTAAGATAGCTTTATCCAAAATACCATATAAAGGAAAAGTTATCAGAAGTTATAGGTCGTGGGTGGAAGAGAGCAATGAGTCACGCTCACCATGAGTACAAGTGCTGAGCCCCTGAGAAGCACTGCTAACGTGTCTGTGAAAAGCAGCTCTCTCCTCCTCTCCACAGCAGCAGTTCTGAAATAAGGCAACTAAGTGTTCAAATGGCAAAACCAATACTCACTTGGGAGGCAGGAGTGGGGTAGTCCAAAGTTTTAAGTTTTTTAACTAAAGAGCTGACAGTAATGCTTTTTTAATGCAGAATAGTCAGCTGTCTGGATCATTCAGAACAACTGAATGATCTTTCATGAACCCAAAGAAGAAATACTTCAAAACAACTCTTTTTAATTTGGAATATTACAGGCAACAATGTTCACAGAACAATGGGAATCCACAATTTGGAAATTATCCTTTACAGCTGATGGGTGAATGCTGTTTGGTGAGATATATACCAATATCAGACAGTAGGTAAAAATCTCAGAATACGTTTGAGTCTCCACCTTTCAGGTAAGAAGCATTTAGTGTTTATTATACATCCACTGCAGAAAACTTGGCAACAAGGCAGCTCAACTCAGCCGAATCAAAGGTGAAAGACAATCAAATTTATACTCAGAAAGACGTATCAAGAACTGCTTTTCAAATACTTCCAAGCCTGATCTCACACACTACTTCACTTTGTGCACTGAGTAATGTCACTGAAGGCAAAAAGACAATACATAGTTCTAAAATGTTAAATACATACAAAATGTTTTCAAGTGCTCCTTCAAAATTTCAAGAAGCAAGAGTAACAGTTTCAATGTGTGCAGAAGCCCTTCCTACAAAGTGCCCTTGGAATTGCATTTATTTTGGTAAAATCCCATCAACATCACAAATTAATAAAAAAACCAAACTTTTCTTTTACCAGGGCCAAGTTAGAGATGATCCACAATGACTAACACTGTGTCTTGCCCTGTGTACAGGCTCCTTTGCACTCAAAGGGAGAAAACGTGGTAAGAATCTTATACTTGATAAATTTGTATTTCCATAGTATCATGAACATATATAGGTCAAATTACTTCACCAAAATACAAGGACATTCCCAAGAAATGGGTGTGCACAGGGGAGAGGAAGGAAAAAAAATAGTTTGATTAAACATTTCTTGTCCTTATTTTCCTGTCTTTTTTTTCCTTCTTGGTTACCCTATAAGAGATTCCAGTAGAGCCAAAACAATGGGCTTAATTTTGGGGAGCACAGTAAGATAGCACAGGAGGATGTACAAGGAACTATTTTAGCCGAAATAGAAGACTCTTAATCAAAGGGTGGGGGAAGATTTTGTCCAAAAAGTCTCTTTCCAACGTTCCTTTCTTCCTTACAACATTGGTACAATACAATAAAAAAGTTTCTGAATAATCAAAATGTCATTTCTATGGAAATGAACCTGCCAGTAAAAATTCAGCCAGTTCTACTTCTGAGTATACTCTTCTGCAGCTTTTTTTTTTTTTAAGAGAGATTCCCTGCCTCACCTCCAGAAAGTTACAGATTAGAACACAAAGCCAAAGCCAGGCAGGACCAAGGAGCTGTTGTTCCCACTGTACCCTTCCTTTTCAGACCTTCTTCCAAAACAAAACCTGACCTTCACTGACTTTAGACAGTCCCAATGTCCACTGCAAGCCATGACAGCTTGACACCATTTGAAAGCACCACTACACTAAGTCCACAGCATTACTCTCACCCCCTCCTTCTCCTCCTTTCCCCACACCCAGAAATAACACTGTCCCCTAAATTAAGGCATCCAGAAGGGACAGTAGACATGAACTCTTCTTACCATACTCTAAGCTCCTGTATACTCCCTGCTAACTTCCTTTTAAACCTTCTGCCATACATTTCGGTTGCAACCAAAGGTTGCAGAGGACGATGAAAATTTTAATCTCAAGACTTCACACTGTACTCCTGGAGAGGCTAGATGAGCACTAGAGATTACAATCACTAGATCCTAAGTTCTCTTTGCTCTTCCATGCTATTAGTTACATTTATTGTGACAGAAGTTTCTAAGAGAAATTAGGGTCTTACTGTGCTGGGCACTAACAGCACACCCAAGAAAACACCTGCCCTTCCTCAAGATTTTAACAGATCCCTCCCACATGGCAAGGAAGTGTTTTCTTCCAGTTCTCAAAAATGTCAGTGAATTTGCCAACAAAACCAGATCCCAAAGAATTATGAGAAGCATATTTCACCGTAACTAGAGCAATCATATTTATGTTCCAAAATGGAGTACAAGACCAATTAGCTGACAGTTGTAGCAACATTCTGTATCTGTGAATTACAACGGTCACAGGAACAACTGTGTTCAGGAATGCACAATTCAAGCAGGAGATGGGTTCAAGATGTTTTGGAACAAGCTGAATTACAGACAGATGTACATAACAGCATGTCCAGTTAAAATTAATTAAAGCAGAAACATACATAAGAAAATAGACAAAGAAGATCAAATCATACTGTTATACTGAACATACCTTGCAGTGAGACCTGTGGCTTTCCAAGATAAGAAATCCGGAAGATCAAAGAAGTACCCTGCCTTCTCCCAACAAGATTCTTGCAAGTTCTGATAAAAAAAAAATTAAGAATGGCAGATATTAGAGGCCAGATATGATCATGTCCTTATTTTAATGCCGTTTAAAAACCTGACATTCATGTAAAACTGACAATCTTTCCAAACTCAAATACTGATCATTCAGTCTGCTCTAATCACTTTAGGATGATTTACTGCCTGAAGAACTGAGCCTTTCTCCCACCTCAGACTGATCATAAGAAAAGAGCTTCTCATGAAGAGTTCTCTGAGGCACATGTTTCAGTTCAATATGTGGGGTCTCTCAGTTCCCCATCAGCTGCTCAATGCCAGAGCAATCTCAAAGTCAATAGACAACTTCTCAAAAAAATATTTGCATGAAGAATGCCCTACTTTCTAAAATTAACAATTTCAAATTTAGTATTTTTTTAAAGTGCAGGAAGAAAACAAACAGGTCTGTGAGCATAAGCACAAAGCTTTAGAATCTATTTCAAAATAACTGAAATACAATTGAAGCATTTAAGAACCTGTAAGCTTTCAGTGAATCTTTTTTTCACAGCTGGGACATTCAGGAGCTCTCAACTGCCTGGATTAACCAGTCACAATCAGCTTTAAATCCACACTACAACTCTACAGTTGCCATCACAGCATGCACATGAATTCACATGAATAATTAACGTAAGTTTATCTTTGCAGACTCTACCTCTCTGCATAATTTCATTGAAAAGCTTAACAATACACAAAGCAGTATGAGTGCCTAAGTTTCCATGTGAGGAGGTTCCATGTTATTTCTTCAGCTGAGGGAATAACTGAACACAGTTACAAGAAAACCTTCCAATTAAGAGCATGATACCCACAGGCTCCTGATAACCACATGGCATTTCCAAACTCATAAAAACTTCTTCTACCAAGCTAGATCATTTACAAAGAGTTTCCAACACTATATTTTGGATTAGCCTAGTGGTCCAGAAAGCAAGAATTCTATTAGAAGAGACCAGTCTGTCTTTGTTTCTATCTCCAAAGCTCAGTCTGATTCCAGCTTACAATAGCAATGCATATTCTTGAAATTTCTTTTCCACAAAATCAATCTCTACACTTGCCACAGGAATCAAACACTGAATGGGAAGAAAGTTTCCCCAAGAGTAACGTTGTATTCCAATGTGATATAAAGAGTGAGCATCACTGTCCTGCAATACAACAATACCATCCAATGGCCTCAGCACATTAATATAACTAAGGAATATCAAAACCAAACAAGTCAGTGCTGCCAGGCACAAGGTTCACAAATCAGACTTCCACAGGAAGGTAAGATTAATTCAAAAACCTCCACCAGCTTTCTAAATAGTTGAAATAATGGAAAAGTTTTCTAACTTAAGAGCAGCTGTTGTACTAGAAATGCAAATCCTAGCTGGGGTCCTTTGGGCATGGAGCCCTGCCAGATGGCAGAGCTTCAACAAGAACACAAGTTAGGTCAACAGTTGCATCTCGCAGGCTAAGGCAGAGCTGGAGAGATAATTCAGAAGTGCATGAGACAGGAAACTACGTGTGTCTTCATCTCTGCACAAGAACTCTGAGGGCTTATTTACTTGCCTACTTGTCTTTTAGCTTTCAGGCCCCACCTTTTTTACCTACTCTCCATAAATTCAGGCTAAGACTCTCGTACAAGATTCCAGAAGCAGTGGGCTTTTTAGAGATGCAAAAGTATTAAACACTAAGAGAGTCTCAATAGCATAAAGTTTGTCAGCAGCAACTCCAAGCACCCTGCCCTGCAAACCCCTGCACAGATTTGTGGTACACAGTTGAGCAGGAAGCCAAAGCATTTTAGCAAAGGCTCTAGAAGCTCTGCAATGCTTTTCTTTCCAAAGCTTTTTTCTGTTTTCAAATTATTCAATAAAGTGGTGATAACTGGCATGACAATTCAAATTATCTGTATTAAAAAAGCTACCATCAGTTTTCTGGAGCAAAAATTAATTACATGCAGTACCAAGAATCTACATGCTGAATTAAAAGATACTTCAATTCTAAGAAATATTACTTGGCTCTATAACTTATTTCATATGCTATATGATTTCAAACTAAAATCTTACAATTCCATAAAGTTACTTAAACAGTATCTATGAATTCCAGAAACTAAGGTGCAACTGGGTAAGTACAAAAAAGCAAAATTTTGTTAGTTTTGGATCATGCAAGGAATCTGTCTTCTTTGAGTTTAGTTCTTCAAAAGCTTCTAAACTTTACTGAGTTCCTATTGATTTAAAAAAGTAAATGCTCCAATTGCAACTTGTTAACATGAAGCACACAACCTTTGGATGCCTGTTCCTAAGCATTCAGGTTTAGCTTACCTCTCAAATTTACACCAAATTTAACTGTATGGGAATGCAAAGTTCCTTCATAGTTAAGCACCAAGGTCATTCCACCTGATTATTTTGGTAATATATAATAATATAAGCCATTATGTGTTGGTAACATATCTGATATTATTCAAGAAGGAACAGAAGTACTTCAGCTATTAGTGTTAATCAGAAGGGAACTGGATTAAGAATAACTGTCCTCTGCAAACAACCCTGTTTCATCAAAGATACTCCTTGCATCCTTATTCTATTACTTCAGGAATTCCCCAAAGCCACATGTTAGTGACACTAAAATATGATATTTCATGAACATCCAATTTATTCACTCTTTGCCATCTTGATGCTTTCTCATCACTGATTAGTACGGACCAAAAAATCATAGTGCGGCCCGATGCGTTTTCCAAACAAATCCAAAAGTCTCCATATTTTCGACACTCGCTGCAGTTAATTCTAATTTATTCTCACTCACAGTCAGGAATCTGTGACCACATTAAAAGGATTGTGGAAAAGATCCGGGAACGTTCCCAACGCTGTATTCATATCCTGGGACTCACTCATCAAACTCACTTGTAAAGAAACTAATTCAACCCTTCTATTTGCCAGGGGTAGTTAGGGAGTCCCCTTTCTTCACCTCTCTCTGACTGTTCTGGGGTTTTTTAATAACTATACCAAGCAATATTATTTTAGATCCTTACAGATAATCCCAAATACACGGGGACAAAGAGTTTAAGAACTATGAAGTGCAACGTCTTTTAATCTTGCCAGACAAGATGGGTTTAGGAGGGTGAGGGATGGAAGAACTGATACAGAGCACACCAAAGACATCCTTTTTTATTTATTCTTTGACAAGTCAAGAGATTATCATGAAACCATATTGCACAATTTTGTATTGTGTTAAATTTATTTGTTGACTTCTTAATTGGACTGCAAACACACACACATGCAGACTTTCACCTGAGCTCCAGCATCCAATACTATTTTTTGGAGACACCTACAGGCAAATCCTCCTTGGGAAAGAGCTTTCACATTCAGATTTTACTTGTTTGCTGAGGTAGTCTGTTTCTGTACAGGAAATCTTTGATTTCTACTATTACTGACTATTTTTCTCATAAGATGAAGTGATCTGCAGACATCAAATGTTTATGAAAATGTATTTTTTTCCACCAGAAGTAAAATGTGTTTATAAAAGCCAATTACATTTTGACTTTTTTTATTGCTAATACAGATTTAATATGAATCAAATGATCTTAAACCTCATTATACTCAGCCTTCATATCAGATCCCTGTTGGCCATAAGATTAACTAAAGATAGACTAGAAGTAAGACATCTGATTTCACACAGGGTATCAGTCTAAATTTCTTGGCTATTTATCAGCTAAAACCCACAAATTCAAAAATCATCCCAAACTCATGTGTTACAAATCTAGATTAAAACCAGGAGGGGCAGATGGAAGCAGAAAAATGTTTTAACATTTAGTGAAAAAAGAAAGCTGGTATAAACATTCAAGTTCAGCATCAGGTCAAAATCTAAGTCAACTGAAAATCTAAAAAGAGATTAATTCACTAAAAAACCATCTGCTTTTCCCAATTCAACCCTCAGTCTCCCAGGCAATGTGTGGGATATGTAGTGGATCAGTCTCTCTTTTTCTAAAGTGCAGAAAACAAATACATAGTGTGTGCAAGGAAGAAAAGGAACAACTGAAGACTTAATGCCCAGACCAGTGGGTATGTAAGAAATCGATGGTCCATGCCCTACTCTAATTCAGACAAAGCAAGATCTTAGAACTTGGATCTCCCATACTTTAGATGGGAAGCCAAGCTATGAGATGGAACTATTCTGAGGTACCCAAGATAGGCTCTGAGCAGAAATGCTGTCCTTGCCAGAGCTAAGGCTGCAAACTGATCGATTTTGCAACTACCAGTTGCACTCGAATTAACAGGTAAAAAATTAACTAACTGAATTATCAGATTCATCTTAAGGCTGGTACTGGGGCAGAGGGAAAACGAGGGGCTTGGAAAGCAAACTTTCAAGAGTAAGGCTGAAGGTGGAGAGAGCTTCTCTGCTGCAACAGACTGTCCCTACCACCAAGACACTGTCTCGGACACATGCAGGGATTTTCAAATCCGTGAGGAACCCTGAGCATAGCACCACAAGTCAGACAAGAAGCAGAGTGCAGGTCAGAAAGGGCTCCAGAGGGACAGACCAGGCACATTAAAGGCTGAGTTGGCAGAAGCTGTAACAAGGCAAGAAGAAACATCTGCCTGTATGTTATAACTAAAAGGCAAACTCAACAGTCCAAAGTACAGCTTACACATTCATCTCTGCACTACGTATGGATTTTGATACCACAGAGCTGTTAAAAAAGCACTTAAAGCAATTCTAATCAAGAGTTCAGTTCCAAAGCCAGTAGCTTAGACTAATTCTCACTTAACATGGAGTTGATTACTTATTTTAATGGCAAAATCCTACCAGTCACATTCAACAAAACAAAAAGCCAGCTGCAAAGGCAGCAAGCACGGGAGAAGACATGCATCAACAAAGAAGCTGCTGCCAAGCTAATGCCAGTACATCTGCTATTCTTCTTCCCTCCATTAGCCAGGGCAAGAGATGTTTTAATTGTTTCTGCAAAGTATCCCGTTGGTCACTCCAAGTCACGGGGGTACAGAAAGAAGAACAATGCTAAATAAAAAGGCAGCTGTAACTGAAGATGTGAACAGTAACATACAGAAAGATCACTGATCACTAAGCCAGAAAAAAAATAATTAAAAAATATTACTCAAAACCTATTGATTTTAGTTATTAAATGCAAAGGAATGATATGCTAGCCATTCGCTTTGTGATTTATTTATTTTTTTGCTAAAAGGACGCTCTTCTTTGCTTTTATGCACCATATTAAACAGAGAGTTGTGAAAGCAGACTGTAGGCAGGCTGCACTTCATTTGGAGACAGTTACCAAGCAAATACCTGCTCCCAGTCCAGCATCCCCCACCCATTTCTTATAAGCAACAGCATCTCTGATTTAATGGGACTAATATTTTTCAGGAATAGCTGATTTGTAATGTCATTAGTATGAGGAAAACGTAACAAGCATCCTTTCATTTTGGCACAAGCCACAATAAAATTTCCAGCCAGAAATTAGTAAATAAGATTTCTTCTTCTGCTACCTCTGGGAAAAACATGCTAAGAGACTAATTCTAGAGCTGGACAGACCTTCACTGCAGTTTCACATTGCTGTGCTTAAGCTGTGCTCTCACTGCTGTGCTGATGGTTTGCCAGAGCACAGACATCTGTACAGTCACGTTGTACTGACAAACATTTGCACCAAAATGATTTCCAAGTGCAGGAATACGTACCTACATTTTCAGTTCACATGCACACACCTACCCACCAGAACCATCTACACACTCACTCTGTCAGTGAACAAGCAATTTCTTTAACCAAAGTCAACAAAACAGCACAACCTGCTTAGCAAAACTGCAGAAAATACACCTGCAGCTACAAGAGTAAAGAACTAATGCAATAATGTTTTGCAAGGCAATTGTAAACAATGAAGAAGTCTGAGGAAATAACAGCAAGAGGAGTGAATTTCATTGGTTCTTTTGAAAGACCCAGTAACCAAGGACTGCTTTCCTTCTCAGTGAAGTTTATATTCAAACTTCTCTTATTGACTTCAGGAAGACTCTGTCAGAATTAACTTTCAGATAGTTCCTAAATATTTGTGAAAGGATAATGATTCTTATTTCAACCTCATTTACAGTCAATGTTGTTAATTCAGCTGACCATATTCAAAAGCCAAATGTGACTGTATCCAGAGAAATGATTTTTTTTTAAAAAAGCATATATTCGTATTCATTTTTTTTCCATTACAGATTTAACACTGGACTCTTTATCACCACACATGGTTCACACAGGCAGAGAAATACAATGCTCGTCATAAGTGGACCACAGATGTGCACACTTTAACAAGACTGCCCCAGAGGCTATACAGTAGCTGCATTCAGTTGATCATTTACTGCAAACAGCTGTCCTCGACATGCAAACCCCACTTGCAGTGATGGCTTTGTCATCTGAACACCTATCTGCAATCACAAACATCAAGACCACTCAATTAATTTAATGTAGACTAACCATGGTGCTTGAAGGTAAACTGATTCAGAGGGCAATCAATGTAAACGGAATGTAAAAAGATCTCAAAAGACCTATTATGGCCTTCACAGTTTAGTTTCTTAATTCAAAACCAAAATGGAATAGAGATGAAGAACTGGAAGATCAGAACACACCTCAAAGCCTCTAGTTGAATCTCTGTTCTGTGTACACCAGGAATGTAAGGAGATTAAATCTTCAAGAGAAAGCATTATATGGGAAAGACATTGAAAAAGAAGCAGATGAGAGTAACTTGCGACTTGGAAGGAAAACTGCAACATCCCTCTGCAAATAAACACAAGTCAAGTGTAACAGGAAAGAAACAAGAGATAAGGATCAGTATCTACTTCTTGTATAATGATGTCATCTCATTCCTCACAGTCAGTGAGGTCATCTTCAATTCTAGTAACAAGATGACAATGGGAATGGAAATGCACAGTTAGGTCACCTTCACCCTCTCCCCCTGCTCCTTCCCTCCACATTACTTCCAACCAATTCAGAGTAAATTTGCTAAGTCATAGTCTTTATCAATATTTGTCATTGCTTAGATGGAAATTCTTCAAGTAATAGAAATCAAGTTCCTTGCTTTGAGGGACAGTGTAATCACTTGACACTTAGCAATGCTGCTGAATCAGGCCTTTTCTCACAAAGGTCAAGTTTTCAGATACTACAGTTAGCAGAGTCCATGGCAAACAGCAGGAAGACAGGATCTCCTGATGTAGCCTCCCACAGTCGGGTTAGCATTGTGGGAAGGGAGAGGGAGGCAATGTACACACAATTAACCTACAGGTATAATAACAGTTCAAAGGGTCATTTAGTATCAACACCTTACGTAACTTCCAAAAGTGCCTCTGGTTAGTCTCCTAAATGACTCTTACCAGACTAATTTAGTTTACAGAGACATTTGCAAACTTCATCCTGTATTAGCAAGTTGTTTCTTAAAACTGACCCCATGAACATGGAGCATGGAAAAGCCAAGGGAACATCTTGAATATTTATCAGTCAGGTAATACACTCAAAAAGAAAGATCTGTATTTACACCAGCCTAAATAAACTTTTAAGCTCAAGAAAACAACGTTAAGAGTTCCAAAGAACTGAGGATCCATTGAAAGGAAGACACTTAATTAGGACTCATTTTAAGGTTCTTCCAATTACACGCTGTTTAGTGTTACACAAGGTATTGATTAAAAGTATCAAACACTTTCCCAATGATACAAAAGTTAATTCTGCTGGTTACTTCAGTGGATCTATAAATGGTTCTTAATTATTAGTACCAGGTTATTTTATAACTTCAGATATAAAGCAGTTATTTTTCCCACTGTGCCCTCTCTGCAAAACCTAGATCAATGCAAGTAGATAAGAAATACGCACAGCACCAATTGCAGATGTACAGGGGGAAAAGAGCAATAACATTTAATAGCAGAAACATTAAATATCCGGAGAGTTCAAAAACGTTCCAGGGAATTAAAGACAAAAGTCAACAGTGAATCTTCGTTTATTAGGATGTACCCACTGACCTGGAGCATGACTGTACAAAGTGTAGGACAAGGGGCAATGGGTGCAAACTGGAGCATAGGAGGTTTCATGTAAATATCAGAAAAAACTTCTTTACTGTGAGAGTGACAGAGCCCTGGAACAGGCTGCCCAGGGAGGTTGTGGAGTCTCCTTCACTGGAGACATTCAAAACCCGCCTGGACAAGTTCCTGTGTGATGTGCTCTAGGTGACCCTGCCTGGCAGGGGGGTTGGACTAGATGATCTTTTGAGGTCCCTTCCAACCCCTAGGATTCTGTGATTCTGTATGATTGTATTTTTTTTTTGTTTTTAAAACATCTATGCATTATTTTATGTGTTGCAGCCACATTAACCCTTCTAATCAAAAACTTTCTGGAAGCACGATGCCTACCAAATGCATAGTGTGCCATAGTTTATTCATCTATAAAATATTAATAACAAAGAATCTGAAGAGACTTCAGTAATTTATTATTTTTGACCACTTGAAGACACTCACTGAATAGTAACATATATGCAATCGGGTGTTTTAGCTTTCATTTGGAGAACATGACATTCAAAGTTGTTGCAAAATTTGCTTTCCTTGGGAAAAAGTGAGAACACTTGCATCACAGGAGGCTGAATTTCAGCTGTCAGAGGCTAAGATGAACCTTTGCTGCTAGCCCTAAGAGTCATGTAAATAACAGCCATGTTACTGTGGTTGCCACTGAAAATAAAGTCACTCTTCGTACAATTCCTTGCACCCTCCTACTTTGCAACAAATACAGAATCAGCAAGTAAACACTTGATCACATACCTCTCCAACACTAAGAAGTTTAACACTACCTGCCCACAGCTCCACTGATTACAACCACTTCCATAATAGCTGTTACTGTTCCTTCTCATGACCTCGCTGAGGTGCCACTGTAGATGTTGCTTAAGGTCCCTGAGTTAAGCAGGGTAAGCTTAAGCAGTTTAACAGGATGTCTTCGCTAGTCCACTCAGGATGCAGCAACTGTCGCGTGAGCAGCTCAGCAAGCAGGTACTGAGGGAAAAAATCCCTCTCTTAAGGATAATAATCTCTTGAGCTGGTACGTCAGGAGCTGAAAGGGGACATATGAACAAGCCCCATTCTGTAATACCCTTCTTCTGCCAGGCAAGCTCTGCTACTAGCTGGCACTCTAGGTTAGGGGAATTCTATTTCCTACCCATTAGCTCATGGAGGGAACCAGCCCTACAGCACTTGCTCTGCCCTTTATACTGCAACAATTGCATCGGAGGCTTTGAGGCCATTGCCAAGACTTACGTCTCTGGGTGATCACATTTGGAGATCCCATAATCTGGCCTTTCCTGATCAGCCAGGTAGTGATATTCCAGAGCTTGCAATACAAAAAGGAAAGAACCAGTATAGCATCTACAAACAACATTAACTACCCTCTGTTATCATTAATCTGTTGGTCCCTGCTTCTACCAGATAATTCCCTTGACTTTCCCCAGTCTGCACTTTGTTATCATATGATGTGCCATGTTTCTAAGGACAGGAGACTTTGGCTGCTTCAAACTGGCAGCAAGTAATTTACATTGGAGCTTTGTTAAAATGGCAGCAAGCATCACTGAGATCAAATGTAAAGGCCAGATTGGAGGGGGTTATATAAAATTCCAGTGGCAAGCATTTCTCCTTTTCTCTGACAGATATTATTAAAAGGCCGTATGTTATCCTGTGAGACACAAAATTTAAACACAACACAGAGGTAGAGCTCCACATTATGAACAGAGCACCTTCCTTCTGCAGACAGTCTACTTCCTACAGATGGGACGGAACTAAATTGAAGCACCAACTGATGAGCTGCTCCACCAACAGCCAAGGACATCACACAACCTCTTACTGTTGGATGAAAGGCCTCAAAACCAGCATCTCTGGCCAGGATACCCAATGTTGAGATGGTGCTGCTTTCAAATTGCTATAAATCCAGTCGAGAAGTAGCACCTATGCCCCTACAAGCATGCCCAGCTACAGTACCTGGAGCAGGAAATATGCCTCCATAACTAAATCCTAGGATACTTTGAGGACTCATTCATTACCTGCCACTAAATTTGTATATATATCGAACCTTAAAATTAGAAAAGAAAGCACATGACATTTTTCAATCAAGAACCACTAAATATCAATAAACCCAAAGATATTTCTAAATAATTGAGCATAAAAAAAGAAACTAAAAACATTTTCATCACAACTTAAGGCCTGCCTTCCTTTGCACACCTTTGGGTTCAATGCTGAGGCTGGAAACTTCAGTTTTAGAAATTTCCTTCTCAGAAATAATCAAAGGGCATTGATCATCAGCAAAAATGCACCAGTCTTAGATGTACTCACTTCCTTTAGCCACAGCAATTTAGGTGGCTGCATTTCCACAGACATCACTCCCCCTACATAGCTCAAAACCCTGTGTTGTGTTGCGTTGATGCGCTCAACTTGACGGGCTGCACGATGGTCCATCCACATAATAACATTCCTGTCGTTTTGCCCTTGGGAAAAAAAAATGAGAGATTATTTTAGGTTTGGTTTAACCCCACCTCAGAACTGTAAGTTACTAGACCCTAAGCTGCTTCACACTTTGATGTCTACATTCAAATTCTATTTGCATTAATAATCCACAGTAGATATCTAAAGATAAAATTCTAGCCCTCTGAGCCAACTTTAAGACATGCTGAACACTGGGAATGCTGAATGAAACCCAACAGGCTTGTGAACATCCAAGAACTTTGAAACACCACGGTCTTTTAAACTATATTTCATTCAAAGAAACCCGAACAAAATACACATATTTAGTTAAAAATAAAAAGAAGCATTTTAGTGACTAAGAACTAAAAATGTGACAAAATCTGAGCAATTACATTATAAACTGAAATTAACTCAGCTAGTCAGCTACTAGTTACAGGAATTCCCTTTCCTTTTTTATTGTTATGAGAAGAACTACCCTAATTCCTTCACAGGAACAGTGTCAGAGGGGTAATTTGCTGAAATGCTTTTATTTTGGATGTAGAAGTAAAAAGCCTTTGGCAAGTCTGCATAACACGTGAAAACAAGAAGCAAAGATCATTTTATTAACATTAACCTACAGAGGACCTGCTAGAGGTGGAACAGTAACCAAGATGGCACTTCAGATTCCTCTCTTGCTAAGTACTGAACAACTGCATGACCCAGCCATGCATGCATGATCTTAAAAACATACTCCAAGACAGGGCAGAAGTGTAAAACATACCAGTATTTCTGTATTCAAATTATGGATTCAAATTAATTGGATTAATTGGATTATGGATTTTAAAAAGTGATTGAAATAGAACTCTGAGGCTACCTGAAAGCAGAACATTGCATGCCCATGCCAGTGCGATAGTAATCAGTGCATTCTTGCTTTTTTATTTAACAACAACTCTGTGTAAACTCAAAGTTCTTGGGGGTATCAGGGAATAAAAAATGAGAGTTGAATTTGACTCAATACACCAAAATAGCCCCCGACATCATTAGGCATTGAACGGATTGTAAGAAACTCTCAAACTGAAAAATAAATATTCTTATCTAAATTTAGTGAAGGACGCTTCGGGAGCAAAGCTGGTTTTTTTGAAAAGGACAGAAGGAGATGACAAATACATCTGAGAATAGAAATGGAACGTCAACAGAATTATGATTATGGCTCTGTAACGACTGATTTTGCTCACACCTAATCTTAAATGGGATTCACTTAAAAAATGTGCATCACAGACTTCTTCAGTCCTCTGAATCATCCACTTGAAAACTAATAAAAAATTAAAATTTTTACAAAAAGGTCACAGAATGTTCTGAAGTTTAGCACTGTCCTAGACAAAGACAGAACACCACTGTAATAGAATACACAAGCTCAATCTCTTGCCTGCAGCTTCATGACAGAGTAAGCAGTAAGCCTACAATAACATTACATTTTTAACATTCCTTTAGCTAGTGTGGATGAGCATTTATACACACTATAAAAGCTGTGATTAGTAAAGTCTAAAGGAGGAGATAACAGGCAGAAAAGAAAAATGAGCCTAGATTTCTCTAAGAAGCAGTCTCACTGAGCCAAGATGAATGAATTTGATCTTAGGATGCCAAACATTTAGCTAAACACTAAGAATTCTCATCTCAAATGTAACTTTGCAGTAGAATTAAAATAGTACAACCAGGAAAAAAAAAATCTTGTAAAAATATTTTCTGTCATCTGTATCTCCAAGGGTCAATCCCACAACTTGGCTTTTGGATGTACTCGTAAGTTCACTCACAGCAAAACATGGCACAGTTAACACCAATTTCTGTGCTGGAGTCCTACCTTCACAGTTGACTGCCAAAGGTTGGAAATGCTTATCCACAACAACAAGGGAACATGTAGCATCAAAACCAACCCCTCGAATCCGGCTGGCATCTACTCCAGAGACAACTTTCTGCAAAGATACAGAACACACACAAATACAAACCTATCCATATACACACAAGTACCATGTGAACGAAAGAGTACTGAAAATTAGTAACAAGTTAGAAATGCAAGCTCAAACTCAAAAATTTTTGAGATTCAGTATTCTTTAATATCTCTCATTACAAAAATACCAAATTACCAAAAATTATTTTGTTTTCAAAACTAATTCAAAGGTCCATGAAAAGTTTTTAAATCTTACTAGCCCCAGCCCTGGATGAAAGCAGGAAGCACAAAAAAATCAGAAAACAAAGGTAGCAGAGAACTGGTAATGTTTTCTCTCTTTTCTAAAAGGTTGGAGTTGAGCTGCACATGAAACATGGACACAGAATTAGGGCCAAGTGTTTCCATCAGTTACTTCACTCAATTTCCACCTGTGCAAGCAGTGATTTTCTAGAATTGCTTTGGTAATATTGTGCCACACCTTTTTGCCTTGCAATAATGAAGAGTCCCAAAAATAAAGTTGGTCTAAAACTGTAGCAGTGATAATACCTCCACAATGCACACCTTTCCAAAAGCTCTGCTACCAAGAGTTTGGACAGCATCGTTTTGGGAAGATTTTCGATAAAAAAAAAATCACCCCCCCCAAAAGGTCTGAACTTCATGGCTTCCAGCAGCACTGGAAAAGAAAACACAACACCCACATGGATTATGTGCTAAGTGAGGTTGCAAGACACCTAGAATGTAACGCAGTCATAAATTGCCACTTCTCAGCAACAATAAAAATACCGTTATTCTAATTAGTACTACAACAAAAGACTTTCACTAGACTTGCTACAGTGCCAGTCTCTTACTGGCTCTGTAAAAATGTAGTTTCAGAGACCATATTTTATTGCTTTCGTGTAAGAAATTGTATTTTAAGAAGTCCAGAGCAAGAACAAAGCAATTCACAAAGATAAAAATCAAGTAAGCAGAATAAAAGACTTGCTCTGCTTTATCATCAAGCTGTTCTTCCCTATCACTCCTGACACTCCCTTCTTTTCCTTCCTTCCTTCCCCCTCACCTCATCTCCTTCATCTCAGGGCTCTTCTGCAGAGCCAAGCTTATTAATGTTTGAAAAGGCTGATCAATAACCAGAGAATGGGTGAACTGTCCATCTGCAAATTACCAAGCATATAATGAATATTTTAAAAGCCAACCTAAGAACATGGAGCAGGCTGGGGCTTTATTGAGAAGGATGAAATGGCCCACACGTGCACTGCCAAGCAAGGTCACTAATTTATTTTTACCACCAGCATGTGCAGGCAGATCTTTGTATCAGAAATTACAAATTTTCCCTTACTGTAAAGGTTTATTTCAACCTGGTTTTATGCTTGATATGATCCACAAATGCACACACTTATTTCGTCTTATAATACTGGAAAGGCATCTTAATGAGGATCACAGGCAACAGATACTATGTTAGGCAGCATCCACAAACCAGATTACAACTTCTCTGCAATAAATACTCCTTTGTGACCCCAGTGCAGCACAACCCACCTCTTTAAACATTCGCATTACCAGGTTCTGAGCAACCTCGGCTCCTCAAAGAACTGTCCCCTGGCTAGAACCTACACCCGCAAAACAAAACCCCCAGATGTGAATCCTGATGGAAGCAGTAAGCCCTTCTCCTGGGCTAACAGCACAAAGGAGGGCCTTGCATTCTACTTTCAGTTGCAGCACAAGCTCTTTTCTCCCTGGCCTTTAGCTCCTCACCTGCATAACAGACATTGTGAGGCTACATCAGCCATATCCTCAAGGTGCCTTTAATGCACAAGGATGGTTACAAGTCACACAGTAACACAGCATGCAAGCAACTCAGTGTTACAGGGCAGGGACTGGGAAGTCTTACACTCTGAAAACTTGAAGAGCCACCTGCAACACGTATTTTCGTTTTCTTTTCATTTGCATACCTTTGTGACTGAGCAACAAGCAGCCCAAATGTCAGCAGAGGATTGCTCGTAGTGGTCTGTTTGGGGCTCCCAGATTTGGATTGGCTGATCTGCATGTGCCACTACTGTCCCAAATTCATCTACCAAAGCCGCACGAACGCTTGCTGACCCGACATCAATTCCAACATAGTATTTTACTGGATCCTGCTTCTTACTGTGCATTTTGCATAAAACCTGTTGTGGGAAAATTAAAAAAAAGAGGGGGGGGCAGGGGGTTAAAACCAGATAAAATGACTGATGATGAAAAGCTGTACTGAACAGGCCAGGAGGGATGCTCTGCAGACACTATGCTTGATAACTTTTTTGCAGCAAGCCTTCACTTGGCATTTTTTAATTAATTGGAGTTTTCGAGTCTTGCACTAGTTGTACTTTTTCTTCTTCAAATGTCTGTATATAAGCTGCAGGGCACAGAAGCTCCTGAAAAGAACATTATGAGTTTATATGTAAGAATATGCATGCTATGATAAAGTTAGTGCACCCATACAATCCAAGGAACTGAGCTGTGATCACGCCTACATGAAAGGAAAAAGAAAGAAGGAGATAGGAAGGGAAGGAAAGGGTGCAGTTCCAAACTCAGCAGCAATCAGGAGCTGGTGCTTTACTCAGAAAGGAAACTTCTCCTGGGTTTTCCTGACTTCTGGCAAATAGAAAAGCTAGTGATGCCTGGTAAATTGGATTCACCTCTGAACAAGACAGCAAGAACCACCACAGACATGTCATTGCCTCAATGCAAACAAATTATACTCCTGCAGCACTGAAAGGGGTGGTGGGCCTGGCTCCACTGAATCCTGACCTGAAGGAGCCAAGAGCTGCTGCCTCCCGTAGAGGAGCAGCATATTCCTGCTGAATGAGACAGTGTGTCAGGATGAATTTCTGCAGAATCTGAAGACAGCTCCCCCTCCCAAAGAAAGTGGTGTAATGCTGATAAATAAAATAAGTGACAATCTGGTACATATCACCCAATTTTGAGCCCTCCAAAGAAAAAAAGAAAAGAAAAAAAACACCTGAAAAACAAACTGGTTAGGTTTTTAAGAACTATCCACCATCAATACACACAATTTTGAAGATTCAGAAAATAATTTGCTGAAAATTTATTATGAGAGCATCCCAGGAAATCTCTGCCTACTCTCTGATGATCTACAAGAACAAAGTGAGGTTAAGTTAATTGATTTAATTATTCACAATGAGTTGCTTATTTCACTATATTATGTTTAACTATTTGACATTTAATACAGTGACAAATGCACTGTACTTAACTTCTCACAGTTTGTCCTTAATTCATAGTTAACATTTACATTTTAATCAAGCTGGAAGAATGCTAAGTAAGAGCTGATACAAAGTATTTGAAATGTCAGATGAGTACCAAGTTTAGTGCCTGTATGAATCTATTTAACCTCTGAAACACAGAAAACTCAGCTGACACACAGCTTCTGATTTCCAGAAACTGAATGGATCAATTATAATTTGATGAATACACAGTATTTACAGAGCACCAAAATGGCTCTACTTAAAAACACCCCATCTCTCCCAAAGAACTGACCTGGATTATATTTCTGTGTATGGAAAATGGGCTGGTTAGAGGGAAGGGCATGGGCAAAGGGGGGAATATTTGGAAAGTACTGCTTGGCAGAACAATACCATTATTCACATTTCAAATTAATCCTTTTTTTTTTTTAATAACTACAGTTTAATGCCAAAGTACATCAAATGCCTGGTAGAAAAAGCAAGGGTACAGCAAATGGTGAAAAGTCCTCTTTCTACCTTCAGACAATAATAGCTGATCATATAGCCACAGAAATTGTATTCAAGTTTGGAAGCAATGTTTTTGACTTGTTTTGTTTCTACGAGACAGAAAAGCAAGCTTTCCTCCCCCTGCCCCAAACATCTCAAGTGCAGGTCAATATCTGAACACTGGCTGTCAGTTGAATGTAGTGTTGGCACAATGTAAGTGGCTGTCCCCATCTATGGTTGGCTCATAACCACTGTTTTTCATGGCTATTACGAATCCATTATCACTGAGGGCTAGAGGCAGCAGGTGAAATTAAGAAAAAAAAGGGGGGAGAAAGTCAGTCCCCTATCTCAGAGAACTCCAAGCACCATCCTGAATAATAATTCAGCCATGTAACAGCTGAATTAGGACAACGTTTCATTCGCACTTCGCATAACACCTTGGCTAAAGAAAACTATTCATCTTTCCCTCATCCTGCCCCTTAAATGGTTCATGGAAATGTGCTTAGTCTGTGGAGATCTCTTACCACAACCTGTCCCATTTTGTACTGCCTGAATCTGTCACTCCATGCTTCGACTACCACTTGTGGAGCGAGGGACCATTATTTTGTTCTTCGTTTGGCTGGCATTAGCACAAGGGGGTTCTGCTAAAGCACCTGAGCAGCGTGGGACAAAGCACAGCAGTTATCACACCGCATTCTTAATGCGCCATGGCAGGGGGCGCTGGAGCAAGCTGAGCACTTCATTGGCTTCTAACAATGAAAATCTCAAAGCCATAGTGCATATTGCAGTACCGATGCAAATATTGGCTACTGCCTTTCAGCATAATTATTCCGCCCTGTAGATTAGGTGCAATACACACTAGTCTTGTTAAGTAAGGTCATCTGTTCAAGCCATGAGCCAGGAGTCTAACACCTAGGAATACTGGCAAGAAACACCCTTCACTTTCTTTTCTTGGCCCTGGCTCTATAACCTGGTCTAACATAAGTCACAGACAGGACATATATCAGTGATTATACTGCATCTGTCAGCTGGGGATATTTACAGCACTCTGCATCTTCCTCTTAGCCTTTGGCTGTAAAAGCAGTTTTAAGACATGCTTTTCAACAGATGATGTTCATTTTTTAATTTTGCACTCCAGCTCCTCAAGGCTTAAAAGGCTGGCTGCAGATGCTGCTAGCTACTTGCAAGAAATTTTACTATAAAGAAATTGCATAAGACTGTTCCTGATACTATCTCACAAATTTCCCTGTTTTTCCCTATTTCGGCACTGCCTTTAGCTGCTGACTCATAAAAAGAAGAGAATAAACCACAAGCTGCAAAGCAGATTTTTTTTTTTTTATAAACAAAGGCAAATCTTCCTTCCTTGCTTTTCACAAAATACAAATAGCAAGAGGTGCATTTTACATTCTGCCTCCTTCTCACACACACACACAATATTACTCTAATTTTTTATTTCTCTTCCCTGTATGGCAGTCTTGATTTTAGCTCATTAACGTGTTTTTGCTACTTTGAGAACAAGCTTAACAGATGTTAGAAAATTAAGCTCATAGTACCTCCTACTCAGCACTTAAAATTATGGCTTTGCATTGGATTCTTCCCACAAACATTTGAAACCTGGAACCCAATCTGCCCATGTAATGTTTACTTTCCTTTTTTTCCTTACTAAGCAACCAGGACGTGCATGTGTGAGTGACTGGGCAGGAAGCAGAGTTTGTTTATATGCTCAAGCAGTACATTTCAGTCTAAGCACATCCACTATTTTAATTCTGTATATCCATGGACAACTAGCAAGAAAGAGTTTAGTGATAGAGGCCAAAACCAAGAATGATAAACCTAAACTAGTCTTTCAGTAAATCTCACCTAGATTTACAATGCAATACTTCAATATCTTACAAAAAAAAAGGCTAAAAGTAAATATTAAGCCTTTTTTCAAGCACAGCAAGCAAGAAGTTACTGAGGCTGTTCAAAGTATAGCATCTCTGCAAGGGGATCTGAGCTGCTTGCAAAAACATCATTCAATGCCATGGATTTTTCTGGAATACCAATCACTTGGTATGCCACCTACTTGTCAACCAGATCCACAAAAAGTACCCTTGTCTCTAGGTCGTAAGTGTCACGAAATAAGGACTCCACCTAAAGGTATATCTTGAGAACGTGAGAACTCAGCAGCGAGGTTGGTGGAAAATATTTAGCCAAATAAGAATTTAAAGATGAAAGTTGGCATTCAGCTTTGTTTACAGGCAATTCCTCAGGTACAAATCAGAAATGAAGAAACTCTTTAATGGAATTCAGAGGTAGAGGATCCCAGCGCAAGCTTCTTGCTTTGGAATCTGGACACCAATGTCCATTGCCCTGTGCAAAGAAAACTTAGTTGTGCAAAGAAAACTTTGGTTTGGATTTTCTATCTACTTGACTATCAGCATGCAGCTTCTGCAGTCAATACAATCATGAGGAAAACACCAAACCAGAAAAACAGTTTAAATAAGAACTCCTAAAGGTCCAGTCAGAGAGGTCAATTCCTCATGCACAATATTCCTAACAAGACATCAAAATATTTGGTGCAGGATGATGCATCTTTATGGACTTCAAGTGGCAAAGAACAGTGGTGATAATACCACTACCTTCTATACCCATTAAGTATCTAGCTCAGAAAGCCTGGCTTCTTGCAGCCAGGAAAAAAAGGCCTCTCAACCTTCATTAGAGCTTTGCCTGACCATTGCAGAATTAGGGCCTTGTATTTACAATTTACTATTTGCATTTGCAAACAGAAAGAAAGGGGGAGAGAAAAAGAAAAATTTTTCAAAGACATGTCCAGCTTGACTGTGCTAGTCCATGGCTGTAACTGCTAAGACAGGGTAAGAAGCCAAAATTCCCTCCAAGCACTAAAACAGCAATGGCCTCTTTCTTTGCAAATCTCAGCAGGGACAGAATGGCTTCTTGAACAAGCATTTATGATCAAAGGGCTACAGCATATGATAAATATTTATATGGCCCATTAAATAATAGTCTGTATAAATATTATTCAAAATGTGCATGCTGGAAACCACAGACTTCCCAGTTTCTCCTTAAATAAATGTGCTAGTTTTCACACATAGGAAATGAAAAAAAAAGGAGAGGTGAAACTGTCATTCGCAAAAATATTTCTTTAAAAAAAGAAAATCCTTAACATTGCTTACTTTAATTTAAAAGGAATGACTAAGTAACCAGATGACTGTTTCATTACAATTAACTACTAAACTCAGTTTGTCCTACTTGACTTCATGGTTATCAAATTGCCAGGACATACCTTTCTGCTAAGGCCACAGCAGGCTGCACACTCACATGAACGCAGGCCGGAGCTCAGCTGAAGGTACAGAGTCTGTGGTATCATGTGCTTGAGTAGAAGGAATGAGGAAGGACTGGCACATCTGTTTTAAACTTTGATCTTTGGAACACTGCAGACTGCTCAGATGAGAGATCATGGATAAACAGCATGTTTTTAGTAGCACAGCTGTGCTTTTCTACAGATTACTGGGGAAAAGAGTAACAGGCTCAAATTAGGCTTCATAATCTTAGTGGGAAAAGATCTAAATACATTAAATAAAATCCACTTTTCAAGTGTAGAAAGGAAATAAAAGGAAAGAAGCATTTTTGATATTATATTGGAAATTCTGCACTTTCTAGGTTTACAGTAAACTAACAAATCTGGTGATGGTAGAGTGGCAAATCTCTTGAAGACAGTGAACTCCCTTTCCTCTTCCAGGATCTTTAATTCCTGTTTGGATGTGAGGAGACAAAGGCGGCACATGTCTGTGTGGGAGAGTGGGAGCAGATGGGGAATTCTAATGCTGCATTGAAGGGCAGTACTAATACACAATAATAGCCTTAAATGCCCAAGGGGCTATGCTATAACTATTAACAAACATTTATTTTTCAGCTACCCAACAGCAAACAAAATAAAAACAAGGAACAAAAGGACACTTCATCTCCCCCTTTCCCTTCCCAAAACAGAAACACCTACATGCAGGAGATCTCTGTCTTAGGAATGTGAGGGCTGTGTTAACAATAACAAAACTGGAATAAATAAAAACCAAGCTAGAGAAAGTATGCTTCTTCACTAAAAAACAAATACTTCTAGATTACTTAACCCATTCTCTAGTAAAGGAGCTTTCTGACATCTTAGAACAAGAAAAAGCAGCTGCAACTACTGGAAGAGACTTCATTTTAGTAGTAGAATCAGACCCCAGCTCCCAGTCCCATAATACCTAGATTGTTCCACCAAAACCTCCTTAATTGCTCTCCCCAACATTGTAATGTAGTCTCAATAAGTCCCACCACAGGTCTGAAAATATTCTACTATTTTCTAGTATTTCCTTTTCTCTCTATAAATAATTCACTGTGCACTAATCTTCTGTAATGTCTCTCCATATCTTTTTTTTTTCTCTCCTTTCTCAGTGTTCAAAACAAAGCCATTACTTCATCACTGCCCTTTGCTCTTTAATTTCTACCTTTCGTATTTTAAATACTTTCAGGCCAAACTACTTCCACCTGCTCCAATACGAAACAAGACATAACCCAGCTTATCCTGGTGCAGCTCATTAGCGGACAAATGAAAATGACTAAGCAAATTATTCTAAGAAATGAGATCCAAAATTTATTTATTTTCAGCTTCTACTGCCTAAATAGATATGTCACTCATGAACAGCAGAGACTCATGTCAGCATGGCCACTGTCAACAAATATCAAGCTATTAAACGTACAACAGTGTTGTTTTTCTTTATAATCTTCTGCAGAAGAGATTTGTACTAAAACAGAAAAATGATGTTTGACTTCCAGTTCCTCTCGTGAACTCACACTGGCAGATACAGCCCATAAGAGCAACATCACAGAAGAGCAACAGCATCCTGGACCCTGATTAAAGGGGAAGAGCGTGGTTGCACTGGGTCAGATGAAAGGTCCAATTAGTGCAGTATCCTGCCACAGACAGCAGAAGCAGTAAGAAAAGCATATGCCTGCCCTTTTCATCCAGCAATACTTCCCCAGGACACCTTCTTCCTCCTGCTATCTATAGTAGAGGCACTTCCTGAGCCAGAAATTTTATCTTTAGGATTAGCAGACCTTGAAAGCTTTTTCCTCTGTGAATTTGTTTGTGGGCTTTCTGAATCCAGGGAAACTTCTGCAACTGCAACTACTGTGGTACTGAGTTATAAAGTTCTGTGTAAACAAACCAAGAAAAAGTCTTTTCATTTGTTCTGAGCATGCCACCTGCTAGTTCTTTTCTATGTGCCCGAGTTCCTGAGCTAGAGGAGACATTAAGAATTGCCCTGTATTTACCTTCTCTGTGCAGTCATGACCACATTGCATCCTGAACTGTCCCCAGAAGGCTCACTGCAGCTATCTACAGACCCCAGAGGACGCTCTGAACTCACACTCTTGATGATCAGGTAAGTCTAGAGGCATTTTTCTGCTAGCTGACCACTCATGGAAATGGCAATAGTAAGGACCATAATACAGTGCAGTAGAAAGTACTAATAAGCAGCAAGTAAGAATCCCAAGACCGCGTTGGGCAAGTAGTGCTACTGCTCAGAGGTGCTCACAGTAGAAAAACAGTATGTTTGAGTCCACTGTTAGGAAGAGAGCGGTCCTGCTAAGGAAGGCCACGGATTTCAAACTTCCACTGGCCCTCAGAGTGCATCTACACAGAGGAATCTGGGACCTCCTCCCAACTATATGCTTGGAGAAGACTTAAGACTACTGCTCACCCTGGTTTTCTGTGGAAGAAACATCAAGGCAGCCACACAACTGTTGCATGCCCTGCTAGGCTCTGCACTGCCACAGGCATGAGCCCAATGCCGCAGCACCCCTCGCAGAGCAGCCACAGACAGTCTTGAGAGACCAAAGACAGACCAGCAGCATCACTCTGAGATTATCAACGTGACAGTGGTAAACTGGGCTGCCCCATTTGCTCCCCAGCCTGTAGCTACGCCACACAAATGAAAAAAGTTCCGTTCTCTCTGCTCCACTGCTCATCTAACACCAGGGATGGCAGGAAACAGCTGCAGAGAGGAGCTCTCAGGAAAAAGCCTGAGCAAAGAGCCACAAGAACACACAAGATGTGATGAGGAGAAAAGACACACACTACTGGGGAAACCCAATACCTCCAAATCCCTCAGGGACTCTTGGACTGGGCCATCACTTCAAAAGCAAGGTCTGATCCTGTATCCATTAAATTCAGTGGGAAAACTCCCAGCTGTATTAGTAGTTCAGGATTAAACTCTTGACACTTGCAAACATCACAGGTGCACTCACACGTCTGCAGGATTTTGAATGCTTGCCACAACCTACCATTTGTCAAACAGAGGAAACGTTGATCAGTTTATGCCAAGACACAATTCTCACGCAGGAAAACCTAAGGAATTAAAAGGGTAAATAGCAGCACCCTTTCTTCTCCACCTCTTAGAACATGCAATCGATACAATTAATGCACACAAACCTACTTAGATCCATTCCCTCCTCTGACACTGCAGCTGTGTGCATCCCTAAAGGCTGTGCTAATGATCTGGCAGACAGACATGTCCCAAATGACACTGCAGAATGCTTGAAGCTCTGAAAGAAGACACTCTCCTGTTTACATTGACTGAGGGGAAAAAAATGCCACCTGATTATTACATAAATTCTATCTGTAACAGCTTAACAGCTTCATGACTAGTTGAAAGGAGGTAAAAGGCTCCAAAGTGACTGATGGATCCAAGTGGTTGGATCCATCAGCTTATCCATCTAAGGAAGATCCTTTTTATTCCTCTATCTCTATCATTTTAACCTCCCCCATGCTGAACAGAAAGGACACTCTCCGTTCATTGCCTGTAAAACAGAGGCAGATTCCTGTACTGTGACATTTGTATTTTTTCTTCTCTTCTATGCTATGCAGAAACAAATAAACAACAAAACACAACAACAACAACAAAAACATACAGTAAACACATCTCTCACACAATAACATTAATTTATAAAATATGTTTAAATTATAAAACGTAACTTGGAGTACAATGCAATCCAAAAGGCACAACCACAGCTCATGTAGTAACACACAACCTAGCTTTTAACAGCACTCCTGGAGCAAACCAGCCTCGACACCATGAGCTTCAGGGCAGGGTACAGATGCTGACATGGGATCCTGGGTAAATAAAGCCATTATGCTACTGTAGATACCAATTAGCCAACTTTAGGGTAGCACTGACATTCTAATTACATCTGTACGTTACAGTGGTACATCAAGGTCGAATCTGGCCCTAGCTGTGCGATTACATATCAGTAGAACACTACAAAAATAATTTGTTCTGAGTTCACAGTTTTATGAAATGACAAAACATCAAAATTAGCACTTTGGCTGAAATCCACTGCATTTCCCATCAAGGCTTACACATTTAAGCAACATCTGAACCAACTGTCTATAATTACTCCTGGCAGATACTGGAACACTCAGGCCAGTAGTAGATGAAACAGTGAAATCAATTTTTAAAGACATGCTGTAAACCACTTCTTTCAAGATGCTCAGCCCAGAAGCGAACATGTGTCTATAAACCAAATCCACAGTTCACTATACAGTATTTGTTCACTCTTGCATAGTAAGAGCGTGAGAAGCATGACGGCACTAAGTAATCTGTCATTTTCAAATTAAATATTTATTTGGGCTGCAATTCCAAAAACACTAGCCCTGAAGTTCCTGTCACAACTACTTAAGAGGAAGTGAGGTTGCACATTAGCTTAGGTTAAAAGAAACAAATTCTGTACAAAAATCAGGTATCTAGACAGACTATACATATGTAACATGTCTACATCCCCTTTTTTACAGTGAAAGAAGAATCACATCTGCTCATCTGAACCCAGTGAGTTCTCTTCCTTCTCCCCACATACACAGCTGGGGGGGTGTTGTTTGTTTTGATCAATGCAAAATCTGCCTTCTTAAGGATCCTTTCAGCCTCATAACTTCAAACTCCCACAAAGCCAAACCTGAAAGGGTATCAGGCCAACACCTCTCTGTAAGTTCCCTCCATGGACTTTCTCAAAACATCTCAGAAGCCAAGAGCTTGTAAGCTTGCTTGCATCAGACAACTAAAGGTCACAAATTTTCAAACTTTATTTTATGAATAGTCTGAGTACTTTCCCTTTCACACAGGGAAATGCAGAGGGAAAACTGAAGGCAGCTGAAGACACCAACCACCAGAAGGTATTAACGTGAGCCGAAAGACCAGACAACACTGGAAGTAGATTCACCTTTGAAAATGCAGCTAAGAAACACATTTCTACCAAGGCAGTGCCACTACCATCTATTCTGCACCTCAGGCTCTTTGATATTCCAGTGGCAGGTACCAGGGAAAAATTTCAATATGAGTCATAAGAAAAAAGCCCAAGACACAAAACAGGAACACACAGGAGAGCTATTCTGAGCCTGTCCTGTAAATCTGCTAGTTCTCAGGAAAAAGATCAACCTCTAACAGAATCAAAAGAATGCTTAAAGGAAGAACAGCCTATGGAAAAAGAGAATCCTAGAATGCCAGGTTGGAAGGGACCCCAAGGATCATCTGGTTCAACCTTTCTAGGTAATACTATAGTTATGAGATGGCTCAGCACCCTGTCAAGCTGAGTGTTAAAGCTGTCCAATGTGGGGGAATGGCAGGCTTACGGAGGAACTACAAGGAACAAAATGGATAATAGCCCTTATTTGGGAAGAGGATGCTTTTTTCAAACGAACCAAGTTTCAAGTGGTAACTTAGCCCTAGGACTGTTAGAAACACAGAAGAGAGTAACAAAAATGGCTAAGAATACATGTGAAAACTTCCCAGCATAATACTAGTTTATTTAGTCTCTCCTGACACTACAATTTATTTCTGCCCTGATTCTTACAGCTGGTAACAGCTGTACCTAGGAGAACCCAATTCCCCTGTTTTCCTCCTGCATCCTCCTATCCCAGGCACCCTTCTCAGGAAAAAAAGAAAAGGCAGCTGCTTTTTTTTTCTTACCATATGCCAGTACATATTCCTGAAGGAAAAGGGGTCACTAATATTCAAAGACACTTTAAAATGTTGATGTTTATTTAAGTACATTTAGAATAAAGTTAATTTCAATAAATTAAGCAAATGATCTTCCAGGATGAGAGAATGCATGAGGATGAAAAATGAGGAGACCACCTTCATAGTAATCTGTCCATGACTTTCTAAGAAACTCAGAGCTGAGAGAAACCCCCCTCTACTCTCCTGACATTTATTTCTTAGGTGTTCTTCAAGAGAAGAAGCACTGATGCTAAATTTATTAAACTAGCTAGCAAGTTCCAGGCACCTCAGTAGAGAAAGAATCTGCAAGGTCACCAGTTCCTAACTGGTGCAGAGCACGTCACTAGTGAGGAACACGGCCATTACAGGGAGGTCTGGAGCCAAGCACAAGTAAACTCCACCAGGTTATTGGGGTGGGCCCCGTGCCAGCCCACAAGCTTTTATGAGAACGCAGGAGCAACTGCCATCCAAAGGAGACAGTGCTGCAAAGGTGTGAGAAAATGGAGCTGCGAGAGGACAGTGAGAGAAGGAAGGAGGCAACAGTGGAAGCAAACAGCGAGAGGACCCCATGCCAGCAATACCTGTGCCAGAGATACAACACTGGAAACTACCAACTTGAGTAAGGGCAACAAATACATTTAAGGAAATCTCCCAGGGATCTGGTGGATTAAACAAGCATGGAAGTGATTTGCACGTCCCATCTGCCTACGTCAGGTCACCCGAGCGCTTCCATTTAAAGCTCAGGGAAAGGTGGCAGGGAAAATGGTGACTCCTGCACCAGCGTCCGCAGGAGGAGGCAGTGGGAGGAAGCGATGTGCCTACCCCGACCCTGCGAAACCTCCAGTGCTTCCCCGGGCACCGCACACCACTCCGTGCTGCCTGGGGCATGTCAGCGCAAAGGGACCGTGAAAAAGGGCAGACCCATTCTCATTAAATTCAGGCGTTATATATAGGCTGTGCTGTTGAGAAACATCAGTAAAAGCAAACTTCGGGAAGCCAGGAAGAGAGATGAGAATGTAAATCCTATAACGCCCCACCAGCTACATGAAAACCAGGCTCTCTAAACCAATTCACAGCAATTTAACCACACAGTCAACGCCCGCCTTGGTCAAGCTACGTGCGGCCTGGAGGTGCAGTGAGGGGGGTTCCCCGGGGAAAAAAACAAAGGGGTGGGGGTGTTACACAGGGGCACCACAGGTGTTTTTTTAATTAAAAAACAAGACCGCAAACACGACAGGGTTTCTCAGCCAGCAGCACCTCACGAACAGGGCAGGAGTTTCTCGGAATGTCACCGCGTTCCGCCTTCAGCGCGGAGTCCCGGCGAGCGGGCGGGGCTGGGCTGGGCTGGACGCCCGCCCGGGCCTAGCAGGGTCGAGGAGCCCGGGCCGCCACCGTTAACGGCCGTAACGGTCATAACGGCCAGCGGCGGCGCGCGCGGGGCTGAGGGAGCGCGCTCCCCTCAGGGGCGGCGCCCGCCATGCCTGGCTGAGGGGGAGCCCGCCCCGCCGCGGCCACTCGCCGCCGGGCCTTGGCGAGCGTCAGTCACTTACTTGTCCAAACTGAAACACTTATATTAGCTGCGCAGGGAGCGGGCTACAGAAACCGCGCTTTTCCTGACAGGGCAATTTCCTGACCGCCGGCTGCTGCCGGGAAGCCCGCCGCGCATCCCCCACCCGGGCTCCGGCCCGGCCGCGCTTGCGCCGCCGTCCCCTGTCGGGGCGGGGAAGGGGAGGCGGGAGCAGCGCAGCCTCCCCCACTCGCCTTTGAAGGCTGCGCCGGCCGGTGCCGGCATCTGGTTTGCATTTGGGGGCCCGTGTGCGGAGCTCGCCCCGAGCGCAGTTAAAGGGATCTGCTGTGTGTTAGGCAGAGCTGTCAAGCTGCACTGCCCTGGAAAGCCGAGCGTGCGCTGTGCCTTGTCAGGAATTCAACTGATACGAGTGTTTTTGCCTCGGAAAGGGAATCGTATTTCTCCTTTATTTAAAAGCGAATAAAACAGAAACAAGGAGGGGGGTTGGCTCTTTTTGTTAAAGGGATTGTTGCTAAATCGTATTCTTCAGACACAGTCCTGAAGAAATATTAGGGGTTACAGAAGCATTTAGCATTTAAGCGGGGCAAGAAGTTATAGCAAGAGCCAGGGAAGAATGAGTGCAATGAAAGAAGCAGAAGGATATGTCTGGACTGAGGACAATATGAAACATCCTCCACCTTGACCCATAAATATATAATTGCTTTTTAAATAAATAAAACAGGACTTGCAAGCCATGACTTAGATTTTCTGCATGGGGTTACTCCGTTTGAGAGTTTCACCTGAAAAGTTGGAAAATTCCTGATGTAAGGAATAAACCCTGAGGTTATTTAAGGCTTGCTTAAAGTGAGGGGAGGACAGGGCAGTAGGATCCCCTCAAATGCATCTCTTGAAAGCTGAGAGCTGTGGCAGCAGTGGCTGCATCCTCCAGCCATAGGTAGGGCCAGACCCCACCATGTCCCCCCCACAACCCACGTAGGGAAGAGCAGATGGAAACCATCACACTCCCACCATGTCCAAACGCTTCTCAAGAGGCCCCAGGGATTTTTCCCATTATCCCCCAAACAATCTACAGCAGGAAATCTTGTAGCAGAGTTCTCTTGCAACATTTCCAGAGTTTTCCCACTTTGGCCCCGGCAGAAATTCTGCAGGAACAACCTTGATCAGGGAAAGATGAGTGTTGTCTCGTGGTTTAGAGCACAGGGTTCATGGTCAGGAGCTGTGGGTTCTCATTCCAGCTTTGCCACTGAATCATTTTGAGAGCTTCGCTAGTCACTTTGTATTAGAACCAGTTAGTAATTTTCCGTTGGAATGATTTTTTGATGGAACACACCACTTCTACAAAACTGAAATCTTCTGGGCGAAAACTGACTTTCCACTGGGAATAGTTTGCGTCTAGGTGGGGTGGGGAAGGACATTAGATTGAAACTGAAGTATTTGGAGTTTTCTTGTATTAGTCCAAATGTTTCACTTTGATAGATTTAAAAACAAAAAATACCACCCTCCTGACTGTAGTTCCAAGTCAGCTCATTCCACAGTGGGAGTGTGTGCTCTCCTGCTCTGCTTTGCTCCCCAGGAGGTCTGCACCTCCTGTAGAGGGATGCAAATGTCTCTCTTTTTACATTACTTCAGTGACCCAAAGTATTATGGATATACCAAAATGGTTTGTACAACTGAAAAGCAGTAGAATGATGCCAAGAGACATGGACCTGAATGTACTGAGCTCCTGTTTGTAGTTCTTGCTCTTCACCCTCTCAACTACCTCCCTTCTTCACTGTTTTGTTCCACAATCCTGTTCCTCTCTTAACAAAAATTCAATTTCTTTATCTCTGTCCTCTGTATATTCATAGATTGCTGACGCTTTCCTTTAATATAACAAATACTTGTTCTCCTCCCACGGGAGGAGTGTTTGTAGACACTGTTTAAATCCCTTATTAACTTTAGCTTTGCTGAGTTAAACATTGACCATTTACATTTTCTTTCATATCCCACAAGTTTTGGATTATCTAACAAGCTTTCTCTGCACTTATTTCAGTCAGAATTCATCCTTTCTGAACGTGAGAAGCCCAACATAATGCGTAATGTTCAAAAGAACATCTTTCTAGTGACTTCTACAGTGGCAATAAGAAGTCCCTGTGCACCCTTTTAGGTAGAGACAGGCATCAATTTTGCCTTTTTTACACCTCTGTCCCATTAGTACCTCGATTTATCCAGGTCTTTTTTTCTCCAATAAAAGCAAAAAAATTACAGTTATCTGTAAGTACAGACAAATGTATTAACTCCTCCTTAATATATTTTTCCATTTCATTACACTTCTCCAGTACTCCCATGGTTTCTTTCCAAGACGGTGACAAATGAAGATATTTTCAAGAACAATTACAAGATCTCCAGCCTCTAAAACCAAAGCCCTGAAAATATATTTTTTTAAATGAAAGAATCGAAGTTTAGATTATTGCATATTCCCTAGACCACATGAGGCTCAATTCATTACTCCTTTGAAATATTCTGAAAGCTGAGGGTTAAGAGGTGTTATATTAGTGCAGAATAATGATGATTAATTTGTGCTTTGTATCAAGTGCAGGAAGAGTAGATATGTGTGCAGAAAATCCTCCCTAATTCAAAAATCTTTCTATAAACTTGAAAATATCTTGCAGACACTGGTACCTTACATAGAACACAAGACCATTTTTTTTTATTCTGTTTAGAGCATGGCTGTTGTAGTTTTGCTTCAGATATTACTGCTTCATGTAACATCCCTCTTTTCCCAAGATTCTGGACAGATTCACTTAAAATACACCGTTTTGCCTTTTCATGACAGAGTAGCTAATGAAAATTCCATTTTAAATGTGCTTTCTGGGAGGCAGGAACGTTCTTTCTTTCATCATTACCAAAAGTCCGTATTTCAAGCTGCAGGGATGCAGCTGCAGGTAGTGTAAATCAGCATTGCTCTGAGATGGCCTGCAGTCCTCCCAGCCAGCACTGCAGAACAATTTAGTGGTTTTAGATGACAGTTGGCATCTTTGAAATATTCTCTTTTGCAGAACTAGACTAGATGTGACACTTGCTGAAGAAGAAATCTTGCATAAATCTGTCTAAAAAGACTCACTTAATCATATTACTTCACTAGCAGTGGTAACCTTTGGAGGCCAAAGTCCAGATAGGTTGAGAAATGGAACATGAGTACATAAAGGTGACAATTCCATTAACTGCAATCAAAGGAAGAGGTGAATGGTGAGATAAAGACAAATGACTTATTCTATAAAGAAAAAAAAATATGTGTGTGAAGGGGAAAGAGACAGAATGAACATTTTCCAGCCTTGTCACAGAAATAAAGATCCAGTCCTGCTCCACTGAGATCAACACAGAAACCTCCCTGGATGCAGGTTGTGGCCCAGCCTCCCAGCCTGCTGTTCAACGTCAGAGCAAACCACCATTTCAGGAGCACACGTGTATGCAAGGGAGATACCCCACTAGAAAATTACATGCAGAACCTCTTGCTGAATTGCCCACCATAGCTCTGTTGGAAATGCAGATGCTGGGCCAAGCTTTGCAGTCAACAGGGAATTTTGCAAAAGAAAGTGGAAAGGTTGGCATTTCTGAACCCAGTGATTCAGGATTCCCAAATCTCCCAGACAAGATCTTTCAGCCCAGTGAGGTGCACTTCAATGACAGGGGCTGAACAGAAACAGCTTTGAGGCCTTCTTTTGGACCCCAAATCAGAAAGCATGGGTACATATTGACAACTGAAACTACCACCACAGGGGGGAAAGAAGTTCTTACACAGGTTCAGTGCCAAACTCCAGCACAGATAAGATTGTTGAGACATATTCTCATCCAGTATCCTTCAGTGAGGCCAAGGACAGCATCAGTAACATCACTAAGACAACTTCCCATTATCTAAGTTTTTTCAGAGGAGGTGGAAACTTGGAGCAGCTGTGCTGGCTACTGAGCTGCTTTGCCACACTGGAAATAAAGCCACAAAGGGGTCTAATCTATTCTTTCTCAAATCTTTCTAAAATTAAGATAAAAAGGAAACAAATAATAAGAAATCTCTCTATATATACAATCTCCTCTTTTGCAATTTTCCCACTTGTGTGTGGCATTTTCAAGAATTTCTATGCAGAAAACCTCATGTAAACCCAATCCACCTCCCCAAACAGAACAGCAGAAAAGCAAATTGTTTTACTTAGAGAAACAGAAATGGATCTTTGGGCATTCAAAAATTCCACTTACTTGGGTATTGATTAGCATAACAATTGAAGGGAAGATAAGATTTTTAAAGGGTCATGTAACATGTGCTTGCTTAGGCACCCGAGGGTGGTGTTCAATCTAATTTTTAAGAAGCAGTTTAACAGTGGTATAGGAAATAAAAGCTGGGGAATACTCTGGATGAAATACTTACTTAGTCATTAGACTTAGGACTGTTCATTCAAACAGGGAAACGGAAGTAAAAAACAACTGAATACTATGCAACAATAAGAGGGGATTTCTGAGTGTACAATAGGAAAAAAAGGAAATTTCCTTTGAGGAACTTTTTCTGGTTTTAACAGATATACTAGGTTACTCTTAGATGGTATAGAAGCTAAAAAGGGAAATCCCTGTTTTACACAGCTCTAAATATAGCCAGAAAAATAATTCAGATTTTATCAATTTGTGACCCATTTCCTTACATTTTTAGTAGCTCACCATTTAATACAAAAGTCAGAAGCAGATACAAACAAGCATACAATATTTTAGGCTCCACCAAAATTCCAGTGTCTTGCCTAGGGCCTGTTCCTGCCTGCCCTCTTGGCTGGATACCAATATCCTTTATTCTCAGGGGAGTCAGCCTTCCAAAAAACCACTTGGCACTTGAGTCAAGGCTGCTCTGTTTTCCTAACGTTCATGGCAGGCAGGATGTTTTCTGACTCTGGTACCCAACAGTTGAACATTCCAGACAGCACAGGGATTTTTCCTTCAAAACCACACTGCCAATGCCATAAGAATAAGTGAGGTTCTGTGACACCGTGTGATCCTGGTGGGAAAACAGGATGACTTTGTTGCCATACAGCGATGCACAAAGGGAAAATGCACGTGGCTCTTGCCACCTTTCTAAAGTCTCCTTCTGTGTTGTGAAGGCTGAAAAAAATTCTGGCTTAAAGTTATCTTCCATCAACTAGTTCCCCTCTGGGAAGACTGCCAGATCTCCACAGATGAGGTTAAGGAGAAGACTCCCCCTCCCAAAATGCTTGGCCAGAAAAGAAGCCCACTGCTGCAGCCTCGCAGAAGGGGTGCTCAGTTGTCTTTGCACACGTTGTTGCTGTACCCATCCGTGTTACCAGCATGTGAAAATGTTCTGTTTGCTCCCCAGAACAGGTTCAGACCATGAACACACGGTATAGATACCCCTGCAACCTCTTCATATCCCTTACACTCCTTAAATATTAGACTTGATCATTAACATTTATGTTCAAGTAATTCCTGAGATCACTGATGTCAGGGCCAACACAAGCTGTGTGGCCTTTGTTTGCCTGGTGGAACAGAAGCTACATAGGTGAGGGCAGGCAGGTTACAGCTGCCAGACACAGCTGGACTCCTCACTGACCAGGAGCAGACATACTGCCCTGCTCTGTCTGGGCAGCAGATTTGCCATCATAGCTCTGTGGCAAAATCCAGATGTGCAAAATCATGAAATCACAATCTGTTAAGCTGGAAATGAATTTCACAAGCCAGGCTGTGAAAGTCTATCGAGCTCCTTAAATTTCACAATACCTTACATCTCATGAAAAATAACTAATAGAGGTTAAATGTTGTTTTGCAACATCCTTTCAAAACTTTTTCCATAGAATATGACCAGCTTACGTGAAGTAGTTTGTGACAGTGGTGATAACATCATTCCGTGATGCCAGTCAGCGTGGAGAAGGGTTGAAGAACCACACTTGAAGCAGCGTGTCCTATTGGGACTTCCTACAAAAGACATCCTAGTTTGCCCTTTGAATTCAGAGACTAGGGAACACAGTTCTGGGAGGCCCAAGTACCATCAGCATCAGTTCATTTGTAAAAAAAACAACTGCCTGTTCTCCAAGGGTAAGACTGTTAACTGGAATCTGGGCTTCCCGGATTATGAACAACATGCAGCCTTTCTCCCAAACTCATTGCAAAATGTACAAGTTACGTTCTAAAGCCAGCACTGTAATCTTTTCAAATCTTAAATTCAACAGAGGCTCATTCAAGTACAAAAAAAGAAGTCTGTAGGATCGTTTAGCCACCTGCAAATCATACACAAATAAACCAAACAGCACTAGAAGTAGGAACAAAATCGCCATATATGTCGCTAGTTCCTACAGCAGTGAGATTTTCATGCTCTGTATACAACCCAAAACGAGTTGTCTGCTTATAATTAAAATATGATCTTGTTTCCAAAACTCTTGCCTCTAGGGAGATAATCTGATGCCACGGGGCAGATTCAGTCCTGGTGTAGTATTTCTGATTTTCATGGAACTGCACCATTAAAGGATTTGGCCCAACATCTTCCCCACACTGATGCAATTCAACTTTAAAGGGATAGTTATGGAGTTTCCTCCTAACTCAGGCCAAGTTTCTGGAACAAGGAAAGTCTGTAAAAGAAACCGTTAGAGGGGATGTTTTAGTCTGGCATTTAGGAATATGCATTCACGTATTAGGAAACGTCACAGGATTTATTTTGTACATCTTACATGTCACAATTTCTCACTTTTTTTTTTATTTCCCTACAGAAGCATTGCCAGGAGGTGGTCACAGCAAAAGCTGATAAAACCAAAGAAATGTAATGAAACAATTGCCGGCAGTTGGGATTAGAAAGACATTTGTGGATCCAGTTAATTCTGCTTCATCTTTGTTATATAAATCTATTTTCCAAACTTAATGCATTGTCTGAGTTGGTAATATATGATTATCAGAATGTCTGCACTACTCAGGCTCTGGAGAAAAATGTAAGATGTAAATTCTCCAACATTTTAGGTAACTTTAAATATTTTGGGCACGATTGATCTCACATAGTGCTTTGGATTTATGTTTTGCTTGACAGGTGGAAATCAGAATATTCACACTGATGCTCTCACTGATGTTGAAAACTTCTGTGCAGAAACAGAGAAGACCTATAACACCTCCCTCCTCCTGGAGCTAACCTGGTCTTTCCCCAAATCATGCAGCTTCACAGGTCATGGTCCAGAAAACAGGAGTGTCCCCAGCTCTTCCTGCCAGCGCTGCATGTACCTGGCATTGGGAAGTGGGGGTTGCAAACAGAGGAAATGTGATGCTGTGAGAGGCCTGAGGGGGAGATTATTCCATTCCCTCTGCAGTTGTTTCAGCTGCCCTAGGAGCATGAAGCAGATGCCTAGGTTCTTACCTAAGGCTTCCTGGGAAAATGAACACTGTTTCAAAACCGTATCAGAACAAAAACTATGGAAAGATTAATCACACCTGGGCCAAGAAAGAAGAGGGATACAATAGCTTTTGACAGCAGTGAACTGATAAATGATGCACACAACGTTGAGCTCTCTTACAAGTCAGAATTTTCAGTGCATCCTTCAAAAACTCCTTCAGACTATTGACAAAATATTAAAAAGAACACAGAAAAAGATGGTGAACATAACGGAACCATCAAAGGTACATTTAAAATTTCCTGCCTGCATGCTTACACTTACCTGACAGCCATAAAGCCTTATTATATATCAAATGAAGTAAATGGTATCAATAAATTAAAACATGCATAGAAATATGTGTAAAAAAAGTAAAAAACCCTTTGGCACAGAAGACAGGTGCAGTTCAGAGTTTCTTCCAGTGTAAACCACAAGCAACAGAATGAAACTGCTTTAAGCAGTCTTTAAAATCCCATTCTGGTTGCTAACCTTGGGATTTTACAGTTTGCCTTTCTGAAGCAATGATAAAACCATCACACCTTTTATCAACCTTTTGAATTACTGACCAGTCTGAAAAACTGAAAGTGCAATAAACAGCAAGACACAACAATTCAGAGGTTGAGGGTAGGGCTGAGGATTGCAGTGGCATTTTTGGCCTTTTAATCTCAGCCTTTCCAAGGTAATACATATTTTAGCAGTGGCCAATAATGTTACCTTAATTTGCAACCAGTTTCCATCGTTATTCCATAGAATTTTACACAAAGCCTATGACCACAGAGGCTCACTGACTGCAACTCCTCCCAGCTCAGCTTCCAGCCACACATCCCAGCCATTTGCACCTTGTTTAGCATGCAAAAGCCCACACTGGTACTCTGGGTTGAGCAATGATGTCCTTATTACACCCACTCAATGTCCTTAATATTGGGTAACAGGAAACCAGGGGATGAAACAAGCGATTACGTTTGGTTTCTCTGGTCCTGAATCTGTACGCTCTCGTTCTACGGGGGTATCTGCTCTTTGACAACACTTCCCATATTGTGTTTCAGCCAGGAAGATGGATGTACCTCAGTTAAAGTGAGTCATTCACTGAGCCTAGGCCAAACTTTAAAGCAAATCTGGGCCAGTTTAGTGCCTCAGGAGGAAACCTGGTTTTTGCATGAATTAGATGTGAAAATAAGCAGAGCCTGACTGACATAGCTGAATTCCAACTGTAAGGGTAAAACCCTGTGGGCATCAGCCTCAGGCATGACAAAAATGAGGCTTCCTGTCTCCCCTCCAAGAGCCAGAGAGACACGTTACTCAGAACTTAGGGTAAATGGTTAATTATTTATACACTAATTAAGTCATGTTTATAAAATGTCTTACGTATGTAAATTGCTGTAAATATGCTTACATTTTTCTGCAGTCTCCAATTAAATGCACTTTCATTTTAGAGCATCACAATTCCATACCAACTCGTTACACCAGTTCTTTAGCCAGGCAGCTTTTTAGTTAATGGGCTCAGCTCAAACTGCACTATTGTATTTCTCTACAGAATTTTCTGTGCTGGTTTGTAGTTGGTTTAATTCCATCACAGATCACATTCTGTTTAATGATAATTTGATTTTGCATTGCAGGACCCAGATGTACATTAGGAGGTCACAACCTTTCCATTTATCTCTTAAAGTAACTATTTTTTCCCCAAGTTCCATCAGGTTAAAACAGTTAGCAATTTTTCTCCTTGAAGTGTCCCTTCAGCTTGGCCAAGATATATAATAGATCAGTGTAGCTACAAATGCATTACAACATTAGTCATCAATTAGTTTTAAACCATCACTGCAATATATCATTTATCTAGCTTGCTGTAGCACTATTGTGAACATTTAATTTTTTAAAGGCATCTTGATTTTTTAACCTGACGGCTGCATCCCCCTTTTGTCTCCTATACAGACATCTCCTTAAGGAACAATAAAAATTAGATTTGTTTGACCTGCACTCAGGGTTCGTTTAAGCGAGATGGATTTTAATTGCTCTGCCTGGTCTACCAGACAGCTTTTATGTAATATTCCAGACATTTACGCACTGTCTTTTCCCTTGCTGCAAGCAGGTGTGTGTGCCCACAAATGCCTGTAAAGCAGCTCTTACAATTCATTTCACATCTCTGACAATCCTCTGGGATATCATTGGCATCAAATTAAGGGCTCTTTCCTCCTAATACCATTTTCTTTCGTCTTTAAGATTCAACTTTTTGTGTAGCTAATTGTAAAAGGGACTGTTCCTTGTGCTTGGGTTGTCATCATAAAACCTCTGCGTCTCCCAATAGTGAGAATGCATCCACAGCCTTACCCTTCCCTCCTAAAATTCACTTTGTCCTTCTACCATTTGCAGTAGATTGACCCAGCTTTATGATTTGAAAAGGTCTGGAGTATGAGACAACTAAGACTGAAAGAAGCATGTCTATGCCACAGATGTTCAGTATCTTGAAGGATCTCTAACTTCAATTAGTAAGTCACACGAGCAAGTTATCACAGCATTGACTCAGAGCCCGAAACACCCTGGCTCCTCTGCCAGCTTGGAGTAGAGGCAAAATGAGCTCACATTTGCCCACGATGAACCTCATTTGCTCCAGCTGCTCCAGCAGGGAGAGGAGAACCTCATGTGGAGAGTTCTCTCCCTGCTGACTCTCCTCTTTCACGGGTGATACAATCTGAAGATGAGGTCCTGTATTTTTCCTGTTCTTCCCATTCCTAAAAAGGAAGATTTGGCTGTCCTGTGAGTTACCAAATCAGCACAAAAAAATGGGCCTCCTAAGCAGTTATTTGTGCCTGCAGCTGGTTCTGGTCTCCTCTCTGTTGGACACACACATGTACTTAATTCCCATTTATACTGGATGCCTATTAAAAGAACAAATCTGCAAGTGAGGAGGGTCTCTTCTACCATGTCAATGGAAGGGAAATACGTAAATCTCCTGCATGCTGAGGGTGAATGTTTGCTTAAAATGCTTGGGAGAACAGCTGGGAAAAAGAATAAGTGGTTTGTACTATGCTGCAAAGTGTCACTGATCCAACACATTAAGCTGATCCTCATGTAGTACATTGTCCTTGCTCCATGCTTGCATTATGCTGCCTACTGCTTCCATGTGTGGGTAATTCAGAATGCACAGCATTTCAGACAGCAAAGACAGAGGGACAAACCTGGCTGCTTCCAGTATAACCAGCACAGTTCACAGCAGCAAGGGGGCACTGGACTGGAAAGAACAATTCCAGTTAGGAGCCCCATGCAGTGAATGGAGGTGGAGATCATGGTGAGCCATGGAGAGAGCTGTGAAGAAGCAGGGATAACTGCCTGTCCTTCCCAGTCCAGGAAGCCATAAGAGGGATTGGAATAATCTTCCTCGGTGCCACTAGTTTTCTCCCCTTTTATCAGCCAGTGGTGAAGCCCAGTCACTCAGGAGATATCCTGGGTGAGACTGGTATATGATGATAGGTGAATCACAAAACACTGAAATCACGTTAAGGGTTCTGCAGGAGACAGTGGAAGAAAGTCCCACTTCCTATCCTTAAAACCAAGGAGAATTACATGCTTGACCAAAACCCACAGTACATCTTCAAAGTGCAGAGTACAACTGCACAGCTCATGGCATTCGCCTTCCACCTGCCCTGTCTGAGCCAGCCCCTGAGCCCCATGATAAACTGCACATCTGGTTTCCCTCCAGAGAAGAGAAAGAAGCAGCAGAACATGTTAGGTGTTAGCTGTGGCAGTGGAGGCAATTCAGATACTACAGAGAGAGAAGCCTCAAAAGACTTTTGGATTATAAAGAAACTATGAATACAAGAGTGACATCAGGAAAGACGTGGGAGGTCCAATGCGCCTACTTTGAATATGGACACATAATTCTTAATTTCATATTCTGTGGTGGTTTGGTTTGGGTTTTTTCAGAGCTTGTATATCCATCAAGAACACACACCAATATTTTTCACTTCCCTGACAGAAGCACTGAAAATCATAGAATCAGAACCCATTATTCAGTACCAAAGAAGATCAGAAATAAGAGCAGGCTTCAGCACTAGAACACACATTTCTAAACCTCTGAGGACCAGATGCAGCAGAGCTGGAACACTCAACAGCTGTAATGTGCACTGAGGAGTCACATTGTTCAAGAAAAGTCATGTTACTTACATTAATTGGATGTGTCCAGCTCATCCTGAGTCCACTTAAGCCTTGGCAAACCTCTAGCTCCAAAGCATAAAGAAGTATGAATATAGATATTCCTTTATATTATCCCATTTACATAATGACTCCCACCTTTGCAACCTAATACTTACTCTTTGGAACACAGAGAACTATTGACTCATATCTGGACTGGGATGCCAAAAACTCCTAAATTTAGAGATGTTTGGAACAAGAGAGTTTGGTTCAGGCCCATCCACAACAGCAAATTAAACACAAGTCATCATCTGTGCGAGCGACATTTCAGCATGTCCAGAGCCTGGCGTGAGCTGACATTCTTTCTCCCAGTAAGATTTAGAGAATTTGCACATTGCAAAGTACTGAGGTAAACCCTGGTCTGAGGGCCAAGTGCATAAATTAGACCTGTCCCCCCCCTTCAGTAAATTACACATATACACACTGTAGGTTGGCTAACTGTGCTTTTGGCAACTTGAACAAGTCTGCGTGAGTGCCTGGTAACAGAAGGGGAGTTTGTGTTATACTCATGCATTTACATTTTCTTTTCTGTGACTTTGGTGCAAGGAATATGTTGTACATCATTTTTTCCCTCCATTCACATCAGATACTAGATTAAACAGACAGAAAAAAAAAAAAAGTACTATTAAAAGTGTTGGCACATATTGCACTTTCTCAGCAGAAATCGTGTCACTTGTACACAGGTTTGGTTTAAATTACATTGGTCAATTTAAAGTCAGCAAGAAGTGCCAGATTAGCATCCTTAAAGACTGAGGTCCTCTCCTCATTCACAGAACAAGTCCAGACCAAGAAATGTCAATTAAAGCTTCATGTACAATGCTGCTTCCTTACGAGACAGTTATATTTCCTCAGGCCAACCAAGTGCTCACCTGTTCCTTGAGCCCTCTGCTTATATGGCAAAAAAAAAAAAAGACCAGCTGGCATGATGATAAGGGGACTGACACCATCAAACTGCTTCTTTAAACACTGTCAAGATTTTTATGAGCTGCGTATTTGCGGTAGTCCATGTACCTGTGAAATAACTGAATCACTGTCTTCCATGTGTCAAAACGATGCCATTTCTGGGCTGCTCCATCTTCCTCCCACAGTTCCTACCACATTTTAGGTAGAATGCATGGCCTAAAAACCCCAATATACGTTGCAGCTCAGACTGGTGACTCCTAAAAAAATAATACAGTGAACACCAGTAGGAAACCCACATGCTGTCCCAAAGGGATGAACTTTGCATTCTAGGCTTCAGCCTTTCAAATTGGATTATCCATGCGAAGCTTTTCTCTATGACCTGAAGAACCAGTCAAATTATTTTTAATTGAAGATGGAAAACCTCACATAAACAGATGACACAAGAACGAGGGCTTCCTGAAAAATGGAGAACATGGAAGGATTTTGCATTAAATCACTAAAGAACTTAATATTGTGCGTACATCTTATCCTGAATTTCCAGCAAAATCATCCTCTTCCCAGGTATCTCGCTCAGCCCAAGACCTCCTCTTGCAAAATTCCTAGGTATCCCATCTTCCAGGATTCCTGATAGCTCTGCTCCCCCTCAACATCTTCCAGAAAGTCTTCCCACAGATCCATGGTGTCACAGACATGGCATTCCAGTGCTGTGGCATTCCTCAGTGTCCCCTTAAGCAACTGGAGGATGTGCTATTTTGCCCAATCTGTTCAGGCTCTTCCTCCCAGGGGCTCTTCAGCCCCTCCCAGTGTCTCCTGTGCAGGGTGAGGGAGATGAACAGCAGAAACAGTTGCAGGAGTGTCTGGACAGAGGTTGAGAGCTCAGTTCCTCCCCTTAAATCCCCTAAGTGTTCACTTCTTGGCAAGCAGAACTGTTATTCCAGAAATGAGATCCAGAAATAAAAGTTGCACGAAAGGTTCCCCTCCTTTCAGTTCTTTCTAAAATTATATCCAGGAAAACAAATTGATAGTTAGGGGCTGACCTTGGGAGTTGGCAGAATCTGATGAAGGGCAGTAGGGAGGACATGTTGCATGTCTGTCTCCCAGAGCATTCTGTCCTGTCCTTTTGGCATTGCATGTTCAGCCCTGGTTTGGAAATGGCCACTGGATGGGAGGTAGATTTACCTGAAGAGGGAAAGGAAGTGATTGCAAATAAAGTGGACTGCCAGTTTCCTGTTAGCACATGACAGTAGGAGATGGTGCATCACTGGGTGAAGCCTCTCCATAGCCCTGGAGCACGCAGCCCTGCTGCTCACTGCTGTGCTGACCCCCAAGCAGCAGGCACTAGGCTGCGGGCACAAAGCGCCTTAGGGACTAGTCTGCTGCATCGGTGGTGATGGGAGGTCAGTCCCAGAGCACCAGCACTGCTGACACCAGCTCCCTCCTTGGCTTTGGCCTCCTGCTTCCTCCTCTGCCTCACCTACAGAAAGAGATCCACAGCTTCACAGTCCCCTCCCTCCTCTACAATTAGGACCACGCTTCACTAACAGCCCCAAAACACGAGCCTGAATGCAATTCCCAGACCCGTGGCTCTGGGGACTCTCTCCAACATGGACCACATTTGAAGAGAAATTCTTGCTCTTATGCCACCCTCTCCTATTCCCAATAACAGATCAGCCTGGTAGAACCTACAGGCAACTCATGGGGGCAGATGGAACAATGGAGAAGTATTCAGTGCTCACAGTAATTTCCTTGACTATGATTTAGCAGAAATGTAGCTGGCATGGCCTGAATAAAAAAAAACAAAAACAGTCTTTTGAGCATACTCCAGAAACTGCTGCTACAAAGTTATGCAAATTCCAGAACTTCTGTTTCTGTAAATAAGATTTTTCCAGGGGAGAACATACAGAGGAGACAGACATGTGCTCTAGCCTGAAGAGGAATGAGGAAATTCAGGGTCTGGTCCCAGCTCCACTCACAGGTAGTTTGGCTCACTGGGCTTCTGCTTTCCATTGTAAGACCAAAACAATGATAATAAAAATCACAATAAAAGCAATTGAAAAATATTTGCATAATTATTTTGCATGTGTTTGCATACTTTGCATGTAAAACAAGGGATTGTTCCTCAAGCCACAATCTCAAAACAGCCAGGGAAGTAGAAAGCAGGTAGGAGAACGGGAACAAAATCTAATACATATAGAAGTAAATTCAGTTCCGTAGAAAAACAAGCTGAACTGAGCATGTAAGAGAGGCTAAATACGCAAAGGCTCAGATCCTGGTGGAAGAAGTCAGGGAGTTCATACTGGTAACAGAGCCTATGACACAGAACAGGTATGGAAGTAATTGTGGAAGAAGCTGATAAATGGGTGGAGTTGGCTGGAAATACTAGCAGAGCTGAAGGCGGTATCATGACAGGTGTACAAATGATGATGACAATGATGAATGCGTTTTCAGTTTGGACAGTGATGAAGCATGAGTCCTGCTGACTAAGGGTGAAACAGTGCAGACAGTGTCTGTTAGATTCTGCTGCTCCAGGGCAAGATGCATTGGACTGCATCTAAAGCACGGCAGGACTGCCTCAGGAATAACGCAACCTCTCCAAGAGTTATCGGCAGATCTCGGCCACTTCCAAAGCAGCGCTGGGAGCCAAGCACCCGCCTGAGGAAGAGATTGCTCCACAAGGCTTTGATATGGCACATTTACCAGCAGGTTCAACCAGTACCTCAGTGAAACATGCAGTCAAGTCAATAGGACAAACCCATGTGGGAATAACTGTGAGTCACATCGCTGCAGGAGTGGCACTCCTGCCCTGAGCCGGGCCCATCCCAGAGCTGTTCCCTTGGCATCTAGTCAGGGTCTGCCACAGATCAAGTTCTCCATCTGAAGCATCAAGCCCTGCCTCATCTGGGACAAATGGGCTGCTTTGATCTTTAGATCCCACTATACGTGGACATGTCAGATGAGGCTTCCTAAACACTCAGACATCCATGGAGACAGAAATATCCACAGGAAGCAATGCAGATATGTCACCTTGGCAAATTTCACAGAATCATAGAATAGTTTGGGTTGGAAGGGACCTTAAAGATCATCTCGTTGCAACCCCTCTGCCATGGACAGGGACACCTCCCACTAGACCAGGTTGCTCAGAGCCCCATCCCACCTGCCCTTGAACACTTCCACAACTTCCTGGGACAACCTGTTCCAGTGTCCCACCACCCTCACACTAAAGAATTTCTTCCTAATGTCTAATCTAAATCTCCCTCTTCCAGTTTAATCCATTACCCCTTGTCCTCTCACTACAAGCCCTTGTAAATGTCCCTCCCCAGCTTTCCTGTAGCCCCTTCAGGTACTGGAATTAAAGTTATATGTTTCCTTTATGCTTTGACAACTCTCAGTTGAGGCTGGTTCTATGATTTGTTGAACTAAATTAGGAAATTTAGGGTGATTCAAAAACTAAAAAAAATGGAGCTGAAGAGTAGCCAGGGTCTTCATACTCAATGAAGTAAAATAATAATCACCTCTCAAGAGAAAAATATGGGATGGATCCCTCTGGCAGTAAAAATCTTAAGAGCATCATGAGTTACAGGTTACAAGAAAAAAGACAAAGACATAAGAAGAACAGATTAACCCAACCATGGGATAACAGCAAGAAAAGCAGCTGGTTCAGATATTCATATTGACAAAACTCTGGCTGGCTGCCAAATATACCCTTCCCTCCCAGCAATAATTTGGGCTTGAAGGGAGCATAAACATCCCTTATTATTCTAAATCATTAATTGCCAATTCTGCTTGGTGTCCAAATCCCAGAACATGAACATCTGAATTCAAATATGATGTGGTCCCAATCATCTGGAAGTAACTACATCCTTTGCCTCCCTTAGTGCACTCCTTAAGGGTCAGGTGGGGAGAAGCATGACTTGCCATATGGAAAATATCAGTCAAAATAAACCATTTTTATCTTATGTTAAGAATCACTCAGTCTCCCACTGGTGTTTGCCCTAAAATTAAGGAAAAGTGAGGTTGTTTAAGCACTGTCTGGTCTCAGAGACTATGAATGGATGTCCATCCAGTCTTCTGCACTCTGCTGTAGTCTTTCTTGATCCAACACGCACGTTTAGCCATCTACAAATTCCATAGATGTTTTTTAGTTAAAGTGGGAGGTTGTGCTACCAAAGGAGACCATAAGCCAAAGATGTTCTATTATCCATATCCTATTAAAGGTCAGACAGAGCTCTTACCTCAGTGCTATAATATGATCAGAAACTTAATTGAAGATACACGAAAAGGCTATTAATAAAGAGATGAAGCTGTAGTAAATTTAAGACAGCTCACAGAAGGACTTTTGCTAGAAAGAGAAGGTTACACAGATAGATAGGCCTTTAATTAAGGTGTATTGCTGCAATAAGTGTAAGTTTTCCAAGCAAGCATGAAGATAGAAAACTGGTAATCGCTTCCAATTCATATTACAAAAATCAGTCATGTTCATTTCACTTCCTGTGACAGCCCCACTTAATTCTAAGGTTCATTCACTTAATTGGAAAGGAGAATTCTTTGAGTAAAAACATAAGGAATTGAAGAAGGAGACAGACAGATTGCAATAATTGAAAGAACAGCACTTATCATTAAACCCCCTCGTCCAAGATTCTCAATAGATTCATGTTTGCTGTCCTCAAGGGATATTTATTATCAAAGCTGAGTAGGAAAAGATTGGAAATTATATCAGAAAAAAGTCTCTAATGGTCTTCTTGAAAATTGAATCTAAAGAACTCCCTGTTTCTATTACTATCATAATTTTTCCATGTCTCAGAATTAATATAGAATAAGAAACTCAAGTATTTCTCTCACTGAGGCCTCTTGCAACAGTGAGATAACTTGGTCAAGTGTAACCAAAAGGTACCCAAGCATACAAACCAAATTTGCCTCAACCATATTCTCATCTTTTACTTGTTCACAACGGAGTTACAGGAGAGAGTATGTTCCAAGAGAGCATTGTTCTAAGTATTCATACAACTCTGTTTGCATAAAATAGCCTCAGAAAAAAAAAAAAAAGCTTTACTAACAAGCTGAGTCTTTGTGGTTTGGGAGTTATCCAGTTAGTGATAAGAAAACAATATGTGGTGACTTAAGTGGCAAATAACAAGCAGCAATGATAAGGGCCAGCATTTAAAAGTAATAGTCCTAGAGAATACAGAATCACTTGTTGACTACTATTGAATAATAAATCTACAACTCTTTTGCAGGTGAATTGCTTTTAAAAAGAAGATTAAGGTCTGAGGGGGGTTGTTTAGTTTTTCAGTGGGAATATTCTTGCAGCTTCAGTGGTATCTAGATAACTGCCCGCTCTCCTGCCCTTGACAACACCCAACACAGGACAGCTGATTCCACATTTACTGTTACTGGGTAAGAGATAGAATTCTGTAATTGTAATCAACCAAGGTGCATTGAATTTTAATCTCCCCGTGCATAAATCAAAATAAGTGCATCATGAATACATTCCTGGCATGAGCAAGTGGGTTCTGTACAGTCAAAAGCATCAGCAGCACTATGCCCAAGTCTTTCTGGAATCCATTTAAGTAACCACTTGAAAAGGATCCATAGCAGAAAGAGGACCCTAAAAAGTGAGGAAAGCTGAGCCAAAGACAACGATAAGTAGCACAGAGCTAAATCTCTCCCTGTCAGAAGTCAAATGATGTTAAAGAAATTACTCTGTGGATGGGTTTGGTCTATGTCCCTGGTTTCTGGAGGGAAGTGACAAAAGATACTGCTCCATCAATGGATATAAGGAGAAGGTTAAAATGCCCCGATGCTAATCATTCAGCAAACATAAAATAATAATGTTCCAAAAGGATTTAATACTTTGAATCTTCAAAGTGATGCGCAAGCTTTAACTAATTAAGCAGCAAGGTTAGAGTAATTAAAAGCTCAGATGTTAGGTTGCTAATAGGAACAGAATAATGGATTGAATTAATTATCTTTAAACAATTTGAGCCTAAAAGAAAACACCAACACATTCCTACATTTGCATGAAAGGAATGAGATCTCAATACATCAAGAACATTAGCAACAATAAATTTTTATCTGTCAGCAGGAGGGGAAGATAGAGCTCCAGAAAGGCCAGGGAGGATTAGGGAGAACAGCAGACAATCAACAGGGAAACAGACACAAAGCTGGGAACGTAACTATAAAGTGCTTGAGGAAATCCCTAAATCCATTAGTATTAAAGCATTTACAATGACTTTTCAATTTTGTGGCCAGCCTCGCAACCAGGAGAGGTCTGTCATTTACGACAGGGGAAACAGGATCAGGTCTTAGAGTGAATAAGTTAAAGCTTTAGTGAGATTTGAAGTTATTTCATGAAACGCACTTCTGGTGATCTGCTTAAGAGAGACAGAGCTAACAGCTACAAGTAGGCCTGAGCTGTGAATAGAGAAACAAGTTAAAGCAAGGTGAGATACAGTGTGAAACTGAAGCATTTCAGCTGCTTGGTCGGGAGTTGCGCCATCAGAGCTTGGTGGTACCTTCTGACAGCACCAAGGCTTTCCCCATCCTTTGCTTCTGCCCCTGTGAGACACTTCCAACCCATTTCATGTGGCAAGACTGCTGTTGTGGAACTACTTGGAGAACTGGGTCACTAAAATAACCCAAGTAAAAAGAAAATATCCAAATGAAAATCAAGGGACTTGTCTGGTTTTTCAGCCCAGATTATTTCCATAATCTCAATTAAAGCACAGCTCCACACACAGTTGGACTGGCACCAAGATGAGAAAGTAACCTACAGCATGAGGGCAGAAATGAACTTCCAAGAGTAGAAAGAACTTCTTAAAGTGGCTGCACTGCTTTGCTTTTGTTTTCAGTAAATGTAAAATAAGCCACCTCCTGGAAAAGAGAAGCAAGCCAAGTTCTATGTTCCAAGGGTAAAAGCGAGCTCCCAGGCAGTTATCATGGACTTGCTGAATGCTGTGTATTCACACCCTGCCTTTCTCTTCTCACTAACTCTGAGGGACTCAGCAAGCACGTTAAGCAAGCACAAAATTCAGTTCTGATAAACCTCCACATTTGCTAAGAATTAAAGCCTAAAAAGAACTTCTCTGATATCTGAAAAGAATAAGATGTGACAAAAGCTGAAGAAATATAATGGAAACTCCCTTTGCTTTCCGTAAGTACAGGGTCTAGATAAAGTGTAAGAAGGAGGGAAAGGGACTGTGTTATTTCAGGGAAAAAATAGCCAGGGTTCTTGTCCAGAGGGACAAACCCAGACATTCTTTACTGGAAGTGCCCCCTGTCCCACCCTGTACCAGTTTCTGCTTCTGCCAACAAAATAAGAGTTCTTAAATTATGTCTCTATTGTGCAGTGGTTCTGAAAGGATGCAGCATACACAGAAAAATGTAGCTGTTAAGATCAGCTTCCTCACTCCCTCTTCTGCATATGACACCTCTTTTACCTCATCCTTTTGCTTGTCCATGTGCTTTGAACACATACATGGAGCTTTGCATCCCAATGCTTAGCCAGACACAAGGAGGGAGGTACTGCCCACACAGCTGGTTCAGTCAACATCTCTAAACATCCTTCACTTATCCCTTCTCCTGCCACATCTATGTCTTCATGCCTTTTCACTCGGACCTTTCTCTTCAGTGTTTAAACCCCATCTCTGCTTCCCTTTCTCCTAGGATCTAAAGAGGGATAAGTGTGGACATCAGAAAAAACAGCCTTAGGCTTCATGGTCCACAAGCTGTTTTAGGTAAAGGAGATCATGTCTGGCTCTTAAGTATATGTGTGTGTGTATATATATATATCTTTGAAATCAAAGAATAGTTTGGTTGGAAGAGTCGTAATGCTATTTCTTACATTTCTGGCCCTGTTTACATTAGAGTGATATGAAACTGAAAGGCAGGAGTGATTTATCGAGTCACCACCATGCTAAAAGGTAACACTCTGCAAGTGGTCGTGTGCTCTCATGGGCAGTACAGAGGGCTGGAGTCCAGAAGCCTGAGCTCATCCTGCCACTGACATCCAGTTCAACCTTAGGCAAATTATAGAGCTTGATCCTAGACCTACTGAAGTCATTGGCAAAGGTCCGTTTGACGTAACAGTACAGGATCAGGTCCTGCAGCTCTCCTCCTTCTTTGCTGCAAGGTGTCTCTAGGGTGAAAGTGTGTAAAGTGTTTTCAGAGATTTAAAGTACTATAGTTGTCATCCTGCAATTCTTATTCATGCCTGATAAGTTTTACTTGTGGGAGCAGGCCCATTGGCTCCATAGTTGTCATTAATGTAACATTTCTATTATTCATAGCACATCTAGTTTTCTGGCATATTTCTATTAATTTTAGAAATGGAACATATTTAGCAGCATGCTTTACATATTCAATCCATGCAGAATCTAATGAACCAAAGAAATGTGGTAAGAAACACACAGAAAATATTCTTATTACACCCAATATTTAATTGCCCAAAGTTACTCTCAAGTGAAACCTCCCGCAGTTCAGAGAAGATTGTCCCAGATCACTTAGGTTGTTTTGTGGGGTCTTTTTTGTGAGTCAGTCAGGACTCGTTTTTCTTAGTTTTTAGAGGTTTATTCTATTAAAATTAAAAAGCAAAATCACACCTCAGATGAGGCTGTTGCATTAGTACTTTGCCCTCAATTCTGCAAACACCTTGTAGGGATTTTTTTTTACTCCATCAAAAACAAGTTTGCAAATCTTGGCCCAAATTACATGATGGAAATTTCAGCAGCCCTATAATGCTGTTGGGGTTTGTAGATCCTTCTCAGGATCCTCCAAGAGAAGTGGAAAAAACTGGGTCCAGAACACACATATGGGCCGAGTTTGCCAAAGTTTTATTTTATAACTGAGTGGCCCAATTATTTTCCCTTCATTATCCAAATGGTTGGAATTCCTCATTTTCTCATCTGTCCTCCATTCTGTGATGTTGTTGCTACAGAATGAAGCACGTGTCTTCCTCTAGGAAAGGGCCTTATAGGGCAGACATTCACAAGGTGGTCCATAGGTTAGGTGGCTCCCTGTTTTCCACCCCAAAAGGAGTGGTAAGGAGCCAAAAATCTGCTAGAAGTGCTACCTGTAAAGGAAAAGAAAGCTCCTGGGACACTGTTAGTACATGAGCATGTCTGGAACAAGGTGAAGTGAAAAATTGCTAGCATTGACAGCACACCAGCAAAGCAGGAGCAGATGTTCAATCCCACATCCATGTATCTGTCCATTCCAGTGCGACTGTTTCAAGGACCAGTTATGTCTGGTTGATTCCATACAGTTTAGGCAATTCCCATGATTGTTTTCATACAAGTTAAATGTTGGCCTTACAAGCGGTGTTCTCTTTTATTAAAAAGAGCCCTTTGCACATGGCAATGTGTTAGTGCTTGTCTTTATCTTACCTAACTTTAGCTGTCTAATATCAATCAGCAATACTAAACTACCCACCCTGGATTGTCTACATATTTTGTTGAGTATTAGGAATGGTATTAGGAAGCAACTTCAAAGGGTAGTTCATTCCAGCCCAGCAGAATGAAGACAGACAGGATGAGTCACCATCTCAGAGTACCTGCTTGTCCCCATTGAAAACAGACCAAGAGTTGGATGGCTCATGTAGACTGAATGCTTAACTTCAGATGGCTTAAGTTAGGTGAAATTAATCCCACTCAGATTTGTATTCAACATCAAATTCTGCTGCTTCCCACAACCTAAATTATTTTAGTCATCAGGTGCCTTACTCACTGCCTTTTGCTGTTTTGCTCAAGGAGTTGATTTATGGAGTAAAAAGCTTTGCCTAGAAACCAAGAGGAAAATGCTTCTTGCTTTTTAAACTTTGCGTCTGTTAGCCAAGTACTTCCTCCACTGTGGCAAGGTGTGGGTGTGGTGAACTCTTTGTGCGTAAGAGATGCCAGTGACGCCGAAGCTGGGGAGTGGGAGATAATTTTCAAAAGCTGCCTGGCAAGCAGTTGGACACCTGAAGAACACAGAAAGTGGCTGGCTTGGCAGTCAGAGCTGTGTTGGTTGGTGGACTAACTCAGCACTTTCCAAAGAGCCCAGTGGAAGTAGATAACCCAACCCTATGGAACCTCAGCAGCAGCTGAGGGGGGGTCTGATTTCCTCACAGCCCTCTAAAAACTCAAGTGTTGGATTTTAAAGAGGCAGCTAATGGATCTCTTGGTGACTCAACATGAGTCAGTTCAATTAAGAACTGAATCAGGCTCTCCAAATACTCCCATGAAGCTCTTCCTCTGAAGACTTCAAAGGGCATTACAAAGATTCAAAGTGCTAACAAGTAGGATAAGCCAATGATGATATCAACACTGGCATGATGCACTTCCCATGTGACCAGGGACAAGTCCATTTAGAGGCACACATTGCAGAGATTTAGAAGCCACACAGAGATTTGGACTGAAATATAATAAAGATTGCATCTTGACAATCTTCTCTGTGGAATTCTATAAACTGGTTGTAAAATTTTATAGAAAGAGCATTCCCCTAACTATTGCACTCTGGGGGCTTTCCTACAATAAATACCTGTCCTGCTCTATTTTGGAACATAACTGAGCTTTACTGCTCAGTCAGATCCATTGTCTGAACCACGTAGCTCTAAAATAATGATTTTGCTATCAACCTCCTGTTTGACTGAGGAGAAAATAAGCATGAGGCAAAGCTGAACAGAATGATGTTACATGTTTAACACTTCCTTGATGGAGCTACGAAATACCTGCATTAATACCACACAAAGCAGCTGTACAGTTTTTAGGACTCCTCTAGCTCCTTCTGAGGACAATGATGAAACCCCATGCTGCTTTCATTTGGGTGAAATTGCTGGCTGGATTCTCAGAAAAAAATACTGGGCCAGCCCCTCAAAATAACAAATCCTTTTTTGAAAGCAGTTACTGTAGAAGCAGCTGAGCATGTTCAGCAGCATTGCTGCTGCTCTCACAATGGAAATATTTGGGGCCTAATTGTGAACCCAGTAAAATCAACAGGAAATCTGCTATAAACAGCAACCACCCTTGGACTGAGGCCTTATGCAAGTGCTCTTTTTTGCAAAGAGCACAAATCAAATTTGAGATACACTTGATTGGCAGCAGACAGTATGAGTGTCCTATGCATTGTGTTGATAAAGTAGACAAGTCAACACTGCAAACACTTGCACAATATCTAAACAGGATGAGATATGCTTAAACCACCTTAATTGCACAGTAGGAGACCAAAAGTAGCTGAGTTGCAGTGGGATCTCTGTGCAGCAAGAATGGATCAAGATCCTGTAGCTCTAGGTACCACAGAAAAACATGCAGGTGACCTCAGATAGTCCCTGAAAATCCCATCTGGGCTTGTTCTACCTATAGGTTTGAGAGGTGTTCTCCTGTGAGCTAGCATTTGGAACAGAAGACTGCCAGCACCTGCCTTCTCCTCGTGACCCCAGCACTATCTGCCTTCCCTGGTCAGAGCTTTCACAGAGGCTCTATCAATACTGTAACCTCAGAAGGTCCAGGGCAGAGGTTTGATCCATGATCTCTCACGTTGTGTAACTCCTAGGACACTCCCTGGCATGGCAGTGGCCTGTCCCAGCTAGTGCTCTCCCAGACAATGTTTGGGCACACTTGGGGAACAGCCAAGGCCAAGGACTGTTCCCAGTGGGCAGTCTGGATGAGGCCACCTGCTTGGGAAGCAGGAATGGGGGGAAAGAGTTGAATCATGTGAACATGAGTCATGATAACACTACGTTGTGTTTGGGTTATTTTCTTTCCCAGCCATAGCCAGAGGCACTAGGGAATGAATGGTCACTATTCCGGAGGCGCTGAACTACTCTTCCTGAAAAAAAAGTTGCCTACTGAAAATAGCACTTTGGATAGAACATGCAAAGAGAAAGCTCCTGCTTTTGACCAGGTTTGCCCTGTCCTGTGGCTGAGCTGAGGACTGCAGTCTCTCGGGCTGCCATCCAGCTGGCTCCAGCAGCAATTCATTCACTAGAAAAACGTTGAAAAAGAAACAGGAAAAAACTGTATGAGGTTTCCATGGCTACTGGACTGTATACTTTCTCCCAACCATTATCACAAATCTTGCCATCCAAACAAGCAACAGATGTCAGAAATCATGTTTGGGTTTGGTGAGCATTCATTTCAAATACACCACAGGGAAAGGTACTGGCTTTGAGACCAGGCAAGTGGCCTATTTCATCTGTGGGCAAAATCCAAAGCACAGACATCCAGACTTCTAAACACTGTCCCTAGAGCTCCTCTTCAGTAGTATTTCCCAAGTATATTAAACTTCTAAATTCCATGTTCTTTTGTAATGGTTCTTGAAAATAATAGGTCAAGAGTAACAGCACATAAGGTTTTCTGAAGGACTAACATATCTTAAAAACTAGAGCATTTTGTAGAGAAATGGGACAAACTTTAATATTCTAGAACAGCAAAGAGAGGACATAAATAAAAGCCATGTAAATCAGTTCCTGTTATCAGTGATGCTGGACTGTTGAGCAGATTATTGTGTATCCAGTTATGACACATTCAGAAGCAACAGGTGGAAGTACAAGAGCTGTTTTGTCTTTATTCAACTGTGTGCCTGGTCAGCTTATCACTGATATTGAGATAACATAAAATACAGCTTTAAAACCCTCAAAATTGTCATTAACCACTAACCCTCTACTTGCTTTCCCATTATTCTATTTCATCCTACTTCCCTTTTACAGCCTCTGCACTTGGGTCCTCTTTTGGGAGCAATACCTGGATTCTGCATTTGTTACAAAGCCTTCTTCCCTCACTTCTCTCTTTTCAAAGAATCACACAATTGTTCTGGTTGTAAAAGACCTTTAAAATCATTGAGTCCAACCATAACTTAACTCTACCAAGTCCAATGCTTAAACCATGCTTCTAAACACCATATCTGTATGTCTCTTTAACACTGGCAGGGATGGAGGCTCAACCACCTACCTGGGCAGCCCATTCCGGTGTTTAATTGTCCTTTCAGTGAATAAATTTTTTCAAATATCTAATCTAAACCTCCCCTGGCACAACTTGAGCCCATTTCCTCTTGTTCTGTTGCTTGTTTTAGACAAGTTCATTTCTTTAACAGGCAGCCTTTACAAGTTTTAGGACTGGAAGGTTCTATAGAGGATTTCATATCCCTGCCCAAAATTTCATGTTGTCTAAGGACTTTGCTAAAGCAGAATCTCAGCACTGTTGATAGACTGTTTTTGTAACTTGGATTTTTTGCCAAAGTATAATAATAGACAAAAAAAACCCAGGGAGTTTTGTTATATATTTTTGCTGGTTAACAGTCTGCATGAACCAGAGGCTACTCAATGGTTAATAATAAAAAGCTTCTCCCCTCAACACTTGGTTTGAAAGGACTACAAGCTCTGAGTCATTGCACAGTTGATTTGAGCTTAACCCTAATAGCTGTGTTATGTCGTGGCTTATTCTTAAATCTTCTTGGAAGCAGGAGAGTGTCCACAATAAACTTTTAAGGTTTAACACTCTATTACCAGGTAAACTGCTTTAGCTTGATTAAAAATATCAGTAGTCTCCTTTCCACTACATCACAGAGCTGTAAAGTAAGGCTGGAGCAAAAGCATGTGCCTGCTGGTATATGCCTGAAGAGGTTCTGGGAATTAATTCTGCTTTGCAGAACTATTCCAGTTATTCATGTGACTCAGCGGCTGAGACCGGGATCTTCCTGCACTCACATGGTGACGTGCTGATTCAGGCTGGCTCAGCGGGATAGGAGAGACACCTTATCAAAAGAAAAGCCCTCATGGGGACAGCCTCTCCCAGGCGCCGAAAAGGAAATTTCCGTTGCTGGTCCGGCGGCCCGAGATGAGCGAGTTTTTATTAGATCTGGATGACTTTCCTTACTCTGGGTAAGAAGGGAATAATTCTTCTCAACCTATACAATATTTCTTAGTGCTGGTGCTGTGATATCTGCTCAGATGGGATCTCAGAGCTGAAGGTCAGCAGTGCTCTGCACCTCTGCATTCAGAGTCAAAGAGGATTTCAGCCACGCTCAGTATTCACATTTTATTTATAAATGTTTTAGAAAGGGTCAATACCTGGCTATCCCTTGTTATACACGTTGCAGACAGGAATACTAAATTGAAAGTCATTTATCAGCATCTCCTAGATTTACTCAACTTTATATGTAATGACTGATGGAGACATTAATAATAATTAACCCTTTATAAGCCAACTGCAGACAGCATCTTGATCGACAGGGCACTCATCAGCTCCATTAGGCACAGCAGGTAGGATTCACCAGATTAAATTCAGGCATCTAGGATGGAAACCTGAGCATCTGAGCCAGTCACCCCACACTCACTCTGTGCGTAACACAGTCAAGGGAGTGAGTTGAGTCCTCCAAAACTAAACATCTAAAATAGGTCCACTGAATGGTAGCCAAAGCATTTTAAGTGACCTACCCAGGATCTCACAAAACAAACTGTAGCGGATCAAGAACAAGACCTACATCTCCTATGTCCTGTTCTTACTCTCAGGCCACAAGACCACAGCTGCCCTATAATCACATAATCATAGTTCTGCAATTCTTCAGCGAAGCTGTGAAGGCATTTAATGTCTTAAATCTGCCAGTTCCAGAAAAACAGACTTCCTTTAATATTATGCACAATCTAGTATTTTTGTAGGAGCAGCCAGTGTAGTCAATATAATCTCAGCCACCCAAACATTACAGTACACAGAAGTACCTGGTGAAGTGCAGAGGTTACCCCTCACACCGAGTACTATGGTTTCACAGTTCATCCTGATACAAAAAGCAATTCCAAAGTACTTCACAACATATTGTACCAATTGCAATACCAAAGTATCACTTCCCCTACCTGCCATACCTCAGCAGCCTCCCTCCCCTGACATTACAGTTGGATTTTCTCTTTCAAGAGACATTATTTTCTGTCTGCTCTGCTGCTCACTTCTCCCACAACAAATGGTACATTCAAAATATGGGGTAAACAGTATATTTATCCCCTTCAGTGGGCAAAAGAATAATGACAGCAGCCAGTGACACGTATGTGAATTAAGAAAAAGCCATCTGCTGACATAGGCTTTAGTGGGTATCAATGGATTGGAGCAGGAGGAGGTACTGTCTGGAAACTGAAAACGAAGCTGTCCATAATAAAAAGGAAAGGAAAAAGGAAAAAAAAAAAATCTGTCTCAGGATCTTCTCCTTATCCAGCCCAAGGATCTGGAAGATTTCTTCATTAATTGTCAGGCTACAGCTGCTGATGTAGGTACAGCCTCTCAAAGCTGCCTCCAGTCCATAAAGCTATAAATTTGTACCAAAAAGAGAACTTAAACATTTTTATCTACAGGAAAAACTTAAGCACTAGGTACTCAGAGGCAGAGATCCACATGGTATTTCAGGGTTAAAAAACAGAGGAAAACTGTAGCCTGGGAAAATTCGGGGCTTTCCATTCCCGGTGAAATGAAACGACAGATTTAAAGTTCAGAGTGAGAAAAGTCATTGAAAGGAATTAGATTTCAAGCTTCCTGAGACATACAGGCTTTGTTTTTCAAGGCTATTGATAAATCTATCAGTCTCCTGATTACCGGCCCCCACCCCCTGGAAAACCCTCTAAAAAAGGAATTTGCTGCCTTAATTGGAAGGAAAAGGGTTTAAAGAATATCCACTGTAAGGTCTCTCTGAAGAAGGAAAGTCCCTGGAGGCAAAACAATAATTGGTTTTGACCTTCCACAGTTAAGGAGGCGTTGGTAAAGACGAGACTTAAACACAGCCTGACAACTGTGAGTTCCAATCAAATTCAGAAAGAGACGGAAATTGGATAAGCAAATTCCTTTTTGTTCATGACCCCAGTCCCGCTTTCCTTTCCCCCTGCAGCATGACACATCAGAATCTTTCCTGCGTGCCATAAATCACTCGCAAGACAGCAGTAGCCTTTGAATAGCTGTCTTATATTATGTTCATATCTTCCAGACAAGTGGTATTAGCAGTCCCAGCAGCCACGGTGAGCACAGCACAAAGACGAGCTGCAGCAAGGGAGGAAGCAGGGTGATTTCATTGCTGTTTTCAGCCCGGTGTAAATTCCCTCTCTCAGAGTTTGGAAGAACTCTTCACATTAGCACTAGTAGCTGCTTGCCAATTGAACGAAATTTGGTTTTGAATGCAGAAGCCCACAATCCTCATTCTGTCAGAAGCTGCAGCTGACAAATGCTTTCCTTTTTGTAAATTTGAGCTCATAGAGGACACTCTGCCATTCCCTGCCACTGTTCCGGGAAACGTAATGTTTCCTGTGATACCTTCCGCATGGCAAATGGATCTTGTCTCCGTGTCCCTGCAAACTCCTGGCAGCAGCTGGAGGCATCTACACGCTTGTGCCTCTCAATACTCAACATCCCTGCCCAGAACAACCATGCTGGCCAGACACCCTTCAGCTTGCCAAGGCCTACTGAGGCTCCTCGTATTGTTGGTTACCTGCACACTCCACCGACTTTAAGTAAATCAGAGAACTTGAAACTCATGTTTCTGTTTAAAAAACATCTTAAAGACAGATTCCCGCCTGGAGTACTGAGTCCAATTCTGGAACCCCCAACATAAGAAGGACATGGAGCCCCTGGAGAGAGTCCAGAGGAGGGCCATGAAGATGATCTGAGGGCTGGACCAGCTCTGCTATGGAGACAGGCTGAGAGAGTTGGGGCTGTTCAGCCTGGAGAAGAGAAGGCTCCGGGGAGACCTTATAGCAACCTTCCAGTGCCTGAACGGGGCTACAGGAAAGCTGGGGAGAGGCTTTTGACAAGGGCTTGTAGTGAGAGGACAAGGGGTAATGGTTTTAAACTGGAAGAGGGGAGATTTAGGTTAGACATTAGGAAGAAATTCTTTAGTGTGAGGGTGGTGAGACACTGGCCCAGGTTGCCCAGGGAAGTTGTGGAAGCCCCATCCCTGGGCAGGTTGGATGGGGCTTGGAGCAACCTGGTCTAGTGAGAGGTGTCCCTGTGCATGCAGGGGAGTTGGATCTAGTTGATCTTTAAGGTCCCTTCCAACTCAAACTATTCTATATGACTGTATAATGATTCTATGATTAAATTAATAATGTCTCCAAGGCAGAGCAAAGTTTCCCTTAAAACGGCCCTGAATGCAAGCTTACAATTTAGTATCCTTATAATTTTAAAAATAAGAGAAAAGAGATTTGGCAAAGATTCACAACACAAAGACCATAGACCAAATAAAAATGCATGAACTAATGGTGAATTTTTCCATCCTACATGGCCAGCCAATTTGAGATGGTCACCACTGAAACCCGACTCATGTAATTTGCAGATATGACTCACAAGAGTTGGAGGCCCAAAAGCAATAAGAGCACAGCTTGGAGAGATATCAAGACTCTGGAGGCAAAAATTAGCTATTTCTAGGGTCTGATGAGACAGAGGTGAAAGAGGAGATGATCTACAATAAGGTAAGTGTGATGTCCAGGTATTTTCTCAAAGTTGAAAAGGTTTCACTTTCTTCTGGAAAGGAGTTGAAAGCTGGGAATGGCTTCATCCGGATAAAGTTACATGAGTTACGAGCAGCAGGACTGTCCCAGAATGTCAGCTCCACATGCTTTGACCTTTTCTCAAGTTTTAGGAAAAATTGCTTCTTACACGTGCCTCCTTCAGCTGAACCTAATCCCTGTTATCATTAGGCATTGCTCTTCCAGCCTTTCAGGTGGCATGACAGCTGACTCCTGCTGAGCCTATGGAAAGGACTCAGTGCCAGAAGTGCTCCCTTCCTCTTTTAGACCAGAAGTGCCCACAGAGTCAATGTGACATTCAGAGTCTGACAGCAAAGCAGAATATCCCGACAGCATCCAAGCCATGCTGCAGCTGCTGCAAGTCAGCAATGTTGAGACTCTGACCTGGCACCTGACATGCTCACTGAGACCAGGGACGTTTGGCCCAAGCCTAGTCCCAGCAAGCAGCAAACAACCAGTACACAAAGCACAACCATGACTGGTCTTCGGAAGGACCAGATTTGGAACACATTTCACAGAACTCTACCATTTGTGTCCTCCAAGTCTCTGCTACCAAGATGCTTCTCACTATGAGACCTACACCCTGTCTCTTCCCTATTTAAAAAGATCTAGTTAAACTGCTTTGATTTGGGGAACTCCAGCAACTGACAATTCTCCTTGTTCTGAATTTCATTCCACAGTCTCAAGACTTCCATGATGCACTGCTCCCAGTTTTTTCTCTCCTGTCCTTAGGAAGTATTACAGACTATGACCAGAAGATACAAACTGGGAGGAGAATGAATCCTTGTCTATAATGATGTTTAAGCTGTATGTGGGCAATAGGAGTTAATAAAACTGGAACAGACTCAGCACTGGCACTTCATGTAGGACGACACGTACGTCCTGAGCTGGGTCATGTACCTAGCACGTCCTTGCTGAAGTGCCAACTTTGCAGAGGAATGCTGCCACTGACAGTGGTGCTGCTGTTTGCTGTTGTACTGCAGAGGCTTCTGCAAAGAGCCAGCAAGGCAGGTTAGCTGGGAGCATATAAAAAATCTATAAAGAACATTCTATAAACAAGGTTCCATAAAAGACCTAAAAATACCAAGAGAGCAGTTTGTCATTGGCTTTAGAGCCAGTTAGGAAAAGAGAAAAACCTAATATTCAGTTTGGGAGGTGCTGTGTGCCTCTAACACCCCTAGAAATCAAAGGTGCTGAGTTCCCATCACAGTGGTACAACCTAGCCTAAAACCATCATCCTAAACCATTGTTGGCTATTTACAGCCCTTTGACACTTGCTCAGTGTTCAGGAAGGATGATCCCTGATCCCATGAAGTCTCAATTTAAGTAGCATGGAATTCTGGCAACTTTTTTTTTTGTTTCTGCTTCTTGTTTTTCATTTTCATCTTTTAATTGTTTATGTTTTGTAGCATTTCATAGTGAAACAACATGCTTCAGCCATTGATCTCAAAAATAGTTTGAAAAAACCTCACAGTGTTTTCAGAAGACAAACCAGAGTCTTCACGGACTGAAGGAATTTACTTGAACTACCTGGGCAAGTCAGTAGCAGAAAGAGCCTGGTCTCTGCTGTCATCAGCAAGGCCATAGTGACTCCTCCATCTTCTATTTTCAACACTATGAGTTGCAAGAAAGGGAGCCCATGATGGCAGGGGTGACAGTAAGGCAGGAAATGAGGAAAAACAAGTGTCGCGAGCGTTACTTCCCAACACAGGAGCAGGGCAGAGTTTCCTATCACGATCCCTTAGCTCTCCCCATTAAGTGCTATAGTCATTTCTGTTAAGAGGAGGTCAGATGAGGACCTGAGACAATTTTCACATACTGTTCCAGCGTAAGGCCACAGCAGAGAGCCCAGCAGAGCCTTGTCTTGTGCATGGCACCTCAAGTTTGAGATGTCCTCAGTTATCCATCCGCAGCTGTTCCGGGAAAACACGCCATACTGCTGGGGCACGAGCATGTCTGCAGAGTCACGCCATGGCACAGGGACGGCTCTCTTGACTTGGAGGGCATTTTGCCCTGCATATCCTTTCAGGTCACCAAGTTAGCTTTCAAGATCTCTTGAATCCCTCAAATGTACGTTTTAAAGATCATCGAGGCAGAAGCTGCCGTGCTTTCAGTGACTCCTCTGTTGAATTATGCTCTCCTCTAAGAGGGGGGCAACCCAGCTCTCCCCTGCCCAGACATCCATGCTATGAGAATGACACACCACCAGTCACACTGTTCACACCAACTGTGGCAGTAAACTTTATTTCAACTTTGACATTTAGTTCCTGTAGAGTGACTCATGACCGCCTATGATGCTCCGTTTAGGGATGCAAGACTCAAAAGCCAATGCAGAAAAAAAAACAACCCAGCAAGCTACAGAAATCAGAGAGGCATTTGCTGAAACAAGGCACCCCATCATTTGTATGTACTGCAGGGAGGAAAATATAGATGAGGACAAGTTCCAGTTGCTGTCCTTTTGCAGAGAGAAGCTGGCAATTTATATTTAAAGTACACTTTACTAAGTGTAGTTTTAAAAACAGTCTACCAGCCAATGGTGTCACCAAAACCATTTAGCTTAACAAAACTGTCAGGCCTTCCAGTTTCCAGAGTTTTAGAAAAAAACAGAAGCACAAAGTTGTTCTAGAGTGCATTGAATAAAACTGTAAGGAATACCACAAGTATTCCTTACCTTGTTCAGTCTATTTATAATCCTTGACTGACTTACAGCTCCTTAGAGAAACTTGAGCAATTAATGACAATTTGTGTCCATTCTGACCAGGTCTAGGGTTTCCCAGAGGAGATGGTGACAGAAGTGAACACATTCCATTTCTGAAGGAACAATGAAAAATGTGGGTACGGGGGCTCTGTTGTCCTGAGGAGTCCACCATGGTGAAGCCAGGACATCAACCAGAGCTGACCAAGAGACAACCAAGTCCCTTCCACTTGCTCCTTCTAAATTTACTATGTTCGGGATCTATTTATATAACTAGTGCTGAGAAAGCACTAGGAAAAATTAATAATTCTTAAAATCCTGAATTAACTTTCTATATGTTGGTGTCTAGAATTACTTCACAGATACCAATCAGGACAAACATGGTTGTATAGAAGAAGTTAATAATTTTATTTTTGTAGGTATTAGAGATTGTTTTCTTAGACTGAATGAAGACATGCTGAAGACAAAGCAACCCACTATTTAGCAATTAGCATTTACTTAAAATCTACATTATGTACAAACACATCTTTCAAAGACATGCTCTCACTTTCTCAGACTGAAAAGATGCTCCTTTGAAACCTTTAATTTCACAGGGAATACTTCCTCATACCTTCAGTGTATATATAAAACCACGAAACCTACTTCACAGACAGAGCTGAGCTCTGAGGTCAAAGACAGCTCTCAGATTCTCAAAGCAGGAGCTGGTGTCAGCTAGAAGGGCTCTTGATTCCTGCTGAGCTACAATGACTTCACCAGCTGAAGAACAGCCCAGAGTGCCCAAGTTTGCCTTAAGTTTCCACCTATAGGCATAAAATGCATTACCAAACTCTTGTAGCAGAAAATCTGTAAACATCTAAATGAGGGCATAGACGTAGCTGCTGACTGGAAAAGGTCCAAGTTAACCTACTCAGAAACCCCACTCCTTTCCCTCATCTTGCATCACAGAATTATTTATTTGCCTAAAGGCAGTTTGAGGCAAGTAGTATAGTCAAAGGTTGGTATTAAGACTGCTATTGATAGTGGCACGGGGAGGAAAATTGCAGTGAACCTCAGGAACCTGAGCATTTTTGAACTAGAACAGTGTTCAGATTAATGAAGTCGGTGCTATTTCAAGGTTGTGTTTGGTAATATTAGTAGGGAGTCAGACATACCAGAGTGCTGCTTTTTAATTTTTTTTTTCTATTTTCCCTTCAAGTTAACATTTTGACTGAAGACAAAATGTAGCTATGGCAGCAGAAGTGGTGAAGGGGATACCACCTCACCATTCAGCTGGCCAAGTCGTTTGGATGAGCAGGTTTTGGAAGAAAGAGGCTTCAGTATACTGAATTAACTTGGTTTAGAGTTCTTGAAAGTGTTTCAAACCACTCAGCCCCTAAGGTCTCTCATGAGTCAATGTTTCTAACCCAAAACTTGCAGGAGAATTTTTGAATGCACCTCAGTGATTTAGGATCTTGCTAGTTTTGAGGATGAACTTACACTCCTGAAAGGTGTAAAAAAAAAAATAAACTACTCTCCAGAACCTGAGTGTTTGTCAAGAGCTATAACTAATCATAGCTTCTTGTTTCACCTGAATATTTTCCAAGGTAAGAGAAACAATTATATTGCTTATTCCTATTTCCAGCTGAAATGTTACCATTTTTTTTCTCCCCTCCAACTTGGAAATAACTTTCTAAGCTCTAAAAAGCCTCAATATTTGTACTTTATGTAAGCAGTTTGGAAAGGTCAGGCCTAAGCATTTGATACAAGAAATAAACCCATGTTATTAGACACCACTGAAAGGCCAGGCACTAAAATGTGCTCGGGCATGCTATTCAAGTGATGCTTATCCAAAGTTATGCCTTCTGTGCCTCAGTCAGACCACCATGGCAGAGATCATGTCAGTGCTTCCACTGTAAACTTGAAATAGAGTTTATAAATGAACCTGAAAGCCAAGCAGAAGCTTTGACAAAGGCACATCCATTTCAGTGCAGAGCTGTACCAGAAGCAGCTCGCTCCGTTTTAGCACGTCCAAGGAGTTGGAAATGCAAAGGTGAAATTCAAGCTGCATTTTTTGTACTTGCACGAAGAAGCCTGGGAGAAACAGCAAATGGTGGGCAGGTCCTGTAGACCAGCTGCTGGAGTCCTGTGCTCACATAACCAGCCCTCAGCAGGGTTAACCTGGCATGGGAGTGAAGACACTGTGGTCAGGATTTACAGTGGTAAGGAAAGGGGCAAGAAGACCACAGATATTGGCTCTCTTTCTCCCACCTCCCCTCCCCAGGTCCTGTCTATAGTTCCCTTTTGTTCACCCTGACCAGCCTGAGACCTGTGGTGCAGGAGGATGGGACAGCAATTCTCCTTATGGATTTTTTTTGTTCCTGAGGGATGAAGTGCTGAAACAGAAACATCTTGGCCATACCTAAAGTCCCATGATTGAATACAGGCTTGAGCTTCATACAGCCAAGTGGCTGGACCTCGTTGCACCTGGACTTCAAGGACAGAGCCGGGGTGGGAGCCAGGTCTCCACTTCTATCAAGTGTCTCTGCCTGGAGGCCAGCTGGCCAGCTGGGTTGGGACTGGACACAGCCCACAGAGAAGAGGCAGAAGTGCAGTCTCTCAAATTCTTCCATTTGCCACAGCCTGTGCAGAAGCCTCAGACACTTGGTATCACACAAATATTGTAGAGAACCCCGACCTTGCTGCAAAACACCTATTTAACAAACCACCACCAATGTATTTCTAAAAGGAATTCAACCGTGGAGATATTTTGCTCTGGTACACAAGCAATCAACAGAGATTTCCTTTCTACATGGGAGGAAAGAACAACTCTGCCAGAGCTTTGTGTGGCATTTGCAGGCAGAGGGTGACCTGATGGTGACCAACATACTTAGCTAACATATACTACTCTTTACACAGATTACATCACATAACCTACATGTTGCTTATTTGCTGCCTAGTCATTAAATAAATATTAGTGATAGGTGGGCATCTTAACCAGGCATGCAAAAATAACACCAGATGTAGAGAAACAACTTACGTATTATACACACAGAAACAGGTACCACAGAAATGCAAAGGTACAGCTACTTCTAGTGCAATCTCTATAGGTCTTTATAGTGTAACATACTGTCCTCTGGTAGTCCCTTAAAATGAATTTCTTACATCTTTCACATAAGATCTTTCCCCAGTGATTTCATTTTATTCCATTGCATAGAAATGCAGCCACCTTCCCAAATTCAAATGATGAGTTTCTTCAACAACATATTAAGTATGGTACCAATGCTCTGATCTGGGGTCAATTTCAATTCTTAAAAAACAAATTACTCATAGTACGTGTTCAGCTCATTATCCATGTGGGAGTAAAGGAGTAAGAAGTATTACTGTTTACCTACCTGAACATTCTAAAACTGGCAGATTTCTCCCCCACTGCTGTACTGCTTTTCTCCCATCGTGACTCCAAGAAGATAACTTGCAAATAACAGTCTCTGACCAACTCTGCTAGAGTTAACCTTCACAGTTCATAGACCAGTGGCTCTGAGTGTATCCACAATAAAGCATGGATAAGTATGTGGGGCCAAGCCCTGAATTTGGAATTCTAAATTTGAATCACATTGCACGAAATCCTCACTTTACTGATCTCAAACTTGGGATTTTATTCTGGGCACTGAAAAACTCTCCGTTCTGCTACTCCTGCCCCACTAAACTGTCCAGTTTGCAACAAAATCCATTAAAAACTCTGTTATCAATCCAAAGGGATTCTGAAACCTATGGTTACCTTCAACCAGTCCAGATAAGGAAGACCCAGAGATGCTGGTGTTCTATTGCACAGACACAACATTATGGAAACATCCAGAAAGAGCACCACAGTTTTGGCTGGATGACTCTAGAAGAAACAGGTGAAATGAAGCAATGGCAGCCTGCTCTGTGACTGCTGAGGTGACTGTGATACAACATGCAGACATGACAGTGCTCCAGGAAGGACCTTAGTTCTGCCTGATGGACTAGCAGTGCATAACTTTAGGTATGTTAAAGACCAGTTGCTAGAAATGAATAGCATGCAGCTGTCAGAAGCTGAGTCTTCAAGGTGTTTAGCAGATTTTTCAGAGAACCTAAGTCATCTCTGAATCACTGTGAGATTTACCATCTGAAATCCCCTAGGGCATTCTGGAGGATGAGCCCTTCAATACTACATGTTTGACAGGAGTTTTGCTTTTCATGGCATTAAAAACCTTATTTTACATCCCAAAATTTAACTCAAGTTTAACATTTTCCTCTAACCCACACCCACTATTTTCAAATTGAAATTGTCTGTTATCCAAAACTAATCTAATAAACAATCTACTGGACCTAGTATGGTCACAGAACTAAGCAGTTTCACACCAGGAAAGACTCCCTCCTCCTGTTTGATAGTGGGTGCATCTAACATTTTGTCACTGACATATCCATGGCAGGTGCCAAGTCCTGGCCTCCCAGAGAATATTAAACCCCTGACCACACCAGGATGCCTGCCACTGACTGCAGCTGGACCAGAAGCTCATGGACAAGCCCATCCATACACAGGCTTGCATTTTAGTCTTGCTGGTGTCACTGTTAACCTCCCAATATCCCACTCCACAGACTCTGTACCATTAACACCTCTGTGCTGAACACCTCTGTCACCACACAGAGGCTTTGTAGAGCTGTTGATACTGCAGACTGTTGTCCAGGTCTGGCTTTTAAAGCAGGAACAGCAGCGTTTCCCATTTGGTGTATGATGCCACTCTCCTTCCCACACACAAGCATGGAATTTGTGGACATGGCAGGAGATCAACACTAATCTCAGTGCAGCATCTCTCATTTTATTGCCTTTTAAAACCTAGATGAAGACTGTGCTGTCACTGTTCTGCCTTTAAACAAGCCCTTTCATTTTGGTGCCTTATGCAGGGCTTTTGGTTTTGCCTTTTAACTTTGATTCTTTTGTGAGAGTTTTTATCCCCCTTCTAGATGTCCCACCCACTCAGCATCACTTGAAATGAAAAGATTAGATGTCATCTAGTCTCCAAGTACAGAATAAAAGAGAACAACAAATTCTACCAAGGATCTCTCTTAGACTGTAAAAATAAAAGATGGGTTTGTATTGGCAAAGGCCTCTCTTGATCTGTTAATATCAAGGAAGACAAAATTATCTGTGTTCTTTGTGAAGCAGCAGTTGTTTTAGTGGGGAAGGAAGCCAAGACAGCTGTTAGATAGTTCAGTACAAAATACTGACAGTGACACACCAACAACAACACCAGCAGTGAGGGACTTGGCCAAACCGCCAAAACACCAAATATTATTAATGTTGCTGCTTTGAAAAAGTTTGACAAATTGCAATAATTTAAAATTTTCAGAGTGAAAGATGACTTTTTAGTTCATCTTGGCCTACTGTTCTTAAAGGGTGTTGCAGAAAGAGCAGCAAAATCTCTCAGATATAAAAGACACCGTTGAGAACAAGGAAGCAGGTCTTGGTCAGTGCTCAAGATTAAGTGGAGAAGGAGCCATCCATGTTTAGTTTGGATGCAGGACTTGCCTCCTTTGAGGAAAGAGAGACTGTGAGATTTCAACAGCTTTTGAGGAGTCCTCAGCTTAAGCTACTTGAACAAATGGCTTTGTCCACATGACCTGCAGCATACCCAACCCCATGACAAAGGATTATGAAATCCACTTCCTTCAGGCAGGATGAAAGACGGCGTGCACTGCGGTCAGGAGCAAACAGGAGGTTCCTGACTGGGACCTTGCTCTCACCCTGTCATCTTGTTCTGGTGACCTGACCTCTCCTGAACATCATTTTCTCCATTTGTTCTAATTTCCCAGGAAGGGTTTATTTGCAGATCTTCATGACTTTCACATAGAGCTGATATCTAAATACAAGGAATTTATCTCTGCTTTCAGTCACCCTTATACACACCACCAGGAGTAAACAGGGTTGCACCCCTACAGCTGCAGGTGAGTCACATATTAGGCTCAGCAACAGAGATGGTAGGGAGCAAAATTTGGCCCATGGACTTGAGTTCCAGCCACCAGTGCAATGCAAGCTGCTGAAGACTGCAATAAACTTGCACTCTGGCCTTGTTTAGAAGGTTTCGTGTCCAATTTTTCCCCTTCCAGGCCCCCTCTGTCCTCTGGAAATGCTTTCTTTTACTCAACTACACCCTTCTACATGGCACTCTACTTTTCTCTCCAGCTGCACCTTCAGAGCTTTGCTAACTCCAATTACTGTCTAAATTACATTTATGGAAAAAAAGTGATTTTCTTTGAGTGCAGAATTACATGTTGGCTGTTTTCTTATACATTTAGATCATAAAAGAACTTAGAGGGGGAAAAAAATACAAACTTACAGCCCAGCTTGGCTGTCAGTAACAGCCTTTGTCCCACATCAGTTGAGGTAGTAGAGAAGGGAGCATGGTACACTTTTGTAATAAGGAACAAGGCTCCTCAGATCTGATGGGAAGCAAAGCCCTCCACCCTACCAACAGAAAGCTTCCACTGATGCTGTGGGCCTGTTCCAAAATGGAGCCCAGCCCTCGATCTCCCCAAACACTCACTGCTTATACTTGTGGAGAAATGATAACCAACGTCCCTTGCACAGCATCAGTGACTCCTGCAACCTTTTTCCCCGCTCTCTCTTTTTATAAGGGATGCATCACATCCTAAATTCTGTAACAGCTGCTCTTTACAAGGCAAGAATAATTGACAATGAGTGTTTTGTGGACAGGGAACTCATACTTTTCAAACCCCTCGTTCTGACCTAAATCACTTTCCTCCACAGAAGTACAGCCTGCCTGCAGCGTGCATGGTCAAACTCAGTGAAAATTCCTGAGATCCTCTAACCTGCAAGTGGGAACTTTCCCAAGACAGAAGTGGATTTGACAAGCCAGCAACTAAAGAGAGAGAATTCTTAAAATCTGAAAGCCAGTAGAAATAGTCAAAGATGCACTTCCAGGATATGTTATTTCATTTTTTATGCTGGGATTCAGCAAGGTTTTTACTCAGGGAGCAAGCAGATCCTTTTTATTCCCCAGAATGAAGATAACCTTGCCAAATGGGAATTTTTAAGAAGCTGCCCACTGAACTCACAGGAGATGAAAGTAAAGTTGCAGTTCTAACAGCAACATCACCTGACAAAGTCTTTGGCGTTTTATACCTAAAAAACTTCTCTGCAACCTCTCTTAGTATTTTCAACAGCTGGATATTATACTGTATTCATAGGCAGGTCAAAATATAAATAGTAGTTTCTCTACTGACCCACATACTTGGCCTATATTCAGAGTCTTTTAACATGTTTCCATTAGCCACAGAACAGTGTCAAGTATTTCTCCAGTGTAATCTTATTTATGAGGTCCTGTTTCCCAGAACAAAACCAGACTAGATCAGCCAGAGTTGGGCTCTTTGCTCACAACTGACAGCCTGTTTTCCTCCTGTCCTCCAGGGACACACACCTTTATCCTCAGAATCTTTCATGGCTGCATTTTCAGTTCTTATTTCCAGTTCTTATTGTCCATCTGCTGCTTCTCTGGCTGCTGCCCAGTGCTTCTGCTCCCAGGGGCACACAGCTTCCCTGAACGATCCCCTCTGCCCACACAGCTGAACTGCAGCCCAGCTGGCATATAATTGTTTCTTTGGGGGTAATGGCTCCTTTTTTTACCTTTTTTCCAAAAAGAACTTAACAGCTTTTTACATTTATCCTGAATGAAGATAAACTGTCAACACCTCTGGATTCAGTGAAGGAAAGAAGACTGAAAAAGATGAAAAGCCATAGCTGATGGGGGGAGGTGGGAAAATAAAAATCAAGGAGGGAAGTTAGTAGAAACTGAGGCACATGGCTCCATAATTACTATTTTTTAATATTTTATAACTTATTTTACTGTACTCCTGACTCATCTGGCCTGCGAAATCTTCAGTCGAGAGAAATGAAAGTACCTGAATTAATCTAAGTACAAAAACCATGGCTCAAATCCTTTGTGCTTTATCTTGGGAAGTCTTTCATTGGAGCTTTCAGCTGGAAAGAGACTGCAAGAATTTGTGGCTGTGAAGCGTGCTGTTACAATAAATATAGAATTCATCATGGAGAGGTTTGTTAAAACTGTTTAGGAATAAATGTTCTTCTTTCCTATTGAAAAGAGATGTCAGTTTTTCTCTTACAATTACTCAAAGGGCCAGCCAGGCAGAATAAAGGCTTATTACATTAGAAAGCATATAGAGCCCTTTTATGAACTCTGGCTGCAGCCATCCTCTTTGTGAGACTCTTTGTTTCAATTTGTTTTTCAGCAGCTGTATCTGATCTGTATCTTGCACACTTTCATCCTGTGAGAAAACACAGCTGCAAAGTGACTAGAAGTTCCTCATCTGTCCCTCTCTGCATGTTCTCAGAGATGGGACAGGTACCTATGAGAAGCACCAAAACTGACTTAAGGGTGCTAAATCTGATAGATAATTTAATTTCACACTGAGTCATGAGGCCTGACTATCTCTCTGCTCATCTTTCTTGGAAGTATGAATGATAGCACCATATCACAAAAGACACTGAAGCTCACGAGTATAAAGTGAAGGCAATTACTTGCAGGACAGAGTGACTAGGATTGCCACCCCTTGAAAATGGGCTTTTAGGACAGAAATATTTTGTTTTCAAATGCAGAATAGAAAACTAATCACCATGTGTTTTATCTAAACCTTCCACTCTGAAAAATCCTTGACACTTGAACAGGAGTGCACAACTCAAACCTCTGCACAACAGCTTCAAGCACCTCCTTGCCTGATTTACAAAGACATGATCATAGTTCAAAATATGACAGAGTCCCACTGAATAAAATGTGCATGTTAATGCTTTATTTAGACAATGCTGCCTCAAGAGAAAATTGTATGTATGTAAATGCATCCCTAGGTCTTTCCTACCACACCATTTTGGGAGTGACACCAAGTGTCACAAGATGAGGATGAGCATTTGGAAGCCTGATGGGAAACACAGATGATGTCCTGCAGGAGCAGGCTGATTTCACACAGCAGGGTTGCATTGAATTCAGTGCATCTTGGACAGCAAAGACATGAATCCTATCACTGCTGGACTTGCCATCTCCCCCAACGTATTCTCTCTTTTGAAGCTTCCCCATTTCTTGAAGCACATCCTCTACAACGAGCTGCACACCACAGATGGGCTACCCCATTCCAACCCTGCAATAAGACCACTAGAAACAGCCACTTCCCAAATACTCCGTGGAGCCCTCTCCTTCCTGCCCCATGTACTGGTGTAGGGCTGCTGAAGAATCCCACAGCTGCCAGCTGTGATTTACAAAGAGGGAGCTAAGATACACTAATGACTGCAACTCTGACCACTACTTACCACTCCTTCAAGCACTGATGGACTTCATTGGCCAATGCAAGTCAAATGTAAAAGCCTTTGCAAATTGAAAAGAACAATTTTTTTTTTTTAATTAAACACTGGGGTTCTCAGGTACTGATAATAGTAAACATGACCACATTTATGTCCATAGTTAAAAAAGGGCTGTACACAGCAACACCAACTCCTCTTGCCTGACTGGCCATCTTTGTCCTGGACTGCACTTATGAATTTTACTGGTATATTTATTTTGAGTTTAAATGCAAACAGCAAAAATACTAGACTGGCAAACACCTTACAGTGGATGCAGTTCTCAGTCACGTTATTCTTCAACCTGAGACAGCAACTTCTACATCAGATGTCATGGTGGGATCACTTTCTATTGCTTTCATCATTTTTGTTTGCATCTTTCTAACAGGACTTTGAAGCTGAGGAGGCCTCATGTCCTGCAGAACTGCTAGAAGCCTCAAGAGAAACAACAAGTTCAGTATGTGAGAAAGAAGTCAGCGACACAAACTTGTGCCCTTCCAGTTCTGCACCCAGGACTAATAAAACTATTCACTCTTTTGAAGATAACAGTTCAGATCCAGTCAGCTTGGTAGTGGTTTTAAGGCTTCATTGGAGGTAGCCAGAAAATGGGACTTTTATCCCATGGGAGATTCTGACACTGACATTTACTTTTCTGCTAATCAGACAGAAAAGCAAAATGTCAAATGTTTTGCAGAATGGAACCTCGGAGTTATTTTTAGCTGAAAGGATCAAAATTAGTTCATTAAGAATTTCTATCTGATAATGTCAAACCATTCATATCTATAATTAATCTTTAATATCACAGTGATTTTTAAAAGCTAAAAAGAGCTAAACTCTGAAACAAGGAGTCAAAATGAAAGTTGCTATTTCAATACCAAGTAGTATCAACGTTTCCATAGAAAACTTCACCAAGACAAACTTCCCCCCAAAATTCTAATTCTGCCAAAACAGCATTTTCCAAAATAAATCTATTCTTTTAAAATTTTTGAAAACCCCACACAAAGCAAAAACCTGAAAACACAAAAACTGGCTGCCTGGCAGCCTCAACCTCTCTAAAAATAACCAAGCCAAGTCAAATCCACCCACCTTCCCCCTCCATCACAAACGCCACATCTCACAATTTGATGACAAACCTCAGGGCACGCTGTGGTTTCGCTTCAAGCTGTCGGCCCTGGAGGCAGGCTGGTGACAGGAATGCCCCATGGCTTGCCTACCCTAGAAAGGACTTTCTCAGAAAGAATTTGCCCAGATAGAAAACCCAATAGATCTACCCTGGCAAACAGCTATGATGGACATCATGGAGCAGAATCAGCTCTTTTACCAAAAGGACTGGTTGGAAGGTAGGAGCCCATTCCCAGCACGGCATCTGGCAGCAAAGCTGGTGCTGAGAGGTGACTTTTTCACTCTCTTGAGGGAGGTGGCTGTGCCAGTAAAGCTTTCTAGAGTACATCATAGCACTCACTGAAGTGAGCAAGTGCCTCTCCTGCTTTCAGGACTGAATTATAAACCTAGCTAATAACATTTTGGGATCTGAACTGTGAATTTTTCATTTGCGGGGCTGAGAGAATGCACTAGTTTAATTAAGAAACTGAATGAAATAAAATTAAAACGGAGCACCATTTCCAGAAACTGATTTAAATACCCTTTTGGAAATAATTAATTACGTATTTAAGTTTAACTTTTTACTTACTGAACACTTCTTTCCATTACCATACACAAGAGACACTTAGATATTCCACCACATTTGAGGAACCAAACTTTTTCTCATCATTTAAAGTTGTGCAAAATCTTCAAAATTATTTTGTTTCGGTAGCTTTTACATCCACTTTGTGACCACTTTTCACGGGTGTGATTGACTTTAGTAAGAGGGAAAGCAAGGAAAAAAGGGACATCTGTGTTCCACACCACGTTAGGCTGGAGCAGGATAGGAAAGACAAGAAGGGAGCATGGGTGTTTCTCAGCTGCTACATTTGCAGGGAGGAGATCTAGGGGAGGAGAGAAATCAGGTAATCTCTGTTGAAAAGAAAGGTGTTTCCGGGTCACCAAACATTCCAGAATTATTCCATGTTTTCTCCAGTCTTCTTTTCCACTGCAAAGACCAAAACCTGCCCCGTAGGATGCCAACCAAGCTGTTACTTGTTTTGTTTTGCAGGTTGCTAAGAAACAGGGCTGTTTTTGCTTACTTGCCTCCCTTGGGCTATTTCACAACACTTTGTAATATACACTGCTCTTTTTTGTTGCACATCTGGTTTCGATTTTAGGTTTCAGAACCCCCTCTGAAAACTGAGATATTAGTTTTTCATATCTATCATCTAGACAAAGTGCATCAGCCTGTCAAACTGAGTGCACCGGTGAGACACTTTTAACCCTCTCAAGTAACTCTCAAGTTACCCTCCAAAAAGCGATTTTCATTTGTTGTCGAGTTCAGGCGGTGGAAGCAGCCCAAGTATTTTGTCTAATTTGCTGTGTGAAATTAGCTGCAACCACCATTAGGTTTTAGGTATGAAATAAAACTATCCATTTCTTCAAGACATGACATTGGCTAGGAAACCCTCATGCCTCACAAATGCTAGCAAAGAGTGAGCTGTGCAGTGCATTAATTGATCATCACCCCAGCAGATGCTCGACAACTTCTCCCAAAGCTTCTAGGCTTTCATTTTCATTGGAAACAGCTACTTCCAGAAAAGGAGCTAACGAGCACGGAGAGGGCTTCTCCTGTGTCTCTGAAAAATGGTGTTGCTGGATGGCAGAACAACCCAGCTTGTACTTTGGGAGGGCTGCAAACACGTCCTACAGTCCCAGCACTGCAGCCGGCCATGCTGAGGTATCAATGCCTCCAGATTCTGGTGGGTCAGACCCAGGCCTCACAACCCATCGTTACGGTCCAGACAGCTTTTCCACAGCACTGATCCACATACAAACAATCTGATGGGGATAACACGTATTCCTGCTCTCCTGATAACCCTAAAGCAAATGACCCTTGCCTGAGTCCTCTCCCAGAGCTGTTCTCCGTAGCAAGCAAAGCTCTGAAAGAGAGGAGGTGGGCAGAGCCAACAGTGTTTCTTTAGTCTTTGCCCATCTGGTCCCAGCATTATTTAAAGTTGCAATTAAAATTTATATCACTAGGCTAAGGTCACTCAGAAAACTTATGCCAAGAACTACATATATTTGACACCCTGCAGAGAAAAGAAACCGCCTCTGCTTTATCCTGATAGTTTGCTCCCCCCACCACCCAGAGGATTTGTCTCCGTGCTCTTCTTAAGCCACTCTGGTGACTATCTGATCCTCTAAAATTGTCTCTCTACAATGAAAGACCGTGTTTTTCTTCATTTTCAGAAGGGATAAAGTCTGTTCTAATTAAATAATTTTAATCACCCAAAGCTAAAGCTGGACCTTAGCCTTTCAAGTTGGAAAGCCATACAAACCCTGCCGTACCATTTCTTGTCTCTGTACAGGTCTAGCGTAGGACCAGCGTTCAGAACCAAGGTGTATAAAGCTCTGCTCCCTCTCTGGGCTTTCAAGCACATCTGTAGTGGTTCCCCTTCCCACTTGGTTGTTAACTTCCTCTCATGCTTTCTCAGGAGCTGCTTGACAGTCCTCTTCCCCCACTTTCCGTGTACAGATCCTTCAGGGAATCCTCCTTTCTCAGTAGGACACAGGGTCCAGCAGGTTTCACAGCTCCTGTGCCAGGCCAGGGCAATTCCCTCTTCTGGCCCTGCAGGTTCTGGCACATGGGCTTGGACTAATTGCTACAGGGTCTCTGTGATTCACATAACCACAAGCATTGTGATCCTGCAGTGCAGTGGAGATTGAAAGTGTGAGGGACAAAAAGCCTGAGGAAAAACCTCCTGATAGGGCAATGTGAGAGACATACAGTTGGTCTGATCATTCCCCTGCCATAGCTTTTTAGATGCTCCAGGGCAAAAAGTGAAACAAAGGTGCTAATAGTGGTAAAGCACATTTTTTCCCCCTCTTTGCATCAAATATAAACCAACCCAAAGCTTGGAGCCCTCATATCCCATTCTCCCTCTCAACCCTTTTTCTTTTGGTGTGGTCAGGCTTTCCCCTCCCCACAGCCTCTTGCCAGTTCAGCCCTGGAAGGATTCAGGCAGCTCCCTCCACCCAGCATGAGTCCTGCCCAAAACGCTGTCCTCCTGCCGGCGTGAGCTCACCGTGACCTTTCAGCAAAGAACAGCCCTTCGTCCCTCCTCGTGTTTAGAGAAACTTGTGGAGCAGAGCCTTATTTCCAGCATTTGCACTTCATGTTTAACCAATTAATGACTCTTCCCTTCAGGAGAAACAGCCCTGGGCACTGCACCGGGTGCAGGCAAGTGGCTTGTGCTGACTGATGGGTGGTGGGTGAGGAGAGGGTTAAGAATATCATGGAGCAGTGGGGCCATAAGAGAGCTTGGTCTGGAAGCAGTTTAAGGAACCTAAGGAGAATCTGATACAGACCAAAGACACACAAGTACAGATGCATTTAATAGAAGCCTCTCTCTGCTCGAGATCTACAGCTGAGACTCATGCAGCAAAATGTGCTGTTTGGAACAGACTGTGCTCCAACCACGATGGCTACGGGAGGAACTGGAGCCAGTATTATGTGCTGGTGCTCTTAAGGACTGAATGTTCACTAAGCCCACACGTTTGGGGAATGTATATTTATGCATATATTTTGGGATGCAGCACATCCCATTGCGAATTTGGACAGCAGCTTTCTCTTCCATCTAAGAATCTGTCTGTTAAGAAATCCCAATATTGTGTAAATAAGGACACAGCCCAGTGTGCTGCTCCAGCAGCAGCTGAACCAGGTTAAGAGGTTACCACCTCCAGTCTGCCCACAGCTGTTTATCCACTGCCCCCCACTAGGGGTTACCACCCTCTTCCATGAGCCACATAACTGTATGTGTGGACACTCCCACATCTGGCTCTGTCAGAATGATCCAGTTTAGTTTAAATACTTTTTAGTAGGTTTATTGTTTGGGCCTTTTTTTTTTTTTTTTTTGAGCCAGTTCATCTTGAGAGTGATAGTTTCTTGACTAGGTTCAGCTGCAACTGGAATAACATCTCAGACCATGCTCCAATAAAACTGTTTGAAAAACTGCATCTGCCAGTATCTTCAGTCAAAGCCTCTAAGACTCATCTAAAGATAATGTATTGAATATTAATTCCCTAAACATTCTTTTGTTCACTATCTCACTGTTTCCTAGGTACTACTGGGGAATTAAATATCTCACAATAAACTAATCACTTTTGTTTGCAGGACTCTGTATTTTCCACCACCTTTTATTTAAGGAGATCTCAGATAAGCAAAACTCTGAAGAAACCATCACAAAAAAAAAAAACCCTCCAGTGCCTTCCTCTCCCAGAGAATTTATAGTTTCTCCTAGATGCAGAACTGCAAGAATCCAGTAAGTCACTAGGGAACTTTAACAGAGACTGTCAGTGCATTTACACTATTAGGATTATTACTTTATTTCATTTTCAGTTCTTGGCATATGGGACATGAAAGACTTGTCAAGCTTGGGCCTCAAATGGCTGTGCCAGGAGGCAAGAAAGGTAGTTTAGGGGGACAAAAATATTTGCTTCACTGACCCCTGTGTTTGGCTCCTAACTGGGTTTGATTTGTATTCAGGGCTGTGCATGTACTCCCAGGGAACACACAGAACTCAGGCCAATTGTATGAGATTGGAGTACAAAGAGAAGCCCCACTTAGGCTCTGACATTTAGCAAGCCAAGAGGTTTGAAAATGGAGCCAAGTCAATTGCCTGGCTTGGCTGTATGAACCAAAACACAAGCCTCGCCACTGGAATTGATTATATACACATGAAAAGAAAATGCATAAAATGATACATAAGGTTCTTGTAACCTCCAAGAGCTGATGCCAGAATATGCTCATTGGCTTGGTCCTTCCCTGGCTCAATACCACAACTGAGCACAGAGCTCAGCCGAGGCCGTGCTCAAGCCTTCATCAGATTAACTCTTCAGCTCAGGTCAACGCACCCCTTTTTGCGTGCTCTAAGATCTAAGTTTTCCCCCAAGCCCCAGGGAAAGCAGTAGCTGACTGTATGAACACAGGATTTATAGCCTTTAAGCTCATGCAAAAGGTGCTATAGCTGCCCACAAGAGGGAAGGAAATTGAATTAAATGAGATTAGGAATCTACACAACAGAGTAGCCAGGAGACTGTTTATGCTAAATGCAAAATACTTCATGAGCCAGCCTCACATAAAGTGTATTTTTCCTCTGCTACAGATCCCATTTATCTCCCAACACAAATTGGGGTCTTTTGCTATGCATTTCTTTGTTTAATTACACTTAATAATTTAGTTAGGAAGCTCAACCCATACAGACTACTACATTGATTTAAATAACAAAAATCAGCAGGCACTGATATGTTACATTTCTTGGAAGAATATGAGTTATTAATATTCTTTCTAATGCAAATATTTGTGCCTTTCTGTAGTGTCTCACCATTCTCCAGAAAGGTTTTTTTTTTCTCAGTTTGAAGTATTTGATATGATTACTTGACATTATCAACTAATTAACTACCAAAGCCACACGTAACAATTTCAGGAAGGGCTCGAAAGCAGACATTATTATTATTTTACTAAACTGTACTGCCATAACAGGGAGACTCAGCATTTCCCTGGAAATGAGCAGAGCTAACAAGATATTAAGCATTTTCCAGTAACCCTTGTGCCAGGTGCTATTGGAAGCTTTCCAAAATGATCACAAAGGTGATCCGTTGAAAAATGAACCAAGCTTTCATCCAAAGACCTCAAATACTCAGTTACCTCAACTAGGTTCACTTGTGGTCAAGCACCTTTCCTTTCTGAAACACCAAACCCAAGGGCTCGAACCAAATCACATTTTCCTGGAGGACAGAGAGAAGCACAGGGTAACATTGCAAGAGCCAGTAATTAGTATGCTGCCTGTTGGATAGGTTTCTAATCCCTAGAGCTTCTCAGCAGCAGTCTTAGTGCCTCTCGAGCAGGAGTGATTATTCATGGTCATATTGGCCACAAAGAGCCTGCAAAACCCAACCCACAGTTGCTTTCCACAATAGTAGAGTCCAATGTTCCAGTGTATCTTCTTCAAAGGAACATGCTGCTCTTGTGCCAGCTAACACAGGTAAAATGGTCTCATCTTCAGGACTGGAGACAGTAAAGACCCTCTTTATAGTCTCTCTGCTGGTACTCTGTTGCCTTCAGGACAGGACTGCTGCCTTTTCTCTGGCCCCATCAGACTTCAGCCACATCAGCGATGCAGCAACCTGCCATGGTCCCTGCAGAACACTCTCCTGCTCTCCCAACTTCCCAACTGCTCTGACTATGGTTTTGTTGAGGGTGACTTCTCATTCCAAACTAAATACATACATTTTTATTATCTGACAAGTAAAGTTTTCATTCATCCTCCCAATTAAATCTGCATTTTAACTAGAAAACAGTGACATGTGACAGGGGAAGGTATCCCTTACTTGGGATGTGTCTCCTAGGCAAGTTCCAGGTACTGGAAAGCTACAGAAGTTATTCTAGGAAGTCTCAAACAGCTCTGGGATACTGCTTTCCCACCAAAAACTATCCCAGTGAGTAACAAACTCCACTGGGACCATAAGGGCTTCCTCCACCCAGGTATTTCATAGTTGTTTGCTTTATACATTTCCATTCAAAATACCTCAGTGGAATTTGTGACAAAATGGACTCAAAAACCCCACCAAATTTTGATAAAATAAAGGATAACTGTGAGAAAACCAGTCACTGCAGGGACAAGCTCTATCCAACACATCATGCAGGCTGTTTCTCTTCCTTCAAACACCTGCTTACATTTCGAAAGCAAAGCCAACACAAGGAGAACCTCCTCTTCACAGCTATCAAACCCCACCCAGGCTGTACTCCCTGCTGGAGGAGCTGGATGATGCTCTCATTACAGCCCTTCCTCTCTCAGATTACTCTGAACACCATTAATGAGTTACATGAAGCTCAAATCTCTCAGTGTAGTCTCCTCAGCCTACGAAGCATATGTCACCAGACAGAAGCTGCAAATGAGAAGCTGCACATCCCATCCCATCCCACCTCAACAGCCATCAGACAGAACAAGCCACAGAAAGTGGCTGAACTGATGTTAGCTGTGGGCTGAGTAGATTTTGAGGGCCCAGGGCTGCATGTATCTCTGCACATGCCTTATTGAAGTGCATCCATAGCCCATATCCTGCAAACAATTAAAGACTCGGAAGCTCATCAAACTCTTTGAGAGCCAGCTGCAGAAGTGCTCCACTGCCATGGTAAGGGGTACAGACCAGCTCCTTGGTACTCCATCCAAATCCTGTGCTCCTGCCATCTGCATTGTTCCTTCCATGTTCTGGATGAACTATTGCATTCCCAGGGAAGTACTGAGACCTTAGCATCAGCTACGTGCAAACTGGTGGGCCACCACTGAAGTTAGAGCTAACTGATACTTGGGTTTGCTCCCCAGGTCCTCTCACATGGGCAAATAAATAGATAGATACCTTTTACTATGCTGAATGGATTCTGCCCTTGGATTGCAGCTTCTTCCAGAACAGGAAAGCCAGCTTCACTGGCTCCTCCAACACTCTTAAGCCACACAGTTATTGCTCCAAACCTAAACTAATTCACTACTGCTGCTGTTACTCCTATATCAATTCCTCTTCAGATTTCAGAAACTCCTGTATTCTGCTATAAAAACCAGCACTTCAGTACTTCATACTCTCCCATTTTCATTTGAAAGTGTTTTTGCCTTACAATAAACAGATAATTAACAGATGATTGGTTTCCTACAATAAAAAGAGAAAAGACTATAAAGTTCAAACTTTAAAAAGGGCACACGGGACTATTCTTAAATTTTACTCTCTGGCTGTGGAATCTACTCATGAAGAGTGAAAAGCTGAGATCTGATTATTATTTGTGCTTTTAAAGTTGTCATTTCCCCAAACGAAAGGTAAATTGGGCTGATGTGCTTTCACTTTCCCTTTCTATACCTTTTTACTTCCTGTTGCAATGTGGCACCAGAAGTTCACCACATTTGGGTTTCCTAGAGTGCCAAGAAGCAACCAACTAACTAAACGTATTTCCCTTCAGAAAAATTATTTACAACAGTTACATTAAAAATGAAAAATATTTTCAGTATTTTATAAACTGCAAATTTTGGCTACTAAGTGATAGAAAGGGTAGTAAATTAGACTAACTCTTTCCTTGCTGTGAATCATCCTCGTGTGCTGATGATCCAAATATGTAATTCCTTCCCTGTTTTGTTGTATTTTTCTGCAGAAGCATAGTCTACATTAATAATAAAAATAATATCACAGAATCAGAGAATCACAGAATGTTAGGGGTTGGAAGGGACCTCTGAAGATCATCGAGTCCAACCATCGAGTCCCCCTGCCAGAGCAGGACCAAAAACTAGGGGAGGTCACTCAGAAAGACATCCACACAGTTCTTGAAAGTCTCTAGAGAAGGATATAATCAAGTTACAGACATGAATGGAGATTGGGTTCATAACAGCTAGCATGAGATAGTCAATAATCTAACCAGATGGGATGGGAGAGGGCAAGAAACAACAAAAGTTTCCATCTCCTAAGGCCATATTTTTGAAGCCGTTAAGCTTCTCTACACCCTCTTGTTGTACTAGAGTAACAAGTATTCTGAATGGCAGAAAACCAGGATTGTATCTGAAGCTAGGAAGGGGCAGCAGAACTCAGATCCACGTCCTGGGGATGAAGAGCTCTCTGGACCTCCCCGTTGATGTACCAGTACCCAGGCCGCACACGCGGGGCCCAGCTGCCGCTGCTGCCCTGCCCGGGCCGGGGCCTTGCCCTGCTCCTGCCGCAGGGGCCAGGTCTGCAGTGTCCAGCTGTCTGTTCACAGCAAAGCAAAAGAAAGCCTCGCAGGCAGAGTGCAAATCACCTGCACATGTAGGAGTTTTCTCTGCACGTCCCCCATGGCTTTCATTGGGTTTGACTGTAGGGTTCAGAACGTCCTGTGCTTTAAAGGGTCTTTGGGAACTCTGCTTTCTCCTACAGCTCAGAAAAAACCTTCGGTTACTGTTTCATTAGAAACTCTTATTTCAAAACTTGTTTTCATTCCTAAACATAATGATCCAGCCAACACTCTCAATGCAAATGCACTGAACACAAAATGTTTTTTAGAGCAAACTATACATTTCAAGACTTCCTGTTTATATATATTGCTGTTAAAGCAAACATTTTTCCATAGGCTTTGAGTCTGTGGCATCAGGGCTGCAATAAATTTTGTTATTCCCCACAAAAAGACATTAAAAATAGAAAGGCATTATGTGTCCAGTGAATTACTTCCATTGGATCAAATGCATCCATCTCATCCTGATTTCCAACCTTAATTTTAAACATTTCTTTAAGTAATTGAAAAATATGTAAATTTGAACAATCATTTGAAAAAAAAAAAATGCAGTGTGCATTCTAAAAATGTTGACATGAAATGATTGACGTTATCAAATCATCTCTTTGCCTTAAGGGGTCGAAATGAAATTAAATTGTTTCTGACAGTTCCTGAATAAATTTTTAGCACAAATGAAACCATATTTTCAGAGAAAAACACTTCAGAGAAAAATCTGTGTCTCACCCATGAAGTGCAGAGTCCCTACGTGACTCATGAATAAAGGGGAGCCATTTGCTGCGACTTTCATTCTGAATTTGCCTATTTTTAGTGCCCTGTGTCAGAACTCAGTGGCAATTTGGGTATTTTGCTTTCTTTTTTTGTTTTGACTTCTCTCAATACGAGTAATTTCTGCTGTACATTGATGTTAGTGCTGTTTGTAAACAGTGAATTATGAGCTGTTCCCAAAAGCTACGACAGGTTTTACCAGAAGGGAGCCCAGCTACTCTCTTTCCTTTAGTTTTTCTTTCTCCTGTGGCATGTGCAGTTAGCTACACACTCAATTCCACATATTCTTGTAAATGTAAGAGCAGAATAAATTTAGGAAACACAGAACTTTCAGCTGCCCCACCTCATTCTCACACCAGAGGTTTCCAAACTACTCCTTACAGTCAGCTCCTACAGATATGCATGAGCAGCAAACCACTGCTGCCTCCAAGGCATGTCTTGTCTCCAAGCTTATTTGCTGCATTTTTCCCAGGACCAGCCACGTGGGGGTAGATTCTGGGGCTGTTATTTTTTTTTGCAACATGGGGGTACTGAAATGAGGAAAATTCAAAATAGTGTATGTTCCACAGAAATGGCAATGAAAAGCCAGATTAGCTGCAAACTCAACAGTGTAAATGCTTTTTGGGTTGGGGTCTCCAGCCTTTTCAGCCCTAGGGTCAGTGAATAGTTTTGGCAGCCCTTGTGGATTGTATGGATGAAGCAGCCCAGGTAGATAAAGCATCTGATGATGTAAATACTGTAGATGGATTTCAACTTATAGAATTCCTAAGCCCCCCTTCAAATACTCCCCCTTTCCTCCAAGACAAAAGGCTGGTAAAAATTATAATACTTCCAGTAAGATTCTAGCAGCTTTGCTGCATGTTGAGCCTCTCTCATGCTTTATCAGCATTTCTGCTTCCATGCTAAAAACTGGAAGTGAAAAGCCATCTTGTTAGAATAAGCCAGAATCGTGAAGAAGTATGGAGCCAGGCTGCAAAAGCAGGAAAAAAATCAGAGGGAAGTAGGTGACCAAAAAGGAGGAAGAAGAAGGTTTCTAAACAATGCTTCTATTTGCCTAACTGGGTAGCAGAGTTACCAATCAACCAATCTAATAAGGAAATCTGCATTTTAACCCTAGTTCTTAAGGCAATGCATGGAAACATCTCCTGTTGTAGTCATTTCTATGCCTGGCTTTTCCTCCTCCCAAACATATCCCTACCCATCTCATAAAAATTCTGTGAAATTCATCTGGTAAATTTTTGCCATATAAAGGAAAGAGCTGAAGAAATTCAAGATTATTTCCTAATAGTTTCTCAATAGCAAGGTTTTTGATCTTCTTAACATTATCCAGAAATAAAACAGGTATTTTTGCTCAGCTGAACTCAGCTGGCTGTGTGGAAAACATTCCAAAATCTGCCACAAATCTTTTTTTTTCTTTTTTTTTTTTTTTCCCCTGATGTCTGTTGATTTAGTTAAAACAAATCAATTAAATGTCCTAATTACAACTGAAATATATCATTATATTGTGCATTCAGTTCAGTGCATACTAATGAAGCAATCACCATTTTCTTATTAGTCACTCTTGAAAACTAAATCTAAGTGAGAGCTCAAAAATGTTCTTCTGTGTCTTCAAACAAGGCTATTGATCCACTCTTTACTTGCTTCTAAATGTGAAACTTGAGCAAAACAGGCAGAAAAATATACAGGATCATTATTTAGCCTTTTCTTATAGTAAAAATTCAAGAGGAATTCTCATCCACTAAGGTGGATCAGCTCACTTATAAATTAGAGACTATTGTTAACACGTAAGTTAATATTTTGCCAAAAAAATAAGTAAATAAGCATAAATTTTAAAAAGATAGTACACAGCTCTTTTAAAATCACTTTGCTATAATGTCTGCCTCTGGGTAGGCTCCTAAACAGGCAGTGCTTGATTTTAAAAAACTGTAAACTTAGTCTGCTGCTGGGTATTGACATCTATTGGAGGCCAGAATGCTCAAACCTACTAATCCTCATACCTGCTACCATTTGGTAGGTAAATCTTCTCTCAGCTACATATACATAACCCACATGAAACCTACAGATTGACCAAGCTGGAGGAAGGACAGTTCAAAACAAAATTTGCATAATTGACTACAGAAAATAGTTGGTGAAACACTTTACCAAAGGATTCTCATCTTAATACCACTGAAGCTTTGTCTACTTCCTCTCCTGTGAACAACCAAAGCCCAGCACGCCAACCCCATTAGAAGTGGGTGCAAACAGATGTGGTCTGTGGCCTCCTTCACTCTGCCCAGGCAGTGGACAGAGACAGGGCAGAGTCCAGTTCACCTGCATCATATGGCTGCAGACCAGCTCTCCTTGTCCAGCCACTCCTAATGCTGCAGCTGGGACATGGAGACATGGGCCTTGCACAAATTCTTTCTTGCCCTCCTCAAGCAGTTGCAGCCATGGCTCATGGCTATTGCCATGCCTGGTACTTCAGGATGGACAGGCACCGAGAGCAGCAAGGACATGGTGGGGTGGGGAGGCACCCAGCAGACAAGAAGAACAAAAGGAACAGGAAGTGTCTCCAGCCCACAAAAGCAGACATGGGGCATTGTGACACAAAACACAGTAGCCTTAATTCACCACTCCCTTGAGCCCTGTACACCCATACATGGCTGCATGAAGTGGCCATGCATCTTTAGGGTATCACCTCACAGAGGGAGAGGTTATCTTCTGAATTTCATAGAATCACACAGAATGCACGGGCAGGGACACCTCTCACTAGACCAGGTTGCTTCAAGCCCCATCCATCCAACCTGGCCCTGAACACTTCCAGGCATGGGGCATCCACAGCTCCTCTGGACAACCTGGGCCAGTATCTCACCATCCTTAAAGGAAAATTTTTTCCTAATGTCTAACTTAAATCTCCCCTCTTCCAGTTGAAAGCCATTGCCCCTTGTCCTGTCACTACATCTGTTACAGCACAACATGAAATGGCGCCACGTTTTACTCAGCACAACAATAACACATTGTTTGATAATAATTTTGACAAAGCACCATTTTAGACCTACTTCCATCACACCTGTGCTGTGGAAAAGGATTTGGTCAGTAGGCTAAGAACCTGAGACATCCCCCCAAAACTTATTTCTGCAAAGGCCCAATATTTTTTCATATCAGGAACGAGCAACTCTGAACTCTTTGTACCTTGGATGTGCCCTCTGTTTTGCGACTGCTCGAATACTTCATCCCAAATCTAATTTAGATGAGAAGTATTTTGGTGAATGTGATTCACCTGGCTAAAAAGAAATATTATAGCAGCTACTTAAATGGCAATTGATACATGCATAAAATTACTACCATTCAAACTGCAAATCAGTTAGCAAAATTCAATGAAAGTTTAAACATTTCATTGCATTAATGATATAAATGCATAATTTTTACAGAGAACAGCACCCAGGCATTTGGCAGTCTTCCACTCTATTTACTTAAAGGTGATAATGCATTTAAAAAGCACTTGAAGCAGAATATGTATTAAGTGCTACTAAACTTGCATAGATTTATTAGCACAAGCTTTTAGACTGTCTCTGCCCTGAAGCAAACCCTTTTTTTATTTCTGGAAATTAAAAAAAATAGAGTAATACATCATTTTAAGACAGATCAGAGAGGTCGGTATGGTAGTTATCTTAAGACTCTGTATTTCTTCATGACAAGTGTGGTTTTGTGGCCTTTAGCTTGTATGTGACTGATAGGACTGCCTAAGAAATGTTGATAATATCCATAGGATGTTTCATTTACACATTAGGGAAAAACTGGTAGTTTGGAGAACTCTCTAGCATCTCCAGAGACTAATGATCTGACAACTCTAGCACCTTAAAATGCCCTGATTTTTCAGACAGTGTTGGAATCCTGTCCATCTAGAGAAAAATCAGATGCCTTTAGTGCTTCTGCTAACCAGGCTTTTCAAATTCTTTTGGGGAACTTCAGCTGACGAGCATTATTAATTCTCACAACAGATGTGAGCAAAGACAGCAAGAAAATATTTGCAGGTATTTAATGGTATATGCAAAAGTGTTGTATTAGCATTTGCAGGATGGAGTGTGTGCAAAAAGAACCATCCTAAATACTAAATGGCCTATCTCCAGATAAACCCACAAGCTGGTTATCTGCATGGTTATCTTCACTGAAGAGAGATCAGTAGAAGATCTTGAAAAGTAACTAGAAGGCAGGGCTTAGGACTTCTAAGTTTGAATCAAACAACTTGATTTAGACAGTTGGTCAAACAAATCCAGGAATCGTGTGTTGTGTGTGTCACACAACAGGCATCGCCCACGGCAGCTTGAGATGGACTCAAATCTCTTCATTTCAGGAACAGTATTAGCAAAAAAATGTATCTGTAGCTGAAGAATGAAATTCAAGTAAACCCAACCACTGTGAAGAGTTCACTTGCTCTGTTCCCATATGTCAAGGCTCCTAAATGCACCTGAACCTCGAACACAGTCAGTGCCTTCAATTTTGCACAGAGGACACAGAGAAAGGGTGGCATTTCTGGTCATCCAGCAATTGTGCCAGCCGCAGCATTCATGTCCCCAGAGTTCTGTGTCAGGGCTCTCTCTAAAGGCCACCATGTTTTCCTAACTAGTGTTCTTATCACTGTAAGAAACAACACAAAATTGAGACGATTTGCCTCATGAACCTTCCTGTGGAGGTCAGAGATGCTGGCACTACAAGATCTGCATCCTGAAGCCAGCAGAACTGCTTCAGGCTGCCATGATAGAAGCAAGATAGAATTTATTTCAAGTGCCTGTACAAGAAACCTTTCATTATCCCACTAATTGGTTTTTTTTTTACTTTTTTCACTTTTTTACATAAAACCCCCAATGAACACCAGGCCCTGGTGTAGTGACATTACTGTTTGCAAAGGAGTGCCTGTGAAAACCTTTGCACATTTTCCCTCCCTCTCTTCTCATCAGTTGAGGCCAATTTCCCCTCTGCCTCTGGCCCTGTACACTCAGCAACACAGAGTGTGTGTGAACACGGCCTTTCTGATCTGCTGCAGATACACACCTCCTGCACTCCTGTTTTTGTCTGTACTTACACCACAGGCACCCTTCTCTTGGCTGGTACAGGTTCTGAATGGGTGAGATGGAAATGACTACATGAGAGTTTTCTCCCCATTTCTATGCTTTTCTAGCCAAAATCCTCTCTAGGATTCAACTCAGCAAGATCTTTAAATACAACTGAGCAGAATTTGGCTCAGGGAGTGTTTCCCTGTTTTATTCCCTAGAGCTTTTAATTACCACCTTCTAAATCCGTAACAAAATCAGGAGTGTTTTTACAGTGCTCTGTATTACAGCGTTGCTAATAAGTAGCTCCATTAAAAATAGTAAACATAAATAATTTATTCATTTTATTCATTTCTAAGTCCACTTGAGAATATTTTTGGCTGAGCTAAGACACAAGTAAGGGTGTTAATTGTTATCTTACTACAGCAATCAGTTAATAAGGCAGTTATGAGAGATGTTTGTTAGGAGGTTCTGGGGTGCCCGAAGGCTACTGAAGTCATTGTCTGGGGAAGAACACCACCGCTGGAGCTAGCAGGAGTCTGATGGCACCAAACCAAACCCCTCGGGGGCTCTGTCTGCCAAGTAGCTGAAAGGAGAGAGCAGACATCAGGTCTGAGCTGGGAACTGTAAACAAGCAAGCAGGTAGGAACTCCCAGCACAGGCCCTCGCACAGGAAGGAGTGTCTGGGGCCCCCTCCGAGTAGGCCGGAGGGGCTCAGCCGATGGGGAGGGGGGTGGGAGACAGACAAGCAAGTGGGTTCCGTTTCTTTCTGCTCCCCCAATATGTAGCAGCCTTTTCTGGGCTCTGCTGTCTCCTCAAGCCTAGGGGCAGGGCTCTGCAGCTGCAGGTCTCTCATCGCTCCCCTTGCCAGCTCCCAGGCCCCTACATGGCCAAGCAAAGGCAAAATCTTACAAAGCTGAGTCCCGTGATCCATCTCTGCTTTCCCTGCTGGGCCATTCTTCTGGCATGAGGACCCAAAACGTTTTCATTCTCCCCAAGGAGGGAACAGCTCCTTTATTCACTCTCCTGCTGCAACCGCTACAGGTCAACAGCCAGACCTGTGTGGCAATGACCAAATCCCATCGACTGACCATGGCCGGATGGCCTTTGCTTCCAACATGCTTCCAGAGAGGTGGATACCACCAAAACCATTCCTGTAACTGGCGCCTTCAATCCGGAGGCCAAGAGTAAAAAGTGTTTTAAGGAAAAAGTGCTAAAGCCAAAGTTCCAGGAGAGCAGCACATAGGGGCACCTTGCTCTTCTGCCTTATTTCTGCCTGTTCAGTGCTCAGTAACTTCTATTTTCCATTCAGCATTGCAGCAGCAGCAGATGTGACAAGGGTTAAATACCTCCATTAGTGACTTGCAGAAGGAAGGTTAACCCAGTTTCCTGAAGCCTAAGGAAAACCACAGCTGTCTGCCGTCAGCCTAGGGTGTGCCAAGGAACCTGTCCATAAGGGAAGTGTTTCTGGATATGAATTATATACTACAAAATCCCTGTGGCCCCATTAGAGATGCTCTTCGAGGTGCTCCAGGGGTAGCCTGTACTAGAAGCTAAATTCTCCCTGTGGGATGGAAGAAATATTATAGTAGTTGCTGGAGAAGGGAGGGGTAGAAGCCACTTTCTGATGGATTTCAAAGTCAAATAATCTGACTCCTTCTGTCCAACATCAACAGGGGATGACCTTGTGTAACTTCAACTGATTTGCAGCATAGAAATAGTTTTCTAAACGTGGGTTCTTTTATTTGTCCTCCATAATCCAGCTAGACCTCAAAATATGACTGTATGAGAGAGATCACATGTAACTTGCACATGGGGGACCCTATTTACCTGAGACAAAACAGTGCAAGAATATATTCCAAATGCATCCTACAGTTTAGGATAGTACCTGAGAACAGGACTGTTCCTTGTCAGTGAGGGAAATACTGCCATTTCCATTTTGCAGATGGTAAATTGAGACAGAATGGGGGTTGAGTAGCTAATCCAAGGACACAGGAAAATCTGTACTCAGGCTGAAAAATGAACAGAGATCTCCTGACTTCATGCAGTGGGATTGTTGTTGGGCAGATTATTTTTTTCTCTCAGGAGATTCCGTAAAGCTTTGAACAAATCCAGCAGGAATGGCCCAGAGCTGACACTGTCACAGGGAGCTCTTCCTCCACTGGAAGAACATAGATGGAAACTAAATATTAAATGCATCCAATTCATTATTTAATAATCTATCAGGTTTTATGCTGGAATGACTTGCTCAGAAGTACAACTGGATTTCTGTTTGAATGAGGATGGCAGGACTGGAGCCTTGATATCTGATCTCACTGCTGGAATTCATCTGGCAGGAAGAGAGCTCTGTCTGCATATATTGCAATTTTTTACTAATCCTTTGATTCTTCTAACCTATCTCTGTCTGGAACGTTAACGTTTGGTGCAGAGGCTGTGCTCTCCTTCATACCTCTTCAACACCCAGCATGCCGAGACCTGATTCTGGATGGGAGCTGCTCTAAAACCAACATAACAACAAGAACAAATGTAAATTTCATTTGCTCCCAGACAAAGAGATCTGAAGAGCATCCCTCCTTGGACAACCACTTCTCTGACAGAGCTCTTGCATCTCTCTGCCTGGAGAAACTCCTCCTTAATATAGACAGTGGGACATTTCAGAACCATTACACAACACAGCTCAACTGACACTTTACTACTTCACTTTTAAAGAGATTAAGTTGATTCCTTCCTCTAAATTCAGTAGCTACCCCAACTATGCCTCATTGAGAAAACTTCATCTGACAAGAGTAATGAGTTATAACCAGGATAAAATGTTTCATTAAAATACAGACAGAGGAACTCAGGAAGCATGTTTTTGTAAGGATAAAACCAATTTTGCTTCAAAAGCAAATACTGATCCATTTTTCAGGTCAGTAAGTTGAAGTCTGGGTGTTATAAATCCACCATCAATGTTTTCTTACAGCTATAGTAGCTGACACATCTGAATCACTGGAAGCTAAAAGCATGCCAGAAGAAATGAGCACCATGAAAACACATCAGGAGGAGATGTATAGCAATTGCTTCCCTAATGTACCTGACTGCTGACGGAACAATATTAGCTTGCTTTCTCTGAGAGTGGCCATGAGTAAAAACGAGTTCATAATGAACAAACGTCTGTCCATGAAGGAATTGATTTAAGTGTATCAATTAAAAATTAGCCTCAGTATCACTAGAGGGATGGTTTTAAGCATAATTAATGGAAAAAGCTTGATAGCATTCTTCTTGAGGTTCAATCAAGTATCTCTGATGATGGTGCATATGCACCACTCCCCACTTCCAGGGGAGTGTAAATGACTCCTTCTTGCACTGATCCATTTAAGTAGTAGTAAAATCTTGATTTTACCCATGGTTTAGTTCAAAATAGAACAGCTTAGAAAATTATTCCTCCCTCCTCCATAAAACATCACCATTTCATTTAACAACAACAACAACAAAGTTTATTATTAAGCAAACAATTGTGGATAAAATCATCTCTGAGTTTTTGTTTCTCTGGTGAAAAATGCATGTGAAAAAGGAGCTTCTTCCTCCAAAAGTTCAAAGGTCATGTTTATTTCTAGATTCAAGTAAACAACAAATCTGTAGGTAACATTTTGATCAAGAGCATTTACCCTAGAAGATAATACAAGTGAACTCACAGTCAAAATGAGGTTGTAACTAATTTGTTAAGGAAGAATGTCCTAGGGATTACTCCTGAACTATCATTAAGTGTAGGAAGCTTCTGCAAAAATACATGTTAGGGATGAGAGTTTCAAACGTGTGTAGTAAGCTGAAATACCTGAAAATGGAAGTACCAAGATCTTTGGGGCTTGAAACAAACACACAAATATCTTTGATATCTTTTTCCCTTTCTGCTCTGAGGCAAGAAGTTCGTTCTCACATGCTGCCATATGCAGTGGACGTATGTGACCTCCTGACACAGAAGGGCACATGAAGCCCTCCAGAAAGAGGAGAGCTTGGGGTCAGCTGCAGGGCATCAGAATAATTCATCGTGATAACTCACTGCCCCAGTCAGAGAAATCCCCAGGAAAAAGCCTGGCAAAGAGGGAGCTGGTGGCTAGAAGAATTGCTCTGGCACGTGGTATTTCAGGTATCTCTTACCTCTGCCCCAAAGATCTCTTTTTTCTCACTCTTCCCAGAAGTTTGTGATACTGGCATGTAAATAAAGAAGTCAGAAGAAGTTGTGTCAATGACTATAAGAAAGGCTAAAATACAGTATTTCTTTTCATTTTTGTATATAATCTGGAGAGAACTGTAGGAATCCTTTGGAAGTCAGGGCTTCAAAACCTAGATTTTACATTATGTATTTAGCAGCATTTATAGTACAAAAACCATGAGGACATTCTGCCACTCCAAATGTGTTTATACTTCACGTATATGATACCACCACAGCTTCAAAAAAAAATCTAAATAATTTTTTTTTTTTTAAATAAGATATTTGTGGCTTAATGTTAAATGATGATGTTTGGAGAAATCTGGAATGGTATTAATCATTTAAACCACTCATTGATTTAAATCCAAATGTACTGACAGATGAACACAGATCTACTGGTCATGTTAACCTGCCTTCACCAAAAAAGATATTTCATGTGATACAACGAAATGCTGCAAAAATGAGTCATTAGCTTCTAAGCCTAAACTAAATGATGGAAAACTTTTAAAAGCCATGTTGCCATAATGTTGGAATACCATGCCTTGATTTTTCAGGCCTGATTGCTTTAAGCCTTTAGAAATCCCTTCCCACAGCCATCACAAAGGGTATTGAAAAGTCAGTGCCTGATTACTAAGTTCTTTGTGAACTGGAACCTCAAAGCCCTCTGCAGCACCAGTGACTGTCCCATCAGGAAACACGAGTGGGGATTTGCAATGCTTTTGCTCAGTACACCAGAACTAATTCAGTCTTCAGTGGATGAGGACAAGGCCTGGGGCTTGGTTCTTCACTTCTCAGTCTACAAACCTGGAACAAGAGTAGCAGGAGGGACACAGAGGCATCTTCAGGCTTTCAGTATTCTCCTTGGTTGCTGCATCAGTTTAAACAGCTGTCATTTATATCATGCTCATAGGAGGAATAGGAAGCAGTAATCTGCTTGTACCCACAGCTCCTCTTTCATGTGTTCCACCCAATGCCATTATTTAAAGATTGGCTTGTGCAACTTCTCTATTTATTATTGGTTTAGTTTTCCTCTTGTTGCAAGAATCAAGCTGACAGCTAAACACATGTACCTACAACATGAAATCATGCTCAACAAGACAAAACTAATGAAGATGTTACACTCTTGGCCCAAGCCCTGGATGCTGACAGACACGCACCCCAACTGCACTGCCCTGAGAATGACAAAGATGCAAGGGCAGAACTGCACGATACGGGTACGGGTGCCCCCCGAGCAGTGCACGGGGCTGGGGCTCAGGCTGCAGCAGATGTGGAAGACAAGTTCAGGCAGATGATAGGATGATGGATGGTAAGGCTGTGAAGAATCCAGGGAACAGACAGATCTTCAGCTACCAAAGGGATCTTGGTAATACCTCTGAGCATGCCTTTTTGGTTAGTCCTGGCGTGCATTGTAACATGCCAAGAGAGGTGGGTGCCTTTCTATCCCATATATAGCGGGAGAGTCTTCTTGGAATGGTCAGAGCCACCACCTCAGCCACTCTTCCCCAAATGCTGTCTGCATACAACAGGGAGGACAGAAACATGTCACTTCTCATATGGCTTTTTTAACAAAGAAACTGCAAAAGCATAGTGACACAAATTCTGGTATGAGACAGCTTAAATTCAGCTGGTCACACGCTGACCCTTCCTTTGGAATTCTTAGTCTCAAAGTTTAGGCTTTGTACACCAAAGGTGAAGTCAGTTCCTATCCTGGGTGGGTTGACAAGTGACCCACACCACAGACAGTCAGCAGAACTGAATGGTGTCTTTCTGCAGACTTCCAGCACTCCCCAGGAAGGTGTCTCTGCTGAAGGACTCAGAACCCACCACCCTATTGCAAGAGAATTACATTATTCCTGATGCAGTAGGAATAAAAATCTTTCTGTTTTGTAATATGAACACAGTGTAGCCTTTTTGCACAGCAAAAGCCTCCAGACACAACAGCAGCAAGAATTAAAACCACACTTACAAGATGTCCAGATACAGTATGTGTTTTATCACTATTCTGCAGACATATGTTTTGTGTGACTTGGTTCATTTATTTCCTCTTTGTTTTCAAAAGCTAACACATGGCCTTAAACAAAAATTACACTAATGTTTTATTTGTTCAACTCAGTTAAAATCACACCACTTGTTTTGCGGCATTTTACATAATACTGTGCTGTTTTGTATGACTTTTATGTAATTTAATTTCAGCAAACTAGCCTGAAATAATTCAGAAAGTCTACAGGGAGCTTGTGAATTCGGTGTTAGGGACTTGCATTTTACACATTTACTCATGTCAGACTTAAAATTCTATTTGAGTGTGGGAGTTGCTTTCCTGTCCCTACATGGAGATAAAACCAACAATGTGTGACAGGATAAATTCTTCCATCTTACCCAGGACTAGAAAGGACAGCTGCTAAATTCTGACACTCGTCTATCAAAAAAGAAGACTACTAGAAAAAAAGAGATGGTTCAGGAAAATAATTTTTTAAGTACAGATTTCAAAGAGTTGGGAACTGATTGTTTAGTGTAAGGCTGGGGTTGTCTGATTGCATGGATGGACAGACTGGATGAAGGAGATAAGTTACAAAAGAGATGAGAGATGACAGTCCTTCTCTGATCAGTCTGGAAAAAGAGCAATAAAATGTCTGCAGGCGTAAGAGAGACTCGGTAAATGGGGGGAGACACCATAAGCTGAGGGAAACCCAGACATCTTAAAGATGCTGACCAACACCCACGATACACCACAGATTAGTGAGGAAACCAATGCAGATTTCCTCATTTATTGTTTTCTCCAGGTCTGTTAAAATAATTTTTGACAAACATAAAGAACCTCTTTTGAATCTCCCCTCCTGCTGCACAAGGCTGGACCTCTGGGAAAGAGTGTGCTTGAATGAGGGAAAGTGAAGGGATTAACACAGGTTTTAAGGGTGAGGTCCTGTTTTTGTGGAAAGGTAGCACATGTGGTCAGCATTCCTGAAAGCCAGGAAAGATGCTAGTGCAGCCACATAGTAAGGAAAGTCTAAGAGAGAGATGATCCTGAGTGGTGGGGCCAAACACATTGGTCAGGTATGGGATAAATGAAGGGAGCTTCCCTGGGCACTTGGAAACAGCTCTGCTGGATCAGAAATGAGACTCCCAAAGGATGAAAAAATTCACCACAAGTACCCAAGGCATAAGGGGGCTACACAGCTCTGAAAACCCCACAGTCTAACTGCAGCGGTAAGTACCCACCCGACATTAAGAAGTTGGTGCTAGAACCCTTCAGAAAACAACAGCTGAGTCTTCCTGAAATTGTTTCCCCAGAATTGACTGCTTCTCCTGAGGAAGCCCCTGCAAAACAAACGAGCCGTCAGATTTCTAACACTCGGGACTGCATTTTTTTATCCTCATCCTCCTCCGTCTGCTTTCCTTCCTCTTTTTTTTTTTTTTTTTTTTTTGCCTCTTCTGCTTTCGTATGGACAACGTCTCAAGCGGTGGGATTTTGACATCAGAGGAGAAACCGGTTGCGACAGAGCAGAGCATGACGAGCAGATCAAGAGGAAGGAGGGCAGCAGGCAGACGCTGACGGGCTCATCACGTAGCCAGCCCTGCTCCTCAGCCACGACTGCACCCGGCGCTCGTCATCTTGATGTGATTGCCACAAAGGCCTGTGTTCCTTCACTCCAGCTTCAGCTGAAGCTCCACTGCAGTTACAGAGGTCCAGAAATGCTCAGCATGCATGTTTTAAGTTATGGCTACTTCATTTTGATACGCTGCTTCTTCTTGGATCTGTAGACAAAATGACTGCAGTGGGGCTTGAAAAAAAATCAAAGGCAGGTTTCCCAGGGAGATACACATCAAGCTATGCCTGTGTCTCTGGAGTGTTGCAATACAGCTCGTAGCAACCAGGGAGAAATCAGTTCTCTTTTCCACGGCCAGGGTTTGAAAAACAAAATATCTTGCATCTTAAGGAAAACAGCTTCAGCGGATTGGTTCAGAAGACTTCCTCTTATCTTTGGAGGACTGACCAGCATCAGGACCACAGCTCCAACAAAGATTAAGCCCATTGCTTAAAAAGATTGTTATTTCATGTAGATTTCTATTCAGGTTTCAAGGTAAGGTGGCACTAATTTGCCAGCGAGAGGCAGGGGTGGGGGGAAGAGTAATGAAGCTAGGGGCCTTTAATGTAGAATTGCAACGTGAGACTTTTTTTAGGATGTCATTTTTCAGCCTGTCTGGCAAATGTCTGTCTGGTAATAGTGTATCTGTCTGCTGAAACAAGCCTAAATAATGCAACATTATATCAATAATTAATAGGCACATAGGTCACCAAGTTCAAGATTGGTACAGGCCAAGGAGATCTGAAGGAAATGGCTGGTTTCAGGCAGCTGCCAGGCCCAATATGGCGAGTGCAGCTTTGTAGGAAAGCAAAGGGAAGAGCATTTCCAGCAGCAATGCCAGAGCACAGCACGGGGAACATGGATCCCTGTTCACATCTGCTCGATCCACCCTTACTCACAGAAAACAAGAACCTACTGGGGCTTCACTTCTCAGGGAATAGGGGATTGCCCCATCTGAGGAAAAGGGGTGGAACCTGCCCTTTGATTCATACCTTCACCGAAATTCTTAGAAATGCTATGTTCACCACCAAAAGAAGGAGGCAAACAGCTCAAGGAGTTGCTGTTTCTACCATTGGATGTGCAAATCCAGCACACAAAATACTTTTTTCCCTCTAAATAAAAGGGAGGCTTTATCTCATCTACCTTTACCTGCGCCACAGACTAGCTGAGGCTTTCCCAATAGCCAGAGGAACAGACATGTTCTGATGCCAATTCATGCCACCTCAAGGAAAGGTTTCTAAGAGGATGAGAGGAGCACCCTCTGAAGGCGCCCCTCTCATCAGAGGAAGACCAGACAACTACCTTGGACTAGACAGCTTTTAGATGACTAAATGTGGTCAAACACATGAACCCCAAGCAAAATTTCAAACTGCATCCTTCCCATGACTGAGTGGTGCAGGGAACATCAGTGAGATCACATCTCCTGTGATGGCAGCAGCAGCACCAAAGGAAGGTTGATCTTCAACCCCCCAGAGATACCTACACAGCTCCAGTGAGCTCTGAGGCACTGTGGCACACCTCACCAGAAACAGAAGCTAGCTCACAAAGAAAAAAGCAATTCAAGTACCCAATGTGCTTGATTTGGGAACCTTCTCTAAGCATATTTAATAGCCCCAGACAAAATATAAGCAAAATAGGTATAGCTGATTTTAGTACAAGCTGACAATTAACAGTTGCTGAGGTCACCTCACCTACCAAGAAAATTTGTGCCTGAAGTAACCTAAGGTATTTTCAAATTGAAAGAGAAAAGAAGCAAACTTACGATATGAAAATGAAATCAAAATCAGAGGAAACATCAAAATAGAAATACATAGGATGGGGTGTTAAAATTATAACATCTCTTTTCTGAGAAGAGTGCAGAAAGTCACAGTATTTTGCTAAGTGCCGTTCCTCAGCACCAGGCAAACCAGGAGGGTGGGCTCCCATCCAATACAGGAGCCTGCTGACATTACTTGGGATCCAGGGACACAAATGCAAGACTGAGGTTGATGTTTCTAAAACAAAGAAAGAAAGGAAGCAGACTGTGTTTGTGAAGGCTTCATCACCTGCAGTTATGGTGCAGTATCCATACACCCCGTGTTCAAGCTGATCTGTGCATGCACACACCCCACACAATGGGAAACTCCCCCCCGCCCCAAAAAGAAGTTACTAAAAATCTCACAATATGCACAAGATGCACAAGTGTGGTTGGTGTGAACACAATATCTTGGTACAGCAATTATACTGTGTATGTTAAACTCGTCTTAATATGTCTTAATATTTAATCACTTAAATGCATGGGGGAAAAAATTAGATTTTAGTTAAGTTTTTTTGGTTGGTCATTTGGGGTTGTGTTTTTTTTTTTAACACAAGTCTTGAATAAGAAAACACAGCAAACATCACAGCTACATTTTCAGAAAACCACAACCTATTTCCAACCAAGGCAGTAGAGAAGCAAAACTGAAAGTAGAAAAGAAAATCACAAGCTGCAAAGGCAGTTCTAGTAACAAGTCATTTTGAAAAAGATGATGACCAAGATGGAAAAATCCCAAATTAAAATTTACAGTAAACTTTGCTTTTAATGATGTGTGATAAGTTAGTTACTGAAGATTCTGCCACAGGGATTTTCTTCAGAGTGAAGTCCTAGAGTATATGGAGGTTGTTTTGTCCTCTAGCCTGTTTCTAAATAGAAAATACTGATTCTGCTCACTCAAGGAATTCCACCAATCTCAGAGCAGTGACACCAACAACAAGCAAGGTCAATACATGATCTGTTTCTGAACTAAGATGAATTAATAATGGGAAAGTCATGCAGTCCCACTGTTCATACAGTCAAGGCTCTCAAGAATGCATCATGAAGCTTTTCTATTTTCTTCTTTTAACAAAGCACGTGGCTTTTGGATGCAAGTGTGCAAAAGCAGCAGAGGACTTGTATATATCACCTCATGTTCAGGAGACCTAAGCCTTTGGGAACAGATTTTACAGGAGTTAGTTCCTAAATGCCAGAGCCACTTTTTCTCTCCAACTCTCTGCCCAGATAATGCTGGGCTGCTTTCTTGGGAGATTCTGACCCACCTAGGAATCCACCTGTGGTAGTGGTTGAGTGGGCTGTATTTACCCTCATGCCTGTAAGGTTTTACAATAAATACCAACACAATTTCATTCTGCAACTTGTCTGAGGACACAGGTACACGTTGCCTACAGAGGAGGATGGGTCCTGGAAAGTGCAAGGGGCCCTGAGTTGCTGGACAGAGAAGCAGGAACACAGCACCCTGCTCCTAGATAGGGCAGTGTATCCATCCCCTCCCAATTTCCTACCAGCTTCCATGGGAGCAAAACCAGCTGCTTAGGAGCCCCATTTATACACATGAAATCCTGTGGATGATCCTGAACTTGGCTAAAGAGCAAAATATATCTCTGAGGGCACCTGCAAGTGATTCCAGGATGCAAGATGCAATAGGAAAAGGAACTATCTGGGACCTAGACTTAGATGGAGTGTAAGTTTTCCAAATTAAAGACACTGCAGGTCTACAGAAATGATCAGATGAGAAGACTCCTGGCAAGAGACGTAGTATATAATTTGTAAAGAGCCTTAGGGATGTAGACACCCAATTCCCTTTCATTCTGAATGGCTAATTCCCTTCTCCTCCTTTGAACATCCACCTGGGTTATGTGGGATGTCATTAGGTTCCCTGCTTCTCTCCTATGGGTAAAACAAGGAAAGCCATTTTTTTCCAATGTATAGAATTGGATTTCCAAGGCTCAATTCTGGAGTAAGAGCAACCACCTCAGAGTTCAAAAACAATACTTTTATCATAAAGACACTTTTCCCTCAACTTAGTTGTCCTGAAATCAGAAAACACCTTCTATCAGTACACATGGTCCTCACCATCTTCTGACCCATGTGCAGCTCTCTTTCTCTTATCTTTCTTTATGCCAGCTCCATTTTTATTGTATGAAGTTCCTCCGTTCTGTAAAGCAAGATACTTTTCATCAATTCAAACAGAAGAACTGGGCTCCAAGAGGTACTGTGTTCTCACAGCAGAAGTTTGGTTGTCAGCAAATTCACATGGTTTGTTTTGTATGTCCAGTTACTTGATCCCAACTCCTTTCTCACCCATATGGTAGGAAGGATTATTCTTCTATTCATGCCTCACAGTCTTTTAAAGGATTTAGGGCACAGCTCTTAAAAATGTATAAGAGAGACAGGCATCACATGATTTTGCTATGGATATTTTATGAGCAAGTCTGGGTGCACGCTGTGTGCTTGAAACAAAAGACTGCACAGTTTCCTACCAGGGCTGGATCTGTGTTATTATGTCTTGCATTCAATGCTTCTGGGAAGTCTTGGGCAAGAAAAACAACAAAACAAAGGCATGGGAGAGACACCAGGATCTCCTAAATGGGTCAAGACAGCACCAATATGCTACATTCATTGTTATTAAGACCTGCAATTCAGTAATTTGTCAGCAAACAAATCCGATTTAGGAAGCACCAGCCTGGCCCATCCTTTTTTATTGGCTGTTATTTGAGGGTTGCATTTGTCAGTTAATTGACTTAAACAACTACCTTGAAAAGGTGATACCAGTAACTAAGGGAGTTTTACTTCTGCACCTGCAGCAGCCATCATAAGATGTTTTGGTACCAGGAACCACTTCAGCCATTATTTCTCAGTGGAGTGCTCAGTGTATTTATCAGAATTGACATCTGGAGTCATACACTTCTACTGCTACTGGACTGATTAAAGGCTTTGGTTATAAGCTTTCAGAGTATTCAACTGACAAGGAAGACATCAGTGATGTTCAGGCATCTGAATCTTTCAGATGAGTTTTCAAAGAAACACACCTCAGGGCATCTCCTTTTCTGAGGAAGTTGGGATGTGCTCAGTACTCAGTGCCTTCCCATTTCCAGCTAGACCATAATTCTTTTGACACATCTTTAGGGTAAGATCATACCCACTGAGGCCTAGATCTACCAGTGGCTACTAAATGCAATAGGTTGAATGCAACCTCCAGCCCAGCAAGTCCTGAAAAGGGCTGATGGCCAGATGCTGGGAGGGCATCCTAGGAAGGAAGGCTACATTGCTGGTTTCTTGCCTTCTTTCCCTAACTCTCTATGATGACTGATCCCCTTGAGACAGGACAGGGGTAGGGTGGCCCCTTCTCCTAATCCAGAACCAAATTTTCCTCTTCCATATTCTAATCACTGTGACCTACATGAGCAAGAGCGTGATGAATAAGGAAGGACATGATACTGGATCCAGACCTTCTCCCCTAGGGAGAGTTTCCACTGTATGCAATAGCAGCAACCCAAATTCTCTATCAACTTTATCTTGAGCTGGCAGATGCTGGCAGATGCTGGCAGGTGGCATTTTTTCTGTGAGCTGTAATGTCATTTATCACACTGGGCCTATATACAAGAAATGAAGAGTGGAAGCTCTTGCAATGCTTAATCTGTTCCTTGAAAAAGATGGACACAGGATGGAAGTAGGGATACATGCACACAATCTGCTGCTCACCAGCCTTTCCAAATCTACCTCCCTCACTGCCATTGCAAATACAGCAAATGCTATTTACATTTCCTTTATTCTAATTCTTATTTTAATGATACTGTTTTCACTAATAGATAACTGCAGAGCAATACACTGGTGTGGTGCAATATGACTGGAGAGCTGAAGGAAACCACAAGGTGAAGTACCACTAACAAATACCAGGGTGTACAGGGGCAGCACACCATCTAAAGCTTAAAATATTGGTGTTTTTCTTGTTGCCTTACTCAGAAATGAGCTTTTAAAGAATCAGCTCTGCCAGAGATACTAGATGCAATCTTCTGTTTCAGTGCAGACTCATCACCAGAGAGGGCACAAAGGAATTTTCACACCTTGCTTTTACACGTCACCATCTCATTTTCCACAGGGGGAGATTTGAGTCCCTGACAATAAATTCAATGGATCCACAGTTCATACAGCAACCCCATAATAATACCTAGAACATACACAGCCTTTTGTAAATACTGTCTTATTATACCAAATGTGACAACTTCTATCTTTTGTTATTTATGGGAATGCTCTTTCTCAAGATGCTTCGTAGTAGAGAAATGTAAATACCTCTGAAGTGGTAGTTTCTATAGAAACTTATTTTTCCAGTGAATTGTAGAATAAACAGTCTAATTTTCTACTTTCCTTTAAATCTCACAGAAACCTGGAGCATCTTTCCAAAGTGGCAGATAATAATACCTTGCAAGCATTTGCAAATATTGTAGCCTTTTATGTCTTTGAAGCTTGCTGTAAATATGAACTACTCACACCTTCAGGAGTATCCTTAAGTAATATCATCAGTCTTGCTAAGGAGGGGAGGTAAAACTGCAGGTAAGACACTTCCTACAGAGCAGGGTGCCACTGCCTAACAGCTTGATGTGCACTCACCATTTTACGTTTGGCTCTGTGACAGTTCATCCTACCCCTAACTCAGAAATCACCAGTTTCTCTCCCATCGAGCTACAGTAGTAGCTGTAGAGTGAGGGCTGAATACAACCCCAAAACAGAGAGCACAAGAAATAAGGTTTTTCAGAAGCTCAGTTGGTTTTGCCCAAGGGGTGTGTGAGGAGTAAGCAAGTTCATCTCAGGGCTGGCAGTGCTGCTGCACAGCAGAGTGTGGAACAATGGACTAGGGCTGGTTTGTCTACAAGACTTCCAGCTTTCAAGAAAATGATACTTGGAACCCGTTTTTCTTGGCATTGATGCAGACTGAAGAAGCTCCCACGGAGCTGAAGGGAGGTTGTAGTCAGGTGGGGGCTGGGCTCTTTTTCCAGGCAACCAGTGACAGGACAAGAGGGCACAGCTTGAAGCCGCTCCAAGGGAGGTTTAGGTTGGATATTAGGAAGCACTTCCTCATGGAGAGGGTGATTAGACATTGGAATGGACTTCCCAGGGAAGTGGTGGAGGCACCATCCCTGGATGTGTTCAAGGAAAGGCTGGATGTGGCACTTAGTGCCATGGTCTAGCTGATGTGGTGTTGTTGGTCATAGGCTGGACTTGATGATCTTAAAGGTCTTTTCCAGCCTTGGTAGTTCTGTGATTCTGTGAGTGGTAGTGAGGATTCTCTGTCCCCCCCTCAGCCCATTAGGGAGTGTTGTGCCCATCAGGTAATTGAGGAAGGAAGCTGAGCTGAGCAATCATTTCTGATTTTTTTGTTGTGACACTTCTATAGGGAACAAACACTTAAACGTGGTGTGAACACACAGCCCCACTTGCCCATGAGCAGAACATTCCAGGAAGGAACCTGCAACAGAAAGGTGAGTCCCCAAACCCATTCCCACTTCCCTGGGGCAGTTTCTCCTCCTTAGGCTGCTACAGAAAGCTGCCTGGGCATCAGGCAACTTTCAGCACCAAGGTGTTTAGGTGCCAGCTCTTCATGTGGCTTATTGTGCTGCACATCCCCTGTGCTGCCATCCCAGGCCCGCGCAGATGCTGCACGTTAGTGCTGAGATCAGAGCCGTAGGAGTCGGCCCTCCTCCGCACACCAGATGGCTGCCTCTTCTGCACTTGTTTTTAGTGCTCACCTATCTGCTCCTTCTGATAGTCATGTGAACTGGAGAGGGGGAAAAAAGAAAAGACTTCCCCAACAATTAACAGGAAAAAAAAGAATAGTCAGGAAGTTTCCTTTTCACATGTTATCTCGAAACACAGAGTATGCTCAAGCATTCTGAACCTTCTCAGGAGGGAAAGACGTCAAAAAACAACGGCAGTCAGAGATGTGGAAAGTTCCTTGGTATCTGGACAGCATGGTCAGCTCGGGCAGTGTTCCCTCTGCTCCACAGACAGAAGGAGACACACTTCAGACAAGAAGACTAGATTGCCCAATATTTTGGCTGGCTTCCAGTTTCACTGCATAATGAAGAGCAGGTATTTTCCACTGTAACCTTCTCCTTCCTAACACAGTGGTATTTAAAAGATGGCAAGGCTGTCTAAATGTAGCAATCAGAATCTCTCTCATTTCACTCTCTCACTTTTAGGAATGGACAGGTTTTGATTTTTATCTAAGCAAAACAGCTGCACTACCTTTGCAGTAAATAAACATACAAAGGTATAAATAAATAGAAACCAGTGCAAGTGAGGCATTTTACAAATGTGTGGTATTTCCTCTCTGGACTTTTTCAGTCTGGTACAGTCCTACTAACTGTTCTGATTTATTCTGCAAGGTGAATGAGATCCAGCTCCTGGGGGTATATAATTATGTCTAAAATTATTTTTTGTCAAACTTGATTGTATGAAGAAGCCTTAAAGTGCTACCCATCTGCATTCTCAAGACTTGCAAAAAAGAAGGCAAATGGGGAGCACTCTAAATGAGTTTTTTAAAAAGCGTCTTAGAGACATCTTGAAAAGCCTATCTCAGATTTGTGGATACTTTACAGAGATGAGTATGGTAACACCTACATGCTAAAATGAAAAAGTGGTTCATTTTCTCCCTAGAGCCTTGGCTTATGTCACAATAGCATTTGCACTCGTGGCCAGCACCCGACGCTCCCTCTCTAGCCACCCTCACTTAGAATGATAAGCAGGTCAGGATTTTATCCAAACCATGATGGGGTCAAAATTGCATCTTGTAATCAAGTTGTAGTGAAGGTGAGCAGTAGGAGGCAACAGCTTGGTTCACAGCAAGACAGATATGGCAAAATATCCATTAAAAATAGGTAACTCTATAATGAAAACACTCTCAACTGACTATGCAAGCAGAGCTACTTCCCCCGATCCTTTCTTTCCTGTTGCAGATCTCACCCATCTCCTGCTTTGGGCTTCTCAGCTTTACACTCAGGGCAATCAAGGAGCACACAGAGGGGTGCCGTGTACCAGGTGCCACCAGTGCTTCTTGCTTCCTGCAGGGGACTCAGAGGGTGTCCAGCTACGTATGGAGGTGATGGAACTGCTAATACCATTGCTGTGGCCTGCATGGATATGGCCAGAAGTGCATCTCTTCCAGACAAGGTTATCAGTTTTGGAATGAACCAGAAAGACAAGCATAACCTCCAATAGGCAAGCTGGGTATCCTCGTGGGAAAAGCCAGGTTTTTTTTTCTTTCCCACCACTGTATTGCCCTCCATTTTCTTCCTATGGCTAGGGCTTGATGAACACCCATTTTCTTTTTCATCCCTGCTCATGTCTGTTGCTCTTACCTCCTGGTCCCACTTAACTACATCCATATCCTTCCATACTGCAGAATCCCATTCTCCCCATCAGTGGTTTCATTTCATCTCCCACTTCTCCCATCACCAGAAGCTCTACCTCCTCCTCTTCCCAGTGGAGAACGCTTTGCTCCCCATCTGATTTGAATTCCTCCCTCCTTATGTGGGCGATGAATCGTTCAGAGTAATGGCATTTTAAAAACTCTCCAGAGAAGGTAGGTAGACTCAAATCTGAGTGGGAGTGCATATAAAGTACAATGTTAGTGGGTGCCTTCCACCCCAAGACCAGAAGTTCCCGAAATTCCCTGGTGTAATAACAGTGCCTAAGGGCTGGGTGTTCCCTCCTGGACATACGTGTTGATTGGCAACCACGACCCCCAAAAACAGTGCCACGTTGTATATGTGAATATATAACATTTAATATTTAATTTTCATTTATCATCACTGTATTATATAATTACACAATACTAGTAACATATCATAGATCACAGAAGATTCAGAAAGAAGTTCGTTAGAAAGATTACCTGGAAGAAAAAAGAAGTAAAAAATTTAATTTAAAAAGTGTAATGTTATTTCCATTCCATTTTAAAATCTGAGGGGACAGACTTGTTACCATGAAATGCTTCTATGTCATTAAAAGTGCCCTTTCTGTGAAGAACCAATAATGTAAAATTTTTCCACTCATAGCTTATCAACTACTACTTTCCTGATGAAAGTGGAGTTTAACTCTTCTCTTAGCTTTGCAGAGAGTATCTTAGCTCATGCATCCCCAACAAAAACCCCTTCTAATTACAGGGTGATTGGAAACAGTGGTCACAGATTCTCACTATAGCCCATGTCTGAGTGACATTTTCATTCTGAGTCACGATTTGATTCAAGGCAAGAAATGGAATGTTTATTGATGGAAGTTCTGCAGTGTTCTTCATCACCTGCGCACATGACACAGTATGAATTTGTCCAGAACTTGATGTGCTTAACAAATAGCATGTTGTTTAATGACTTTGTTCAGAACACCTACATGTTTTGTTCCTGTTACTTGTACAGCTCTTACATGTGACAAAGAGACTAATTTTTCAACAGAGGAGGGAGGAGAGGGTACAGCTCATGGACTTTGAAGCATGTCTTTTTTTTTCTGAGAGGCAAATCTAATAACAGCAATATGGAGCTCCATACTAGCTACGTCTCCGTGACTTCTTTTAAACTTGTTTAGCCTATAATTGAAGGATCATTTTTCTTATTGCCAACTCTGTCAGCTCACACTGACATCAGAAAACCCAGCAGTGCTCTTTCTGGCTTATGTTTCCTCACCAGTAAAGAATTCTGAAAACTAAATTTTCCTGTGTACATGAGTATAATCCTTAAAATTACAGCCTTGGATTTGTGCAACACCCTGTAGCCTTCAAAAACTTTCAGTGCATCCGTACCCCCCAGTCACTTCATGCCTGGTGTGTCCTGCTTTCAGCTCCAGCCATGAAGCTACAGCTCTGCCACCACTGAAACTCAACTGTGATTGACGTTTGATGTTAGGGGCTCCCCAGTGCACCCCCCAAAGTCAGCTCTTGTGTAGCTGCACAAGATTTAATCATAGAATCATAGAATCATAGAATGGTTTGGGTTGGAACGGACCTTCAAGTTCATCTAGATCCAACCTCCCTGCATGGGCAGGGACACCTCCCACTAGACCAGGTTGCTCAGGGTCCCATTCAGCCTGGTCTTGAACACTTCCTGGGATGGGGCAGCCACAGCTTCCCTGGGCAACCTGTGCCAGTGCCTCGCTGCCCTCATACTAAAGAAAATTTCAGCAGATACAAGCTGTGCCTGCTTGAAGTGAGCATCTTTTGCTAGGGAAAGGTGCAGCTGCACTGCCATCCAACTTCCATGGGTACAGATCTGTTCCAACCACCTTTATGTGCTTCCTGCCTAACCAGGATGAATGAGGACAGAAAGAAGGAACCTCAAGTCTCTAAAGAGCTACTGAAAGAGCAGTGCTCTCTGCACACCCCAAACAGTGCTTTATGAAATAGCCAAGAAGAGCTCAGGCTCACATAAAAACCAGGCTGTTACAGGATTGAGAGAAAACTTAGCAGACAAAAAGCTGTTGTGCTGCTTTTTCAGAGGAGTCATCTCTTATGTTGAAAAATCAATTTTAATCCAATAAAACTGTTTTCCTTTGGTCATGCTTTCCCCGTGTCTGATCCTGCCACAGTTCAGGCTCTGATGGTGCAATTGAAGAGACCACAAGTGACAGAGAAAACAAAGTACGTGCAAGTGTTACATATAAAAGTATTGAGGATAAAAGTTCTTCTCAAAACCAAGTTTTGAGCACACAGAGATTGCAGATTTTTTCGCTTGGATTTCAGACAGAGGCTAGCAAAATTTACAGTAACAAACATTTTAATTCTCACTCAAGTCAGAGAGTGACTCAGCACTGCAAGGAAAAGCAAGACTAAATGTTGTGAAGCTTTTACAAACCCATCTGAGGAATGAGCAAGCAGGAGTCCAACTTGGAAGCAGACACAGAGTTTGCATCTGAGGAAATCTTTGCTGATTATATTTTGGAGGGGGTTTGTCCCAGGGCAGTCTCACTGCAAAGTCAAATCCCACATGTATATTGAATCCAGTGCCAAATAATTCCCTTCTGGGTATAAAACCTGTCAAAGAATTCCAGGAAGCCATTCCTTACCAAGGAAGCTAATTCAAAGGCCCCAAATACATACCAAAAAACCCCCACTTTCCTCCCATATTTCTCAATCACAGGCACCTCTTTCTGGCTTCAGGGCAACTCTACCACTATTTTCAGACTTCTCAGCTTTCACCCATATCCAGAAGACAGCTGGCCCTGATGAACTCACCCGCCCAGCCTCTACTTGTCTCCAGCTTGGGATAACTTGTACTGCTGACAGATAGTGTTTCTTGAGAGCAACTCCTTAGATAACCTGGGCCCTCAGATAACCCCCAGTTCCCTCCTGCATCTCCTGACAGATCTGTCGATTTGTCCAGCTTCTGGAGGAGACACACTGAAACCAGGAACAGAAGGGTCAGATGAGGGGTATTGGAGATAAGGAAGATGGAGGGATCTGGGGGAGGGCAGGGGGAAAGGAAGAAGGTTACACAGGACCTGAGGCTGGAGCTGAATCATAGTGCAAGATGCTCTGGGGTGAACTTGCAGTGTGGCCTGCAAACCTCTGTGACCAAGACAGCTGACAAATCCCACAGCAAATCTCTTTAGCTTCTACCCTTTACATACAGAAAGAGCATAAACACTTTTCTTCCTCTGGCTAAATAGAGGCAAGGTCCAGTTATAAGAAGCTGCTTCCTTGTTCGGGTCCACATCAAGTCTCTGCCTCACAGATACCAAAACATTAACACATCACAGCTGGGAAGAAATGCTTTGTTCCAGATCCAGGCTGGAACAAGAGTCGAAAGCTGGTGATCAGCAGCTGGCATAGCCTCAAATCTTCAGGAGAAGCCATCAAGGGACACTAAGGCTGATCTCTTCCTCTGCCTGTTGCAACACATCTGCTTGGACTGGGAATCCAGGCCATTCCCTTACTGACCAACGTCAGCAAGCAGCATGTGCTTTTGAAGGATATCACATCTGTATCCTACTCACGCTCACTCCAGAGGTTTCTGTTTCATATCCTGTCCTGATTGCTCTACATTTATCATGTAAATTTATTTCAAGTACACACAGGGCTGGGGAGGGGGGGGGAGGAATAAAGTTGGCGTGTACAAAGATTATAAACTATGAGAATTTGTTAGGAGTTATAATAAAGCTCAGTGTCAAAACTACACTCCCACTACGTAAATAAACGTGGACACTATGCACCATGAGTTGTATTTCAGATGAAAATTTAGGCACAAAAATATGTTTCCAGCAACCTTCTAACGTGTACCTTCAGAGACCTCCCAACTTTTAGAGTCCTTACAAATGTCTCAAACCAAACGCTACAGCCAGCAACTCTTATTCATCCAAATAAACTACATTGCCATAAGTCCTTCAGAAGAGAGTGGATCTCTGTGAGCAGTAACAGGTACAAGAGCTGGCTTCAATGAACTTGAAGGGAAATATTTCTCTCAAACAGTTGGAACATGTTGCAGAACTCTGGAAACCTAGTGCTTCTGACCTGTGTGAGAGAAATGTTTTAATTTCTAATAAGCAGACCTTTGTGCATCTGAAGGCTGTGCTGCTGCATGGACATTGCTCTGACAGGGCAGACTCCTGCAGCCCTTTTTGCTATCAGAGAGCTCCTGAGGGCTCTGCTGCCTGTGCCTGCTATTCTTACAAGCAGAGATGGGATTACAGGCTCCTGTGGAGCGTCCTCAGCTCACACCCACAGAGACCCACCACGCGATTCTCTGCCGACGTGATTTTTCCTACTATCTACTCTTGTGCTGGGCACTAATCCAGGGAAGTTAAAAAACCCTCCCCCACAACACCCACTTAGCACTACAGTATCTGTTTCCCAATCCTTCTGATAAGTGCCTGTTATTCTGTTCTAATATTGTCCCAAACACAACAGTATGCCCCTAAATTAAACAGCAAGGGAGGAGACTTCAAACTAAGCATTTACCTGCAAGCAGTTTTTGCACAAAAGGGGTAAAAAAATATCCCAGCTCAAACCCAGTTACTGTGTTTAGTGCCCATGATCCTCTAATAACAGTGACCATGCCAGGGCATTGATGGCTACATTCAGCAATCAAACTTGAAATATTTAATGCAATATACCACCAGGTGCAGGTCGTTTGGCTCTGGTTTTCATGCTGTAGGTTACAAATATTTTGACAAATTTATCTGACTTGCAATCAGTAAATAAGCAAGTCCTGAGACAATGTGGGAAATTTATTTCTCAGATTGAAATATGTTTCCATACCATCTCCAAAGGGAGTGCAAATCTTCAGTGACTAATACAATAGTCCTACTCCTATAGCCTACTCAAATTGTCTCTGAAATTAACTATATCCACTGAGCAAGAACTGCAACACACAGTTCCTGCTGGTTTTCAGTAGAGACCAAACAACAGACCAAACTGAGGGGACACCTCATTGCAGCTTACTGCTTCCTCATTAGGGAAGGAGGAGGAGGAGGGGCTGACCTCTTCTCTCTGGTGACCAGCGATAGGACCTGAGGGAATGGTAGGAAGATGTGCAGGGGGAGGTTTAGGTTGGATATTAGGAAGGGATTCTTCACCCAGAGGGTGATGGAGCACTGGAATAGGCTCCCCAGGGAAGCAGTAATGGCACAGAGCCTGACAATATTCAAGAAACATTTGGACAACCCCCTCAGGGACATGGTGTGAACTTTGGGGTTGTCCTGTTCTGGGGCGGGAGTTGGACTTGGTGATCCAGGCTGTCTGAGGAGGTGGTTGAGCCACTACCCCTGGATACATTTAAAAAGACAGATGTGGTGCCAGGGGACAGGGTTTAGTGGTAGATGCGGCAGAGCTAGGGTAGTGGTTGGACTTGATGATCTTGAAGGTCTTTTCCAACCAGAATGACACTGTGATACTGTGAATCTCCGGGAGTTACTCGGTTAATGCTACACTTACTGTGCTGAGGGTGTGCTGCTGTGTGCACTGCTAACATATTCTCTCCTTTCTAAAGGTGACAGAGGTAGAGTATTTCCGTTTAAAACATTCTGGTACTAGTTCCTGTTTCAAGCTGATCTTCATTAACAAACAGCATTTCTTATTTTGAAGTTGGGCTTTAGGATTCACATGCATTTCCTCTCAGTCTCTCCAAGACAACATGAAGATCTTAGTTTTTCTATCTCCCAATATGAGATGTGCCCATAAAACCCTCCTGGATCATTTAAATACCAACGTAAGGATTCTCGCAAATGAGAGAGAGAAAGAAGGGAGTGCACACCACATGAAAAAAAAAAAGATTCCTCCTGTATCATCACTTCTCCTTAGAAACTCAGAGGAGACTGTTTTGTGTACACAACACCACTGTCTCTGTTACAGACTTCTTTAAAGTCTGAAGAGAGAGATGTTGCAAAAGGGAACTCCTACAGTATGCAATTCATTTAGTCTGCCTTTAGGTCAACCCAGAAGGTGCAGATAGGGCCCTCACAGCTCTCTTCACCTTCATCTCTCCCCTTCTTGGAAGTGAAGATGTTCAAGGGTGCTGCATTCTTGAAGCATAAAACCCCCTCTTATTTCAGTACAGGCACAGCAGATCCAGGTGGATCAGGGAGAAGATTATTTATGCCTATTTATAGCACTTCACAACTCCAATAGGTTGAAGACTGAATATGCAAATAAATGAATCTGAGGAACCAAAGAATACAGTTTTCTCAGTCACCAGAAATGCTCTGCTCTTTTTGATCTTCATTTATGTTTGTCTTTCTGTCTCCTAAAAGAAACCTTCCACGTTGCTTATATATATATATTTAACTGTATCTAATGTACTATAAAAAACAGTGAAGATTTTATACTTCCCTGAACATGACCTGAAGGCTTCAAATTTATTCAGACAGGAAAGTACATGACTTTTTAAAGATAAATTATATGACTACAGAATCAGATATAATTAATATGGTTTGTCTTCATTGTCCAAGGGGCAAAAAAGAGAGAGATTATCACTATGAAATACCAGCCACAGATAGAGTATGAAAGAAATAAAAGATTAACATGTGGATTGTGGCTCTTAGTCAGCTACATTTTAGCAGAGTAAATTTCACCTAATAAGTCATTTTTGCTCCACCAACCAACCACTAATCTCTGGTAATGGTGTTCCAAGTTACCGACTGAGTTGAAATCCATGGAAAATGAAGGCAGCGTGCAGATCCTGGATACCTGTAGTTGTGATGCTGTTGACACAGCAGTGGCTCGGTGTCCTCCTGCTGCAGCCATGTTTCCTGTTTCTATAAACATGCTCTGTTTGGAAAAGGGCTACTATGGGCACACGTGCAGTTTATAGCTCGCTTTGTGCCAACATAAATCGAGCCCAAATGCCATCTCGGTGACATAATGTAAGGCTTGTGCTGAAGGGAGTCCACATCCATAAGTAAGTGGGTTCCAAAGTAATTAATTTGAGGAGTCCACTTACATTTCAGTCTCACAACCAGACAGACTGCCTCGTGGTTCCCTTGGCTTTTCAGCGTCAGACTCCCTAAATTTCACTCTTCCATTTCCTTCACTTCCTCACTTTTCAGGGTCAGGGCTTAATACCGCAAAGGGAAATGAAACAGAGAAAAACAAAACAAGACAAGCTGTGAAGCAGATTAAAGCCACATTCAGGGATACATGGTTCCTTTTCAGCTGTAGGTATGAAGTAGAAATAATTTGGTGTCCGCAACTCATATTATAAACATGGTTTTAAAAAATACAGAAGTTTTCTAAATGCATCCTCACTGAAAAAATGTCATGTGTTATATTTAATGTTCATGTCAGCTGAATTCTAAATTAAAAATTGTCTGGGAAGTAGACAGAAACCCTCTTACACTTCCCTCAACTCTTGGTGCTCTAAATGCACCATCTCTGAGGGAAGGTGTTTGCAGATCAAGCCACAGAAAAGTGTGCCTCTGCTTGTTGGAAGGGTTGGATCAGCCCACTCTTCTCTGCCTTCCAAATGTCTTCTTCTGAGTGGGACCAAGAATTTCCATTAGCCTGTGGCTCCTGCAGAATTCCTGCTCTGACTGCACCATTAAGCAACACCTGCACACCAGTCTGCTCAGAGAAACTAACTTGCTACAGTTAGGGTCCAATTCCCTTCCCAAGAAAATCAGAAAATTAACTCCTGCTACTTTCTGCGGAGGCTGGATCAAACGTAAGTGAAGAGACGTGCAATTAGTCATGGGACAAAATGGCCCATCCAGATTCAAGATGAGAGATGGTTGACAGGAGGTAATTTGCTTTTGCTTTCCCAATTTGAATACGCTGCCCTGAGTCAGTGGGCATGAGGCTACTTAGCAATTCATGGGATCAACCTTATACTAAGGATTCCCATGTTTTTGCTGCTGAGAAAGCTGGAACTGTCTCACACAGCCAACACAAAGGTTTTAGCTTGCTGACACATTTCTGCCTCTAAGATCCTCACACTTTGTGAGAAGGTCAGAGGCAGATCCTGGTCTTTCCTTATGCTGCAGTGTTTCCATGTTTGCCCAATACTTGCGCAGAACTGTTTCTATCAGGCTGCTTCAGCCTTCATGCTTCCTAAAGAAGAGAGGATAGTGAACATGGACATTTCCAGTGAGATCTCCTCTGGTTCATTTTAAATGCTCAACCTCCCTTTTGGAAGGGATTTCAGCGCTGTTTCTGATTTAGTCTGATACATGTGCAGCAAGTGCCAGGGCTGCCTCAATATTTAATGCATGTATTTCCAGGAGTTTCTACAGAAGTCACACTAGCCTGATTGATACAGAATGAAGGAATATGAGAAGCCAGTAAGAGTGTCCAGACTTCACGAACCTGCTGAAAAAGGCCCAGAAAAAGAACAAGAAAGCTGGTAACGGAGTGTAAGAAAGCATGACAATGACTAACCTTCCCTGGTAAGTGTTTACATAGCTAAACTTTTACTAAACTACTAACCAGGCAGAAATGAAATATCTTCATTTTCAAGTTTATTATTGCATTTCTTCTTCTTCTTTCTTATTTTTGGACCTAGAAAATCAAATTTCATAAGATGATGCCATGGTTTTGAAAACCCTAATGCAATTTGCTGAACACCAGTAGCTTTTTTCTACAATGGCTAAGATAGAGATACAAGGCTTCCACAATTATGAAGATCTGAGGGAGGAACCAGATTTTTGGGGGTTTTTTGTTACACTTAGAATTCTTCATCTGTGCTTGCCTCGTGTCTGAAGAGATGTAAGCAGACAGGGGAAAACGTGGCTGAAGGAGTTTTTCAACAAAATTAAAAAGTGCATGTGTACACTCATACAGAAACAATGAAACCATGCAGGGAGTTAAGCTTCTTATCAAAATCTCTTTTATTTTAGAAGAGAAAATGTAATGGTTGTATGATTTTAATGTCTATGTAAAGATAACGAATGGGTAGAATAACTGAACAAAGCCATTGAACAAGACTAAACTTGCCAGACACAATTTAACTTCACTCATGGTCATAAAGGACCCTCTTGCTCATGTCAGAAAACAACTCAGTCTTCAGAAAAAACAAAATGGATGTTCAGAGTTTTAAAGGGTGGGTCTGTAGCTCAGAGGTGAAACAAAACTAGGTTTTAATAAGTCATCCCAAATTTAAAATTGAACTCTTCTTCTGCTACAAGGCAAATGGATGATTCTTCCAACCCAGAGATGAAAGAGTCCTGAAAGAAAACACACTGCAGTGATCAGACACATTTATCACAGTAACTAATTAGATGAGAGTGGAGGAGTTAAAATGCACTTGCAAGTAGGAAAGAAACACAGCATTAAGGCTTGTCTAAATTTCTTGAGTTTTTAGGAAAATGAATGTCTTCCACCATATGCTAGCTCTTGCTTTCATGATTTTTGTGCAACTTCCAAATATTTACCAGCTCATGAGGGAACAATATTCTACTTGGCATGTGCTGGTAGGATGCCCTACGCTGCAGAGATTGTATTCTCTGCCAGATAAGGGATGTCTCAAGTCCTTCTTGTATCTGTGGTTGTGACCACCAATAAAAAATTTAATTGAAAAGTAAAAGGAAGTTTGGAATCAGCAACTATGGGCAAATCTGCCCACAGAAGTTTCTTTCTTCTCCTTGACAGTCAAAGCCTGATTTGCACCCTGAAGTAATTCCGGGGCCTTACACAACTCTGACTTATTTTCAGTCCTTGCTGGAGTCACAGTAAGTGTCCTCATAAACTGGTTAAATACACATTTTCAGGGTTCTCCTGAATTCTTCCTGGTGATATTTTGCAGCAATTCCTTTGTTTTAAGATCCAGATAGCTTTGAAGATGCCTTAACCAACAGCACGTTCTGGCCTCACCATAAAGCTCCTGAAATTTGTACACATTAAGTCTTGACAAGCCACTCTGAAAATGCAGACAGGTGCTCATAGGAGGAGCAAAAATGCAATAATTTCCCACGCTTTCCCATCGAGCTGGTAAAAATGTGGCCCTGCTCCCTGCCCACCAGCTCGTGCCACAGATCTGGACAGAGGAGGTTTGAATCCAGCCAGTTATACTTCCTTACCCTGCTCCAGGGAGCACCCACAAGACACCAATCCTGGGAGACATGCTGTGGAAGCCCACCTTCCAGCTGCCTCTGGGAACCCACTTCTGGCTGCAGAGAAGCCCCCCAGCAAAGAGTGAGGGAAGAAGGCAATGGGAAGAGAGGCAGCAGGGACACTCCTTGCAGCCTCCACTACTCCCATAAGATGTGCTCTTAGGGAGAAGGGGCAAGGAGCCTGAATTAATGGTTTTAAAGTTGGGAGAAGAGGTGAAACAAGTTGTAAGAATATGTGGGAGGACACAGGAAAGAAAACCAGGTCAGTATCATCAGCAAAGGACCATGCAGTATACCAGAAATGAAATCATGGCTTGAGCAATGATTTTGTGCCACAAATAGAAAGAATCCTGTGGGGGGAAGTCACTGACAGGGTAGGCTTAGCCTGGGTTCTTCATATTTAGGAAAACAGGCAGCTAAAGAGCTGAGGGGATATGATTTATGAGGACAAAGCTAAATGCTTATTGCTAGTTTAAACAACAAGTAAGGGCAGACATAACAGCCTACAAATACCCAGAGGAGCAAACATCAGGCAGCGTGAGGAATTGTTTTGAACAGCAAGATACATTTCCTAAGACTGAGGTGCAGTGGCTTGTGATACTCTTGCCCAAACAGCTGAAGTGTTGCTGGTCACGACTAGCCTGGGCATAGCACGAGCAAATGAGGGGCAAGGTGCTGCTGTGTTGCTGGACAGGTGAAAGAGATTATCTAAAGCTGTCCCATGTTCAGATGAGCTCCACTTCTCCATCATCAGAAAAGCTAGCTGCAATGTTCAGCAAGGTAAAGGGGCTGGAGGCAGCATTCTGGAGACACTCTGCAACTGCTTTTCCTGTTAGGATTTTTGTGATAGCAGCAATTACAAACCTTATTTCATTAAGACAGTTCCAGCTTTATTGTATAAATGAAAAAGTCACAAAGTTGCTATTGCAAAGGAACAAGCACACAAGATCACTCACAGCTAGACTACCCACCACAGCATATTCACTACAATGAATGTCAAATTCATCCTCCATGGAGGATGAGTGTTAAAATTGCATCCTATCTTATGCCCACTTAAGCCTCTGAAATAGCTCTTAAGTGGACTTGAACTTTGTTCTGTGCTGAGCACCTGCATGAGGGGTGAGATCCAGCCCAAGGTCATGTTTTAGGGAGGCAAAGATTTCACTAGGAGGCCTGGGGGATGTGCCTGATGCTCCATGTGGAATGGAGATGCTGAGGCTACGCTAAGCAGGAATGGAAGGGAAAGGGTAGGAATGCAAGGTAAAACCCAAACAAAAGGACCTTTGAATTTTGTTTCACAGCATGGCTTTTGCAACTGTTGCAGGGTCAAGAGATACTACTAGCAAGGTAGAAAGGAAGAAAGGAATTGCCTCTGAATCCCTCAGGTTGCAAAACTATCTCCTAAGGAAAGGAAATAAATACAGGAAAAGGGGAGAAAAGAGCTCCTACATAGTCTTGAATTCTGGTTAGGGGAGGGAAAAGGAAAATTAAACCAAAGCAAAAGCACAGCTACAGGAAACATGTAACCCTAAGATACCTTCTATCTCCCTCTTTTCTGGCAGATGTCTCATTCCCAGTCCTTGTGGATTGGTTTGTGTACTAAGGAGGACAGATAAAGCCAACAGTTTCCTTACTTCTTCCTGCCCTGATTGAGACACTGGGTCACAAATGCAGAACGTTGCTTAACTCAGGGGTGGCAGGAACCTAATTCCCACTTAGTCCTGACTCCTGAAACACAATCCCAACACTGGTGTCCAGTGATAAGAAGGAAGAGGCTAACTGTTCCTTGGCCCTTGCATGGAGGAAAAGGGTAAACACCCTGCGAAGATCCCAAAAACTATACAAGACTTTCCTTGTTTCAAAATGCAAATGCCAGAGGGGGGGATTAAAAAATAAAAAATAAAAAAATCGATCTGAGCCAAGCATAATTCCTGTGGTGAGGAGGGAACTGAGAGAAAACCCAGGGAAGCTGGGAGGGGGTTGTTTTGGCTGAGCATCATTAGGTGGGTCAGTTGATGACTATGTGGTTTCAATGCATGCACAGAACAAAACTCATTGCTAAATTGTCATAAAGAGAAGAGATGGGTTTCAGAACTATTTAAAAACAAACTGCAATTTGTCTTCCAACTTAAGGCTAGGAAAGAGCTGCTCATCCTAGAGGAAATTCCACTCAATGCCATAACAACTTTTCAAAGCATTTTGAGATTAAGGTGATTAAGGAGAAATTCAGGTGCAAAAAACCAAAGCCAAGGAACTCTTCTTGTCAAAGGGTTTACAAGTGGCAGGGAAAAAAAAGTATTGACGAAGAAAGACCTTATAATTAAATCCTTAACTTGAACTTCAGGTTCTTCCTCTCACCTTAGCTTAATGCCTAAAACACATTCAGAACAAATTTGTAAACACTATGTTGCTTAAAGGTACACGATCCAGTACAAAATTTCATAATCCATGGCATGCTGTCAGGAGGCTACAGTGGGAATAGCTGACTGACTATGCAGTAGCATCATTCCTGGGGTAAATACATCCAAGAAAAATTCAGGTAACACCAGGGTACACAAAAATTGTGCCAGGGAGAGATCTTGAGTCTACTGTGTCTGTTTTCTATGTTGAGGAAGGAAAGTGTTTTTTCACCTTCCAGAGTTGTTTGGGCTTTTAAGTAGGAAGCTAAAACAATTACCTGAACAGAGCCATACGGCCTGTAAACTTTGACTCTCCCAAAGAAGCATTCTCTGTAGCACAATAGCTTCCAATGAGACACCTTCTGCCCTTTACTTTTGTTTCATTAGGTTTTTTGGTGTGTCACAACACACCAGACTGAAAACCGAGGTAGGAAAAAAAATAAAATAATCCTTCTTGTGCATCTTTACTTTTGTCTGGAATCCTTTTCTGGATGTTTATGGCATCCCATAAAGTTGCTGAAACATGCCTGCTGTATTTTTAATTGTCATTTTAAATGCCAAAACCCAGAAGTCTTGCTTATATTGTATGCCAACAGTGTCTGCTTATGTTCAAACCCTCAGGCACTTTAAATAACTCTACTGTACACAGAGAACGTTGTTCATTTTGTTTTTACAATTTTTGCCTGTGTAGAAGGAACTCTAATGTCTTGAGAACATAAAGCTATGTTCATAACCAAGGAGCAAGATCACAGCTGGAATCTACCTGAGCTTGGATCATATTTCAGCAGTGGCATGAGGCGAAAAAGCAGCTTATTTCTCTGCTTAATTTACAAGAGCTACAAACTGCAACAGCACATACTAGACTTACTGACGTAAGGCACAGGTGAGGTGTGTGATACAGGTTCACTTCTGTGCCTGATCCACGGGGAATATGTGACTGTTTCAGCCAGACCTAAGAGCCGTTACCGCTGCAGCCCTGGAGGAACCTGCCCCAAACCCTGCGTGTCAGTAAAGGTGGCAGCTGCCATAACAGACCCCTTGTGTAGGCTACAACTTGGGGCATAAAATGGGGGTCTTTCTACTGACTCCAGTGAGTTTCATACCAAGGCTCCATTGTTCTGTCTTAAAGAATAAACCATTACAGAGAATTCATAACCGAATCTGCTCTTTTCTTTCAAGAATTAAACAGGGAGCAGACCATAATTTCCTTTAAATGCATCTATTATTCATCAATATTCAATAAGTTTTATTATGAACTTAAAACAAACAGCATATATATCTTATATTCAATTCCAATCTGCTCCCTGCATGTGTTCTGAAACTCTCATTTAATGTTTTAGATTGTGCTTGACCATGAAAGTCACAGGGTAATACATCTTCCCTGAGTAAAGACCCAGAAAAGTATCTGCTCAGTGCTTCCTTTTTCACATTAATTTGCTGTAAATAATCTTACATGGAGTTTTGCCACTTCCTGCAAGTAGGCTAGCACACTGTGGCTTGCAGAAAGCTGACACATGTTATTTATGAACAGAGAGGAAGTAAACGAATTTCAGTGTTTAATTCAACATTGGAGAAAGGCTTTTTTGCAGTATTTATTCACCAACAGTAATAAAAGCAGGTACAGTCCCTCCTCTAGTTTGGCCATATGACCAGACAAGGAAAATTCTGAGTTAGGATCACAGAAAAGGGGTCAAAGAAAGAGACACTTCGTTTCTCAGTGTGCATCCCAGTCCTCTAACAGCTGTAACAAGTGCAGTAGAGGAATCACTGGAGAAATAAAGCCATGTACATAAGGTAACACCCTTTTATTAAGCACCCACCATTTTTTGCAACACCATGTACAAGGGTCATTTGGGGTTTTCCTTCCCTTGAAGTCCGGTTTTCCTGAGAGGAAGGAGAGCTGAAATACAGGAACAAGTGGCTGCACATCATTTCCAGCAGCATAGTAGACCTTCCTCACTGACACAGGTTTAGGAACCACATCTGAATCTCCCAACTTCCTGATGTCCTCCATTCGAAAGGAGGGAACATGGGGAAGGAGATGGGTGGAGAAGGTGAAGAGGTGGTTCTGTCCTTTCAAAGGCCTTCCAAACCCAGCAAAACTGCTCCCACACCCTTAAATCTACCATAAAAAGTAGGTTGTGATACAAGTGGGAAATACAAGGAAATGTTTCAACTAATAAAATGAGCTGGACTAGCATGAAACTTCTGCTTAAAAAGCTGTTTATAATAAACAGCAATTACTTACAGCATCATTGCAAGATCATTAGAGGACTCGAAGATCGAAGAGTACCTGGTTCATCTGGTTGAGACCTGGAAAACACAGTGTCACATATCAGAAATCAACATCAGCAATTGTCTCTCACAGCAATCAACATAGTTTTAATGAGGGCTTTTAGAACAGGAGGGAACGTTCAAACCCAGGCTGCTGGGCCACTCAGTGACCTAATCCTGCCCAGAGAGAAGAAAACCTGCTGTTTACTAGATCCCCACTGATAAAAAAGAAAAACTTGCATTCACTAGACAAGAACATCAGTTTGTAGGGGTTGTACTGCAGATCACTTTTAAGTCTCTAAAAGGGTTAATGGGACCCTGGAGATAATAAATACATTATGCAGCTGTGTAGGTGCTAGGAAGATGAATATAGGTTGATTTTTACGAACTTAACCTATGCAGAGTGAGTCATAATTTGCACCTCGCGTCATTCAATAAATGGGTCTTTTGAAAGTCAACCCACTGTGAATGGGCTGCTGGCTCTCAAAAAGCAAGAACCTTGCTCTCCTTCCCACAGGCTGCCTAGTTGTGGGATCAAAAAGCTTTTCTCTCTAGGTTACTATGTGATGGCAATAATGGGATCCAAACAAACAACTGCATGTTTGTGGGTTTGCTCTTAAAAGGTCAAAAGGTTTTGACTGAAACAAATGCTTTTATATCATGAAAGATTCATTCTTAATCATAAATGTGCATGATTCTCATTGCTGCTCCTGTGCCTTGTAACCTTCTTCATTTACGTATGCCTCACATCAACTTTTTAGTTAATACCTTCACTAGGAAAACCTTGAGAGTTTAGATAAATAACATTTGCTTTTGTGCATTTCAATCATACGTGCCCATGTGAAGGAAATTTTTCTATTTTATAGTCACCCAGGGGAAAGAAAAGCAAGAAGAGAGGAGGTCTACATGTTCACAGGGATCTCAGCACTGAGGAAACAGAATAATCATCTTTTGTTGAACACAAAAATAGTGAAAAACAAAGTAAACAATACTCTTTTGTTCTGCATGAGAAAGGCAGGGCTTTAACAGCCTTTAAAGGAGATAGAAAATTTCCATCCAAATGGAGCCATGGAGTAGGTAGACACATTACAAGGTTTTGGAGTCCAGTGATTAAATTTAATACTGTGCCAAGCAGTGATTACTTGATGAAGGGCATTCATAAATAGAATAGAAGTAAGAAAACTGGGGCTCCAGTATAGCATTGGGCCTCCAGTGCAGTTTGGTGTTAGGCTTTCTACTTTAATAACAGGGTCAAATGAAAAAAAGTTTAATTTTATTTATTTCCCTAAAGAAATTCAGTGGAATTGTAAACACAGGGTGACTGGTACATATTACTAAAACTTCAGCAGTCAGTGTCAGATCTAAGAAAAGGGCTTAGATACCAACTGAAGTGCTGAAATGTATCCTTTTCTTCAGCATTTTTCCAGCTCACTAACTCAATCCCTTCTCTCAGAGTACTGGTACATGTGAATCCCATTGCTGGACACTGAATTCTCCCAATTCACTGTCTGGGCAAAGTAGCATCCTAATTAAGGCTTCTGCATCCCAGCCTCGGAGCTGGCTGCCTACATCCTCTATGGATCTTTGTCTTAGTGCATTAAAATCCCTTGTTGAGCCCAATGTGACTCATTGTCCTAACACCGTACATAACGTGACTAACGATCGAGGACAACAGGAGCATAAATCCTTTTTAACTTAGCTGTGGTCTCTCCTAAGCTTGTCCAACCCAGGCAGCAAGCATGTGGTGCACAAAGTCAGCAGCACTACATGAGCCCCATGCAAACAGATCAGGTCAACTTCAGCAAATAATAGTCACTGGTTTTGCAGAGGACGACAAGCAAGACAGTCCCCTGGCTTTATAAGATGAAAAATTACCCCCTGAACTCTGAGAGTGACCTTTGAAGGAAATAAAACTTTCACTTCACCTTCTACCAAATGAACTGTTCCAGGCCATTCCAGTATCTCAAGTATCAGTATCTGAAGTGTCACATAATATAAGCCTCCCGTAAGTCTTACAATATATAAGCAAAATTAAACTGAGATATGTGTGTAGTAGAAGACATGACAGTTCTTCTCTTTCTCCTTCATCACCTGCTCCTACAGGCCAAGCAAACACCATCATCATTTCAATTTGAAAGAAGCCTTCTTACTTATTTTGGATCAGATCTGTTCTTAGCTGCATCAGTATAAATCTGTCTTCTCATGGACTTTCTCCAACTATATTCTGGTGTAAGCAAGATCAGAAGCTTAATTTGGTTATAAATTGCAGAGAGTTATATTAAAGGTTAACATTGGTGCAGGCCACAGAATTTAGAGAAACCTCATTGACTTATGGGGAAAAGAATTCACACTCACAAATTATTATAACAGCCACATGATTTAAAAAAAATAAAATTATAACGTGGATAATGTTTCAAGAACTTTGCTTAAAATTTTAAGCCCATGCATTAATTAACAATAATTAATCACCAAACACGTTATGTGTACTAAGTTAGCTGCAGATTTTATAACAAGAAAATAAAACAAAAGGTTGAGGAAAAATTATCGTGGAGTCTCTCTTTGACACTTCAAAGGAACGGTTGTATAAAGCTCCTATCAGTATCCTCCATCACAGGGCAACTTCCTGGACTGCCAGAGGACCTGGAGCTTTTCTCATGAGTGGGAGAAGCAAGTGGTTTATTCCTTAGGAAAATGTCAGACTTGTTCTTTGTGTATGATTTGTGTTCCAGGTGGTGGTAAGAGGTAAATCCTAGAGGCTTCCTCCACAATGATCGAATGCCAAGAAGTGGAGCCATTTACTGGAACAGCAGCAGCTTCTGATGTCTTTCCAGTGACAGTTTTAACTAGAAAGGTACAATATTTTATATTCTGTGAAGCTGAGCTAGACCATTTTGGCAAAGAGTCTGTCTGCCTACCAAGGGTGGGGTAGGTATTTACTATCTATATAATGACTTCCTACTGCAAGTGGGTCAGGTAATTCGAATAACCAGCCAAAACTGCCTTTGGTCGGGTCTGGTGGAAGTCTAGCCTGTAAGTAAATACGTCCCTCTGCTATGGAGCGCACATCCTCTGTCATGTGATGTCTCAGCCATTTCCTGGTACTGCCACTCCAACAAATACTTCACTTTATCTCCCTCCGATTGTAACATGGGCAGTTTCACCACTGAGGTTTGCTGTTGCTGCACTTTCTGATGTCAATGGCCTGCTGTGAACTGAAAAATACCTGCTGAAAAAAACAGTCAAGCACTTGAATGATAGCAGAGGCTCCTTCTTTCTCTGCCTTTGTTGTAGCAGACCGGGCAATCATCCAGTTTGTTGGTCCTACTTGTCCAGCTCCAAACCACATGTTTCAGAATCCAGCCTGCACAAATAATCAGGTTTTAAACAAAAAGTGCAGCAGAAGATCAGCTTGCTGCATGTGATCAGTATAATGCTTGGCTTTCCCTCAACCTGAGCCTGGATGCCTTACACTCAAACACGTGGATGGTGTTCGCTCTGGCATTTGAAGTGGAGTTAAAGGTATTGTTCGTGTGTGGTGGGGTGGTAAATCCCAAATCCTGAAAGATTACAGAGGTGCTGGCTTGCACAGTGGTTAAGAAATAACTCTGTTCTGGTTGAAATGTTAAAAGAAAGGTATGAAGTAACTTGAACAGTAAGAAATAAATACCAGCCCCTACCAGGTCCTGCAGGCACCAGGGATGGAGCAGGCTGCCCTCTCCGGTGGCAAATCCCACTTCTGTGGAACCTGCAAGTGTTTAGAATATACCTGTTTGCCAAAAACATAGTGGTATGGCTTTGTGCACCAAAAACATTCAGGGCAAGACTGTTCACATTGTGCCATTCACTAAATTGTCTGGTCCCAAAAGTGAGCGGAAATCTTGACAAGCTTTGCAGTAAGTAACAACAGTTGCTAAGAAAGTCAATTTCAGCAGACTACAGTTGAACCACAAAAGAGAGGTCCTGAGGAGCGAGGAGATCCTATAGATACAAATCAGCATGACCAAGAGGTGTCTCCACATTCAAAACTCAGTCCTTTACTGGAAACCAAGTCAGCAAAACAAAAAGTGTCCACAGACTCCAGAGGGCCCTGACTTAGACTGATGTCTTCTGAGGAACAGCTTCACGACTCCTGGCAGTTTTAGAGTAGCTCTTTTAAAACAAAATTTCTGAAAACGAACGCGTTCTTTCATAGATGAACTATGTTATCATGAAAAGATTTTGCTGTCCATCTTTCAAAACAAGCACACTCCTATAAAGAACAATGAATGTCAGTATTATTCCTAAATGTATTTGAAAATTAATACTGCAACCATGTGTCACTTAAAAGTACCCTGTTTTGATCTTCACGAGGTTATCCCAGTTGCTTCGCCCCATAAAATTAACCACAAACACAACAATGAATGAGTCAGAATACAAAGCTGACTCTAAGAGAAGGGATAAATGCCTCTGGAGAGCACAGCAAACAGGAGGCACAGAGCAAAGTTAAGGGTGCAGCGGTGTGTGGTAGCAGTTGAATGAACAGGGACTGGGATAAAGAGAGAACGCTTTTCTGTAAAAATTCTTATTTATTGCAAGGTCCTCCACCTCCCACCAAGGCAACCAACTCTTGCAGGATCTGGAACACCTGATCTGATGGACCAAAGGCTGAACTGGAAAGATGTGAGCTACACGATGCAAGCTCTGAGCAGGGAGGTGGCCCACAGGCTCTTGCACTTTCTGCTCAGGGGCTTTGAAAAGAGTTTCCAAGGGGCTTACACAAAAAGTCCTTTCAAAAGTGCTCCATAAAGTACACCTGAAGAAAGACCGTTAGGAGGAGACTCAGTTTAACTCTGTTCTCTTCTGTTTAGCTCACGTGTTGTTTTTTCACACACAGAAACACATGTACAGACTTAGTACACCATACAATGCCTCACTAAAGTCATCGAGTGGTGGTTGTAACTTCATCCAAGATCAACAAGGGCTTTTTCCACAAGCAATCCTTTGTGTTTGGGAAGCCTTTGCCCTGAATTTTACTGTCTCCCCAATCAACTAACAGGTGCTCTGCAGTCAAACACGAGCTATTTAAGGGCAACCTGCATAACAACTTCCCAGGCTGGCAAGCAATCTTAAATGGTAGTTAGGTACTGGAATGGGTAAGTTGTGTTCAGACAAACAGAAAAACACTCCCCAGTAGGAAAAGAAAGGGGGAGGGAAAGAAGGAAAATGATATCTTTCTTGGTTTCTATTTAGTTTTCTCTTTCATATGTTGGCATAATAACTCTCTAAGAAGAAAACAAGGCTCCCAAACCAGACACCGTGGTAACCGTGGTAATCTGACATTATAAAGTGGTTGTTCTTAAAACTTTCCAGTTTTGTTTTGGTCAACAGCATAATGTGCTGATTGTATCTGTGATATTTTCTCCACTTTCACAGGGCACAGACAGCCATATCCTGCTAATACTGAAAGCATGATATTTCAGCCAATCTTACTTTTATTTTTTATCTCCCTGGAGAAAGCACTTTGGGGTAGGGAGAAAAGTGAAAAAGCTCTCTCAGCTCAATGCCAGATGTGTCATTTTGCAATGTAAAGCCACACCAGAATTTTATAAGCCATGGAGCTCCTCATTTGTTTACAATTCCTGTCTTGTATTTTTAAAGTTTCTAGGATTGGTGCATTGTATGGCATAAATGTGATGTTTCTCATACAAAAGTCCCCTGCTAAGAACATTGTATATGTGCTGCCTTACACCCCCAGATGGGCAGGGTTTCTTTGGTTTAATGTCACCCAGGAAAGTCTTCTGGATTCTTTATAAATTCATGCAAACAAGAAGAGACTGCTGCTGTGCTCCACTACTGAAGGTCTTAAAAAAAGACATCAGCCAAACTCAGAAGATTGAGAAAGGTGTCAGTGCCTTGAAGTCCATTCAGATGAGGAAACCGGGAGAGAATATCAAACAAAGACTCAAAAAAATGCCTCCAAGTCTGGTGTATGCCTCCAGTAACTTGTTGAATTGCAAGGAGCAATCCAGTGCTCTCACTTAGTCTACACAAGAGTGGGCAACAGGCTCTCATCACCACCTCATCAGAGCCCCTCCACTCACAGAGGGCACAGAGTGACACATGAGCTAGAAGGTAAGTTGGTTCAAAGGTGCATGGAAAGGCCTGTGAAAGCATAATTGCTAGAAAGAAGTCCTGTGATCAACAAATCCAGGAGCCCTCATGATCTCCTGGACGTATACAGTAATACTCATTTGCTGAGATGCTATACAATTACTCAAGAGTGAAATACATCCCTGAGTAAGTGCTACATTTCCAGGCAATGATGGAATTATATTATTCAGGAGATTGTGACATTACTGTAAGTGCTATCGTTTCTGCTACTGTAATGTTTCAGTCTGCATAAAAACAAAACTCTTACCTCTTCTCTGTCCTCTTCTTCCCCTGTGCCAACACACAAGTACTGGCCCTGCATCTCTTTTATATTTAATCATAACTATTGATATTTATGGGGCACGTGACTACATGGGTAGGAGCGACAAAGAAGAAAGATGTTCACAGACACTGCTGGCTGTGAAACAAGGAAGGCTGTGTCACAGGGAGCACATCAAATCCATAAATAGCACCTATGGTGTTATAATAACAACAACAACAAAAAGTATTTTTACTATGTCGTCTTAACATGTTTTACCAGGCCTGATAACACACACACATAGGACCAGCCATACCAGTGAGAGCCAGCAGAGCTCTAGAAAGTATTCCATAACAAAATTCACAAAGCAGCAGGTAGGCCACAGCATCACAGATGCAGCTGGAAGACAGACAGCATCTTCCTAGGTTCCCCTAGGTTGCCCAGGGAGGTTGTGGATGCCCCCTCCCCAGACGTGCTCAAGGCCAGGTTGGATGAGGCTTTGTGCAACCTTGTCTAGTGGAAGGTGTCCCTGCTCATAGCAGGGAGGCTGGAACCTGATGATCTTTAAGGTGCCTTCCAACCTTCACCATTCTATGATTCCCATGTACAGTGGCACATTTACTGGGATTTCTCTATCTCTGTGACCTGTTTCTGCTGGCTCCAACAAAAAGGCCTCTCTTGTGCACAACTGACTAATGGCTAGGCTTAGAGAGGCACAGGAGATGGCAGCTTCCACCCTTTAAACCTGGACAGGCCTGCTAGACAGACGGGAGGTCAGCAGGTGCAGAGCCTTGCTCTTTGAAGACTCTTACTCAGTATCAGTTGTGCAACAGGTTATCAGCGTGGGTTGCTTCCGGATATGGTCATGACCCATAAAAGCGGAAAAACTTGTTTTGTAGTAGTGGAGGGATTTTCCTGAACTAGGTTAAATAATATTTATTTAACTAGAGCCTGCAGTTGCTGGAGCTGCTCTGGATTGACATTAGTATGGCTGAGCTCTTTAATCTTCTTTCATCTGTCACAACGCAGAAAATCAGTGTCTATTCATTTTTGTATTCATTCAACATTCATACCAGAAACTCAGAGCTGGTTTTCTGGATCCCTTGATCCTTCAGACAGAGAAATCTGACCATTTCTCAAACCACAGGAAACTTAAAAATAGCACTTGTTCCAGCACAGCTACACATTGTTGTTCTTGAAATCTGGGTTAGAAAATACTTACAGAGTCTCTAAAAGAGACAGGCCTGAAGCAAAGTGTCTCTATTACTGCATTCCTTTATTTAAACAATTAACTCTGTGAATAAAAAAGCTACTGAAGCCAGATTTGCCATTGATTTTTTGCTTGAGACTAACTCCTATGTGGATTCCCCTAGTGTCTGTTAAGTGTTCACCTCTACTGCAATCAGCTCCAGGGGAGAGGGGGAGGCACAACAGTGGGAGACATAACTTGGGCCTCTGCACTATATTTGACTTTTTATTTTCACTAAACAAACAGGACTCTACTTTCAAGACCCTCACCCTTCTAATTTGAAGAACAGGTTACAAAGTTACTGGAGGAGAAATTCAGATATTTCTTTAGCAAACCATGGTAAATATTCTCTCCTGCCCTGCAAGCTTTGTCATCTGAGGGAAGCTGGTACCAGCGACAGATTTGCAGAAATCCACTGGAGTAGTCTACAAAGTGCTGTTTAGGATTACTTTCAGAAAAGCAGAATACAGATCTCACCTGGCACAAACTGACAGCCTCTACTGCATGCAGCAATTCTGTGCTTATTTACCCTTCACCCTCACACTTCTGGGGCACTAAAAATGCTGTTTCAACTAGAGAAGAAGACCCTTGAAGACTAACCTAAAGTCAGCTAACAGCTCCACATTTGGACTCAGATGGAAACTACCATGGAGTGCTCCTCCCTGCTAAATACGCCCACCAAAGTGTTTTATTAGCCCACGCACCAACCGCAGCTCCTCCTTTCTGCCTACCTGAGCACACTTGCACTGAAGGATCTTCCTAGCTAGGAAAATTAGAGACACTACATCTTCCAGCAGCTAGGGTTTGGTAGACTGTAATAAAACAATGAAAGAAGAGCAATAAAAAAACCTTAATCCAGTTTAGGGACCTCGATTTACTCAATATGCATTTGCCTATTTTAAGCATCCTCTCAATATTATTCATTTCTTCTTTTGCCCCCTTTTTACACTTCAGCTGCAATATTTAATTTATGATTGATGAGATTATGATTAAAAATAATCAACTTTCACTGCAAAGATGCTTAACAGTCTTTTCAATTACCGTCTGCTTGTGAAGAGCCTACAGCATAAGGACTGAACACTTCTTCTTCATTCTTTTTAAGTACAGACTATTATCAAAGGCCTGGAAGTGCCCAGTCAGGATCTGCACAGAGTGAAGAGGTTATGATTTGCAAATGATGCTTCTTTTCCACCGTAGGTGGATCAGTATGCCCTTGGGAGTAAATCTGCTATCTTTTGGGAATGTTTCCAGTTAACTCCATTGTAACCACATTTGCTTTGCTTGGTTCTGTTTCAGGAACTGAAACTAGCTTGGCTCCAGCATTAAATAACTGAGCAGGAAATAGCAGAAGGTTTACCATATACAGGCTGGCCAGGGGTGGAGTGATATATTGAACTAAAAATACAGCAAAGATTGGTTTGGGGGGATTTAGATTGGTTCCAGTTTAATTAGGAGATAGACAAGCTCCCAATGCTGGTGATTAAATTATCTTCATTGAAAACACATTCACAAAATCAAATGTCACCATGCTTCAAAAAAGGGAAGCTTGAGACAGAAATCCTTAATGCCCCAAAATGAGGATCTGGTGAAAAAATGCACTCTGCGTTTTGTCAGTTTGTCTCTGTGCCCTTTAGCAGTTGGGGACCCTCCCTCTGCCCCATCCCACTCATGAGCAACGGGGTTAGAGGAAACTTTTAGCTGCAGATCAGAAACTTTGGTAATAATGCTAACCTGATAGGAAGTTTAATTATGGATGGGGAAGGTGTTTGTTTTGAAACAGAAGGAAAGATAGGAATAGCCTCAAGCACTCAAGATGAAAAGTGGCAAGAAAAACACAATGCTGCTAATACAATATAAACTTTGAGGGCATTTTGGCAAGGAAGTAGTTGCAAAACTAGTCCCAAGTCCCAAGTCATTAGCAGGAGAGAATTAAGTACCAAAATATTCTTACAACCAAGACTTCTATTCCTTCAAACTACTGTTCAATGTTTTAATTAACTTGTTATAAAGATGGAATAAAAGAGAGTTTGTTTGTGCTCTTAACTACCACTGATATACGCTAAGGCAGTGTCAGCACAATCAGTGAATCAAGGCAAAACAAGCAAAAATGAAATCCAGTTCCAGACTTGGATATCAAGCTCTAGGTTTGACCCTATGTTATTCTTTGAACAATTAATATTTTACTGTCTTCTCTCTGGAAGAATGAGTCCTACTCCAGATCTTAACTGGACTGCAAAAATAAAACCTAGACAGCTCATTTATTGATTCTGAGAAATATCCAAACAAGTAATTTTATTGCTAGTGAGCAAAATATAACAGCTGGAAAAATAAACCTCAAGCCGTCATTGAGAGTTCAGCTGCAGAGAAAGAAAGTGAAATGGTTGAAACAAACAGAAAAAGCACTTCCCAAGGAACTCTGAGAATGGAGTGAGCCCCAGTTGCTCGGATTGCTGGCAGATCCATGTGTCTGTTTGTCTTTGATGGATGAAGAGATAGGAAGTCAGGTGGGAAAGTGCCCCCATGAAAGTAAATCTGCATTGTATCTAATGCATGAGGGAGGAAATCTGTGGGAAAAAATATTGTTGGCAAAGTAGGAGGCATGCAAGCCTGCTACACTATTCTTGCTGAACTTGAGAGGAAAACAGGAGCACAGATGTTAACACAGGGGTCTCCTTGGCCTGGAAAAAAGACAAAAGGCAAATAAAAGAGTGCCTATCCAAGAAAGTTACTCCTACCATTATAAGTCTTTCCAGTTCTATTAGAGAAAGCAAAAGAGCCAACAGAAGAAGCTGTGTTTTGCAGCTCTGCATAAACACCAGCAGATAAGGGTGGTACCAGGTGTCAGCTAGCCCTGCAAAGTCACTGAAATGTCAAGGATTGTTTTTCCTCTACTCCCTTTCTGTTTCCTCCGACTGGGAACTGCCAATGTTTATTTAAAAGATATCCCTTGTATTTGGCAAGAATGCCAGCAGGGAAGACGATAATGGATTATTATTTGGAGCTGGAAGCCTGCCAAGGTGATAAGGATAGCCTGCCTACCCCAAAGGCCCAAAGCCATGCCATTAACAGTGGGAGTCAGAAATGAAACCATCCTGCCAGATGCTTTGCTATACTGAGCACAGCAGAGACTTTAAATGTGAGCTGCCTCCAACTTATATTTGATCTGACCTGTACAAATAATTAAATAAGTAAAGAGGCAGACACGGGCTAGAGTAGGGGACTAATCCATCTGTAAGAACCCAGGTCTGATTCTTTTTTTGCAGCAGCGTGGAGAATTTGGTCAAACCACCATGAAGTCACTGCAAACGTTTCTGTTCACTTCTCTGCCCTTGAACTAGATCTCAACCTGGAAGCCCTGAACTCAACTGCTAAAAGCAGCACAAGTGAGAGACCTCACTGTACTGCTGCAGCTCCAACGGTAAAGTGACAACAAAAACATACCTCATTTTTAGCTCTGTTCCAAACAGGAGGAGCATGTCTTTGTGTGGCTATCCCCACAGTAAAATGGTTAATGCCAGTACCCCCTGAGAAGGCAAGCCTGAAGGAATGTGGTATTTTGTGTCTGAGATATATTTAGATTAACCTTGTTTACTATTAATCTTCTTCTCTGCAAAGCCCTTTCTTTCCCAACAGACTAAAAACGACCAGTATCACTCCACCCTTGTCATCATACGTTCTTTGGAAGACGACCTTTTCTGTGGCCCATCAGACAGCAGGCACTATAATTAAGGTGCTTATAATACAATTTAGTAAAAGCAGGAGCTGGGACACAGTAGCATTTACTGCTGTGATTGAAAGCCTTAAAGGTTATGTGGAATTTACCAAGTAGTAATTTTATCTGTTTGGAGCTGGCAAGAAAAAGAATCTTTGTGCTCATTTGAGAAGCTGGGCTGCCACTAATAAAGCTGAAGTAAATAGAGGTGCTTTCCTACTGCTCCTGAACACATGCAATGAAGTATTACCCCAGGCAGGTGTTCCCTCTGAAAAGAAAACATGCAGAAAGATTTACTTTTTTTTTTTTTCTGGATTTCTTTTTTCTCACCTTAAAAATGCCTAAAACAAACCCACAGGCTCACATACTGATACCTCAGGGAGAACACACAGTGCACCTTTCTGATGACCTCTCCTAGCTCTAATGTGGGCAACAGTGAAGTCAGGTCCAGAACATGGTAACTTCCCCATGTAGAGCATTCACCTGGTTGCATTGTGCAACCACTCCTGAGGTTTTTGAGCTGAATTATTCTCTGAAACAGGACTACCAGCAGCACAAAATTCAGACATCTGGAGCTATAGAGCCATCCTGGGTATCGAGGCAGTCATAAGGAAAGTGTCGAGTACACACGTCAAGAGAGAACTAACCTAACAGCAAGCCTGGGGTCTGGAAGCTGGTCTGACTTTTCTGCCTGCTTTTCATACTGTGTTAATATTGCAGACATTTGAGTTCTTGCCCTGTAGTTAAGGCAGCATAGTACAGCTGACTCTGAACAGCTCTGTCCTCTCCCTACCAACTGTATGAAGGAAGAATAAGGAAGGAAAAAAACCCTGTTTTTCATCTGATATTCCTGTTCAGTTTCTTGATGGGAAGGTATATGAGGTTACAAAGACAAAGTGGTTTTGATGGACGTATCAAGAATTAAATGAGATTGAAGGTATTCTGCTTTCTGAAGGGAATTTACATTTTTAGATTAATGCCTAAGCTGGACCACACAATTTAACCAACTCTAGACTTATTTTAAATCATAGTCCTCAAGGAGAATCTTTACAACAGGAAGGTGCTACTTGCTGAAACTCTACTGGCTCATCAACAGTGCAAGTTATTGAATTCTTGGATGTAGCTTTATACTAGCATCAATTACTGTGGTGATTATTTGATGTGGAAGTTGTTTGGTATCTAAGTGCCTTGGTCTCATAGCCATGAATTAGTGGATCTTAAGAAAGGTAAGTCACCCACACATGTAGTACCTGAGATCTCCGGGCTATGATGGCACAAGTAAAACAGTTCATAGAGATAAAGAGCACTGCTGCAAGGAAGGATAAACAACTTGGTAAACACCATTTATTATTGTTTCTTTATCATTCACTAGGAAACAAAGATTGTGTTTCTCAGCAGCAGTTTTACTATCACAAATAGCAATCTGATTCCATGGTATCACAGCTTATTCCTAGCACTAGGAGTGGGTGCACCAAGGAAGGACAGATGGAGGCTGTGCCACAATCAGCATTCAGTAGGGTGCCTGTCCTCACCCACTCACCTGCCTTCTCATTCCTCTCTGGCTGCACTGGGACTGCTCTGACCCCACCCCATAAGCTGTTTATTCCATGCTGTCTCCTTAGTTGTTTTTCAAGAGCTTTCTTGCTGCCCACATGTGTCTCCTCCTCCTCTTGGATGCTGTGTTTTCTACAGAAGCAACAGATTGCTGTGATGTTGTCCTTTTTATGTAATGAGATCAAACTCCTACAACAATAATGTGCATGTGTTTCTTTCCACATTGTTTAGCAATGGGACTTGGAGGCAGGATCCTACTTTTTCTGTAGGTCCTACCTTTACTGCCACTGATCTCTCAGCTGAGTAAGTTTTTCTCTCCCCCAGCCCTAAATCTGCCTCATTTCTTCTTGCTCTCACCGTGCAGCTACCAGAGGCCCCACACTTCACCTGCCCTCCCTGGGGACTGCTGCTACTATTCTCCAAGGTAAAGCATTTTATACACAGCAAGTGCAGGAATGATCTCAATCTTGCCAGGCACAACCTGATGTGCCATGCTTACTGAGTTCTTAGTCATTGGATATTTGTCCATGGCTTGAGCTTAACACAGAGTTTTCTGAAGTCAGACGCAAAAGTCTTGCTGGCTTCAGCTGGGGCAGAATAAGCTCCAGGGTCACTGCTAAACCACTGTACAGCACTTGTCTGTTTTCTCTGCTACCATCTCTGACAATAGCTCATCAACAGGATGAGCTCTTTGTGGTTGAGCTTTACAGGGATATCAGGTTTCTTTCTCATTTTTGCTCATGATCTTTTTATTTCTGAACCATGGACTCAAGGATGGATTTTAAAACTGGCAATGATCATTCCTTGTATTGATACTGTTCTAAGACCTCAAGACCCTGTAATCTCAAACAAGTAAGTTTAGCCTTTTAAATCACCTGGGAAAGATATGAACTAGTTGTACTCCTCTAACTACAGGCAGTGAGGTAGTTACAGATCTGCCAAAAGACAAACATAGGCATTGGTGATAAGAGAACCCAGCTCCAAAACTTGCTGCCCAAATAATTGTCTAAATCACTTGGAGCATCAGCTAACAAATCATCTGTGTCTTTGTGCCTTGGTAACCTCAGTGCAGAAAGCAGCACTGCTTAGCACAAAAGCTAAGGACTGAAGTAGAGAAGTGCAATTTCTTAGGAATTAGTGATGTAGCTATCCAAGGGAATTTATTGCAATGGACAATATTACTTCTTTGCCTCTCATCCCCTTCAACAATGTAACACAGCTCCAGATTATCAGCTGCTTCTTAGAAAAGTCTCCTATACATGTCCTACTTTCTTTCTCAGGATTTTATTGGATCACTTATATTTCTCTGTAAATTCCACCTGCCTTGCAAAGTCTCCTGTCTTACCCCACTACAGCACTGGTGGGCTCTTTGTACCACTGGTACTGACTCAGCCTGGGACCATGTACAATTTGCTACAGCTCCCAGGGCTGCAGTTTGAACCCTGTAAAACAGCTGCTTTGCTTCTGGAGGCTTGAAAGACCATGTATGCCAAGTGCTAGCTCAGCTCCTCTCATACAGACACCTGATGAGAGGTGTCACAAATGAATAAGGGTCCCGTCAGCAAGGGTGCTTGAAAGAGACAGTCAGAAAACCAGGTCTAATATGGAGTGGAGGATGTGCTTCAGACACAAAGGCTGGCTGCTTGTACATCTCTACCCCAGAGCTCTACTATCAAGACCGCAATGTTAATGTATGTGACACATCAATGTATACATTGGGGAACCTTATGGAAGTTAAGACCTACAAGCTCCTGTGTGAAGCCACCTCGAAACATCTGGCAAGCCCTAGGCACAGCAAGGGCAAAAGGGTACGTGTTGCATATGTAACTAGTTTGAACTCACTCTGCTCAGCATGTGCTGCCGAGTCCTCAGTACATTCAGGGACCTACCCTCAGCAGGCCTCCTGCGTGCTGCTGCTGGGGAGTGGGGAGAGGGTCTTCCAAACTGGGGATCCCAGCTTTAAGAGTATCCCCTGCACCAGGGATACTTATCCAGGAATATAGTGTCTTTCCATCACAGTTAAGCAGACTGGATCTCTCTGGGAGGATACTGACACAGTACAGAAGACAAGTTGAACGCATGTGCACACCTGTACTCTTTTCAAACCTCAGCAAGCCCACATTTTTTCTGGGGTTAAAGTGTCCTTTTGGTCACAGCAAGATAGGACTGTGAGCATCCGTTCTGAACATACTCTCCTAGAGGCCAACTCTCCAACTGCTCCCATGCACTCCATAAATTGGAAAGAACAAAGAGCAAAGCTCAGCTAGGTCAAATCCAAAGTTTCATTTGCCTGTTTGCCTCATTTTGTCATCATCTTGAGGGCAAAAATAGGGGGTGGGAAAGCACCAGGAGAGAATAACATCACAAATCATTTGCTGTATTAGCAGGAAGCTGAATCTGCAAGCCTTGCTCATTTAGCTACCTTAAACTTCATCCAACCTGCATATCCCCCAGCTTCAGGAATAACGGTACACGTGAAAGGTAATATTTTTGTTATTAGTGAAGAAAGGAAAAAATGTGATCTTTGCTGCAGCATGGGAATACTTTTTCCAGAGCTACACAGAATGAGCCTGATTACTGCTATTTTTGGCAATAGCCCTCCTGCTTAGCTCACATCAATAATTTTAATGCTTTATTTGTGGTTTGGGCTGTAAGCAATGGTGAAAGCCTGTGGAGAAAAAAAAAAGTGGCAAAATTTGCTAAATAATTTTGAGTTCATGACATTCATAAAAATACACAAATGTTTTCAGAATTCTTAGAGTCCATAGATGCTCATAAAGCTGAGCTATGAAAGCATTTTATTTTACATATGCAAACATCACTGAATTACTCTTTATGAGGTTTTAATTGGACCTTTAAGGTTTTAATGGTTACAAGGACAGACTGTCAAACACCTTCTTAGATTCCTGTGTCTTGCAGTGTCATTGATACAGAGAATCTCATGTTTTGTCCCAGTAGCATTTTTCTCAGAATTTTTCACTTTTCATGTCATAGCAGCACCCAGAAGCCCCACTTAGAGGGCTCTGGTGTTTCAGGTGCTTCATAAACACGGAACTAAACCAGACTTTCGACGTCTCAAAGCACTTCACATTTTATGTGAAGATGTTTCTCTAGAATAATTACAGCTTATGTGATATCATCTTCCTTGCACTCCTACAGAGGTTTTGACCCCTAGGTAGGAGGCCTGCTTTTCAGAGCTGCAGAGATCCCAGTGCTCCCACTGAACATCATTTCTCCTCCCATGTGCCACTGCTTACTTTTTCTTTCCCCAAATCTGCTTTGGGAAAAAAAGCCACTGGATTATATTTGGAATGAGATGGACCATAGGTGGGGACCTGTCTAACCAAAAAATATGTTGTCTCCCAAAGCTCACTGCAGACTGGTCACAGAGTTTAAAGCACTATTTATTTCAGAAGAAAAAGTTTTATTCTTAACTGGAGTAAATCTGTAACACTCAATTAATCTACACTGATAGACCCTAAACAGAGTTGGCTCAAGTCACAGTTACATCCACTGAGCAAAAGCATTTCATCACAGAAAACCAGATAAAAACTGCAGGTGTATCTGAACACCTAGGACTGGACAGAAAAGGGGTCTCCTGCTCCTGAAAATTCTTCCCTTCCTCTATTTATGATACTTTTCAAAAGTACCCAAAAGTAGATAGTTGACCATCACTACAAAGCCAACATTAAAGCATGAACTTGCTCATAACAGTCCCAACCCACCCAAATATTCACAATCTATTAAGAACAAGAGCAATCCTACTCTAATTAGTCACACTACTCAGGTTACTGTAGTTAGGCATGTACTTAATTACTCCATTGGATCAGGCAGGGAAAAGTATTACCTGGACAAAATTTTTGTCCAACAAAATCAAGTAACGAAGATACTATTAGCATCCATGAAAGAAGAATTTTTCTTATTTATAAAGGCAAACAACTAAAGAGAATCATCAATCCAAGCTCAGCAGATCCAGTTGAGGACTGTTGCTAAGTGAGTAACTTAGGCTACAGGAGGAATAATAATTTTTACTACTCCATAGCAACTGTTTTTTCCTAAAAATTACATTTTTAAGTTCTGCAGATTCTGCAGCCAATCTCAAATCCAAAATGATCGCATGTGAAGAAGGAAGAGCAAAAGTGCAAGAAGGGAAATTCTAGTGTCATCCTCCAGTCAACAAATACACATTAATCGTGTCAGGTTGAGACTTAGACATATAGGGTTAAGTGACCAGTAAATTTTATTTTACGTTATTGTTAATTGGAAGCTAACAGGGTAGCAAGGCCATCTGCATCATGTTTACACCACCACGTACTGGTTGCAATTAGAAGTTGTGGATTTGATCATTAGTTCACTGGTTTAAACACAAATGCACTGGCTGAAATACAGTTCTGCTGGGTTTAATAACAGCAACTGCAGAGTGCATTATTTTAGTTTGTGTTAGTACTAGGAAGACTTGGGGGAAAACTGCTTGGCAGGCAAACCCATCTTTTAAATTTCAGTGGAGCAAACAAACAACTGACACGTTGGCTCCTTGCCCTTTAATCAAAGTACGCCCAGAAAGTACATCTGGACCAGTTTTCCACTGGGGCAGCACAGAGTAGTAGGGCGATAGTCCCAGTAAGTCCCTTCTACTTGTACTCCTCCCTTGTGTGAAGAACCTCAAAAAGCATCAAGCCAGACAGGGAGAAGGAGAATGACCTATAAATCAGCAGCACTGTGGACTTGACATGCACCTCAAGGGCAAGAGACCAGTTCCAGCCAGTGATCCAGAAAATGGATCTCTTCAAAATGAAAGCCTAATCCTAAAATTCATGGAAGCTTGAGATAGAGGTTCAAGGCCCTCTGGAGAAAGGGACTAGAACCAGCTTTCCTACAGCTTGTGTAAGAATTCTCTTTATTAGATTCACTATTTTTTAATTTATAGATCTAGTTATTAGTATTTGGTAAAACAGCAATGCATTCACAACAAAGAAAATATTCTCAATTACCAGACAAATTAAAGATGAAATTAATTGGGAGCAGCAACAACTGCATTTTCTGGCAAAATTAAAATTCTGAAAAATAAAGTATAATTATAAAACATGAATGCACAGCCACCTTAATCAAGTGAGCGTGCCTCCTCAAACATTCATAACCAGTAACTTTGCAACAGCAGCAGGATCTTCGCTTAGAAGAAGATACAAGTTTCCAGAATGTCCTTCTCCAAGATGATGTGTCTTTCACCATATTGCAACATGTCCAAATTGTGCAGGCTGTCCTCAGCCCAAGAACACCCCTCCTTTTTCACGCATCTCTTTAAAACCAAAGTTGGTATTTTAAAGTATTGTACCTTTGCTGCATAACCCTCTAGCTCAGGCTACTGCCTGAGGCACAGTTACTGTGAGTCATTATGTGGAAAAATATGACCCAGCACAAGGCAGCAAAAGTACCTTAGAGAGAATATCATTGTCTATATACCTGGAGCCTGACACACTATAGAGTCACTCCTGTATAACCTGATGAGAATGAGTGGATTTACAATAGCATAAAGCTGGAATAACAATGGTTGAAAGGAACTAAATAGGAATCAGCCTCAAACTGATTAGGAGCCATAAGGGAACATGTGGCCTCAATCACGACAATGCTGACTTTTGAGAACAAAAGCTACTTCTCCCTTTCATAGAGACACTTCTTGAATTACATGCTCCTTTGAGACAGGAGACATGCTAGGCCATGACAGGCAGATAACCACTAGCCCAGGCAAAAGACTTCCTTCTGCTCTGCACTACTTTAATTATCTTAAGCAGGATTTTACAAATAAAAGGCACTACTTCCTAGCCCCTCATTTCAGTATATTCCACCCGTCACATTATTTTCCAGGGACCAAAAACCACATGTCAAATATGTCCTCTGACTTCAGGTCAAATAGCATATGGCCAAGGGTTTCCCAGTTATTATTTGATAATACTGAAAGGTATTACAGTGTGTGGTCCATCAAAGGCATCTGAACAGTTCATTCACCCTACAGTGAAGGAAGGTTTTCCCATGCTGGTATGTTCTAGCCTGCTTGTAATTTGAAAAGGATGATTTTTAGAGCTGGTTGCAATTTAAACCTTCCAACTTCGAGCAGATTGTAATGTCAATGTTCATTTGGGAGGGAAATATGAGAAAAATTCCATTATGATCTAGAAAGTTTTAGATTACTGTGTTTGTTTTACTTCACATTTGGAGGGCTTCAGCATCCGTGTACAAGCAATATTACAGCAAGTAAATGAAGCATAATGAACACTAGTTCAGGAGGGGAGCACAATTTTATAGAGGCAAAATCATTGGGATGTCTCCTCACACATCAGAAGTTTACATTTTAGCCTAACATGCAAAAAAAATATGTAAGTGTCCTTTTTCCCTCTCCCATCCTTAATAGCTTTCAAACCAACCAGCAGATTTCAAAGACATTTAACAGAGCAGAAGAGATTTCTAAGATACTAACGTTCTATGAACTGTGTGAAAATAGGTATGTAGGTAGACAAGAAAGAGGTGATTAGTGCTTCCAGCATGGGAAAGGTTGCAAAATGGGCTTGCACTTAATGAGACATCACCAATCATTTTCCACACTGGAAATGAGAATTATGATGCTTTTCCCAGTGGTGAGATATTTAATTACAGTTTTGACTTTAATTGAGTATTTTACTATTCCTCCTTTGGACTAAACTCCTTGTTTGGAAAACAATGTAACAAGAAAACTTTCTGGTTAAAATGGTTAAAATGTGATGGTTGACCTGCAGGTGAAAGAAAGTGTGCAGACAAAGAGAAGACAATAGAAGCATTTTAATTACCAAAAAAAAAAGAGAGCACCTGCCAAGTTTGATCAGATTTCCTCCTCTCACTCCAACCTGCAAATATAAACAGATGGGGTGCCTCAGGTAAAAGATATCTGGCAGCATGGAAAGATCTCTTCCCACTGGTAATGAGTAGATGGATCATATTATCTTAGTAAAATAAATATGGCTTTTAGCCAAAATGTCAGTTGTATTTCATGGGGGTTTTTTTCTATCCATTTCTGAAGAGATCATGCTGGGTTCAAGGTGAAATCATTTGGCATGTTGCTAGGATTGGTCTGTAGAAAATTATGGATTAAAAAAAACCCCACCCAAACCAATAGCAAATGACCAAATGCTGCTGCTGTCACACATTTCATTTGGGTCACTGCTACAGCCTCCAACTTATCGTTTGTACTGGGCAAAGACCTCCTGGTGCAATTAATCCCTTTTAAAGAATTGTAAAGACAAGTAATGTTCATGAGGTTGAGCGTGCAGTTGCACCTTGTCCCCTGTGCCAGAGTCCAGGAAGGCTGCACAAAGCAGTCATTCAGAGAACAGGAGGGCTCTCACTGACAGAAACACTTTCCAAAACATTTTGAACTGGAATTTTGGTGGAAGGTGTTACACAGCTCCAAATATTTGTTTCTTTGTTTCCATGGGAGCAACTGCACACTGGTTTAATAATAAAGCGACATCGATCCTCTGACTTTAAGAGAGTTCCTTGATTTTTGTTTTGAGTTAAAGATTTATTTTTCCATGGGTTTCCCCTCTCCCCAACAACCAACAAGTTGCAAACTTCAACACCCTTTCAGTGCTTTGGGGAGGGGATCCAAAACATTGAAGACAAGTCTTGTAAAACTTGTATTATCCCATGGCATATTATAAGCCAAGCACTGCATTAAACTCATGCTCAAAAGTCTGTGTTTTGTAGTGTTCAGTTATTTCATACCAGATCTGCAACGTACACAATTGTTCAACCACCCTCTCTGTATTATGGAGACTTGACATAACATCACTGGAGAGAATGGAGTCCAGAAGTCAGGGCATAAAATGTCATCAGCTCTTGAACTTCTAATTCTAGTTGCAAAAAGAAGGGAGGAATTAAAAAGGTGGTTATTCACACAGCTCTATTTAAAAATTCACGCTACCTAACTCAGACCTCCTTACAGTCCATAGGAAGAGGAAAACTCCTCCAGAGGGTGATTCAGACTTGAAAAACTTCTGCAAAAGGAAGCTGAGTCATCAACACAGAGCACCCAGAGACAGTGTCCTCTCATGTTAGGCACCTAAATTAATGTTTAAAGCTGGGCTGCATTTACATTCACCAGGGATTGTGTGGAATTTTGCTCAAGTTACTGTACCTGAAAGGGGTAGGTTGACTGTGTGAAAAACTGCAATTGTAACACTCATTTCTTCAGTGGTTTTGAGACTGAAGAAATGTTTTCCTAATGTGACAGCAACGTATGCTCATAACTTATTCCCAAGCCTGATGTACATATTTGAATACGGATAATTCTTATTAAAATATGTGATGCTCTTGGGCCGTCAGCTGGAAGTGGAGATTCCCAAATCAGGTTCTTGCCTCTCAGTGGGATGTGGATGTTTACATGCCTTTCCTTCCCCTAAGCATTAGTATCACTGAAATTATTTATAAAAACATGGGAATTGTGGCCTAGGTAGCTGCTCTGCTAGAAGTGAATCTTTTATGATAGACTATGGAAGAGTATAAGGAGAATCTCAGCTAGTAAATACTAACCATGCCACTACAAAATAAATAGAGACTGACAAATTATTGTTGATGTAATCCCTGTGAGAGTGTCTAGACTAAGGGAGTCAAACCTACTGTCCGTAGGCTGAAGCTGGCTCCCTGGAGTCTTTCCACCAGCCTACAGTTGCTTGTGCAATATCTACTGCAATTCAGCCGACAGGCACCTGCTTGCTCATTGTCCGAGAAGGCCAGACAGTGTAGACAGAAAGACGGGGAATGAATTCTGCTCCCCCTGCAGCTGTCTTGTCTTTCACTTCTGTTCCTCCAGCCCAGAAGCAACACAGCAATCCCCCGAACATCTACTCTCTCTCCATCTCCTACACCAGGCACAGCATTTCCAGATCTGGAGAGCATCTGATTCTCTCAGCCCCAATATTTGTTCACAGGTTTGAAAGCGGTTACTCTTCCGCAAGCAGCGTCTCCCTTTTTTCTCCTGCCAAGGGAAAAGAGAGTCAAGATGCAATGGAAAGATTTATTTTTTTTTCAAGTCGAGATGAAGAGAAGGGTACTGGAAGAAACCCAAGCAAGAACCAGAAATTACTAACATGGAGAGAAAGGCCCACAACAACCAAAAGTTGGAGGAAAAGTTGGGACAGAGATTCCTTGAGGAAGCAACCTCTAAGGAGTGAGAAGTAAAGTAAGAGACACAGAAATGTTTCATCAAGACATTTTCTTCTCTAGGCAAAAAGAAGTCTTTTCTTACTTCAAATGAAAACTGTAACATTCAGAAATAAATAAATCTCTCAGCAGCGTAACAGGAGTGCAAAATGTGTCTCTTCACTCATCACCCACAGGCTTGAACTGAAATAGTAATTTGGCCCTTGCCAAGGTGTACAACCACTTCAACAGCAGTGCTGTAAATCAAAAGGCCCCCACAGTCTCCACACAAGCAAGAGTTTGAAGGTCACTTAGCAGGATGCAACAGTCAGGCATGAAATATCTCTAACCAGGCCTGGTACTTGCACCTTATCATCAATACTGGGGGAAAAAAAAACCTTCAATGATCCACCTGTACTTCTTCACACCTGTCAGGATGGGGTGAGATAAGGCAAGCAGAAGATAACAAATTGTTTCAGTGCACACTCAGGTAGACAATACAGTACAGCCACACTGCTAAAACATGACAAAACCAGCTTCCGCAGAAATGACAACTTCCCTGAGATTTGGCAGATCAAATACTTGTGGGGAGTTATGACATTTCCCTAACATTTAAATCTCTCGTCAGGCAGGTGACTTCATTCTTTGTGCCAAATAAACAATCCAATGCTTGCTCACAGTAAGGAGGCTACGGTACTTATCTCCATGCCATCACATCTCCAACATCAAAGAGTAAGAACATCCCCTTCCCAGTAACAAAAGCGTCCCAGTACCTGTGGTAATACAAGGCCTGATCCACCCCCCATTTTGTGAGAGGTGGCACAACGTGAACAGTGACTCCCAAGACAATTTGCTTGGCTCTCCACAGCTGCATGTGGCCTCGATGGCCAGCTGTGTGCACCACCACCATGGCATGAACAGTCTTGCTGTTTTCCAGGAAACTGACTATTGTTGCCAGTTTGATTAAATTACAAATGCTTTGAGAGACTTAAGCAAATTATCAAGATGAGCAGAGCAATCAAAACTATCAACCACAATCAATCATTAAGTTGTCCTTTGGCTCAGGAGTAAAGAAGCTCTGCAGCTACTTGGGAGTCTGGGGAGAAAAGTGCTTGACTACTTGGAGAGAGAATCCAAATAAATCCTGTTTCCTTGGGGAACTTATGTCTCTCTCTCAGCCTGCCTTTCAGATCAGTGTCTCTGTCTAAGCTCTTTTACTGGACTTTTGGCTGAAGCCCATCACCTATGTGCTATTTTCCCAACAGAGCAAAAGCAGCTGCTTTCCCAAGGCCTGAGAAGACCTGTCTGACATGTTATACTCATGGCAGAACAGGCAGCCTACAAAACAGGCAGGGAATCCTCCTGACTCCCGGTGACATTACAACCAACCCAAACAAACAGACCTAATCTTCTGTTTTCTTCCAGCCAAACAGTGCTTTTATTTTTTTTCATTTGCTTCCAGCATCTCTATGTTACCAATGACTAAGAGGAAAGAGAAAAATAAAGTACACAGAAGGAAAACAAAAAAATAACAACAAAAAAGAAAACTCTCTGTCAAAAAAACATTCCTCATGCCAGGGTGTTAGTTAACAACCCTGTTGACTGGAAGGCAGTCTAAAGCCCTGCTTAACTAGAAAAAACAAACCAAAACAGCACCAAAACCTAACAACAATATGTGAATTAACTCCTCCCCAGGCTTCAGTGGATGCAGAGGGAACTGTCCTCTCAGTTAATGTATCCCCCATTACATGCACCATGTGCATCTCCCCTGGCCCCACGAAGCAGAAACCATGCTCTGAGACACAGAAGTCTCATGAGAATGCCAAGGTAAAGGTGCTTTTTCTTTTTTTTTTTTTTAAATAGATGTCACTGGACAAGGAAATTCAGACCTTTTGAGCGACTCGGAGGTTTTGTCTCCTGTTTACCTACATCTCAAGCAGCTCCAAAAATGTCTTAAATTCTCCCAATTCCAAGTAGATGCCGCAAGGCTCCAATTTTTTACTTTGAGATCTCCAGATGAAAGGCAATAGTCAAGTGCCAAATACCACAGGTTTCTAGTGGTCTCCAATACGCTGAAAATAGGTTATTTTTAGTATGTGCTTGGCAGAGAAAGGAAGTGTTAAATCTTGGACCAGTATCAAATCTGACTGAAAATTAGCAGCTATGAACATCCTCTTTGGTAATTTATTCCACTTTCCCATATCCGAATAGCCCCAGAGGGGTAGTAACGATGACAATCACTAGGAAAACACCTGATGATAGCAGGTTAGTACACAGCAATCACCTGGCTCTCCCCATGAAAACATCCTAGAGTTTGCTTCCTCATTTTTGATGAGCAGACTCCTGGGGCAAGCAGGATGGTCTGTCAGAAAAGGGCCCCTCGTGCCTTATAGCAACTCCTCCACTGCAACACTTGTAAAAGAGCAGGAGACAAGAAGAAAACCTCAGACAATCCACTTCCAGGTGGATTTATTATTTACTCAGAGGTCCTTATGGTGAGAGAACAGCCTGCAGAGCACCAAGGCAAGTTGCTTCTATTTACTAACAGCACAAGAAGTGCATTACAATTTGTCAGTGCTCGTAGAGACTTCAAGGACTTTCCTCAGTATCTGCTAGCTTCTTTCTAAATTAAGAAACGTGATCTGCTGCAGTTTTAACAACATTCTGATCTCAATTACATTTGGCATTGTGCTGGGCCAGCCCCATTTAAATCACTGGAGTGTCTATGGGCACCAGTCAACAGAAAATTGGAATTCACGCCACTTGCCTGCAGGGTGGACATGGAGTAAGAGAGGGACAGTCAAGCAGGACAGAGCTCTAGCATCATATTTCTCATTTATTCAATACTAAATCAAAATTCAGATGTCAACACCACCCCTGCAGCACTCTGGGTTTGCCCACGCTGTCAGATAGCAGCTAAATCAATGGCTGTGAGCTCCTCAGCACCATCCACAACAACCAGCACGTCTCCTGCACCACAGGAGAGGCACAATTGGCTTCCTGCCCATTGTGTCCAGATCCCTCACGCCTGCAGGGCCACACCAGGGCCTCTCTCTGTCATGCTCCCTGCCCCTAAAAGGCAGCAGGCAAGCTTGAGCTGAGAGGCATCAACCAGCTGCATCTGCACAGGGAGCTGCAGAGCAGGAGGGGATCCTCAGTGCTGCACTGCAGCTAGTATGTGCATGTTTGTTCCCAAGGTGCAGGATACAGTGACATTCTTCAAAAATATTTTTTTTTCTTAACAGCAGTCAGTGCAGAGCTATTGGGAACCTTTTCCCTTGAGCAAGCTATGAGGCTTGGCTGCCATCTCCTCTCACCTACTGAACCAGCCAGGCTTATCATCACTATCAACCTGCTCCTAGCAGCAGAGGTTTGGGGTTTGATTCTGATTTTGGCTGCCTTGCTGTAGCGAAGCTGTAGTTCCAGTATGCACGGAACCGCCTCTGCTGACCTACAAAGCAGCATTCAAACACTGCTCCTCATCCCCCCAACTCCTGGCGTGACCTCAGAGCAGCCTGCGAGGTCCCAAAAGGGCAGACAAGGCAGGCAGGGCCTTCCCTCCAGTCAAGGACAACACAGACACTGTCACACAGGCACTGCACCAGCAGCAGTACACGAATAGCAACAAAGGCAAGGGGAAGCCTGCAGTGCTGCTCACTAATAAGGTCAATACAAACGACATCAACTCCTTTAGGTCAGAACAAATGACAACCGGGACATGCCACAGAAGGCTGCGCAGAGAATTCACAGATGGACAGGCAATCTCAATTAAATTGTCCTCCCCTCCCATTCTCCTCTGAATTACTGCTCTAAAACCCCTTAATTATCTAAACTCAATTAGTCTTAGAATATTTGAAGCTTCCTGCTCAGACTAATTTCTCTCTCTTTCCTCATTTGGAGTGCTTGACTTGCATTAAAGAACACTTACTGCCTGTGGTAGGGAGAACTTTACAAAGGCAGGTCAGGACTGCAGGGTATTCACAATCTCTCCTCTATCCTTCCAGTGCCTGAGAAGACCATGCACTCAGTCCACAGGTATATCTATCCAGATGAAATTTCAGCATCTCTAACAGGCTTTTTTTTTTTTTTAATACCTTAAGCCAAACATTATCATTGCTAGTAGCAACTATCATCCATTGCAGCTATTTTCACTCCTAAAGATTTCCGTATGTACTTTCCAAAATTATTTGCAAGGCAGTAATTTTCTATTATTGCTATTATTATTCCTGGGAACAAAAACCATGGTGTTAATTCCAACAACAGAAAAAAAGAACATTGGTGGCAAAGCAGATAGTAAGACAAGACAATAGAAGGAAGCAGTTAAAAGATTCCCTTTTGTTTCAGTGATGCGACTTCTTTGTGCCAACTGAACCTGCACATTTTCATTCAAAGGGCAGCAATAAAGTCACTTAAATCAGAGTGACTGGAGCCTCTGCAATGATGGACACCAATGTCAGGACTTTTCTCACTGTATTTCCTTCACTTTCTATTAGACACTTGTAAGAAACCTTGATCATAAGGTTTTGTGCTGCTCCTGAAGTCTCATTATCTCAGTCTCTCTACAAAATATAAATAAATATAGAGCCTTTCCAGGTGGGGGAGCCCACAGGATAAGGGCCCCAACTAATAGAGTTGTTGGTAGACTCAAACCTCCAGGATTGCCTAGAAAATATTGGCCCATTTGTGTAGGGAGCCAGACAAAAGGTAGTTTCTGTCCCTCCAGACAAGGTTTAGAGAAAAAAAATATCTTTTAGCCACAAGTGCATGTGTGCCTGGACCTGTCTGCTTCATTATATCAATCCAATTAGATTTTTAGATGCATCTGTGCAAAATACATACTTTGAGTTGAAAATAAGCTACCTTAGTTTAGCTTAAACCTATTTCCAAAAAGCTTAAGCTAACCTTAAAATGGTTAGCTTGCTTAACAGGTTGTACTGAATGACTATCTCATCTGAAGTTAAAGCAGTTCACTGATGCCTCATGCAGGCAGACTCTCACGGATAGGAAACTGAAGCACAGACAGATGAAAGGCATTGCTCAAGATTAAATAAGAAATCTCTGGGCAAGCCAGAACTGAACCTAGTCTGAGTCCCGATTCAGCACATTAACCACAAAGCTGTCTCCATTCCTGTGCTTACTGCCTGTGCTGTGCTTGCTGAACGGGACAGAATGCAAACTGCTTTCTGCTGAGCTCTATCAGGGAACCAGGCATCTCTTCTGACTAAGGTGCAGTGGCAGGATTACACTTTTCCTGTTTAAGAGGAAACCTCTCTCTCCAGCCCTCCACAAACATAGAATTGTTCTGGCTGGAAAACAAGAATTCTATTTTGCAACCGTTTTTGAGGTTTTCGCATTTCGTTTTTATTCTTGCACTGGGATAAGATTGAAATGGAAAAGTTAATATGTTGTGTTTTGTCTTCACTAAAGCCAAAGAGAAAAGTCAGGTTAAAAAAAACAACAACTAAAAACCACCAAAGCAGAGACACAAACCTTTCTCTCCCACATCCCTTAGAAGTGCTTTTATTGAGAATACCACCCATCCCCTGAAACTCTCAGATCCTCATACCCTGCAGTATCTTCCCTCCAGAACTTTATCTAAGTGAAAAAAAGGTTTCCAAGAGACCAGTTTCTTTGAAACAAATATATTTCTACCTAAAGTTCCATTATTAGCAAGACATATTTTTCCCAGCATTAGTGTGACATTTTATTTAGGCATATAACTACAGGAGGAGGAGTCCATTAACCACATGTTAGTCCTGGGCCTCCAGATGCAGGTTCTAGTGCAAAGAATCATTTTGCATAGCCCATGGTTGAAAATGCCTTGCAGGCTTGCTATTGTGGAATGGCCCCTTTATCTTTTCAGGTCACATTTTGGGTTTGGTTTTTGGTTTTGGGTGGGTTTTTTTGTTGGTTGGTTTGGTGGGGTTTTTCCCCCTCCTTTATAGCTGTTGATTCCCTGGGAAATGATTAAGCTTTTCATTTGTTTTGTAAGTTTTTAGGCTTTGATCTGAAATACAGTCTTAACTTGAACCAGGCAAAAATTTAACTCTTCTTTCAGGTGAGCATCAATCCCTTGTGCCTATTTCACCTTTTACAGGAAATCAATGAACACAGTTAGAAAGATGTAACTTAGCCTCCCAGCACAGGAATGTTCCCACTTTCCAAAAGCCCAGTTGGGCTCCAACAGCTATTGCTGAAAATACCACGTTGTCATTTTATCAGAGAAATTTCTGCAGTATCAAATTCATATAAACGTCAAGCCTGGCCATACAGGTATGACAAACACTTCAGCTAAAATCCTATCATTTATGCAAATCATAAACCCCTGTGAATTCTGATTATTTCAGCACCTAGACAAGGACAAGACTTGGGCAAGAGCCTCCTTCTTTCACCAATAAAACTTCGTAGAAAACACTAAAGTAAAGCTAAAACTATACAAACCAAAGTTATTCTAACAGCATGTAGTGACAGATGAGAGTCATTACATTATTTATGCAGACCAGGGTACTGGGATAGACAGGATTAGATGATTTACCCAAGATCAAACAATGAGTCAGTGACACAGTTTTGTGCTGTCCAGTGAAAACACGGATGTACAGTAAGCTGAAAAGAATTCATTTATTCCCCATATCAAAAGGATAAAGGAGAGAGCATTCCCTCTGCTATCCAAGCTCATGGTTCCAATAAGTGTTGATAGAACTGAATTTGGCAAGCAGGAAATTAGCTGCACTAGTCACATATGCAAAGCATTTGCTGAAAACAAAAATCTTGAGTTACTCAATTAACAACAGTTTTCACTCGCCGAAGCCACAGGCCTATGTATCACAGCAGCAATTTACTCCTTGCTGCTTTCTTGAGCAGTCAGAAGGATCCAACCCATTCAGTGTCCAAGGCACAGCATAATCAGTCAGGACATTGTGCAATGCCAGAGTCTTGCCTCATGTCTGCATCCAAATTGCACGAACTGACTGACTTGGTTTCAGTCAACACCAGCTTAGATGGTGGGATTTTGAATTGTCCATGGATCAGATTTTAGTGGGCTGATAGGATCAACACGAAGCAGGAACAATTCAGCTGAAGACTTGTCAACCCTCAGAATGCCCTGAAGTGGGCCATATCCTGCCATAAATATTTGCACAAAAATCCTGCTGACTTCAGTGGTGGTTCTTGGTACAAAATGATGGCAGGATGTGGTCACAGGGATCTTTCTAATAATAGGTTTTCCATTGAGATCAATGGACATGGGGCCCCATTTCATTGCCAATGCTTGGTTCTGAGCTCCACAGAGAGACATTGTTTTCCTGTAGCAGGCAGCACACAATTGCCAAATTTACTTCTGGCAAAGGCAGAGTTTTTATTTTTAATGCCGAATAACACCAAAAATGTCTGATCTTAATTAAGAGAGTGCGTATCTTCTGCATATCTCAAAAAAATGATCTTCCAATGTTGCTGTTGGAACACACAAAACACAAATATATCCGTATTTAAAGTCAGATGCAAAATAAGTGAAAACCACTTTTCTGTTACCTGAATGCAATTCTAAGCTAAGCTTTGCATGCATGGAAGTAACAGGTGCTCAGCTCTTCAGGAAAGTTCAGTCAACTTAATACAGATGTTGAAGACCCAAGCCCCCAGATAAATTCCTCTCAGCCACATTCCTAAGTCTGCAGGCAGCACCCTTCATTTTTCCTGAGCTTATCCCTCCCTTGGCGTTCATTACAGCTTTGATGCCTATATGTAGAAATGCTTATCTTCAGGATGCTAAAGGATGACTAAATGTTTTCCAGAGTTTTATTCACTATCTCAGTTCAACTTTAACTGATTTTAATCTTGTGGTTCTGCTGTAAAGATAAAAAGCAGCTTGCCAGGGAAATAAGCAATTCACAGGTTAACAGCACAACTCTCCTAAAGAGGAAGCAGGTTTGTTTTCTGCCTTATTTTCTGGAAAATGTTAAAACAATAAAATGAATGAGAAGCAGTGGAGAACAAGTTGTAAAGGAGCTAATTTCCTGCTTGCAGCAGCTCTGATAAATTTCAATCTGGGATGACAGGGGCTGTGGAGAGCGAGGGGAGGGGCACATCTCTTCCTGGAAAGCCAGACAGAATAGGATTGATTTGAGACATCTTCATTGCCAGGACAGCCGGTATTGGCTAATTATCAGAAAACAGAGACTTCAACCTACAGGAACCGGAGAGCGAGGAAGACGACTGAATCAAACCTTCAGGTTCCAAATGTGTAAATGAACAAAATAATAACAAACAAAAAAAAGCCCCTACTCACACACAAGCCTTCCTGGAGACTGACAAATGCCAAAGGAAGTGCCAGTGCCCTGACTAACAAAAGAATCCTGAAACGCTGCAGGCTCCGGTGCCAGCAGCAGCGGCAGAGCCGGCACCCAGTTAAAAGTGGGTGGCTGCTGCCGGATGGAGCGGACAGCTCAGCATGAATCATGGGGCAAAGGATTCCTTCAGTCCGGGAGGAATCGGTACAATACACAGGCTGCCTGCTGTTTGCTGCTTTTTTTTTTTGCCTTTTTTTTTTTTTTTTTTAGTCTTTCTTTTTTTTTAAAATACTCCTGACTTGGAGAGCAGCCGTTTCCTTCCTGCTGTGCTCCGTGGGCGTGCAGCCGGCAGATGACTACCCAGTGATGGCACCGGGTGTATGTGAGCGAGCGCAGCGATGCGGCAGTGAGGGGTGCCAGGCTGAAAACCCCCAAGGACTGAACTCTCCCACACAGCCCCTGCCCTGACCGCCTGCTAGCACAGCAGATCTCCCATCATCGCCCTCTCAAGGGGACACGTTCACCCAGGTCACATGCTTTAGACACACACATGAGATTACTATGAGTCAATCCTACAGCAGATTTAAGACTTTTGGAAATCCTTCCTGGAAGCAGGAACCTCTCTTATCTCCCTGGCCACAAGGCTGGAAGCAGGGAAGAGGGCAACAGTTTTCTTACACCCCTCCAAAAATCTACAGGAGCTCATAATTAGGGTTACAGGCAAAGTTGGCTTTGGTTAACTGACTCCTCTTGCCCCAGAACAGGGTGTGGAAATGCTTCTATTAGCCTGAGCTTGTATCTTCACTCTCATCTCTGTGTGTCTGGGAACGGTTTGAACCAAGCTATCTTGAGTCTGGGAAACCATTTGAAATTATTCTCGCTGGTCATTCAGACTTTTGGTCTCTCTACACACCCCAGGTCTGTTTCCAAAGGTAAGGCTAACATGGTAACAGGCTGTCTCCTCCACATACACCTGAAGGGAGAACTTTGACCACAGTTTCCAGATCTGAGACCAGCACTGTGGAAGTTGTTAAGTCCAAAAGACTTGCTCAACATATCAACTCTGTTCACTGCTATTCTTGACACCTTCCTTTAGACACTTTCTGATTTGGGCTTTCCATGGTGTTGCTCTCCTAAAGGCATGAGAGAAAGGTTGAAAACAGCCAAAGAAAATGTGATTTTTTTTTTTTAATCAAATACAGAACAATTCAATACTACTGACATCAGCTGGGGTCTTTGCATTTATTTCAGCATACTACATCAGCTCTATCACTAACTCACAGGCTACTCTGAGAAGTAGAAGCAACTGCTTCAAAAGGTAGTCTCTTGTGTCTGCTACAGGACTACCTATATGAAGAGAAGAAATGAGACCAAACCTGTCAGAACAGACAATGCAAGGGAGAAGGTCTGGTTCAAGTTGGCACCCAGCACTCAAAGAGCAGGAAGGTCACACTTCAGCCAGGCCCTGTGGCTTGACATGGGTGACAGTGACAGGCATCTCTGCTCACATCAGAAAGAAGCAGCTGCAGCAGCACTGACTCCACAGCCTGATTTCATGGAAGCTCTGTGTGCCTTCCACTGCCCTGCTGCTGATGTTCCAGGTTCAGCCATTGCCTAAGCCTCTTCCAGCAGTGCTTGACAGTGATCTTGCATCTGCTCTTTCCCGTTAGCAGTAGTTACATCTTGCCCAGCTTCAATCTTTCTCCCTGCTTCTACTATCTTCCCTTTCTCACATCAACAAGCTTGATTCTCTCCATCTTTTATTCTTCTCTGTTAATCCTTTTGTTTCTTCTCCCATACCTATCTCCTTTGCTTTTGCAGAGGAAATTTCCTGGTGAAAGTCTACCCCTGAAGACTGATTTCCATCCCCTTCTGTCCTGACACCTTTCTACCACTAGAAGTCCACCTCTGTTATTTAGCTGTAGCCCACATTAATGATTTTAGCAGCCTTTTCAGCTCCTTTGACCAGCTCTCAAAACTGTTGCTGCCCAAATACTCCCTTTCTTCTGTCCTCACTTCTCTCTCTACATTGGACCTTGCTTATCACTTCCAAGAGATAAAGAGATAATGAACAATGTGTTCTTTCTCTTCCCTGCCAGTAAGGCCCTCTCACATCCCATAAAGAAACCTCTTATCTGCATTCCCTCCAGCCTCTCCACTGATCCACAAATCAACCTTGTTTACTTTTTGTTCACCCTTACAACTTTTCTTCTGCTCCAGTGCTTATTTTCTTTCTCTGTACTGCACAGGCTTGTGTTTGCATTTCTGCTAACTTAAAGAACCCAAATCCATTCTTTGCCCAGCTTCGCCTTTTTCACTACTGCCCACTCTGTGTCCCTCATCTTCCATCTCCTCCTTTTATTTCTAATATCACTGGGCTTACCATTTGCAACAACATCTGGATGTCTCCTCCTTCAGGTTCATGCCAGGCTCTGCTCAGTCTACCTCATGCTCCTTCATTCCACTGAAATAATTCTTCTGTGTTTCAAAATTCTCTTGCCAACATTTCAAATCAATACTCTATCTTTTCCCTCCATGGCTTGTCAGCCAACTTCAGCACTTCTAATCAACCTTTTCTGCAAGTCCTGTCATCCCTTGGCTTAGATGATTCTTTCCTCTTATGATTTCCCTCCTCCCACTCCCATCACTTGGTGCACATGCTCTAACGAGGATCATTCACTGGCTTTCTGTTTGCCATCATTTAGGGGCTTCTCAGTTTCGTTTCTCCACAGACACAGCATGTCTATGCAGACAGAAATCCTTCTGCACTCCAGACCTTCAACTCAAGTTCAAGTTCCATCAAATATATGCAAACAGAACCAGCAGGTTAGAGTTTGGCTTTGAAACAACAGGAAGGAATGTGATGCTCCAAGAAGAGTATCATATCACCAGCTTGAACAGAACTATGAAACATGCCCAATGCATATTATTGGCCATATTCTTAATTTATTAAATCTTTATCAGCTGAGAAATGCTTCAGAAGTACCTAGTATCTTAAGAGTGGCTGCAGAAGCAGTCCACGTCCCTCTCTACCCTCACTCTTACCTTTTTCCAGTCACTTAATGAAACAGCTTGCAACTCACACTGCTCTTTGTACTCATGTTTATCATGACAATCAAGTCCAGCAAGAGCAGCAAGTTAATATATTTACTTTGGGAAAGGGTGAAAGGAACAAATTCTGGTTATGGTATCCCACACTGGGTCAGGATCCTGCTTGGATAACGAAGTGTGAATACTGATAAACCTCCTGGTCATGCCTATTCAGCCATGCTCTGCCATGGCTCCTGAATCAACCCAGCGTGGGTGAGCTGTGGGGAGGGGAAAGTTAACGGTTAATTGCTCACTGCTAACAGAAAAATGGTTTGCAAATGAGTTGCTATCATCCCAAAGAAGTATGTCTCCAGTGACTACAATTTGTAAGGGTTCCATTGTACTTTTTTAACAGGTGTTTCATTTTCACTAAGTAGTTCTAACTTTGTTGACAGCAGAGTATGCTGCATCCATGTGGAGTGACAATATATCATCCGTATATCAATATATCATCAATATCCGAGTATCAATATATCATCATTATTTTTCCTTCTGCCCAAATCATACAAAGATATTAACTGATCAAGGGCCCATCAGTCACTTATCAATTAGAAAAACCTGGAATGGTAGGTTAAATGCAACAGACTAAACAAATTGAAGAAAGAAGTTAATTCTTCACATCTGTTTTCCACTGTGTCTGAAAATTCACTGATTTTGACCTGCTGTAGGAGATAAGTCCTTGTATAACAACATCATATAAACAATTCTCGTCCCATTTATGTGGTTTCAAGAGTATAATACTCATATCCTCAAAAGTATCACTTAACTTTATCTCCACATCCTAAAGTGATTCAGTCTTTGAAAAAAAGAGTTCTGATCTGAGTTCATCCGACATTTCCAAATTTCATACGAGAGGCTGAATTAGAGTATTGGCATTTACAACAAAACCACAGCATGGTAGTTCCATAAACCACGTCTCTGGCTCCTAAGACCCAGTTGCCATCAGTGGACCACCACTTCAAACCTGAACTTTGCTGACTGGCTTAACAATTTGTTCCCGGTATCATGTGACAAGTTTTTGAAAGGGGCATTTGCTGCTAGTATGAAAAGAAGGGAAAAAAAAATAATTAAAAAATCTAGAACATGAGGTTCCAATTGTCTGAAAAACAGAAACATCTGTTGGAGTCATGAGCAGTTGATTAGTGGAGTTCATTCCTAGGGTAACGCTTTGGTAGATCAGCTCTTCTATCTAAGTATGTCACTGGAAGCATTACAAAGAGTTACAAAGAAAAGGCAGGAGATATATAAACAATTTCTTAGGGTGCCAGTATCCTTAAAAGCCAACTGTAATGCATTCATCTTCAGCACTGCTTTACATGATGCCAGCAAGTGAAATTAATAGCTGTACTTAAACCTTGCTTTTATCCACCACAGCCAACCATCCGCCAGTCTTTCAGTTATAAAGCTTCACTATTTTTGAAGCTTATAATTAAACTGTAAAAATTATTTTGGAAGATAAAGCACAATGTACAAGATGTCAGTCTGAAAACATTTCTTACTTGCAAAATAATCAGACCAAGTTGGGTTCAGTCTGCCAGTCAAGACAATGACAAAAACATTAGTTGTTTATCAAGATGCTGCTTGGATTACCACCTAAAGCCTTTCCAGCTTATTACACTAACATAAGAATTAACACCTTGGGACATTTGCACAAAAAGCAGAGGTTTATCAGAAATGCAAATTCAGCCCACGTGCAATCCAAAGCTCCTGTGATATTGGATAGATAGCTGAGCTGTATCTACCACTTTCATTGAGGCTGCTGCTGCAGAGCTGTGCTCATAACACAAGCCTCAGCACCCCAGAGTAGAAGAAACCATCAAGAAGAGGATGTCTTTAAGGTTAAGCCTCTCTTTCATTAGCTTGAACATCTAATTGAAGGTTTACTAGGAATCTTAGCCCTAGCTCTTGTTCAACTCCTGGTGTCAGTGACCTGACCTGACCTCCTCCTAGTGCTGCATCTACATCCACCTGTCACCTCACGTGTATTCCCCATCCAGGAGTAGGGCACTGTTACATCAAAAATAATAACTAGAATTTGGTAGCAAGAAACTACTCCTCCCCTCCTGGCTTTACTATTTTGTCTCTAACAAAAATGTAAAATAGCAAATACAAAATAACTTGTAAAATTGGTGAGTTTTGTGTTCAGGTACATACTTTGATTCAACATATTGCGCAACTCTACCATGACTTTGGGAAGACTGTTTTATTATACAGAAATTAAAAGGTGTCCTTTCATCATGAAGGATGAACTTCCAAGGTGCTATAGCTATCTAAGAAACCAGCAGCTACTGAGGCACAATCAGTGTTTTGAGGTACTTTCAATCTACCCTTAAGCACAAGAAACTCTTCACAATTTTTAAAGTAATGGAATGAAGGTCCAGGGTCCAGGCAGATGTAAGGACTTCCTTCTGAACCATACAGCTCCCTCAGACCAGCTTGCTTTCAATGAATTCAACTTCTGTGGAAACAGTACATTCATGCCTTCTCCCCTCTCATGTAGCCTGAGACTTCTTATGTGAAGTTTCCCCCTTTATTTTCTTCAACAAATCTTTTTACAACCCCTGCATGGTATACATGAACTGTCTTTTACAAACTAAACCAAAGTCACTGGATGCAACTCGGAACATGAAATTTAAAAAACTAAAGGCACAGCTGGATGCCTAATAAGCTAATTATTGGCCTAATGAACTCAGATCCTTAGGAGGGGTTATTGTTCCAGGCCACAAGCTACCTTAACAGGAGCACTTAACTTCTCTCATAGAAATAGTTTACACTTGGCTATCCTGACAGATGAGCAGACAAAGCTGAAGTCTATCCACAAAAGACTAATAGACCTGCCCTAGGTCATTCCTGTCAGGTCTGGAGACTTTCACTCCCTTGTTAACTTATCTAGTAAGTGCCACCTTTTGTCCAAAACTGCAAGCACTTTTGTGGATTGCCATTAAGATTTAATGACAGACTTTGTTGCCACAAAGACATAATACAAAAATTAAAAAAAATAATAAAAAAATCAGGTTCCTAATACCACAAAATTAACTCAAATTTATATCAGAGACCTAAGTTTCCCAGATTATTGCTGCTGCTGCACCTCTAGCTCCATGATGACAAGTTCTTAGCAAGAAATAAGGGGCAAGATGAAAGATCTTTGGTGAGCCACAACATTACCAGAAGCTGTGGGGACTCAGAAGTTGGCTTCCTCTCTGCCATTATTTATGAACAATAGAAACCTCTAAAAGATCTGCTCATCAGTGAGTGAGCTGTGGTGCAGCTCTGTGCACCTTTGCATCAGAGATGGAAGGAGATGCACTTAATCAGTGCAGAAAGATACAGAAGTGAAAGACAGCTCTGTCCCTTCTTCACATCATCTATTGTCCACGTTCACTGCCTCTCAAACTGCAAACAGCAGCCTGGTGCTACCAATGTAGAGTCAGGTGCAAGCCTTGGATGAACAGTGGTTTGGGAATTCATCTCATTCTTTCTCTTAGGAAGGATAAATAACAGCAACGCTCAACTGCCAGGATCTGCCTCATTTCTGCCTTCTTCTCCTGAGAATGGGTGGAAACAGCTCCTGTAGAGGCTTTGGACTAGACAGAGCAAAGTGAAAGGGCACATTCCTTCCAGCACTGAAAAAGCCTCTAGGAGCAACAGAGCAGGCACAGCAGAGGAGGAACTGCTTGGTTTCAATGTCTGTATCCGTTATGAGTAAAACAGTGGTGCCCTGACAAGATGGCCTGAAGAAACTGGGGTGGCGCAGCAGGAGAGGGCCCAGAAGCCTACACAGAAGGTTTCCTCTAGGATAGGCTGGAGTAGGAGCCAGGGCAGGAGGTTCCTGTGCTACTGTGAGATGGGTTCCAGCCTCTGCCAGAGCTGTGTGACTCACAGAGGTGGGGGGAAGGCAGGACTTGGCAACCTGGGCTGTTTCACACAGTAGTAGGTTTTGTTCTCCATGGGATAACCCAAGGTCTGTGTGGCATGTGGTCAAACTCTTCAGTAAAGGACTGCAGTCCTTGTCACTCTCTGGTCATCTTCTTAATATCACTTAATTCATGCAGCATCCAGGCCTTGATGCATCTGATTCACCCCTGTTCCAGCTGCCCAAACGATGGTTGCAGACTGCAGAGGCATGATGCTGGTGGGTCCAAGAGTCTCCTGCTTTTTTTCCCTCTGCACCACTTATACCTGCCAGGCCCCAGAAGCCGGCAATATCCGCCTGGAACAGGATGCCACTCCCACACAGCACGGCAAAACCAGGACTCTGATTCACGAGTGGAACCACTTCCCTTGGGACAGCTGTAATGGCTCCCATTTCCTGCTCTCTACCCTACCCAATTTTTAAGGTTCCCATCCTCACCACAAGAAGCAAACAGCTTGCACAACAGCCACTGGCCTGCTGTAGTTTACAGCCCAGCACTTCAAGGTGTTTCTGGTTAGTACCTTTAAAAGCTGGGCTGTACCCTCCTGTGATGAGAGCCCCAGAAAATGCCACCTTCCTTTTGGCAAACTCCTTTAGTTTCACCACGTGTTGCTCTTAGGGCACATGAAAAAACTCCAGCCCCATGAGTTGTACTAAGCACCCTGACACTATTTTACTAACTTTGCCTTTTGCAATGTAAATGGCACATAAATTGTGCAACCTGGAGAACACAAAGGGGACATCTCACCTGCCTGGAGATGACTTATTATATTTTCCCCTCCCAGACCCAAGTGAATCCTGAAGCCATGATATTTTAAGAAGCTTAATTATGCATTGCAAGGTTTTTGGCAGGCCAGGTAAAATATTCTCAATGGAATATTTTTTAAAAGTGGATAATGCACACATGGTCTAGCTCCTGGGACACACTGAACACCCAGACTTGTGGCTAGTCTTGGGTGCAAAGTGGCATACTTGGTTGAGTAACCATGTTTAAAGGATAACATGACACCTGCTTAGCATTTCACTTCAGTGACACGGACTGTGTGATTAGAGTTAAGCAGGTGACAGTGCTCAGTGTTACAGCCTTTGCTGAAAAGTGGCCATCTCAAAAAGGTTCGAAGTGTGATACCACAAAAGGAGCTACAGAAAGAGCATTAATCATTTTTACAAATCACAGGATAATTCATGTGGAAAGGGACCTCAGAAGAACATCTAGTTCAACCTCCTGCTCAAAGCACGGTCAGCTATGAGGTCAGACCAGGTTACTCAGGGCTTTAACTGGTCCACTGCCTTTAGGATGTCTACTGCAAGCACTGAAGAGTTCTTTTTTTGTATTAAAACAGAAGGATTTGCACTTGGTGAAAAAGAAATTATAACAGCCTTAAAAATACCAATTAATATGACCCACAGGCTAACAGGAGGCAGTTAACAATAAATGTTTTCCCAGTACTAACTCCTCTGCTGTGATTTCCAACATACTACATTAAAGCAACAAGGAGTAAGTTGAGCTGTGATGGTCAACCCTCTAAATTCTCTAAGTTTGATTTTCACAAGTGGTCATGATATTGACAGAACATGAGTTTGTACTGTTAACATCGAAATACACTTACTATGAAAGTGTATTTGCTTACTGCCCAAATGCACTAACACTAAAATGTTAGCTTTATATAAACTACCTACAGAGCCCATCCCTGGAAGTAGTAAGCTATTCGTTAAAGATTCCTTAGATTCCTAGTGACGTTTCCTGATAATGGTCCCATTTATAAGCACAGATTACATTTAATATGCACGATTTAAACAACATTAGCGTGCTCTAAAGTGTGCTTTAACCTGTGTTATCAGAATTGTAGCTGAATTCCTCATACGGTTAAAGGGCAAATGCAGATAGCTTTAGTCACCTTTTTCCACAACAAGTCTTGCTGAATTAACTGGAGATTGATGATTAGAGAATGAACAAAGGGCTGAGACTGCACATAGGGCTAACATGAGGGTTACCATTAGGCAGTGGGGCTTCAGACCACCTCTGTGACTGAAAGGGCCCCAGGCTTTTTATATTTCACCTTCAAAACATTCACCAGTTTTCACTGTTTTATCAGTATGGTTAAAGCAGTGAAACCTGAGGTAGGTAGGTTTATTTTTTCTGAAATGGGATTCTACGATTCAACTTAATTCACATACTTGAAGGAAAATTTGTCCTTGATTTCCCTGTAACTCTGCTCAGACAAAGGAAAGCAGTTGGAATAGTCCATTAAAAAATACTAACATCACTAAAGCTGACAGAGTTGTTCTGCTACGAATTTGTACATAACAAGGACTAGTGAGAGCTCCATGCAGAGCTGCTACATTTTGGACTAAACAACACAACCACAGGTAGAGAATGACAATATTAAGCATATGGTGGACCTCTACATTTTTTCTAAAATACCTTCACAGTTTAGTCAGCTTTAATGGCACAGTTTGGAAGGCAGGACACTGCAGCAAAGTTGCTTTTTGCTTTAAAAACTACATGTAGGCATTTTCTGAATTCAGAATAAGCACCGTGCTTCTGGCAGTCCTCCCACTATCATTTCATGTGCGTGTCTTCCCAACAACATACATTCTCCAAAGCTCTGAGTCACAAAACGTGACACACGGTGTATGTTGGGACCACTACCAGCAGCCAGCCAAAATTGCTAGGGGGAAGAATTTCTTTAGGGCGTGGTATTTCCCGTATTCCAGCACAACCTCTTCTGACTATCCCCTACCTTGTTTGGCAGATGCAGGAGCATCCCTTGGCCAACCAGGATTTTTGTTAAATGTTCCTCTGCTATATTTAGTGTCCAAAACCTATAGCTGTAAATGGTTTTTCCTCCTAAGTTATCAAATTCCATAGCCATTAATCAGACATGCCAAATCCTGCCTCACCATACCAGAGTTGCTATCACCCTCTTCCTTATTGCCTGATCAACGTTTCTCTCTAATCACCCTCTTCCTTATTGTCTGATCTCTGTTTGTTCCTAAATATCTCCTTTACCACCATTCAAACATTTGAATAACTTGGATTTCAATATGTTTTACATGACAGATATATTTAAGGAACCAGTGTATAAAACAACATCAGAAAATACACAACAGAGCTAACAATGTGCATTAAATGAGCATCTGGCATTATCTTTTTTTTTTTTTAAACTCTTTTTATCTACACCATCAGTACTGTTAACCCCACCTACTAAATCCACAGGCACACACCTAGCACTGGTACAAAAGCAAAATGAGCTAGAAAACACCTCATTATCTCAGAAAAAGAGAAGATGGGGATGGTATGACAGATTCATACAGAAAAGCAGTATTTCATCCTTGTAACCGTGGAATCCAGTTTTGTAATAATAATAGTCTGTGCTGCTGACTTCCTTCAACACCTGTGACCCTGCTTGTCACAGCCTCGTTGCCTGCTGGAAACTTGGCAAAAGACAAGAGAAGAGATATTAGGGAACCAGTGCTACATCCTGAGAGAGGCCATAAAGTCCAAAGGTTGAACAGAATTGCCAGGAGCAGTCCGATAAACGGAGGAAGTATGTGGCTCTGAGGAGACAAACTGCTGTGCCCGAGTACAGTACGTTCAGACTCTGCGAGCTGCACCCCAACGTCTGGCACGCTCGAAAGGGTGCACTGTCCAGGGACTTTTCCCAAAGAGCCCCCTTGAAAAAGAATTCTTGTCAGGCCCTTTCTGAAACGACTATGTGACCACTCAGTGCACTGCACATGCCAGAATTTCACAGATCTTAAATTTGAAAAGCACTCCACTTTATTTTTTCAAATTAAGCTAGGATGATTTGTCAGTTTAATAAAAAGAAAAAATCCTGTGTAAAACCCCTTCTGAATTAGCATATTCAAGCCTTTCCAAAATCTGGCTCCAGTAAAGAACTTGTCCTTAAAATCTATCAGACTGTAACTAAGCTTGTAACTTGGCATGTGAAATAAATAAGCCAATAATCAGATCCTTCAGAAATTTTCAATTAAACTTTTAAAAACGTCTAATAAAATATTCAGCATTTGAAATGTTTTTATTCAGGAGGAGAGTACAGCTGCTTTGGTTTCATGTTAGGAAGAGCACAAGGCATTCATAACTAAGTTTTTTCCCCCCCCCTCTTTCCAATCCAGCACTCGCTCAGTTACACTAGCACAACTTTCTTTGAAACCACGCTGTAAATCTGAGCAGAAATCTCTTTTCTGGCTTTCAGAACAAATCAAACCAAGAACACAGCATGGCCCCCACAAAGTACTGAGCAAGCATAAGCAAAGAGGCAGCGCAGGAATGGCAGCCAGGGAAGGGAGGAAAAAGGACATGAATTGCTTTGAGCTCATATTGCTGCTGAGTACTTTCTATTATAAAACCATAACCTAATATGCTTTCAAGACTACAGCTCTGAACTGCTTCACACGGTGCACCTCCTTCCCTGCTCGGGACCCTACAGGGATCTGCACCATTGCAGAAATGTGCCTGCACAAGAGAGGCTTGCAGGCTCAGACACTGCACTCTATTACACTTTTCATTATTCACTTAAACAAGAGGATAACCCCAGCAGCGCATGTAAACACAACGGCTTCCTTGAGAAGCAACAGCAAAATCCCTGAAGTCCAGCTCTCCTTGTAAGTCAAATGCCTGACTCGGAAGGGCTGTCCTCCCGGGGGAGCTCGGCTGTGGGAAGTGGGAGCAAGGAACTGCCTTTTTAGGAGTGTGGCTGAGCAGAGCCGGGAAGCGCTGGGGCAGGAACACGGCTCCCGCAGCAGCTCACTGGCCTTATAAGGACAAAGGCAGGTAGTTCCCCAGCTCCGCACCGCCTCTGCAGCCAGGTAAGGCCAGGCAGGGCTCCCCAGCGAGCCTTGGCCCGGCCCGGGGGGACTCTTGGCCATGGCCACGCTCCTGCTGGGTGCAAACCTACAGCCCTGCTGTCTCCAACCTTCGAGCATCTCAAATAGGCCTTATTAGGAAGCGGAGAAACTTAATTAATTGAAAGATCATTTTCAGATCTGTAAAGCCAGATGGTTTGTGGGTGAACCGTACTTGATTTTAATGTGACATTTTGAGGCATTCAAGGAAACATTTTGGAGCATGAGTCTCTAATGTCAGGCATCTTTTCAGCCACCTACTTAAGAGGGCAGTGTTTTCAGAGGTGATGAGTAACTGGATTTTCTGAAGACTTGAACAGAAGGGGCAGGACACTCAAATCCTCAGTCACTCAGCAATTTTTTTAAGCAAGCTTTAGGAACACACGTAATTAAGACTCCTCCCCAGTTGCCTAAAAATTAAGGCTGCTTAACAGAAAAAAAATAAATAGTTTCATACAGTTTAAGTTACATTTATTTTTCTTACCTGTTTTATTTTCCTAAGAAGCAAAAGAAACTAAACCGTTTCAGGTCCAATCAATCTATACATAGGATATATGTGTAAGCACCCCTGACCATGAACTGTCCCATACTGTTGCTCTTCTTACATTCCTGACTCTAGTTTTTAGAAGTAAAAGAAGAGGCTGTGAGTATCCTTAAATATTTTCCTTTGGTGCAAAAAAGTAATTTTCCTTTCGATATGGTTAAACAAAGATGTACTATGTAACATTAAAATGAGACATTACCCATCCAGGAATAATACAGCGTCCCAGTTCTGAATGGCATATTGAAATTCAGAGAATTATCTATACATTTTGCCATCTTTGTTTCTTGAGGTTAAACTTTGATAACAAACTGCCCAGAGATGATGAATAGTATGGGTTTAACTGAAAGCAGCAACTTTTAATCTAGAGATATGAGAAGGGCTTGACAATTTTGATCTGTACTACTTTTTAAGCGTCTGCTCCACACTACAAACCACTGCCATCGTTAGTGCCTTCACGAAGCACTAGTTAGTGTCTTCAGCTGGAAGACCAAAACTTTGATTAATCTTGCCACATCCCACTTGTAACATATTGGGAAGAACACATGGGGGAAGTACTAATTACCCATGGATAATCATCCATTTCTAGGATTCTTTACGAGAGGCATGTTAGGAGAAACCAGGCCACAGACAACATGAAAAATCACATTAAACAACTGAAAAATACCTAGCTGTGTGACAAACATATTCAGTATGAGCTCAGACATTGCATAGGACTTTCTCCAATTGTTGATCAGGCTGGGATTATATTCCTATAGCTCCAAAGGAGCACCACGGTAAGACTAATTTCATACAAGGCATAAAAGTTTTTACACCAGGCTTCATATTGTAAATTTCTCCTTTAAAATAACTTGCTTGCCAAAGTGCTTCATCTGCCAGGGAGGGAGAAAAGCAGGCAAACCATCCCCTTAAAAGCCATGACTGTGCTATGCTGCTCAGGTACACGCGGCATCGCTCCAGAACTAGGGAACGTTGGCTCATTAGGAGCAATTAAAAAAACTCTGAGGGGATTTTAAAAACAACAACTTCCAAAAACAAAACATGCATATATACCACATGCATTTGTTTATGCAGCTGTAATGAGTGATGAAATCCATTTATGAGCTGAAGTCACGAGATTCTAAGCAGGTCTTTGTTTAATCTCAGTAAATCATGACATTTCCCTGCTACTTATAATAACATGATATGGATCAAGGTTTTCAAACTTATGCAGCTGGTTTTAGCAGTGCTTACCAACTGTATTTCTCATCTGCTTCTCTGGAGACTGAACACTACTTCTGAGCCACTGCTTTGATAAGCAACCTAAAGACAGATTGAGAAACCTTGTTTTAGTTTAACATATGCCTGTAAATCTTGAATTTAGCATATATTCTGAAATTCTTACTCAAACTGGGCAACCTGCAAAGAGTGTAAATAAAAATCAATGAGACCATTAGGGGAATGAATACTTAAAGCATCAGCCCTTCTATAACCACAAAGTCTATCCAGATTGATGCCCTTAAAAGACTTAAGAAGGTTTGCTATAAACAATGGCCTTTGTGCCAGCATGTTATTGTGACTTGGAAGAATAAAATTAAGATAAACGCAGCAGTTTGCTGCTCACATTAATGCAGCATTAGTGCCCTGAGTAACCAAGGTAGGACAGAGTACGCAGGGGAAAAAAAGATTCAGCACAAATAACTATCAAGTTACATGTTATATGATTCTATGTTTTCTGTGTTTATAAACTGTGCTAGGCTTTAGAGGTATTATTATATAGCTATAATAGTACATGAATTGGTAATACTGCATAGAAATCAAGACCACATTTTTAGCACTGATATTAAGGAGAAAAAAAAGAAGAAAAAAAAGGTATTGGCCACTGCTGTCTTGCCATTACACTTGTATTAGCTTTGCAAACAGATCTGATGTTTTGTGAGGGCCAGATCAAAACTAAGTGAATCTAGGTCCACTGTTAATATAAACAGAGTGACTTTTAGTGCTTTGTTTAAGAGGAAAAAGATTAGACGCTGAACAAAAAATGACCTTAGCTAATCCACAAGAGCAAGACATCCCAGATGTAGAAAAAATTCTCTTAGCCTTTCAGGTCTGAAGGAAAGTGGTGCTGTCTGCACCCATTCTCCATTCTGTTTCTCATGTTTGGCTCATTCACCCATTGCTCTCCAGAGCCAGAAGAACAGGTGGATTTTACATCTTACCAAATCAAGAATGGCAAAAGAGGAAAACGCAAGGATTTTACACCAGTTTTGTGTCAAGCATCCTCTTGTTTACACTCAAAAGCATAACGCACAAGACACTTTCTTCAGCAGCTTAGACCCAAACGTGGGAGGCCTCTAAAAAGGCCAAAGCTGAATGTGCATAATCAGTGAAGTCAATGTATCACCTCATTGGCACAGAGACTCTTTCTCCTCCTTGCATTTTTCACTACCTATTTTTGTTGACATAGGAAAATAATACACACTATTGCTAGTGCCTTTCCCAATGTGGAAAAAAAATAAAATGTACACTTATCAACATGAGGCAGCCACGGAAACACCTTTTCTGCCATTTTCAGATACACACTCCTATTGGATGCATTTTTATGCTACAAACAAGCACAACATGGACTCAGGAAGGGAGATGACATTCTCAATAAGGCAGTATAAAGGCTTTGTTGACTTCCATTTTCTTAGGATGGCTGCACCCCTCAACTAAAAAAGCCACACAATTATACAACCATATCAAACAAGAATCTGTAATATTCTTAATGCCACATCAATTTACATATGTCAGATAGATTCATGGGGAAAAAAAAAGTCAGATGCAATCTTCCTACCTAAATTCAAAGTCTATAGAGATTATATTTTATATTCTTCCATTTCCAAAGTCCTCTTTATTTGTTTTCCTTTAGGTTTTTGGGATCTACCATGCCAGTGTGCCAGAAAGAAAATTACTGTAACTACTGAAGTCAGAGAAACAACTGAAAAGCACATACCAGTAGAAGACATTATTTAACATGCTAGTCTGTATGAACTAAACCCAGCTGAAAAGCTCTGAGAAGGCACATGAAAAAAATAACTGTGAGAGTGTTAAGTAAACAGTTCCCTTACTGGATTTGCTACAACTGACTAAAACTTTTCTTCCCCTTTCCACATTAAAGCAGAGCCCTAAAACCACACTTTGCATATTTTATTAGTTCAGACCTTTTCTAACACAGTTCCCAGGGCAAACCAAGTCTAACAAACTGTAAAAAAATGAATCTAACATTGTTCTAAAATAACAGTACTAGAAACTGGTGGAGTGTGAACAACAGGACTATCAATAAATGTCTACTCTTATTCCCAGACCCAGAAAAGAATTCTAAACAATTTCTAGCCCCTAAGATTCACAATTTATTGAACCTGAACTTGCACACCAGCCTTAGTAATCAATGTTACCCATCTCATGCCTCTGACTCCTTTCATCAGAGAGAAGAACTGCACATTTGGAGAAAGAAAAACATTTTTGTGACTGTTTTAAAAATGATAGTTGAAAGTTTCTTGAAAGGTCAGAAAGCTAGGAGTTATCCTGCTAGAAACAGATTAGCAGGCAGTGGGTAAGCAAGGTAGTCAGGGGTGTATGGGAAGCACAATCTATCTGATTGATAGCACCACTATGTATATGGTACAATTATATCTTATCTTCCCAGCCCTGAAACCAAAATAAACCACATCGAAGTCTTGGAGCCTGATTCTGTTGTCTTTAAGTACACACCCCGGAGGGTGGCGACCCAGGACACACCACACATCTTTTACTTCATGTAAGACAAAATCAAAACAAATATAATCAGTATTTTTCCTTTTAGGACTCTCACTGAGACTCTTTGATGTGTTTTCCCTAATTGTTTTCTCTTTTTAATCATCACACTCAGGGGTTTCTCTGAGCTTACAATGGTCTAGTTTTTATGTAACCTCTTCCATGCGGGCATCTTCCCAAGCTCCCAACGCAGCAACTGCTGTAACATTACACAGCAACACTACACCAAAGAATACCTTGTCCAAATGAAACCAAAAGGGAAATTTAGATGAGTACATTCTGCTTAGGTTGGAATTTTGGCTCAGAACAAGAGTTAACGCTCCTAGTCTTGCAAAAAGCAGCTCTGATGGAGATACTGAAAATGAAAGTATCTCTTCAACTTCAAAGCTGAAAACCTGTCCACTTCTTTAACATGTTTCTATGATCTGGGAAATTTTACTTATCTGTACCCATTCATGAAGGGGAAATCCTTGGTCCTACAAGTTAGCAGTGGGTATGCCATTCACTAATTAGACTTGAGACTCCACCAGCACAATTTAGTACTTGTGGTATGAAAGTACTTAAATTTCTAATTTCTATCCAGCTGCTTTCCAATTTTTCTTTGTCTTAGGAGCAATTATTAAAATTTCCATTTTATCTTGATTCTCTTTAGCAATATCCATATTTACATAGAGAATTTCTAACAGATGACCACATTCTTTTCCTAAGAGGTGCACTAGTGTACTACAGTCCTAAAATTTTCCAGATCCACTATTAATAAAATGCCTAAACTTAAAATAGGCACTACGCAAACCTCGCATAACTGGAACACCTATAAAATGCCCTGTAAACAGCTGCCCAACAGCTCAGCTGCCAATAGATTCATGAGGTTCTAGAGTTAATATATCAGCTAAGATTTATTGATACCACTGATAATCATTCCTGTTGTTTTCTGCTGTGCCTTGTCAAGACTCTGCACATGGAGGAAGCAGGGGCTGAGACAAAAACTGGAAACATTTCCTTCATGTGGGAAGGTACCCTGCTAAGAAACTGCTTATTGAACCTGACAGCGAGTGTATAAACATTAGAGGGAGAGCTCACACATGTACTCCCAATAAAGGGGAGGACAAGGCGGTGAAAGTCAGAGCTATTACAAGACAAATACAAATTAAAGACACTGTTTTTAATCTCCAGGATGCTAAAATCTTTTTTTTGAGAGCTCCCAGTGTTTGGGGGAGGAGGGAGGGAGTGAAGGGGGTAGAGGGGAGCAGTAAGCTCTGCTGAGACTTTTCTTCTGGTTTGTATCACCTTTTGTGGGAAAATCGATCTAGGAAAAAAGGCAACAGAGGATTTTGAAACTAACAGAAAAGCACTTGCTAAAAAGTAGCTTGCTCGTTGTAAAACTTCCCATGAGGGCTGAAAAAGCACCCTGAGTATGCACTTTACCAGACAGCTTTGCATAGGAAATGCTGTTTGTTTCAGAAACAGTTGTGTATTTTTACCAGGGGGGTTATTCCTGTCAATTGTCCCGATTACTGATTTGTGAGAAGCAAAAAAAGGAGCCAGCACTACCACAAAGATATAAGCGTAACTATTAAAGTTCATGGGATTTTCAACATTCTCCCTCCTTACGCTGAAACTTTAACCCTTGAATGGATGCTGCCATATAGATTTCCTTTGTTTGGCTGACTGGTTGGCCACCTGGAAAACATCAGCACTCTAAGAAGAAAACCACTATTGTTTATTTGGAATTTCCTTAAAACAAAATCTTGCTGTCCATTACCCACTCCCCAGAAAGGTATATTGTTCTATCACCACCCATATCAAATTCAAGTGCAGAGACATGTTTACGGTACGTGCAGCGGCTCAGATACGCTGGGCTGTTGCAATCCTGTTGCAATCCTGTGCAGAAAACAGAATGTTAACACTGGCATGCGGCTCCCACGCCCTCCCCCTTTCAGGCTTTACATTAACTCAGTGACACCCTGCTAGGCACAAGGTTTATTTACACAACACATAGTCTTGAGACTAGCCTTTGTTCTACTGCAATGTTGACAAGGCGTATGAAGCCCTGCCGGCTATAGTAAAGGTGTATTAAGAATCAACTGAGGACCACGTATGAATGAAATGTTTTGAAACTTGTCTGATTGAGTTTCCAGCTGCAGCGCAATTCTCTTAACCAGAAACTGTCCGGACAAACTAGCGAAGCTCCTGGCTTTCACTGAGACCAGTGAGTTGCACTGACACGATGGTTCCACAAGGACTTGAATCCGGGATCTGCTAGAGACACCCTGAAAAGTAGCAAGTGCCTCTCTCCCCAGCCACGCAGAATTTTGCTGGGATAGATTTGAACGGGATGTATTTCCCAACACACTTCACCTCATGGCTGTGTCAGCGCAAGGGAGGGGACAGCGTGGGAGCAGGAAGAGGGCAGGACAGACTCTTTTGTCAGCAGTGCCTGCCGAAAGCACTTGGGGAACTAAGGACATTGTAAATTGTGCAGATTTACAGCTGCTAAACAGCGCTCCTTAGTTTTTCTTAAAATGCTTGCTATATGTTTAGCATTTTAAAACTTAACAGACATGTAAAAACAGCCAAGAAAGCTTAGGTACAGATTTATTGGTTGGAAGTGTCCACGGAGGCTATAAGCTTCACCTCCCCAGGACCAGCAATACTCAACTCACTCCTGTGAGGAGGCAGTGGCCACTGCTCTCACCCCCTTCCCCCAGGGGTGTTTAATACAGAAGGGTTCCTATGTTTCATGTGATCAGCTTCTTGTCAAAGTTTTGGACTAAGTATCAAGACTTTTTCTTCTAAGAAACTATCTGTGTGGTTCTGAAGAGGTGCTCATCACCGTGTCTCAGCTTCCCCCTTCTGGAAAGCTGAGATGCAATACTTCCTCTTACGCAGCATGTTTGAGATGAACAACTGCACACCATTGCAGCAGGGACTCTAAATGTAAAGAAAAAACAAGAAAACCCCTCCAAAAAAGGAAGCCCATGGCAACTGGAAGATATTTGGTCAAAATATCACAGAGTAACCAGAGAATGAAAATGGCATAAATCTAGGTGCCAGTAAACACCCTACACAGTCCTGGGTCAAATTCAAAATGCATTACGAGGCTAATGAACCAGTAAAAATGTCAAATGGGGCCAGTAACAAATATTTTATACCAGTAAGTTAATCCTAGATCTTCTTCCAGATCAAATTTAATTCCTTTTCTGCACCTTTTTCCTTACTGCATTTTTTTAATATAAAAATCGTTCATACCACTTGTACAGCATTTATCCCCACAGATCTGCATGCTTTACTAGAACTTCAGCTTCATTATGCCCATTTTACAAGCAGGCAAACCAAGCCACAGAGAAGCAAAAAGTGATTACAAGTCATTCAGAAGGGAAGCAAAACCAGTGAAAACTGCAGTTCTATCCCATTTGAGTTTATTCTGCTCTCCTGTTTTTCTCTCCTGATATCCAGAAAATAAGATTACTTCTCATTAAACTCGTGAGGTTACATTAAAGAGGTGTACAAATGTTGGCTTCACTTTGTACCTTCTCTTAGTTGTCTTGAAGGGATATATAAATTCCCCACCACTACTGCTATAGGGTTAGGGAAATACTTTGCAGACCAATAATATAAATGTGAAATACAGCACTGTTCTTATTAGTATTTATGTAATCATCTAGGGCTGAAATTGGCCATCATTGAATTGACCTCAGATCTTTGACATAAATGCCTATTTGAAGCACCTGGCAATGGGCTGTAAGCATCCACACCCACAAGTGCTTTGTCTGGACTTGCAGTTTTGCCAGCCACACACCTTTTCCTACACTGACTGTAAGGAACGCAGGAACTGGAAAACATCAGCACAAAACATGCTTATATAGAACAAGGCTACGTTGTACCATTACCTCTTACAACACACGTGCTTAACCTCTCTCACATGACTTACCTGAGTCCACAGCCCTTTCTTAGCCCAACAGAAGCCCTTGCAAATATGTGCACATTGCAGCTGATACCCTCAATACCCTCTCAATACCATCTAGAGAGTTTTAGAATGTCTTTTTAGTTGTACTTTCTTAAAAAAAAATAAAAACCAAACTGAATTTCAATCAGCAGTGATGGCAACCCTTAGGTCTTTGCTTTATTATTGCCCTTTTATCCAAAAAATTTGCCTTGATCTCATGAACTTCTTTCTCATATATTCAAATGTTATGGCTTTTTATATGTTTCATATGTTCTCAACAGACTGTGTACACAGCCCTGTGAGCTGACCAACACGACTGCCAACTGCACTGCTGGCTGTTGGCCTGATACTTCCTCCAGCACATATGTGAGCAGGGCTCCTCAACCCCTTGTAAAAAAGCAAGATACCAGGTACAGATCAATACCAATTCTGGACTAAATTTTCCATCTCTGCTTCCTTCTGAGACAAGGGAACATACGGACACAGACACAGTGTTGGCAACTGCACACAATTATTACTGAAGAAAAAAAGGAAAGAGCAATGTTGAGGGCTTTGAGTATCCTGGTTCTTCTCCTGTGGAAGCTGTAAGGAGCTGCTGTGGACAAGACCAGGAGATTCCCATCCCGTGAGGGGACAGGGACAGGGCTGCCCAGATCAGTGGGGAGCAGCTACGCAGTCACTGTGTGATGTGTCAGCTGTGATCAGAGATCAGGTTATTATTAATCAGATGGGATTGAGAAAGAGTAGCAGTTTAGTAGCATCTCCAAAACTGAAGTCTTTAACTCTGCTTGTGCTTTCAGGTACTGCCCTACCCAGGCCATGCCCTTTCTTTCCTTCCTACAATTCCTTCCTTGTCTATTTGGCAACACTAACTGCTCCCACACCATGACTCCAACCCAAATGACTGTCATCCAAAGTGAATGTTTCCATTTGCATTACATGAGCAGGCTCCACCACTATAATCCCTGGGAAGGAGCAACCTACAGGACTTTCACTCTTCAAGGCTTTCCCTGTTTACTACTACTGCTGTCATAAACATTACTTGAATTCGGACAGATGTCCTTACATCTGTCAGCCACCAACCACTGGTGACATTCAGTAACAGAAACTCACTGTCCATGTCCAAGCATGAACCCACAGCATAGAGAGGGAATGCTTGGTTGCTCACTGGAAATCCCTAAGCTCTGTGGCACTTTACACTGGGCATTTTTGCTCTCACGCAGACTCACTTCCTTTCCTTCTCCTGTTGCAAGCACTGCTTTACCCCAGGTTGCCAGGAGCCTACTGTTCCAACAGCTGCTAAGACAGAGTGAGGTGTCAACTTTGACAGGATGCCAGATTGTTTATTAATTAAAAATCCAAGCATTTTGTGTCCATTCTCAGACCCCAATCAAAACAGAGCTACTCTATCAGGGGTTTTGGATGGTTAAATCCAGTTGTTCTGAGGCTTTCGGCCACAATTGGCACCCATAAATCAATGTATTTTGTTGCCACTACTTACTTGAATACATGTATGTATGTTGAAACATCAGAAACTTCAGTTACCCACAGTGAAACTGTGCCTCAGTGGTACCTGAACAAATGCAGGCTTCCAGAGGGATCTTTATCCCCGAACACAGTAAATACCTTTCCAAAGGTGTTCCTCTGCCTCCCCACCACTCAGCATTACCATGCTTCTATTTGTATGGTAAATTTTTTCCTGCTGCCAGCTCACAGTGCTGAGCGCAGCCGTCTGCTTCCCATATGCCACACGTCCTCCAGTGCCTCCTCTACTCCTTACCTTCATCACTGGGCCCCCACTGTGGATCAGCTGCTATTCTGCCAGCCTTCTTTGCACATAGAGGATTTTTCCAACTGTAAGCTCCACAGGATGGGAACTTTGCCCAATTCTCTATTTCTTGGAGCACCAGCTATGCTATAGAAATAATGAACAGTGATATTAATGGTGTGACATGTAGATTTTTAACACCCTAAAAAGCACGGGGACCAAGGCCCCAGGGCTCCTTTCAGACTCATCTCTAGACAATGTAGTTAACTTCTGTTTCGCCAGTTTTTTGATCAAAATGATACAATATATACAGTTATTTGAATAAAGAATATCTTTCATTACTTATTTGAAAATGTATTTGTAAGCACTTGCAGTGACCACTGAAATCTACAAAGTTAGCTGTGAATGGAAAAATTAGTGAGAAACCTAATATAACTAAGTGTTGGGTAAAGAGATCATCCTATCTACCTTAGAGACAATCATATCAAATCTTTCATTCATATGTTGCTGCACATAAACATCCAGGGTTTGAATTGCTCAGACAGCATTCTTAAGAAAATGGAAAATGTTTTTAGTGGTTCCTCCCTTACTTCTGCAGTCTTTCTCTGTGTTTACAGTCAGTGTTGTTGTCCTGCCCTAGAGGTAACCCAACAGGTCTTGCAAAGTCTCCCAACTTTGCCCCACCTCCATCATTCACAATCTTGTCTCTCTAACCTACTCATTTTCCTCCATTCCACAAACTATTAGTTTCAAAGAAATTCAGAGATTAATTAAAATGATTGGTGGGATGAGTAGGTGAGGGGGACAGGCTAAAGGGCTTGACAAGAAGAAAGATGAAAAGGACTAAATGCGTGTAGCTTGGTTATGCGATGACTAATTGAGGGTGGAGGAGATGGACATGATATTCATTTTCAAGTGCCAATAGTTCTGAGGAGCATTTTTCATGTGTGAACTGAAGACTGGCTCAAGACTAGCATTCAGTCCTGTTGTACAGAACTAGTTCCAGAGTCCTACATTTCAAGCTGTGAGTCCCACTCCTCCCCCGAGCCTATTCATTCCCACCCCTCCCTTGTATCCTCAGTTTTTTATGTTTATTTTTTTCAGCTTAGCTTTCAGACAGATGCAGTTCCTGGATCTATACTTGGAATCATGAGCCCTATTGGGAGCAAAGAGCAAAAGGAGAGGCCATGGAAGCTGGGGGTGGATGAGGTGGCACCTCTTTGCCACACCTCTGCTACGCTGCAGACTTGGGTGGACTTGAACCGACTGGGAAGACACACCTTGAGGAACCGGGGAGCAGAAGCACCTGTGAATTATTTTACTTCCACTCTGCCTAAGGAAACTCTCTTCCTTGTCCTCTCCGACTCCCACCTTCTTTCACTATACTCTGATGTAGTAAATATAAAAAAAAAAAAAAAGAAAAATACTTGCTCCTTCTGACTCTTCAAACTTCCGCCTCCCTCAGTTGGGGAAAACTGCTCTATAGTAATTCCTTAAACAAGTGAAAAGCAGTATAAGATCCAGTAATTCCCACTGTTATTCACTTCATGCAGAGATGAATCAGGAAATCACATTTAAAAGCATGAAGTGAATAACAACAACAAAAATCTATATAATAAAAGTAACTGTCTATAGAATTAAAATATTGTGGAAAAATCTCTGATGAGGGGAAAACGAAAGATGTTGTAATGTATCTAAGTTTGAAAAGAAAAACTGTATGGAAACAAGTGTTTTCTTTCTGTGAGCACTGCTTTCTATACAAAGGAGCAGAAAGTGTCGTTTATCCTTGTTTTTTTTAATTTTTCAAACAGTCTACAAATAAGCCAAAAACATTTCTGATACGGGAGTGAAAAAAAAACAACAAATCCATTTACTCCTGGACACCAAATATAATTTAGATGGATGTGGTATGTGTAAGAAATTTTAATTTGTCCCTGAAAAGCCATTTAATTATTCAGATTATCTGATTGCCTCAGTCAGCCCTGTATTGATTGGAGAACTTTATAAATCAAAAGCCACATTACTAATGCTCAATGCATCTGCCTCTCACAGCAAGGGATGTATAGTTCACTTCCAACCCCTACCCACAAGTTAGTTTATTAAGATATGTAAATGGCTACGGTTTATAAGTGGGTCAATAAGTGTTCTTTCATACTACTAAAGGAATATTTACTTAAGGACATCAGGAAGGGGGGAAAAAAAGCCCTAAAGTAATAGCTGTTTAATAAATCAGGGCATAGTCACCAAAATTCCCAGCTCCTTGGCTAATGGCCACGCAGGATCACTGTCTCTCTGCTCTCGGGGCCCACTTCTGATCTGCAGCACGCAGCGAGCCTCAGGTGCTGAACGTGGGGCACTCGGCTGAAACCTAAGCTGAGACCTCCGCCAGAGCCTGCTCACCAGCCAGTCCCGAATTAGGCAGAAAATCCCCTCGGAGCAGCAAAGAGCATTTGTCTTTGATTTCAGAGCTCTCCTGCTATGCACAACCTTTATGACCAGCTTGACTGTCTATTGCCAGCCTCGACCAAATAACCTCTAAGTGAGTAGCAATTAACATAATGAGGCGACTGATGGGTGTCCCCCATAGCTACAGGCCTTAGTAGCAACACGTCTCAGGCAAACTGGAATGTCTAGTCCTGAAACTCCACCTCTGTAAATGGAAGGAAGTAGAAAACTAAAATGGGTGGAAAATAAAAATAAAATAAAATACAATATTAAATTACTTTAGGCGAATCCCTGCAGCCTGATCCAACACTCACTAAAGCTAAAGAAAAACTTATACTTATGTCAATGGGGCTAAACTGGACAGACTATAAAGGCACAGTTTTTCAGGTATACACAAACGTACTAAACAGAGTGGTTAAAGCTACACTGACCATGTTCCTTATAGCCTGAACTTGGCTTTCTAGGACAAAAGAAACATGCAGAAAAAAACCCAAAAGATAAAACAACTAACAAATTCAATATGTCAACAATTAACCAGAACAAAAGTAATTAGTATTATCTGTCTACACAGAAAACTTGACTAAAGCAAATTATTTGCATGGCTTCTTATGTGACAGAAACCAGATAAATAAACTTTTCAGCTTAACTTTGAACTAATTTTTATTTCACAATAAATACCTCCACAGAGCAAACTACTTAAAAGCCACATCTGACATTTCTCCAGAATTTCTTCCTTGCATAGACAAGCCCTTTATAAACATCAAGACTGTGCACCAATACAACAGAGACTGATCATTTACAGACAGTCTTGGGGGAGTTTTGACACAGCAGGGACAAGCCACATCGGGTCTGACTGGACACCCTATCTCTGGCAGGTGAATACCTGGAGGGGCACACCAAACCACGGCACACACACAGCAGATTTGCCTGGGGATGCTCTCCCAGGCACAAGTCATTTGCAGCTTTGGGACAGCCAGAAACACACTGCATTTGAGAGCTCTTCAGTCATTTCTCTTCTGTGAGTTCATCCAATCACTTCAAAACCCCTCAGTCCACACAGCACTCTTACCAAGGAGTTCCACAACTTAACTATAGCCCTGTGAAGACATTTCTCTGGTTTATTCTGAACCTATTGGTTTCATTTGAAGGCCCTTAACTCTTGTGTCAGAAGAGTCAGTCACTGCTCTCTATTTATCTTGTATGTAAAGATGAAACAGGAGTTAAACAACTGCTTCTAGCATTCACCACATTAATGAATTTCAGAGATTTTCATAAGCCTAGGCAGTAACTCACTGCTGTTTGGCTAAAATACTTGCAGCTGAAGCTACAGCAGCAGCTGAGTAGTCTGAGTTACCTGCAACACAGCCAGATGCTGCCTACATGAAGGCTGTATGTATACCAACAGCTCACAGTGATCCCCCACTTCCTGGCCAAAACTTTGTGTTTTGTGCCACAGAATGTTCACACAAACTACAAAGCAGCCCATGCATTATTTGCATCATTCTGGTCAGCATACAAAGTAACACCAGTGCCCACCATGTGGTCAAATGAATACAGTGGCAGAAGTCAGGTGGGAAAACCTGAGGGGAAAAAAAGGAAGAAAATACCAACAACTTCAAACAGGTGAGCTAGACCTTCACTTTTCTTTCACAGCTGCTTGTGTTTCTGTTTGCCTCATTGTTGCTTCTTACACTGTAACTGGTAATTATGTCATTACATCTAGGAAAAAATAGCACTGGGGCGTTTGAAAGCGTATTTTCAAACCTAGATACAAGGTTGTCAGCTTGACATATCATAAAAAGTGATTGAACCTGATAGACCAAGGTCATCTCTGACAGAAAAAGCTGGACCACCCTGCAATAGCAGGTAACAGCTTTGTTTTGCCAACGTAAAGAGCACTTGTTGCACTGTTGGCAACACGATACAACAGTACACCCCTTCAGTCCCTGTCCTACCCTGTCACCCGCTTGTCCTTAAATAGCTGCTGCACTTTATTTACACCTCCTGGAGAGACGGATGTGGAGGGGGCAAGGTGAGGAGAGGGGAAGTAAGAAAAAGGAATGCAGGCAGCAGGGCACACCCTTTAGTAGAGATACCTACTATCCTGGTGCACGCCACGCTCAGCACAGAGCAGTTGCAGCCAACACAGGATCATCCATCTGTTGCTCTGAGGTGAGCGTGCCTGCACAGACTTTTCTCCTCAACTAGGATACTTCAATTCCAGCCTTTAATTTTTTCCTCCCGACTAACCTGTACCTCCAAAGTAATACCAGGGCACTCTAAAATTAGGCCGTCGCTGTCCCCTCCCCTGGGAGGACGCGTTTAGAGAAACCCATCTGGAACCAAGCTCTCTCCCGTCAGGTTTTATTTCCCTCCTCTGTTATCCTGACATGTTTCTGAGACAGGGAAGGGCCATCCCCGATCACTGTACCGGCAAAGCCCTTGCGTGCACCCTCACGGCGATCGGGCGGTATCGGACTAAACCCACATCACCCAGGAGACTGGGAGGGAAACGGGGCGCGGCCCTCAGGGCCCGGGGGCCCTCAGCCCCTCAGAAGGTTGGCTGAGCGCCCTCCGCATGGCCGACAGCACTGGAGTCGCTCCGGGAGCCGTGACGCCCTCCCCGCACGGCTGGGCTCCCCCGAGAGTCGCCGGCCCCCGCTGGAAAGCGGGCAAGGGCGAGACACGCCCGGCCGGGGGGGGACGGGAGGGGAGGAGGCGCTGGGCCCCTCGGCGGGGCGGGCGCGCCCCCGTCCCCGGCGGGGAGCGCCGCGGGCGCGTGGGCGGGGGCGGCCCCGCGGCGGTTGGTGCCCGCCCGGGCCCCGCGCGCGCGCGCGGCCAAAGCACCGCCCCCGGCCCTGCCTGGAAGCCGCACGGGCGGCGGGACTGCGGCGAGAAGGGGAAATCACGTGAGGGCTCCCCTGAAGCGCCACCTGAAAGGCCGTACCACCGGCGGGGAGGGGGAGAGCGGGAGGTAAGGAGGGACGACAGGCCGGAACCTGGCGGAGCGAGGCCCGCCCCGAGCACCAGCCGAAAAACAAACACTGAGAGGTGAAAACAAACGGGGAGAGGCGAAGGTTTGCGGGAGACGGCCGCAGGAGCGTGCGGGGAGTGCGCGGCGCCCCCGCCCCTCCGGTAGGCCTTTGGTACGTGGCCGTTGAGGAGGCGCCGTCGGCGGCCAACCCCGCTCTTGCTCTGGACGCGGTAACCAGATATTCAAAAACAATACGTCAGCCCACAATGCCCCAGCCGCCGCCAGCATTACCTCATCCCACAAGGCCCTGCGCCGGCGCTGAGAAGCTTCTAGGGGCGGGGTGGCCATGGAGACCGGCTGATATGCACCGGGCCGGGCCAGCGGCCCGCCTCCCCCGGGAGAGGCGGCGGCAGCCAATGGGGAGCCCGCGGGGTGACATCATGGGCTATTTTTAGCGGGCTCCCAGTCGCTGATAAGTGAAGGGCTCCACGCCGGGAGCGGGCTCAGAGCTCAAGGCGGGCGGCAGCGCGACTCTAGCGGCGGGTGTGAGGCGAGCAGAGCAGGCACAGCGCGGCCGCGGCCACCACAGCAGCGCGGAGCCGGGGAGGGCGCGCAGGAGGGCCCGGGGAAAAAAAAAAAGTACTTGCGGCAACTTGTGGCGGCGGAGCAGCGTCCCGGCCCGCGGCAGCAGTAGGAAGGAGGAGGAGGGCGGCCAGGAGCACCGCCGAAACCCCGCGCCGCCCAGCCGGACTAGGCAGACTCAGCGCGGCGGCGCCAGGGACCGCGGGCCCGGCCCGCGCCGGGAGGACCTCCGCACCCCGGCGAGAAGTAAGGCTCCGGTTCTTCCTTCTTTCTTTCTTTCTTTCCTCCCTCCCTGCGCGGCCGGGAGGCTTGGGGTGGCCGCGCGGAGCGGGGCGCAAGCGGCGGCCGGGCAGCTTCTCCGCGCTGCCGCAGCTCCCGGCGCCACTCCGCGGACTGTGTTCTATGAGTGCAAAGATGGAGCCTACTTTCTACGAGGATGCCCTGAACGCCAGCTTCGTGCCGCCGGAGAGCGGCGGGTATGGATATAATAACGCCAAAGTGCTGAAGCAGAACATGACGCTGAACCTGTCGGACCCATCCAGCAACCTGAAGCCGCACCTGAGGAACAAGAACGCCGACATCCTCACCTCCCCCGACGTGGGACTCCTGAAACTGGCCTCGCCTGAACTGGAGCGGCTCATCATCCAGTCCAGCAACGGGTTAATCACCACCACGCCGACCCCGACGCAGTTCCTCTGCCCCAAAAATGTTACCGACGAGCAAGAGGGGTTCGCGGAAGGGTTCGTGAGAGCCCTGGCGGAACTGCACAACCAGAACACCATGCCCAGCGTCACCTCCGCTGCTCAACCTGTGAACAGCGGCATGGCACCTGTGTCCTCTATGGCCGGCAACAGTAGCTTCAACACGAATTTGCACAGCGAGCCCCCGGTGTATGCTAACCTTAGCAACTTCAACCCCAACGCGCTCAACTCGGCACCTAACTACAACGCGAACAGCATGGGCTATGCGCCGCAGCATCACATAAGTCCTCAGATGCCCGTGCAGCATCCCAGGCTTCAGGCTTTGAAAGAAGAGCCTCAGACTGTACCTGAAATGCCAGGGGAAACTCCTCCCCTGTCCCCTATTGACATGGAGTCACAAGAGAGAATCAAAGCCGAGAGAAAACGCATGAGAAACAGAATTGCGGCATCCAAATGCCGGAAAAGGAAGTTAGAAAGGATTGCCAGGTTGGAAGAAAAAGTGAAAACTTTGAAAGCCCAGAACTCAGAGCTGGCATCCACTGCCAACATGCTCAGAGAACAGGTTGCACAGCTTAAGCAGAAGGTCATGAACCATGTCAACAGCGGGTGCCAGCTAATGCTAACGCAACAGTTGCAAACGTTTTGAAGAGACTGTCTTAAAAGTGAACTGTGATATTGTGGTATAGCTAAAACAAAAATACCCAAAAGTGGCAGATGCATAAAGCTAATGGTAAAAGCTGAAAGGCTGAGTCCTGCCTGTGCTCTACAAAGCGCATGTGTGGAAAGACTGGCAAGCCTTCAGCTTGAGTTAGCAGTGAAGCAGCCAGCACCACTCCAAGAAGTGCTGTTCCTGCTCAGATGAGATGTCAGATCTTCGTTTAACATTGACCAAGACCTGCATGGACCTAACATTCGATGATCATTCAGTATTAAAGGTTAAACTGCAATAGAAACTGTAGATTGCTTTATGTAGTATTACTTAAGAAAAAAAAGTGGGAGGGAGGTTTGTGGGAGGCTGATAAAAACTATTCTGCCTGCCTTCGAGTAAATTGTGTATGTACATATCTTTTTTTATTTTATTTTATGAAAGTTGATTAATGTCAATAAACTACTTCATGACTTTGTAAGTTATTTTTATGTTGTTTATTTGGGCACTGCCCAGTATTGTTTGTAAATAAGAGGCTTTTTTTTTAGCACTCTGAGTTTACCATTTGTAATAAAGTATAATTTTTTAATGTTTCTGTTTCTGGAAAAATTCTAGAAGGTTCTATTATATTTAAGAAAAATAAAATAATTAAAATGCATTTCCCCCTTACACTTTTTTTTTGCTAGTACCTAAGTTGGGAAAATGCCCTTTATGCTGAACTCTGAAGGGTAGGGATTATGTTAGACCTTACTCTGTAATGAGAGGCATGTCCTGTAGAATGCGTGAGGAGGAGAAGGTGAAGCTAGATCCTGACTGCCAAATAATGTAACTTTTTTAATTGTCCTGAAGTTGTAGTTCTGAATCATAACCTGACTAGCTTGCCTACTGTGTTCTGGTGGCCCAGTTTAGACAGCTAACTTCAAGCAGGTTGAACAGTGTATGAAAGTGCTCCATAATTGAAGCAACTGACTACTTGATCTGACATGTTTTATATTAAATTAATGCCCTCAAGAAGATAAAGCAAGTGATTTTATTTAAAAAAAAAAACCAACCCAAAATATGCTGTAGACTTCAAAAATAGAAATATTCATCTTTATTCCTGTGTTCCTTCCTAGGTAGGAGGTGATCCTTGTATGTTGATATTATAACTGCTGTTGTCAACAGTAAAATCACTTTATAACACTTTCCCTATCTTGAAATCCTTTCCCTTTTGGGTGTTCCTATGGGCTGTAAACTTTTTAGCAATAGAAAAGCTAGGAAAACTGAACTTAGTGGGAAATTAAAAAAGCAACTTGTTGAAAGCAGCAACTCTTGTTGCTTGTATTCAGCAACTTGCTGGAAATAGCAACTTCTCTGTCGCTTCCCATGTATTTTCTATAAAATAATCTTGGGGTCTAGTGCAATGACAGCATGAATATATCCCTTTAGAGATATGCTACTTAACTCATCAGGGGTGGGAACAATTATACCAGGATTTTCAATACCATATCCAATTGATTTAGTTTAATAAGCATATATTTGAAGGGAGACCAGATGTTTTCTTGCTTGCTGTTCAAAGCTAAACATCTAAGAGATGCTCTCAAAAGACAGCCAGAAAATATTAGAAGTTTGTTATTAGTGCATGCTAACTTCTTAGGGCAGGCAGTCGTAAAAACATCTTTTCCTTAAAACAGGAATAAGCATAATTTTAACTGAAGTGGCAATCTTGTTTAAGGTCACTTCACAAGATTACTAGATAATTGGGTATGTATACCTTTACTGTTATCAAAAGGATACCCTGAAACTTGAAGCTACTGTGGGTCAGTTCCTTACAGGAAGCATAAAAGTATCTTTCCTCTATCTTTCCCCCCGCCATTCTATGCATTTTATCATGTAAGGGGTTGTTTTAATGTTTAAAATACAATAATATGGTAACCTTCCACACACCATAACCCAAGTGTCAAGGTAGGCCCTGTTTAGATGGTGTTTGCTGCTGTCAGAGGAATACAATTGTAACAACACCAACCAAACAAAGGGTTACTAGGAGGATACTGTACTTTGCCAAGAGTACATTTTGCTGATGTCAGCAACCCGGAAGGTAAGTTGATTTTGACCATATGTAGGAATAGACAGCAGAGGGATAATACACAGCACTGTTGGGTGTGGTTTTACAGGGATTTAGCAAGTGCCAACTAGCAAAATAAGCAGGGCAAGGAGATTAATTACATGCAAAGGTGCATGTTTAACTCAACAGTGCTGGGTTATGGAATAGATGTTACTAGCAAGCATTTTGCTTAATCACCTAATTACGTAAAAAATAAATACATTATATAAAATACTATGTTAATTAAACACAGCTGAGTGACAGTCTGCTCCACCCTATCCTAATATGCACACACAGACATTTAGCTTTGCAGTTATGTGTTTTTTCCCTCAAGTACGACAGGCAAAAAAAAGTGACTGAGTAGTAGCTCTGCTCATCAAGTGGGCATGGTTTTATGGGTTGGTCTGTTTCTGTGGCACAAGTTACTTGACTTGGTCCTGCTGAGGAGGTACTGGTGTCCAGTCAGAGAATCTAACATCAACCAGGGTGGTTTTAGTGCCAGTTGTGCAGTTTCACAAGGAGAAGTGTTCACCTAAATCACCTGTCTTTTCTTTGGTCCCACATCTTGTTTGAGGATCAGTCCTAAGACAGGGCAAATGAAGTTTATATTCCCTCCTCCTCCCATCTGTTTTGTAAACAGTGTGGTGGGCAATCACCCTGTTGCTATCTGCTTCACTTCAGCACAGATTAAAATTCAGCACTCTTAGAATATAACTAGATCGCTTGGTGATCAATACCGACAACTGTAATGAAAGATGTGCATGCATTGTACATGGTGAAATGCAGAGTTTTAACACTTAACTGCTGAGATGAGAATTGCCTCATGTGCTATGTGCCTAACTTCTATAAGGAATACTCAGTTCTCTTTGAGATTCAGAGAGAAACTCTTTTTGTTGCTCCAGCTGTACTCACAAGGGAATATTTTGCAAATAACAGCATTGTGAACATGTATTTTGTTTGGCTGTGAGTGTTGTCAACGGATTCAGGAAGTGAAGTCAGAAAAAGGCAGGGTTTCAAACAGGGCAGGCTGCACAGAAATGCCTAGGCAAAGAGCCTCTAATCAGAACAACATGTTTGGGACACAAATATTAATTAGAATTCGGGTCTGTACTAAAACCAACAAAACCTTCACACTTCTAGAAGTGAGCGACAAGGGGGAGTTTGACCATCATTACTCACTGAATAATTTCAAATCCAAAGTACTTGTCATGACACAAATAACAGTAACAACTTAAGAAGAGTTACATACAAGCCAGTTTCAACCTCAGAACACAGTCCCCATCCTTAAACTGCTTATGTCTCTGTAGGTCTAAAAATTACTGACCTCAAAGCATGGCACCAGGCTACAGCATTGCATACCCATTTAACAATGAAGTCCAGCAACCAAGAGATGCCCTAGCTATCTTTCTATTTTATAGGAAGCTGTATAGAAATACAGGCAATATCCCTCCAAGCCTATATGAAAAATGACTGACAGTTTTGTCCCATGCAGAAGCCTAAGAAATCCATTATAGTGATTACTTTCTGGAAAAGTAAATAGGCCTTTCAAATGAAGCAGATTGTCGCATACACATTAATGGTCTTATCCTCACAACTCTGCAGCAAACAAAGGGTGGAACTCCCAGATGCCCAGGTTACTGTAGAGCAGGCTTACACCATTTATCTGGGATCACACAGCACGTATGGACCCCGCACGGTGGAGTGTGGAGCCCAGCGGTGAAATTGGAAGTTATAGAGCTGGATCAGCACGTGCTCTGCCTGAGTGAACAACCCTGACAGAGGCTCTGCAGCTATTAGCCTGGGCAGCATTACTGAATAGACTGCAGATGGACCAGCCCAAGCTTGTTCCAGCCTGGGCATCTCTGGAGTAGACCACAAAGTGCGGTGTACCATGTCCATGAGAAGTACAAAGCAGAACTGAAAAGAAAGAACACTTATTTTTCGTATCAAGCCTAGCACTTTTCTCTGTTCTGCATCTCTTCCTCTCTACCCCTACTCCCTAGACTTAGGCACAACAGCTTCCCACCTCAAGAAACTAAAACTAGTTCAGGCAAGGCTTGTAAAAAAAAAAAAAAAAAGGTTGCAAATGTCATAAACAAACAAAATATTGCTAACAGGCAGATGGACAGCAAGGAAAGAATATGAGAAATTACCATATACACAAACCCATTACAAAACCCATTACAATACAGAACAGACCTTAGAACCATCTAGCATTAGCTTAAGGAAGGGAGAAGGAAGGTTGTATTGTCCTTCCAAGTGAAGAAAAGAGAAATTCAAAATGTAGGCAGTTGCTTTTTGAGAAGGTAATTCTCCCATAGAAGTGCTTGTTCTTTAGAATTACATGCACTGCCAAAACCAGTGTCTGCACCCAAGGACTGGTGGCAATCCTAATTGTACACATAGGCATTATTATTGACATGAACATTATCATATATCCTCTGAAGAAAGAATGGTGCTTCTTACAAAGAAAAATTGTAGAAAGTCATAATATAATTTACCGTGAAAGCCTCTGATTACTTAAACAGTTTTAGAGTGGTTTTGCACAGCAGGGTCCTCTTTTCCAATTTTGCACATTATTCTTTGCAGTACAGCAAGTACAGTCAAGGAACAATGGAACTACAAAAACCGAATTAGACGTTCATCACAGTCCCTTCTGTCTGTAAATATTCTGAAATACTAGAAACAGTCACAATGGGGAAGAATGGCTTTTTAAAAAGTTAATTATATATTGAAAACACTACTAATGTTCTTAGTTAAAGAGAAACAACAGACATTAGGGGAAAACAAAAAAAAAACCTAATTCAGAAAAATCAGTAAAGTGAGTAACCTATTTTTAAATCTTATAAAGAACTTTATAGGTTTATGACTGACCTGATTAATCCAAATCTCTAAAATACCTAGAAACTAACTCTGTAAACAAAAGTAGAGGAAGAACTAAGATTTCTTTTCCTCAGTCTCACAATTACTTTGTATTTTGAGCCTAGTAATTGCCACGCAATCTTTAGGTTGAGTCCTTAAACAAAAGGACCAGCAACTGGCTAGAAATTCATCTGAACCGTGAACTATGTTCCTTGTTCTTTTTTAAATCAAAACCAATTCCTGTGAAACCTGGCAGCGTAACACCAAAGATGTGGGAAACGGGACACAATTCCAGCAGATGGAGCTCAAAAGCAGTCAGTCCTGGACAGATGCCTGCGATCCGAGTCTTTGGTCCGATGATGTGGTAGCCAGAAGAGTCCTTAGATGAGACCCACTAGAATGCACACATACTAAAAAAAGCTTAATTTTAACAACTTCCCTGAATTCTTAAATTAATCACTGCAATGAGTAGGGAGATCCTGCATCATTTTGATCATAGAATAACCACAGTTACCTCAGAGGACATTAAGAGTTCAAAACGGGGTGTACATGGCTATTTTCCTGAACTCTCATGCACAGCGATGAACTAGTGGGCATGACTTCTAGACAGCTTTTTATGTCTCAGATAACAAGTCATGAAAACATGCACAACGCAGGCATAATCCAGTGAAAGTTGCTATTCGTATTCCCAAAGCCATCCACATGGCACTCATATTGAAAAGAAATCTCTACTAAATGGATTACTGGTAGGTTTAAAAGCATGGATGGCCTGGTGCTATGAAAACTGAAGTCAACCTATTTCAACTCTCAGCTGCCAATGTTTGTGAGACTGCAAATCAAAGCACCTTGGCAACTATGAAAAGTTTATTTTCATTTGTGCCCAAAAGTAGTTTTAGAACTGTTAAGAGTAGTAAAAATTGGGAGCTGATGCACCCACCTTGTAAGCTCTGGTTATTGTTTTGTTTTCACCTTGAGAAGTCAAACACAAAAACATTCCTTTTTAAACAAAACCATAACATTTTAAAGATACAGCTCAGGATTTATTCAATTTAACTTCTGTCAACTAACTAAGTTACCTAGGTTGGAAGCACTACAGGTTCTCCTTATGGTTAACAGAAAAGCACAGGCCTCTTCAGAGAGTGATTTGGGTACACTAAATTGCTAATTGGAAGTGCCTATGCCTCAGCAGTCTACTTTTTCTTTTTAACTTACAAGCCTCTAGTCAGATAGGATGTAGCCAGGGTGTAATGATGATTACCTGATTAGAATTAGGAGATGCTTCCTTTTACTAAACAGAAAAGTTCTGCAAACATCCACCATGTGGACAAATGTCTGTATGCAAAGTTTTACGCTACTGCATCATACACAAAACGTAACACTCTTTTTTCCCTATACAAACACTAAGGTATCCCCAAACATTGATGTTCAAAACTCCTTATAAGACGTCATTAAAAACAAGACTTACTAGGAACCCTCCAGTGGTGTCTCAAGGCCTCAATCAAGATCTGATCTTTATCTTGCTAAATAATCACCAGGTGTCTGACCCAAATACCCGAAGGGGAGAAAAATAACCCAAATCCACCTCTAGTTTTCTTATTTGGCTTTGCTATCATACAGATTGCCTGTTCTCCCTGCTTCCTGACTGAACCGGATGAAGCATTTCTAAATATATATAATTAGTTGACAAAGTGCTTTTATATGCAAAATCACATTAAAACTATGTAAAGCTATACAGTAAGTATAGCTGACTTCCTGACTGACAGTACAAGAGTTTACAGTTAGTCTGCAACAAGGCTACTGACCAAAGCTGACCCTTGAAAGTTAACAGCAAAGTTTCCTTCTTTAAATAATGGAATGCAAGCAGAATTGAGTGGTCTTTGCCCAGGTTCCTTCTCCTTGAAGATTTCTAACCAGTATCTTCTCCAGTGCAGCACTGCAAGTAGCAGCACATCTTTCTCTAATTTCCTACTACATCAGTTTTCAGGGCTGTGACCTGTGAAAAAGCAGGCTGCTTTAAATCTCTATGGAGATTTAGCTGTGCTTTTTAATACATTAGCTTGGTTAGAGACTTCTGAATTTTATTTCCCACTTCTGCACTCCCAAAACCATCTAAGCTTAGTATATTTAGGGAAGTGCCCCTGACTAAGCTTCACAACTACTGACAGCTTTTGCTTCTGTGTAATTTTTCAAAAGTAACAATAAAGTTGACTAATTTTCTCAAAATATTGATTGACAGTTACAAAAAACTAGCACAAGTCCTAAGATGCTGGAGATACCAGTTTTGGAAATCAGGCCACTGATAAATATTGGAAAGAAAACATTTTTTAAAATCATAGTATCTTCCTATTTTAGGAAAGAGGGATGTCAGAATTTCCAGAGCAGGAAGAAAGAAAATGAGCAAGGGCAAAACATTTTGTCCCAAGAGACTCTTTTTCTTATCAGAAATTTGCTTAGCCTCAGACTAAACTTTTACTTTTATAAGTTACATAGCTCTAGCTCTTTAAAACTGATTGTTTCAAACTGCTACATAACTATTTGTAGATTTTTTGACATAACTTGGGGTCTTGGTGCATAACCTTGGGTAGCTTTAGCTGTGGTGTTTTAAGAAGCTACCAATAAAGCAGTTTAGGTTTAAATGTCAGTTTGTGGACTGCAGTAGGTAAACAGTTGGCCACTACTGCTACAAGGGCTGCTGCTGCCAGGCGAGCACTGACAGATCCAGCTCCTGGCCTTAGGGAGTTCAGCTTTGATGTGTGTTAAGCATTTTTTCTGTCGGTGCCAGTCTGAGCAGCCACCTTTTCCCTCCTGTTTTACCTCTTCTTTTGCACTCCCTCATTTGTGCTGGTGGTCAGGGTACTTATTTTAATCTGCATTGCTTCGTTTATTCTGTTAACCACACAGCTCTACAAACACCTGAAAAGATGGGGGGCAATAAGGGAGGTAGAACGTAAATGCAGGTACGAGCAGTAGGGAGGTGGCATCTTCTGAAAGAAATGCCCACCAGCAGTCTTCAAGTTACCACAGAGTTAGAACTCTTACATTAATTCTTCCCTTTTTAAATTACACTACAAAAATGCCCAGGCAGATGTTGCACCAGTTTTACTAACTTAACTTGAATTCACACCTTTGGTTAAACAAGCTTAACTTTCCATATGGACAAACCTATAAAACATGGTTTGACTTTCACAGTGAACATTTTTCAAGCACCCATTAACTTGAACAAGAACTGTGAGTCCCCAGTATACCTGCTTATGAAACTGTTTTTGTTAGATGACTAACTTTATGCATATATATTTAAAATTATTTAAGAGGGCAATGAGGTTACCATTAAAAGTCTTACATGTGGAATTTCTTGCACATGTTCCTGATATTGGCTTCCACATCTGTTTTCAATTTACTTACAACATACACTACCACACCCAAAATTAGTTTCAAGCTATTTCCTTGGCCCCCTCTGTTCACTGCATTATCATTCTTACGTGCAGAAATTGCTTCTGTGTTTTCCACTGGACAGGAAAGGCCAGCTGGGCAATATTAGAAAGGCTTGGTTTTTGACTTAATGTTAATTGCTGTTCCTTCCATGGTTATGTGCCTGTGTGTTAAACATGGTAACTTAGTTAACAAAATGCTCTCCCAGGTAGTATCCATAATAGCTATCTGCTGCTAACAAAGCCAGTTACAGTACCAAACTCTAAGGGTAACAATGGTAACAAAGTATGGTGGCAGAAGCAACAAAGTAGGAAGTTCATAACTTATGAAGTTCCTCTTTTTCTGTTAGAAACAGCTCAATTCCCAGATCTGTTGCAAATTAGGAACACCAGCAGCTCAGTTTAAGAATAGTGCTACCTGATTTTTTGTAGCCTTTCTAATGGCATTCTCTCCTGAAATACAGTTCTAAGTGTTTTGACATGTCCACATCCTGGTTTAAGAAGAAAAAGCTAACGTTACCCCTTTGAGGAATACACTGCCCATCACTGCACAGAAGATGTAGGCCCATCAATCTGTGAAAGCACACCACTAACAATCTGACCCTTCCCCTGCCTCTTTATGAGGGTCTAGCTTCTGTCGTGGCAGTAGTGATCTAGGAGCATTAAGAAGAAATAAAACTCCTTGTCTTGTACAACTGCATAGAAACAGGAACAAGCAAGACCTAGCAATTCACATACAAAAATAAAACCAGATTCCTCGGTGTTTCTGGGGTTCAGCTGATAGCACGTCAGACAACAGCACAACAAGTGATGAATTTGAGTTCAAATTCTACCTCCAACTTGACATTAGGAACTACTTCATCGTCCCACACATTATTTTCCATAACTGCTGGTTGCATGAAGCACAAGAGAGACTTACAGTGCAGAAGAGAAGTCCTGAACTTAGTTCTCCTTTTTCCAGGCGGTCCAGGTCTTATCTTAAACAACAAAACCAAAAAGCCCCAAACCAAGTAACTGTATCTTGGCATAAATCCTCCCTCTGGTTTGGATCTTCAGAATAAAACTGACTTTATGGCCATCTACATTCTGATTTAAATTACTGTATAACTCCATGAGTCTATGAGTCAAAAAAGAGAAGCTTTATAAATATAGGTTGAAAACAAACAGAAATGTAGCCACTAAAAATTACCACTTTTCCCTATACAACCAAAAATCATTATCTGTAGTGAAGAAGCTCCAAAAATATATGAAAGGCTCTTTAAGTTCAGGAGAAGAGTCAGAAGAGAAGTAGAGCTCTCAAATACTGAGAATTTTAAATGATTTTATATTTCTTCTATTGTCATTCATCAGTATTTGCATAAGCTAAAGCCTCTCACCTATGAACAATGATATATTAACGTTTTGATTCATTTATTAAAGTATTTTAATCTATATTTAAACATTGCTGCATTTTGATCTAAAACTGGAGTACTATAATTCACTGCATTACAGAAAAATGATGATTCTTTAAGTTAATTTGCCTAATATATGCTTGCCAGGTCTAACATCACAAGCCTCATCCTAATCTTGAATTAATCTATTATTTGATACTTTATGCTCTGGGATTCCTTAAGTCTGAATCCTTAATTTAAGCCAGCTGTTCCACAGTAACTCAACTTGTGTGGGATTTTCCCACTAAATGAAAATTATAACTAGGAATTTTTTTTTAGAGATATAATATCCATTGTGGAACAGCTCCTTTTAAATAAAGACAAAGAAACTATCAAAGTTGTTTCAGCTATGTAATACCAAAATGATCCTGTGTAACATAGCTGCATATGTTACTTTCATGCCTTGACCATGTTATGGTTTAATTTTAAAAGTTATGTTGACTTTTTTAGCTTTTAATTTTTACTGAGCTATACAGTTCGTTTGAAGCTGATAATTAACATGTGAATATTAATATATTTGCCCTCTCAGCACCATGGTACGAGTCTTTTATTTAAGGTAGTAACACCCTGCTGACACGGAAGTTCACGTCCAGTCCCACTGCCTTTTGCAGACTAGTACCACAGAAGGGTGGCAAAGGTAACGGGTTCATCAGCAGAACTGCACACAGCAAAGCCTGTTTATCAAAGCTCTGTGTTTCTGTGAACTCAAATCCTTTTTTTGCACCAAATATTTTAAAACACTGATACTGTGTATGGTATTTTATACAATATTTTGGTATGAGAATTAACCATATACATGCAACTCTAAAGGAATTCTAGATGCTGCTATTAGGACTTGGTTCCTTTATATCCAATATAATATTCTAAAACAATATTTTTTCTTCACACTTATTTTCTCCTGAATAGCATACACTGAAGACTGTTGATGTACATGAGGGAGCGTGTATACATATAGATACATATCTGTAGAGTGCTACTGGTATGTTGTTTAAATATGGAAAATTTTAACATAGAAAGACAGTTTTTCAATACTGCTTCAATCACAAGAAAATGGGAAATGGGCTTTAGAAAAAAAGCACTGTCATACAAGATGCAAAGGCATGTAAAGGGTTAAAAAAATCAACGCAGTATTTAAGAGTAACAGAATGTTTTCCTGTAAACTCCTTCTATGGTGTGATCTAGGGGAAGGTCCAACTTAAGTGCTGGATGTTCATACAGGATTTCCTATGACTAATGCTGTCAGCATTCAAAACTTTTAATTTAAAATGTGGGAGTTAGATACAGATAGGAAATTTACCATTTAAAATTTCTTATTCAAAAATGAATGGAAATTACTCTGATTTTCAGATTCATTTGCTGTACGTGGTGTGATAGCATAAAATAAGGAAGTCACTAAGTGGCATATGCTGGGATTGCCTGCCAAGCTTTGACACAAGTCTTTTATATCTGGATAGGATTCACAGGAAGCTTGTACAGGAAGGCCTTTTCCTTCCTTATTTTTGAAAAGCTTTGTTGGATGGACATTATGCAAGTGAGTAAAAGGGGGTAAGGGGGAACAAACTACCATCCTGGTGGTTTTTGGTGCCAATCCACGAAAAACTGAAAGTTGCATCTAGATAATATTAAAGCAACATAATGTTGCAAAATAATCTAACAAAAAACAAGCCTACAGAGAGCAAAAGATGCTTAATAGTTTTTGATTTAAAAGATTCAAAAATAAAGTAATACAGGTACCAAACCAAAACAACAAGAAAAGTGCAAATCTGAGATGCAATCTGCTACAATTAAGCTAAATTTGCCAATATTTCTAGCTAGCATGCCATGGCCATGTATACTGTCTAGTAGGTTTGCTCTGAATTCTATTGCAAGCTCTGGCTGCTTCATATACATGTTAAATAGTGATATTTTACTGAATGAAACATGAAGGTTCTAAGATAGCTTGAGCTGTCACTACTACATCCCTTCTTTCATTTCTTAATGTCATGTTCCTATTTTCATGATATTAACTTTTGTTTGAAACTAAGCTTTCCCTACATCTGATGACACAAAGTAAAAAGAAGGTTGATACTCCAGCTCAACTCTACTTACTGTACTTGTTAAAAATCACTATTCTTTCCTTAATCTGGGTCTTCTAAAATGCCTAACAGGCAAATTACTATTCTGTGTACCCTTATGCTCTACATACTGAGCCAGAGTTTGCTTCACTGGGAACCATAACAGCAGAAAATATACCTACAGGTAGACTACAGTGGGTCTAGATGCCTCTTCAGCATCTTCCACGTCACCTGGCAGAAGTCCCAAAAATCTCAGAGAACAACATTTAACCCTGAGAGTCTTGTAAACCCAGACAAGGGGGAAAAAACCCAACAAAAACAAACGTTAAAAACTTTCTCAAATAGGGAATAATTCTACTGCACAGTAAAGGTTGTAAATGAGTGGGTTGATGACAGAGGAATAATGGTGGTGGAGGAGACTCAAAAAGGCATAAGGTAGTGATACTCAACGGATGAAGAGGAAAGTAGTACAGGGGAAGGTGGAAGACCTCAAAAGCACTAGAAAGAGTGACTGAAGAGCACACAGCTCTTGTAAAGACTGTTGGTGGAGGTGTGTAATTCCCTCCAGCTGGATATTAGAACCAAACATTCAGAGTATGAAAGCTATTATTAAAAAAAAAGATGCTGGTATAATGAATCAGGCTTGTGCTTTATCCACAGAGTAGCTACAGCCCAGGTAACAACCATATGTATTCATCTGCTGTGAGAAAATGAATTCCTAGGGGAAAGAAAATCCATGCTGATGTGTTTTCATTGCTCCTGTGACCAAAGCTAGTTTTTAAAAAAAGCCTCTTTATACAGCAAACATTTCTCTCCTCAAAGTGTAGACTAGAGGAGTAAGGGATAAAAGAATTAGTTCCAGGAAAGGGAAAGAGAAGTCTGAAATTAAAGCTCCGGTCCAGATGAGAGTGCACATGATTTGCAAAGCAATGGAAACTGAGGGGGCAGCTCGGTCATGCCTTCCCCCTGCTGCATGAATCACTCTTTGAATGGAAATTTGAGTAGGAAGACATAATGGCTTGGGAACAAAGAGAGCTGCTGGAATATCACAGGTGCAGCTGAACAGAGAAGGATGTTTTGCGACATGCCAAGGAAAGCAAACACCATGAATCTGGAGGAGTTGTCAGGACTTTGTGATTTAGGGAGCTATCCAAATCAACAAGGATATTTCTCACAGAGTCAAGCAGACAGGAGAATAGCTGAGGTCCTGATTCAGGGATCCAACTAATCAATTCCTTAATGCTAAGGCATAATTCAGAAAAAAATAGGAGGTGCTAATGTCCTACTGAAGCTTCTGGGAGTCAAGCTTATACTTCACTGAGGCATCTCTCTATAGTTAGATGTAGAATTATATACTTTGCTGAACTGGAACTACTTGGACGTGTGGGAATCCAGATCCTGACATACCAAAGACACATACATTGTGGGGGAACCAAAATAGTCAGTCAAAGCCAGAGGATCCAAACAGAAGACACGAGAAGCTGTTAGAACTGGAAAGAGAAGATAACAAATGAAAGAATCAGCTCTTCATGCCTCAGAAAACCCTCTAGCAATGAGAAATACTGTGAAACTGTACAAGAGGTACTCACCAAGCTACAAAATTGTATACAGATTAAAACACTGATAACTAAGAAACAAGTACATGCCTCTGACTTTCTCACATTGCTATCCTAGGAAAGTTAAATTTCATTTCTATGTACAACAAACATAAACTGAATGCAAGTAAAAATCCAAGATGATTTTAACTAGCTGATCAGGACAGAGTAGAAATTTATGATAATAAAAGTAATCAGGGGGAAAAAAAAAAAATCATTAAATGCTTTTGTATCTTTTTCCAGAACAAGGAAGGAAAATATACCAATTTAAAAAAAAAAAAAAGTGGTTACAAGCAAGCCCCTTGAGTACTCTGAATTTTCTAAAGACTAGAAAAGTGCTATAGCTAGGGAGACTTAGATAGAATAGTAAAAATGAACTGGTAATAAATATCTGAACAGTAAGACAAGTAGAATTTAAATGAAATTTATATTTTAGTCATTTAATACGAAATAACCAAAATAAAACTTACTACTTCTCTAAATATAAAATTCTAGACAAAGTAATGGAGACAAGCTAAACCAGCAGTGCCAGGCAGTCTTTCTTAATCCTGAGTTGCCTTGCTTTTCCATACTGCAGTGAACAATGCTACTGAAAAGATGAGAAGCAAAGAAGTAATGTAGGAATTGCAGTCACTCGAGGGTCACAAATAACCTTGCGTAGAGTTTTTTAAAATTGTGCTTATTATTATTAGCCTTCTGTGAAACTATGGCAATAAGAAAACCTGAAGGACTCACAATGTAACAGCCACCTTCCCAAGCTCAGAGAGCTGGGAATACAGGAACCATTTTCAAGATAAATAGAGAAACAAGAAACAAGGCCAGAATGCTAAGAAAATGTTTAGAGAGAGAATTAACTGAGCCTCCATTCTACGAAGCTTTATCTGCTCTCCCTCTTGCAAGACTACAGTATATTTTTGCTGCTTTTGGTAAGCAAAATGATGGTAGTAAGCTCTAAAAACTAAAGATTATCATCATTAGCTCGGAAGACAAACTGCATTTTTTTACAGAGTAATTATAAGCATAATTTTTCTTATCAGAACAAAAGACATTTTCCACACTGAATTCAAATGAGTTTTATATTTCTTCAAGTTCAGAAAAAAACAGCTGTGCAACTAAAATAAATTTATTTTAAAATTATTCTAACATAAATAAAATTTATATACATTTTACTGTAAATGTATTCCTCAGAGAGGGCAAAATTTCAAAGTGTGTGTGAAGACTTCATTAGCAAGATATTGTTTAGATCAATGTCTATAGCATGTCTGATGCTTGACATCTGACCGTAATAACTTAATAAATAACAGCAATTAAAACTAGTTTATGATGTGGCAAAACATTATTTCCTTTCAAAGCCACATTTGTCTCTATTCATATCTACACCATTTTATAATCATTAAGAACACTCTGTTTGTGTACTGGTGTAAATTCAGAATAGTTCTTCACAAATTACATCTACAAAGCAAATTTGGCCAAATTTGGGAGATGGAGTGGCACCACTGTGTTCACCTCCTGGGAGTCATGCTGCCAGTAAGGTTAGCCCGATGAGTACAGGGGCTGTAATGAGGATCTTAGTCTTCAACAGTTAAGATTAGATTCTACAAAGTATTTCCTTCTGTAAGATTTCACTAACAGAGTGTATGTTCCTGACTCAAAACCACAAGGGCTTGTTTGGTTTAAAATGGAAAAAAAATCTGTCTGTTTTGGAGAAAAACCCTGGCCCTCTCTCCAGTAGGTTTTGCTGATCCTTGAAGCTACCTCAGCACTTAATAACTTAAAACTTTTACATCATGTACATTTTATGCTAATGACATGAGGGTGAGCATTTGGCCATAACTGCTTTCTATTAGCATTGGTCTGAAAGGCCACATTTAAACTTCTAAAGTGGTAATTATTATAAAAATCGTTACACTGATACAACCTCAAGCTGATGAATTGGAAAATGGTATCTCCTCATTAGTAAAATTGGTACTAGTGTCCACATAGGTTTAGTCAGTAGAGTTACAGGGAAATTAGTTCTTAAATTTAAATTAAGCTTGTGAGATTAAAGACTGCTGCAGAAGAAATATGTATAGAAACAAGTAACTAGTACTACTAATCAAACAACAAAAAAATTTTTTTTTTACTTTGCACTATGAAAATTACAATAACTATATATTTCATCATATCATTATTAACATTTTTCTGTTTATTTCAAAACAGCTTTTACTTTATTTATTCTGTTCTGAAGCTTTTCCTGAGCTCTGTGAAGCTTCTACCTCCACTATGTTGCTTCTCAGAAAACTACCTGGCAAATAATTCCTTGAAGAAGTTTAGAAAAATACTTAAATCTAATTATTAGAAAAAATATGAATGGCAAAAAATGGTTTCTAAGTAGTTTTGTCACTCTTCTTAAACTTCCCTACATGTATGGTAAAATGAAAAACAATCCTAATCCTCACTTCGGCTGAGTTATGAACATTAAGTCCCGTTCCTACAGTTTGATCCAGGTAACCTGCTCTGTCAGCATTTACAGCCACCAGTGGCACTTTGCAGATGTGTATTATCCATTTACAATTACCCGAGGTTGGGAACTTCATAAAAGTACACACTAATCTTTGGAAAAAAGAACATTTTGCACTCTACGGGTGCAGCACTTAACACAATTGTCATTTGTTTATACTTGAGGAAATAGTACTATAGTGTTGGGATAACATCATGACTTGTACTGGAAATAGATAAAATACCTGAGTTATTATATCAGCTGTTGTATTATTACTTAGTATTTTGAAAGCATCCATGAATAGTGGACAAAGTCTGCTGAGAGGTACCTCTTCCAAGTACAGGACCTGGCACAGTGCTCTGCAGGGGTGGTTAGACCCTGCCAACACGAGTTGCAGACAGGATAAGATGGAGAGCCCAGTAGGCTACTCCGAGATGCAAAACGTGAGACTGGACAGATCAGCTTTTCCCTCTCTCCAGCAGGCCCCCCCTGCTCAGGCCCCTGATGATTTGCATGGTCTGTGTGTGCCAATACCTCTCAGAGGATTGCACTACTCTAGGGAACACCTCAGATTTAAACACCAGCTAAGGCAGGGATTTCTCAGCACCAGGAAGGCCCCAAGCCTATTCTCTATAGAAGTATGACTAACACTAACAAGATCACTCAGTGCCTAAGCTCCCTTTTTGACTTCCCTAATTCACTGCAGTTAATCTTGAGGCAAAACTGAGCACTAGATTTTGTCTCTCTTGCAGACACACTGACTACTTAGCTTCTCTTCCAGTCTTATAAGTACACACCAATCACCATCATGAACATTATAACACTGTTGTTCCTCGGTCTACCTATACCTAAATATAGTCTAACCTCAACCAGCTAGGCCACACTTAGAATTCTGGTTATCCAAAACAAAGCTTTATTCCTGAGCCATGTTTATTAATGAGAATGCCTTGATTACCCAGATATATTTCTCTGTCACTCATGATGCTTACATAATGATGCTGGCTTTAGTATCTCTCACAGAATATTTACTCTCACAGACTATTTACTCTACAGCAAGGTATGTTCCCAGTAAACAGTTGGCATTACGGCAAACAATTGTCTTAAATGAAGTTGAGGTACACGTTGGGAAACATAAAAAATATCACAGTGAGTGAAACCGTGTTATTAATGTTTGGCTTTCTATCAACATTATCAAGAAACTGCCCTAGAGAACACAAGAAGTTGCTGGAAGTCATTCAGTTGCATCAGATGCCGTTTCAGCCGAAGAGGTACCCACAGCTGCAGGCTGCAGCGCAGCGGGGAAAGCCTCAGTGGAGAACTGGTGACCTCTGCAGGTTCCTCCCTCCCAGGGCCACCTCACCTCACATAGTCATTTAGCAATATGCGAGGTGCAGTTTGGGTTGCTTTCATCTTTGAGAAATTATAATAGAGAAAATTAACTGCCTATTTGGTGATGACATAGCAACATAAAATAAGCTAGAAAACTTATGGGCACGTGTTAATTTAAGAAATAAATGCTCATCTTTGAGAAGTCAAAAAACAACACTTCAAAGGACAAAACCTTCAAAGCACTGTAACTTCAAAGCACTGCACCAATATTAATAAACACTCAGAACATGTCTGTGAGGTCGAAAAATAAATCTTTTTTTAATGCTTGTGTAAACAGGGCACTGAGATTAAGTGATTTGCCCAAGGACACAAGTTAGTAGCAAAACTGAGATTGCATGTCAGAAATAACAGGCTCAAACCTCCTTCCTCAAAGCAGCTACAGCTGGGTTAAAGCAGTGAGCAGACGCTCCCTGTACCAACACTTGCTCAGCAGAGGCCAAAACAGGGATCTTCCCTATCAATAGCATCACTTGTGCTTTCTCAGGTCTGCTCTCAGCTCTACCATGTGTTCAGCTGATACCCTCCAACAGTTAGAGCTGAGTACACATAGATCTATCTGAATTAAGGTGATCTTACACAGTCTTCTGCATTTAACAATTACATTAGACTTATGTGGTCTATGTGAAGTTATTAAGTATTTCTCTGTCAAGACAATCTACTCACTACAGGCTTCTCAACAACACACTGAATTAAAATACAATCAGCACACCTACAATGTGCAGTTTCTCTGATGACACTATTGAAGCTGAACCTCCACTAGTACCAATCAGAATTTTTACTACCTCCTTCTAAGGTAAAACATAAAATTCCCTCAATGCATATGAGCTGATCTGCTGTACATCCCTGCTATATACCCATACTGCTGAACACAGAGATCTTTAACTTGCTATCTGACAAAGAAGACAGAAGCAAACCTCATCATTTTCTTTTCAAAATAACCTAATAAGGAACAGTGCTGGGACACATGGAGCTAAATAAAGTGGCCTGTAAAATACTTAGCAAGGAAAAAACAAATCGCCTTATGCCCCTCTGACAACAAATAAATTTAAAAGATAAGAAAGAAGGCCAAAGATTTGCCTCTTCCTCTCTCCAAGTTCTTTCCTTAAATCTTTAGTAATACTAAATGTTGCCATTCTTATTTTTAATGAAGAGCTTCCTGGTGATCCCACATGTTTGTGGTCTCATGCACTTAATTAAAGGAGAAGTGGTGTGGAACCTAAATACTTTTCCCTTCTCTAAAATATTGATACATCAAACAAATAGAGTTAGTAAGTTTATAAACAAAAAGCATGCTTCAAATAGCCAATTCTGAATCTCTTCTCTACTGTTTGTTTTTTTAACCTGTTTGTGAAGTCACTGTTGGAACAAAGGCTTAATTCTAAAAGTAGTTAAAACACTAATTTAAAAAAAAAAAAAAAGTATCTAAAACAGAATCCATACAAGGCTCCAAAATTTTCTTGTGAAATGTGATACTTGTTTTAAGACAGAATTTCCTCATAAGTGACATACTTATAATAAATAACCTTTGTTTTTTAAAAAGCATAATTATATTTGCATCTAGTAACAAGTAATTTGCTGCGTGTTATTTTTCCAAAGTCCCACAGTGGCTCTGAAAGAGGTGCTGCCTGCATACATTGTTCAAATGTTCCTCCTTAAGGCCAGTTGGGAGTACTGCACCCTTCCAGCTCTACTGTTTACGAGTACAATTTCTGTATTCAGAACACTAGGAAATTCGTGCCATACTAACAGACTCTTAAAGAATATCACAAATTCTGTTTTTAAATTTTTCAGAAGTTCCAAAAATTCTTGTGCTGTCTATATTAACAATACTGTTCAGTACTCACATAACATATTCCATTGCCAGAACTCCAAACTTCCCTGTGAAGGTAATCAAGTATTTCTATCTCTGTTTTCCATGGGAACAATAACAATGATGACATAAAAATTCCATTTAACCAAACTTTAAGTAAGGAGTATTAATTTACTCAGGACACAAATAGATCTTCAGTACTGTGTTAAGTCAAATCTGAAGACTAAATAATTTGCAGATCACAGACTGAGTCATTAGCAGATTTGGGAATACAATTCAGACCTCCTGACTCCCTACAATAAACCATAGTTTTCCACGTTATGTGTTAACAACCATTAAGTAAATGACAAAGGTTTTGCTGTTCTTGGTGTAGTGCCCTTCTTTGCATTTCAGAGGAATTACTGGACTCTTAAATTGGCTGTCAACTTTGCTGACTTGGTAACTGGCTGGTTTTCAAAATATATATTAAAAGTCCTGCCTTTCCCGGCTATTTCTTCAAATGAATCTTAATAGAACAAGCTTTGTGATCTTACTTATAAAACTAAAGTCAACTGAAAAAAACAATATTATTGATCACATTGTACATACTATTAAAGAAAATACATGCAAAGGCAGCAGGACCCAACAGAAAGGACACTGAACTAAGAAACAGATGGCAAAATTTCCCATTTGCTTAAATAAGGTCAAGCTTTCAGCTTTTCAGCTCGTTTTACTTCTAGCTCTTACAGAATTCTGTAATCTCAATTTCTCTCTCAATTGGTTTCAAAATGTGTAGGTGATTATTATTTTATTTCCTTCTCCCCATAAGGAATTTTAACACCAGTAAGTTAAATTAATTACAGCTAGATTCAAAGGTCCTACACTCATACTGAAAACTAGACACATTCACAGATTTGAAGGTCTATTGAATTATACTTTAAATGTTGCATACTGAATCACATGCCTTGATCCACCTCATGTAAATGAATTAAGTTCCAGACAGACTCCAGGTTACAGCAGGAATGACAAGCTAAATAGCCTTTAAGTTAAATACACCTCGTAGACTGAAGTTGTAACTCGTATTAGAAAGGCTGGATCACTTTTATAACTAGCCCCTTACATGGTTTATTTTTATCTTTATGTTTTTATTTCATTACATTATAGGGCTTTCACCTACGTAGCTGGCAATGTGTACTCTTTCATTAAGATCATACAAGGTATGTAATCATGGCAACAGTAACTATGCTGTGGGTTTTCTTTTGTCGTGTTTAACAGACAGGTCATTTAGGCACCTACAGCTTGGCCAGAGGGACAGGAGAACTCGATCAACAAGTATCTTCTATTCAAATATCAGACTCACAGAACCATTTTTTTTTCCTCCCTAATTAAATGTAAAAAATCTGGAAGAAATCTTAAAGTGGTGTATCATTGCATATCACAGATTTTTGTTTTGCTGTGGAATTTTAGTTGTTGCTAAGGAAGAACGGAGAAGATCAAAGGACTTCTAACAACTAGTAAAACAAAGGTGAGGGAGTTTTGATTTCTTTCTCATTTATCACTGAACTGCAACAGTTGTTGGTTCCTAATTCTATGAAAAGAACGCATGAAATGATGTGAGCCTGCTCTGCTATTTCATATTTAACTTCAAACATCAAATAATAGCTCAGTTCACTTATTGATTAGCAAGTTGATCATGCATTCAAGCAGCTTGTTTACAAATCCATACGCAATTGAAGTCCTAAGGACTAAAAAAGAAGAGCTAGTAGAAGGCATAAATGATCCAGACCATCTCCTAAGCTGGCTGATAGACAACGGTATTTTTACCCCAGAAAAAAAGATGGTAATGAGTTTCTACAGGACACGAACAGAAAAGAACTCTCGAGTTTTAGACATACTAATTTCTCAAGGTGAACGAGCCTGCAGGCTCTTTTTCTATCCATGTTTAAAGCAACTGGAGCCAAAACTTTATAGCAAGATGAGGAAATATGTCAGTGAAGTAAATGAAAGCATTGGAGATGCTAGAAGACAATTGGTAGGATACTTGCTTGAAAAAGATAAGTTTTGGTTTGAAAATAGCAATGAACAGCACCAGGAAAAAAAATATAGTCCTAGAAGAAAAAAGCAAGAAAGAATTAAGAAGAAAGGAAAAGAAACTCAACTTTCAAGGGCAGCAAAACCTAGAAAAGATGAGGCTGCTGTTGGCATCTTTGATGTAGTCGCTAAAGGCTATCTTTCCGAGTTAGAGAAAACATTGAAAGATCATGATATTAATGCACAAAACTCTTCAAGTGAAACACTTCTGCATGTTGCAACTGCTAATGGACATCTAACGATAATGGAATATTTGATTAGCAAAGGTGCAAAGATAGATGTGAAGGACAAGAAAGGAAGAACACCACTGCACAGGGCTGCTGGGAAAGGCCACAGTGATTTGCTGAAAGTGCTTCTCCGACATGGGGCTTATCTGTACAGCTTGGATAAGGAAGGCAAGACACCGCTTCATTTGGCTGCACAGAATAACCACAGTCACATATTGAAGATGCTCCTGAAAGAAGAAGCAAGAAGCTACAGGAACCAGCACAACTTTTTGCACATGGCAGCTCTTAAAGATGAGAGCAGTCTGGCAAAATTGCTTTTAAAGGCTGGTGCCTCCACTGATGGAAAGGATGAAAGAGGACAGACGGCTCTCAGTTATGCTGTTTTTCAGGGGTCTGAAAATACTGCAAAAGTACTGCTAGAAGCTGGAGGCCATGTTGATTCCAACATGGTGGAAAGAGCCTTCAACAGCAACCACCCAAACATCTTCAAAATACTACTAGAATATTCTAAAGATTTGTCATCTGACATTAAGGAGTCAGCTCTTTTCAGAGCTGTACAGCAAAATCTGCATGGTCTTGTAGCATCTTTAATTGACAGAGGAACAGACATAAACGCCTACAATGAAATGCAGTACACTCCTTTACTCCTGGCGTGTGAAAGAGGCAAAGCTGAATCAGCAGAAGTTCTAATCGAAAAGGGAGCAAACATTGGAATAAAGACTCCTGCTTCAGACACAGCTTTGCATGTGGCAGTTCAAGCTGGGGCTGCTTCCATCGCAAATCTGCTTCTCCACAAAGGGATGAATGTTAACCTTACGAACCAAGCCGATGAAACTCCACTCCATGTTGCTGCACTTCATAACAGAGGAGCACTGGTTGGCCTTTTAGTTAATGCTGGGGCCAAAATTAATGCTGTCACTAAAGAGTTTGTAACTCCCCTGCACATTGCAAGTCAAAGAGGTAACACTGATGTTGCCCAGCAGCTGTTGCACCACAAAGCCAATGTTAATCTGAAGGATAAGCAGTCAAAATCACCTTTACATTTTGCTGCTGAAAGGGGAGACAAAACAATGGTAGAGATGCTTCTGAATGCTAATGCTGACCCCAATGCACAAAACAAGGAGAAAAAGACTCCCCTGCACATTGCAGCTATGAGAGGACATCTCAGTATTGTGGAAGTTCTGTTAGCCAAAAAAGGAAGATTTGGAGCTAAGGACATGGATGGATGTACTCCGATGCACTATGCAGCCATCAAAGGGAACACAGAGATGGCAACAATTCTTCTGACATCAGGGAAGTACAAAAATATTGATGACAGAAACATCTGGAGAAAGACCCCACTGCACATTGCAGCAGAATATGGACACAGTGACTTGATAAATCTATTACTGAGCTACGGGGCAGCCATTAATGCCTTAGACAGCAGCAAGGATACTCCACTGCATTGTGCGTGCAAGGCTGGTCATTTTAATGCAGTAAATTCCCTTGTAAACTGGTCACAGGGAGAAAAAGCAAATTTATTAGCTGCTAATAGTCTCAAAAAGATCCCATTGCAAGTAGCGGAATTTAATAAAACAGAAAATCAGGCTCAAATTATAACATTTTTGAAAAAGAAAATGTTAATAACAAAATGAAGATGTAAAGCAAAAACTTGTAAATTTAAATGCTGAATTCTCTTTTAATGTAATCTGGATAGTGCTGTTGCCCAGTATAGAGCATTATGTAAGGGCAGGCAGAATTAAGTTAGCAATGAAAGGTGACTATAGAAAAAAGGATCTTAAAGATACTGTTAATCTTCTAAGTATTGATTAGTCTCTTGCTTCTAGCACGCATCTCATACTTAAAAACCACCAGTCAAACACATTGTGTTTGACCTCCTCTAGTATAAATCAAGACTTTAAAAAAGTATAGAAAATAATTGTTCATGTATCTGTGAATATTAGCCTGTATGGATAGCTCCGTTAAGCACGGTTTGGTAAAATCACACTTTTGAAAAGCCATCTATTATAAATGAGGAGACAATCTGTATCCTCAAGGATACAGAGCACAGAGATGTGGGAGTAGATAACACTAGTTTTGTTTACCTTAGGCAGATTTAACTGCAGGGTACTGCCAGAAAAGACTGATCTGCCCCCTCATTCAGTCCAGTCATGCATACCTGCTCTAGGTTGTGTGTGTGAGCAGATCCAACTTATTCCACAGCCGTAAATGCACAAAAAGGAGAAGCAGGGTAGCAAAAGCTAACAGCACTGGCTCTCCTGAGGGTAATGTAGTATTAGCTTGGTTTATGCTGATTACAGTACTGTTCTCTGACATAACTAGAGATCAGAAGGCATCTCCTTGCAAATCTACTAAGTGTGGGGTTGCTCTGCTCCAAATTTACTAGACTCATCCCCCATGTTAATAAATCAAAAGGCTTGGGATAAACCAACCACAGATGAAGTGTGTGCCCAAAACTTTGCTAACACAATGTTGTTGTTTTCAGGACACTATTATGTAGTACGTTGACATTCAACATTGGGCTGGACCCTCTTTAGACATTTCTATATTACACCCTGGATATGGCATTGACAGATCCCGAGACTGTAACAATTATTTTTCTTTCTATTTTCATCATACCATTTCTCTAGATTTTGCATTTTTAAATGGAGATAATGAAAATAATCATGTTTGCTGTTTATTAATGCCACTTCCAAATCAATTCCAGCACAAAGATGAAATGTTCAGAATAAAAAGGTTGCAACCGAGTTTATTGGTTCAAAATGTTTGTATTGTTGTATCTTAAGAAGGAGGCACTTTCTTGAATCGATGGAAGGTTCTCTGTGGTCATTTTCTATATAATGATAATCAAGCCTCGCATTTCTCCACACTTCCCTTCGGTATATGACTATATGCCCAATTACCATGAAAGGACAAATACTTCTTGTGAAACGAAACAGATTTAAGAACGCACGGGAATAAAACTCTGACGTGTTACAACACAACCCGCACAACACCCTGCTGCTGTCATTCTCTAGATGAATGAAAACACATGACCGCAGGCTTGGAAATGCTCAGAGGCTAGTAAAAACGACATCTGCAGCAAGAAGCACAGAATTAGCATCGCTCTTGGGCCAGCCTCTCTCACTTGAACGGGCCCAGGATCCCCGCCGGCAGCTCGCAAACCGCCGCTACCGCAGCGCGCTCCAGAAGCCACAAGGCAGGAAAGGCGAATCGCCGGGTGGGTTTCCGTCCACCCCGCGGCCCTGACACGCGGCCTCTTCCCTCAGCGAAGGGAGCAGCCCGGAGGAGCAGCGGGCACCGGGGCGCGCGGCCTGGGCGGGCTCCAGCCTCCCTCTGTGGCGGCCCGCTCTGCTTCTCCCTCACGGTAGCGCTTCCCCCTCACGGTAGCGCTTCCCCCTCACGGTAGCGCTTCCCCTCAGAGCCCGCGCTCTCCCACGCCCTGCCTGCCATTCGCCCCTCTCCCCTCCGCTCGTCCCCTGGAGGCTGCCCCTCAGCTCCCCGCTCGCCCTCAGCCACCCCCTTCGCGCCCCGCCTACCCCAGCGCCATCTCTCCGCCTCCTCCCCGGCTTCACCTCAGGGCGCAACTTCACTGAGGGCGCTGCGCACGCGCCACCTGGCGCCCCGCGCATGCGCAGTCGCCGCTCGGTGCTTCCCGCCCCACCTTCCCTCGCGAGATCGGCGGTACCGCTGTCATGGCGGCGGCGGAGGATCAGGAGGTGGATGTTGAAGGGGACCCAGCGGCCGGGGCTGGGGAGGCGATGCCGGGGTGAGTGGGAGCCGCACTGCAGGCTGGCAGCCCTGCCGCGTCGGAGAGCGCGTTCCTTGCCGCCGCGGGCTGAGTTTGTGCGGCCGCGGAGGACGGGGTTTGTGTGAGGAGACAGAGGGGGAGCGCGTCCCCGGAGCCCTGCGCGGTGCCGCTTGCTGAGGGAGGCTGCCCAGGCAGGGCCGCGCTCGTCCGGGACCCGGCCGGTGCTTCCCGCCTCACGGGAGAGACCTTGGAGTCTCATTGAGACTCCATGATTAAGACTGACATCGCCGGCCCTGCCCGACGATGCTCAACATCAGCGCTTCCCCGCCATGGGCCCTGAGAACGGGGTCTGTGGAGTCACTGAAAGAAGGTGAGCGCAGAACCGCTGTCATCGTGTCCCACAGTACATGAACTAGGGACACTTGGTGCTGGGAGGCTCCTTTAACATACATATGTACAGAAGGTGTCGTGTTGAATAACAGGCAGTGAACTTGCAGAGGCAGGTAGGTTCAGGAAACGGAACATAGGGACGGTCAGAAAACTAATTCAACAAATTCACAGGTAAGGGATCTGCGAAGGGATGCTGAAGTGAGTGGGCAGCAATTTTAACACCAGCAATCTGGCAGTTGCAGGTGCTGGGAGAGTATGAGAGGGTGGTGTCAGAGAGTGGCTGGACTCATGTGCTGTCCTAGAGTAGCATCTGTGGTTTCTACTGTTGGAGATAAAATAGTGGGTAAAGGGGACTATCAATCTGACTCATTTCTTGATATGCTCCAAAAGAAGCAGGTGTTTTATTTGTTTCAGGCTGTACATGAGGATTTATGCCAACCTATAAAGAAATGTTTGAAGTGCTGGCACGAAGCTGTTCAGAGTAGTAGGTGAATTTAATTTAGTAGCATTGCAGGGGGTATTAAGGGGCTAATTAGTCTTTAAGTCTGAATATTTTGGAAGCAAAAATTTTTAAAAACAAGCAATTCTGTAAATTACTAAGAAGATTTTATGCTGTGTTAAAATAGAAGAAAGTTGATTAATGGTATTTGATAACTGTCAGCTTTCTAAAGGTAATAAGTATTTATTTACAGGAAAGATCAATCATAATCTGGATGGTGTCCATAAGAGCACTAACAAGCCTCTATGACAGGTTTCTGTTGAACCTTGTGTAAGTTTGAGCTTTCCTCGGAGGAAAACAGAGTAACATTATATAATAGTCTACAATACAGGATTCTAATTTTAGTATCTAATTCTGTCATCTTCTCTTAATGTTTTTGTGATTTTCTACACCCTTAATTTACATCTGACACATGCATTTTGTTTGAATATGTTTGCGTTGTTTTGAACACTGGACTCTTTTCCAGAGATCATGAAAACAAATCTTCAAGCTTGCCACAGGATCACTATCTTGATTCATCTTGGAGAACAGATAACAGGCTTGTAAGTGTTTTTTAAAAGAATAGCAAGTTTATCAGAACTTCTGTTTTGTCCATTCTCTTCCTTTCATGTACATCCTTTTTTAGGTTTTTAACTAATGCTTTTTGCTTACTTTTAGAAGCTATTTTATATTGATTCTTGATAGTCAAGTAACAGGGTGAGTCTCTGTTTTAGTGGTCAGGGCAAAACAAAACACAGTATTGCTCTCTCTTAGTCCCCTACCACCACCCCCCTGGGGAAGATAAAAAGGGGAAGAACGAAGAGAGACTTCAAGGTTGGAAATTGGAACTAGAACAGGTTTAATGGAACAGGGAAGGGCCCAGGGGAAGATAAAAAGGGGAATAAAGAAGAAAGACTTTGAGTTTGGAAATGAGAACTAGAACAGGTTTAATGGAACAGGGAAGGGATAGTAAGAAGTAGGAAAGGAATGAAAAAAACACAAATACATCTATATACACACACACAACCTCTAATGTTAGTGGTAGCTGATACAAGAGTCTGAAGGTCCCTCAGGGCAGAGCCAACATGGGAAGAAGGGCCAGGACTCTTCTCAGCAGTGGATGGAGTCAGATTCTACAGAGCACGTGGTCAGCTGAAGACAGAGAGCCAGGAACTTCCTTCCAGGATGCCCACTAAGAGGGAGAAGGGAGCCAAGGTCCAACTTTCCCACTGTCCTGGCATTTTACAGGGTATGGCAGAAAATGGGATGGAATATGAGGTCATTCAGCCCTTCTCAGTTCTGCCCCCTGGGCCTCCTCAGGGTCCTAAGTAACATCATCTGCCTCTCTTGGGCTTGGCCATCAGAAGTCATCACATCAAAAATTAGTGTCTACCCCCTCAAACCATAACAAAATATTAAAACATATTTGTATTGTTTGCAGCCATGGACGTTGGACAGCAGCATTAGTGAAGAAAACAGGTCTGTCATTGAGAAAATGTTGCTGGAAGAAGAGTATCCTTTTGCTGATTGCTTGTATTATTTCTTGTATAACAATAGAAAACTTCCTGTTTCCAAAGGAACCAGACAGATCTTTTCTTGTTAAGGTGACTGAGGCACTGTCATGTTGCAGAAAGCAAGGAGGACCCCTGAATTAATTATCTAGCTGCCTGCAGCTTCCTCGTTTGCTTCTGATTCTTAAGAAAATTACTCCAAAGCTTGTTGGATTTAAGCTGGCACTGGCACCAAAGGCAGCAATATTTGTCCACACTTCAGCTGCTTGTTCAGTGCCACCTCCAGCACTGGGCTCATGCAGCTGTTTGTGTGGCTTCCTAGCAAACCTGATCAAACAGCTGATCTGGCTAAAAATAACTAGTTCTTGTTGCTGAATTGTTCTTCACTTGGACTGGTTTACTGTCTGATTTTGTTTGGCTGCCTTCATACTTCTGCCAGCAAGTGAGATGAAAACAGGTAGGAACAGCTAATTATTTTTTTTTTTAAGCATTTCTGGCATATATTGACTTTACAGACTAGGTAGGTTATAGCCATAGTAATCACTGGCTAGTTTATTTTCATGTTCTTTTTGTAATTGAGTGTGGTAATATCCAGTAATAGAGGAACAAGAAATTAAAGCAATTAAAGTTTTCATAGTAGAATGAAGTATTGAGGCTTAAATTGAAAATAGGTAAGGTGTCAGTACAATGAAAATTATTTTAATGTGGTTTCTAAGTAAAATGTTGTTACAGAAACAGGATGCCTGGATTGCTGAAAGTAATGTGAGCATGGGGGTTCAGATGTCACTTCCATTAAGCTAGTAGGAGTGTGTGAAATAGTGTGTAATTCAGTTTTGAAAGCGGTGCAGGTCTTGCTTCTACAGCTGAATTATGAACCAGTATAATTCATATGATTATTACAACTATCATGCTTACAAATATCTCTGGTGCTTTGAAAACTTACTAAGTAACTATTTCAGATATTACTTATCTAATAAATCATTTTCTGAAAAAATATGGCTCAACCAAAAGGAAGTGAAGAAAAGACCCGTGAAAAGGTACGCTGTGTTCTGGGAAAAATTCTGTTAGATGAGAGGAAAGGAAACTGCCTTCCAAAAGAAGGTTGTTTGCTGAGATATGAAACAGTATCACAATTGTTAAATTTTATTTTCACTTTGTTTTTTATTTGCAGCCCACATAAGAAAACTGGAAAAGTCATGTACGTACATTTTAATGACTGAGTTGCATTTTTAAGTGTGGCATCTGATTTTTGTTAAGCTACAGGACACTATTTTAAAAAGTTACAGTTCCTTTTGTCTGGCTGTACAAAATTATTTAAGAGACCTTTCAATGCAAGGAAATATTGTTGTGTGTAATAACAGGCCTGTGGTAAACTACCTTGTTTTTTGTAGCACAGTGGTCCTTATGAAAAAAGCCTTTGTTAATTGGAGTTGTTTTTTTGCCTGAACTTTTCTGTTTGCTGCTTCTGTGTATTTCTGTACCTTTAGTTGCTGGTGATTGTTGTGTTGCCTCCAGTCTTCCTTTGTGACATGATTCTCGTTCTATTATTTATCAGCCACACTCATATTTAAAACAATACCTTGAGTTTTATGGAAGATGGGGAGTAGTCCGCCTGTCAGAAGTTGCCTTCAGTTACTGGGATTTGAGATTGAGAAGATGTATTTTTAAGAAAGCACTAACTTCTGTTTCCTGTCTTCCTAGGGTGCGATCACCTACAAAATCAGCCAGCTGCTCATTAAAGTGGACATCAGAAGAAAAAGAACTGTTTGAACAAGGACTGGTGAGTTTGTTCATATAGTAACATTCTAAGTGGAAGTCGTTAGTTTATCTTAAATAACTAATAATATAAATAAGCATGTTATATTTATCTGCTTCTGCTTTTGTGCTTCTAATGTGTTAAAAATAATTGCCACCTACTAGGAGTGTAATGATAAATCAGCTTTATATTGATGAGTCCCCCAAGATGGCTTTGTTTACCAGATTCTGTTCATGTGCAGCTGATTGCAACCCGAGATCACAAAAAGTCACATATACAGCTTTGGGAATACACAATCATAATGCTGTAGAGAACTACAGGAAGCACAGTCTGTGCTTAAGGCAAATCAGCTAATAAACTGAAATGCTTTAGCATGTAAGGCCTTTAGAGATTATATGGTTGTAGAGCGCTGAATGTAACAGGGTTTGCTTCACCACGTGTGAATTCATTCCATAAATTCATTCCTTGGGTTAGTAGGCAGCAGAATTTACACTGTGCCCGAAGTGGGTGAAGATCCTCTAGGAACATTAATAACTTACTGTTGGATGCAGTTTTCTTCTTGGTGGAATATCAGCAGAAAGGTTCTTTACCGTGAATTTGCTCTGCTGTTTTTTGCATTTGTAATAAATAATGGAGTTTTTAAACTATTTTGGCTGATGGAGTGCCACCTCTGGAGTGTTAGAGGTTGGGTAACTTTGTAACATGTTGTACCAGATGAAATTTGGGCGGCGGTGGACGAAAATCGCCAAGTTGATTGGAAGTCGTACTGTGCTCCAAGTGAAGAGCTACTCTCGGCAGCATTTCAAGAACAAGGTAAACAGAGTATCTCTGTAGTTAGCAAAAAGGCTGTTTGACAAGTAAACTGTTGTATGTGTAATGGATTTTAATCTGTCTTTTCAAAGTACTACTCTTTTAAGTACATACTCTAGTCCCATACTCAGAACTAAGTGGAATATGCTTATTTGTAGATTTAAATATGAAGCCAGCCCAGATTTCAAATTCCTAGAATTACTTTGGTACTTTTATTGCTGGTATAACTAAACAACAGGTGTAGTATAATTGTAGTCTCTTATACTGTTGGTCATTAGTCTGAAAACACTTGTTTTCCACTATACGGCTGTTTCAGCTGTGTGTTGTAGTTTTAGCATTAGCCTCATTTGAGATTTTGGGGATGTTTAAGAAGAAATTACTGGTCTGTTAGGGGTTGTTTGTTTTTTTTGACAGAAATACATATTCATTTACGCTTGGGCTAGAAGTATACCTATAATTCTGTGTAAAAGTCAATTGCAATGGATTACAATGTATTAAAAGGGTCAAATGAGGAAGAAACACTTCAGAATGTCTGCTGTTCCAAGTAAAACAGTTCTGACTGTTTGGGAGGCAGAGGAGATAGTTTTGGTTTTCCCTCCTAAAAGTATTTTAAATTTTCCTCAGGCAAAAAATGGTGATTCTGAAAAAGAAGAGCCAAGTGAGTGTGGCAGCAGTCTTCCTGTTGAAGATGGGATAAGGGTGGAAGCATGGTCATCTGGAAACTTGAGAAGCTGTGCAGACCCCCATCTGAATGCAGTAAAAATCGAAAAGCTGTCTGATGACGAAGAAATAGACATAACTGATGACATGGATGAACTACTTTCTCCTACCTACCAGCAAGAAACTGGAAAATCTGAATTATCTGTTATTTCAAAAAGTTCAGTTGAAGAAACAAAAGGAATGAAACAAGATGATTCATCTTTTGGACACAGTTCTGCAATTTCTTTACCCAAAGATGATCTTCAACATACCAAGCAAGATACAGTGGATGCATTAGTATTTCCAGGTGTTGCAGCAACATGTTCTCAGCATCTGAGCAGTGATAAATCTGTGAACTTAGATTACCAGCAATACAACAATTTTATTGAGAAAACTGAACAAGGCAGACTAGTAACATCTTGTGGGACTAGGCAAGTAACTCATCAGGAGATTAATGAGGAACAGAGAGACTTGGATGATAATGGATTGCTTTTTCCTTCTCCCTGCCAAGTGGATGAAGATCATCAAGAAGAAACAGAGGAGCTTAAGCCACCTGACCAAGAAGTGGAGGTTGACAGAAGCATCATTCTGGAAGAAGAGAAGCAAGCTTTTCCTGAATTTTTTGAAGGGCGCCAGACCAAAACACCGGAGCGTTATTTGAAAATCAGGAATCATATTTTGAATCAATGGTAAGATTCATTAATTTCATTTACTGAAATAAGTGATTCAGATTACTCATGTCCTGCTTTGTTGTATTTAAACCACTACTAATTACCAATAGCTTTCTTCTAAAAAGAGTACAGCTTATTTTATGGTAGCATTATAAAGATTACCAGTGAACAGCACTGATTATTAATGCTCTTTTTCCATCCTCCCAGGTTTTTTTCTCTGGCATTCTGGGAGCTAAACTATACAAATACTTGGAAGCATTATGAAAATGACTGTTCTGTATCAGAACAAGATGCAGCTATTGTGGTTATGCTGTTTTCTTCCAGTTTTTGTCATCCGGGATGTACGAATGCATATGCATTCTCAGAATCACAGAATGATTCACAGAATTCTGTGAAGAATGCATATATGGTTTTAATAAACGGTTCCTTAAAATAACTGATTAAATTAATGTAGCATTGTAGTACTGCTGGTACAGAAGGGCTGCTAGAAGAGATGGTCTGTGCTAGAGAAAGTAATGTTGACCAAAAAATTAAGAATCAATGTGGAGTAGTGCTTGTAGACTTCAATATTTTATATTCCATCTCCAAATAATCAGTCTAAGGAACCTGAGTGATTTGTGGTACCAGGCTCAAAATACAGTTTGTTCTGTTGCCAGTTTGGTGTGCTTGCTGTATTGGTTAGCTTGCTTTGAAGCAGAGAGAACTGCTGAGTTGAACTCTATGCTCAGTTAGTTGTCTTGTGTATTGACAACTTGTTCTAGTTGCAGAGAAACTCTGCCATCCCATACCAGGGAAGTGTTGAACTTGAAAAGTTTCAGTATCAGTTTAAAACGAAGTAATAAGTGCACAGAGAGTGAAAATAGGCTTATTAATTACACCCAGGAAGCCTAAGATTATATGAGCTACTTAGACTAATCTAATGCAAACATTCTCATACCAGCTTAACAGTATTGTAGTACTTCTAAGTAATTCCTTGCTTCCTGGCACTAGCTGTCTTGAAGAGTTTGACTCAGGGAACATGAGTTTCCCTCTGCATAAGTATGAATGTGGAGGGGAAAAAAGAACCACTTCAGTGGCTGGTCTTAACCTCCACTGAGGTTACACCATACCTTCCTCCCCCCATGATTTGTTTTACTGTTTGACATTATATTTTACTTTACTTTAGGGAGAGACGTAAACCCAAATATCTGAATAAGACTTCGGTGCGTCCAGGCCTGAAGAACTGTGGTGATGTTAACTGCATTGGACAGATCCACACATACTTGGAATTAATAGGAGCAATTAACTTTGGCTGTGGTAAAGTTATTTTTATTGGAACCCATTCAGAACTTAAATTCTAATCAGCTTTTGCAAACACATCCATTGTTCACTGTCAGCTTTTTTTATTACAATGAGTATTTTCATGTGAAGGGTAAACATTAAGGCTAGTAGATGTAGATAATCTTCCAGCTTCTCTGTACTCTTAATGTCCTCAGTTGTAATTGTTGTTACATTTAGGTAATCCTCTCTGTAGAAGAGACTCTTTCTTTGGGCTGTATTTAGTGCAGTCATGTTCCAACCTACATGGCTGTAGCCTATTTTGGTATTAATGTTGAACGACTGCCTAATGTTAGGGTGTGCTGCTCACACAGGATACACGTTCATCCTTCCTAGGAAGAACCTTTTGAGCAGATTGTCTCTCATGGCCTTTGAAAATCTAGAGGAGTTTGTAACCTGCTCACAGGATTATGGATCTTTTGTTTGACACGAGATGTTTTCTTTTTTTTCTTCTTCCCCCCCTCTCATGCTTACCACACACCAGCTGGTGGGGTGTTGTGTTCTTTTTTTTGGTGCTTTTCTGTGTGTCTAGTGTTGGATTTTTTTTCCTGATACCTGCTGTATACAAAATTCTGCCCTCCCTCTGTGTAAGACAGAATTCAAGTTATTTTCTTTTCCCATACTGAATTATAAGTATCTATTTCCTAAATAAAAAAAGTCTTCATCCTAGGGCTAGTTAGATTCAAATGTTAAAATTAGATGACATGTTAAAAGCATGTACGTGCTTATAAGTTACCCTCTGGATTGATTTTGGTCCAAAGCTGAATGACAGCCACCTTGGAGAGGAGGAATGGCCTGTAAATTACATGTTGTCTGAAATAAACGAACAACGAGGAAGGAAGTTTTCCTGTCTTAAAAATGTAGTGGCAGTGGGAGAGGGCTATATAATCTGTTACTAATGTGGCCAGGAACTCACACAACGCCTTTTCGCTGTGCGGTTTTTTGTTGTTGCTTTTTTTTCTTTATGGCTTTGGCACTGCCGCTTCGCTGTGTCATTCTTGGCTCTGTGCCAGCAATCAGTGGCTTCACACCTTCCTGGAGTTCAGTGCCTCTCTCTTCTGTATCCTGTAGAACAGGCTGTCTATAACCGACCCCAACCAGCTGATAAAACCCGGTCCAGAGAAGGCAAGGACACAGCAGAAGCCTACCAGCTGGCTCAGCGCTTGCAGTCCATGGTACGTTTTGGTAAGGGCAGCAAAAGGAGGAGGTCTTCTCAGTGGTCATTACTAAGCCAGGGCATCTCAGGAAGCTTCTCCTCTTGCTCCGTTTGCAGTTTCATTAGAATGCCCTGTAATTCCAGATCAGTCTAAGTGCAAGTTCTGCCACCTGGCAGGTGTCTGCCCTGACTTCTGCTGTCTTACACATTTGATTTCTGTACAGGTATTTCACTACCATTGTGTTTCAGGCTTTTCCCTGCAGCCCCAACCCCTTCCTCCCCATATATCCACAACTTATTTGCCTCTATCAGCCAGAAAATAATGGAGTACATTGGTGGTATGTGATTAAGTTGCTTGCTTTTTAACTGTTAAGTATTCTAGGTATAAGATATGACTTCCTGAGAGCCTTGTACACACAATTAGCAGTAACTCATTTATAACTACATGAATTACCAAGGCTTACCAGATTTAATTTTCATATTCATGTTTCACGTATCATTTTTAAGTACTCCATAGTAAAATAAATCAGTTGATGCGAGGACAACTCAATTAAAAATATATATAAATTGAAATATAAAGAACTGTAGCATACACTAGATGCAACCATACTGGGTTTATAGCTTCTTGTATTGCAAGAGCTATAATTCAGAGCAGGATAATAATGCAGTGTTGCTGTCAGAGATGCTGATGCTCCAGGGAGTGTTCATCAGGTGTTACGTTTTACAGCCTTAAAACGTGAAAACTTCACTGATGAGATTTCATGACAGACTGTGAACTGTTCAAATCTCCAGAATCCCAGGGTGTGCTTTCTTCTCTGGAAATGTGGCAGTAACTTTTAAGACCATGTTCTTATGGCTGATGAAGTTAAGGAACTGCAGTGTTTTCAGGAATGTGATCCATGACCCGTGTTGGTTTGCTTGCTGCAGCGTACAAGACGGCGGCGGGTGCGAGACCCTTGGGGAAACTGGTGTGATGCAAAGGATCTGGAAGGACAGACATTTGAGGTAACCCTTCTGTGTGTTAAACTTCCCTTATGGAATTAGTTCTTGCTAATGGCTAGCAGGTGGCATCACATCCAATATACAAGGGGAACAGTTGTCTAATAGGTAGGTACTCAACCTCTCGTGGAAGCAATAACTTGAAAATGATGTGGCAGCTGTTACATCTGTGTGCTGCTGATCAATACAGCTGTACTTTGATGTTGACAGAGGTGCTCACATTGTGAGCACATATGGCCCTAAGCTGTTTTATCCCTAGAAAGCTCTTTGCCTTGTCCTGTAGGAGATTTCATGACCCTTTCTTTTCAGTTAACTGCCTTACTGAAGCTAACAGTAGGGGACAGAAGATTTTAATTTTTTTTTTCTTTTTCAGTCCTTGATTTCTTTGTGCTTGTAATACAGGTGATATGATTTCCTAATATGAATGCTTTAACTAGCAATGTGGCCATAAATACTGTGGTTTATGAAGTGCTTAGAAAAATTCATACAAGTTTGGAATATTTTATAGAAGACTGGGAAAGAAGATGTCCCATTGTCCACTCCCACAATTTCAAGTCATGCAAATAGTGAAGAGCTGTCACCTTCCTATTTTTCTTGTTTAGAAAACCACTTATACTTGCAACCTTCAGTTACAAATGTCTTTAACAATTCCTTCCATAAGGTTATAATACCATACCTATTTTTGAGTAACTGTGGTTAATGATTCTAAGACTTTCTGTGTGATACATACTTGGATGGAAATAAAGTTTGGAAATACTCCTCTCCAAAGAGGTGTCATGAATTGCCCATATATTGTCATGGTGGATTTTCTCCTTAGTTATCACAGTTGTGTTTATGCATGGCTGGGGATATGGGCTGTGATTTTACTCACTTTGATTGATTTGGGGAATGTAAGAATTCTCTCCTCAGGCATCTTGTGGACTAAATCCATGATTGTCATTACTTCCTCACTGCTTGATTCTGCTAAGGCTGTTCCTCTCTCTCTGTGTCCTGTAACACACACAATAGCATATCAAGAGGACACTAATGTCAATAATTTATTCTGGGGTGGTTTTGGAATCACCCCTGAAAGACCACTTAAAGAGTTTAAGACAGATTTAATTTTTTTACATTGTTTTAGCATCTGTCTGCTGAAGAATTAGCAAGGAGAAGAGAAGAAGAAAAACTGAAACCTGCAAAACCCTCTAAAGCTTCAAGACAAATAAAAAGGTATTATTTAATATGTGTGATGTTCAAACACAGATCTAGAAATGCAGTGAATGTCTTGGGTAGTGTCTGGCTGGAACACTGCAAGTCATTAATATGTATTACAATCTGAGATGACATGTACACATTTCAGATATTTTGTATTGAAATTCACCAGTGTGGGTAGTGAAGTTTCTGTATTTGGTGGAAGTCATCCTAGCCTGGGATAAGAAAATCCAGTAAAGAAAACGAAGTTATTCGTCCTCTGCCAAGGAGACAGTGGAAAACTTGACAAGTTTTCTGACTGTCCTGCATCTTTAGAGAAACTTTCTTTTGTTTTATAGTTCCTTTGATCCCTTTCAGCTGATACCATGCTGTTTGTTCACTGAAGAAAAACAGGTATGTACCTATGAGCAAAGAATCAGGAAAGCTTTATTACTTATATTGCTTTTCTTATACTTACTATCGCGTTTATCATTTCAGGAACCTTTTCAGGTGAAAGTGTCTTCTGAAGCCCTTCTAATAATGGATCTGGTGAGGATTAAGTTTTATCTTTCAAAAAGCAATTATGTTCACATTCTGTTATTGTTTCCTGTAATGGGCAACGTGAGATTGAGGAACAGAATACTTTCATTAACTTCTTTCCATTCAGGAGTGAGAATCTAGTATTAAAACCTCTAAGGATTAATTTTTTCTTTACTATTGTGCTTGGTTTTTCTGGAAGGTGAATGGTTGTACACTAATGAGGGCATTACTACTCACTACTCTGTCATACGATAAACATAATTTGCCTAAAGCTACTTTCTAAAATAGACTGACGTTTGGAAATGTATAGGTTCCTTTTCTACTAGTCTGGGAACTGATTCTGTGTTTCTGAAGCCATGTGTGGGTTTTTAGTAACAACAGGTTGTACCAAAGTTGGCACAGTTGTTCAGCACTCTAGAGCGTTGCGCAGCGTTCAGGTTTTGAAGCCAGCATTGCTTCGTGTATGGACGTGTTCCACAAAGGCACTATATCCATGGGTCTATATAATAAGCACATCTTTTCTCTTTGCTTTCAATTGAAACACTGGGTCTTGGGGAACCTTTAGCTTTCCAGAGTGTTCCTTCTAAATGTCACTGAGAAGTTACTGACTTGTTGCTGTGAGGCTGGTGTATTTTGCCACGTGCAGATCAAAACGAGAAGAAATGATACAACTTGAGCTTTAATAATTATTTAATATTTTAGCACTCTCATGTGTCTATGGCAGAAGTCATAGGGCTGCTGGGTGGAAGATACTCTGAAGCTGATAAAGTTGTACAAGTAAGAGTCTTTTTATGTTTTCTCTAGTGTATTAAAACTGATGACAATATATATAATTTGAATAGATGTAAATGTTATTTCTGAAGGGCAACTAATTAAGTATAATAAGTTGAAGTTAGTTGCTGTAGTCTAGTTAGTTATGCTTATGTTGAAGTGTTTGCCTTTCAGCTCTATCACAAGGAAGATCTGGTATATGGCTTAAAATAATTTAAATTGTATTTAATTGATGGAGATTTCCCTACAACTACCTGAAGGGAGGTTGTAGTCAGGTGGGGGTCGGGCTCTTCTCCCAGGCAGTGACAGGACAAGAGGGCACAGCCTGAAGCTGCACTAGGGAAGGTTTAGGTTGGATATTAGGAAGCACTTGCTCATGGAGAGGGTGATCAGACATTGGAATGGACTGCCCAGGGAAGTGGTGGAGTCACCATCCCTGGAGGTGGTTAAGGAAAGGCTGGATGTGGCACTTAGTGCCATGGTCTAGCTGATGTGGTGGTGTTAGGTCATAGGCTGGACTTGATGATCTCAGAGGTCTTTTCCAGCCTCAGTAATTCTGTGATTCTTGCATTTATCCATCTGGAGATCTTGTTTTAACAGGTTTGTGCAGCAGAACCATGCAATAGTCTCAGTACAGGACTGCAGTGTGAGATGGATCCAGTATCTCAGACACAGGCCTCGGAAACGCTGGCTGCCCGAGGATACAGCGTGATTGGATGGTACCATTCCCACCCTGCCTTCGACCCCAACCCCTCAATACGAGATATTGACACTCAAGCTAAATACCAGGTACTTGCTGCTCTGTGCATGAAAAATAAATAGCAAAAAAACCCCAACAACCTTTAAAGCCTCCCTGGTTTTTACAGTGTTAATACACATTACGGCTCTAATGCATCTTAAAATAATTCTAATTCAGAAATTGACATAAAATCTATTCTTTTTCATTTCAGAATGCTGTGTGGAAAGGGTTGTATTTCTTGTATGTGATGGTTTTTCTGTGTTTTTGGGCTTTTTTTAGAGTTATTTCTCCAGGGGTGGTGCCATGTTCATTGGAATGATTATAAGTCCTTACAACCGAAATAATCCTCTTCCGTATTCCCAGATTACTTGTCTGGTAATTAGCAATGAGATCAGTTCTGATGGTTCCTACCGTAAGTACTGGTATTTTATCTGTTGTCTTAATTTTGCTTTTCAGTACTGAGGGGAAAAATATTGTCTGTTCTTGAACGTGGGAAATAGGTATTTATATATTTATGTTGGTGGCTTGTGCTCTACAAGACCAGGAATTTCACTTTTAAGAGTAATCCTGCAAGCAGTCCATGCTGTCATGAGAAGAATATACAGGTATAAATAGATTGTTTTCCTATATTAGTATTTCCCACAATCGGGGAAAAGAAACTGAAAGGGCTGGAAGAAGGGTCCCTGTTATTTACATACAGTATCTGGATGAATAGCTGAGAAACTGCTTCACAGGTGTTACTTGGACTTTGCTGTGTTACCAAATCCTGAACAGATCCTCTGATCAGGGAGACAGCAGTAGAATAGCAAAGAGTTGGCTGCTGTAATGGCCAAAAATCCTGATTTGAGTAACTTTGCATTCAGAAGGGCAAAGGATCAGACCTGCCAGCTGTCCAGGAAAAGATAAGATATGAAAGATGAAATGCTGTGCTGGCATAAATCCCAGCTTGAGAAAAAATTCTTGATTAAAAATGTCATTGGTGTTACATGAAAATGGGATGTTTTCCTTTCTTGAATAGTTAAGAACATATCATATAAAATGTATGCTGTTTCAAGTGATGACCAGATCTTCTGCTCCTTCCTCAACAATAATTAGAGGACAATTCCCATGATAAGAGTCGATGGTTACAGTAGCTGCCTCTTCTCTTTCTGCCTCCCTCCCCCTGTTTTTTGCATCCAAACTCCGAGGTTTCCAGTTTTCTTGGCAAGGCAATAGCAGCCCTGGGAGTGACAGTTCCCTCTGTTTTTTCCTGTGGAAGTAAGAGAGGGAGACCATCTGCCTGCAGACTTGCTTCACAGTCCTAGGGGAAGTGAAGTGGTGGCCACATCTGTGCAGTAATTCCTGTTTACCATATTGCTAGTACCTCATGTTTATTTTATCCTCATTTCCCATTGTGGTGTGGAGCTAAAATAATTAGTAACTTTCCCTGCCCTTAGAAAGAGATGCTTTTTTCATCGTAGACATTTTTTTGGTCATACATATTTCGGGGCTGAGATGACTCCATATTTATGCTGATCTCCTCAAATCAACTTTTTACAAAATGGTGTCTCCTCCAGCCCTTTGAAAAAGTTACACCGGGGCAGTAGCGCTGCAGTACTGCGCAAATGAGCAAAAATTAGTATTTCCTGGGAGCCACAAGTATTTCTCTAGATTAATTCTTACCCTTGGAAATGCATTCTGCACTGAACACTTTTCACGTTTGAGATGTGTTCAATAGTAAATTGTATTTATTGCTTCCTTTTCACATACTCTGAGGTTTAGTTGGAAAGCATGTGTTTCATCTCTTGAAATTCTTGTGGTCTTGGAAAGGTGACTTTAATGACTTACTGAAATTAACAGTCTCTTTCTTTCTCCCAGATTTTTGGTAGCAGAGTTGTGTTCTACAAGTAAATTTCTGGTGTTTCTTTACTTTCTAAATTCCTCTCCCCCCACCTGCAACAAACTAGAATTTCAACAGTGCAAGTGCTACTAGGTTATAATAACTCAATTTATTTCACCATTTCTCTGGTATGAAGTAGATTTCCGTGTCCTTCCTTATGGCATAAGGAATTGGCAAGGGCAAAAGGGAGGAGAATGGTTTGTTCCCTACTCTCACCAACATTACATTTGGAATCCAAAATACCTTATGCTTTTATTTTAAGCTCCTGAACGCTGGCAATCTTCTGCAGTCAGTGATCAACCGTGAACAGTTATTGGGAAGGAAGGGATTGCACCTGAAACTAAAAAGCAAAAAGTCGAGTGTATTAGAAGCACTGAATAATCATGTTCCATTGATTCCAGGCCTGCCCTACAAATTTGAAGTACAGCAGATGTTGGAGGAGCCTCAGTGGGAGTTAATATTTGAAAAAACAAGATGGATAATTGAAAAATACAGATGCTGCCATAGGTATATCTCTGCTTTTATCCTAAAGAATAGCCAGTTGAGAGTTTGTGCATGCTTGTTATTGATCAATAAAGACATGTGGCTGCTTTCTACAATACTTCTTGTTTTTCTCTCAACAGCAGTGTCCCCATGAATAAAATTTTTCATAGAGATTCTAACCTGACTTGTTTGCAGAAAGTAAGTCATCTTCTTTTAATGTTTAGCTTTTTTAATTTTAAATGCTTTTTTAATTCAAATCTGTTTTTGTATCATCAGAAGTCACCTGAAGTCACATTTTTACAAATCAGAGATGCAAACCAATCACAATAAATGACTTCTGTAGTGCAGCTTATGAACTTACAGACACACTGAACATAACAATGTTCATTTCTGGGAGTTGGAGGCAGTAAAATGAAGATACCAAGTTTTAACCTCAGTCTGCAGAAGCAAGAATGTCAAATGAAAAATGTCTCTTCTCAGCATGTTGTACGCTTTCAGTGTGGAGAACTGCATGTGTTGCAAGAGAAGATTTGGACTTTCTAGTCCTCTGTTCAATCACTAAAGTGCTGTGCCATGTTTGCCATGCATAAGTGGGAACTTTAATTTTCCAGTCAGTGCAGTCATTGCTGTGAAGTTCTAAATAACTACAGCTGGAACATTAATTGCACAAACAAGACAGAACATCTGCCCAGAGCAAAAGACATAAACAGAAAGCACACACACAAAGTGATTACCCACATAATTTTTTTTTCCTCTCAAAATGACTTATAAACAACTTCACTCTAAAATTGAGTTGGTAGAATACTCTTGAATTTAGCTGTGGTGTCATTAGTTTTAAAGAATTGGCTTTGAATCACCCATGTGTTCCTGTGTCACTGTTCCTTTCTAAAATTTATATTGTACAGTTGAACACTTTCTGTGGTCTTTATCACAAATAAATAAAAATCCTTTTGGTTTACTTATCAGCTAGAAGGGGAAAAAAGTAAGTTCAGGCAAAAATTAAAATTAAAAAAAATGTAAACACCAATTAAAAAAAATCTCCTTTTCTTTTGACTAGCTTTTGGAGTGCATGAGGAGGACTTTGGGCAAGGTAACAAACAGCTTTGTTGCTGAAGAATTATTGACTCAGATAGAAAATTTATTCCTTTCCACATACAAGAGTGAGGAAAAGAGCAATGCTGAAGAAAATGAGAATGACTCTTCAAATGAATTGCCAGTGTGATGGGCTGTAACAAAACAAAATGATGGAATTTTTGTTTTATATCTTCATTTTCTTTCCCTTTTCCCCATTATGTCAACTCTGTCAGTATTATTATCCATTTTAATAGTAACTGTTACAGAATCCAGTGTCATCTGATTGTTATGGTTTAAACATACTCTGAAAAACTCCTCATGTGTGTGACCTGACTACACAAGGAATGCTTAATACTAATATTTTGTAAAATTAATTAATTGACCAACAGTCTGCCATTTGGGAAGAAGGACAACCTTGCAAGGATACTGTGTGTCAGTCTTCAAGGAGAGTTTGTCCTCCCAAGTCTTTCAGTTTGGGAATTTTCTCTTATTTTTATCTACAGGTACACATCTAACGTGGCATGAATGTGTTCCTTAATGCTTTAGAGACTATTAGTTTGAATTAATTCATGAAAGAGAAACAACTTAACTGAAATGAAAATACTGTAGCTCACTGATTTCAAACTTTCCTGGTATGCAGTCTGAAGTATTACTCAGTTGTGGTTTAATACATCATCTGATTTTTTAATTCATTTTTTTCTCCCCATTGATCCCTATGGTCAGGTAGCTTTTGTGGCATGTTCTTTGCCATCTTCTTTATCTGGGGAGGAGAAGATGGCAAGTTTTCATGACTTCTTAGTAGTAGTTGTGCTTGTTTCCAGTGGAAATGACAACTCCTGTCTTATTACAGGTTGCAGTCTATGTGCTCTTCCATTCTGTGGGGAGATACTGTGCTGTTCTGCCAGATCATTGTGATTTGTCCACTTCTAAGTGCTGCTGTTTCCTGTGGAAACAAGAGCTCTAGATTGATGGCAAACGTAGTGCAACAAGCAGAAAAGTTTCTGTCTTTTAAAGAAAAAAAACTACCAACTTTTTTTTATATTCAGTCTTCTCTATAATGGGCAGTTCAGGAAGAAAACATACTGGTTTGTATCAGTTCTTCAGTTAGAATTTCATACGAGTATTTTCAGATAAATTAGAAACAGATTGGTCTTGATTGAGAAGTTTCTTGATTGCAATTTGGAAGTGTTTCATGAGCTACTGTGGATCTTCATAGGAAAAATCTGCTTTAAATGTTGCTTTCTAAATCAGGACTTGACTTACATACAGTTATTACTATTTACACGGATTTATTTTAGCCAAATTTTCTCAGGTCTAAAATATATTTGAAAACATGAGTCAAGCAAGACTGAGTTTATATCTAGAGGGGTGATAATGGACTCAAGACTTCTTTTTAAAAATGTGTGTGTATATATATATAGTTCTACTTAACATAAATGGAATTTAAGATTTTATATGTTTACGTTTTTAACTTCAGTTTTTCATTTGTATAAAGAGTTTGAAAAGCTTTAAACCTGTGGAGCTGCATCCCAAGGAGGGAGCTCCTGTCCAAGAAGTTAACATTCCTTTTGTTATCACGCCTCATAAGACGTTTATCTCTTTCTCTGAATAAGTGGAAGGTGCAGAACCTGTTCATGTGAAGTGTGAGTTCTTGATACTCAGTTACTGTCCCAGTGCAGATTCCAGAGCTACAGGCTTAAAGATAGAGGTGAATGTTGTATGCTCTTCTATGTTCAGATCTGCTGGTGCAGCTTTAGATCCCACTGCTGTGTATCATTTACAAACCAGGTGTATCCATCCTTGTAAGGCATGTCGACTCAGTCTGCATATATTCTAAAATGTCATCTTTGGGACTTCCTAGTTGAAAACACTGCATGGCTTTCTCTGTTCCTAGTTTCAGCTACACTCCTGGTGAGAAAGCATTCCTTCCCTACTTAGCTAGGAGTGGGCTGCAGCATCAGGTATTCTTTGCAGTTTTGCATAGGTTACTTGCTAGAAAAATCACAGGGTATTAATGTATGTACTGAAAGCTGTAATTAGTTCTGATTTGTAGGAGGAGAATCTTGAACCTCTCATGTAACAGCAACATGAAGGAGATAACGTTTGTTGTCCAAATATGGTCTGTTTCCAACCAGTTAAAGATGGATGTCAGTATTACCCAAGTGGCAGTAACAATGTGCTGGCTGCATCTCTGTTTAATGATTAAAAACAGTGTAATACATTCGTATGAACTGGATTTGACAGCGATGTTAGGTACAAAAAGCTTTGAGTAGAACATCCTTTTGAAGCAGTTTGTCTCTTGAGAACAGGACATGGTGCAGTGTTGAGCCTTTGATAGGCACACAAAGACCAAAGACTCCAGCTTCTGTACGAGTTCATTAGCAGGGTGGTGTGGGAAGAGATGTAACTCTGAGTACCAGGGTAATCCAGTCTTATCCCACAATGTTGGATGTGAATTGCAAATGCCACATTTGCGATGCTAAGTAATAATTTTGTTGGCAGAAGATTGGGTAAGAAAATAACTAACCTACTTTTCATCATTTATTTTGATTGTATGGTTAATAAGAGTTTGGAAGTTGCATGCTTCTAAGAAGATCAAGATCTATTTTACTAATACTACCATTTCTGCTACTAAACACATACAAGGCATTAAATATATTTTTGGGAAGCTCCTTTTTTTTCCATCCAGCAATTCTTTTAACACTACCTTTGTTTTAGTGTACCTGTTGTGGACTAATATGCAGTTTCTGTGTGTATGACCAGGTGTTTTGTGCCTTGCCAAGTTGTTGTTCAGAAGATGGAAATGGTTGAGAGTAGCAAGTAGAATGACACAGTTAAAACTGGAAGGCTTAACAGTTGTAAAAAAGAAACTCCCAAACCCTGCAGATGTAAACTTCTGGCCAGTATCCTTTGTAAGCATTTGTTGGCTTAGACCAGTTTTGCTATCCCAGTTATCAGCTCCCTAGGGATATATGCCCTCTGTTCCAGGGAAGGGGAATGCCCATATTTTTTAAAACTTTCCAAGAACAATTCAGGTAAGGAAAACCAACAAGCAAACAAAAACCCCCTCAAAACCAGCCAAACAAAAAAAGGTAACACATTGCCATTCATATTAAGTACTTTTTCCCTTTTGCTGGCTGTTTTGATGTTCCTGACTGATGGTATACAACAGTCTACTAATAAAGATGGAATATGCAGTACCTTGAAAGGTGTGTTTCATACTTTTAACAGCTTCTTGTCTCTTGAGCATCGGATCTGGTAGCTAGTCTGTAATAACCAAGATTCAACTGCGTTTAACACCACCAGAGGGAGCGTTCTCACAGCTCATAGAAAAAGGTTTGAACCAAGTGCAAAACTTTGTACAAGTGCATGTAAACTTCTGGGTAATGGTTAAATTTTATGGGGAGTAGCTTTGTACCTTGGTATTGATTTGTTTCTTTCATTTGTTCTCACACATGCTCTGCTTTAGTCTCTTTCAGAAGATCACCAATGGTACTTTGTGGCAGGGATGCCAGGATGGTACATGGGGATTTTCCACACTTCACACAGAATCCTGGCTATATGATCTCTAAAGTAATGTCACGGGTTTGTTTTCATGGGCAACTCCAGGGAATTCAGAAGGTGATCCTCAGATTACCTTTCAAACAACTCTATTAATTACCCAAATTTGATTCAAGTGTATTGGTTCCAGGTCCCTCTCTGCCAGCAGCAGGAGCCTCATTAACTCTTTCCTGCTTTGCTAGCAGAGAATTAGCTCTGCTGGGCATCATGGAGCTATCAGGGCAGTGTGTTGGGTAGGGGAAAAAGATGGAAAGGCAGCAGCAGGGAGGTGTGCAGTGCAGCTGGAAGGTGTGTGGCAGAGCAGAGCACCCTGGCACCTGCTGGGGAAGGAACACGCTGTGCTGGTGCTGTGCACCCCACGGAGGGGCTGAGGGACACCAGGGTGACTTCATCCAGCCCCACGGAGGTGGCGCATGGCAAGTAGCTGGTGGTTATCATCCCAGTGAACACTGTAATCATGTTTGATGCTGAACAAAGTATTTAATAGCCTAGATAAAAGCATTCTGGCTGTTTAATTGGAAACGTCTTGCTGTTTTACATAGACCTACTGCCCTATTTTTTTGAGATTTAGAATTGTGCTGAGAAATTGTTTCCATGGAAGCAGAGATCACTAAAGAAAATGCACTCCACATTTCCTACAGGATTATTCCTTTTACAGCCTGCTGTTCTATATAATTAACTCTTGTAGTGCCATTACAGCTTAGCATGGATAAAAGGAAATACATTTTAGTTTTCTAGTGTCACAGGCATTACATATGTGTGTGTGTGTATATATATATATTTGGAAAAACTTTTGTCTTTAAAGTAAGTCTGTTCTCTTATTTACAGAGGGGAAAATCCACCAGTACAAAAAGAGTCAATAAAAAAGTGCACTTTTATTTTGGCAATTCAGGCAGCTCTGTCAGGGAAACTTAAAGTCACTCCTTTGCCCTCCTGTTTCCTTGGTGATGGGTATATTCTAAAACTGTCCTTGCTTCTGGCCACCAACACATGCAGTTTTTAATTATGGTAACAGCAATGAGAGTCTTCCACCAGGAGGGAAAATAGACCACCTTGTTTAGTTACCAGTGGTTTTTCTTCCATATATTCTGGCAATTTTTCCCTACTTCACTGTGTCTGTAAGAAGGGGAAGCTATTAAATGATAACACGAGGCCAAGACTAAGCATGAATGTCTGTAAACATCATACAAAGTAGCATTTACCAAAAAGTCCTGTCACTGCCCATCCATATGGTGCTTTCTAGGCTCAAGGGCAGCACAGTTCTCAGCCATACAGAGATGGTTTCACTGCAGCCCATTGGGAGCTCTAAGTTTGCAGCAGTTGAGGCTCTGTCCTCCAGAGTCAAGAAAAACAAAACCTACTCTGTCTGAAGTTCATAATGTGAAATAAAATAAAGATGAGATACAGGTATGTAGGTGATTTTTAAATGGATGTTGACTTTGAAGGAGGAATGTGACATTTTTTTGAAAAAGCAATTATAGATAAATTAATGACTTGGAAATTAAAAATGGGGAGTTACTAAACTATTATAAAGTAATCATCAATATGACATGTTGAAATACCTAGCAATTTTCATAATCATTTTAGCTTTAGATCTCAATTATTTACTAAGAAAGGTGATTCCTGTTACTTTTATTGGAAGGAAAGAGAAATGGAGAGTGCTATAAGGTGCTGTAAAGAAGCCAGGAATAATTTGATGACTGGTCTCACCTTTGCTCCCTCTCGTAGCCTGTGTTCCTGTGGCTTATTTAGAAAAAAGCCTGGCTGCAAAGTTCAGCTCCGGATTGTGCCTTTCTCTAAGGGCAGAGGGTATTTCCAGCTGGAGCTCTAATAAACCTACTGGTGTTAGAAATACTCCCTGGCAGCCAGGGCAACTTCCCAATGCTCACAGACAGAAGCTGTCAGTAGAAGCAGCCCAGTTTGCACTGATTTGAAGCAGGACGGGTAAAAGGAGCTGCCTGCAGGGCACTGTGCAAGTTGTGTGGATGGGAAAATGGTGTGTACACTGTTCTGTGGTCGTTACTGGTCCCAAACTAATGATTTGTGAAGTGTCTGACAGTGTCACAGTTTGACTCAGAATCAAAAAATAAACCAGAGACAACAATGCTCTCGATCCCTTCCCCCTCCCACCCAGGTAGGGAAGGAGAGAGAGAATTAGGAGAGAGACTTAGCTGGATTGAAAACTAAATTAGACAGCTTTAATTATATGTACAATTATATACAAGTATGTTCAGGAATGTGCAAAAGCCTCTTGCCTCCCCCCACCCCCAGCAGCTCCCCCAGCACTCTCCTGAGCTGTGAGCAGTCCCGAAAACTCTCAGCCCACAGTCTGAGATAACAGCAGAGCAGACAGGGCTGTGGGGAGAGTTATGAGGGTCAGGGCTGAGCCTGTGGTCAGTGGTGATGGATGGATGGAGTCCTCCCCAGGGACCGGCCATGGACGGAAGAGAAGGGAAGAAGAAGCAGGAAGGGAGTTGTCTTCTGTGATCTCTGACCTTCCTCGGAGTTTATGTAGATCTATGGGATGGAATCCCTTTGGTCAGTTCTGCTGTCTGTCTAGTCCAGCTTCCCTACAGGGGGGTCACAGAGACAATTCTCCTGCCCCAGTAGCCTCTGTAACAAAAGACTAAGAAGCGACCTTGGAGTCTCAGCAGAAACATAAACATTCCAGTGTTACCAGTCCACTAGCTGGAACACTTGCTGCTAGTTAAAAGAAAGCTTACTGAAGGAAAAAAAAAAATCAGTAAAAGGAAAATTAGCTTCATCCTGGCTCAAAGCAGGACACAGTGTTTGACAAATCAGGTGAAAGGGACTTGCATAATGCAAACTGGAAAGTATCTTTCAGCTGCTGCCAAAACACATGGAAATAGTAACTCATGCTTTGTAGATCATTAGGACACGTGGGAGCTGCTGGGGTGTACTGCGAAAGGCATTACTCAAAGTTCAGATTGAAAAATCTCTTCAGAAACAGCTAACGACTCTGTAGGAGCAATGCAAGCATGAAAATCATCATTCCTAGCACTGCCTTGGGATGAGCATGTGCCAAAGGAAAGGGGGGAGAGAAGCTTTCCCTGCTGGAAGATGAGCCTGTGCTCTCTAAGTAGGAGAGCAGCCATCAAACTGATGAAAAGTCATTCCTCCTGAATTGGCAGCTGCTCCAGGCAGCAGACAGAACACTCCAAAAGGCTTTATTTTATAAATATTTGAAAGTAGAAAGGAGGAAGTCTGTAACAGGTAAGAATCTAGACAGTGGAATGACACGGAAGCTGTGTGATTGAAGACACAGGAAAAACCATGATGGAAGTGGAGGAGAGGGATTTCTTTCAACAGAAATGAGACGGATTTCTCAAAGATGCATTTACATAGTCCATAGAAGGCAAAGGATAAGCTGCTGGTGCTTTAATCCATCAGGGAAGCCCAGCATAGGCCCTATGCTTCAGGTTGGCTTTGGGGAAGATGGGATGTAGATACAGCTGATGTATAAAAGATGCCTCCCTCTTTCATTCTAACAGTACATTCACTGTCTCTGTCAATGGAGATGCTCTGGATGTTGAAAAACCATGGATTTACTATGCTGATGGAAAGCCACCAGAGTCCTGCATGAGAGAACTGGTTGCTGGTGTTAGTGCTGTGGTGCCAGGGGTGATACTTGATACTGGCTGCTGGCTTTGGCATCACTGTGCTGGTTATTCTGAGGTGGCTGCAGCCAAGAAAATAGGAGAATACTGAGATTAAAGACGTGGGGAAATAAAAGCACCAAGCTTATAGCTGACCTGATCTGAAAAAAATCAAGAAGAAAAAAAAAAAAAAGAACAGGAAGATAAGAAAAAAACAAACAAACCCAAACTGCAAAATAGAAATAGCAAACAGACTCAGGGTATGTGGATGGATTTGGAGAGGTTTTTTCCTTTCTACATGAGTTTGTACAGTGATTGTTCTCAATTATTCTAGTTTAGTAAGAAGGACTCCTTTGGTTTGGGGAATAAATTAATTTTGGAGTCAGTTACCTAAGTATTTTAATCGAGTCCCAGTTTAGAGGTTAATAAAACAGTTACAGCTGTCTATTTAGTGTAATGTAGAATGCTTTCACTAGCAGTGCAGGCCTGGTTCAGCTTGCTGGAGCACTCCTTGATTGGTTCTTGGTATAGTTACTTATGGAAATTCAAACACTTGGCATAATTGGGTTATATAGCTGCTGTTATCTATGCTGTTACATAGCTGGTAAAGACTGAGGTTTTTTAATACAGGTTGTGTTTGGGTTTTTTAAGTTGTTTGAATTTTCTGTATCAGAAAATACCTTCATAAATACTACTGAATAACCAGGCAAGGTTGTGATAAGGTGTTCTACAGCACCAGAGGCATTTATACAGCCATTTGTTAGGAAGCATTCCTGCAGTCACCTCCGGGTGCAGAGATCCCAGGTTTCTGAGTTTGCATTCCAGCAGCACAGTGAGCTATTCCCACTTGTGCACTTTAACAAGGGTCTGACACTCCTCGTCAGCAAAGATCCCTTGATCTCAATGCAAGTGTAAGTTAACCTTGGTGTTCTGCCCAAATTCCAACTCTGGTAATAGCTTTCTGTCTACTTAAATTCCCCTTGCAATTTTAATGGGAGGAGATATTTTTCAGTGTTGTTCAGCTTCACAGAAATACTACACGATGCTTCAGGACAAGCTGAAAAAGAGCTTTATTCTAGTAGCGCTGCAGGGGAAATTTAAGAGCAGAGTCTAATTACTGAAGCTGGAATTTGGCCAAGACACTAGAACTGGACTTAGCTACCTGTTCATCTGCTGCATTCTCTGTTTGGGAGGTCATATCCACCACAAAGGACATCTTAAAGAAAATAATGTGACTTGTTCAATGTTGAAATATTGGCAGTTATAGTCTCTGCACTGTGCGTGGATGTCTGAAGTCTCATCTGTCTCATCTGCTTACGTTCAAAAAAATTAGAACACTACACCTAGGCAGTGCAGGAGGGTCAGCTCCTTTCTGCTGCTAATTAGTTTCAACATTACTAGTTGTAATTCTAATAACAATCAGTAATGCAGTACTTCTAGGGCAAAGTATTAAAAATGCATCTCTGATTCTACTGAATGAACAGGGTACCTGGAAACAAGCAAAGATGCTTTGCTTCTGCTTCTGCCTTTGTTTATATGGAAGAGATTTGCTGCTTGGGGGTGGGAGTGTGTGTCTAATATATTTTGGCTCAACATAAACAGCATTTCCATTTAACTTTATTCTTGTTCACTTACCTGCTAGAAAAATTTGGGCTTTGAAAACACAGAATGGGGCAATGCATCACCTTTCCCCCAAATCTTTATGATTTTTAAGATTTTTATGCAATTGCATCAGCAGTATAAATACATTCCAAAGGTTTTGGAGCAGGGTCTGTAATGTAATTGTGTGCCTTATGGCACACATGTCCAAGATGGTTGTTTTTCAGTCAAGTATATGCAATAGTGCTGATAGTAGATGAAGTGAGAATTTAATATCTAGGCTGAATTTTCCCACATCATAGGACAATTCAGACCATAGGCTAACTCCACACAATTTTGCAATCAGGTTTTTATAAAATTGATTACATTAAAAATGTGGAGCTGAGTAGCCCTGAAGAAACATAGGGCTGGGAATAAAAATTGTCCAAGTACATTTCAGTAGCTTATGCAGAGCTGGTAAAGTCCTATGTGTCTTGAGAGGTTGGGGCTGTCTTTCCATCAGAGAAGATCATGAGATGTGCAGCCTTTTCTGGGGATCTACTGTGGCTCTCAACATTCTTTTAACATTGCTGCATTTTCCCCACTTCTGTTGTAAGAAAAAACCCACTAGTTTCAAGGGGAATGAGATTTCATATTAAAATAGAATGGAGGCATAATTTTGATTAGGAGAGGCAAAAATTACTTATTGTAGAAAAAAATCTTAACAGTTTCCACTTCTTTCTTTGGCTCCTCCTTTTCTTTTTAGAGGCTGAGATTGAGAAGAGAGGCTGTTCATTCATATTTTTAGTAATTATCAAAGGACTGCCCTATGAAAATCATGTGTTGTGGTCACTTATTTCCTTGCTCATCATCAAGCACCAGAAGACTCCATGCTGCTAGGGGACTGGAAATGCACTAGGGTCATTTAATTGGAGTGGTAAGGTATGTGTTTGCAACTAATCAAAACAATGTAAAGATTAATTGCAGTGCAGAGCTCAGACAACCTCTCTTTGGGCTAGATCATTCTACTGGAATAAAGCAATGTAAAGCTACTGTAGGATGTGGACTGCAATAAACCAAACATACCCATTGCTCCTGCAAAGTCCTCATTTCTCTCTTGCTGCTCCAGCCACACCACCTCTTGGGCTATATATCAAGATCATTTTGCACATGGTAGATCAAGTATTTTGCTGTAACAGTCCATGACACTCAGCTTGTTTGAATTTCTGTCCACTGCTGATGTTCTTACTGAAAAGGAGGAAATTAACTCCTTGTTAGCTTTAAATTTTGCAAAATTAAAATGCTTTTTATTATTCATTCTAATTTAGATGTTTCTGACTCTGAAATTTCTAGTTTTACTTTTCCTGATTACATCATCCTGTGTTAATGGTGTGTTTGTTTGTTGTATTTAAGTAATTAGGCTTTATGCCCTTTGCAGTGGTTTCCGTGGGTAGGGCCAGAATGGTGACAGTGATGGTTTTATGTTTTGGTGGCACTGGCTGGCAGCTTTCAAGCAGTGTCCCAAACAAGGTGATTTAACATCAACCTTCTATCGGTTTCTGTGGGGTCTGCTCAGGAACAAATCTATTCAGGGGATTATTTTGCTTTGGAGTGCTGTTTTAATACTCTGTAGGTATAAATACATACGTATTTATGCCTCTATCTGTGAGAAGATACAGAAATAAACCCATAGCTGATATGAAAGTGCCTTTGTGCTATTACCCACCAGGACTGTGTAACAGAAGCTATGCTTGATGTAACAAAGGTAGAGCTATTTGTTGCCCAAATGATGTTCTGCAATTCCTGCTGCTGAAGGGCTGCCTTAGAAAGCCCAAAACAACCCTTGGCTGAGAAAAAAACCCTGTCCCTGCTCTGTGACTCCCAAAGAGGACAGTGCTGCCCCTTCCATACAGTGCTGCTACCTTTGTGCAACTGCACAAAGCAGGTTTGGGCCTTTGCCTTTATATTTAAAACTTTTTTAGCCACTGAAGATATAAGAACAGTGCCAGAAGCAATGCCAGCATGACAGCAAGGAAATGAAAGATAAGGATTCATGGAAGGATTAAAACCCTCTTAAACTTTGTTCCCTCTATTCCCCCCAGTAAAATCCATGCCTGCTTATATGTGCAAGTATGTTTCCTTGAACATATGGACAGAAAACCCCTGCATTGGTTTGGAAACGACTGGTGTGTGTACAGGTACCTCTGCCCCCACACCTACACTTAAAGACACACGTCACTGTTTATGTTGGAGCAGGCGAGCCCCAGGGAAGCTTTGCAGCAGCAGATCCAGGGCAGCATGCAGCCAGCCTGCAGCCTGCTCCACCTCTTAGCACTGGTAAAATGGCCCAAACCTGCTGCTGGTTTGGAACAACAAAGAATCCTCTTCTTGTTCCCACTTCCCCCGATGAAGAATAATCTCTTCATGGATGTTCAGACTGGGATTACGGCCAGATTCTGCTAATAATGTGAAACAAAACGCCTGCTGCATAAACACACCCAACCCCTCTCTTCTTGTGTAGTTGGTAAAACACCGGTGTGTCACGTAAGGACAGCTAGAGACAAGATCCCCTGATAGTCCTTAAAATGGGGAATCACCTTAGAAAAAACAAACCAATTTCTACTGCTTGCATATCAAAACCACTTTTTCAGAGAACAGTTAAGTAACAAATTGGCCGTTCCTCCACTTCTCCTTAATTGGACCAGTTAATGCTATTAAACAGATAAGTCTTCTTGTGCAGGTATAATTATCCTTTCCAAAGCTTTTCCACTGATCTGCCTCAGGGTTTTAAGTATTGCAATTACCTCTATTTTAAATGCTAAAATTAATCTTAACTCATTACAATTGCTATCAGAGCAGGAAAAATCAACTTCCAGAACTTTTACAATTATTATTCAGCAGTTCTAAAAAAATGTCTCGTACCAGGATTTATCTAGTTAAAATTTCATCCATGCCAGGCAGCCTGACAAGATTCACATCTCATTTTCATGACGATCCCTATTCCCCGAGGAATAACACTCTTCCAGTCCTTCTCCAGCACAAATGAAGTGCCACAAAAGCAATAAGGGAGACTTAGTATTATCTAAATGAGAGGCTGAATGAGAATGCATTTCTAATTTTCCACTGAGATTTTTACATGTGGGCCCAACGGTGCTGGTGGCATATGTACCCAGCCTTTCTCAGCTAAATTTTGTTGGAACTAAATGTCTGTCCTTGTGAGGCTGGAAATACAAAATCTCAGCATTTTTGCTAGTCTGGTTGCACCCAGAAAAGCTAAGTGGAACCACCAGAAAGTAACTGGATGTGTCTATGCTGTAGCCACTGCACTGTGCAGTGCAGACATGTGGCTGTCTATGTTGAGTTATTTTTTCTTACAATCTCCATTTGCTCTTTTCTGCACATGAAGTAAGATAGCTTTATAATTGTCTCAATTCTGCTGAAGGACTTAAGGAAAATCTCTCAAGTACAGAAAGATCATTAATACTCCCCTTTTGTATTGTCTCCAAATAAATTTTACATTTTAGAGAGCTAGTGGAAGAATTCTTTGATACTTACACTGTTTTCACTGATGTTTTCATGCAGGTCAGCTGCTTCAAAAGCAGTTTACAAATTATGTGCAAGAATTAGAAGCTGGGAGAGTAAAAATTATGAAGTGATAGATTCTCAGAATTTCTGCCAGTTTTGCAACTACCAAGCATCCAAGTTGCCCTCTAAAGTGCAATAGTTCTCAGATCTGGCAAGCTGAAAGCAATGCTGGAGGTAATTTTCGTTGCTTCATCTCAGGCACTCAAAATCCTCAATAAAATTACCCCAGAGAAGAAGAAAAATAGCTAATGCACTTAAGTCAGAGTTTACTAGCATCCTGGGCCAGCAAGGAACTCAATGCTAGTGCAAGTCAACGTCAGCCTGGCAAACACTCAGTGTTTCCCAGGAATGCCAGTGCTGAAGAAATGGCACTCATAAACTGGACATCTGGGATGTCAAAATCAGTTCCTTAGTAGGAAGGGATCCAATAGTCTTTTGTGGCTTTTACGGAGAGTCTTGCATTAAAATACTATAAAATAGCAAGCAAAGATCATTCCTTACTTCCCTTCACACATGTTTTGGAAAGAAAGGACTGTACTGAGTTCTCTAACTTTCAGAGCAGCAGTTTTGCAGTGAACTTCTGTTTGTGTGAGCAACTTCAACTTCTGGATTTTGAGTCTGCCTTTTTTTTGTTTTACATCAACAACATAGATAAGAAGCAGAAATATTTATTACCTATTAACACATTCTTAAATAGCATCTACTAACTGGTATGTCAGTAGGCAAGGGACAGTGAGTATACAACACAATACACTCAGTAGATCAAAACAGGATATTTAAAAGGTAAGATTTGGAAAAATCTTGATATTTATGAAAACTGTTATGTTGTCTTTTAAGTGCATGTGAAGTCCTGGAATTTCATCTGGCCAAACAGGCTAAGTGGCATTAAATCCAATTTCTGGCTTGCAGAAGGCTGATGGAGTGCATTGTTTCTGTCAAGATTTTAGCCTAATATTAATGAGCAGAAGTGAATTACAATGAAACCTGAACGACAAAACCATCAATTAGTACTTAGGTTTTGCTTGGATTTATATAAAAGCCAAGTATTTTCTTTTTTCATAAGTTTTTAATTTGAAGCTAAAGACTGTACATTTTAACTGACAACTTTTTAATTATGATGATCAAAATGGTAGCAGGGAAACTGTAGTACTAAATTGTTCCCACCTGAGTAAGCAGAAAAAAGTTTGTTATATTTAGATTTAAATTAGTTTTTATATACTTTTCTTGGATTTGACATTTGCTTGTGGGAATAATTTCACACATGTACAAAATCTCATTTCAATACAACCACTTATATAAACAGATACACAAATACTAATGGACACATCTACACAGGGAAATACAACCTGTTAAAAGTGTTAAATGTGTAACTGTACTCAGGACTACTGCACAGTGCATCTGGGCAAGTGTGTGTGGAGAGCAAAAGCTCTGCTAAGCTCGTATCTAGTCAGTCAAGACATTTTGATATTAAGTGGTTTCCTCCACGGCAACTTGGAGCAAAGATTTAGGGACAGGTAATGATAAATGACTCTGTGAGCTCCATCCTACCATGTGCAGAGTTCACGGGTCTTTTGTATGCATTTCATCTTGGAAAAGGAAAAAAAAAAAAGACAGCTGCGAAAATGCTTCCCGATCTGAACTCACTCCACAGATCAGTTTTTCAGCAATGAAATTCAGTGCCCTGCTGAGGTTCATCAGAAAACCTATACATCACTTACAGCCTCTAAGTAGGTCCTATGCAGTCTTAAGGCATGAAAGCTTACCTTTAGGTCTTCAGAAATAGGGTTTTTTTTGAAGAACAGATGAGGCTAGAAAGCAAAATCTCAGCTACAAAATAAGTCAACCTATCTCTCTAAAGCATACAACCTCCTCTCTTATTCCTCACAAAAAATGCTTCTATGCATATATATTCATTATAATTCAACAGAAGCCATGGTGTAAATTACTAGTTGAAATGTTTTTTGTTTTTTTTTTTTCTTTTCACTGTAAGTCTATTTAGAGAAAAACACCACTACATAGCTATGCAATTACTCAACTGTTCACCAGATTTTCATATAGAGAGAGAGTGTTGGCATCTGATAGAGAGCTCCTGTAACTACCTGTTCTGTGTTTGCTGCCTGTCTGCTTTGAAGTTTTAATCACAAGCGATGACACTTGGGGAGACTTTAGAAGTACAGAATGTAGAACACACTTTTTAGCCCCGTCCTTGCACACTCAAAACCTCCACTGAGTTTAACAGGAATTCAGGCGAGTCAGGAATGCAGAAATAGCTCCTCTACCCTCTATGCAGAAAGTTAAATAATGCAGTTGGAGAAGCAAGTAATAGCAAAAAGAAGTATGCAGAGAAACAACGCCACATTTTCAGATGGCTTGAAATAAAGTGGAGATTCTGTGAGGTGGAAGAGTGAAATTTCCTCCACAGAGCAAATGGTAGAAAGCCTTCATGCTTGGCTTAGGAACAGATAATTCTAGGTAAAGAAGACAAGAAAAGCAGGAAAATATTAAGTCTAAGAAATAAGGACATTAAGATCAGGAGACATTCACTAGAACTTCCATCAGTTTTTATTTCTTGACAGCTGGAACACACATGGGCCTTAGGTTAGACAAAATGCTTTTCTGTGACTACAGCTCAGCTGTTTCTGTGACTAGAGCTGACAGTGACAAAAATTAATGCTGTGCTAATTGACTGACACATTTTCCTCTTCAGGGCCCTCATGATAATCGAGGCTGGGCAGGTCTTAAAGGAATTTTGTCGAGTGGAACAGATTTTCTGCCTATCACTGCATATCACTTCTTGGCCTGGGCTCCAAGATCTGGTATGTATTTTCCTTGGCAGTGGACATCAGTGCTTAAGAACTGGCACAGGTGAGAGCCTCAGTAACAAGGGATGGACTAGTCAATATTTCAGCTAACACTGTACAATAGTTGACTGTGCTCATACATGGTATGTTACTGCTGAAGGCAAAGTTCTGTGTTACTTTACCTTTCTCAATGAGAGGGCCTTTGTTTACACACAAAGCCCCAAGGCTTCTATGAAGCCTGAGCTATCCTGTTATTACATGTCCCAGCCTCAGCTTTTCATTCAGCAGATAACCTGGTGCCACATCACATAATTTAAGTTGTACTTCTCCCAGCTACAAAAGTTTATGTATTAGGTTACAAAAGGGCAAAGTTTACATATTAGGTTTGCAGCTTGCCATTTTATTAGGTTTGAGGAAAGGCAAACATCAACTGCCCACCTATCACTGGTGCCACAGAACTGACTGCTCCCTTTCACAGGAGTGTCACCAGCCCTCTCTGGTGACAGTCAGCACTTCCAACACTTCAGGTCTCCAGAAACAGCAGCAAGCCCAAGACTAACACTCTTGAGCTGTTAAAAGTTGAAAGGAACTTAAGGTCTGCCCCGGGATCACTTAGTAGTGAGGCCCAGGGACACAGGAGTCAGGGCTAACCCCAGCTGTGAGGGGAGGCAGGGCAGCGCACCGGTCTCCAAACAACCGTTGGTAAAGCCAGGGGAATGCCACAAGAGGACGAAGGCTCGCAGCAGCGCGACTCTGCACTTCGCGAAGGGACACTCCCACAAGCCTTCCTCCGCCGCTGAGGCCGGACTGACACAAAATGGCGGCTCTGGGCGCCTCGGCCGCCACCTCCGCTCGCGCCCCGGGGCTCGAGGCGGGAGGCGGAGCCTCCAAAAGGGCCGCGAGGGGCGGCAGTGGCGGGCGGAGCGCGGGGCGCTGTCGCCGGTGCCGGCTGAGGGAAGCGGCGCCAGGCCGGGCCCGGCCCGGCCCACCTCCCGCCCTGGTATCCGCGGCGTCCCCGCGCCGGCTTGGTTAGACCTCTCCTCCTCCGCCTTCCGGGGTGGTGAGTAGGGGGAGCCAGGTGGAGGAGGTTTTTGCTTGAGCCTAGCCCAAGGACGTCGGCCAGAGCTGCTGACCCCTCGGCCTGGGCGGGCTCCTGAGAGTGACACGTCTTTCTCTCTCCCCTGCCCCTCACGTGTGCCCATATCACGATAGTCGCGCCAGCAGCGAGGTCGGGGGGTTGCTCGCGTGCGAGATGCCGGGCGCTGAGGGCCTGTAGCCGAGGTCTGCACCGACGGGCGGCTGCGGGCCTCAGGCGGCTGCGAGAAAGGGAGGACGAGGAAAAGGCGGGCGGGGCTGGCCGTGCTGTTCCTCTCCCTGAGGGGGGCGACGCTGCCGGCGAGGGGTGAGGAGGGAAGCGACCCCTTCTGTTAGAGCCAGCGAGTAAAAACGGTCACCGCGGGGCCCCTCTTGCGGGGGGTGGCCGGTGCCGGGGCATTTCTATTTCTGTGCCCCATAAGTAAGAGGCTGCTGGCAGCGAGACACTTGGTTTCGCAGCGTTGAGTCGTTTTGGTATTTTTTTTTTTGTAGGCGGGTGCAGCAGATATGCACCCTGCATTCGAGACCGAAGTATTAGCAAAATACTCAATAGATCCTGCTGTACCTCAGTATGTGTGAATGGCACCTGTAGCAAGGAGCCCAGCAAGGAAAGGTGGTGATGATGCAAACATGTCTCCCACAAGGGATGCCTGCAGTAATTCTGATCTGGTAGCAATAAAAGCGAAAGAAAAAGAAAGAAATCACACTTTGTTTTATTCTAGTGATACAAGACATTGACTTTTTCCACAGTACCTTAAAACTGCAAGAGGATTCATTTGTAACTGGCTTTTTTTGTCCGATGCACCTGTTGGCAAACATCCATGCTGTCTGTTCAGATGAAATAATGTTTCAGTGTTTCATGTTTGAGTGGTTTTCTTAATACCTCTCTGCTATTTTTTTCTTTGTTTCAGGGTAAGCAACCAAAGAAGTTATGAATATCCTCTGTGGTCTAAAGTTGCTGGGCAGGAACTGTATTTTCTTTCATTTGGCTTCTTTGAGCAAGCGTGGGAAGTGCAGTAATATCTATAGGTCTTCTGTGGGATATTGCCGAACTCAAGTCAGTTGTACATGGTATAGATGCCACAGGCTGGTTTTGAGTGGGAATACTAGAAACTGTTTTTTGACTGGAAGCCATGACTCCTGTAGAAATTTAATCTGTAAAGAACTGAGAGGTCCTTTGAATGTCCCAAATACAGAGGTGTACAAGAATGTACACCACAGTTGGGGAAGGTTTTTCTTCCAGTCTTACCGTCCATTGAGAGAGAAGATCACATCCCTCCAGATCGGTTCTGTCAGGCAACTCCCCCATCATTTTTCTGCTTGGAACATTCAGATCGTCAGGTCTTTTCGCACATCACCATCATTTCAGGCTGCCCCAGTTGCTCTTCTCTGGATTATTGTTAAGCCAGCTCAGAAATTATTAGCTATCATTCTTGGCAGGTAAATACTATCTTACTTCCTCTCTCAGTGTAAGACTCTGTTATGAAAAGATGTGTGCGATGTGTGCATGGGTTTGTGGGGAATAGTAGGTGTATTTTAGTGGTTTTATTTCAGTTTCTCTGCAAAATTTTGTAGGACTGGGGGTTAGACTGACAGTTTCCTTGACAAGAAGTTATTGCCATTATTAGAGGTTTATCTTTTCCTCGTTTACATGTGATGGAGGTGAACCAAGACACTAAAGGCATTCCATCCTCTCCTGTGGGAGGGGAGAAATGGAATGAAGTAGAAGCCAATTACAGTCTAACCTTCCATAAGGTCTTAGACCCTTTTTAATTATATCCCAAGTTGACACTGTTTGTATCTTACAGGAGCATCAGAAAATGGTGGAAGACACTTCCCCCTAATAAACGGGAACTTATTAAAGAAAGTGCAAGGAAAAATAAGTGGAAGATACTTCTGGGTGTCAGTAGCTTAGGAGTTTTATTTGTCGTGTTTTATTTTACTCACTTGGAGGAGACACCCATCACTGGACGCCCTCGACTGTTGGCGTTTGGAAAAGAGCATTTTAGGGAACTATCACAGATGGAATATGATATGGTAAGGTTTTAAAGAAAAATTCCAAATAGTCTAAAACTGTTAATGTTGGGGTTTTTTGTTTGTTTGTTGTTTTGTTTGGGTTTTTTTTAGCGATTAGATAGTCCAGTTAATGAAATGGGTAAACAAGCCTTGTGGTGCCCTTGATAAGTTTTGAACTTCATGCTGAGAACCCTGCAGAGCACTCCCATGTTACCCTCTTCTTGTCTCCCCATCCTTTTTAAGAGTTCCCTTTTCATCAGGAAACCATGACATCAGGGGCACGTGACAGTGAAAGGGCACATTATGTGTATGAACATCTGTAACTGCATTATTGTAATATCACAAGAAATATATAAACCCTGTAGAACCAATAAAAGCATATCTAATAGGTATATGCTGAGATCTGTTTCATTTTCTGTGCTGCTTTGAGCATTCTTTGGCACTTGTTTAAGGTCCTCTCTTCTAAGCTATCACTTTGTAAGGTAATACGCTCCACCTGCATTCAATTGTGCTTTTTTTTAATTAGATCAGCTAATTTTTCTCTAATTGCTTTCTTCTAAACTGTCCACTGCACTAATTTCTGTAATTTTGGGAACTGTGACTTTCTTTTCTAAACCCAGTGGAACTTGGTAAACCTTGTACAAATGTCACTGTATTTCTGTCTGACAGAGAATTTGAGATAAGAACAGGACAGAAGAAGTACAAGGATATATTTTAAGTTACACCTTTGGTATAAATTTCTCCATCTTACAAATTACAACAGAATTACGCAGATAGAGAAAAACTATAAATTCAGTTGGAAGTTTGGGAAGGTATGGGAAGGCTTGCAAGGTCCAGGAGGCTGTAGGACCAAGTTTATACGATCTTATTTTTGATCTGTGGTCACTACTTCCTTTTAAATTTATCAGTCCTTTAGTTGTCGGTCGGAAAGCCTGAATTCTAGTATATTTGCATTGGCTGTATGAAACAAAAATGTATTAAGACTTACATTTAACAAAGTTGTGTGCAGCCACTAAATTAGTTTACCAATTAGTCATTTTCTGTGTATTTGTTCTGCATGGCAATCAATGCTTTTTTTTTTTTTGCCTTTTTCCAGTGGATGGAACAATTCAAAAGTAAAATGTTACCAGAGACAGATGCACTCCATCAGGTTGTGGAGACAGTTGTTGGTCATTTATCTGAAAGCAATAAGGACATCCCACAGGTCTCGGCACTCCAGTGGGTTATCCACGTGGTAGATGAACCAGATGTAAATGCTTTTGTGTTGCCAGTAAGTAGAACCCAATGTAAAAATTATTAGTCATATTGAAACAGCATTTTAGTTACTTGCCTTCTAATTAATTTTCACTCTTTTTTTGTTTACAGAATGGTCAAGTGTTTGTTTTCACTGGATTGCTAGATACAGTTTCTGATGTTCATCAACTGTCTTTCATTTTGGGACATGAAATAGCTCACGCTGTGTTAGGACATGCAGTAAGTATTTAAAGAAAGCTGTCTAAAATTCTTAGATTAATTCTAATTACTTTAAGATTTTTCCTAACACTACCAACTGAAGTTTCAGTGTAACTCTTTCTAATTAATGAAAAACTGAGTGTGAAATCAAAGCATTCTGCTGTAGTATATCCTCATGACTCATGTAGTCAGTGTTAGCGCAGTCTGCCAATGCTTTTTTCATAGCAGTACAGATGGATTGTGACTCAGTATTAACAATCATTTACAACTGGGTCTGGAGATGCCTCTCCTCCTGTAGTGCAGACATAAGGAACTAGAGGCACTCAGCAACTTGGTTTTTTACTCTTAGACTCATTAATATCCACAGAAGTGGATATACTTTCATAAATTATTCTAAAATATATGATATTTTTATTATAGTAGCACACAGTTTTAGAATGCCAAACTCCAGAGTGCCTGGAGCTTGATTCTGCATTTACAGATGAATGCTTTCACAGACTTTAATTTTTCCCTCTTCTGACAGGGACGTGTTGAAATCAGTAGTTCTTTGCATTTGAACAGAACTAATGTAATAAATTTGTTGTGCTTTGTAGGTGAAACTATGAAAAAAGAGGATGGTACAGAAATATGGCTTCTATTGTTCTAGATTGTGATTTGCTAGAAAGTGCTTCTTAGCCTCCAATTTTCTTTCTTTCTGTGCATGTCCTTTTAAGACATTGTTTGAATTACCTGTCCATCAGTTTGAGAAGACATAATGAGAAGCTTGTAAACATAAAGATCTTGATAAAATTGCAAAGCTAACCTGGAAATGGGTAAATACATTTTAAAGGCAGTGGAAATACAGGAAAACTGCTTTCCTGCATCTTGTATGATTTTGGATGAGAAGCAGTTGACATCACAGTTGCTTAGGCTCAGTTGAGCCAAATAACTTTTTCTATTTCTAAAAAAATGTTTCTATTAATAAAGAGAATTTACCTTGTCTGTAAGGTGTTTGTGTCACCCAGCTGGCACAGAGAAAGTATCGTAGGATCTGGCTTGTAAATGCTCAGATCAATTTGTTGCACGTCAAATAGAGCTTTAAAGAACAGCTGAATTTCAGTTTCTTTCTTCAAGATCTCTGTTTCTGGAATTAAAGCAACACAACAGAAAATAAAAAATACATATATTATGTCTAGTGTCCTCTGATCCCATTAGTGTTGCTGTCTAAATGATGTCTGTCTCTTCTCCAGTTGATGTAAAGAACAGTCCTTGAGGTCTTTTTATAGATTTTTTCCTTCCAATTGAGGTGTTTCGTGGCCTTTTTACTAAAGAACTCTGCCTGCACGCTGCCATTGTCTTATCTCAAGCTCTGAATCTCTCAAACTGGGAGATAGCTGGAAAAAAGTACATTTTGGCTGTATTTATGCAGTTGGTTTAGATTCTGGAGTGTATCCAATGGGTTTTTTTTGTGCAAGTAGGGGAGCTTGTGTTTGCCCTCTTCCTGTGGCTGCACAGAAAAAAAAGTTGCGATTTTTACACTGTTCCCAAATTCTATTATGTCCTAAAGAAAAGTCAGGCAATAGGGAATGCAAATAGGAGTGTTTCTGTTTGCAGGCAGAGAAAGCCAGCCTGGTTCACTTCTTGGATTTTCTATCACTCATCTTTCTCACTATGATTTGGGCCATCTGTCCTCGTGATAGTTTGGCAGTTGTTGGCCAGTGGATTCAGAGCAAGTTGCAGGAGGTAAGACTGACATTTCATATTATTCTTCTTGGGAGTAATGAAAAAACATTTTTAATCTTGGGGAGAGAGTACCACTAAATAGTATATTTGGGGGAAAAGGGAAGAGGAGAAATATTATGAGCAAAAATTAATATTTGAGTATGTTTTTGGATTAAATACGGTTTTATAAGTCTGCATCTGCTTTAGGTGATACCTATTTTCGTTGGTCCTCTTGAAGAACTTTAGATCTCCCTAAATAATTTGATTTCGCTGAACAGGCTGCGAGTATCTGCTTGCCAGTTAAGTTAGATGATTGTCTTTTTGAAATGTAGCAAAAGCCATGTTTTTATTTTGAGTAGTTGTTAAATTGTTTCTAAACCAAATAAAATATATAGAATTCTTTAAATACATTGTTAGTGGTAACAGTGTTTTCCAAGATAAGAAAATTGAGAATGTAAATGCTCTCTTAAGGTTTAAACCATGCTGTAATAACACTTACGGAAAGAATCTTTTCAGACAGCATATATTCCAATAAAGTAAAATTCAGAGGCTTTGTGGTGCCATTTATCATCATCAGTCTAATTTACTCTCTGGACAGTTACTGATCCTTTTTTTTTTTTTTAAAAAACCCCCACTTTTTAAGGATTTTGCTTTCATCATAAAACTTGAATCTGAATTTAAGTGAAAGTTTTCTTTGACTTCGTTTGAAGCTTTTCCTGAGATTTTCCCTGGTTCCTCACAAACATAAAATTAAACATAACCAATCTGTTTTGGTGGTTCTTATGCTAATGGATAGATGTGTGGATTCTGAATGTAAATTATCTCTGAAGTGCTTGGATATTTATACAATTAGCTTAGAATCCAATACACTGATGAATGCTAGCCAGCATTCTGAAGAGCTGATTTCAGAAAAAGCGAACTGTGAGTCAGTCCTGAGACTGCTCATAATTTAGACAGCAAGATTTCACTTCTGTCAGCATCTTTTCTCCTCATCTAGGCTAAGTGCAGCTGATATTTTGGCATCATGGATTGGAGTTGTGCTTTAGATTGCAAATGGAATCTAGGTTTAAGCTCATAGTTCTGGTGTGCTAAGAAAAGTTCTGTCATATATGAGGTGCTCTGCACTAATGTCCTGGTCTAAAACTCTGATCTAACTCATCTTCAGTAACATTAAACATACTTACATGTAACGCACACTAAATAAGTGATTAACACCTGCAAAGCTTCCATCCCAGGTGGTGTACAGAAATTCATGTTTCTGTTAGTCGTCCAGGAGTGCAGTGTCTGTGTCCTATAATCAACATTTGCTGATGGTTCTTACACTTCTTCCACAATTGTATTTACTTTTTAAAATTTTAGTATCCCACTCTATGAAAGGGTTATTTAAGCACACAGCAGTACTTGTTTCTGTTGCAGTATTTGTTTTTCTTTGTGTCCTCAGAGGCTTAACTTTTTTACCTACTGACTTGTTTATTTTTTATTATTGACTATATGTAGTTTCCAGTGACTCTTCATAGGCCTTTTGGCATGTTAGCTCCAGTTCTGCTTTTTTTCTCCAAAGCCAGTGGGTTTGCTTAAGAAATTATTCAGTTCTCTTATGTGATTCATCCATGGCTATTCTTTACTCATGTATTTCTGAACTGAAACGTTAACTTTTTTTTACAGCAGCAGTTACTTTACATGGGAACTAAAGCCTAGGAATTACTATGCATGACTGAGTTTTACTCATGTCCCACACACTAGTATCATAGAATCATGGAATACCACGTTGGAAGGGATCTCAAGGATCATCTGGCCTAACCTTTCTTGGCAAAAGCATTTATGTACAGATACAGTGCTTCATATTCCCTTTCACGTCCACTTCCTGCCATCAGATTTGTATTTCATGTGGAAACTGGTGTTTCTGGATAGTCAGCTTACCTGAAACTTCTTAAACATACACAAACAGCTCTGGTAAATTATTTGAAAAATCAAATCAATCTTCTTTATTTTGTCCAATTTCTGACAAAGATTTTAAATCAGTGTTTGAAAACCTAATTTTTCATTCCAGCACATTAACAAAAGGTATTTTTTAAAATTAATTTTTCAGTAGCAGATCAAACGTATTGTGTGCTAGAGGCCTCAAGACCCTTTTATGTGCCCACTGCTGAGGCTTTCTTGGCTAGAAGCACACTGTGAAAGAGAGCCCAGGCTTTGCCAAGAGATTCAGATTATTTTGTAGTTTTAATTTTAAATCTGAAGAAAAAACATAGAATTCTCAAAAACTGTAGAGGGTACATTCGTCTCTTTTGTCAATACAATTTGGATAGTGATCAGAACTTAACAAATCTGGAACCCTACCATCAGATAAGCTATATCTAGCTTAAGAATTCCTGTATGGAATCACATCAGGGTCTCTTTAGGCTCATATCTTGCCTGTGACTGGCCAGTAACAGATACCCAGAGGAAAAGTGAAGGAAGTAACAGCAGTTGTAGGGTGATGATTTCTCCAGATGCCATCCCTACTTTTTCAGTCTGCAGGATGGGTAGGTACTGAACTACCACTTGCATTAGTTTTGGGTTTCTTTTTAAAAATACAGCCTTATTTTTGTGGGCAGTATTGAAATAGACATAGAGGTAAACAGTAATACCCTAGTGCTTAACTGTAAATGCAAATAAAACTATTTAAGCAGTAAAGGTTTAAATGCCCATCTTTTTATTACCATCTTCTTGCTTTCACAGATCTCTCTGTCGAGATGGTCTATTAGGATGTGAATTCAGAACATAAATTTCCTAATTCTAAAACTTCTGCAAATCTTTTTTTGAGATGGGTGCTACCCCTTCTTATTTAAAATTGTAAACTTCCCAGAGAATAAAACCACAAGTGGTTGTAACTGAAGAAACAGAAAACGGCCTGATTGTGCAAGCCTTTGTTCCAGCTAGTGCTTTGGGTAGTCCTGTTGCCTGCTACCAGTTTAATTTCCCTGAGAAATGTTTAATAATTAAACAAATAGTTTATCTGGTGAACTGGGAAATGGTGCTTCAAATAATGAATTTATCTTCAGAGGATAATAAAAATAAATTTATAATTGCAGTGTGTAAAGTCTGTGAGGAAATGAAGAATTTAGAAAGTGACCTTGTTGATGCATACTTATAAAAACAGTGTATTTGGCTTGAAAAAAAAAGTAAAGGATCAGCTTTGGTTGGGTTTTATTTTTGACCTAGTAAAGAGAAACTATTAGTACTATTTGAGAGAAAAAAGCAAAAATTACAGATACCTTTCTATGAACTCAAAGGATCAGACCACTTTTTTGGTGCTCTTCATTTATATTTTTTTTTCCCTCCTCTGGAATGTATAGGGAAGCCATGTTTCTTTAACCACGTAAAAAGCTGATAAAACCTCTTTTCTCTTCACTAACCTTGCACATCCCCCTTCTTCAGATGGTATTTCCTAATCAATACCCAGACCAGGACGTTATGACACGTTCCTGATCTCTGCATGAGCAGGCTGTCTTTGAAAGTCCTGATCCACACTTGCTGTAACCTGATACACTCTAGGGCAAGGCTGCCCAAATCTGTGTCAATTACATATGCCAGAAGATCCTGAGTTCTCTGACTAAATAGCCATTTGAAAACACTGCCACTGTCTCTTAGTGGGAATTAATACAATGTCATACCCTAGAAAAAAGGGAAAGGACTTGGTCAGACTTATATCTGCTAGCTTGATTTCTCAAGAGCAGTTTGCAACTTTGTTGGAGGTAATCATGTCAAAACGGAGTGATTTCTGCAGGAAAATGTTTATGGCTGCATTCCATGTAGTGAGCTGTTTACCATGCCAAATAGATTATACCAGCTTTAAAACAGTTAGAACTTTAAGAGAGTCACTGGAATTTTTTACATACAGTAAAAATTCTTAACACCAATTTTTCCATACATACAAAAACCTTAATGGCCATACAAGGGAGGTGAAAAAATTCTTTGAAGTTGGCATTGACCCCTTGGTTGCTGCAAAATGCTGTGAGATTGGCTGATGAGAGGGCCCGTGAAAAGATGTATAATTTGAATTAATTTCCACTGAATACAGGATCAGTGGCTTACATATAATGGAATTAAAGATTACGTTAAGATAATTAATTCTGATCACATGCAATGTTAATATGATAGATAAACATCATTTCTTATGAGAATGTTAGAAAAATAACTATGATGCTGTAGCTTTGTACACATTTAAAATCAAGAAATAGACCTTTGTGCTCCTTTGCAGTTTATGTTTGATAGACCTTACAACAGAACATTGGAGGCTGAAGCTGACAAAGTGGGACTTCAGTTTGCAGCAAAGGTAACTACAACTGCTTTGTTTTATTAGCAATTAACCTGTCATTTTTCAGTTTCTACTACAATCAGGGAGTTTCAGACCTCATGCAGAGGTAAACCGTGTGTGGGAGGGTTCCCAAATTTTTGAAGATATGTAGATTAAAGAAATAATGGGAAATCCAATTGTTTGTAGGGAGAGTCAATGTCTTTCTGGCTAAATTGTATGCAATAAAATTGAAGTTTGTAAAGTTGTACTTTAATAACTGCACCGTTCACTTTCTCTGTAGCTTATTAGTATTAGAAGATCAAGCTACAGATTTATAAAGAGGAGAATGCCAAATAGTGAACTTCTGTTGCCCTTTAGATTTTTGTTTCACTTTCCATCTATTGGGAGAAGTTCTGAGAAATGCTTTATTATCTTGTGGTGCACCTAAAATACTCTGATCTATAATACCTATTCTCATAACAATACAGTAACATTTAAGAACTTTTTGATATTGTGATTTTCTGTGATTGCTGATAATTATGAAGTATATCAATATTGTAGTATTTAAAGATTTTTTTATTAAGTACACCCATGAAAATCATGTGGCTTTGCTAAAGTGAGACACAGATTTGTTCAGAAACTATTCAGCATTTTTTTCGTAATTTGTTTTTTCAGTCACTTTATGTCTTTGGTATTTTAATTCTAAATTAAAGAAACTAAAGTAGTTCTCTTTCCTAGCTAAGTGCAGTAGAACTAGAGAAGTGTTAGATAACTATGGGAGCAGCACCATCTAGTGTTAATATTACATAAAGAAAATTTCTTAATGATTATTAGTATTTCTTCAAGGAAGAGTTTTTAAATTAGCTTTGATTTTGGGACTGAAACTGCATTTCTAGTTTAAAGTCACCCAAGGGAATAATACAATCCATGAAAAAAATGTAAGTGCTGTGTAGGTGCTCACTGCTTTGTAATACCTAAGATACAGGGCCATACCTGCAAGAAACAAGCAAAGTGGGATTGGAATACTGCAGAATTACTATTTTAATCTGTTGTGGATTCCACATGACCCTTGAAAAAAGCAGTGTAATCACTTACCAAAAGGCCTTTGTTCATTTTTAGAGATATTTAAATATAAATTATTTTCACTTCATATTTTTTACTCTAAACTTCTTCCTGTAAAGGTTCCTAAATCTGTGATTATTAATTTGTTCTTCTGCTGTACTGTGTCTAGCAAATGTAACTTAGAATAAGCAGCTGAATTTTTTCTAAAAGAAAAAGTTCATGCCAGAAATTGTGAGTCTGTTTTACATCTGAATTAGACAAATCAGGTGTAAATTTTTTAAGATCGGTGGGATTACAGAAACCTTAAAAGGAACAAATCTAGTGTCTATCTCAATGAGGTTTTTTACTACGTTTAGATATTTTAGAGCCTTTTCCTGTCACGTATAAGGGCGACCATCTAGACAGGCTTTAGAGATTTAAAATTTGTCTTCTGTGATTCAATATCCATTCAAACGTGTATTGTATTACTTTAAAACTGTAGTGGTATATACATTTCCTTTCTGTTTGCAGGCTTGTGTGGATGTACGAGCAAGCAGTGTATTTTGGCAAAAAATGGAATTAGTAGAAACCATTCAAGGGCAGCCCAAACTACCAGAGTGGCTCTCCACACACCCTTCTCATGAAAACAGAGCGGAGCACTTAGACCGGCTCATCCCAGAGGTGAGCAGAGTTGAGTCTTCTCTTAGGAAGGTCGCCAGAATTAGTTTGGTATTGATTCCCCAGCTACTTTGGTATTGATTCACAATCTACTCTTTTAGCCTCGTGCATATCTTATCCTTACAGAAATTTTCTGTTACAAAGCTCTCAACCTGAAAGATTTTATTAAATGAGGAAAAATTAAGATAGCACAGGTAAAATGTGATTATATTCTAGGTTTGTTTTTTCTTTCCTGCTTTCTTATCAATGTGTAAGTGCTTTTGCTTTTGAGTGTTCTTCCTGGTACAGATGGGACAGTGTCACAGGTCTCAGCTATTCTTTTATCTTTTTTTTTGCCATTTTGGAAGCCAGTTTTTAAGTTGGATCCTTCAACTGCCTTGACTTCTCTTGCTTTGGTAGCTAGCCCTCAGCTGTCAAATAGGGAATACTCCATCCTATCTCAGTGTCTCACTGACATGGGATTGAATACACCTCGAATAACTGTCTCAGAAGAATGTCAGAATCCCCAGTAGAAGATTTCTTAATAGCCCTAGTTATGATAGGTCTCTATAGATTTTGCAGTCTGCTTTTTCCTTCTCATCTCTGTTCCATCACATTAGGAAACAAATTTTACCCTATTCCAAGGAACTTGAGCTAATTCCTGCAATGGCCCATCAATCTGCAGTCTTTTCTCTGTTTTTTCTTTCTGATTTCCTCTCAGAGGAATGCCAAGTGGATAGCTACTTGGGGATTTGCTTAATTTCATGTGCTACTCGGAGGTAGCTTAAGAACAGAGAACTGTTCCAAGTTTAGTAATCTTGGTTTGTTTACTATTTCCTTAAATAGTGGGTTTTTTTAACTAGAGAAAAGTAACGGATTGTTTTTTGCCAAGTTTTTGCTTTTTTTTAAATAAAGTGCTAAAGCACTTCATGACAGCACTGTTTTTCAGCAAGCTAAACTGTGTTTGGAAATTCCCTTTCTTATAACCAACTGGTAATTTCTTCGTCCTCTATTTTTTTTTTTTCTAAACACTCAGTTTAAGTCTTTATCAATTTCAAACTGTAAAGACAGTTGAAGATTTACTGGGAGAGGGAGTGCAAAAATGTTGAGGTGTTTGCTGATTTCAAAGGAGAGAACCAGATTTTCATGAATCCTTTGATGAGGGGGGATGCAGCAGGTATCCTCAATGATGGCATAAATCAAATCAACATTAGGGGTGGGAGGTTGGAGACTGGCTAGACTGAATATTTTAAATTAATATACTCAAATTCTATACTTTGCAAAAATGGATTGAGAGACTATTTTGATGGATTTTTCAGCACAGTAGAACAGCTGAATGGAAAATGATACTTCTTGTGCAGCCTTAGTTTTAGTTAGATTGAACATAAAGGGTTCAGGATCCTTTATTTTCATATAATTAATGTCTGGCTTATAAAGTGGGAATGGAATAAATTACAACTTAGGTTCTACCCCAGGACTGAGCAAGTAAGTTAAATGACTGAGCAACTGTGTAGACATGGCAGTTATTTGTGTCTTATCTCTTGTAGTTTAGCGGGTGGAGCATCCTTCATCTTTTTATAACCACTCTCACTTCTCAGAAGAGTGGAGGCTAGGAAATTTTCTTCCAGAACACTATTGAGGACGTGTTTTCATTTGCCTTTTACCTTAAACATTCTTTGGAAGGGGCCGAAAGCTTCCTGTTCTTAACAGAATTTTGCTAGACAAATGAGATTGATACTACAAAAGTGGAATAAAAATGAAAGTATGTAGAGGTGTTGGAGGCTTCTTGTCTGATGTGTTGACTCTCCTTCATCTGAGAACTGCCTTAAAGCTGGATTTCAGGCATTTAAAGGGAATCCTGGAGCTTCAGTATCAGTGCCTTTTTGTTTCATTGTTCACATACTTAAAGTCTTTTAGAACAATATGTTTACCATGTGTTAATGGCCAGTAGATATTCAGAGCCCAGGGGGAGAAGCCAGATTTTGAAAAGGTCCTTTATATGTCTCTTGTATTTCTCTGTGAAGAAACTGTACTTCTTAAGACTCAGTTTCAGATCCATCGTGAGCGTTGTGTTTCATATGCTGATGGTTTTGAAGCTGAAATTATTTTCAGGACAATACAATATCTATTATTAGACCTGCTACTGTAGCTGGGGGGAAATAGGGACAAGTTTTTGGGCTTCTTAGGCCTCAGAGATGTTTCTCTGCAGACTTCTAAGCAGGTTCACTGTAAGATGTGATCAAATAAAGGGAGAATTTTTCTTTAGGTACTGAAACAGCATGTCTCAGTGAGGTGACTTAACAGTCTCAGGAAATGTAAATTAAAGCAGGAGTATCACAGGGATTCTCTTTTCACACAATTAAGAGACAGGGAGCAAATCAAGTGAGTTTTAAAGATCTTACATCTGGTTTTCTGAACAAGTTGGAAGTTACAGCCAAACTGAGGAACTGGTAAATGAGAGAGCTATAAGCAGTTATAAAGTAGTGCTGCCCTGGAAAGGAAGTGAAGAAAATTTAAAAGATCTACCATGTTTTTAAAGGAATTCCCCCTCAGACTGGGAGAGATTTGGATTGTAAACTAGGAAAAAAAAATACATTTAAATAAGAAATTGAAATCTAGAAATTCTACGTGGAGGGTGGTGAGATGCTTGAGGAAGGCCTATGCATTTTATTTTAAGAAAAATTAATCTTAAAATAATCTTGTAGTAGTGGGAAGGATGCTTACCATTGTTCTGGAGAGAAAAATTATGGAAGTGAAGTGCCAGAGAGAAGCTATAAGATCTTCTAGTTAATCTCAGAACCTTTTTATTTTAATGTTCTCTAACTTGATACAGTTTGTCTGCCTTTATTCCTACTATGGACTTGACATAGAGCCCTGTACATCAGCTGAAGCCTCAGCTATACTGAATAAAGCAGAAGGTTGTCTACAGAGCCTTGCAAAAGATGCAAAAATGCATCTTGACATGACATTTGCTTTTTTGGCATTGTGTTGTTGGCTCAGATTCCATTCTCAATTCACTGTAACTCCTATTTCCTGCTCTTTCTCGCGGAAATGCCATGTTGAGATAATTTTGAGAATATTACTAATTTGGGATATGTCACCTCTACTTATCTTTTTTTTTTCCCCTGGTTCAACTAACTTGTCAAAAAAAGCTAATTATTTAACTTTGGCAAGACCTGTTCTTGCCAAATCCATGTTGGCCATTTACTATTTTATTTGGGTATTTATTGCTTATTCCTCAGTCTTCTGCCTTTTGGATATTGAAGATACATTTATTTTGCTTCCTTCTCAAAAATGCTTTTGTGTATTTGCCCTTTACTTATGATGTGAAGCTCACATTGGATAGTTCTAGTACTGGAATATATTGATTAAGCCCCATCAATGTGAAAACTTAAAGAATAAAAAAATAATGACTTGTGTTTCTATCCTTCCTATGAAGTTGTTAAATATTTTGTCACAATTTTTCCTTCCTGTGCCAACAGAAGCAGTGAAAGATCTAAAGTATTAGCATTATATGTAAGTTGCTTTTTTTTCCTCCATCAAGTAAAAAAAAAAAATCTGTACTTTCTTTTAATTATCTCTTTACTACTACTTCATTTGTTGAACTTGTTGGCTTCCCTATGCTGGATAATTGTAATTCATTTCGCTACTCAGCATTTCTGAATTATTTATTTTTTTTCCCCCTACCAGCTTGTGCTGTTTCTTAGTTTCTGTCAGAGTTGCAAGGCCAGAGCATAAGTCAGCCCTGCCGAGGTAACCACAGTTAATGCACCAGAGACTCTAACCCTTGGCCTGGTTTGTGGACAAGAGAATGATGTGACTTTTATAGTGAGAGAGCTGACAGCCTGAGAGGTAGGATGCACTCCAAAAGGCTATAAGGGGTTGAGATGCAGCACTTAGCCTGGTATCTGTGACACTGGTGAAGGATTAACACTGAGAGCTAAAAATTACTTGTTTCTGTATTTGTCTCTGCTGGTAGGATTTATATGAAAGCAACAGGATGCTCCCTAATTCTTATGCATTCCCCTCTTCCCAGCACATTGCAGGAGGTGGCTGCAATTGTATTGATTGTAAAAACAGTTTCACCATTGCTACTCAGAAGCAATGGTTTTGATATTTTGAGATCATCTGAACCAGTAAGCATACGGGTGGTCTTTATTCTGAACAGCAATACTTGAGGTTAACCTGAAAAGTTAAAGTGCATTAAAGTGCTGTCAGCTCCCAGGTGAATCTGCATACTCACTCTTACCTAGTTAACCTTGTCTCAGATCTGTCCATCTTCTTTATTGAGAACACTCTTCAGTAAAAACAGTCAATGAAACGCATTTTTATTGAAATATTGAGATGCATGTGCTTCATTTAGTATGCTTTTACTTGTCCTCTTGCCCAAACTGTCAAAAACCAATTTACTTGAGCAATATTAAATTCCTGGATTTGAAGTTGCCAGTGATTTTAGAAGTACAGTACGACTGACCATGTTGGGCTGTTCTATTTTTCAGAAAAAAATTACATTGTAAGCTCCTCAGCCTGTTGTTACTGGCATCTTAATGATGCCACAAAGCTACTGGCACAAAACAAAATAGCAGCAGTCAAACAGCCAGGGAAAGAAGGCTCTTTAACTAGGGTTGGATGTGGTGTGGCAGTCACAGACGTACATACAAAGGCTACTTTCACTGGACTGTGTATTTGTAGCTGTCTAGCAGTGAGATGACATGTCAACATAGCTTTCCATTCTCCTAACTGTAGTCTTTTTAATGGCATGTGAGTTGATGGCCTTGAATAGGTGCCTTCTACCCCCTTGGACAGCTTTATGTCCAGCAAGAATGCACAGACATCCACAGGGTAAAAATGTGAACTGAAATATTGTTCTTTATCTTTGCTGTTGAGAGTTTAATATTTTAGGTAAGTAAAACTGTGGAAATAAGCCAGGCATTCTATAGCCATGAAAAACAGAGATATAAAATTGCTAAATTAGTTCAGAAGAGGATTACATTGCCCTTTCCAGAGTACAGCCTAAATCTTTATATTTCTATTTGCCTTGAATAATGCTGCTTGACATTAATGCAGTCTTGCAGCAGCTTATGTTCTGGAAGAGAACACGAGAAAACTCTTGGTTTGTCATAAACGTCAGTTTAGAAATTAATTGGTCACTGAAGCAGAAGAATGTTCAGTGGTACAGTTACATTTGGTGACTACATGTATGATCATGCTGTAGAAAAACAAATACTGAAATATTTTATTCATTTTTTTTTTAAAGTTAGACAAGAGGAATATTTGCCTGCTTAATCCAGACTTGTGTATCCGGTGATTTGAATGTTACATTTCAGCAAGAAACAGCTGGAGAGACTCTTACTGCATTCCTGGAATGCATCTTTTTCCTAAACCAGTTCTTAAATTTAAATTATGTTTGTTTCTAACCATTTACAGTAAGCTCTTTATCAGTTACTGTAGTAAAGTTAGGGAGAAATATGTTTTGGTACCTCCTTATACAAAGAAACAAGTTAAGAAGCTTTACTCTTCTGTTGTAAAATCTGCTGCAGTAAGATGTTTCCAGTGTCTCCTGTGAAACAATGCCAAATTGTTTCAAAATGATGAGCAAATACTTTTGCATAGATGTACTGGAATATTTGATTTTTCAGTCAAATCTAGTGTATATAAAGCAGATAAAAATTTATGCTCTGCTTTTAAGTGCAGTGCTAGGACTGCTATGAAGACTGGGTTACTTTCTTCCTTCCCTTTAATCCATCTAGAACAATTGAATCAACCTGTGGTTTCTGCCTACAGTCCCTAGTCCTGGTCAGGAGGCACCTGGTTACATACAACTCAGGACAGGTCCAGCCATTACTTTTCAAGAATCTGTAGTTACTAAGTGAAGTGGAATAAAATATACATTCGAATTTATATTCTCATGAAAGGATCAAAAACAAAGCTGGTTGTTAATCTACCCATAGTTTTATGCTGTTAATTGAGATCAAGATACAGATAACATGAGGTAAAAGTGACTGCTCCACAGTGGCCATTGATTAATATCAGGGTAATTTTTTATTTGGTGTTTTCTTGGTGTTTCATTTTGTGAATCTTGAAAAAATAGTAGGAGATGTAGAACCCTCTAACATGCTAAATACAATATTTTACTTTATGATACATAGGATCTTATTTTTTTGATTAGTTTAAATGGGTCTTGTGGGAGAATCCATGGATACAAGTGGGTCTGTCTGCAACTGTGAGAGACGGACTCTATAATGGCCTTTAATCCAGCGACCCATCTTGGTCCGCGACAACAACCGCTTGCAAAATATTGCAGTGGACTTAGTTGTGTGGTATCCATTGTTAGGTCTGAAACGAGCTGCCTGTTTGTATGGAATAATTAAGGGATGTTCAGCTTTGTTAAAATGAAAATCAAGCATCCTTTAGAACAGCTGACTTTATGCAGTTTTACATCAATTTCTTCACGGTGCCTTGGAGACATGAGATTCATCCATTGTCATACCTCTCAGATTGCCCACAGGACAGGATGATCTGGGGGGAGTGTGCTTTCGCTAATGGGTTTTGATTCTCTCGGAAATTCTTTGGCTCCTTTGTGCCTCTACTTTCTAATCTGTAGAATGGAAGCAATGACAGTGAGCAGGAGTAACAAAGTTTGAGCTTTTACTGCTAATCTTTTTATCTAGATAAATTTTTACATTCTAGAGACATTATTTTCTGGGAACACTTGGAAGCTGTGTGTTCAAATGCTTCTTGGAGACGATGTCATTTGTGTAACTGGACCTTAACCATACTGATCAACCATCTGGATCTCTGTGCTGAACACTTAAATGTACAGGATGTTAATGGAGATTTTTTCCCCTCCTTTTTTGAGTTAGACATCTATATATAGTTAGTTCAATGACACAACATATCTGAAGAAGTACATTATTCACCACCCTTTTTTTCTTGATGCTGTCATTTCAGTTTACATGTGAATGTAAATTAAAAGGAACCGATGTGCTATATCATATTAAAAAGTTAGAGAACTTCCTGTTGATTTAGGCTGCAACTTGTAGACTATCCATGTTTGAGAGACTGTCTGTGAGAAAATTGTTTTCATTCTTCGTTTTTTCCATTGTTTTACCATTCTGCTACATTTCTTCTCAGGAATTCTTGGGTTTCTGTTGAAAAGTTGTTCAGTCACAGCTCAGACTCAGCATTATACTCACCAAGCTTTGTGTGCAAATGTAGACCTTACTGGAAAGCCAAAGCCACTGTCTGAAACCTTTTTTGTTTTTCTTATTTGATTGAGCTTGATTTGTTTTCCTATGTATTCACAGGCTCTTAAAATAAGAGAGAGCTGCAACTGTCCATCTCTTTCTGGACCAGATCCTCGCCTCGTTTTCAAACTTGCCATGCAAGATGTCCTGGAATCATCTAAAGATCAAGAAACCCCAAATTCCACAAAGCGAGATCTCTCAAAACCAAAACTGGATTTTCCTCACACTCAAAAAGTGGAAGATATGCCAGTAACTTTTGCAGTTAAACCTACAAACTAATGATAATACTTTTCACTTTTTATGAAACTTAGAATCCCTCGAGGTCTGTCTTAGAACCCGAATTTGTCTTTGAGCCATAAAGAAGATGTAGCTGCTCTTATTCTGTGTTTCTTTAATGTGATCTGTCGTTCAAAGCAGTAAGGAACCATGCCCACATGGTGAAGAGCAGCGTGTTGGAGCAGGAAGTTTCTTATTCATCAAGAGTTACTAAAATAAATCACTTCTCAGGGGAAAGATAATCTCGTACAATCCAGTCGCACAGTGTAATTTTCAGCTTTATCAGGCTCACCTTGATCAGAGGACAGATGAGCCAGAAGTCTCCCTAAAGCAGAGGAAAAAGTACTATTTTCATTGCTTAAGTTGTCTGGTTTATCTTGCTGTAATGTGGGTTAGATCTGCTCAGCTTCATTTGAGAAATAATGAGGAGAGCTTACTGCCTGTTCCACATATAGAATGTTTAAAAATATTAGGCTGAGATGCGGTAATAGCCTATGGGCTTGATACACCCCCACTTAATTAGGTGGATTTACTGCTGGGATTTTTCTTCTTTCTAAGGCATTTTAGAATATGGATTGATTCAACATTTTTCTTCAAAGCAACCTGAAAGGGTTGCATAAAGTTCATTTAAAAAAGAAGTTAAATGATTTTCAAGGAAGTCTCTCTTCTGAATGAAACACTGTGTAAGAACCAGTTTCTAGCACTAGAATGCTTTGCAAGGATGGTTCCTGTCTTTAAAATGGTCAGGGTGCCTCATCAGAGGGCAGTTTTACTGCAGCAACATTTGATTTGGATATATCCATTTGGATAGGAGTGATTGCTGATGTAGAAATATATAGTAGACAAATGCAACAAGATTTCTTGACTGCACAGCTTTTGCAGCTGTACGTTATCCTAAAAAGTTACTTTTCTTCAGGAAACTGGCATCTAATGCTGAGCATTCCCCCCCTGAGCACAGTCTCCCTGAAGCCACACATTTTATATCCTGGAGACCAATATGGACAGTATTGGTAAAGCTCTGCCTTTTGTGATGGACTAGTCAGAATAGCCAGCATGTTAATCTTTATTTGCAACTCTGAGTTGTCCTTGCTTTGCAGTTGATGAAAATACTGAAGTGTCAATCTTGCAGGAAGACACAGAAAGAAGCAGTAGGGAATGGAAATAAACATTGCAAATGCTGTTCCTTTATCTATCCAGATGTACTTGCTGTTAGGTTTGGGGTTTTTTTTTGATGCTCACTTGTATTAAAACAAAAATCTGTCTCATGTGGTAGGGTTTTACATGAAGGGGACATTACAAATATTTTACAGTGTATTGTATTTTGAAACAATCTTTTTAGGTATGAAGACAGGCAGACTTTATCACATTTCTCCAATTAAATCAGAATGCAAGCTTTTCAAAAGGAAAAAATAACCTATTCAGTGCTCTCAGTGAATATAGTTGGAAAAAAAGATTGTGAAACAAATAATTCCTTTACTGACTTCAGTCGACGAACCAGGGTCCTTTGAGAAACCCCAGCAACTACCTAACTTATCTCTGTTCAGAGGTAAGTTGATGTATCTGTAATGTTGATGATTCTAGATCTGATTATAGAGGTCTAGATTGGCTGCATATTGCTCACAAGCTGTTTCTAAATCTCTGCTCAATAATCCTGGCAAGAGGCAGAAGGTCCAGGCTGACCATTATTCATCCATCTATTTTTATTCTTAGTGACAGGATTTTTTGTAACAGCTGTTCAGTGATGTGTTGAAGCATTTGGACATTGTCACCTGAAGGTAAACAGAAAAATACACCATTTAGATTTCCCTGTGGACCTGATAGTTTGTACTGCAGCACCAAGAACCAACACTGCTGCCTCTTTCTTGCTGCAGTGTCACAGCTTGTTTTGTTATCCAGGGCTTCTCTTTGACATGCAACTTGATGTTTGTGTCTGTTAGGACTAAAGAAAACATAGAAGAGTTTTTCTGGCATTTAAGATGAAGTCTGAAACTACACAAGTTTCATATTTCTACTGGCTGTCTGAAGTGGCTTAAGTATTGCAGTGGAATGCTGGAGATACAATTTTTAGGTTCACCAAGGGACTTTTTTTTTTTTATTTGTATGTAAATAGTCTTGTAACCGTCATCATGGTGATGTGAGAGAGAAAGTTTCAAAGGAGATGTAAGAGCTTATATTAGACCAACAAAGAGCTTATGTACTTTTTCCAACTATCCTGGTTTACTAAAACTTATCTCTCTCCTTACAAACCTTACAATGCAATTTATATAAAGTACACACACAAACACAAAGAGTTAGGCCTCTACACTAAAACACTATAAAGTCCAAAATGGGATGTTGAAAATTTGCAGTGTTTCTGAATTAGCCCTAATATTTCTCTCAAGTGCTTTGGGAAGGGTTTCTTCTTTCTGCTTCTCGTGTCCAACACAGAAAATGCCTTGTGTTCATCTGCCTCTTGGAGGATAGTTTTCCTTGAATTCTTACTGAATGCTGTATATTACATCTGTCTATAATGCTGAAGTATTTTCTTTTTCCTTTCTTGAACAGAAAAGTTACAAAAATGTTGTTCTCCAAAGGTTTGGGAAGTCACAGTAAAAATTGCACTTTTGAAATTAAAGAATGTGTAATAATTTTCGGTTGTGTGTGTATATATAATAATATTATATTTAAGTTTATATGAGTACAATAATAATAGATTAATAATAATTATAATAATTTCAAAATATAACTGCTAGGAAAATACTATGATTGCAAGCTCCTGATGATCTATAGAAACTTTTAATTGCTATCGTGTAACTTAGTATGTCACAGGAAAAATAGATCTAGAAGTGTTGTTGGAGGAATTTGGTGCTTGAAAGATGCATGTCATACAAGAGGGAGAACAGTGGCTGAAGTGGAAAAAGGCAAGATAGGTCAGTAAAAAATGCATCAAATGCATCTGCATGTCCACATCCAGTACTGCATGCTGTACTTCACAGCTTCTTGGTGAAAGATTAAAAATATAGTACAAATGCCACTAAATCTCTTAATGCATTTACTGTAGTGGGAGGATTGAGAGATGTCATAAGTAACGGCTGTGCCTACGAGGCAGTCCTGTGATAAAAATGGCTCCTTCTAGCTTTGGTTTGTCATGTTTACTCTTTTCTTTTTTTTTTTCTTTTTAACTTGAAATACATATGTGCCAGGAAAGCAAAGCAAACAGCTGTTAGAATGCTCTTTGTTCTTGAATTCTCTTTGTAGTCATTTAAAGAACAATCCTGCAAGCTTGATGCTTTTTTAATATATTGTGTAGGCTGCCACAGCTTTTTGTTTAAAGTGTGGTGTAGGTATCTCAGTACCCCTGGTTGAAAAGCTATTTCCAATATAAAAGCCTGTTGTAAGCTATTTTACTGCCATCAAAATTCTCTCTGCTGAAACTCCTTGTTGTTTTTCCAGATCTTGGGAGCTTTGCAAGGGGGAACAGGTTGATCACGAAGTATGGTTGGTAGTACAGGTAGCAGGGTAAGGTGTTTAGTGTCTGCGGTACACTGGGGCTTGTTTCCAATCCATAGTGCAGAGTCACCTTAGTTTAGTCACCTTAGAAAATTCAGAAATTTGCATTTCTAAATCACTTGAAGCACTTCTTAAATACTAATTAAGGTTTTTTTTTTTTTCTGTAATATCAGCATAAGCGAACTTTTAACAGTTTTGTTGGAGATACTGAAGCTCAGTAAGATGGTGATTTTAGCAAAGCTTCAGAGAAGATCAGTGAAAAACTGGGGTTAGAACTCTGGTGTTCTGAATGATTCCTCAGCTTTACTACAGCATGGTAATAAAGTGTGGTGCTTTGCATACATGGTGTCTGTGAGTCTGAGACCAGAGTCCTCAGCAAATGGAAGAGATGGGCTTTGGGTGATATATTTGTACAGTCTGTCACCTTTTGCTGTGCATCAGCAGCAGTTGGATGTACCTCTTTACACATACTTCACTCAGATACACTTGTTTGTTCTTGATTTATTGATTTCTTAACTACTATCTCTTATGTGTAAACTGGTTGTTTGTTTACTGCCCATCATCACAAAGGAGCTGATGCCTAAATCTGTTGACATGGTGGTTATTTAACTTCAAAAGAACCCTTTAACCTCAATTTTGTGATTGCACTACAAAATCAAGGTTAGTTGTGCATTTACTGTCACAAATTAGCTGTAAGATAACTCCATAAAAGTTGGCTACAATTCTTTCCTATGCTCCCCACCCTGTATTTTTCTTGTGCTGCAGGTGCCTCTGCTGCAAGTAGCAAGGGCTGCTGAAAATCAGGGTAAGCAGAATGGACTCTTAACTAAGTCAAAAAGTGGAGCTGAATGTTCTGCCTGTGATAACTTTATTGCTGAGGTTGGCAATTGTTGGCAGAGCTGTAAAGAGAACTGACTGAGTGTCTCTGGTGTCCCTCATTGCTGCCTACACTTATTGCAGGCATCCAGTAAATGTGCTGTTTGATCTCCTGGAGCATGAGGCTCCATGCCAGATGTAGGCCTAGCATAATTCCTGGCTGTGTTGTTCTGGCTGTGCTGGTTAAAGTCTGCTGTTCTTGGGACAAACCAGGGGTTCTTACCCTGATTTATGAATGGATGCAGACAATTGTTCTCTTCAGCACATAAATTCATTATGACTATTAAACGGAGCTGAAATTGAAACTCTTGACCTGGAAGTGAATGGCTCCATAACATTTTATTAATCCTTTGAGATGTTTAATTCCTGCTAATTTGATATTTCAGATATGATCTTCTGTACAGATATAATGGCTTAATTAGTATACATTACATGATGTCTCTTCACAGTACAGCGTGTACACTATTTATCCACTAGAAAAGTAATTCAGTAGAGCTCAATTATAATACGTTGACTAGAGCATAAAAGTTGAAAGGGATATGTGCAATATTCATTATGTTTTAAGCATAAACATTTTTCACGCAGACTTCTGTTGTTGGTATTTATCGTCTTCTCAAAATTATCTTCCTACACCTTTTGTTACAGCTTATTAAAATCCTTCAATTCTAAAAGGGATTCTGGCAATACAGGATTAATTAGCAAATCATAGCCAACATTTGGTGGGACAACAGTTGATAGAAACCTAATGTGTAATTTAGTCACCTGTAGAACATCCTTAATACAGTCTTTCATATAGTTGGAGACTAGCAAAATAGATGTGAAAAATAACACTTTGATATGGGTTGTCTTCTATATCTTAATTTGAAAAAACCACTCCTGGCTGGCAGCACTTATTGGTGATAAAACCCGAAGTATGTGCTAAACAAGTTATATTCTAGCATTTAGCTTGCAAATCTTTTGGATGAAGACACCTGTTGCAGCTCCCTGGAACAGTTCAGGACAGCGGTTCCAGATGGAACTGCAGACAACAGGCAAAGAGAGAGGTCGAGAGTCTTTGGAATGTGGTCATTTTGCTGCTGCCTCCCTGTGAAAGTCAGTGGAGGTGCAGATAGGAAGAAGCTCTGATAGTTCGTCTTAAAAACAGTTTGCTTAACTAGTGGAAGTAGAATTTTGCTTGTGGTATATCTGCTGTATGATCAGAGTTGCCTACTTTCTCCTTCAGCTTGGCATGTACATGCTCTGGCATGTCGATTTTCACTGGAAAGCTGTGCTTGTTAAAGCTGTGATGGGACGTACTGCAGACACCCTTTTGGTTGTTCAGTCTCTCATTTCTCATAGCAGGCACAAAGACTGTTTTCCAAGGTGAGCTCCATCAAAATTATAAAAGTTGGGGATTTTTTCTTACCTGTCCATGAGTGACATCATGGTCAAGACCCATCAGTTTCTCTCAGATTCTTATGCTTTTTCTACACAACCCGATGTAGAAAATTCATCATGTTCCACAGAACTAGGATGAGCAAATCACCATTTCAGCATCAAGTCAATGTAAAAAAAGCATGAAAGACAATATGGGCATCAGCAACAGAATCTACTGAAAGTGCTAAATGGGCTGAAAACTTGATAAACTTGTAGCAAGCTCCTGAGTTCTTGTGCAAGTTTAATTGCAGTTTCTTCATAGTCTCAGCTGCCACTCTTGACCTTTTCAAATGGCTGTTGAGGTTAACCCAGGGGGCCACAAAAGATACAAGAATCTGCTGAAAAAGTGCTATTTCTTAACTCCCTCACTGCCTAATTTCTGGAATTGCATAGAGTACTGGATATTTGATCCAATTGTCAAAGGAAACATTTTCTCCAAACTTTTACAGGATGCTTTTTTCATGTAGATAACTAATTTGGTTTTCTTATGTCGGGTCAGTCCATACATAATAGTACAGCCTACAGAATAGTGCAGAAGTTAGATGAATCCTGCCCCAACCTAGATGCTGCCCTTCCCCTTCCTACCACTCTGCAATCTAAGACTTGAGGTAATTACATTTCTTTCTTCTTCCCTTCTAGAAGCATTGATCTATATGGTATATTTGGACTCTAGAGAATCAGAGCTCCTTATTCCTTCCTGGGATATGTTGTCGTCGGATTTATTCCATTCATGTATGGAATAAATAATGAAGGAGTAAATGATGGAGGAATAATGTGGGAAGGTTGCAGCAGTGTGATTTGTTAGCCACAAGATGGCAGTTGGGCTGCCTGAGCTGGGCTTGAAACTGATGCATTGCAACACCTCCATTTTTAGTCTGGCTTTAGTAAATTACCAAGGTGATTTTCCCTTTCGGTGTTAATGACCCTTCCCTGGAGTAAACTTGAAACATCATCCCTGTGAGCAGGTGAATCTCTTTGTGGTTCTGTTGAAGGCTTTCAGTTCTTTATCTGAATAGCTGATAACTTCACAGAAAGCTGCTCTCTGGGAAGCCTTACTTTCCTTTAGCAGAAATGATCAGAAGGGAGTGAGTGACTGAGTGAAAAATTGTACATGCAAAAATTAAGTAGGCACCATTGGATTTACACTTGTACTAGCCAGTTTTGAGCCACTGTTTCAAATCTGGTCTGCTTCCCTCTTACTGTAGAGTAACAAATGAAGACAGAACATGTTATTTTAGTGTTGACAGAGTTCTTGTCTTTTTCTAATGATTAAAGCAGGATCTGTGGTCTAAGGGGATATGAGGTGTTCTTCCATCTCTGTGTTTCTGATATCCTGGCTTGTTTTTTCTTCTTCCTCTGCAGCCTGTCTGGAAGCAGCAAAAGTGAGGCTGCTCCATGAAGGAAGGTGAGCTGGGAGCTGAGGGTGACAACAGTCCTGGCTAGTCATCTCACAAGCAGGGTGAGCAGGTGGTGCGTTTGGGCCCTGACACAACCATCCTGGGATAGGAGAGCCTGTTAGACTGTATAATGTGAGAATGGACTTTTGGAGAAGTTCCTAGCTAAGGAGTAGACACTCCAGATTTCAGTTTCCTGTGCCATCTTGCAAGGGTCACATAGATTGTTAGTGTATAATTTTCTCTTCTGTAAAATAGAAATGTGAGAGAGTAAATTCAAGGATGGCAAGGATCTATCAGGATGGATACGTATCTGAGGTGAGGAGGAAATGAAAATATTAGCATGGGCTGGTTTTATTCTATAAAATTCTGGTTTTAGAGTATGAGAGATAATGGAGAGGGGAAGAGACAGCAGTTCCTTAACATCAGCCAGCCCTACTTTTTAAAGAGGGGTGAAATGAGAGGACTCTGGTTTTGTTCTGTGGTTTCAGTGCTTGGGATTCTCTCTTTCTTTCCCCATTCCATATAAAGTGTTTCATGAGCTAAAAGGGTGAAGGGTAATAATTGGGCTTGGTGTTTGGAGGAGCTGAACATGTGGCAGCTGGATTTCAGAGACTGACAGGTATGTAAAGAGTGTCTTCAAATTCTGGGCCTGGACAAGGTTTCTGTGTTTTCTCTAAGCACTTTAACAAAATAGCAAATGATGCTTCAGGCAATCAGAACCTCAGCTAGCACTTGTTTGGTGGGTGTGGTTTTGCCCTTGCTTTGCTGTATCCTCAGCTGCATCACCCTCCCATTAGTTTGATACAGATAAGGCTATACTGCTCTGTGCTTCACCACTTTTTCAGCCAAAAAGCTACAAGGAAATAAAACCTTGAGAAGCAACAGGGTCCAATTTTTGCTGTCAACAATGAGGCCTCTGTTCTGTTCACACTGAAATCCCTGGCAAAAGTCCCAGTAGTTAGATCTGGATTTCTCCCTCCTTAAAACAATATTCTTCCTTTGGTGCTTTATCCTCTACGTGTCAGAATCAGCTGATTATGAGCTCCTGCACAGATGACATTTTATCTTCAGTAAGCAGGAAGGAGGTATGAATTAATGCTTAGAAAAAATGTTCAATTATTAGCCACAGAGGAAGGAAAACATCCAAAAAAAGTACACAAAAGGAACTGACTTACTCCATTTGACTAGGCTAGAAAGTTCAGCTGTAATGATAGTGGTTAAATTAATTACGATGATTTGGTGATAAGGAAGATAGCTTGTTCCCAAATGATGTGTATTATTTTTTTAACTAAGGTGAAGTAACTGCACGTTGCTGCTGCTGTGTGTCTGAATCAGAGGTATCAGGTATTCCTTGGGTACTGCACAGGCATTTGGGGTGTCATGCTTGACGGCCCAATTTGGTCACATACTAACCCCTAAGCCAGAGTTCAGGTAAGTCTGTGGAAGCCTTGGCTGCAGCTTTGATGACTGGAGGTGTTTCTAGGCATAGCTAACATAACATACATACTGCACATGTCCCTGTATGGTATCAGAGAACTTCTGCTGGCTCTCTGAGTGCAGTATTTAAACGTGCCCCAGCTTTGAGTCCTCATGGCTGTTTGGTCTCCTTTGGCATTCTGGCAAACTCTTTTTAATACTAACTTCTGACATGCTGACCTCTCCTTATCTTTGTTGTCAGTATTGCAAGAGAGGATCCACTGAAATGACTTCTCTGTGTGGCTATGGAAGCCATTGAGATCTGTGGGCTTCTTGATTTTTCTCTGTGAGCAGGTCCCAATTTATCAGGCTATCCCCAAAGAAATCTCCATCTTTTTACTTTGGACTTTCAGTTCTATAATTTTAATGTTTCATAGTGCCTGTGGGACATATATGTCAAGAGCCATCATATCTTTGAAGATGTTTCTTAATAGCTTTCATGAGCTGATACATCTAGGACTTTAAGAAGGAGGACCTTGAATTTGACAGGAATATTAATGGCAGCTAATAAAATGAGCACAGTATTAGCAAAGGGGAGTATTCAGAAGGCACTGATAACTGGTACACTGATCAGTTTCCTGAGCAACAGCAGATTTGGGGGTCTTTAAACAACTTTTCCTTGTATTGCCATTGCAGTGCTGTCCCTCATTGCCACCATCTGCCAGTATAGCTGTGAGGAGTGGGTGTGAAAGGATGTGGCTGCTGATGGTCAGGACAATCACACCAAGATGCCATGAACATTTATACCAGTTTTGCTTCATTTTAGTCCCCTAATAAAAATGCATTTTTTGCCGTGTATAACTTTGCACAGAAACACTTGGCTATAATAGTTTGCAGGTTTCCCCATATCAGTAAAATGTTCCTTATGGTCATTTGGACTTGGTGTCATTTTTTATATACTGTGTAGACATTTCTGCCTCCTGGCACAAAGAACACATCTGCAAGCCTCTCCTGCGGGAGCCATAAGCACAGCTCTTCCTCTAACACTAGACAGAGCTGCTTTGTGACCTCTGTCTTTCTCTAAGGCTTCTTCTGCTTAACCTTTTTCCTCCTCCCTGCTTTTCTCTTAAATTTGGGTGCTTGTGAAAAATGTAAGGATAAATCCAGATAGCTACTCTAGCAACTACTCTTTTCTGCCTCTGTTTTAAAATAACAAGAAAAGCTTTGACAGTTAAGAGCTTAGGCAAGATGAAGTGGCTTAACCCACCAAGTATGCCAGTGGCTGCAAGTAATGCATGGCATCTTGAACTCTTCCTATAGAGACTTTCACCCCAGGTACTGATACATCAATGACTGTTAATGTGCAATCTATTAGCATGTTTCACTCTAAAAGTCTAATGAGTTGCAGTAATCCAGCCTGGAGGTCAGAGATGAAAGGCTTGCTGTCGAAGCTGCTTATTGAACTTGATTCCCCCATCTTTAGAAGGTCGAAAAACTCATCCACCAAGAGGATGACCTTTGCCAGGTCACAGAGACTGATGGGCAGGTTGGCCTGTGCAAATCTGAATTCTGAAACCAGTCTTGGGAGCAGACAGGAGTGATTTCATGTTTTCAAAAAGACAAAGCTTCTCTGTATCTTTGTTAGTTTAAAAGGCTAACATAGGAAATCCAGCATCCTTTAAAGTAAAATTGAATATGGAATAGAACACTTTCAGATTAGGGTGCTAATAGGCTTGGACTGCAGTAGCTCACTGAACTCACTGAGATAATGTTTTTATCTGTCTGCCCCACTCCATGAGGCTGACCTAGCAAAAAGGTAGTAGAAAAAAATGCAACAAAGAAACTGTTGATACTGACATGGTTTAATTAGGACTTTTTGCTGCTACAAAAATTACCTCAATAGAGAATACAAAAAAACCCAACCTCATCCCCAAAAACCTTGGCAGAACTACAGCTTGCTCAGGCATCCTGAGGTTTTATAGAGATTCTGGTGCAAATGTACCAGCAGTAAAGCTCTCTGTGATCTAGAGAAAGGAAGGGATTTAAAAAAAACAAGGGAATCTATGTCTGTATCTTTCATCCCCCACAGGGGGGCTTCAAAGACCCAAAGCTAGTCACCTAGGAAACTTGATCTTGCAGAATTCTCTCCTTTAGTATAAACAATTTTTTAGAACCTCAGGATTGTGATTCGTTTTGACAGCAAAATGTGTGCATTTGCACACTGTTTGTGGAACACAAAGGTGAAGTGTCTGAGGTCCTTCCAAGTGGGAGGTTTGAGGTTTTTGCTCTTTGAGAGACCGATTTTGGCCAAATCTTTGAGGAAGAAAGAGAACCACTTTCTCCACCCCTTCTCTTGTAATTTTGTAGATGCCATGCAGTTGGGGTTTTGTTCCCTCTGCTTCCTTTGATTTACACTGTCACACAGACAAATCAAAGCCTGCTCTTTATTTATTGCAGCTAGGAAGAGTGTAGTACAGACTTAATTCAGCATATGGACTCAAATCTTTCCCTGGAGCAGAGTATAGTACTTTGTCACTCGCAAACACTTGGAAGCACAGTGCTTCAGAGTTCCTGTAAACAAGAATAAATTCAAGGAAAATTTTGAATTACATGTGTAGTTTGAATGAATACATTGGAATCAGAGTCGCACACAGCAAGATGAATCTATCCATCATGGGCATTTAGTGGAAAGCCTGTATTTGCTTTTCTTTACTATCCACATAGATTCGATCAACATAGCAGTTCTGTCATTTGCTAAATACATGGGCTCTGCTTTCCAGGACACCAGCTCATCAGTTACCAAGTGAGCAGCCTGTCATAGGGCCCACACAGACCATTTGTAACTGTCACCTATCCAGAGATCAGAATCTTCCCAGAATCCAATCCTTTGATGGCTTGGAAATAGGCTTGCTGTCCCTGATAACAGGCCTTGCTGGTTAGAAGGGAGGCTGCTGGACCTGAAACCTAGATGTGGCTTTGGAAAGTTTGGGTCTCTTGAAGTTAGATGGTAAGCACCAACCTGCAGCACAGTAGCTTTACATTTTTGGTATTAATTTTCCATTGATGTCCAAGAACACAGGCAATCACTTCAACTCACTGTTTTTGGAATTCTCTTGACTGTGTGCTGTATTTCTTCAGAAGAGCTTCAGGAAAGGCATGGAAATCACGTCACAAACCTGGGATAATGTCTAGGCAAATTCTAGGCACAACGAATGAATGCTAAGAAAGCTGCACTTCCTGAACTGAACACCACCTCAACTCCAGAATCAAGCTCTTTCAGATCCAGAACTTCCATGTGAATTACAGGGTGCATTTTTCTGTTTGTTGGTCAGGTTTGTGTGGTTTGGTGTTCTTTTTCTTCCATATTCCTGCTCTCTGGAAAGCTAAGACTTTAAATTATTTCCTAAGTTTGTTTATGCCTTCAGTAACATTGTTTTCTAGTCCTTAGTAGATTTCTTAAATATGGTCAGGATGAGAATTTGCAACCATAACTCTTTTGGATCTTAAAGGTGGATTTGGTTTTTTACTGCAGAGTTCAGTGCTTTCATCTCCTGCTGTGTTTCCTTGGCCTTTTTTTCTTGGTACTCAGTGTCAAGGAGTTTCATAATGATGATGCTGCACAGTAGACAATGTTTAAATGTTATTTTACTCTCCTATATCCTAAAAACTGCTCTAACATGTATCATGTTTTTGATCTCTAATCTAGGTTGAGTTCTTTTTTATTTCCTGTCTTTTTTAAGATTTTTTTTTTTAATCAAATGAGGAGCTGATATTTTTAACTTCAACAGAGCAGGAATTGTATAGTGGCTGCATGTAGTTTTAAGCCAAAATTTCCCAGGGGTTTTGGAGTAAGGCCAGTTGCCATAGATCTAAAGACATGCTGAAATACTCCATGTTATTTGGATTAAAGATTCCCTGAATATTGTTGACATTTTAGGCCTTGTGAGCTATAATATTTCTTTGGGAGCATGTGTATTCTGTCTCTGCAGTAAGGCCTGTCAATAAAAGAACTAGGGTGACCCAGGTGATGTCAGTCCTGTATCTCTCCACCCCTTTCTTTCGTCACTAGCAAGCAGAGGGGAAATTTTAGTGTCCCTTCTTGTTCCTGTAAGACTGCTGATAAATCTCAGGTTCTTCTTCAAAAAAATGATAACAAAATATTTTTGTGTTATATAGACCTGTTGCTCATTAATTCATTTAAGGTTTGTGATCATCTGGGAAATGGGTATCTATTTGAATTTTTATTATTATTAAATATGTGGAAAAGGTGAGCTATGGATACGCTGCAGTGGGAGGATGACCACGCCTCTGGGCTTACTTGCTTGTGTCCTTTTTCCAACTGGAAATTTTGTCTAGGCAGACCTTGAGACTTCAAAATGTCTGGTGGACTGTCCATAACATCACCTCCAGCATGGCTGTCAAAAAGCCAAGTTTTTAATATCTTTCTGTTGCTATTGCTTAGGCCAGCTGTAGTGTGTGCTTCATGAGTACATCACTGCTGTTACACTAAGTGGCACATGGATGTGTATGATGGTGCTAGGAGCCCCAGCACACCCAGTATGGATTCAGCTGCAAACTCCTGTTTCCAGGGGAGACCCTGCCACAGCCCAGTAGGTCTCACTAAAGCAAGACTGTTTCGGGTATTCAGACTGAGAGCTCTCATTCTCAATTTTGCACCATTACACCGAGCTAGATCCCCTAAGGACTGAAACCAGCTTTTTGCTCTCTCACACCCTTCAGATGCTTTCTGTTGATAATGCATTTTCACTTTCCCCTTCCTACCCAGATGGCCTCAGTTCAGACTGAATCCCTGCATTCTTTTATCATGTCTGTTTTCCCATTTTAGTTTCCAATGAGTTTGTCAATATCTTTTTTTGACTATGCTGGAATACTTACGATTGTGTGATTCTATATCACAGAGTTGTTTCAGTGACATTTCCCACGTGGGAAAGAAATACCAGACTTCCACCATGTCTTTGCTTTTCATGGCTTAGGTAAAACCCTGCCTGAACACTAACACACTTTCCTGCATGTTAATTTTAGTTAATAGCTATTCAGTAAAACAATGCACCCAGCTCAAGATATATGACACAAATTAAGCTGAATGCCCAAACAAATTGAGCAACAGACCCTGGCCTCAGTGGGCTCTTTAAGTCCAGTGTAACATGCATTTACATTGTTTTATTTCTCTCTCAAACTGTAACTTGCTCCCTCTGGGGTTACATTGAGTTAGTTTCATTTTCACATTGTACTAGCACCACGATAGTCTTGCATTTAAATAGTCTCATTTTATTTTGGTATCATGATGTCATCTCCACAGAGGGGTATTGAGACTGGAGAATTTAGTGATAATGCCAAGGCAGAATCAAGCAGCACTACCCAATCTAGCCAGTTGGCTAGACATATTGAAGCTGAGCTTCCTGTGCAGTACAGCAATTTCTGAGCCCAGTCCTATTCTCTGGACTAAAAATGCAATGTATTTTTATATCTTTTGAGCCCTGTTGACTCTCTCACTGGCAGGAAGCAAATGTGTATGGGAAATAAGGTCTCTGGGAAAACTAGTAGTTTGGTCACATGCGGGTCAGTGATAGCTGGGAAAGGAGACAGGCAGGGCTGGTTTTCTTATCTCAGTGTTTCTCCCTGGCTGTATCCAGTAGAGAATTTTCTTGGGTGTCTAGTGATGATTAAAGCTACCTGCTGGAAAATCCCGTGGCAGGGCAAAGAAGGGTGAATCATCCCCTAGGTGCCATGGAATATGGGTGACCTACCACCTAGCTGTTCTGGAGCCAAGAACAACTAGAGATTAATGAGCAGATGTCCAGAGTCCTCTAAGAAACATGTACACACAGCTTCTGCAGTGCCCCAAGTGCCCTGAATACCATGGTAACGCAAAGCACTTCCAACTGTAAATGTCAACACCCTAATGGCAATCCTGTACGTCTGTCTGCAGCCTGCATTTCATAAACTGCTCACCAGTTGTGTCCCACCACATGAGAATTTGTGCTAGACCACCCTCTCCCAGCTCAACACGAGCCACCTGGGGAAGGAGGGCACGGGGCATGTCTTCTAGGCCAGGACGCAGCTCTGGGACTTTGCTCCACACCCTCAGCTCCAGCAAGCATCTTCACTTCATGGCAGCAGCAGAGCTGGTGCTTTAGGTCAAGGGTTTTTTTATTTATAGAGCTGCCATTGAATCAGTCTAACCCAGTCATACAGTATTCATGGTAAGATTAGACACATGACTGCATCCAAAGCAAATAAAGTGATTCTTGCTTCTTGATGGAACATTCACTCGGAAGGGGAACCCTAGCTTTAATGTGTGTTTCTTTCCCTGCTGTAATAGGATTTCCAGGGACAAATTCAATTAGGCTGTTTGACTCTAAAGGTGAAGTCTTTGTGGTTAGTGTTTTTCTTTTAATTATTTTGTTTAAAAATAAATGAGTTCTGCAGCTTTTGAGCTTGAGGGTTAGTGGTTTGGTTTTATTCTTCCCAAAAGCAGCAAGACTGCTTAGTATGAACCTACAAAAGCAATTCTGTGAAGCTGCTGGTTTTAGGCATTACTAGAATGATGCAAGAATAAACCCATTTGTTAGAGCTACCTCTGGGATCCAGTGCCTATATACATTTGTCAAAGGACACAATATTGAATGCTTCATTTTCCAAACACTAGGCCAAGATAAATTATATCTGGGTGTTGAGACTTCCTTATATAAATCAGTGGCATATCAATAATAGGATTCAGCTTCCCTCTGAAATTTTACAGTAAATGTGCTAGGATCCTTGTGGGAAATAGTACGTTTCATTTCATGGGCTTCTGCAAGGGGTAGTGTCCCTGGAGCCTGCTTTTTAATCTGGCCAATAGACTAATGGGAAAATAAGTGTAAAAAGACACAAACTAAAAGGGATTGGGATGATGCTTTGGAACAGGACTTGCTGACTGATTAAGTGTTGAGGGCATTTGGAAGCCCATGCAGAACTGACGCAAGTTCTTTAGGGTTAGAGATGAAGAAATTAATACTTTTTGAAGGTCAGATTAGACTTGGAAGTTAAAATTAATAGAAAAGGAAGAAAAACAATAAATGGAACTGAATCTTTGTTGCACTAGTCTTTGACTTGAGAGGCCGGGGGCCAAATCTTTTCCTAAGTCTCAAATAACAGTTAGTTTGGTGGTTTGATTCCAAGCTTCACTTTCACATCAGGCACAAGTTCTGAAATCTATTTGTTATGATTGACATTTTATATTGATTTTAAAGTGGTTTTGCTCACTAAGAAGGTCCTTAGTAACACTTTCATGGACTGTCTTTAAAGGCTGGCTTTTCACTTGTGCTCTCCAATGAGTACCTGCAGATTTGCTGTGACACGCATGTTCATCACACCCTGGAAACAGTCAAGGGTTGAGCTTTATGCCCTGTGGCTTTGAAGTCCTCATTCTCCATATAGGCAGAATACTGAATCTGCTTTTTTCCACTTGGAATTTGAAAGCAAATCCTATAGTGGCTGATATTCTCCCAGGACTTTAAACCCTGATACACAAGTGCCAGGTAGCTAGCTATGAGAGCCAGAGATTGCTGGAGTCCTTATTCATTCCTTACTCAGATACCCAAAATACAAGGAAAGGTGTGATTAATCTCATCCCCTGTGTATGCTACACATCAGCAGTAGGTGCACAGGTCCTGCACTGCCTTCTGCTGCAGTGACACACCATAGAAGAATGGGATGAAAAGGCTACAAGGGAGAAGAGGATAAATGGAAGAAAAGGGGCTGTCACTCAGATGACAGAGGTAGTGAGGATAAAAAATAGAGAAACAAGCAAGTGGAAACAAAACAAATATTTGAGAAATTCAACAAAGATTGACAGATTAACACATGCTGCAGTGGACAAGCCACCCTGTAACACAAATGGCAAAATGACAAAATGTCCTGAACCCATGTACTGGGCCTCCTTTAGAGACTATCAAAGAAATAGATCTGCTTTCCCAGCCTTTAACCCCAAGGAGTGGAAGAATAAATAGTTCAGAGGCCAGGGACTATACTTAAGAGTCCTAAGTTAATTTCACTGCTTTGTCACAGGCTTCCTGTGTAGCCCAGGAAAATCAGTTCCTTTAGTTGTGCTCCAGTCCAGCAGTGGGGAAGTGATGTAATTGCCTCTTTGTCTCCAAAGAATATAAAAATAGATGTGTTACAAACTGCAGAGCTGGTTGATAAGCACAAGGACCAAGGTGTGCTTGGTATCATTTTCGTTCATGTTGATCAAAACAAGAGAACTTCAGAATATTTTGGAAGGAAGATGCTGGGACATTTAATCTTGAAATACTGTCATTACTAAAAGACTCTAAAAGAGTCCCCTCTTTTTTTACTGTCATTACTAAAAGACCCCCTCTCTCAACTCATAATTGAAAAGGGGTTTTTTTCCCCATCAGCTCCATGTAGATATTTAGACTGGACTCACTGATTCCTAAAGGCTGTGTTTGATTGTAAATTAATATTTTACCTGTAGCTGTCTGCCATGTGATGTGAATTAATGCTAGCCCTCAGTGACTCTACTTGTATTTATACTCTCCAGGGCTTAGTGGCTTATAGGATTATAGAGTTGAATTCAACTAAGTAAAGAAAACAAGAGTGAGAAATTATACTTTTACTAATACTAAGAAATGTTTATATAGCTGCATGTTTCTACTTTTACAGTAAACATTGTTTTATTTATGCTTATTAGAATATTTTCCTGGGTAATAATTCATACAATGCAAGGCATCTCCACTCTCTTCTGTATGTAATTATATTTATAGTATTTGTTTACTGATGGCAAATACATTCATAGATGAAAGCAGATAAAAGGAAGAGATTAATCAATCATGGAAGATAGGAAAAATGTATATTAGCAACAATCTGCTGTTTCTGGAAAACTGGAAAAGCAAGAACTCAATACTCTGTGGTTACACTTTCTACAGTTAATGGACAAGAATACATTCTAGCAAACAGAACTCATCTTTACCTCCAAAAATTGACAGAATGAAAAGACCTACTAAGTTAGGTGAAAGGAGGTTGGGCTGGGAGAAGAAAGGCTACATTGCCCTTTGCAAGAGGCACTGATGACCAAAAATGCAACCTGTAATCCCAGGGTGGTCAAATAACCTTGGCTTAAGTAATCTATAGAGTCAACAGACTTCCCACCAACTGTTGTTGTGAAATACAGTGTTCATACCATAAGAAAGTTGATCTTTTTACAGATTTTGAAAATCTTGACCATGTAAAGAATCATTGCCCTAGAATCTCAGCTATTACTCCACATATTTTAAAGAGCTGCAGCAAAAACATGGGATGCAGAAGTACCACTAATCGCTATGGAAGTTCATTTACCAATCAGATGCACTAATTAATCTAAGGGACCAGATGTACATATGTGTGATCAGGTACAATATACTACAGTTAAGCAACATAAAGAAATACGGTAAAAAATAAACCAGGATGTTTGCTGTGAAGACCACTGGTCCATACCACACAGGGTATCACTACCTATCAAGAAATCCTTTGCTGTTAAGGTTCCTGTAGTCAGCCCCTAGCACAGGCATGTTCCCATACAGGAGGTAGCACACTGGTTACTTTCAGATCATTTGTACAGATTCTCTGCCATTGCTGTACATCTGCTTTTCAAAATTATAATTTCCATTCATTTTTCAGAATCTTGGCACTTGAAATATTAACTGTACTAGTCATATAAACTTAGTTGTTATAGCATATTTGACTTTAATGGACATATTATGGACTGGAAGGCCCTTGCAGACTTGTAATTTGCTTTATTTTATAAATACATCATGTACAATCAGTTCAGTATAAATCTTGTAAGGCAAGATTCCTGCTTCACTGAAGCCAGTGGCAAACTCTCACCAAATGTAAGTTTTCTCCAATTTCTCCAGTTCAGAAATTACCTCAAATTCTTAATAAGACTGAATATTGTGCCAAAGGTGTTTTGCTGAGGTAGGCTCCAGTTCAGAAGGCTTCTATTGGTCTCAGAACACTTTCCTATTGCTGGTCAACTACCTGCTTACCACTTAGTCTTATTTTAAAAGAGAAGCCCTAGAAATTGGCCAAAATTCTGTGTTTGTCATTCAGATGTAGATGCCCAACAGCGTGCAGGCTGCAAAGCAGTCTTGAAGTATGTTCTGGCTTTGCACTTTTTAGGCTATAGTTTGTATTTCAATAGATGCATTGTGTTCTGAAGTGTCCATAGGGGGGGAAAAATAAGTCCCTTTGATTTGTCTTTCCCCCCAGTATTAGTCTTATTCATTGGTCCCTACTGGTGAATAATTACTTCCTTAAAATGGAAACAGATTACAAAGTCAAATCCAGGAGCATTCAGGCCAAATTCTGCTTTCACTGACACCAGTATAAATCCAGAGGCACTCAAACGGATTACAGATTTACGCTGGTGTAACTGAAAGCAGAATTTGGCCCTCAGTCTTTAACAACTCATTAGGGATAAATAGCCTTTTAGCTAATGAAAATGTAGCATTTTTGTTAACAGCTTCATAATGATATACACCAAGTGCTACATTGCATTGATAATTGGAAAATTTACTTGTCTTTTTCCTGTGTTAAAACGTGGGCTCTGTTGTAGTTGTTCCATAGTAAAGTAATTGAGCCATAAAATCCAGACACCCAAAACATGCTCATAGCATTTAAGGATAAGCAAAATGCAAATATAAACAGCTACTCAAACTACTCAAAACTGGCTGAAAACAGAACTTAAAAAATATGATAGTTTTGAGTTCCCCAGTGCCAAATGGGGCCATAGGCTTTTGCACATGATTTTTCAGTAACTCCTCCCTCACCCCCAAGTGGAATTCTGTTCTGTGGCAGCAAATGTGTGGTGAACCTTGAGAAGTGATCAACCATGTCAAGAGTGTGAGTGTCAAGTTGGGTGCAGGCTTTTGACTTTTCCTGAATCCTAGCTCTGCTTTTGCTTCTGATCAGCTTGCTTCAGCCTTGACGGGTTCTATAGGGAAACAAACTTTCCCTTCCCACATACAGCAGGAAGTTTTTCAAGTTTGGCCTCACACACCTCCTGTTGGGGCTCAGCAGCTCTGAATACCTGTCTGATGAGGTTTCTCAATGGCAATGCCAATATTGGAGGCTGTGTATTTTGTTTGTTTGGCTCTGGGGTTGAAGTTTTCCATTTTCCTAACTCCTTCTTCCTGTGAAATATATGTATTTGTCTGTATGTCCATAGGACTAGGTGAGTGGTTTTTTAAGGTAATTAATGTAATTAATTACCTTAAAATGTAATTAATTAATTAAATGTAATTAAAATGTAATTAATTACCTTAAAAGCAGTTTTTAACCAACTGTTTAATACTTACGGCAGTAGAACTGATGTTAAAATGCTGAGGGTGCTGTGCATGTATTTCCATGGGTTCTCAGTCTTTGTAAGTTCCACTTTCCCTTTGTTGCTATATTATTAGTTATGGAGACAGAGAACTCAAAAAGCAGAACAGTGATATTTTGTTGTCCATTTCTCAAAATCTCCTTATTAGGTTAAAGTAAAACATTTCTGCTTTCTATTGTATTTACAAAGGCAATAGTAATAAATATTGACAAAGCTGAACAGCCTCTGGGAAGCAGCAGCCTAGAATTTATGTGCAAACATGCTTTAAAAATTACCTACAGATAATACTGCTGTATTAAAATAATAATCCTAATGAGAGTACTTGCTTGAATCCTACTTGTTTTGCCTCCCTTTACATCGAGGAATAATGACGGATCTTGTGCTAGTTTTGAATGAAAATATCATTTGGGGAGTGGATTTACATAATAAAATTAATAGAGCATGGAAAGCTTTCAGCTTTGCTTTCTGATTTTCCTGTGTGTGTCACACAAGTTATATTTTAAAAGACAGATGATCACAAGTTTGTTTAGGAAAACAAATCCTCTGTGCTGCATGTATGAGATCTTTACATATGACAGTTGGCCCAACTCACAAAACACCCGAGTTTTTCCTTTTCTCTTCCTATAAAGAAATGCTGTAATTGTACATAATGCCATAATTTGCCCACTTTTTCATATTCACTCCATGGAGAGATGCCCTTCTTAGTTACACTCTCTGGAGTGCAGCCACCAAAGAGGGGATGGAATCAGACATCTCTTATCCAGCCCGACACAAAATTTTATTTATCTGCACTTACAAAGGGAAGATTTTGCAGGAACATATCTTACCATCTTCACAGCATAATTAACAAATGCTCAATCTTTTCATGGTTGTCTGCGTCTGACCTTTCTGTTACAGTAGAATAAACCTAGCAGTGTCTTTTACCAGCAATGCAATCCAAGAGATCCTCCAGAGTATGATGGGAAAAGGACTAGTGTTATAGTTGAAGGACCTAGGTCTGGAAAGCCTGCTTTCTCATGGATCATAAGGAGCATGTCACTTAGCTCCAGATTCATTACTTCCTCTCAGAACTTCAACTGTCCATCTTCACAGTCAGCAATAATGGTTGATTTTTTTTTTTTTTTTACTGCCTTAGAAAATCTTTGTGCCCAGAAATCTGTGACTCTCCATAAAATGGAAAGGAGATCTGTTTTGTTGAGCCAACCAGCTGAGCAGTGAACTAACTAAGCCTCAGGAGAGAAAGACCAAAGGAAAAGGGCAAGGAGAAGAGTGTTTTCAACATCTGAGCTGCTGGTTTGTCAGACACAGGCCCCTTCATTTATTCATCCCTGCATCACAGTCCTTCGTCTGGAGAAAGCTGTAAAAGTGATGCCTGGTCCTGTAGCCAAAGTCTATCTTACATTCAGGCCTGATGCCTGTTTTAAACCCTTTCTGCATTATCCTGTACTGCTGCCATTTTTGGATTGCTGTTGACTTGCTGCCTGTGGCTTGCTTCTGGCTCTCCAGACAGGGATATTAGGTGAGCTTTCTGCACTCCTTTGAGACTGAGCCTCTCTGGTCAGCAGTCAATTATTTGTCTGCTTTATGAACCCTCTCTTAAGGCTTCTAAGAATTCAATCTGTGCTAAGACTAAAGAGGAATTTACTAATTTTGAGGTAGGGACAAGTTTGCAAATAGCTACTAATAGACACTTCACAGTGCCCTAAGGGTGATGAATCAAGGAAGGTTCAGGTTAAAAAAGATAATGTTTCGGAGTCTGTGGAAAAGCGAAAAAGTGCTTTCCTAGATCCCAGTCTCTTTAGTGATAAATCAGGCAATTTCTGGTTGGCTTCCATTGTTTCCAGTCATGTCAATAAGGACCTACTTAATACTCTGTTTCGTTATTTTTAGATATAAATTCTATTTCATAACAACAATAATACTTTCCAGGCAGCTCATTTGAGGATGATTACTCTACTTCATAGGTAGTAAAATTCATTTGGTCTCATTATGCAATTCAAGGTGTGTGAAGCAGACAATTGCCTATAAACATGCTGCCTGATGGGTGTTAATGCTTCATTATATTTACTGTTTTCTTTTCATGGCTTCAGGTAGCATGTCAAACTTTTTCCTCAGGAATAAAATTTGGAAAATCTTTTGCTTTCTCTTGGCAGAGCACTCTTTCTAGTCTGGCAGTTAATGTGCCTCAGGTATTCTCTAAAAATTGAAGGAATATCCTCATCTTCACATTTTGGCTAGAGGTTTTACAGTGTAAGAAAAATGTCTAATTTGTTGTTTATGTGAGAAAGAGTATCTTTACAGAAATGCATAATTTATGCCCAAGTGTTTTAACTTGTATGCTTAAATTAGGCACCTAACTCTGCTTAATTTCCCAAATAATGTCCCAGTTTACATCAGCACTTAGGCATGTGCTGAAGGGTGTTCTTGAAAAGACAAGTGATTTTGCAGTTGTTCATAAATGAGGTGATGATAAAGTTCTTGAGTACCATCAGCCCTTTAGAAGCTAGAGATGCTCAGCTAAAAAAAGAGTCCACTGCTTATCTGGCTGGATATGAATTTAGATGTCTGGATTAAGGCATCCATGGCTGAACATTTTGGCCATCATGTTGTCAGTGCTTACCAGTGACAGTTTTAATTATTATAATTATTAATAAAAAAAACCTGAGCACTTGACTGCTTATTCACCACTCCACAGTCATTATCAAGAGGTTCACTCTGTCTGTACTTACTTGAAAATGGAAAGGTTACCCCTCGTAGATGAAAATCAAAAACCTCATACATTCTGTTCCTGTTGAGGAGGTTCACCTCATCCTATGTGGCTCTTGTGAAAATAGTAGTAGTAAGAATACAAAAGTTGCTGGCCATCTGTTTTGACCTTCTGCAACACAGAACATTTACAACAAGGATTTAAGCAAACTGAGGCATACTGGTATATGGGAGGTTCATATAATGACAGACTCAGTGGTTTGGACATTCTGTGGTCAGGGCCTTCCATCCAGGAGGCAGGTACCATCGCTAGAAACGTTATGTCACCCCAAGATACCCTCTGTTAATTTCTATGAGCAGAAATCTTAGACTTTTATATCACTTACAGCTTGTCCTTTTGTATCTTACACTTTTGTAACAGTAATATGATGACTGGTTTTCATGGAGTGCTGTGTTCTTTGGGTATGCAGGGCTAGGAAAGATTTCCTGAATCCTGGAGTCCTACCTGCTGCAGGCTTTGGTAAACATGTGCTACAATCCCATTCACAAATAGTTAGGTTGTCTTACCTCCACTAGAAGTATTCCAGAATCTTGTTATTGTCAGGATTGGGAACCACCTAACTACCTTAATAATTTTGCTGGTGGCTGATTTATACTGATAGGTTTGGGGCTGGTTAAACCCTTTCATTTCAAGCTTGCTGCTAATGCCCTTTAGCTTCATGGTTCCTGCTTGCGGTATTTTGTCTACCTGAGGTATTCAGAAACAGCATTTGTGTCACTTTCACTATTTTATAAAGTGCTTTTGGATCTATCCCCCTAGTGAACCTATCCAACTTGTCTACCTCTTCTCTTCAGCTATGATCTGTGGTCATATGAACCACCCCTTACCCCTTTTTTTCATCTGATCCTTTCCAGCAGAACTTTTTTCTGAGACGAATCATATAATCTAAACCTCATCTGGTCACTTTCTACTGAAGCTTAAATAATTGAAATGTCAATAAGATACCATTTAAAATCTATTCTACTTAATCTCCCAGAGTGGTGTGTTGGCAGATTGTGAATGTCACGCTACTGATGAGCAAAGGACTTGGATAACTATGAGCTTCTAATAAAGAAATTCATCTAAAATGGTATATCTGCGTAAGAAATGCTGGCACAGGAGGGTGAACTACTCACTAAAAACAGTTGGGCCTAAAGTGATTACTAAAGCAATTCAGGGCATCAGAGACAACAGAATATAGGTCTCTGCAATGGTTCAGCCCTCCTAAGTGTCTGATTCTCCCCTGCTGCAGTGCTCCCTAACAGAGGCAGTGTTGCAGCAGCATCCTCTGGTTGATGTTCACTGAGCTGAGCACCAGGGAAACCCAGGACTTACCCCACTAGCTGAAAACTGACCGTCCAGATTGGGCTGTCAGTTTGCTCTCCCAATTCCATGCTAGTCTTCTCAAACCTTTAGAGTAACAAGTCTTGAAGCCGTGGATATTCACATCTCTCAGAATTACTGTCTCAAGGTATCTGCAAATTCAGATGGACACCGCCGTATTAGTTGCACTTCGAATATATTATCAGGATTTTATTTTCAGTTGTAAAGGAAATTAGATTCCAGGCAGACACTTAGTAATGCTATTCTAGGATTTTACAGTTTATTCTAGTGATTTGAATAATGACTAGGATAACAGTTTATTCTAACCATTTGAACTGCACATCAGCATGTAACTGAGAATTTATTAATAATGCTTAGAACTTACACATTGCATTTCAAAGAGACTTACAGACAGTAGGTAATTAATAGCCTGATGCCACAGATCTGTCTATAAGCTTCAGTTCCTGTCACAGAGCTTATTTCTTGTGGAGTACAGTTCTGAGATCTAGAGCACAACTTTGCAGAAGTTCTCAGATGTCTCTGTGGGTAAATAGAAGGCTTTGGGTGTGGCCTTATGAGAGCTGGAGCAGGACACCCAAGCTTCAATCCTTATCCTCTCTCTGGCCAAGAAGCCAAGGAAATGTTTCTTAGTAGATTTTCTGTCTTTGAGTGATTCCTGGTGTAAGCAGTTTATTGCCTATAGAGGGGCAAGCTGCTACCACAGGAGCCTACAAAACCCAGCAGGGGACAGTGGAGTTGCTACTTGGCCTGCTGAGAGGTGGGTGTGGGTGATGCTGGGATGAGGGAGGGCATCCATCATGTGAGACAAGTTCAGTACAGTCTAGTACAGACTAAACTGTGGAGTCCCGACTAAGGAGAGGCACTGTCAGTGCCAGAAGGCAGAGTGGTACAGACAGGGTGTGGTAGAAAGTTACCTTATTCCCAGAGTTAGAATCTTTCCTGGATTTGTCAGCAAAATAGCCTCAGTCAGTATGTGGAAGACAGATCTCTCCTGACATGAGATACTAGCATCAGTAAGTTTGCAGAGAAAGGATCAGATTCAGGCCTAGTAAATTAACGCAGTTTAAGATTTTCCCAATTGTTTTAGGATCTATGTGTCAAAGGTTAAATCCTGCCAGTGTAATTCATAGGCTTTCTGGTGACCTTGACATGTATTATCCTTTCCATGCTTCAAAATTTACTTTGGTCACTCACCTTACTGAATACTTGGTACAGTTACTTGGTCTAAATATTCACATTCAAAGGTAAGGTAGGTAATCTACAAAAGATCACACAGGAAAACTGTAGAAGGGTCAGGAATGGAAACCTGGAGTCTTTGCTTAGCAGCAAGATTCACTTGATCCCATCCCTTAAAATATTTTAAATAACTAAACTAAGCCAACTTACTAGCTGTTAATGGAAAAGCATTCTAAACCACAGGATAAATTTGTAGTTTGCAGGTACCTTTCAGTATCATATATGCGACAAAAAGTCTTCTAAAAATGTTAGGAAATGGCTTTGCACACTTGATTTCTTAAGTGCAGAAGGAAATGTCATTCTTGCAGGCTCGTGCTTTTTCATCTGATTATTGCTAATGCAAATTGCCAGCAGGGAATGCATAAATCTGCACTGCAGTTCTTGAAATTGGTGCAAACAGTAAATTTATTTTGCAAATATATCTATCAGCTTCATTCCTGTAATGCATAATACTCCTTTCTTACTGAAAGACTTTATAGACATTGGGTTGTCACAGATGGAAGATCAAAATGTTTTTTCTTAAAAATGGTGCAGCCATTTTTCTTTTTGCTGGGTTCTCATTGAGTGTGTAGAATAGCAGAATTTAATCTCTGTACATGGTTTGGGAAGATGGAAGTTGTACTTGGGGGAAAAGTTTCACTCCTGAGCAGAGAGGGTAAGGAAAAGCACTCAGCAAAAACATTTAAGAATGGATCATTTTGCTCCTCTCCTGTAGCAGGAGACAATTAGAAGAGAACATAATGTGGGGGAAGTGAAAAGAAAAGAACACTACAGAATTATTGAGCTGAACAATATCCTCTCTTGCATTTCAGAGGGAGGATGGGAGAGAGGTTGACATTTTAATATTTTCTAAATTATTCTGCAACATGTTTTCTGATTAATCTAATCTGGCGCCTCTTCCAAATTGATATTTCATCCAAGAATGTTTGGGCAAATATATTATTAAGTGGGTAATTTAGATTTAGCAACTCTTATATTTCAGTACATTTAAAAAAAGACAGCCTAATTTCCCGAGTTGAAGGAATAGGGCTCATTATTTCCCATGCATAGAGGTAAATTGTTTTACTAGCAAAACTCTGTATTGATTTTCATCCTACATCTCAATATTGAATGTTATTTACACTAAAAGATCTGAGAGGGAGAGTGGGTGCTCAGGAGGTAGCAGATACATGAAAAGAGCTTTTTGGTTGTGGGCCTAACATTCATATGCTACTGGTATCTCTGATTGTGGCTCACAGTTGTGGTTATTTGAAAGCAAATAACAAACTAAATACAATTATTTGTCTCAACTGTTTTTGATAATTGTCAGTAACTCAGTAACTAATAAAACCTCCAGCTCTTTGGGTTTCACCTGGAGCCCTTACATTTGGTCACCTGAGACATGTTTCCTGGGCCCCTTTTATGAAAACTCCTGATAAAACAAAAGTGAGTTGCATAAATGCTGCTCATCTCTACATTCAGATGACTTTGATGAAGAGAAGAAATCTCTCCTCAAAAGTAACTCAACTAGCAGTACTGATCCATCATTCATTACAGTGAGCTACCAGGTGACCTTCAACAGATCACCCATCATGTCATCTCTTGGTCGGTATAGTTTTGCAGGATATCTGGTAGTAGCAGCACCATATTTTATAATCTTGAGGAGCCTGTTTGAACCTGTGAGCAAGCTGCATGGTTGCTGGAAAGTCTAAGGAAATGGGTGAATACTTCTGTTCTTCCTGGTAATTTAGAAGTGTTGAGGAGTAATACTTCAGGTCATAATGAACGTTGGAGTCTGTTGCTTTTGACTGAAATTTAAAATAAGGTGTGTCTGCTAGAATATAGACTGCCTTATTTTTTTATAAATTACAAGTTTAGTATTAATTTATAAACATCCTTTTGCATATGCTCAGAAAATTTCCTTATAAACAACAGATATAATTCATCCCCATTACAATCTCACCAGCTTTATTTGAAAATGAAGTTTTTAATCTAGGCTTCAACTCATTCAGATAATTTCTCTGCAGAAACAATCTTGGCCTTTGCAACTCACTGTTAGCAATCAACACTGCCTTTCAAGTGTTGATACTGACACAGGAGGTAGCAACATTCCATTTGCTTTATCTTCCAACACATTAAGTTACTTGGCACTTGACAAACTACTGTGATTTGGTTCTTTGGGACAGCTGCTGAAACGATCTGGTCCGAAGGGAAGTGGCCATTGTCTTTTGGATACACAGGGCATTTTTTATAGGCATTGGCTCAGTGGTTTTTTGTATATCAGTGGCTGGAAGCTGAATCTAGGTCTGTATAAACGATAGGCTATATAATATCAGACTTATAAACATGCTGCCTGTGTAGAGCCTTTTATAGCATTTGCTCATCAAGGGGAATTTGAAACCCATTAGCTGACAAGGTGGGAAATATATTAAAAAAAACTGCTGAAAGACTTAAAATCAATCTGCTTTGCACCAACTTAACTCGTTGCTCAAAAAGCTGTCCTTGTTTAATTACAGAGCAAGCTAAATTTTTCAAAGGCCTGTCCATTCAGTGTTTACTTGACTTTTCTACATTTGATGGAAGAGTACTAGGAATTTATGAGGCCTCAAGAAACAGAGTGGGCTGAAGGATTTTCTCCAACAGTGGACTGAGCTTGGTACCATGTAGCATCAGGTTTTGTGTATCCAGAGTCAAACACATTTACCATTACAAAGCAATCAGTCATTTAATTACTGATGAAACAAAACAGAGAGCTCTGAAATGTATCTACAGCATATTAATCTTTTCTTCTGTCTGTTCACTCTTTTGTCTTTGAGCCAGACACACTGTATGTCTTCTTTGGCTGGTGCATGGCCTTTATTTATATTGTAGTCCTAACACTGTTAATCTGCTCAATAATTTATAAGACAGCTGACCTCAACATTAGGTGAGCTATTGAACAAACATCAGGGAGTGTTAAATTCAGTTTAGGCTCTGTAGCCTGAAAACCCCTCAGAGTCCAGAGACTCCACTAAGTGCAGAAAATGCATGGAAGGGATAGGCATACCTGGGCTTCTGCACATCCTTGTCTTCTGACATTATCCAGCTGATAAATATTTAAATCACAGGCTTAGGTGGGTGGGCCACTTTTTGTCCTATTGTCTCCTCTTTCACTTGTGTGGCTAAAGGTATAATCTTTGCACACAAACCCTGTTTAAGTACTCTGTTACTAAGGAAACAAACTTGTCAAGCATGGACCATGTGGGAATAATGGTGATTTATTTAGAAAAGGAAAGGTTTGTCATTTTAAGCTCACTACTACAAAATTGCTTTTTGATTACTTTCAAGCTTATTGCATTGTCTTGTCACAATAAACTATGGGAACAAGTGGAAAGGTTAATAATTGTGGGCTTTGTTCTTGTCAGTTATTCTACAAAAGATCATATAGGAGACCTGCACCCGTAGCTCAATAGGAACAGATTTCAGTAGGACTGGAGCAGGATCCTGGACTCCATTTTTTTTCTTGTTATCTATTTATTTTCCAGCTGCCTCCAAAGGCAGCATGGCTGAGAGGTGCAGGATTGCAGAGCGGCTACAAGGATGGACTCTGTGATACACTGCAAAGGGTAGGCAAGGTTGTTTACACATATTTTTTCAGAGTGAGGGAAGGAAGAGGGATCTGAGCAGGCTGGAAGAAAGACCAGGAGATTTGAGAGTGATTTGTACAGTCTAAACTGTAATACATTTTCTGAGCCCCATCGCTGAAGGTTCCTTGTTTTTTAGAAGACATCAGAGGTTATTTTATTTTATTTTATTTTATTTTATTTTATTTTATTTTATTTTATTTTGGTTTGGTTTATTTTATATTTTATTTTATTTTATTTTATTTTATTTTATTTTATTTTATTTTATTTTATTTTATTTTATTTTATTTTTTCAGGACATTTTATTTTTTCATTTAGATCCAGATAATCAGATGGAAAAAATTCTAAATAACTTCAGTGTGCTTTGAGCTAGGTCTAATGGGCTTTTTGCCAGGATAAATTAAGTCAAGGACTTTCTCCTGGAGAAAGTGGATCACTTTCTTGCCCAGGGGTGTACTGGGCACACGGGAAGTTCTGCTCCACTGGGAGCTGCCTAAAGAGTTAAATTATTTGAGGAACAAGAGGGAGAGAGAGGTTCAAATTGCTGTTGAGTTTTGGGGTACTTTAAGGAACAATTGGCATTAACAATCATAGAATCATAGAATCCTAGGATCCTAGGGGTTGGAAGGGACCTCGAAAGATCATCTAGTCAACAAGTCACCCTAAAGGCTTCTGTCTTTTCACATTTTGACAAAAATACAGCATGATGGAAAGTTTTTGAAGTAGCAGTTTATTAGAGCATAGGGGTTTTTTTTTCTGTAAAGTTTTGAGGAGAAACCCAAAGCTGATAATATAGAGTACTTTTGAGAATGAATAGGTTTTGGGGTTTTTTAGAGTGAAATGATGAATCCTCTTGAAATTTTTATTCAAGTAAGTAAGAATATTTGATATCGAAATGAAATGTTTCACAGGGCTGAAAGGGAATTTATTTTCATATATAATTCATGTTTTGACTTTCTATTCTTATCTGAATTGGCAAAACTAAAAAATCTTGAAGTATTTCCCAATAGAGGGAAAATATTTCCTACATACTTGGAGATCTCACTACTTTCTGTCAGTAACAGCAGTCTTTCCTGCTTTCCAGAAAACCCTGAAGGCTGATTGGAAAAGGAAAAAAAATCCTTGCTAATATCCATCTACAGCCTTTTCCCATGTGAGATTATTTGCCTCACATTTTGCTAGAAAATGAATAATACAGTAGTAAAGGATGCAGCATAAAGTATTTATGGCAAATTAAAACTCATCTCCAGGACAATTTAAATAATAGGGACATGGGCCACACATGTTCTGTTCTTCACAGGAGTGAACTTTTGAGGAATTATTTATCAGTGTAAGTTATTTTCATTAGCTACAAATCAGAGTAAAGAATAAATTAATCACACCAGAACAGGAGTTGTATGTTGTAATTATGACCAATTTGGTATTATTTGCTGCATTAGAGTCAGGTTGGGTAGTGCTGATACTTAATGAGTAGGTTCATGCCATTGTCTTGTGGAATCTATATTGAGACATTATATTGAAGCTGTGTAATTGGATGCATGGAGATTTGGTCAGCAGTTTTTATACCAGACAGTAGCATAGCTCTCTTTTTTGCATTGTGGTGAAGGACTAGAAGTATTCTAGGATGTTCTGTAGTATATCAGCTGCCCTGTTCTGCAGCCCTTCTTTACCTCAGGATCCAGATTTCCAAAAAAGGGCTTAAAATACGATAATTTGACTCAATCTTTTGAATTTTTTGTATGTCTCTGACAGTAGACTCCAGAGTAAAGCCCCTGAGTGGTGGGCTTTTTTGCTACTTGGGAACTATTGTTCTGAAAAACAGAACCAGATGAATTTTTGACTTGCTGAATAATGGAAGTTTGAGGTTTTACTTGAACAGAAGAAAGGAAAAATGAATTTAAAACAATTGTCAGGTTAGCTAAATTATTTACATTTTTAAAACTGAAACATAGAAGAATTTGTCCTTGAAATACAGTTTTAAAATTAAGATTAAAAAATGTCATTTTGATGAGGAGAATTAGTACAATTTAGGATTTAATCCTGGACATTGGTGGCTATGATCTCCTTGCATTGTGAGAAGAATGACAGAGGCAAATGGGATGTGGGGGCTCTGGAGTGAGCCTCTGTCTCCTATGGCTTCCCACTGTAGCTGAATACCAACACATTTCTTATTTCCATATTTTGAAGAGTATAACTGACAGCTGATCACAGGAGTAAGAGGCTGTTGTGCTACCAAAGCTTGTCCCAGTGCCACAGCCTTTCTCCCTGGACACACACTCCCATTGCTAGCATGAATCAGCTTCCTAGCTCCAGCACATGCACTTTTCCAAAGGCCTCTTTACTAAACAAACAGGGAGAAAACACATTCTGTCCTCTCAAGAAGTGGCTGAAATAATTCTCCTGGGACTGGGAAGCTGTCTTCAGAAATGTTGCTGTTACATGGAGATTCTTCTGCAGTGCTTCTCCTTTCCTTCTGGAGATAATACCTCCTTCCCTTTTTTTTCCAGTTTTCAAGGATGTATGTCTGACTTTTCTTTCCAGCCACAGGCAAACAATGAAATCACTCTTTCATACTTCTGGTCAGGCCTGGATGTTTGAATGTGCAGCCACTAGATTCTAAACAGAGAGAGCTTTATGTGGAAACCTTAGAAAACAGAATCTTCTGCTCCCAAAGAAGGAACATTACCTTTCATTTATTTGCCCCTTGTTCTCTCTAGATGCGACTGCGTTTTCCAGAGGGATTTCTCTTTGGCCTTTGGCCATGCTTCCACAGCCTGGGAAGAGCTGCTCAGGTGCAACATGGGCTTCCATTTAAGAAGGATTTCTAAGCAAAAGGCACTGTAGATTTTTTAGAGGGATACCAATGTGTGGTTGAATGGTTAAGTAACTTGAGATTTTGTTTGTGGTTCAGATTATTCTAAATGATTTTGAATATATTTTTATTTTGGCATATAGATGTTAGATGTGGCAATCAAATGCTGAATCTTGTAACTTTGCTTTCAAATGCACCGGCAGAGGTGATGGTAAGGAATAAGATTTCACTGTCATGCTTGTGGGCCTTACTATAAAGCAGTCTTGCTACTGCAGCCAGCTATCAAGTCTGCCTGCCCTTCAATCTGCTCAATCAATACTTGTATAAATATCTTTTCCCAAGAGATGAACACAAGCCACTGCCTTAGTCATTGCTGGAAGTAGTGCCAGTGAGCCATGACAGCAGGGCGAGGGCAGTGGCCTTCAGAAAAAGTGCCCAAAGCAGAGATTCTTGAACCATTTATATATTTTCACTGAAGAAATATTATTTTGTGCTTCCATATGACCCTTGGAAGAAGTGGAGCATCTGCCTGCATTAAAACCCAAAGCACATTTCAATACAAGAACAAAATAAAAAGGATTAATGTTACTCACTTTGATGGAGGAAGAAACTTCTATTTCTAATCTTCGTTGTGTGACAGTGCGATTGATTTCTCCGCTGAGTGGCGTGGGGCTGGCATCGCTCCTGCATTCGCCTGTATTGCCTACAGCTCCCACTGCTCTCATCTCTTCAGGTTACTGTGCAGCTTGATTGAGTCCTGCTGTGTGTGTGTTAGACCTCCTCAGCAGAGCTGTCACCTGTACATTTGATCACAGTTGAATTCCAACTGTAAGAAACACCCAACAAAGTCATGTCATGTAGGGAACAGACTTGTTTGGGTTCCTGTTGCTATAGCTACAATGTCTAGGGGAAAAAAAAAAGCCTTGGGAAGCCTTGGCTGGAGTTTAGCAGGATGTGACATTGCTTAAAAGTGACTTCATTGTAAGGATTAAAGTAGATCTGTGAACCCCTAGTGATCCCATCAGCTTTAGTCTGAGAGTCACTGTTGAAAGGGGAAAAATGTTGGAATCTGAGCAGCCTGTAGGTTGCCTGTGTTTCATTGTAGTTTTTACGTTTAACTCATTGTGCAGTAAAGAATACAAGGGCAACATTTTCTACTAAAAAATGTCCTGCCTTATCTTCAATAGCATCTCTTTAACATGGGACCAAGGACATGTGCTGTTCTCAGACTTGTCATTAAGATCTTCATTCACCTTTCTGAATTCCCTCTGGAGTCAGTGGAATGAAATAGTTATGTAGTACGGTTCATCCCACTCATTTTAAGACTCTGAAGTATTTTGGGGAGGACTCCATCTTCTCATCACTAAGTATAATGAAAGCCTAAACAACAAATTTGGACTTGATGCCATGCTGTAGTTAGACTTTTTCATCGACAGGGACCAAACTGCCCCATGCTGTTTGATGCATGCCTTGCTCAGAGGGGCAGTGTGTGGCTTTAGCAACCTGCTTTTTAGTTTCCTCTCTGACAGCAATAATGCCATTTGCACTCAAGCAGTTTAGTTTAAATAGTCCGGGATTAAGTTTTCTTCTGTAATTGGACATTTAAGTTCCTTGTCCATGCAGTACGGTTCTGCGCTTGAACCTCAGACCTTTTTAGGAGCTGATTCAACATTACAGTGCATATAAAATCACAGGGAACAGAGGTGGAAGCCACTATGAAAGCCCTTTTTCCTGCTCCAAGAAAAGACTGACTGTACCTAGAATTATCCAGATGCTATCAGCCAAGTTAGAAGTTAGAATACTATCACTCCTCAGGGTCTTGAATAACACAACCATACAAAAGTGTTGTGACTGAATTCCCATGGGAGGCTGGCTGGGAGCTCAGCTGGGCTCCATAGGACTAAAGCTTACCTTCTTCTCAAAAACATCTGTTCTTTTCAAGTTCCACTGATGTTCAGAGCTGTAAATTACTTTTCAGGCCTTTCTAACGTTAAAATTGTTACCTGAAAACCAGAAATTATTTATTGAAGAATAAAAAAGTCCATCTTCATGAAGTGAGCCTCTGTAAATATCTTTGATGTAATTTCATAAAGGTAGATGCCATCATTTCAGTTTTTCGCTGCTCAAGTGGCAGTAGGCCCAGCAGAGTGAACAAAAGGCAGGAGATAGGATGTCGTACAAATAAATCCAATTAAATTTCTGTATGTGAATTGGTTGTATTTTATTTACCCAGACATAAATCAGATTCTAGATAATCAAAGCTGTGGCTTGCTGCACTGTGATCAGTTATTCTCAACAAGTTGTTTTGAGGGAGGCGCAGTGCGCACGAGCTCATTTTGTGACCCATTTTGTTTTCCTCCCAAGCTAAGCTGTAGTAAAATGAGAAAGTTAGATGTTGCTGAAGGGCATTCTGCTAGGATTATTTGTCCTTCAGCACACCATTGCAACTGCCATTTGGGGGACACCAGGGTGCTTCAGAAGCAGCAACAATATGGTTCCTGTTAGGTTTGAATGTTCTGTAGCTTAGATATCTAATATTTTAAAGTGGGAGTAGCAAAAGTTATCAGGGGTGGGTGTGAGAAACACCAAGATGAAGATCTGGGCTTTGGTGTTGCTTGTTTTATCTTACTAGTTTAGTACTTTGCATCAAGACTTTGTTTTTAAGAACCATGTTTGTGCCTTCTCCCTTAAGGTACAAATTTAATTCTGCTTTAGGTGAGAGAGTTACCTTGGAGCTGAAATCAGAACCTTTTTTGGTTCTAACATACTGTGCGTGGTGGGAGGAGGGGAGGAGGGCAGGGGCTAGGAGGATTGGCAGGGCTGGAAGTGGAGCAGTTCTGATATTTAGTTCTAAATCATGTGTTACGATCTGAATGGACAGATCATAAAGATCTTAATTTCCAGATGGGTTCATGTGGTGTCTTTTGTGATGACTCAGCTGATTAACAGGATCACATAGACTGATACCAAACTGACTGCTATTTCATGAATAATTTTCCTGCGAATTTTAACCCTATTGCTGCTGAAGGTCAGTCTTGATTTTATTGCAACTTATAGTTTGCAAGAAGTCTTGAAATGGCCGATTTCTACTTCATAAGCCTCACATTTTTCTTATCTCCTCTGTCTCTCCTTGCCTGCAATATCAGCCTATTCTAAGTGGTACCATTTTTCTTGTAAAATACACAGGGCACTCTAATTTTGGAAATCAACCCTTTTTATGATATTTTAACGTGTTCCCTCTATTTCTCTTCTTCAAGCACTGAGAAAAAGTCCTTCACCATTTTATGACAAAGCACTGAGCATTCCCTGTATGGTAAGTGAAGCCAGCACATAAATAACCAGAGCAGTCTCATTAGTGTGTATTGTCAACTGTCAGTGGCTGACAGTTGGAGCTTTGTATATTATAATCTACTTTATTCAGCAAGGGTAAGTTAGGATGCAAGGGCTATTCCCTGTGCTGCTTAAAAAGTGCCAAGACATCTTTAGCTTCCAGCTGGAAGAACCACCAGAGACTAGCAGGAGGAATCTTAGTTTAAACACCTCATTTGAAGGTCAGAACCTCTAATAGTGTAGCAGAAGTACATTGCAGTGTCAGCATTGGTTATGAGCCCGGAGCCTAATGTAGGGCTCAAAACCATGACCTTCTACACCAGAGGCAAGAATGTTACCAACTGAGCCCATCTGACATTAATTAAACCCTCATTAAAAAGGAGGGCTTTTTTCCTGGTTAGAAATGAGATTTCCTCTGCAAGGTTTTATCATGCATATTTTATTACAAATTTTAGCATGTGGACTATAGACCTCGTTCTGATCTTTTGGAATCACTGTACATGGCATATGTTTCATGCAGATGGGAAACAGAAAAGAGAGGAAAAATATACATATTAATTTGTTCTAGTTTGTAAGGTAGGTGGCTATGTTAGGACATTCAGGAAGCAACTTAAAGGGTGAAGTTTATTGTCTATTACCACATACTGATGTAGGGAAATATTCCATGTAGTACTAATGGGGCATGAAAACACAAACTCTGCAAGATTTAAGCTGTGTGTGAGTCCTCAGGATTATCCAGGGTTTGAATATCACCTGGCAGTGGAGTCTTGGAAAAGTCCCAAGCCACTTCTTCTTATTCTCATGAGCTCCTCCGGGAAGCTTATTTACTCCCAAGCCTGTTTTACCTGCAGTATAACACACGTTTTCTTTTAAACCAACAAAAACTTATAGTTAGTAAAGCAGCAAGGCAGAGTTCAGTGTTAACAGTGTCTTCATTTCAAACAATATCTAAATGATTTATCAGTATTACTGAGGCTCTTTCCAGTCTGGTGCTGCAGGGGTTGGCAGTGTCTGGCTGTTTGGATACTGTCTACAAGCTTAGATGCCTGAGCTAGTCTTAGTGTTGCCATTTACTTTGTGTTTAATCCAGTTTCCACATCACTAAGAAAGAGGGAAAAGTCTTGAAGAAACAACCTCATAGCCACGTGCTGCTTCACATCTTTCAGAGTTAAACATGGTAGTTCAGAATCGAAGTGAGGCCCAACTGAGCACCCTTCCCTCCTGCTTTGGCACTGAATTAGAGGTCACTAGTTACAGAGCATTGTCTTTCTCTAGAAAGCACCTACCAAAACTACTAAAGCCCTAAATAAATACAAAAATAAATTTTGCCATATCTGATAATACTCCTTTTAACACACTGACCTCATCAATCTTTCTTTTTCTCAGATTTTTTTTATATATTCCTCCCTCCTAATCACAGCTTTTCAGTTTCAGATACTTTTACATTTTCCTGAATTTTAATGGCATACTTCCTTTTTAGTAAGCAAATTAGAGCCAAACCTCCCCTCCTGCCTCTTTTTCTGAGAAGACCAGATTCATCATGCAGGATTTCTTGACCCTCTGAAGAAAGAAGCTGATCTTTCTTCCCAGCTCTGTGGGAATCCCTAATGCTAAGACACACTTCACTGGGAAATCAATATAAATAAAAAGCAGTGAAATGTCTTTGTTGTGAAGCAGCCTCTTTGCATTGCTTGTGAGCTCATGCAGAGGGCACATCCCAATCGCCAGCCTAACTGAGCAAGTAGCAACACCATCGATTCAGAGTCCATCTTACTTCACATCCTCTCCTGCACATCGATTTTGCCTTATTCCCCTTCTCAGCTTGTCCCCTTTGGTCAATCAATTAATCATCAATATTACTCAGCAAAGGCAGCTACAATTAAACAGACATTAGATGACTTCCCCTCACATTTAGTAACACTGGGCTCAATCAGACACTTAACACTGGGTCTTCCTCAAAAATTTGTACCCAATATCCAGTTGAAATACTGTAAATTTGGTAGAGCAATTGATCACTGAGAGGAAGAAACAAAGACTCAGACTATGGAATTTCCAGATCATTAATTTGTAGGTTAGGTTTCTGTCCAGAGCAGCATTTTAGTTCTTGGAATACCATTTTACTTAATATTGTATTGTTACATAGTGTAGCAATGTCTAATACAATCACACTGTTAATCACATCACCAGGAGCCTCTTTGTTTGCAAATGATGGTGTCAGCACACATGAAAGCATATATTTTAATATCAAAAGTCTATGCAGAAGTGACTTCAGCTCATAAAGACATACTTGGGCTAGCTTCAAGCTACCTCGTCCTCTCCAATTAACAACATGCATTAGTGGGAAAGTCAGCACCTTCTACAAAAGCCTGCTGAGAAACTGAATTTTTGCTGTGTTAAGCACTGACTTTTCATCATTTTGCGCCTTCGTGCTATTGGTGGTTCATCTGTGAGCTGCTGTAGCTGAGACGTGCATGTATCTCAGAGCAGCCCAAAAGAAATGTCTTATAATGTAAAGGAACTAGTTCATATAGAGACAGAAATGGGTTGTATGGGACAGAGAGGGGAGAATATCCACATGAAGGCTTAGAAATAAGTACAGTATCTCAAGCCTTGGTTTTGCACTAATTCATGTGTAGATTATAAAATGACACTGAACTTGTACCCTCTGCTTGCTGTCAAATAGAGACACTTCACCTTTGCCTAGACACACAGGTACGTAAGGTGAGGGCAGTGGAAGAGGAGACCTGTTTTGTTCTCAGAATGAACAGTCTGTGGAAACATCAGGGGGATCAAATTCATTCTGAGAATGCAATGCAAAACAGTAAAGCCACTACTCCTCTGTAGATGCTGAAATTGTGCCTGTTTTGCTGAGGAGAGAGTAGGATTTGTCTGTTAAACTATGTAGTCAGTTGATACTAAAATTCTTGAATAAACTCAGAGAAATAGAAAGAAAAAAGATTAGAGATGTGAAGCAATAGCGAGACTTGTCATCACAGCCTGGTGAAACTTTCTTTTCTTGGGTGCATTCATCATCCAAAGACTCACTGTTTTTATAAATTTCCTGCCTGGCAAGTTTTCCATCCAAGGATTTCTAAGAGGGTTGAAGCCCTAGAACATATATTTAGTGCCTGCCGACAGGTCCCTAATTATGGCTTGATTAATCACAGCAGTGCCTGCACCTGTCTCTGCAAAACATCTTCATTTTGCTTTGTGACCCGTGCAGGATCTGGGAACGTGTGTAACAATGGCTGTGGAGGCACCCAGCTTTGTTTTCTTCCCTGCTGTTAGTTTTGTTTCTGTTCTGACCAGAACAAATGATTTCTGGTTTGCAATAATCGGGGCTCCTTATTTTGCTGGTGTTTCTGGAGAGGCTGGTACACACTTGGTAGCTTTTCTCAGGAATTGAAAAGGGCTACAACCTGATTCCCCCTAGATACGGACACAATGCCTTTCTCTTTTGAAAGCTGTTAAGTACACTGGGGAATCTCATAGGTCTTGGATTGCTGCAGGCTTATAGGGATATGCAGAACCATAGCTTTGACTGGTTTTCCTTTTTGAGCAAATGCAATAGATTTTCTTCCTTTTATTTTATTTTGGAAAAGTTTTAAAGAACCTTAAAAGAGAAACCAGGTCCTTTTCTAGGGTGCAGGATGGGGTAGTTTGCATAGGACTCAGCTCAATGCCATGAAAAAGGAGAAGGAATTCATAGGGCACTTGAGGGGAACATGAGACTCCAAGGCATTTCCCACTGGGAAATACAAAGAGCACAGAGAATCCAGTGAACTGGCTGTGTTGGGAAGGGACTCAAAGAAGAGGTTAGAGAATAGTTTTCTGCAGAGGGTCCTTTTTTATTTTTCACAGAAAGACTGAAAAATGAGAGACACTTGGAAGGGATCCAGACTGAACTGAGAAAAAAGTCTTTTTTGTACTATTGAGATGAAAAGGCCCAACTGAAACTACTTGTAGTGAGGAATGGGACCAAAACACATCAGCTTTCATCCAACAGGCTGAGGATTTGCTTTTCAATTTGGCAACCAAAGAGTGAATCTGGAGGAAATAAATTCAGTGTGGATCAAACCAAAGTAGATCTAATGCTTTTGATCCTGAAATGAAAACCAGGAAGTGAATTAATACTATACAAAACCTTCTCTTTGACTTTGGGATTAAATGTTTTCTTTTCAGGATCTTGTAATTATAGCCAAAGAAATGAAAGGTCTGATTGACCAAACTGGAGAAGCTGTGGCATGTCCCTTTTATTCTACAATTTGAGACCCAGTCTCTTGTCTGCCTGCTCCAAGAAATGAAGGGATGTCACTCTGCGTACCTTGCCTCACGCTAGCAATCTGCTCTTGGAAGGGGTGCCTAGTGTGGCTTTTGTTGATGCTAATGTTCCCAGGGATGCTGCCAGAGCCCTTCTTTTGACTCAGATGCACCCTAAATGTTTCCTCTCCTTTTTTCCATGCAAGAATGCCATGACAGAACACTCATGTGTAAACACAAACTTGGATACACACGTGAGATTATGCCAAGTACCTGCAGCTCTACAGCTAGAAAATCTCAGTGCATTGTTACCTTCATTTTGTGGGCGTGAAGAACAAATCTTGCAATAAAACTTACCTGCTAGCATTACACTTGCTTCCAAACAACACAGGCTGTTGTATTTCAGGAAAGGATTTCTGGAGACAGTAAATAGCTGCATCCAATACGCACTTCAAAAATAAAACAAAATTTCTTTTGTTGTGGCTTTTCTATTTTGGACAGACAAAGACATATTGTTATTTGGAAGCTGGGAAGCACAGAGAATGTGCTCTGTATAGCATGAGGCATGGATGCTAGGATTGCCCCAGCTGGCAAACTGAAGGAACAAAAAGGAATATAGAGGAGAAGGGAGGCTCTCTGTGTAGGCAGAGCTGTAGGCACACAACTAGAAGGTTGTTACAGTAGAAGTCAATGAAACAATAGACAGAAGGAGCACCAAGTTCTGACTGATGGGCTGGAGGGGAAACATCATGGATCTTAAGCAGCGTGGAGGGAGGGAGGAGACTGTAGTTGTAGAAGAGTAAAGTTGTGAAGATGAAAAGAGCATAGGCAAAGTTTGAGTTGATAGGACTGAAAGAAAGGGCCAAATATTACGGAGAAAAGAGTTCACTAAATCTTGTCAGCTTGCATGGGAGAAGGAAGTGGCAGACCTAAAAAAGGTAGTGCTGGCATTGCTAGCCTGGGAGAGGGGGAGGGAAGGAGCAGGGAGGGAGGAGAAATTAAGAAAATAATGGAGAAAGGCAGGAAGGGGGAGGGTGGAGGATATAAGAAATAAGGTGCTCAATTTTGTCCAAGTTGCCCTTGAGCTGGCAGGGGTGTTAGGCTGGCTGATGTGCTGAAGAGATTGATGGGTATGGGGTAGGGTTGGAAAGGCAGATTTGTGAGTTGTCAGCACAGAGGTGATAGTAGAACAGCAAGAGAGAGGAAGGAAGAGAAACGAGCCCAGGCCAGGCCCTGGGAGGTTTCCAAAGAGGAGGAAGGAGCAACATCACCAGAAGAGACAGCAGCAAGCAGGATGTCCACCAGGAAAGAAACAGCAGGAGGGACTCAGAGTCTAGTTAAGTTCTTGCTGCTACATTGTTGGGCTGCAGCTCTGCTTTCTTGTAGGTTTTCAGCTCTGGTGCCTGAATGGGAGTGGTGGAGCTAGGACCCTTTCCATGTTCCTGCTTCACAAATGAGCAGCACAGGCAAGGGTTCAGTGAACTGGGCAAGGAATGAAGGAGACAGGGCTCTTGGATCCCAGAACTTGCTCCCAGACAGGTGTTTTACCATGATTGATTTGACTTTTGCTGGGTTTCAGACAAGGTTTAAAAAGGTATAAGAGCTCAACCTGTGAGGATCTTGTCCTACTAATGGGCACTCTTCTCTAACCCAAGCATCTTCCCATAGCACAGTTGTAAAATGTGGAAATCTGCACCTTGAGGATCACTTACAAATGACAAACAATTGTCATTTGTGAATAACAGATGATGTTTCTGCTCTGATTCACTCCATGCACCTGGTACACACCAATGTGTATAAATAACCAGTGAATGTTTTAACATACCCATCTTTTAGCACAAAGTCGCACCCCTCTTTTGAAGGTAAGTGCCCCACTTGTAGGACTGGGAGAAGGTGGTTTTCAAGACATTTCAGGTACCACTGCAGGAAGTTAAAAGGCAAGTTTTCAGGAGCATTCTAGACTTCACAGGCTCCACCAGGAAATGTACTCCCAGATTTTTTGTGGAAAGCGAAAAGTGGGGAAGGGAGCTTTTGAGGAATCTCATTCACAAGTCCTGATTTTGAGAGGTGCTGAGTGATGCAACTGCTCTGCATGCAGTCAGAACAGTGCAAGGAAATCCTGCAAGTGGGAGCTAGATGTCTTGGAAGAGTGAAAAATCCCAGTAAGCACCTCTGCATCTGTAGGTACCTAAATACCTTTTACCATCTGGCCTTAGGCAATAAATAAAATGTTAGGCAGATGTAGTAGGTAGATAATTTGATTTTGGCTCCCAGACAGACAATATGATTTCAGATCATACACTTTTTAGCTATTTTTCAGTAGGTCTTATTTATTTGACTTTCATTTTGAAGCTCCTGATTTTAGGCTGTTATTTTAAACCTCTCTCAGCTGGTGACTCTGATTGCTTTTCAGACTGTCTTATAACCTTTGTACTCTTATGCATGAATCTAGGCCAAGTTGCTGCCTCCTGTTTGCTTTCCAGTGTCTTTGAACTTTAAAGTAAGCAAAATGCAATTTTGGTCTGCTGGGGCTGGGAACCTTGGGAGACCTTGGGACCTTGTTGTGGTTTTATTTTTTTAATTGGCTTGCATACATTTGGATGAGTCACCATCTATGTGAATTGTCCACTACACCAATACCTTTTTTAGTCCAGCACAGTTTAAATAAAATGTGCATAGTTTTCTTTTTGCCTGGATTGGAGCAGGGCTTGCCTTGAGTGCCAGTGGAAAGCAAAGGTGGATGCTGTTAGACAGCAAGAAGAAATTAAGAAGGGAGCAAATTTTACAGCTCTCCTGTGATTGTTGTTTAAGGGAGAATTCTCATGAAATGAGAATGAAAATCTAATTGATGGTCTGATTCTCCATGGCCGTGCCTCCATCCTTTCCTCTCTGCTTCTAAGAAATGCTCTCTGTGTTCTCCCCCACATATGCAAGAAAAATCCATGTGACCAGATAGGGAGACCTTTAAGAAAAGACCAATATTTGCATATCTATTATGGCTATACTCAGTGTTATACTTGTTTCATTAAAATTTCTATTTGGATAATATGTAAGGTCAATACTGTCACTGTTCTGGAAAATTCATTTATTTTAAAATTAAAGCTAAATGCTGCAAGTATGATTCCCCCCATGCCCCCACCTGTGTGGATCCACTGAGCTTGGCAGAGTAAGTGAGTGACTGCAGAATTGGGCCAAACGTGTTTAGAGATGGGGGTCTGCTGTGTGGGGAAAAAAGCATGATAATGACATGAATCCTAGTTTTCAAGGTAAAACACTTGTTAGAGATGCTCTGAGTTCCTGCTTTATGATATTGAAGGGATGGTTGATATTTCAGCTGGGTGCATCCTGAAGTCCATTAGCTTTTACACACCAGTTAAGGTTGTTGATTGCTGGGATTGAAAATACATGAAGAAATACTTAGGATTACTTAAAAGTATTTTTTTCACTAAGGTTACCAGCTTTCAAACTTCAAGCAGCCATTTTCAAATGCAATTGCCTGTTGAGAAGGCTGAAGATGGGAGTTACTATCCCTGAAGAGAAGAAGGGGATAGCTGCTTTCAAAGTCAGGTGTCAGAGGGTTTCCTGGTCAGTTTCTGCGCCAGGAACATTTTTTAAGGCTTGTGGCTGGTCTGGTCTAAGTCTTCCCAGAGGTTGGGCTCTTTTCTGTGATCAGTTGTTGTTTACAAATAGTGCTTGACAACTAAAATGGCACCTCATTCAATTATCAGAATTCAGGAAAGGGGAAGAAATTATCTAGGACAGCTACTGTTGAAGTCACCTTTAAAGACTTGCAAAAATATATTAAAAGCAACAGCTATTTTTAATATGCACCAAGGGAAAATGTCTTAAAATGGATTTGTTTTAATTTTAACATTTCTGGTGTAAAATCCTAGCTTTTTCAATGTTTTATTTTGTTTACAGGAAACTTGTATGTGTCTGTTCAGTCCTACTGAAATCACAAATTTGTTTATTAAATGATCATATTTGTAAAATAACCATAAACTGGTTACACTAAGTTTCACCCTTAAGGCAGCTGGCTTGAAAGCAATCAGATGGTGTCTGTTACCCTTTTCCAAGGTGGCAGTGGTCTCTTATGTGTCAAATGAGCTCAGTGGCTTTAATCCCTGTCCCAGATGTCCACAGCACAAAGAGCAGGATCTCAAGCAATAATCTTTATGTCAGTCTCAACAGACAGAGCCAGAGCTACATTCACCCAGGGGAGCAAGAGGATTTCTTGTCAGCAAAGATTTTTCCTCCAGCAGAAAAGACGGAAAATTTACATTAGTGCTTAGAGTGCTTGGTCCTTTTTCCAGTGCTATTTCCAAAAATTACTTCCATTTGCAGATGAGAGACTGGATGAAGTGGAAGTCCACATCTAAGAAATGTCTAAAAACACCTTTTTTTGTTCAACTGTAGGTACCCCTTACAGTTAATGAGAAAGAACTGGTTTATCCAGAGGGGTGAATCAGTGGCAAATGAATTTTCTTTCAGAGCCTGTGGCAACTGACTTCTAGACACCTAGAGTTAGGCCATGTCAATCCCACCTTACCTGGCAGAAATCTTTAGCAGGGGAAAGACAGGAGCTCAAGAATCCCAAGTCCACAGCCTGATTGCTGGACCATTTTCCCTTGTTTAAAAAGCCAACAGGGCAGTGCTTAGAGCAAGGTGTATGTTCTGCAACCTGAAAGGAGCCTAAAGTAGCAGAAACTTGAACACTGCCAGATTTTCTGGGCTGTGGGGAGCAGGTACTGGTTTTGTTTACATGAGATTGTGCTGGACTTGAGTCTGAACTATGATGCTGGAGGGGGGAGATCTTTGGAAAATTCAGACCTCTGTTCAAATCTTGTAAGCTGAACTCAGCAGTTGTGAAACCTAAGGCCAGAAATGACTGCTTCAAATATATTTTTAAAATGTTGTTAAATGATGGCTGAATGTAACTGGCAAAAAAAAAATTTTAAAGAATCCAAACACAAACATTTTCTACTGCACTGAAATCAGTCAAGGTTTGTATTAGGGACCTGGAAATGTTCCCTTTCCCTTTAAATATTTTGAATTATTTCTGTCAGCAAAAAGATTAAATTGGACAACATTTCATCAAAGTGTTTATTAATCTCATGCAAAGAAATGGGGTTTGCATCATCTGTGTAGATATGTATTTATCATCCTGTTAGAACTGATCAAAGTGGGTTTTGTTTAGCTCGGTAAGTGCCAAGATCTAAGAGGGCTGAATGATGGTAAAATGATATTGTCACTTCAACACCAGTGAGCAGGAGTTGTTAAAATGGTCATTTCTTTTCAGTGCTTCACCCATGAGTTGAGAAATCCAATCTTATCCTTGTAGTAACCAGTATTAGCACAGGGGAATAGAGGGGAACATCTGGAGGCAGAAAATCCATGGCATTGACCTGGGGAGGTCAAATTGTGCTACTGGCCAGGATTGGGGGAAAGGGGGTGAATGAGGTTAAAGGGCAGATTTCAATCCTGATAGATTAAATGAAGCTCAGAGAGGGACTCGGGGTGTAATAATGGATTCCTAACCCTGCCAGCAAAGGGTTTCTCTAAGCCTGCAGCTTGATCGTTCTTCTGGGCTGGGAGATGAAGACTTTGCTGATTAGCATGCAAATGTAACAGCACTGTAAAAAGTTCCAGATGATTTTATGACTAAGCCTTGCTGCAGGGAAAAACATGTTTGACAATGTGCATTAGGAAAGGAGAGGTGCATGAAATTAGGTGTCAGGCTACAATCAGTGTGGTTGGGAAGGTGCATAGAGAGGGGCAGATACATGGGACATGAAAAAGAAAATCCTGAAAACAGAAGCACAGACTAGAAAAGGGGAAGCCCTGTTTTTTTTCAAAAAAATAATATTAGTCTAATAAATGCAACTTTCGCCTTGGCAGTAATGAAGCAGATTAATAAGGCTATTGGAGCCCATATGGCCATGGAGATTTCTTTAGACTAAACATTGCTAATGAAAGTTTTCGGAAGGTAGTGTTTACACAGACATATTTCACCCTGAGAGTGGCCTGGGAAGTGAGGGAACTGCAGTGTTCATATTCATGCATTAGATGCATCATCTCTCTGTGAAATAAGCATTATTCCCATTTCACAGATAGGAAAAGAGAACCAGGAGAGCAAAGGCCAGCTGGTGGCAGTCCCTATAGCAGCAGAAGCCTTCCCTACAAACACATACACCCCTAAAACTAAGTAACTCACAACCTTTCCAAAAATGGTTCAGTGACAGGACTCCAGCACAGGTCGTCTAAGTCACGTATCTGTTTAACTCCAAGAGCTTTATGGGTTTGACCTCCCAACACACTGGCTATCTTTCTTGCCCAGCACTTCTGGTGTCCTAAAGAGAGGCCAGTCCCATTTAAGTTCAAAATTACAGCCTGGCTGCTTGGGTTCAGGCAGTCAGATGTGAAAACATACTAGTTTCATTCTTAAATGGAGATTCAGTTGGCTGCTTATCTGCTGAACAAACATATCTGCAAAGGTAACAGGAATAGCACCAGCTCCAGGCAGCACACAGAGCTCCTGTTCCACTTTCTCCTCACCTAGGTTTCTCAGCTTTCTGTCTCCACATGCTTCCCTCTCCCTACATAGTCCTGACCAGTCAATATAAATTACGTTTCTTTTGTTGTCTGTTGAAATGGAGATCATTATGCCCTAAATCTCCCTGCAAATAACTCTGTTGTAATCTTCCTTTAAAGATTTCTAAAAGTTCTTGCTGCTGGTTGTGCAGTTTAGATTGAGTGATGCATATTCAGACTTTATTTTCTTTTAGCTGACTTCACGTGTAAGTGCTGCTTTGTTGGATTTTTTTGTAGTGAATTACTGACTGAGCCCAATTCCCTGCCACAGCATTAGTGTCTAAATCTGGGGAAGTGGCTGTAAACACAAACAATATTATGTTGTGTTTAAGTCTTGGTGAGTGTAAATGTGTGTTTAAAGAGAAATTACCTTTGAAAATCAGACCCGAAGTACACATTTATCCTGAAAGGCTGAGGAGAATTCAGCTCAACACCAGCACATAGCTATGTGTGTGTCAATGTTTGTGTGTGCATGTGCACCTCTGTGTGTGTGCCATGTCCAGAGCTAACTCAGAAATACACCTAAAGTAATACCTCATCGGTGTGAAGGGCAAGGTAAGAGCAAAAACAGATGCATCAGCTGTCTCCAGCTACCCGGTGGAAAAGAGGCAAACCAACACAGCAGGTAGCAAATGTCTTTTTCCAGAGCATGGAAGTGACTGGTGTGTAGGCAGGCATGAAGGAAAAGCCCTGCATTACTTTTATTGTCAGCCTGCTTGTCAAACTACCTTGTTAGGCAGGGACAGTGGGATAGAAAATAGACTAATATTTAGCTTTTTTTTTTGTGTGTGTGTGTGTGTGTGTGAAGGCAACAATATTTTAAAAGGGCTTATTACAAACATGTACTTGGTAGTGCCACACATTAAATGTACAGGGTTAAGAGAATGGTACACGAGGCAACACAAAGAGGAAAGAGATCATTAGACCTTCTTCTTAACCCAGAGCTGCTGGTCCTGAGATTTATGTTCTTTCCATTCTCAGCTGTGCTTGATCCCTTCCATGGGAGCATCTTATTTATTCATGGGGGGAAATGTCCTCCATGCTTGATCCCTTGCTGCACTCTGCACTCTTCGTGGAGGGCAGCTGAAAGTATAAGAAAGATGAAGTAACAGGCAAGGGAGAGGAGAGCTAGAGCAGGATCCTGTGTATGTATTTTCCATGCACCCTCCCATTGCTAAGGACAAGAAAGGGATAGGAAAGGGGAATCCTTCAACTCTTGAACAGAGAACACTTGCTTTGCCCTGATGCTTGTGAATGTCACTTCTCTTTTGTGTCAAATTTTGTGTCAAACTTGTGTCAAACCCTTGAGCAGGGTGACAGGGACAACAGCATCCACATCACAGAAAGATTGTCCAGAAAGCACAAGCTTTTGGATGGGAAACGATGCTGCAGTGGCATTGCTGATGTGTGTGTTTGGCTCCTCAGATGATTCAGGACTTTTAGAGACTCCCTGTGCTCTAAGGACAGGCTGAGAAAGAAAACATTTTATAATTAAGTTATATATGAATGAGATAGGCTTAATTAACATATCCCAGTGCATGAGATGATAGGAATGAAGATCACTCCTCAGCTGGTCATTATTGCAAAGGTTCCTTCCAGTGTTGGTTGCACAACTGAGGTTGGACATTAGTAGTTCCAGTTGCTGGCAGTGTTTGTACAGCAGCTTTAGTGATTCAGATATTCCACACTCATTGGGCCTCTTGTGCTTTTGGTTTGATGTGGTGAATACATCTTTTTAAGAAGCTTTTCTTTTAAAGATGAACAGAAAAGCAAAAAGCCTTTTCCATCACTTATATACAGTGGATAAAACATTTCTGCAAATTTTGGAAAAAGGTTTAGTTTTTCCACTTTTTGACATTTGAGAAGTCTTGATTTTGTGTATCTGCTGACAAAGTGGCTGAGGCCATCACTGCATGGCAGCAGGTTGCAATGAAAGCAAAGCCAAGTTTTAAAAAGGTCATGTTTAGTGAGATTGTTCTGAATTCTGGTAGTATAGAGTACCCACTTGCCTACCTAACCATTTCAGTACTGTTGATCACCATGGCACCTGAGTGCTTCCCAGACATTAATAAGTGCATCCTTGTCTATTATTCTGAGAGAGTGTAGAGCTGTTCTATTAGGCTGAGATTTTCATCACAGACAGGTCAAAGAGCAGATTCTTGAAAAGTGTCGAGGTGGGAAAACTGATAATTTAAGACTTGTGGAGGAAAGTTCAAAGTTGTACATCCAGAGCTACATGAGATTGTCATCTTGTGGAGGAAAGTTCAAAGTTGTACATCCAGAGCTACATGAGATTGTCATGTCTCTGAAGTACCCTTCACCTCTCAAACAACACAGGCAAATTCTTCTTGCTGAAGCTTCAGAGGGGAGCATTCTCTTTGGGAAACATTTGGTGTCCTCTTCCTTGACATCAGTCTGGCAGTTTCTATTCCAGTTCTGCCAGTGAGTGGTCAGTAAATATGTGACTGAAGTAAAAATAAGTGTGGAGCAAACAGGAGAGATCTCTTTTATCAAATTCAGTTGTATCTTAGAAAAAATTAGTATAAATCTATCTCTTTCAGACAGGATTTCATCAACAGTAGGTTTATTTGCATTTAGCATTTCACTGCTGGCAAGAAGTGTTTTTGCATTAAGCATTGGACCATTTGACCAGCAGATTTTGCTGCCATCATTTAAAAAGAGATGAACATCATTAAAAAACCCTCCCAGGTTAAAATGGACAATAAATACAGGTGAGAGTTTGCACAGAGGAAAGAAGCTGCCCAGTGCACATGTACTCAGCTGGGTGCCCTGGTCACAGGTACTGGTTTTGTATCTGGTTCCCCAGTGTGCTGTGGAATTTGAATTCTTCCCTTCACACAGCATGGACAAGCTCTTGCTCTCATTTTACTTCAGGCTCTTTTGCAAAGGCAAATGGCACTGCTGGAAACTAATCAACATAATTTTTTACTCTTCAGAGAGGTCTATTAGCAATCATTGCTGCAATCTGGGGCTGTAAATGGGGACAAGCGTATTCCTAAATTCAAACCCAGAAATGTTTTGTATTTTCTACAAAATGTTATTGCCTTGGCTTGTCTCTGGCCAGCCTCTTTTGGGGCTTTTTATGTTTTCTCTTTTTCCCTAGGTGCTGTAGCTGGCTGTCAGATAGGGAGAAGCTGCTGAGGATATTGAAAAAGCTCAAATGGGAATGAGTAGGAAAAGCTAACTCTAGTGTCACTGCTATTGCTGAAGCCTTGCACAAACTCTTCCTATAGATGTGTACAGAACAGAGTACAAATATTAGTTTTATTAAATGAGACAGAGACAGTTTTTATGCTGCCTGCCAATGGAGAGGAAAATAATTCTTTTCACCATACAGACACAGCTTTCATGGTGTAAAATCCCAACAGAGACTATGTGCTGCAGATTTATCACAGCTAAGCTAAGCAAAGTTGTCCTTAGGGCAGAGTTCACCTAGTTCTATGTCTGTAGAAATTCTGTTGGCCCAAAGTTGACAGCCAAAGAACTAGTTTGTGTTAAAGACAAACAAGCAACTTGTTTATAGTGTAGGAATTCAAGCTACATGATTTGCTAAATCCCATGGAGGAATTCTGTGGAGTAGGGGTGCATGGTGTTACATTCCCAGCTAACTGCAGGAACCACTGATCAAATTTCCTTTTCCTATTGAGTATTTATATGGAGTGCAGTTAACTTAATTGATAAATGCAGGTTTGGCTCAAAGTTTCTCTGGGACTCAAAGGGAAGCTGTTTGGTTTCCATCCCTTGCCCTGGCTTCTGTGAAAGCCTGGGGATGAAGGCTGTGGTTTGTTTTCTAGATGCAGCCAAACTGCTTCACTGTGCCCATTTGGATAGAATTTAAGCTTAAAATGTGTGTGAAAATATAAATTCTCATGTATTACAAGAGCTTGCCCATTTATCAGAATAAAAATTATAAGGATCATTAATTTGTGCATATGTAAATTAGGAGCTGGAGAGGGTTTTCTGATAACCAGTGGTAGCGTGTGATATACTCCATCGCAGTCCTGCCAAGGATGAAATGTGTTGATTGCCTCCAGGGTTAACCCTGCAGCTTTCATGCAGCACTAAAGCAGCTTGTTCTGCTCACCATGTGGCACTGGAGCACAGTCAGGAAAGGTCACAGGAGCAATCAAGATCAGCACATCCCTCCTCAGGTAGGGACCCCCTGTGGCTGCAGGATTAGCTGCAGAGTCTGAGCTGACTTTGAATACATACTTTTAAATATCCCCAGTCTGTTATTGACACTTCTTAATTCCTCAATATGTGTCCATATCTGCCATGAATTTGGACAATTCTTGCTGTTTCTTGCTGTTTGTCTGCTTTTTGTCCTTGATGGGTTTTTGAGAAATGAAAACAGGAGGAATTAAAAGGTTAGATTATTTTGATGGCGTGTCTCCCTGCTGGAGTGAGGCATGATCTGACAGGCTGCCTTGAGAGCTTTTCTGATGGTGTGACTTTAAGAAGGTTTCTACAAGAAAATTAATAGTAAACATCTGCAATTATCAGATAATATTTTTTAAAATGTTACTGAATCTTTATAAAATATTTTAGGTTTTAGAGGCATGAATTTGGTTGGGATTAAGAGAAGCTGTACATCTGACCCCCTTGCATCATATCTAGAATTTTGGTACACAAATTTCAAGTTGAGACTTAAAGGCCAGACAAAATTTCCTCTCCCCATTGCTCTTTACCATCCACAACATTTGGGTAAACAGTAAAAGCACATTTGCTTCAGGAGCCCCCCCATCCTCTCAGCACTTGCCCTGCCCAGCACTGGAACCAAGGGCAGCAGTGCATACATGTCGTGCTGTCTCCAAGGCAGATATTTCTCAGGGAAAGTCAGTGACCTCCTTGTTTCCTTAGCCCTGGAGATCCTTGCCTCTCATTGCTGAGTCTCCCCAGAGAGGTGGGGGTCCCAATGCCTACCCTGGGAAGAGGATGATAGCATTTAATCTTATCATCTGTCTCAGCTGACATCCTGCTGATGCTGGAGAGGAGCTCTGGGGTCAACCCCCAGAGAGCAGAGCAAGAGATGTCCGTTCCAGAGGAGCCTCTAAATGAATCCTCAGCATTTTCATTAAAAAGAGGTGCTCCTGCTGGACAATTATGGATTGTGACTCTCCCGTTTTCCCACAGCCAGAGAGCTTGTGTAAAAACTGACTGACATTTAAAAATGCCAGCAATCTTATTAATTCTTCCTTCAAGGAGTGTTTCTTGGGGCTTTGTATGTGGAATGCCAGTCGGAGGACAGAAGGGTGGTGCATCCACGCTGACAGAACCAAGCTCTTTGCACAAATACTGGACTCCTTTAAGTCCTACTTCTTTAAAATTGTGTTTACCAAGTAAATGCTGCCTTACTGGGAAATGCACCTGGGAAGGTTAAGGCACCTCGTTCCCCTGGGAGGTACAGCTGTGTGAATACAAGCTCTTTTGTGCTCTGCCCCATGATTGACCTCTTTCTGCCTTGAGAAGAGCCTCTTCTGCAGGAATTAAAGGCTATTCTGTTTTCCTTGCTAGCACAGAGATGTGCTGCTGCTCTTCCTAATGCAGATTACTGTCCAGCAGTGATTTGAATGGCAGTGCTAATGTCTTGCCCTTATTCCAGGATCACAACTTAAATTCAAACCAGAGGACGGTATGTGTCGGGGCTTTTCTCTACTGGAGGATTGAAAGGTCAAGCACATTAAAATGTCTGTTTCCTCTTCTCACTTCCCAGATTGTGTTAACTGGCATTCCAGAAAAGTGGTAGCACTTGTCTGAGGAGATCTGGGTTCAGTGAAGCATCTGCCAGAAAAAAAGCACCACCTTTCCCCCTCCCCACCTTTATTATTGGCTCTGGGCTGAGCTGCAGTTCTTTTCTCTGCGGTGGAGACAAAGGGAGGTAGTTTCCAGGGGATGAATTATTCTGTGAGCTGCTTTTCTACAGCTCCCACTGCCTTTACTGAGAGCTGCTGAGCAGAATTTGGTCCTAAGCTGGACTGACAATGCAGTTCAGAGAATACAGCAAGTTTCTCTTCTAATAGCTGCTTTGATAGATAACTCTGGCAAATGCTGCTGCCAGCTTATTGTTACTCCTTTATCTCAAGGAGAGCTTGGTGCCAGGGTGCTGATTCACACCAGTTCAAGTGACTGGGATGGTGCATGTTTGCTCTGTGCCAGATGTACATATATTTTGATGTAAAATTTGTTATTCTATATTGAAAATCATTCGCAGTGGTTGGTAAGTATATTGTTTCGTTGGATGTAAATCTGGCCATGTGCTGCACATATAGAATCAGAGCCAAGGTTACTTCACTTCTAAATCTCCAGTGACCATCCAGTAAATAACAGCTCTTGAAGTCCTGAGTTTATTGGCAGAAAATACAACTGTAGATCACTCTTGAAGGAATGACTCATTCCAGTAGGGTTAGGAGAGAAGAGAATGAGGAGGTTAATCTGTTAATTTGGTTTATTAATGCAACAGCTACTACTGCATTAGCAATTATGTTTAGTGTGTAGAGAATGAAAAAATCAGATGCCTTCCAGTTCCTGCCCTTGCTTTCTGCTGAAAATGGGAGGGTTGTATGGAATTATCTCAGGGTAAGAGGTTATGTGTGCGTTAAGGTGACAGCCAGCCTCATCTGGGCTGAGCCATCTGTAAGCCATGGGTGCTGGTCACAATTTGTGAAGATACAGTCTGGGGGTTAGCACAAGGTCTTAAATCCTGCTTTTGAGAGCTTTTGTTCTTTGACCTCATTCACTGCAGGGGAATGAGTTTCAATTTGGAATACATTTTGACCCAAATAATTGAAAGTTAATCTCACTTTATTGTACATAATGCTTTATGATAATACAATTGTAACATGTTTAGTGTGGGGCATAGAGGGCAACAGTCTACAGAAGCTGACATTTTCCATAAAAGAAACAAAAAGAGGTCCTGAGTTTATCTATTCAAACTGATAGAAGCAGTTGAGAAGATTAACCTTTAAAATAATGACTTCCCCTCTTTTATGTATTTTTGGGATTGGTCTCTTGTAGGTATTCATTTGTGACTCTCAACAATTACATTATGTGCAGTGTAGTATATGTGAACAGAATAGTTTACTAGGTCAAGTAAAAGCAGAAGAGATTGAACCAAACAGGGTGAAAAAAATGAACTATAACAGAGTAAGTGTATTGCAGGTCAAGAGCTGCTTGAATTATATTGGTGTAAGTTGCTAGATACAAAATACTTTCCTTCTCGGGGAGTTATCAGAAAATACACACTCAGTGAACCAGAAAACTGTGAAATTATTTAATAAAATTAATCCTCAGCTATGAATAGCAAAAAATGCCACGTATTTTGCATCTAGATTTTCAACCCAGCAAATATAAATGTATCCATGGATTCTTTTGTCCTGATTTTTACATTTTGGACTGTTGTACTGAGTTTAGTTTTATAGTCAGCCCATGTTTTCTTATTAAGTGTCAAGTTAGCATAAAGAAATAAGGAAGCATGTTTTCAAGTAGGATTTGAAACCACAATATTTGTGCTTATATATACTTTCAGGTGAAAGCCAAAGAATTTCGTTATATATCCTTATAAATCCAGAATCTTCTGTTTTCCACTGGGTTGCTTGTGTTATGGAGTGAGCACCTACGTGGGTAAGAAATAGAAGAGGGATGCAGCTTGCTGGCCAGTGGATGACACTTGTCCTCTGTGCCCAGACTGGAATGTTTGAGTCTTCCTAAGCATGGAGACTAAATCCGTTCAGTCCTTCAGGAGAGCAGAACCCCTAAGGCTCAGGTGAAGGCAACTGTTATTAGGAAGCTTGCTAGTGATCCTCTGGGACCTCTGGGTCCTCTCTGTAGGGCTGAGAAGGGAAGGCAGTGTCCCTTCTCTGCAATGGGCCCAGCTGCTTACCCTCTGGCTCATTTCTTTGGGACATGGACCTGCTCTAGCTCCCCATTCCTTGGTGCTTGTCAAAATTTCTCTCTGCAGGCTGTTTTGGTTGCTGTTGTAGCTTTGGAAATAGACCTGAACGTTATGGGATAGGCTTATAGGTGTTCCCACTTACAAGCTGCACAAAAGGCAATGCAAATACCAACACAAGCCTGCAGAGAAGAAGATAAGGAGCTCTTGGAATCTTAGAAACTGATCATTTGAGTTATATTCATTTGCTCCTCTACAGCTATGCCCATTACTTGATCTAGGAGATTAGTTTCTCTCTCCCCTATCAAAGTGTCCTAAAGGAGTATTTTCTCTAACTCCAGTCATATGGGAAGTTGGAACTCTTCATACAAGCTGCTGCCACTTAGCTGAGCTCTGTCAGTTCATCTCCATCTTCTGTTTCCCCTTTAGCCATGGCGTCTTTTACTCCTGCTGCACCCTTCACCAGAATGAACAATTCCATTGACTTTTCTGGTTTTACTCTTATCTCCACATCCTGTTGTCTTTGCCCCCCCCCGGTCACCACCTTTAAGAAAGCAGCTTCTTGCTCCCTTTGGCAATACAGGCATGTCCAAAGTATAAGGGAGTTTTTCCTTAGCTGCAGCTTGTTCTTCTGCAATATTTTCCTTGTCAGTAGCTAGAGCAATTGCAGGAACCAGCCCATTGCTTCCGCACCAACAGAAAGTGGCATTTCTGATATCTTGCCCCTCCCTGGATCAGAGCACATTCTTCTTGTCACACAGTGCTCACCCACAGAATGACCTGTGCCCAGCCTGCTCGACTGCTCCTTCAGTGCTGGTGTGCACTGCATCCAAAGGGGCACTCCTGCCTTTGGTACTAGTGGGGCTGAAGGACTGGCAGCTGCCAGCCCCATTAACTCCCCTCACAGCCCCTTTCTGAATCGAGGTGACCTGTGTGCCTGGCTGGATTCAGAACTCCAGCAGCAGGAGCTGAAATCATCAGCATTGTCTCTGTTCAGATGCTGGAGCAGCCAGTATTAATGTTCATACTCTCTGTCCCAGCTCTAACAGCTCCCTTTAAAAATTCTGCTTTGAACTCCTCTCTGCTTCATTTTCCCTGGGTGAAACCATCACTGTGTTTCAGTCAATGTCAAAACATCCCTTGAATGAACAGAATTAGGACAGACTGGGGAGGGCGTGATTTCCCTGGCAGTGATTTGGGACTGAAATAATCGGTGCTCTTTGAAAGCTGAGTTGTTTCCATGAAGATGCCTTAGGAGTGCAAAATGTTATTAGAATATGCATTATTATTTTGATTTTCACCTGTCAGTACTGACACCAGTGACAGGAAAGGGCACTATACTGGAAATACAATCCACTCGCTTTTCCCCAGCATGATGTAGCACAAAGACAGGTGATTGTTAAGCTTTGCTTTTACTGGGCAGCTCAGTCCCAAAGGGCATTGTATTGCGGGATGACATTGTGCTAAAGTCTCTGTGCTTGATTTTATTTTGAGTAAGTCATACCCCTTTATACATAGAAAATGAACCCACCGTGCACCTGGTACAGGCTGCACAGTATTATTTAAAACATGAGTGTCTGAGCATGCCTGAAAGTGAAGTAAGTATAACCTGCAAACCCTTATTCAACATTAAATCAAATCAATGTTAATTTGTGAAGTAATTAGCATTTCAGGCTTCTTCTTTTTTTTTTTTTTTTTTTCAGCAGTGTGGTGATTTTGTATATAATGCTGTGTGATTGTACCGAAGTACATAATTATGGAGCTCAACACATTGTCTCCTGCTGACATGTTGCAGAAAGAGTTTCTCTCAGCAAAGGATGCTCACTACATCTGAATTAAAATAAAGATACACATCTGAGTCCCATACGTCTGACCCATAGCTGGATTAAACTGATGTAATGTCAGAACCTATGGGCTGAATTTTAACTGAATTATTAATTGAATTTCCTCGTTCATAATTCTACTTAATATTTGATTAGGAAATGGCAGGGTATCCTTTGCTGGGAGACAGTTGATAAGACACATACTTTGAGTGCAGAATATGCATCAAAGAAAACCAAGTGGTTTAAGGAGATTTTTTTTTTAACTCTGAAGTCTGAATGCTGGAGTAGAGGAACTGTCTGTACTTGCTCAGCTCAGCGTTCACTCTCACCCAGAATCCTGTTCCTGGCAGTAGCCAGCACCAGGCACCTGGAAATGGTAGAAGAAATTCCATCAGTTCTTGTAATAGCTCCCTCTCTTATGGCAAAACTGGTAGAAGTCTCCTCTACATTTACATGTATTTACCTAGCAACAAACGTTTTAATTTAGATACTGCTATTTGTCTTTAAAAATAGTTTTAATAATATTTATGTCCTTTGTGATCTATATGTTGCTTTTGACAACACTGGGTTTTATAAGTGATTAAGATAAAGGCCTCTTTCTTAGCACACAGCAGAATGCACAATCTGCACTGACAGGCTGAACGTTGCACTTATCTAATATAAACCTATGAGATAGTAATGCAGCCTCACTCATGTGTACAGTTAGTAACCTTGTTTGAGAAAACCAACATATAAATTCTAAAACGTTCCTGCAAAATTGTAGGTGAGCATGTGCATATCATTCCCTAGAAGATGCCTGAGGCAATCAGCAAATTTCATGTCCCCTGGATAGCCTTCATCCAGGTGAGTTACTGCTCAGCTGCTCACAGGAGTTGAACTGGGGACTGGCTGGTTTCCTCCTGCTGATTTTGCTTTGATGCAGGTGTGGGACTGTCAGAAGCTTTTCTGGGTATTTGTCCTTCTGGACTAACAGGCTATTCTTGCACCAGACTGACTGAGACTGAATTGTGTAGAACCATGATTCACACCCTTCTTCATTATTTGAAGAATTAAACATTCAGAAGTGCTGGAATTTAAATGTTCAGCTCCGGCTGTCTGGGTTAGACTGAATGAGTTGACTGTGAAAAGTCACACTTCCAAGCTGTTGTTTTGACTCTTTTTGTTGACTGTTTTTCTGGTTTCTACTTCCTTCCTAGATCTGACTGATCTAGGGCTGACTGCAATCAGAAAGTCTAGAGGCTTTAATTTTTAGTCTAGTGTTACAAGAAAATGAGACATGTTGCATCTCTCTGTCTGTATGCATGATCTATTGGGTCTCATACCATTAAGTTCTCTCAGATCTCAAACAAACAGGTTGCCTCTGAGCAAAACACAGCAATGATGCTTTGGTAGATGTCCCAGATCTGTAGGTAACAGGCTACATTGATTCTCTGGCCCTTAGAAATGCAGTTGTAGTCTGAGATGCCAAAGGTATTGACTGACTTCTCTGCGAGGTGCTGGCAGTCATATGGCTGGGTGTTAGCTTTCTCCAAGTCTTGGGTGTGGAATTCAGTTACCTACAGAATCAAACACAACAGAGTCACAACAGCACAAGCACCTTGTTTACTTTTGTGCTTCAGTCCAGCAAGTCACGTAGCTTCACGTGATTCAGCTGTAGTCATCAAATCTAAGAACACTGTCCTTATAGTAAAATAAACACCAAAACGTATATATTTATTAAACCTGCCCCTCCCCTAAATCAGTCAACTAATTACATTAAAACTTAATGAAATTGAATTGTTGATCTTTATTTTAAAAGCCCAGGAGATCAAGCAAGGGGCTAAAACTTTGAGCTTAGGTTTAGTGTGCATTGTGCTTTTTGTGACTCAGCCCACTGTTACCAACTCGCATGGTAATTCTGGACATCTGCATTTTGGGAGGAGAACTGGCCCTGATTTTCAGCTTTTACCATAACTTTCTGACATTTATATGTTTAAGGCATGTAAAAGGTTTAACATTTTCCCAGTTATATTTTATGGTTGATTGTACCTGGTGCTACCTTTGTGCAACTAGCCCAATATGCCAATATTTCCAACGCAAAGAACAGAAAGTTGAACGATTTAAAAAAATACAATTGAACCCAAGAACCATGGTAATTATATTCTTAGTTATTTTCACACAGAGAAATATTTCAATCTACACTCTGTGTTTATATGCTAAAGATGTTTCTTCTTGTCTGAACTAGCAAATATACCTCAGGGAGCTTTATTTTTGGTTACGCATTTAATGCAGAACATTATTTGCATCACAGAAAGATCACGTCTTCCCCTTGCCCATTTCAGCTTTTCCATATCAAACCTCAGGCTTTCCTATTATTTGTAAAATTGCTTGTGTTTCCAGTTGGGATCAGATTTAGAAATGGAAAGATCAGGGCATATTAGAATGTAGCTAGAGGGGAATTCTCCAAGTGCAGAATGTTAAACCATGGAGGGAAAGGAGGGGATTCACAAGACAAAGAAAGGGGTTAGAACACTTTCTTTGGATATCAGATTGCTATTAACCTGCAAAAGAGCAAGAGATGAGGACAGGAGGAATAAGGTGTAAAAGCAAGGAATTAGAAGTAAATGGTGTAGATAATGATTCAGTACTTCCTAAATGTTGAGGTAAGTGATCTTGCCTATTTGGGAAGAAAGCTGGCACTGGCTTATCAATCAATTAGAAACCCTCAGGACATATTTCAGGGAGAAGGTGCAGAGAAAATGTTCATTTTTAGATATTCATGGAGAAATTGTAAGAATGTTCCAGTTTGTGCAGCCAACACTGATCTGCTTAACCATTTCCCTGTCATCTCCCTGTTTGCAATGAATTTATAAATGGATTTTTAATTGGATTCTACTGTTATTAGCAGTCTTTTTTTTTTCCCTTTTAATTCTAGGCAAATATCACTAAATGACTGGCAACTCTAGAGATAAGTTCTGCTCTACTTTCTAGCAGCAGCTGCAATATCAAAGGGGTTAATTTAGATCATCAAGGTTTCATCTTCTTGCCCTCTAAGGTCTGATTCATAAAGCTGAAGAGATGAATTCAGAAATTTCCAGAGACAAATGGGGGAGAAAATCAAGATATATGAAAAAGAGGGGTGGAAAATTAAGTTTTGCCTCAGTGTGTGTGGTTACCAAGCAGGGCTTGAAATTCACTTATATTGTTGTGCAGATAAGGTGTTGAGATGTTTCCCTCAACAAAAGGGCAGTCTTCATATTGTGGGCCAATTTTCAATATTGAAACAGATCAATGATCCATTTAGTCTCCATCACTGGCTCATGTTGGGGAGAAGGGCAGAAGTCCTTGATGATGCATTTAACAGTTTAAAACTACAGAGATGAGACTGTGCCCAGCTAGTGCTTGTCTTCTGCTCCTAAAATATAAATACTAATCAGTCACTATTGTAATGCTGTTCTAGCTCTTGTATTTGTATACTAAGTTGATACTAAACATCGTGCTGAGCTTTTTTAAGTACTGTGCTCTGCTCTCAACATCCCACAGGTTCCAATTCAGCAGGTTAATTGAACACTGCTTAACTACTTCTTTCTTTAACTAAACACCATCTTTGTATTAACTGTAATTTAGTTTTGCTCTAAATAAGCATCTGAATCTTTGTGAAAAACAAAAGAAAAAACCCCGCAAAAACCAACCAACTATTGGTATAGTTCTAAACCATCCAGCTCAGAGAGAAGATGTAATGGACAGGTCTGCTTGAGTCTTCTTCTTAACTAAAAGGAAATAGAGGCAACCTTCTTTATGTCTCCACTGGGACAATTATGTTAGCAGCACCTGGCTTGGTTTCAATCAGGTTTTGCTTTTCAAACACTGAACAGAAGAAATCTGAAATGTGCTCATCACCTTGCTGAAGCCTCAGATGTTAGAGGTAGTCTGAAAAGCTTCAGAGGTGCTTCCTAAAACCATGCAGATGTGCCCTGTTGTGGATATAGCCATGAACCCTAAAGCTGTGGAGAGGCAAGGAACTTAGAATGCTATTTTCAAAAAAGCAGTTATAAAGAGGGCCATGCTAAGTCACTGTTACAGAGGGAAAGAAAATAATCTCTTTTCTGTGTCTCAGATGGAAAAGATGTGGTAAATGGTGCTGGGCTTAAATATCCATTGTGTGGATATAAATTCAAAGAGAAGGTGGAGATGGGTGGATGTTGTGTGCTGGTTGATTCTGGCTGTAGTAGTTTATGCTTCATTTGCTCAGCTTCCCGCCCTTGTGGAACCACAAAGGCAGCACCAGGACTGCACGAGTGGGAGAGGAGGAATGCTAGTGTAGAGAGGCACTGAAGGGCACAGGAACACTGGGGGAAAACACAAGTCTGGGTCTTGGTTATTATTTCTACCACAAATGTTTTCTGCTCTTCATTGTCCACTTGGTTAGATTGTCCATCTAACCATTGTCTGTCTTGGTTTTGATTAGACTCAAAACTCACGCTTTCCAGTGCAAACATGCTGGAGCTCTGATACTGAGGGAAGCTGCTCTTGTTATTCTACTACATCATGACGATCATAAATGATAAACATGAAACCAAGAAGATAATTTAAAAAAACAAGATTTAGCAGGGACTTCTGAACCTTGTATTTAGGGGCAGAGAAAGAGGGCAAGGACTGACGTTCTGTGATGTGTTTTTTACTTGAAACATGAAGGTGGGAGGAGAAATAGAAGATAGTTTTGTTCATTTGAATCAGCCTTTGCATACCATCCTTATGCACCCCATTTCATGATGTTATATGCTCTACAAATTTGTCCTTTCTCAGAGCAGTGAGTATTCTTTAAATGCAAAATAGGCTCTTAATTGAACAACCAAAGCCTGACTACATTGTGTCTGCATTAATCTTACAGTGGTACCAGCAGCCAGAAAACCTTATTTCCTTCACAAACAGCAGACAGCTAGTAACCTAGAGAGAGCCCTACATTTAACCTTTTCTTCTTTTTAAAATGCTGATTTCAGTCCTACCTGGTATATAGAAAGTTGCAAGTTTAGAAACAAAAGCAGAAAATGTCAGTGCTCTTTTTTTTATCATTCATGGAAAAAGTCCAGGCTGCTTCTTCCTGCCAGCTTTTTCCAATACAAAGGACAGAAAGGAGCTAAATGTCTGCCTGGAGAATTCTCAGCACAGGTGTGCAGGCTGAGGGATAAATTCCCTGAGCAGTGAAGAGGGAAGCAGTTGTCACCCAGTTTGAAATTTTGAGGTTTGTTAATTCTTACATTCCTGACATGCCTTAAGTCATCAGATCACTTTGGTTTATTAGCAGGAAGAAATAATCTCTTTTTTTTCTACTCTTCAAACTATACATTCCAGCAAATTGTAAACATAATGGATGGCTGGATGTCTCTCTAAAGAGTTGATGAATGGGAGTGATAAACTGCAGCAACGTGTGAGGAAAGCCTCTGCACTTCAGCTCTACCCTGACAACTACTTTCAACAGTTAAGAGTGGCCCACTGTGGTAGCTGGTTTCTGTTGGATGGCACAACTGAGTTACAGACTCAAGTCGATGCCTATGGCAATGATGGTCTGTCATTATGTTTCTTCTCTGGTTAACAAATAACTTTTTAGCACAAGGATGCTCCTTATTCTATGAGACACCTCTGCAGGAACCTCCAAGTGTAGGTATCTAAATGACCTTCTTCCCATTCCATATCTTAGGTCTAGAAGAAATTAAATCCTAATAGTGGTCTGTAATGTGTTGAGGGAGGAATGCAGACACATACAAACCAGGATTAAGTTCAGATAGCATCTAAGTCTGTTATCTTTTTGCATTTGCTTTTTATTGTGTGCCTGTGAATCCACATGGTTTTGTAAATTTTCTCTTCCTGATGCGTATCTCTTTGCTCTTTGAGAAAAAACCATCTGAGAATGTAAGTATTGTTGAACTGCCCTCATCAAATTCAGTCCACAGCCTTTAGGAAGGTAAAACAGAAAGTCGTGGAGCACCTGCACAAATTCTTGTTTACTTCAGAAACACTTAAAGATTTAATAACAACTGTTGTCCTGGTTTATTTCTGAGCTTTCTGAAACCATCCTTGCAGAGAGAAGACTGTTCAATATGCTACGTTTTGAATTAACAAGTTAATCTATAGCCACTTGCTGAAAGTGAGGGGAAGCAATTACTGGTATGCATTAGATCACTTTAATTTCAGGTATACCTTCAAATACATCTTCACTGGCCCAAAGAAGGACTGGGCTTTGGATAGAGAGAGTGAGCAGTGATTAGCCAAAGCAGCCCATGCTCCTTTTTGTCATGAAGTTTAATCAGTTCCTCTCTTACATGACATGTTCTAAAAGCTATTCATTACCCTTCAAAGACTCTTGATTCTGTGACAGTGCTGGCTGCGTTGTCTGTTGGTGCTGCTTTTGCAGAGTGGGCAGTACTCAGTTCTGTGTCATATCCAAGAAGATGCCATTAAGAGAAATCCTAGATTCAGTAGCTTGATGTCACTATGAAAATGACTGATGTTGACCTATGTAAATGATACGAATCAATTAACAAGTGTTTTCCAATTATCCTGTAGTATGGGTGACCTGCCAGGAACAACCACAACACCCTCTTACGCAAAGCAGCATTTCCATTTGCATTTTATTCTAATTTCTTCCTGGAAAAAATGGTTCTTGCCTATAATTGTTATAAATCAGGTATTCCTGATCGCCTGGATTTGCCTACTTCGAGGACAAGAGTTTGTCAAGGTAGGGCACAGGGTCCTTCCTAACCCTGGAAAAGAAGCAGAGCGTACTGCTGTAGCTGGAAATCCCTCCTGCCTCTTCTCCACAGTGTCTGCAGAATTTCTCAGTGCTGCAGGGCATTTTCTGCTGCGTGTCTGAGTGCTGCTGGAGTTGCCACCTCATTTGCCAGGCTGGTGACCAGACCTGCATCCTATTATCCCTCCTGGTCCCTTCCCTCATAGCATCCTCAGAGCTCTGCAGATTCTAATGACCTCCCACTTCTGTCCTCCTTTTGGGTTCCAGGGTAAGTGAGAAAGAAGAGAAACCAATGAAGATGAAGCTCATTTAAAAAAATTAAATAGAAACTGCTAATGTATGTGGTGGAATAATGCAGAGTAAAAATCTAGGGCAGTTTGTTTCATCTTGTTCTACTCTTTTTGCATAGCCATGGGCTACTTTGGGTACAGGTACAGGGTGTTTCCTGAGGTTACCTCGTGCTCTATTAGCCCATGCCTCACTCCTTGGACCTCATCACCAGATGTAATTTATTTCACTGTGCCACACCATTACTAAAACTGACTTACTTAAGGCTGAATTTAGCCATTAGTATATAAATTTCTGGGGTTTCTGGCTGGGTGAAAAGTCTATCATAAACAATATGAATTATTTTGAAATAGAATGTCAAAAGGGAGCAGGTAGAAAACACCTGTGATTGGAAGAAAACAGAAGTCTTCTCCAGCTGCATTGTTTCAATTAGTGTTTTATATTTCTCCAGCACATGTGAATCATTTGGTTGCACTGATAATGCAGAGTCATGGTTTAGGTGAGCACCAGAGCAGAGGTGTTGTGTGGTGCCTGGGGAGGTGCCTAAGGTGGGGAAGCAGGAGTTTTGTGGCATGCCTATTTGGAGTGAATTGTAGAGAGTTCTTTAAACATGGAGCCTCCTTCTCCTACACGTTCAGTATTTACTAATGGAGCTGACTTGCAGAAATGAAGCTAAGGCCATGAAAGTTAGTAATAGAGGAGCTGCTTGAGAATCAGTCACTGGAAATTCCTAGAGGAAACTAAAGCAGGTATGGAAGCAATAAGCTAATGGGAAACACTATGCCTGCTAATGAAAGGGAAAATAATGATGAGGAAGTGTGAAAGGAGATTATTACTGAAGCATTCACACTTCTTTGCAGAGCTCCTGCTTTTATATTCAGAGTACTTGATGATACGCTGACTCATGGAGTTTGTGGAGGTACTCTTTTCCATGGTATGAAACTAGCAGATGATTTTTAAATTTTTTATTTTATTTTTTTATTTTTTATTTGTTTCCAAAGGCTGGCTCTCTTTCCTTATAGTAAATGTCCTAGTTTAAAATTTGGTAGTGTGAGGCATCCATCTTCTACCCCTGCCTAGACTATACTGTGTGTTTTTTGATGTTGAAAAAGATATCTCACACAGATTGCAGCTCACAGTTGGTGATGAGGAGGAGTTATCGTCACTGTGCTATTCTAACATCTCAGTATGCTTTCTGTAATGTGAGAGGATTATTACTGATGCTCTGCTGGCTCTATTCATTGTTGTGACTGAATTATGCTTTTAAGCTGGGCATTAGCCTAAAAATTCCTCCAGTAACTTAAGTGGGGATTATTATTACTGATCGTGTTTATGGTTGTTCTTTAGAGCCCTCCAAGAATGGAGCCCCGTGGTGCCAAGCACTGTGTGTGAGATGCTCTCTGCCCCAGTGAGTGTCTGTCTAAAGAGCTGTATTTAGGGTGGGGCCAGGGATGGAGCATACAAACGGGGATTTCACACCTCAGACACTTTTCTGCTGAAGGATCTAAGGATGACTGGCATGTTTTTTGTCCTTGTACTCTGGTTTGTCTGAGGAAAGGAGAGCACCTCTCCCCTGTATAGTTCTCTGGGTTTGTGTGGAGTAGAGTCCTCCCAGCAGATACCCTCATGCTTGGGTGCTTTTGTCTGCACCTACTGACTGCAGTTTTCTTTGCTCTCTGTGGACTTCCCTTGGGTGTCACAGGATTGTGGGGTGAGGGATGGTGGGGAAGCAAAGTCAGTGAGTGGTACCATGCATGTCCAGCTCTGTGTTTTTCTCTTCAAGTTTGTCGTGGTCTTTTAATGCTGAATTATGGAGCATTTGAATCTGGATATGCATTTCACCATAAACAGAGCACTTTAGAGAAGAAAGTGAGGAGCTGGGTTACTCAAGGCATTGCCGTTGGACAGCTTATAGGGAATGCTGTTGGGAGGAAACAACACAGACTAGTCCCTGTGCTTCCTCATTTGCAAAGATTCAGTTGTTGTCTTATTTCTCCCATCATAAAATCGTCTCTCTGAGTTTTCCAGGTGGATGCATCACAGGGGCCAGAATGTAGCCTGACAGGTAGAAATCAAAAGCAGCACGTCTTAGCGATGCTTTGTCAGCTGTGAATAACAAGGAACGTTTGGGGGTTTGTTCTGAAAATCCAGATGCCATCCATTGTCAGCTCTCTGATTCTGCTGCCCTGGGCAAACCTCGTAACATGTCCCGGGCAGAAGAACACTTGCTGTGCCATGTGTTTTGCTCCCATAGACATTTGCCTAATCTGTCTGTGTGGCAACTTTAAATCAGGTGTCAGCTTTTTTCTGGAATGAAATCTCTATTGCCCTTCTAACCTGTGTCCTGCTTTGAGCCAGGATGAAGCTAATTTTCCTTTTACTGATTTTTTTTTTTCCTTCAGTAAGCTTTCTTTTAACTAGCAGCAAGTGTTCCAGCTAGTGGACTGGTAACACTGGAATGTTTATGTTTCTGCTGAGACTCCAAGGTCGCTTCTTAGCTCTGCTGCTATAGAGGCTACTGGGGCAGGAGAATTGTCTCTGTGACCCCCCCGTAGGGGAGCTGGACTAGACAGACAGCAGAACTGACCAAAGGGATTCCATCCCATAGATCTACGTAAGCTCCGAGGAAGGTCAGAGATCACAGAAGACAACTTCCTTCCTGCTTCTTCTTCCCTTCACTTCCATCCATGGCCGGTCCCTGGGGAGGACTCCATCCATCCATCACCACTGACCCCAGGCTCAGCCCTGACCCTCATAACTCTCCCCACAGCCCTGTCTGCTCTGCTGTTATCTCAGACTGTGGGCTGAGAGTTTTCGGGACTGCTCACAGCTCAGGAGAGTGCTGGGGGAGCTGCTGGGGGTGGGGGGAGGCAAGAGGCTTTTGCACATTCCTGAACATACTTGTATATAATTGTACATATAATTAAAGCTGTCTAATTTAGTTTTCAATCCAGCTAAGTCTCTCTCCTAATTCTCTCTCTCCTTCCCTACCTGGGTGGGAGGGGGAAGGGATCGAGAGCATTGTTGTCTCTGGTTTAATTGGCCATCCCGAATCAAACCATGACAACTTGAAATCCAGAGGGCAATACTGGATATGTTCTGAAGCTGTCAGGGTGATTTGTGCTTAATTCTTAACAATGTAGGTGACTATATTGCATAAAGTTAAAAAGCAAACACAAACTCTCTAGAATATTGTGGTTTTTGCATAATGTGGCTGATAAATAAACCAAGAGTGGAGAAGCTGAGACCTTCAGCAGTCAGTCAGAGCTTGGTAGGGACCTTCCTGCCCCCGAGGGCCATGCAGTCTTGGTCCATGTAATGGATAACCTCTCCCTTTTCCAGTCAAGAGTCATTTCCAGTACAGTCTGTGAGCAATGGTCTAAACTTATGTTACTCTGGTGTGTGTCTGTTTGTGTATATATGTTTACATATGATCTGAAATTACTTAGCCAGAATATTTTAGGATGTTTGTGTGATATAGGGATATATGTGACAATATATAGATCTATTCAGTGGAATAACAAACAAGCTTTATGTAAGTGTGTTGCATGCTGCAATATGTTTACTTTTGTATCAATGGGTATTAAAAAGTATACCTTGTTTTGGCTTGACAATGCACTTCAGAGTATATTATAGGAGTATGTTATAATAGTATATTAGGGTATTTTACCAACCAAATACTCTGTGATACTAATGTCTTCTGCTTCTGTTCCTCTTTTCTTTTAAACCTCTGGACTCAGTACTAGAAGGACCAGGTTCACCACAAGACTCTCTTGTCTTCCTATGCTTAAAATAGGTTGTATTCAATATGGAGTAATCTCCTTGTATTTTTGATCCAGAAGATACCTCTTAGAGATGTAACAAAAGGAAGGTTTTGTTCTTCATAAATGACATATCAATGAGCTAGTGGTAAGTTGTTAATATAGAGTAACCTTTCAAACTCCAGTCTTCAGCTGGTAAGAATGGGAGAAAAAACCAATGAATTGCAGGATAGTGCCATAAAGATCATTAAAGGTTCTGACAAGGCTTCGATACTGAAATGCTGCTTCACTGGTAGTAAACAGCCAAGTGAAGCAAATACTCAACCTGTCTGACAGGCCATGAATGCTTCCATTAGCATGGCATCATTCTAATGCATTTAGTGTCTATGTTTAATGCTAAATGCATTAGCACTTAATGTCAAGAGCTCCAGACCTGCTAGAGTCAAGGGGTTAACACAAATTAAGAATTGCAAGAGAGATTTGTCACCCTTTATAGCTTTGTGTTAGAAGTCCTAATTTCATTACCAAAGCTTACTCTGTAAGGAAAGATTATTATTTTTGTGTTAGGCTCTTTCTCTTTCTTTTGAAAGTAAAGACCACTTACCCTGCTAACATTTGCTATCACAGTAACACCTCCTGAGAAGTCCACTCTAACACCATGTAAATATATAAGATAACACAGTGAAACCTGCCAAATGTTACCTAAGAAAATGTAGGTACCCAGTTTAATTAACAGATTGACGTTACAAAATGAAGTCTGTAATGAACACCTACGGTTAAAGGTGGGCTTTTGTTTTGATTAGTTTATCCTCTCTAAAAATAGAACATTTTGGACTTCAGGTGCATGAGAGAGTGAGGCCAATGTATGAAATACAGCAACCCAGGCCACAGCTACTGGAAGCTTTCTTCCCTCAGCATCCAGGGAGGGTTAAGCAGCCCTTAACCTTTCCACTTGACCTTGGTCTTCTTGGTGTTTCAGCACAGACAGTGGCACAGCCATGCAGTGATCCTCACTGGGGATCAGCCCAGGTCAGAAATAACATGGGAGGGGAAAGTGGTACCACAAAGGAGTCAGCTTAGAGGCTTGGAATGAGCACAGGGGGTTGGGCATCAGTATTGCCATATTGCTGATGATTGCTTAACTGCACAGAGCTTGCTTTATTATTCAATGTGCAATGAGGAAGATGCACCTGATCTCCTTTACAGCCCTGCAAAGCGACAGTGCTTCATTGCTTTAATAGTAATTTCTTCTAGCAGTAGCAGTGTAAAGTCAGTGAGACTGCAAACAGAGCACAAAGAATATGCCAGTCTCGGCAGGGTCAGGATGAAGGGTTGTTGTCTTGATTGACCTCAGGAAAAAATTATTTTGAAGGGTTTTTAAAATTATTTTAATTAGAACATGTATTTAGATGAGTGGATTTATGCTAATTGGCACTTGTACATCACCCTCATTCTTTAAAAAGTTTTAGAAATCTTACAAACTTGATCTTCTCACAGTGGTTCAGTGAGATGATGCTTGACTCTTCCTTGCAGAAGGGCAGTGAGGGAAATGTTTGCTCATCCATTGTCAGCGTGTCAGGGCCCAAGTGCACCAGCAGGGCTTAATTGCCCTGACCAGGGGCCTCCCTGCAGGCACCTGCTGCCCAGGGCTCCATTTCAGCTTGTCCCTGGTGTTCACTGAGCTGTGCCAGAGGTGAGTCCAGTGGGGAAAGCTGAAGTACAGAGGTAATGTGGCAGGAAAGAAGGCCTCGTCTGTCACTTGGTTCCTGTTCAGAGACCTTTGCTCTGTTTTCCTTGAGGGCAAGTTCTTGTGCTTGGTACTTTGGTACCCTTAGAGTGTTTCGCTACTGATAGCAGATAGATGCACAGGTATAATTTGTGGCCTATCTTGGCTTGTGGGCTGGGTCCAGCCTGAGGAATATTTCCATGTGATTTGCTACCTTTTCCCCAAAACGGGGACAAAATACTACTATAAAAGCAGACATCTCATCTTGCACCTTCTGTCTGCCTTTCAGGTCTCCTGCTGAGATCTGGAGATGGATCTCAGAAGTTCTGATCCCACTCTTGCCACTCTGTGAAGGATTGCCTCGAAATCCCAACAGTTTATTTCGTTCTGTCCCTACATCACTTCCCCGCCCCAGTGTCTCTCAGCTGCACCCTCAGTTATCCAGTACACACATGCACCAGTAACAAGGCTGGGGGTCCAACTCTGCCTTCAGAGAGGACCAAACATTCATCTTGCTAACTAAAAGACCTTTGCCTTTTCAGGCATGCTGAGATTCTTAATCGTTCAAAGCACTCTTAACATCTGCTCCTTTCCATAAGCATGCATTGTCACTAACATGCCAGCATATTCCTAGGATTATGGCTACAAGAAGAAGTTTCTACAGGGAAAGATGGAGAAGAGTTATACCACAAGGTAAGAGCCAGCTGGGGAGCAGCTAACGAGCTGTGGGGCTGCACTCCTTTGCCCTGCAGCAGTTTGTTCCTGTAGCCATGCCCTAGCACTAGCCTCATTAACCCTGCCACCTCCTCGGAGTTCACTGCTATCAAATGAGCCAGCCCAACATTTTCTGTGTGTGGAAGAGCTTGAAGTGGTTTTCCTGCACCTAGTCTGAAAACCAGCCATCTTACCAGTTATAAGCTACATGCTGGACAACACAGTGTTAAAATGCCAGTAACATAAGATGTATCAATAACAGAGCCTAAACTGACTATGGGCAGCATGTGAGCATATTGAGCATTCCTTTGCTTATCTTAAATTGATTGCAAGGTATAATTTTAAATTAAGGGGAAAATCCAGTTTAAAAATGTATTCATGGGAGGAAGTCAGCATCAAGTGTCTATGGTTAAAGTGTACCTTGATTTTAATTTTTTGGCTTTCATTTCATGAAGTGTTAGGTAAGTGGATGAGCAACAGAAGTTCTATGATAAAGTCGTCTGTGTTCTGCATTTACATTTGGATGGTAAATCCAGATGAGGAAGAGAGCCCTGTGATTTGACATGCTCCTTGTGCTGACTCTCATGGTGTGTTTTGAGAGTCTGATTTAGTTGATTTTGGATGAGGTGGCAATTACTTAACAGCTGCCAACACGCATGAAAATCTGAGCAGTGAAACAGGATGAATCTCTGGCTCTGCCACCAAATGGATTGACATAATGAATAGGGAGCAAGAGGAACTGCTGCAAGGAAAGGAGACAAAGCTGGAGCTAGCAGGAGTTTTATTCTCTAATAAGCCCTGTGCTATGTGTCCTCAATAAACATCTCCAGGACAGTCTCTGGCAGCAGGATGGAGCGGAGTGTCTGGGATATGCAGGTGTGGCCAGGAGCTATTTCCCAGCTGTGGCTTCCTAACAGTCCCTGGAAATGCCAAGGGTTTCCTCAGGCCTGAGGCTTCCCACTGCATCTGGCCTTTGGGAATGTTGTCAGTGCTCCTCAGCTGGCCAGCAACTGAGATCACTACTTTCACACTCGGCTTCCTCTTGGACCTTGGGCTTTATTTGAATCTAACCTTGATCCTCTCACCATTCCCCTGGTATCTGGCTCTGGCCATTGGGCTGCCCTGCTCATGCCTTGACTGCAATGATCCCTGGCCTCGCTGTGCTCTCTGAGGTGAGACCTTTTCTTCCTCATGCATCCCTGTTTTAGCACACCTTGAAACTGAAGAGAGTGATAAATTGAGCTCAGGCTGTACCTTGGGAAGAATTACAGCTGTCTGAACAGCCATTCATATAGGCTGAGCATTTTCCTCTGTACTTTGCCATTTTAAAGTGACATTTGCTTGATCTGAGCACATATATTAAAAACATGCTTCTCAGTAATGCTTGTTGATTAGTCTATACACTATTTGTAAGCTCCAATCATACTACATTTTACTGTGTTTTTGGCACAGTCTTCCTTGTGCTTGTTAAAATATTTGAACATTGTTTGTGGGGAGAAAAAAAAAAAAAAAGAGAGGAAAAAACCAGCCCACCAAAACTTGGTAAAATTCCTGATTTCTTAGATGCTGAACCAAGTATATAAAAACTCCTCTGTCTCAGGTTTTTTTCATCTGTGACCTCCCCAATATAAATTTCAATAGACAAATTTAGATCTCAACACAAAAATAAATTGCTTGCTGTTTATAAAATGCATATATTTTGTGTTGGAAATGAGTGTAATGGATGTGATCCAATAACACTATTCCTGTCAGCATCACTTTCTTTTTGCTTATTAAAATTACATATATGTTTAAAATAGATTTATAACTGCCTATTTCTATATCTGAGAAAAAAAAATCTGGCATTTCACTAGCTGTGCCTTTGATACTTAAGACTTCTGTAGATGTTTTCATGCTTTCTTTATGGTTAGTGGAAACAAGAACTGCTTATTTTGAAGGTTATTATTTTTAGCATCTGCAGCTGAAAATGTGTCTACTCAGTTATATATTAAAAATACATATAGAGTAAATGGAAATTTATATATAGATTAATGGAAACTTATTTTTTAATATTTATAGCAAATATTCTGATAACAGGTTCAATTTTGCTTCTAAAATTTGATTTTGTTGGATGGCCAGGAAAACACTAAGTTATCTGGGGCTTTACTGATCCTTGCTCATACTGTCACACTTACCTTGGCATTGCCAGCTCTTCCCTCATGGGCTGCTTGGTCCTGCTGGTCACTGCTGGCACTCCTGGGTGCTGCTGTTTGCCCAAGGGCTAATAGTGAGGAGGAGACTTGCTTAGACTTGTCCAGACACTCAACTCAGCCTGAAACTGGCTTAACAAACCTTTGTTCAAGTCTGTGTGATAGAAAGCAAACATAGCCCTGGGGACATGGGATCAAGCAGATGGAGAGGAGTTTAACTCCAAACCAGTTCCAGCTAGAGTTCCTCTTTATACAGCATAATCCTCTTATGCATCCACCCATTTCTTATCTCACTAAGTGGTTGAATATTTTATTTATTTGCAAAGTGTGCATGCAGGCTTCATTTATATTGCATGGACTGTATTCTCATTGCATGCTGTCATTTCATACCAGAATTGACCCAAAGAAGTGGTTGGGTCTGTTTTCTTCCCTGTTTTCAGTAATCTGTTTGCAGCATGTGCATCTTTGTATGCACGAGTCTTTTTGGGGTCAAGGCCTCATTGGTGTCTTCCAGGTTCATCCAGCATCAGCCTGAATGAATTACTGCTTTGTACAATCACTGAACAGAGAAGGTAGTATGTTCTGGCAGAGCAGAACCTCATGGGCCATAATTAGACTTAGCATCTGTAAATTACTTCACAAACCAGATCTGAAAGGTGCTGAAGAAGCACCTCTACAGGGATTATTAATGCATATAAATAAAATGAAATTTTGAAAGCTAAATAACTAAACAAAACCCAAAGACAGATATTAAAGATGTTCTAGAAAGGCTATAAATCAGTTGCAGCCAGTAGGTTGGAAGAGAGTGTGGAAGTGCTAGAAACACATCTGTCATCAGGGTAGCTGTAGCAACCTTATTTCCTGCCTGCAGAAGGAGAGGCTTTGATCTCAGCTGTCACTGAACCACTAATTTCTGAAAAAAATTAGTTAAAAGCTAGTATAAAGTTTAAAAAAGAGTGGAAGGTTATGACTTTGAAAACTTGTTTCAAATGTTAATTTTCTTTCTTTCTTATTAAAATGTGTTTTAATGAAAGTAACTTAAGGCCCCTAAGAGTTTGAATTTGTAAGTTGATTTCATCTTTTTATTCTTTCTTACCTGTCAACCTCATTTCATCAGCTATCTAACTGTAATATTTCTTTAATTAGTGAATAGTGACTAACTTCAGGGAACTGGAGCTGCTCAGGTTGTTTTACATAGTGCTGTAAATCAGGTCAAAACACTACTTTGATACAGAAAAGAAATTCTGTTTGTCAGGTGAGTATTTGCCCTGATGTTTTAATTCAGGTCAGTGGGAAGCTTTTAGGGTACTCTCTAATTCACTGCAGTGTGGTTCTTGGAGTGCACAGAGTGGTTTTCTTTAGTATAAAACTAAGTCAGAAGAGATGCTCCAGGAGAGCACCTAGTCTGCCTGCTAATGGACACTTAGCCCACTTAAATCAAGCTTGGTTTGTCTGAAATAATGCCCCAAAATGCAGGGCCCTCAGCACAGCTGCTGTGCTCTGCAGGTCTGATCCTATCACACTCAGGTAGCCTTGCTCTGCCTTTACTCTCCACCTGGTAAAGAAGGTGTTAAGATTGTGGGATATATTTTTATTAAGGACATGCTATAAACCTCCTATGGTGAGGAATTTCATATCCTCCTATCCTTTTAATGCTGAATGGCTCTTGATAGAGTAAGGAAATGAATGTTTGGAAATAGTGAAATCTTTGTCAATAGAATGAATGGCATAAAAAAGATCCTACCTGGGAGAAGGGCAGAAATGTATGATGGTGGTTAAACAAAGCATTTGTACATGGAGGTAAGGAAGTGTTCAAGGGAAGCAACTCTTTATGGTTGAGAGGTATTAGGATTTGTTGTTTGGAACTGAGACTTCAAAATCTGCAAACGGAATTTTCTCCTGAATGTTGTCTTAAACTCAGGTCAGTTTAACATTCTGGCTAATGTGTTAGGTGTTCAATGTCTTATCAGGATGTCAGACCTACTAAAGCAAGCACATATCTTCTGGATTTCAATCTGTGTGAATCCTAGATAATGCTAGAAGTGAGTATTTGTAGGAGAATCCATCTTAAGTGACATCTCATTTCTGCTTTTCACTTAGTTTAGGCCAATATTAGGCTGGACAAGGGGCAGATGTGAGCTCAGATATGCTGTGTTAGTACACATAGTGCTCACTCAGTAGTACCAGTTGTGTGACTATGTGAAAGCTCTGAAAGATCTGAGTAATATGCATGTGGGTGAGCTGCTATTGTATCCTGATCCCATATCTTCAGAACAGGACTGGGAGCAGAACCGCTTTTCTATCCTTTAAGACTTCAGAATTTCAGACTTGCAGTGCTGGTGCACCATTGGTGCTGAAGGGTTTAGAATTTCTTTGGGAGGGGTGGAAATAGAAGAAACTCAACCAGATTCCCAGAGACTTGGAACCTCCTCCCATTCCTGTCCCAGAACAGGTAATATCCTGACTAACTGTTCAGACAACAGAATTTCTTTTGACTAGTTAGATTTAATTTTTTCTGCTGCTGGCAGGGAGAATTACTAACTTGTATAAAGCTTCAAGCCTTGCAAGTACCTGGTGTTGTATGAACCACTCTGGTGGTTGATTTGCAAAGGGTAAAAGCTCTGATCTGGGGAATCTAGAAGCAGAGATGTGTAACGTTCATCTCGTGTCTTGTTCAGTGTATCATTATCTCCCCAGTCTATATGCAGCCTGGCTTTATGCTTTGAACTGTGTAGACAATCTCCTATTCTGCTGCCACAACCACCACTCAAAATACAGATCCATGCCTAATCGTGGTAACTTTCATGTATCTTGCATGATGTGTTTCTGTGCTGTAAATACAGGCTGGAAGATACAGGTTATGGAGAGAAGGGAGTGAACTTTTCTTTGAGAAGTCTGTCTATTATGTTTGCTTGACCAAAGGGTTTAGCAAACACTGAGAAAGGGACATTGCCTTTCCTCTGAAGATCAGAGAAGTCAGCATTTGTTTCAGCAATCTCTTGTGCCATGCTGTAAAACCTCTGTGTCTTTCCATTGAAAGGAATGGGAAATGGAAGGCTTGCATTTTGGGGTGTACTATTCCAGTGTCCACCTGTTGTTACAGAAGTACAGACAGAACTGTATCTCCAGTGGTGAATCCTGCCCTCCTTTTTAAAGACAATTAAGGAGTGAATTTTCTGGGGCATGTCTGGAAAATCTGAAACTGTTACCATACTGCCCTCTAAAACATCAAATGCTTTTGGTCAGGGTTGAGTCCTTGAGCCAGAGACTACCTTGTAGGAGCAGGTGTCTCCATTGCAGGGGCATGTGCAGATCCCAAAGCCAGGTTTCTCCTTTATCTCTGCTCAGAGGTACCAGCACCTGGAAGCTCAATTGGACCTGTCGGAGTTGGGAAAAGGAATTTTCCAGAACAGTGAGGAGTCACTCTGACTGACAGCAAAGCACCCTGATCAGAAGGTGCCTCAGCATTCTCTCTCCCTGCTGTGGGCTGGTTGATGGATTGTTTTTTTTCCTGTCTAGGAGGAGTCAATGCTCGCAGGACAATATACAGAGCTTTCATGACTGACCCTGCTTGGAGTGGAATGTTGGACTACATGGCCTTCTAAAATCCCTTCCAACATGAACTGTCCTAGATCTCTCCCCTCCCAAAAAAAAATAATCCCTTGGTGACCCTGCCTGGGAACCTCTTCCCTCCTCCTGACATTTTTCTTTCTGCAGGTGTGGACATTAGAAGCTTCTGGCTCTGCAGGAGTGAAGTTTTTGTGTTAACCTGAAGATCTGTCCTTGCTGGAGTTATTCAGCATTTCTTTATTTATCATTATTCTAGATGAAAGGTACAGCACAACTGAACCTCTTCTCTGCTGTAACAAATCACTTGGGTTTCTGAAAACATCCTGAAGTTCAGAATATGCTGACTTCACGTTGCTCTGCTCCCCCTCTGAAGATCCATTAAGACTGTGTTGTATGTGAAAAAAGGACCTTGCTCCAAGTTTCTTTTTTTCATTTCAATTGACTTGCTGCTGAATAATTCTTCCTTTTTTTGGTTCAAGCCTGGGAGGGAGGGTTAGTTGGTTAAGTTTAGCAATAGCTGTGTAAGCTTTATTTTTATTGGCTGTGTCATTTCTTTCTTGTGACTGCTGCAATCGCCTGCTATCTGGGGGCTTCTGGACCTGCTTCAATAAATTCTATTCTCTTTTCCTGTTGCTTGAAGGGTTTGCAAAAGGAGAGGAAACTGGCTGGGTTATGTAGAGGGCTGCAAGCTGTGGAGTGAGCATGAGATGCATTTGACTTGTTCGTGCTTATGTAAAATTGTCATGGTAAGTCACCACAAATGACAGCCAGGGAAGAAATCAGTGGCTAAGAAATGGTTGTTTGACAAGTTGATACAATGTGAACGGGGAGCTGCTAAGCCCCTTTCTTCTTTGCCTCTAGAAGAGCATTATTACTGACCTTTATGAATGTGTGTGTGCTCTTGGGCAGATCAAAACATTGTCAGCAACCATCCCTGAAAGCACTAATGCCTACCAAAAATGCTGCCTTCTGGAGGTGCAGTTGTGGGAAGCTGTATTGGAGAGATGTTCCCAGGAGACCCACTTGCCCACTACAGCCCTGTGCTCCTGGAAAATTCTTGCAGAGGCATTCTCTCTCTTACAAATCAATTCTTTCCTCTCTCACATTGCATCTGTAGTTTTTGTAAATTTTGTTTACACCTTTCTTAAGCATCTTTATTTATAAGTTTCTGTGTGAAGCCTCAATGTTTTGTACAGCAATTTTTTTTTTCCAAGAGACTGCAAAATGACTCAGACCAGCAGTCTTCTGTGATTCCAGCATCTGTATTTATGAGCCAGAGGACGTGTGTGATGCAACATTTCATTTTACTTTGCTTTTTGTTCTATATACTTATTTTAGCTTGGCATATTACTCATTCCTCCCTTTCTGTAAATATAACATTGGTGTAAATTGCCTCAGACCAATTTTTACTTTATTTGCTCTGCTCTTTTGCCCTGGCTGATGGTCCTGCTCAAGTAGTTTCTTGGCCTTATGGCCACCTTTGTCTAACTGTGGCACATCGTCCTTCTGTCAGCGAGTCTCAATTTCCAAATTGCCACGTTTAATAATAGTTTTGAGATTCAGCATTGTCAACTTTGACTGTTGCCTTGACCTCCTCATTTTCCTGGGAGTTTATTGGGATAGATACGTAATGGGAGAATATATTAGGAGAAATACTGTGGCATTCATTACTCTTGCTATGAACTTTCATTTGTAAGTGCTGGTTAATGGTAATGTAGCTGCTGTCCAGTCTGCTCTCAGTTAGCATAAGTCATGCATGCAAAACAGAGATGCCTTTCTTGCTTCACTGCAAAATAACTTACATTTGCTATCTACTCACACAGCAGTGAGAAGCAAGCTGCACTGTCCCCCTTTAGAGTAATAATACACTTAATATGCAGGTGGATTAGTTCAAGTGGTTGGGTTAAAGAAATCTTTTTGTAAGAAGAAATAACCATAGCAAGTACATCATTAGCTGTTGCTTTTGTTTTTTAATGAGTTTAATCTCAGGGTTTTGTCTTTCAGACCTATTTTTGAGAAACGTAGCTGTTCTTTTGGTGCTCTTACAACCTCCTGACTTGGTGCTGATGCTTTCTTGGAGAAGTAAAATTAACACATCAGCTTCAGTAGGTCCACAAGAGTGATAAACACTAGAATCAGGTCACCTCAGGTGTACTTATTCCTGATGGGGAATACTAACTGGATGGTAGGGACTGTTTTACACAGTCAGACCCCAGATGTGAAGAGTTTTCTGGTAAGCTTCATGCTTCTGATACTCTTAAGTATCTTATTAGGAGCATCAGGATTGTGTGACCTTATATTACTTAAAGATGTCATCTTTTGTCTTCTTTTGCTTAGTGACAGGAAAGTAAATGATGTGCAGAATTGAGCCCCTAGTGAAAATTTGTCTTCCATCTGTTTATTCAACTTTTTAAGTACCTACCCTGCACTTGCACATGAGAAGCAATGGGACCCTAATCCCTTTGCCCTTCGTGTTCTCATGATTATCCTGGCAGCATCTAGAAGCAGGCTCCACTGTACATGTAGGGCCAGACTATCAATAACTGATTACAACTCCTGAGACACCTGCTCGTAGTCTATTTATAAATCTAGTCCCTATTGAGTGATGTCTTTGGGGATAAAAGACCTTTATATATGCAAAATATTAATTTTTCTTCTAAGTGGGGTAAAACTGTTTCCATCTCAAGGGATGAAAAACCTGGGAGTGTTCATGGAATGGAGCCCATCTTTTAATGATCGTATCAGCAGAGTTGCCAGGCTGACATTTGATTATCTCTAAACAGTGTAGTGCTGCATTACCACCTCTCCCAAATGGATGTTGGATTGCTTATCCGTGCCTTTTGCAACACCCTGGCTGAATTAATTCAGCTATCCCTGGAGTGCTTCCAACAGAGACCATTCACTGATAACAACTACAAGTTTCCCGTCGAGGATTTTAACTCAGCCTTTGCATGTTTTGCTCATCCTGGGCTGTGCCATGCTGACTTACAGGTGCAGGATAACAGAAAGCTGTACCTTGCTTTGCAGTGTGGGGCTTAATGCAGTCATTTTTCATCTCTTAGAAACAAAGGTCTCAAGAGAACTTATAGTCATGAGTAAAGTGAGGTTGGTGGCCATGACCTCAGCTCTAGTGGATGTTTGTCTGCAATTATAAACCGACCGCGTGGGTTGGCATGGTTCACGGTGACTGGCAGCTCTCTCTTACATGAGATCCCAGGAAGGACCATCCAGGGGTGCTAAAGACCACAGCTGAGGCAAAATAGCAGTTATGTCAAAAGCTTCTTTCCTGGGCACACCTCCTTTGGTTCCACTCAGACCTGTAGCAATTAATTATAACAAACATTAAACAGTTACTGGTCTATTAAAGGAAGCTAAAACATGAAAACTGTCACTCACAGATGTAGCTGAGGTTTTAGGGCTTTAGTGCACCTCTAATACTGCACATACCATAGTTGTTATGCTCATTTTTATAAAGGTACAGCTGTACTTCCACCTTTAAACTGTTTAAACTCTCTGTAGCTCTAGAAGTCAGTTCTGGCTGTTCATGGATGTTGCAAAAAGACTTACTAGGGCTGTGGTGAGATTCAACTCTTGGCTGCATTCAGATAACTTACCAGTCTCTCTTACTGCTATTCTAAACTGTGTGGCTCTGCTTATAAGCAGTACAACCTGAATGCAGTGCACTTGTTGGGAAAACCTTCACTGCTTTCAGCAGGAGCAAGTCTGAAAACCAGCTTTTTATCAGAACACATCTTGCTTCAAGAAGGCTGGAATTAGATTTGGTTTCAAACTTTAGAGCTAATGCTTCTGTCTCATTTCTCATTTGTATCTCTGCCACTGCTATTGGTGGAGTGTCAGATCTGGAAGAGCCTCTGACCCAATAAATGCATGAATTATTTAAGACGTGAGTTAATTTTCTTTGGGCATTGTAACAGATTTAAACATGATACCAGCAAAGAGGACTGTCTTCTGGAATTCCTTTCACATATCTTTGAAACATTTTTAATATATTTGGATTATGGACAATTAAATGGAGCTGAAAGTAGTGGATTTATTATTACTAATGCTTTTAAAATTCCTAGATTTGTGCTTCATGCTTGAGGGTATAACCCCACCTCTAATTAATGAGGGCTAAGAAGAAACTTCCCTATGGGCAGATTATTCCATAACTGCTGTATGGCTGCTGGCTTGTCTCCCCAACTAAGGAAGGGCTAACATCTTGCTAGAGTCTCTTCCAACCTCCTCCCTTAGGGCATTGTTTATTAATTCAGACAAAAACGTCTGAGAGCAACGCAAAACAAAGCTGTTCCTTGAACACCACAGCCTTTGTTCCATGCCCTCTTCTTTATCTCCCTTCTGCAGGGCTAGCTGTAGAGGAAAACTCCAGAGTGCATGTTCATCTCACTCTCTCTTGGTCGTACTTGAGCATCAACCATTCCCTTTCCAGCTGGATCTCAAAACTGCATGTGTTAGTCTTGGCTAAAGTGGCAGGATCCTGGATAGACAGCCCTTCTGGCTGGGCTAATAAAGCAATGTTAATGTTTCTTTTTAAATGATCAGTTATAATAATGACATGAAATACCATAATGAAGCACAAAAACGCTTCAGAGATGCTTCAGCAAATGCAGGGAGATGTGGCTGCCGATCCAAAGACTCATTCAGACCCACTGCCACCCTTGGCTGTGACATCTGTAGTTGTGTGGTCCAACATACTGTCTCATGAGAGTTACATGACTGTTGAGGCTGCCTCTGAAAATGCAATTAGATGACTCTGAAACAGAGATGGCATGGGAAAGTCTCTGCTTGTCTTTGGATGGCAAGATCAGGACGAGCAAGTGGCAGACCTGGAGCCTCAGTGCAGCATCCTGGTCCAGCAGCCAGTGTGGAATGTGTGCAGTGACACAAGCTGGAAAACTACCTCTTCAAACCCAGAAATACACCCAATGGCTAGAAATCTATTTTCATACTTTTTTTTTGGAAAGTATTGTTTGATATGCAGCTTGTCTCCTACTAGGGATCACATTTATAGCAGGCACTCATGTCTGAAATTATCAAGAAAAAAGTAGTATGGTGCATTCTAATTTCATTATATAAATCATTTGAATTATTTATACGGGCTGCTTCAAATCTCTGCTCTGAAAAACCTTTACAGACTGCATGTGATTTAGTAGTAACACAAGTGAGATGCAAAGGGGACTTTAAGTGCTTCTATACATTTTTTTTTTTATTTTGGAAAATATAAAGAAATTCATAACTGGCTCTTTAATAGTACTGTAACTGTTTTTAACCTTATTCCATGTTTGAATACAGGGAGCAATTCACAGATTCTTGTGAGTAGCAGTTTTAGTAGCTACCATAGCAACAAGTACAGTGTCCAAGCCCTATCTCCCCACTGGGGGCTAGAAAACCCCTGAAAGGACATGCTCTGTAGACATGTAGATAGTTTTGCTGACACCACTTGTGTTAGGACAAGTCTCTAGGAGAGCACCCCATTTTAAACCAACACGTTTTTCCTTGGAAAGCAGCAACATGTTATTCATTGAGTGATGATGGTACTAACTGAGACTAGGGGGAAGACTTAGAAAAATGAAATGTTAGCTGCATTTTAATACCATTTGTGTAGTTCATGAAATAATCAACATGTCCTAGTACCTTCTAGTTCAGTTTTAGCCTCTTTTATCTGTATGTTTTAGTCATTTAGTACATTTTCCTGTTGTTTGGAAGCCTTCATCTCTGTTACATTACCTGTGTCAAGAAATAAGGGGACTTATTAATGCTGTCACTGCCTGTTGCTTTGTCCTTATGACAATGCAGGGGAAGACCAAGGGCAGAGGTCTAGACAAGCTGAATATATCTTGGAAAGAGAAGAGTTTAAGGTGGCCTTCTGCTTCTGACACCCCTGAACTTCTGTGAGGTTTTAGAAGCCAAACAGAACTGAAATTCAGAGCTGTCCTTATTTTAACAATAAGGCAAATCAGAACCCTGGATCTTAATTAACATTTCTGCATTTAGAATTACTTTTGTGAACACAATAGAGCTGATTATTACTTGAAAGCCTCTTTAAATAAGTTAAATTAATCTGATAAATCAATGTGGCCAATGCAGGTAAGTCTTGCAGAGCATTTTCAAGCTATATCAGGATCTGGCAAAAAGAGTAATGAATATCAAATTTCCAAAAGTACACATTTTTGAGGGGGGGGGGAGTAAGATGAATGACACCCACAAACTTCACTAACTTGCATGCCAGGTAACATGAAGATGCAAATGCAAAATTAAACTTGGTCAGCAGAAGCAAACTTGAAGACAATAACAGAGAATGCTGAAACTGTTGACTGACAACTCTAGAGCAGATGGCAAAGAAGGGGAAGTGATGTATGGGAGCAGTGGTATGACATTTGCACTCCTTCAGATGTATCCAGCATAATAATAATAGCAACAATAATAATTATTATTATTTCCCTGTGTATTAATTTGCATTCCCTGTCACATCCAAGTGAGGAGTAGCACTGTGAAGATAGCTTGGTAGTCAACTCATAATACAGAAGAAATTCCAAGGCCTCAGACTGTGGCTATCATGGATTACAAAGTGAGCCACAGGCCAGCTCTGAGTTTGCAGCAAACAAGCAGGAGGTTTCCAGGAAATGTTCTTACCAACCTCGGGCAAAATTGTGCATCTTACTCTTGTGTAAGATCATCTTTTCACAAGGCCAAGGCTCAGATGATAGGTGGTTTTGGATGTCCGTGATACATGAGTGGAAACAGAAGATAGTCAGAGTAGTTATTTTTATCATAAAGTGCAAGTGATGTATTTCTGTTGATAAAAAAAGGCATTATTTCTCTTCCTTATGTATGAAGTCAGAGAAGCAAACAGAAGAGGGTTGCATTCAGGGAAGTGGAAAAAGAAAAAAAAAAAAAAAAGCCTAGCCTGAAATGAAGAGGAAGAAAGAGAATATCCCTGGACTCAAAGAGGAAAAGAAATAGCAAGGTATTAGAGGGACGTTAGCATTACCCTCCCACCAGGCTCCGACTTGGAGGGCGTGTCCCTGGCCTGCGCTGGTGTCAAATGTCAGGCCTGACCGGCCTTTTCGATATTCCTGGATGCCTCTCTGACATTAAAGGATGGGAGACAGGCTGCAAAGCCCTTAACAGGGGAGGTGTTGTATGCCCACGTACAGTGCTAGCCCCAGGGATCACTCCTGGGTTACTATGCTAGCAGGTACCTCTGTTGTACCACATCTTTCTGCTCCTGCCTGCAGCTGACTCCTCCATGATGTCCAGTGGGAGTGGTCATGGGATTTATCTTAGATGGATGGATGTATTTAGATTTAAAGTTTTGCTTAACTTTTATTCTTTGTAGATTTCATGATCCCCTAGACTTTCAGGTTCTATCTCAACTTTGAGCAGGGAGTATTAGAAATACCACAGGAGTTTTTAGTCTCGTGATTTACAATCTAAAGCATTTGTGCACACTCCAGATTAACATCCACACTAAACCTTTGGTAAGTCAGCCCTCACTGTTCCCTAAGGATCAAACCAGCTATGCCTACTAGCTTTTTGAGACTGGCTGTGCTCTTTTTTAACACTTCTGTGATCTGGGATGATCTTTATAAAGAATCACAGGGGAACCTGACTAAGTTTCATGGAGCAATTCTCAGATTTGGAGCTGGAGGAGAAGAAACCATATCCTCTGAAAGATGTGCTGCTGTTTCTGACTTTGGAATTAGGGGACAGGGTATGAGAACAGGTAACTTGTTTACAAGTTTTTATTCTCTTTCAACTCTCTGAGCAATTTATGTCACCTTTTTTCACTAGCGATTCTGAGACAGACTTGCCAGCTTGAGTTGAAAGATAAAATAGAACAGATGAAGGTATTGGAGGGAGGAAAGCATTTACTTTTTTTCAGTTCTGTACACTGATATAAAAAGTGGGTTCCAAACTAAAATACTGAATCACAATTCTTCAGGCAGTTTTATATTTAAATCATAGTCTTGTCAAGTCTGTGTTTGATATGGTTTAATTAATGCTCCCCTTTCTTTGTGTTTGATTTTGATGTGTATGTGATAGATTCATACAACCTCAGGTGATCAAAAAGAGGCATTTGTCAGTGTCAGAGTCTGTGTTAAGGTCTCAGTTGGCTCCGTGTACACACTAGATGAGGAAGGTGGGAATGGGTTATTAGAGGAATGTGAATCAGCTATTAAGAAATCACCTACAGTAAATGAAGCTAATACTGGTTTGATTAGGCTGCACGCAGTACCAGGATCAAATGAGTTTGGAAAGTTAAGTCAAACTGAGTATGACATCCCCTGTAATGTGACAGAGGGTGGTTCACAGCCTGTAGGTTTGCATTTGTTAGTAACACTTGTTAATTCTTCCAGGGCAAAATCCCTACTTTAAGCAATTACCACCTGCAGATCCTAGCTTTTTGTGAGACAATTAATATTGTCTCACCTTTATTATTTGAGACAATCCAACAGGAAGGAAAGGAGATGGAGCATGTAATTGTTCTCATAGGGACTGGTGGTGGGATCTGCTAATGGCAGAAGTGGTTTGGAAGGCAGCTCAGAAGTCTTTTAGTTGGGATTTGCTCACAGATGGAACTGACAGTGACAGCAGACCCTGGATCAGCTTCAGCCAGTGACAACTCTTTTCCTCCTGTTTCCCTGGGTAACCTCCTTCATCAGTCAGGATGCACAGGGTATGTCACCTTCCGTTCCTGCCTTGCTCCAAGTGCCTTGTGATGTTTCAAGCATCCTCATCACTCTTCATTTCCTTAAGTGTTAATAAAAGTAATACCTGGTATCTGTAAAGTAGTGCTTGATGGGATAAAGTGCTTTGATAAGCTCTTAATTATATAGTTTCTTATAATTTGTTGACTTTGCTTCACAGCAATAGTGAGATGCTTCTAACACAAGGCCTCATTCTCAGTGGTGTCATTTGACATAATTGTGCTGATTTCATTACCTTACACTCTGATTTGCCCCCATTTCTTTGCAAGTCGATCACAATGATTGATTGACTAGGAAAATAGGTTTTATCATCCTTAGTCTCCAAATTGAATAGCTGTAGCCTTTGGATTATGCTAATCCTGGGGGTATCCTCCTTTGGCTGATTTGCATTGCTGAACAGAACTACCTTCCTCTTGTCCCCCCTCTGCTGCCCCTGCAAATTAGGGGATTAAGCAAAGAGGTGCTTAAGCTTAGCACTTGATTGATACACATGGTTATGCAAATTGTGAAGGAAATAATGAGATTCTCGAAACTTACCTTGAATATTGGACATCTTCAACGTGACAGCATGCAAAAAATAGCAATAGAGAGTGAAATGAAGGCCTGGTTATAGCAAGAACTCATGATCTTGAGCCCATTTTGCTTAACTCTGCCCTGAGACAAGAAGCTTATCCTTTCTAGGCTGTGGAGCAAGACCACTCTCGAAGAGCAAACCCTCCTTTTCCTTCTCAGCTTGCCAATACGAAAATTCTGCACCAACCAAAACATGGCAAATAGGGAGGGATAAGTGGGATGTTTTGTTTTTGTCCCGTAGTGGATATTTTAGTAGTTCTGCTGCTGTCTGTGCTAGTGTCTTCACTAAAAACACGTCTGATTTCCTGCACTTGCTGTGCTGTTGTGAAGGGTTCAGTTTGCCATGGAAGGTGACATGTGGCCATTGAGACAACCTAACATGCCCCCGAGCACAGTGGCTCTTCACTAGAATTTCCTTTGAGGGTTCATTTCCTGCTCAGTAAGAAGAAGAGCTCTGGAGAGAGACATGCCAGCCTGCTATCCAGGCATCAAAGAGATGAGCAGTCATCTGTACTCGGTCATTTCATCTACCCATTTCACAGAATCACAGAATTACCAAGGCTGGAAAAGACCTTTAAGATCATCAAGTCCATTTCTTACAACCTTGAGATCCGTGTAACCCCTACGAGCAGGTGGAGGGAAACAAATATGTTTTAGACACAGGCAGGAGGCAATAGCTTGTGTGATGTATACAGATGTTAAATAAACTATATTGTTTACATTCATACATGGCAGGTGAAAGACAGAACAAAATGGCTATATTGTCTACCACAGGCTACAAGGGAGACTCAGTGTGTGATTAAATAATGAATAAAATATCATCTCAAATAATAATGTTATATTGTAAATAATTCCATTTGTTTACCCTACTCTGGCATTGAAGTTTGTCTCCCTTGGAGACTTCCTTGACTTTTGATGCTGTATTGCTTTGCATATGCTTTTTTTTTTTTCCCTCTCTCTGCTTTCCACAGACCTTTATAAAGGTTCAGGAACTGACATAACTAAGTTAATAATTCACAGCAAATAATTTTTTTGTTGAATTTAGCATCTTTATTTCTGTAAAATAGCCCTACTTGTTATGTTTGTTTTGCACTAATTTATTGTTAAATTAGTTTTAAGTATTAATTCCCCTCTAGCCACCATTCTTCTGTTTTTATGAGTAGAATATAAACTCTAGTCTAGAAATAGTTGATTTTTAAAATGAGTTTATTTGTGACTGGAGAAGTATATGTAATTTTTTTTTCCTGCTTGGATGGCTACAGCATTGTTACTGGTATAAACCATGTCCAAACATAGTCTTAGGCAACGTGAATCTCTAATTTTATTTTTCTTAATTCATATTTAAGCTATTAAATTCTGATCTCTCAGATGCTTTGGGAAGGAAACACAAGGCAGTCAAAAGAGATCTTCTGTGTTTTCCTGTAGGGAAATCATAAAGAGGCATATATTTTAAGGAAAAAATAGTGCACTTTTTATTAATGGTTTTACTTGACTTTTACTTTGGAAAGTAGTATTTTTACAGTGATTACTGCATAAACCCACTAAATTATTCTTTGAGTGAATGAAGGGGGTGGGTGTGTATACTGTAGATGTAAATCCAGACTCATGTTTACACCTGAATATTAATTTAAAAGATTGGAGTTCAGTGTAAGAGTATGTGGTGGATGTTACAGGGATGCAATGCATTTTATTGGGAAGTACTCAGAAATCCCTTTTAACTTACCATTTTGGTCTGGAAATCATAAAAGAAAGTGCTGGTTATAGAATCATAGACTAATTTAGGTTGGAAAAGACCTTTAAGATCATCAAGTCCAACCTTTAACCCTACTCTACCATGTTCACCCTTAAACCATATCCCCAAGCACCACATCTATGTGATTTTTAAACACATCCAGGGATGGTGACTCAACCACCTCTCTGGGCAGCCTGTTCCAATGCCTGACAACCCTTTCAGAGAAAAAAAAAATTCCTAATGTCCAGCCTAAACCTCCCCTGGTGTAGCTTGAGGCCGTTCCCTCTTGTCCTATCACTATTTTTATAACAGAGGTCAAAAGGAAATCTCCAGAAAGAAAGATCTTCTTTGTAGTCCAGCTAAAGATCCAAATAATTCTGTACGTATTTGAAAGATGTAAAGTCAGGTCATGCTACCTGATATAATTCTAGATTTTGCCATTAGTTAGACACCAGCTACCTCACTTCAGTTGTCTTTTTGGTACAATTGGGGTAGTAACACCTGTAGCAAGCTCCATTCACTGATGGGAAGTGCAAAGTAAAAGCATTGCAACATAAAAAGAGCATTTTTCTCTGCATATGAGCACTGTAATATTCCTGTGCACGTATGTGATCAAGTATCTCTGCCTCAATTAAAACAGAGGGGGATTTTATTTGGTTTTTTTAGGTGCCAGCAGAAGATGCATGTCCAGCCTGAAAAAGCCAGGAGTTTCCTAAAATCATAACAAAAAAGGAACAAAAAAATCCCCAGAAGCTGTGATGAAGGATAAGACAAGGCAAGTAAAAATTCTCTTTTTGGCAGAGGCAAAAGTTCACTAGACATTTGCATTCATCCTTGCCTGGAAATTATGTCTGGAAGTTTTGAAGGTTCAGGGAGAACTGAAGTACATCAGTGAAGTGAGTTTGGTTTCTTTATAGGAATTTTGGGTGGAGTAGGCACTACAACCTGAGGCATTCTGAGACATGACAGACTGCAGAAGGCAGCAGTGTACTTAGTCTGCAGCTCAGATGTGAGGTCTTTTGCATCCCTGGCTCTGGAAGCCTTCATGGTGCATCGCAGGCGGTATTTTGTTTCCAAGCCCGTAAGGATGGGATTCACGTAAAGAAGTGGTCATTTGCTCTGCTCTGGGTGCACAAGGCCAAAGCTCTGCGTGCAGGGAGACCTCAGTATCAGTGTCAAGATGTGAAGGTAGAAATAGTTTCTTCTTAATGTTTCACTACTGTATGGGACTTTTTGAGTAACAATTAAATGAACCTCTGCGATGAGCTGAGTAACAGTGAAACAAACCAAAGTCCACGCTGCCTGCTTTTCCTGTTGTCTTAGAGAAACAACATTCACTGTAGCTGCTGGGTAGTGTGGCAGGGAAAAGCTTCTCCTCATTTCCATTTCAAACTGTGCCTGCTCTGAGATGAGTATAATCAGTCCCTCACTGCAGTTGTGCACTGCAGCATCTTTGCTCCCTCTCTCGGGGCTTGCTCCTTTGCTTGCCCAGCTGTTTGTGGCACTCTGCTTCCCAGCTGACTCAGAGGCACTGGAGCTCAGACAGCTCTGTGGGGGCACCCCAGCACTCTCTTATTCAGAGGCACTTTATGTGGCTTTTTTGCTCAGACATCTGCGTTTAAGGAATGGAAATTAATGTCACTTGCATCTAGATCTCTTTCAGTGATCTTTTGCAAGCATTTCCTGATTCTGTATCTCTTTGTTTGGATGGGATTGCAGATAAGCATTTGTACATCCGATGCTCTTGGTACAGCTATGCATCATTATGCTCTTTCTGTGCAAGCAGAGAGCCTTCCCAAAGCTCAGGGAGTTATTTGTACCAACAGCAAGCTTTTGAACCCAGCTGATCATCCTGTCTGTCTTTAGCAAGTATTTGCTTGCCTAAAAGCAGGCAGGAATCTGTACTGGAGTTGGGAGCTTAACACCAGTCTCTCAAATCCCACATTTTACCTGAATCACAAGCCCATTAGCTGTGGCTTAATCCAGTCACTTGGAGAATCTGAGGGATTTCCAACCAAACTTCTCCCTCCAAAACCAGGGAAGAAGACAACAGTGAGGAAACTGTTGAGGCCTCAGAGGCACCATAACTTAACACTGGAAGGATGCAAGGCTTGAGATTTGACAAATATTTTTGCCAGTAATTGAATTCCTCACATAGACATGGTGGAATTGGAGAAGACTGGGCTGACAGACTACAAGTTCAGCACTGGTTTTTAGGAATGGTTCCTCTTTCCATCCACACCCAAACCCCAGGAAAGAAACAGAATGGAAGAAACCCAATGTATGAAGGGCAATCAGGGAACATCTCAATCACATAATCAATAGGATATTTGACAGCTTTATTCATCTTTTATCACCCACAAGTTAAGAATAACAAAATGTCCATGGCAGCCATTGTCAAATGGCTCAAGGTTTGCATCAAAGAAGACAATTTAGCAGGAAGAGCTATTACTCCTGTAATAAATATGTGACTTGAGAGAGCTGGTAAGAGACTGGGGCCAGGAAAAATGGTTTAGTCAAATGTGTCAGGTCACACTGGTAAAAGGTTAACACCCTGTCACATGGCACATGCCAGTCGCCACCTAATTCAGCAGCTATTAACACCTCCAGCAAGGCTCCCTCTCCTGTGAGGTACAGTAGCCACAGATGCTTTAATGATCTTATATATGAAGGAATATGTAAAGCAGCTTAAGTCTCATTCTCTAGCTATTACGAGCTTGATCTCCTAGAATTAGACAAGAACTTTAATCGCTGTCTCACTGCTGTGGTTTGCAAGCTCACACATGAATTTATTCCTTACCAGGGATTAATTTTGCTGTTTGGTGACACCCATTGAAGGAGTGGACAGAAAGAGCAAGAAAGATACCTGTAAAGATTCCTGAGCATTGCCCAGCAGGCCAGACACGTAGTGACAGAGCTGGCTCAGGTCAGAGCTTCCAAGATAAATACTTAACATCAAACTGTGAACAAAAAGGGAAGTTTGATCTACCGTGGTTATAAGCTGTCACTCAAAAGTATTTCTGCCTTCGAAGTCTGTTTTCAAGCAGCAAGAAGAGGCATTTATGCTTAGTTCCCCACACAGGGGAAATAGCAGCCACGAAGGAAACCTCTTGTGGGAGAGCCAGGCAGAATTGGCCAAGGAGATGAAGTCAGTGTGGAAAGGAAGCACAATGCCACATCCCACGGGGCCCAGAACACCTCTTGGTGTCTACACTTGATCTGAGAGACCCACCTCTGCTGGCCAAAGGGACGTAAATCCTCGCAGTCACTGCCTGTTGTCTGGAGAGGGACGATGCTGCCCAGTCTGGGCGACGGTTCAAGTGTCCCATTTCCCCAAGAGCTTTTGGCTGCAGCCCCCCTGCCGGGCAGCCGGGAGCCATGACCAGCCCGGCCCCTCTGCCACCACCTGTGCGCTGCAATGACTTTCCTCAGCTTTCCCTTCAGTTACCTACCGGCCCCCGGGGCAGCAGGAAGAGCCTGTGGACCGGATGGCGGTGAGCGGAGGCGTCAGAACGGTGCTGGCGGGGGTCGGTGGGCTTGAGGGAGGGTGCGGGTGGGCACCGAGTTGGAAAGCCGCGGCCCCGCACCGGTAAAGAAGGCCGGGGCAGGGCAACCGAGCAGCGGCTGCTGCTGCCGCCCGGGAGGGGCCGAAGCTGCGGGCTGGGGGAGGGGAACGGACCCCTCCGGGCGCCGCCTTCTGCCCCCGGGCGGGGCGGGGGGCTCCCAGGCGCGCGCGTGCCGCGCCCCGCTATTAGGGGGAATGCGGTAGCGAGGTGGCTGCAGGGGACCGGCGTTGCCGCCGCCGAGGGGCCGCCGCTGCGCGCAGGGCGCCGCGGGCCGGGAGAGGGGAGGGCAGGGAAGGGACGAGCATCCCGCTGCCGCCGGAGGAGGAGGAGGAGGATGAGCGGGGCGCTGCGGGGAGCGGCGCCGGCTGCAGGTAGGAGGAGACGGAGGGGAGGCGCGGAGCCAACCGCGGGGCTGCGCGGGGGTGGCCGCGGCCCTGCGAGGGGGAGTCGCCCGTGGCATCCTCGGTGCCCCCCCCCACTCCCCACTACTCCGCGCTGCCGCCTTGCGCAGGTGTGTGTGTGTGGTTCCCGGCTCTCTGCGGCCGGGTAACTCGGTGCGGAGGCAAAGGCGCGTAACGGTGGCGGACTTGGGCGCAAAGTTTTGTCTGCCGGGAGGGAGGCGGCGGCAGCGGCGGAGCCGCCGAGGAGGCGGGGAGGGGATGCCCGGCCAGCCCGCTGCCTCCTCGGCTGCCGGCGGGGGCGAAGTCGGCGAGAACTGCGCGATCGGGACGTGCGAGCGGGGAGATGCGAACCGCGGCTCTGCGCGGAGAACCCGCTTGTTTCGCTGCCGTGTGGAATAATTTAACACTTCCAGAGCCGGGCAAAGCCAACTTAGAGCATCGCCGCGGCTGTAGTGGGAATGAACGTGAGGCACCGCTTTCTTTCTTATTTCTGTGTCTGTGACTCTTCAGCAGGGTTTTCTTTCCATCCACCTCTGCGTGCGCAGCCTGGAAAGAGCAACTTGAACCAGTTGTCCCCTGTTGGTTTAGTATTTGCAACCCAAATAAATATTTTGTTGCCCTTCAGCCTTTTTCTCGACGCTTTCTTATAATGTAGATGATTAATCAGTTACGTTAGTGCCCAATTAGGCATAACCTTGTAGGAAAATAATTATGCAAGGATGTATGGGGTTTGACTAGTGATGTGATACAGCATACACCCAGGTTTTATTAGCAGTTTCCCAATGTGTGCAAATTCAGTGTGTTCTTGATTTCAAATGAAAATCAAAGTGTAATGACAAATAGGTTGTTACTTCCAGTACAATAATATAATTTGTTTTGCTAGTTAAATGTATGGTAGCTTTAAAGTAAAATTGGGGGTGGGGGTGGGGTGTATAGAGGGGGGCTGTTTTTTCTAGTCAGAAAATGTTTTTCTTCCTTTTAAATATGGTCTTTCTAGTGCTGCTGGTTGCTTTGAATGTTTGGTTTGGTGAGATGAATTTCATTTCGGTGCCCTGGGAGTCTCATGAGAAGAGGTGCACTGCTGTGTCTTTTGAGGATAGTAATTTTAACTGATCTTGTTAAATAATGCTATTATTAAATGAGTGCAAATTGAAGCAAATGTATTTTTCATTGCCCACAAGTTGTGTTTCTGAGCTAAATTTCTTTTTATGACTAGAGAGGCTTTTGCACTGCAGTATTACAATACAGCCATATTAAAAAGGTCCTTGGAGCAAATAGCCCTCTAATGCTGCAGCTATGTTTTCAGTAGACTTTAGTAGCTCTATGGGAAATGATTATGTTGGATTTAAGGAATCTAGGCTGAATTGATCGTACATTTTTACTGGTGGTGTTGAATTGCTTGTAGGTATTCATGTGAGTGGTAAATCTAAACCCAAAGTCTAAAAAAATGAAAACCCCCAAGCCTAAAGCTCTAATTTGAATTAATTTTTTTTTTTTTTTTTTTTTTTGCAACAGGTTCTTCTGGTCTTTTTTTTTTGTGGGTTTTTTTTTTTCCTTCTTTTCCCTTCCTTCTTCCTTTAATTGACAGTGAGATCTCCTGCTTGACTATATTTCCTTAACCAAGTAGAGTGCAGTGGTACATGATATTATCATTTACTCTATCTGTGATGCTGCAAGGAATGAAGGCAAGGAAAACTAGAGATAAGAGGGAAAAAGATTCCTAAGGTTGATGGTGTTGGCATGTTGAGTGATGAAGGTTTATTCTGAGAAACCCAAATGCATTTTAGGTGGTGGTTTCTGTGGGATGTAATGCTGAAATCACAGGATGGGTCAGCACGGATCCTTCAGCTGTCTCACACCAAATTCTCTGGTGCGTTTATGGAAGGTGTGAAAAGTAGACATGGCACTAAGCTGCTTACCTTCTAATGTCAATATTTGGTGCTAAAATTTTAATTTTGAGTGGAAGACAAACAGGTTGCTTCCTTCTCTCTAACTGTAGCTCTTTGTTGCTGGTTTTTGTTTGCTCTAGTAAACAAACACATATAAAATTGAGTTAAATGTATAAACTGTTGGAACCAGTGAGAGAGAATGACTCTGTTTTTTAAAAAATAAAAAATTAAAATACCTTGTGCCACTTACTGGCTGAAGCACAGCTTTGGGCTGATCACTGAAGCACTGCTCTGAGCAAACCCTCTGTGTCCAGCACCCTTCTGGATTGGAGGATGGGAGTGCTTGGGGTGACTTGTGGGGTGATGCCTGCTTGACTGACAGATGCTTATTGCAGAGTGGGTGCCCGGTGCTCCCTGATTTTGCCTCTGTAATGATATCCTCCAGCAAGCTGACAGACAATTCAAATGTTTACAGTCAGGTTTTGGCAGATTCATTGGGATGCAGAGTGGAGGGAAATCCTTCCATTTTTAGATCTCTCTAATCCCAAGCTTCTGTTCCCGTAGTCATGCTAATTTTGTATTGATTGTTGTGGCAGTGACTGCTGTGTTTCAGAGCACAGTAATGCCAAGGTTTCCACTCCAGATAGAATAGTCTTAAAAAAAACCCCAACAGACCTGAAAGTGGCAAGTAAGGAGTGGCTGAAAGAGACGTCTTGATCCAGTCTCTTTTCAGGTTGTTCATGAATCGTAGGCCACTGATGAAGTGTTGTACAGATCTGAAATTAAGTTTCTGTGAAAGGACTAAGCTTTCAATCCTGTGTTTACTGTAGAATTGCCAGGTAATCTTGAGCACTACTTATCATAAGGATGCACACTTTAGTGTTCTCCAGCTTAAGCTTGTTTCTCCACTGGAGTGAAACTGTGGGAACAGATGAGTATATGGCTGAGGATGGGTATCGTTTCCCGTGTTGATGTCAATTACTATGTGCAGAAGGAACCGAGCTGGAGTTAAGGCTGGTACCCAGAATGGCAGTTCATGATCAGCAGAAAATTGAGTCAGTCACTTCTGATGGTCAGCTTTCTCCTTCCCAACTTTGTATGTGCACTGCAGATCAGGAACATAGTCTGTATTTCTTTAACCATCTGATTGTGACGTAAAACTCCTTTGCAGATCCATCTATGCTCATCAGATGAGCCTAAGTCATAGTGACAGGAGTGTTTGCTACTGAAGTAGGAGGCTATTGCAGGTCCTACTTCACCATCTTCTGTGCTTTGTGTAGGGAAGTAGGTGTGACACCCGGCCTGGAGCTGGCAAATGTGGATGCTTCACAGTGACACCTTTTAAGTGAATTCGTTGCCTACAAGGGGGAAAGGAGAAGGGTTATGATACTGATGAGGAAATACCAAAATGAAATATATTCTCTGTCTTCCCCGTTCATCTGACTGCAGGCTGCCTGTAGTTAACTGCTGTCTTGGATTTTTAAGGATGTCCCTCTGCTATCAGAGCTCTAAAGAATGAAGTATGTGGCACATTTTTGGTGATATGCTTTAATAGGGATGCAGAAACAGGCTGGAAATGGAAACAAACCATTTTCAACGGTTCCGAAGAGCACTTGGAAGAGGGAATGAAAAGTATTCTTTTGAGTAACCTGGATAGCAGATGGAAATGACCATTTACATGATGTCTATAAAACAGCACGTTGGATAAAATGGTCCTATTACAGGCAGTACAGAGGGTGAAAAACCTAAGCAGTCTTGACAATAATTTTGGGATTGCTCCACAAGAAGATCAAAGGCTTGCCAGTTTTTGCTTTTATGCACATAAATCACCTTTGCTCCTCCTGTTCCATAAAATGCGTAGGGTCAGGACTTTTCAGTTTGCCTCCATAATGTTACAAGTACTTACAGCAGACTACACATAACAAACAACAGGAGATTCATATTTCACAGCACATTCATTTTTTTATCCATATGCCAGGTTAAGGAACCTCCAACTTTCCTTTAAAGTAGCATAAAGGCTGTGCAAGCCAGTTAAAAGCAAGGAGAATACATTCCTATTTCTCTCTTATATCTGCAAATTGATGCATTCAACAGCCAACTTATTTGATACTTGCAACATTTAAACGTGATTGACTTTGTGGAAAAACACTGTATGAATATTTACTCCTGTTTTAGTGTAGCAACTTCTACTGAAGTTAAAGCAACTGCATCTGGTTCCTTGAGCTGAGGATATGGCCCCGTAAAGGACTTGTCTAACTGGCAGGAGGCTGGGTTTGCTGTGTTTACCCTGCCTGGCAGGGCAATGTTTTAGAAAAAAAAATTAAAAAATCTTACTAACATCAGTGGGATTTCCCATTTGAGAAGTTAAATACTCCTCAGTGAGAGGTGAGGGCATTACTCTGGTGCACAGAGCACTTTCTCTGACTAATGTATACAAAATATATGCTGGGATTGCCCAACACTGATAATTCACGCACCTCTGGAGTGGAATACAGCAGCCATTCTGGGCTAGAAACATTATGCAGGAGGGGTTTAGGGAAGAGAAATGAAGAAAAACTAATCCAATTGAAACTGTAAGGGGAATTTAGGAAGCAGAATGCAATTATCCGAGTTGGATGTTGGCCAGGACATGTTAGTTAACATTTTTACTCTTGCAAGAATTGCCATGGGATCTTTAATGACGATGAATGGTCAGTGCTCTATTTTACATCTCATTTGAAAGCCTGAGCTTTCACTTCATCATGAGGATGAAGGGAATGCTTTGCCTTCCTTCAGGGTATCTGCTTTTCTTCTATGTGCTTTCCTCCACAGGGGCCCGCAGTTCTTGGGGCATGCCTGCCTTGCTTCTCCAGAGGGTTTCTTCACCATTTCTTCACCCATCAAAGCCCGGTTCAATTTAAGTAACCCAAGTCTTCCTATGGAGGAGTCCCCCTTCAGTTCGAGTTGGCCATGGCATATTTCCCTTTCCTTTTCTAGGCTCTGATGTGCTGGTTCTTTCCCCTGTTGTATGAGGACCAGTGGATGGAAGGCATTGTTAGTAAACAGATCATAAATGTAACTGAAAAGTACCTGGTGTTTCAGGAGAAAGAAGTTGATGTATAAAATATTTTGTTCTCTATAATAATGATTTTCCATTTAGCTATCTGAACTTGAGTCTTTAAAAAAAAAGAAAAAACACCTCTTTGCTGTGAAAAGTGATTGCCCAGTTACAAATGTATTTTAATGGCAGCACTTTTTGTTATTCAGGCCAGAAAAGGGGTAGGATGGCAGTATTCTTCTCGGGGGGGAGAGGAGGTGTCACGTTATTTTGGAAGTTCAGGGATGGTGCATTTGTTGTGATTCAGTCAAAGTATGGTGCTGGGAACAAGGAGGGTTGCTCTGTATCTAGTGGGCTATCTTTTAGTCCATTTATCTTAAGTGCTTGCAGTCTATCTTAGAGGTCATGAAGCAGTGGCAGATGCTGAGAGATACAATTAGATATGCATCCAGACTGTAGTATGTAATTTTATTGACAAAATGCAAAGAGCATGGTAATACTTTTTTCTTTCTTTCTTTTTTTTTTTTAATTCTCTTTTGGATGATCTGTCCTGAGACTTTGTTTTCCTGGAAGCTGAAATATAAGAAGACTATGCTTCTAAGCTACCTAGGTCACTAATACTCATATACAACACAGATAATTAAAGATAACTCTTAAAGGGTTAATACTCTCATAGCAAAGTTTTTTGCTATTTACGTAGACATTTCCCCCAAAACTCTCATGGTAACATCAATGTCAATAATTTAAAATGCTGCTTCAAAGTCATTAAAAATATTCATAATGTATAAAGTGATACATTTTGCATCCTAGGATTTCATTTCTACATTTTCATGTGTTTGTGTACAGTTTAGATTGCTTTGTAGCCTAAGGAAGGAGGGATAAAGCCAGTATCTACATCTATGTGTCTTAAGTTTCTGGTTAAAAATGAGGAGCTGACCACTCCAAGCTGTGTTATGCAGGGTTATGGTGCAGTTTCTGCTGCATTGTGGGGTTTCACAGTTGTATGAGCTGGAAGACTGTCATCATTCTGTTACTGTCTGTCAGAATTGCCTTAACATGGGTCTGGGTTATGCTGATCTCCTTTTAGGGTGTGAATCAAAATCCCAACTCTGAGCTTTCGAAGATGTTTAGAGTATGTGGAATGTAATGTTAAGGAACAAACTGAACCTTCATCATCATCGAGAAGCCTTGGAGGAAACCAGTCTTCCTTATCTTTGTAAAATAACAATGTCTTTGGTCCAAGGCTCCTTAGATGACTGTGTAAGGGCAGATTTTGTCTGTCATAAATAAAGTGAATGGGCATAGGGACATAACATGTAAATAAAGTGCCCATTCCATCTGCCTCTGTGTGGCTTGACCCACAAAATAACAACAATCCACTGCTTGAAAGAATGTGATGAATATATTATGTTGGCCAGGTGTAAAGCTGTGATCTGAGACATTTCATGCCTCATGTGGGCATTACGCTGTCATGCGGCACAGTGGGCTGCATTAATAGAGTCTTTGGGGATAACGAGAGAGAATATGGACAGAAGCTGTTGTTAGGCAAAATAAATTATAGAGTAGCTCATCCAGTGTGAGAAGGATTGTGAGTGATGTAGTTTCAAACATCAGGTTTTTTCGGTAATTGTGCTGTTTGAATTGTGACCTACTTTAATAACATTCTATCATTTTTAATATTTCTTTATTCATTACATTTTATACACACTCAGGTGGTTTACTGCGAGCTGTGTGGAAGTTACAATGAAGGTCAAGTGCTCTTTGGGAAGATAACTTATTACTGAACATATTAACTTGTCATTATTGTTTTCCAGCGTGAAATTTTATTTGTCTGGTAGATGAAGAGACGATGTCGGGCTTGTGTTAAAGTGTGTGATTACTGTCAATAGACCAAAGTCCCTCCAGTCAGAGGTCTGAGATGTACATCATCACTGAACAAGTCTCATGTTAAATTGATTTATTTTTCCCTACTCTGTTAAGCTGATACAGGCTGCTGTTGGAAATATCTTTCAGATTAAGACTAGCTTATATAGATTTAAGGTTTAAATGCTTTCAGTTAGCTGAAGCTAAGCTGAGAATTGCAACTTCACTGTTGAAGTAACCATGCCTACACGTGGTTTTGCAGCCTTTCAAATGAGCTTAAATTCATGCTTTAAATTATATTACTTAAATATTTTTCATGTGGAAAAGGCTCTGTGGCTTGGTCCACAGGAGAACGATGTGGAGTTGGAGTCAAGCCTTGGTTAGTGCTGAGAGTTTGCTCTTTATTGTCAGTGCTGGTGTCACTTCACACAAATCACAAGTTCTCCACAGCAGTTCTCATATAAACAACCTTGCAACAGTTGCCTCGTGGTTAGTAGACACGTAACTGTAAATGGTATGCAGGAGTTTGGAAAAACACATCCTGGGATCAGGGCATCAGGATCACCAGCTTCTCAAATCACAATCCCACTTTGGTGCAGCGTATGTGTTACTTGGCTTAGAGCTATGAAAAGACATACCACTGGAAAAAAAGAAAGCTTTTCAGCATCCCTGCTATCTTTACAAAGTCTAACAGACACTTTGGATACTAATACATCACTTCTTACACATTATCAAATAGAATAGTTTTATGTAAAGGTCAGCTGTGCTTGGTGTCTAAAATGTTCCCGTTTTTATTAAGCATATTTGAGGTTCCTCTTAGGAATCAAGTGCAGAAAGTGTAGGATAAAAACGGAAGGGTTGCGGTGAGTTTTCAACTGTTTCAAGTGTTGTAGCAGGCCAGGGGTTGACCTCATTGTATGACTGAAACTCTAGCCTGCTGCTTTGATGTGGTGGATCCAAAGGTTTCCCCAGTCCAAAGCCAGCAAGATCTCAACTTAGAAGTCATTGGTGTCTAATTTTCCTTCGAAGCAATGCAATTTGAATTCCGTATAGTCAGGTCTTCTAAGTATAATATGAAAGAAAACTGGACTGATGAGTAGGTATCCTGCTTTTAGAGGTTCTGGACGGCTGTGCTAGGTTTGGGTTGGACAAGTAACTTAGGAAGACGAGAACTGTTATACAGAAGTGGAAGTGAGATTTTCATTTGAGTGTCTGTTTTCTGAGTGTGATTGAGCTGCCCTAGACAAAGGTTTCATGTTCCTACAGCATAAAAAAGAGTTGGTGGAACAGGAGAAGGTTAGCCCAGAAAAGAGAGCACTTGTGATAGGGGCCTATTACAATCATATGGAGAACTGAATAAGGAATTGTCTTTTCCAGAAAATTAATTAAGTGAAGGGTGTCACATGAAACGAGCAAGCAGCAGGTACAGAACCAAGTGAGACACTTAACAGAAGGTGGTGTTGTGCAGGAAAGCTCACTGCTTTGGGATCTTGCAGGTGCTAAAAGCTTACACAGACCAATCAATCTTCTGGAAACTTTGTGGTAGAACTGAGGACTATTGCATGGGGTGATACTGCTTCTGGAGTAGAAGTGCCAGGTTCACAAATGCCTGGAGGCTGGCAATGTGTTCTGGTGAGTTACTGCAATATGTGTCTGCTCTTGGCGACTGCCAAGAGTCAAGGTTACTGAGCACAGGGCCAGCTGGCCCATTGCTCTGGGCCAGAAGGACTTTCTTATGCACAGGTGAAGAACATAGCCAAAAGCCAGAGCAGGAGAGTGCATCATCTCCTCTGCCCTGCCATTGTCATTTTAAAATGTGTATATATAAAAAAAAAAAAGGCGAATAGTTCCTGGTATAAAGTGTGGAAATGAGAACTTAGAAGGTGAATGTGCTTCCTGAAAAAAATAGCAAGGACAAGCTTGCAGAGGAGACAGGCTACTGTCAGCATGAGGGCCAAGTGAATCACCTCAAAGATGGGTCCATCCTACTCTTCCAGCCTATGTCCCCACAGACCATGAATGGTTTGGTTGTCACAGTGGGTGCTGGTCTGTCCTGAGCACCAGAGATTGAAATAAAATGACTCATGGGTCGCTTTGACAAACAACCATTCTGGTCTTTAAAACATCACCTTTTCAGTTTAAAAATCCTGAAAATTTAAACAACCTATGCTCTTTTTTTTTTGTTCTTTTGTTTGTTTGTTTAGTTTAGAAACCATTATATTGCATTTAAATAATGTTTAAAGCTTTTTTCCAAGCTCAAGGGGTAGAAGCTCCCATTCATTTTTATTGGAAGTGGCGAATGTTGGGTAATTGCATGACTTAGAGGAGTTAGGGCTTAAGAAGAATGCTAAATATCATGAGATGTGATAAAATCTTGGGAGTGGGCAAGGCTGTATAAGCCACTAAAGAGCTGTCAGATTGTAGTTGGGTTTGATCATGATCAACTTGAGCCAGATTTGCACAGGTTACCTTGACATGAAAGGGCACGTGTACCATTACCAATCCCTTTAACAACCCCATCCTCCAGCTGAGCAGTGACTTGGTGATGGTGGTGAGGAGCCATCAGGTGTTTTTGCTCTTTCCTTTACTGTGTACTTTGCACAAGCCCAGGTTTCTAGTGACAGGAGACTGGGTATTCTTCCCATGTGGAGGGATGATCTAGGCTGAATACCACTATTGCTCCTGGAGGTTATGGTTTGCCCAGTTCATTCTGACTCTGGAGACTGAGGAAGGCCTTTTAATTCCAAATGGCTGTCTCTGAAATAAGTTGTTTTTCTATGGAAATGCTTGTCTGTTCCTGCAGCTTTCTCTGTACAAATTTTGAAGGAATAAAATACTCATCTGGTAGCAAGACTGTTACATTGTATGGGGTGCTAGGGTGCAATGACATTTATTAGTAGAAGGACCTGGAGTAGAGTTTATTAATAATTGCACTTATTACAGACTCTGTTACCTGCAGATTTACCACTTCAAGTGCACATGCACTGTGGAGTTTACACATGGCAACATTTTAAAAGCAAAGTTCAAATACTGTAATCATGCAGTGGAGTTGCTTGGAATTGTTTAATAAAGAGCCATACGAAAAGGTTCCTCTTACTCTAATTTCATTAATAATGTATTTTGCAATTGGCTGGAGACATTTGGCTGGTAACTTTTCTTTCAGCATGTTGTGGGAGAAATCAGTAACAGGTTTCATCATTGGAATTATATATATGTCATGGCTGCTAAGAACTTCACAGTGACAAGGAGATCATAGAGCCCTTATTTCAAAAATAGAAATTAAGGGAAAGGAATAGCATTTTTTACCTGTCAGCAGACATCAACAGATGGAACAGAGATTGGTGTTATTGTGCTTTTGAAGGAGAGTGATATGTCAGAGAATCATAGAATAGTTTGGGTAGGAAGGGACCTTTAAAGGTCATCTAGTCTAACCCCCCTGTCCACTGAAGCTAGTTAGTTAATTCTTTTTCATATATACACTGATTTGTGTTTCCCCCTTTATTGAAGAAGCAGGATGAACACATGTGCCTTGACCTGCATTTCAGTCTTCCAGAGACTTTCATGAGAGCAGTTTATCAAAGAGCCAGCAGCCTTTTCATGCCAGTGAAATTTCTCTTCCTACTTCTACCTATTTGTTCCAAGCCTCATATTTTACCTTGCAAATGTGGGATGCTGGCTCTCTAGTTGTGTTCACTTTTGCTTCCCCAGCAGCTCCCACATCTGACTGGGCTCCTGGCTCTGCAGTTGCCTGGCTAACTTGCTTTCTGCCTCATTTCCTCCCCAATGACTGCTGAACAACGTTCCCTGAATTCAGGACCAGCTCAACTTTGTGACTGGCTGCTCAGGATGCTGCAGCAGCAGTGTGTTGAGTAACTTCTCTTTAAAGATGTAGAGCCATACATCTTTTGAATTGTAAAGCTACCTCCAAAGCTACTGTAAGCAAGTCCAGCTGGGTGGTTCAGCATTATGGAGCTAGTGCTGAGTATGGGCAGGTATTGGTACACTTGCTAGGTGCTTTACTGAAGCTGGAGCAGAAGTTCATGATTACCTGATACATCCTGAATATTTGTTACAAATACCAAACCAAGCCCCATGTTGAATCACTTGTGTTTGGTACTTTGCACTTGAAGATGTGTATGCTAAAGTTTTGGAGAAATTAAACCTTTTTTTTTGCTGAGCTTGAGACCTTCTTTAGAGTGAACCTGAGGCAACTTGAGACCACGAACTGTCTTCTTAGAGATTTGAGCTCTTTTTGGTGGCTCAGGAGTGAGTCTTGAACTGATTCCCTTCTCACAGGTACATTGCATCTTTTTAGACCCTCATTAATCTGGTAATCACTGACTTTAAGCCTGTGGAAAGATGAACAAGTGTGTGAGTGGTCTTTGGTTGTTTTGTTAGTCGTTTGGGTTTTTTTTTTTGGCTGAGGTTCTGCTCAGTCAGAGCTGAACCATTTTCAATGAAGACTTGGATGTGCAGATTGTGGTGGGTTTTTCTCCATGTGCTTATTTGTAACATCTTTCTTCCATCATATTCATGGCTGTATTGGGTTTGTGTGGCAAGGTTTTGGTAGCAAGGAGGTTACAGGGGTGGCTTCTGTGAGAAGCTGCTGGAAGCTTCCCCTGTGTCTGATAGAGCCAATGCCAGCTGGCTCCAAGACAGACTTGTGGTTGACCAAGGGCAGCCATCAGTGATGGTGGCAGCACCTCTGGGGTTGTATATTTAAAAAGGGGAAAACTACTCAACTTCAGCTGAAGAGAGTGAGAATATGTGAGAGCAACAACCCTGCAGACACCAAGGTCAGGGGAGAAGGTCCTCCAGGCATCAAAGCAGAAATTTCCCTGCAGCCTGTGGTGAAGACGATGGTGAGGCAGGCTGTCCTCCTGCAGCCTAGGGAGGGTGGTGATGGAGCACATAGCCACCTGCAGCCCAGGGAGGGTGATGGGGGAGCAGATAGCCACCTGCAGCCCAGGGAGGACCCCACGCCAGAGCATTTGGGTGCTCAAAGGAGGCTGTGACCCCATGGGAAGGCCATGCTGGAGCAGGCTCCTGGTGGGACTTGTGACTACATGGGGTACCCACACTGGAGCAGTCTTTTCCTTAAGGATAGCACTTCATGGAAGGAACTCACCCAGGAGCAGTTTGTGGAGGACTGTCTCCTGTGGGAAGGACTCCTTGCTGGAGCACAGGAAGAGTGTGAGGAATCCTCCCCCTGAGGAGGAAGAAGTGACAGAAACAACAGGTGAGACAACCTGTCACTTCAGGATATGGTTTAGTTGCCATGGTGGTGTTTGATTGACGGTCAGACTTGATGACCTTAGAGGTCTTTTCCAACCTTAATGAGTCTGTGATTCTATCTAATGAAGTAAAATGGGGGCTGAGAAGTGACATTCATGTGCTCTATTCTGCGGACATCAGATTTATAATTTGTATATTAATTATCTTATGGGTGGCATGTTATTTTTAGAGCTCAGCACTGAAGCCTGGTAGCTGCTTGGAGGAAGGGGGAGGCAACAGGACTGGACAATGATCTTGTTTTTTGTTTTTCTTTTGGAGGAGCCTGAATTTGAGACACACTTGGCACTGCTCCATAACAGAGGAACTTGCAGTGATGCTGCAGTTTTGTTGGTGCCACTGCAGACACAAAGGCTAAAACAAATCAAAATGAACTGAGAGGAGCAGATGGGGCAAGTGAGAAGTTGGGAAATCATTCAAAGTGTTAGACACCCAACGATTTCAATTTTCCCGAGACAAGCGGGCGCTGTGGCACAACATGGCTCTTTTTGACACTCAACACACGTGAGACAATTTTGGAATAAAAGCTGTATCAGGTGCTCTGTTTCCAAATTTTCCTGCCTGAGGGAGAGTGTTTGCATTTGGCAAGGATGTCTGTAAGGGGGGTGAGTGGTGAAAACAAGCTTATAATAAATCCTTTCAGGTGTTGTCTTGACCGCTCTGGGTGTAGTGTTACTGTGCAAGATGTAGGTGAGTTCCTCCTCCTGAGACAAAAGTGGAATTTTTAGGGATACCATGAGGCAGTGGGAGTAAAATAAGTGGGACAAAGATACTTCCTTTCTTCTGAAAATGTTGTCTTGATTTTAATGTCCACCTTAAAGGATACAATTTTCCTCTAGGGTGGGAGTAAATTGTTCACTTTGATAAATACCAGTGTTGGCAATTTGATTGTCTTCATGTGTGCAAAAGCCAGGCAGCAGTCTTTGGAGATGTGATAAAATGGCTCTGCCTTCCAGTCCTTTCAGTCCTTAGTGATGGTTTTGCTCTGTGCTATAAGTGTTTTTTGGGGTGCCACCTTACTGGAAGCTCAGGTAAGCCTGCTGCTGTGGTATAAGCTTAGTGTTTCCCCAGCTCACTCTGTTTAAAAACAAAAAGCTGCAATAGTAAAAGGCAGAGAGATTGGGGAAACTTGTAATTTTGAGGGTGGAAATGCTAAGGTCCCAGTTTATAAGCTCTGACACCCTCAGCTAAGCTGTACTCCATCAATAAGGAATCCACAACATTTCCTCAGAATGTGTGACCTGTATTCCCTGTAACATTGTTCTCCTGGTGAAGATTCTCCTTTAAGGGATTTGGCTTCTTTTAGAAGTAGGGAAATGAGATATAAAGAATTCTGTTCCTATCTGGTAATTGCAGCCTAAACATGATTTTGCAGTATTTATTGTTTATAACTGCATAAGTAGACTGTAGATAATTCATGCTTTAAATGCTGTGAGGCATAGAAAAGTTGAGTGTAGAAGTGTGTATGGTAAGGCATAGTTCCAGCAGGAAGAAAAGGAACTTAAAAAGCAGTTGGATTCTTTCCATCCACCTTACAAAGGAGAAAATTGGTTTGCAGGAAATATAGGTCATGGCACTGTTCTGGCATCTTGATGTTACTATTTTGTAAGTACAGTATATTGCTTGCAGCACAATTTGGGACTCCCATTAGAGCTGTTATTTGCTGTCAGACTGAAAGGCCATTTAATATCCCTTATCTGATCTAATGCACTCCTCCTCACACAGACAAAGAACATTTAGAAGGTGGTGTGAGTTTGGTGGGGTTTGTGTTTGGTTTTTTTTATTAAGTTATTGAAAGCTACTTTGGAGAAACTCTTCCTACTGCTACACCCAAAAGTCAATTACTTCGACAAGGACCCGAGGACCAGGGATGCAGTATGAATGGGGCAGTGAAACTAAATTCTTCTCCCCTCAGCATGGCAAAACACAGAAGGAAATGAAACCTTGCGTTGCTGTGCCACAGGGTTGTACAGATATAAGATTATTGGAGAAAAGCCTTGGCTTTTTGAACATGACATTCACCTTTGATTAGGAGATTAATCTAATTTCTTTGTGTTAGAGAAGATATTAAAGGCAGCTGTGTTCTGTGAGGCAGGTTGTCTGTGTTCTTCTCCATTCATGGAGAACACCAGCACCAGGACAGTGTCTGTAGTGTGTGCAGGACAGGAGAATAGAGCCAACAACAGCTCTGTGGGGATGGGAGGTAAAACTGCTCCTGTCTTACAAATTGTGGCACTGTAATGTAGAGAAATCACATTATGTTTTTGTGTAGTTGTATTCCACTGGCTACTGTGAACAACAGAGAGGCCAAGATGAAAATGGAAGGATGGATGGGAAATTTGGGTGAGTAACTGTACCTACACTGTGGGTTATTGCTTTTGAGGTGGGATGCAGTGCTGTAAGCAGTGATGTGGTTCTTCATCTCCTCAGCCCACTGTGACAGTGCTTGCTCTCTTCTTCACTCATCTTCTGGTGAAACAGAAATAATAGTGTTTAGCTTTCTGGTGCAATGTTGTGTGGGGCAGCTTTGAAGAAGGATGGATATATTTTTTTTTTTTTTCAAGTTGGTTTGACTGTTCTTTGTATTCTCCAGCTTTCATAGCCTTAGGTCAACTCTGTAGTGGCTGGGATGCAGGCAGCCTTCTCCTGTCCATCCCTCAGTACTTCTCTGGTTTTAGAAATGATGTGCTGTGTATAAACACACCTGACTTGCTAAAACTGCTTCATACTCACTTTTTTTTAAATGTTTCATCTCAAATGAGACTGGAAGTTAACAAATCCATGAAATCAGATGAAATCAAGGTCAGTCTTGCCTCTCCTTCACGCTGCCCTATGATCCCCATGCCTCAAGCAGTTTTTTACAGATAGGGAACACTCAAGCTCGTACCACGTAGGGCTGCAGTGAATTGAAACCCTTTTGTTTCCAGTTGAAGTTCTAGCAAGTCATTGCTGCTCAATCTGGGTATTTTCAGGCGTGACAAAGATATAAGAATGCAACTGTAGATTTTTATTGCTGCCCCAATGTATTTCCAGTGGGGTGTGATTACTTGGGAGTTCATTAGGAACAAACAAAAGCAGTGGAAGGCAGGCTGCTTGTAACGCAGCGCTGCACAGCACGGCTCGCTGGCTGCTGCCTGATGGAGTGGCTCTGCTTTGGAATAAGCAGGATCCCAACAGTTTCCTCTGCAGCTTGCCTGAAGATTTCCAAAACCCCTAACCACTTTCATTCATTATCTGCTGGTACATTTGGATAAGCAACAGGCTTTTTTTTTTTTTTTTTTCTCTCAACGGGCAATCAAGGAAATTTCCTGTGGTGGCAAGTGGGTTTTTCTTTTGGGTTAATCTAAGTATCAAACCAGTCTGATTGTCTCTTAGTTTCTTGGTTTCTTAGTTTCTTATTATTATTTAAAGCAGGATTTGGAGGACTGGTTCTTTGCATCCTTAACAAGGTGGTTGTGTGTTTTGGGTTTTTTTGAATAAATACATTGTGGATTATTCTGGCCTCACTATTTCCTGCTTCAGTGGGAAAAGAGGGTACACTGAAGTGCTTAAACATATCACTGGGACACTTACAATTCTGACCACTTGATGTTTGAGTCATCTGGCTTGGGTGGCATTTAGAAGACAAAGCTTAGAAGCCTGAATTCCTGAGAATCATAGGTGAGAAAATAGTTTTGTGGGAAAGGCACTGCATAGGATGTGTAATGAAGATGTGTTGAAGACATCTCTCAGCGATTGCTTTCAAGCAACTATCATGAAAATTCCATGTTCCGATAGGTATCTCTTCTTTGAAGATGTTTCAGCATTATGAGGATTATAAATATTATTTCCCAGATTTAAAAAAACCCAAATTAATACCTTTAAAGATGTTTTTGTTTGTATTTATATGAACATGCAAAAATAAGTTAACAGAAAGCCCTAGCGGTTTTGTGTATCTGATTGAAATGCATAGATTCTTATACATAAATTATTACTGCATGCAGTTGTACAAACAAATGGAAAAGCTGAGTTGAGGACCTCTTGAAAATAATCTTTTTCTGTTAGGCATGCATATAATTTAGATATATGTTTGTCTATGCAGTGTATAATTTTTCACTGGCTCTTCCAGAGGTAATTTTGGAAGGCGAAATTTACCGTGTGAATATGGTACTTGAAATTGTAGAATGCTTCCATAAGAAAATATAGGATTAGTCTGCAAATAATCTCTTCAAAGGCCCTATTACAATTCTGAACTCTCAGATGGCTTGGCTAGTCTTTGCTATTGCTTTAGAGGGACAGAGAATGTTAAAACCATTTACATGTATTGTCACAAAATAATTTGATGTGGTTGATCCTGCCTGACATGCTTCATAACATGATGGAAAATTCATAAATGTTTTCTTCAATTTGATGCTCAAGAAGCACTTAAAAACACTCATTTCTTTAAGAGTTATTTTCTCTTTTTGCATCCAATTCATAGATTATGGTCAAGTGTTCATTTTTATGGTATTTACAAGAAATCAGTTGAGCCAGCTTGCTCATAACACCCCTCCCTCTCCCTCCAGTCCTGATACATCCTTGCAGCATTAGGGAACAAAGAGAGTTGAGATTCTGAGCCATGCTCAGCTTTGATTTAATAATGCATTTTCCTGTAGTGAGAGTTTGGGAGGCTGGGTTGTTTGTGGTCAAAGATTCTAAGTTTATGTCCATTATATTAGAGACAAGACTGATGGTTAAAAAGTTTTTCAGCTGTCTAATGTTCTAATTGGGGGTGAAGTTCCTGGTTTTGTGTTTGCAACCTGTGTGTGTGTGTCTGTCCCTGCCCCTCTGCTCAATGCACAAGGCACCAAGTGATAGTCTTTAACTTCTCATTCCCTTAGTGGTAAAGCATCTCACTTTCCTCTTTGTACAGACTGGGAGTTTGTGGAAGATGGTGTGCCAAGGGCATTGAACTCTTAGAAGAAGCTCAGGTTAATGGGGAAATCTCTCTAAGATTAATCAGTTTCTGTTGTCTGCTTGGGCCAAATCACAGAAGGCTGAGTTGCCCCTTAGAACATTAGCTACAGATTCTTAAGTCTGCTTGTGGAAAAATATGCTGCTGGAACCTGAGGCTTTAGATTTAACTGGAGATGTACTGGGTGGAATGAAACCTGTTCAAGGGTTTTACTGAAGTCCAACAGTTGCTGTTGGAGCAGTTGTGGTGTGGTAAATTGAAGCTCCTTCTATTCACCCAAGTCTAGATGAAGTGCAGAGCGACAGAGTGCTGATGTGTGTGTCATGTCAAAATTGAAATGTGATCTCGTGTTTCCAGACTGGAGCTAGCTGCTGAACATCTCATGGTACTATGATGCTTTAGGATTCACATGGAATTGCTGGAATTGGATCAAGAGTTTACCCCAGTGGGTGGCTTGGCTTTCCTAACTCTTGCAAGGAAAGGCTTCTTTTGGGCAGGGCTTGTGACCAGACCTTTTAGGCTACTGAGACTTCTGTATGAATTGCTGCTGTAAACACACACTGAGCTGCACTGTGTGCAGGTCCCCATGCTGAGGCTGGTGTGGGATGTGGTGACCTTTTCAACAAGCCCTGGACTCCCCTGGAGATGCCTCCCGGCCACCAAAGATCAGTTGCATGTATCAGTTGTAGATAGTTCATGGCTGGTGTTTTTGGCAGGATTGTATTTTATTTTCAAATATACCTCTGGTCCAACTTTCTCTTCTGAGGTGAGGAATAGCTGCTGTGGCTGCAGCTGATTGTTGGTTTTGGTGTATTTCTAATTTGCTGAGAGATGCCTGTAGCTCAGGGTAGGCACACTTTACAATGTGTATTTATGAATTTAAAATTACAAACACTTGGAGGTTATTTTTGTTTTGTTTTTGTTTTTCCCCCCAATAAGCCCCATAACAAGTTGATCCTTCAACTCACCCACAGATAAGACAGTTCCAGTGAGAGAGGCTGTTTTATAGGATTCATTTTGGAAGCTATTCAGGGAAATTACTGTAGGCTTTTTGAGCAAATTAGTGAGAGTGTGGAAGGACCACAAAAAGGCTTTTTCCCTTAAGATTTGTAGGATCTTATGAAGGGAAGAAAAAAACAAACCACCCCATGGTGATTAAAGAATTTTTTATAATGAAATAAAATTATGCAAGCTCGGGTTTTGAACTTGAGTAAGTTCTTAGGTGTTTCTGCTAGCGAAAATTTTGTTTTAAATTGGGGCTTTTAGAAGGGAAATTACTTAATCACTGCTTCCAATGTGTGTGTATATTATATGGGGGCATGTGTGTATCCCCTTTGCAAGATGTTAGAGAGTTTGAATTTAGGGTGTTAGAAAAATGAATGCATAACTCATAGGTGTGAAATGATGAAGGCAACTAATCTGTTCAGTTGTGGGAACCTCAGGAGCTCAGCTTGTGATTAATGTAATTAGTTGAATTCACCTGAAGTGCACATGGGGGGAAAAACCAATGAATCAAACCTCAGCGTCTTCCACAGGGACTTCTCAATTATTTGAACTGGAGAGGGGCATTTCTTGATGCTTGAATTAGGTTAATATTTTGTGGGTTTACTGTTGAGACATCTCTGATTCAGGGCGTGAGGAACTGGGAGAACTATTCATGGACCTCTCCTGGTGAACAAAATTATGTCTTTGACTCTTAATAACACAGGTTATGAAGGGGAAAAGTCAGATTGTTGGAATAACTTAATCTGATTCTTGTAAATGTGTGACACACTTGGACACTGTGATGTTGAAATGCAATGAGGGGTGTAGGAGAGGAGCAGATGTGGCTGTGGAGGATCCCAGCAGTATCCCATGAAACTCTACACCAAATGGCAAATAAATTGGAATTGTGCCTCACCTATGCATGGGGCTAATTGACTTATAAACCACTTGGTCTATGTGCTTATTTGTATTTAATGTATTATTTGGATTCCCTCTAATTCTTGACTAATTTAGAATGTCCAGAGCAGGTAAGTCTTAAAAATGGAAAGAGATGGATGTGGCAGCTTGGTAGCAATGGGGACCCTGTTTCCCTAGCAACAGCATCCCTACGGAACCTCACAGAAGAGCTTGGACCCTCAGTCCTGTTTGTGAGTTCAGAAAGACTCGGGTTTGGCTGTGCTGTTTGCCTGGCTTGGTGTTAAAGACAAGATACTGAAATGCAAAAGCAATGTTTTTTCATTTACACATGGTTGAAATCACAGCTGGGTAAAGCTGCTGCCCAAGTACCAGACATCAGGGACCTTGAGATCAGACAACAGCCACACTGAAGCTATTCAAGCAATTTTCTGAGGCTTTGGCATGCTTTCACATCAAAAGGCAGATACCACACTTGTGTATCTTGCCTTACCTGGGATGTAATAAACCTGAGACCACTTCATCTTATTGCAAATATTTTTGAAGTATCTAATTGCTGATTAACTTCATCAGGCTGCATTGACAACTCAGCTGAGATAATGTGGAGAGGAAAAAAAGTACATGTGAATGCTGGGAACTGCTGGGGCTGAGAAACCTTTTCTTTTTCCAGTGACAATTTTCAAAATTGTGCTTGCAGATGCTGGTCCATCTGCCTGGTGGTGTTCAGCAGATCCAGTGCAGCCTGACATGTGGGAAGCCAAACACTGGAGCAGGGAGGGCAGCAGCTCCACTGGGTCTTTTCTCCTGATATCTGAGATCTCTTCAGCCTTTCCTATGCATTGGGACACGACAGTGTGCATCAGAAGGAGGAAATGAGATTCAGCAAAGCCTTTTTATAATGTTCACATTGGGTGTAAGCAGGTTCTCAGGTGGTCTGGACAGGCACTGACTGGCTTCACCCTCTGCATCAGTGTAGGTGTTTTGGATGTGGTTTTAGTGCTGGTATTAGTTCAGGAGATGCTCAGCTTAGACAGTAAGGGAAGTCAAGGGAGTTGTGTGAGCAACTCACTGCTACTTAGTGCATCCTTCTCTGCTGTGTCAAGACTTGCCTTGTCATGAGTATCACAAACCCAGAACTCCTTCCTGTTTCTGGGTGACACAAACCTCTGCATCTGAGCGTGTAGTTATTCCTCTCCTCCTCTTGTCTGTTACCCTCAATGTTATTTTTTCTGGGTGGGGATAGCACATTAGCCTATTTAAAAATACTATTAAAATAATAAAACACCAAGCAAAAAGACTCCCACTTCGAATCACTGAATTTGTCACAATAATTAAGTCTGGTAGCTACTGTTTTGGATGCATTTTACCTGCTAAGAGCTACTGCAGTCAGCACCATATGGAAGCCTTTTTTTTTTTCTTTTATAATAGACTTACAGCAGCAGTTTGTTTCACCTGTGAGCCAGCACCACAGCGTGCATTGCTTTACAGAACTAACCTAAGACTGGTGAGCTTTTCATTTTAAGTTCTCAAGGAGCATTTAGCTGAGCTTCAGAACCTGGTTTCTGTCACTGTCTTATTTGCATTTTAACTCTTTGGTGTGTCAAAGGGAGGGGCTGAAGGACAGAAGGGCTTGATTCTTTTTCCAACCAGAGACTCCTCAGTTCTTCAGTCTTAACATTGCAAATAATATGCTAATCTACCTGCCTTTTTAGCTTTATTGCCAAACTCTCTTCAGTGTCCTTATGTCACCACAAAATCGTGGAAAGAAAATGGTTGCAGATATGGGAAATATTTTATTTGATAGGTGGACTGAAACTGTGGGATGAGTTATGGGCATGTCCGTAGTGTAAAACAGGGCCCAGCACGGGGCCCCTGATCCTCTCCCTGCACACAGAGCAGTGTTACAGCACCATGGTGCTGTCCTCAAGGGCCTCATCCCTTGCAGTACTGTGATGATGTAGCAGTCCTACTTTGAACTGATGTCTTTGATGTGGGTGGTTTGGTTTTGGTCTTGTGTTTTGGTTGTTTTTGGTTTTTTTATTTCCAGGGGTGGTCAGATTTTGAATAGCTTGCTGCGCCGTGCCCCATGAGCAGATTTACTTGATGAAAGACCACAGTTAGTTCAGGGTCCCCTAGTCCTAAAGCTTTTTTTTTTTCTTTTTTACAATCAAACTGGCTATGAATTTTTGTATACTGGCTTCCATAAAACCTGGGCAAGTCTCCTATAGTCGTGCAGTATTTTAATATCCTGGAATGACATCTCCGAAGTAGAACAATGACCTAGTAGCACACAGGTTAACCTGCAGTGCAAGAGACTCATGTTTAATTCCCCTTCCATTACTGACTCCATATAACTCCAGGTAAACTGTTTATGTTAGGGATGCAGTAGGATTCCCTGCCTGGAAGGGCTGTAAGAAGAGCCATGCACACCACAGTGGGTCTCAGGCACTGTGGTACAGGAGGATGTGTCAGAAGGAGATAGTCCATTTCAGACCCTGTTACCTCCCCAGGCAAAAGTCTATCAGGGTCATGCTAAGTCCTCATTCAGATGCAAGAGCTGTGGTCCTGGTGCCATGTATCCCTCCTCTCTGTCTCCTAATTGGTCCTGGGATATTGCATTTTGTGACGGCCATCTGATTCTGGATCAATATCTCAGGTTACTTCAGTTATATCACCTAGTGTTGATAACCCCATTCTGTAAGTCGTTTGCTTGGTGATAACCACTTCCTCTGCTTAATTAGGAATATCTGCTTAAAAATAAGATATGTATCTGGGTGAAATGCAGGTTACAAATGGTTGCAATTAAACCTTGTGTAGCAGATTTCCTACATCTTGTTCTATTGTTTCTTGTTCCTTTTTTTTTTTTTTTTTTCCAAGGATAAGAATGTAACATTTCTAGAGGAGGGTACAGGTGTTCTGTTCAGAGCTCAACATCATCTAAAGTGAAATTAGTTTGAACTATCACACATCCAGCCTTGCTCCCATCTTGTAATCTCATGTTCTTTAACTGGAATAAAATGTACTTTTAATTTCACAAAGCTTTAGAAACAATGGGGAGCTCTGAGTAATTTTTCTTTTTAAATTAACCAACTTAGTTAGAAATAAGATGTGGCTTTTTGTGTGGGTGCTTAAAAAGTTGTTAAAGCAGTACCCAGTGGTGCTGCAGCTACAGCTAATGCAGGGTTTCCTTAAAACTTGTTTTAGGCAAGGCTGGACTCGAGACTGGAATACAAATTGCCAGCCTTGCAGCTAATTAAATTGTCTTGGAAAAAGTTGGAACTATTTGGCTGGGACAAGGGACCTGGTTTGTCGTCACACTGTGATTGTTCTCAACTTTGGAAGCCAACAAATGCAACAGTTGCCTTAATCTTTCCTCAGTTTATCAGAATTTTTCTGCTCAGCTGTTAGAGCTGGTATTTGATTAGATCTGCTGATACTTGCAACAGAAAGGATGTTGTGTGTTTCTTCTGCTTGCAGGTCCCAGAGTCAATATTTGTTTAGCAAATGCTGGTATTCTAATTTGTTTTGCAATGCAAAAGCCTTCAGTAATCCCAAAACTGCTCCCCAGACAACAAATAAAAGACAGGATTTGATCTTGTGGGAGAAGAGCATTCTCAAGTGTCCTTTTATTCTTTTAGTAGTAGGGAGGATGTGTCTCCTGCAGTAGGAGATACTTGAGAAGGCAGATGTGTGGTTGAGGCCTGCCTTACTGCCTTGGTTTCTGAAAGTCAGAGAGAGATGCCAGTGGGTAAAGAGAACAAGGGACTCATAGTGCATGAGGATACTTTTCCTCAGCTCACTGGACCAAACAGATGCACAATATCAATTAGAACATACTTTAAATACCTTAACATACTTTATGTACTTAAAGAAGGGAAAAGATCCAAACATCACCCTATTGTTAACAAGAAAGATGAGTTGTCTAGTGACCTGAGAGCAGAATCATGAAATATGTTGGTATTCCTAAAATTCTTTGAGGAAAAATAAGCTGAGAGATACAAACACCCAGAGCATTGAACCCTTAGCCAAGACAGCAAAACAAAATGAAAGGGGGGGGCAAAGAAAAACAAACATTTAATTTCTCACTGAATTTAGTGTGTTGGGTTTGTGTTTTTTTTCAAAAAAACAGGGGGTCTGTGGGGAATTGGAAAAACCAGTTAACAAATGTCAATACTAATATCTGGTATGTTCATTCATATATTAAATTATTCCATAATTGAGACAGATTACTTGAAGCATTAAAAAAATCCCAGAAATGCTGATGTGGAAAAGACCTTGGGAGGGAACTTAGTGTGTTGCCAGGCTCTGAGGTGAGATCAAGTGTACCTGTCTCACCTCCAGAAGCTGACAGTCTGTCTAACCTCTTTTTAATCCTTGGGCATTGATTTCTCATCTTCTCCAGACAGCCCGGTCTGGGTCTCCACCACTCTTACAGTTAATAAGACTTTCATTTTTCTAGTATCTAGTTCTTTCTACCATGTGTCCTCCTGTCAGTTGTGTGGAGAAGAACTGATGAATATCCTTGCCTGTAACTGCCCTGTTGGATGTTTTTGGATGATGCTTAACACCTCCTAAACTTAATCATGTCTTTGCTTTGCTTTGTGGGAAGAGGAAAAACAAGGAAATCTTGGTTCTGTTCTTGTTGACCATACTTCTGACATCACTTAGTTGTTTGTGGGTTGTTGTTTTTTTCCTCCCTGTTGACTTTTCCCTGTATTTTAAGGAGTGGCACTCAAAATGCAGTATCTGTTTCTAGTGCAATGGGAAAATGAGAATAATCTCCTTGTTCTTAGCATCTCATGCTTGTGTCATACTTCTCTAATATTTCTGGGTGTCCAGTGATACAGTATTTTTACTTATATTGAAGGCAACTTGCTGGAGTACAGATACTTGGCCTTTTATCACCTCTTGCTTTCACCACATGTATTTTGGAAGGAAGCATAAAAGGAACAAACAGCAAGTGCTGCCCTGTAGCAGGTTTTGGCTTTCTGATACTGTATGCTGGTCTCCAGTGCAATGCTACATTCTTTCTCTGCTGATTTTGCTCCCATTTCTTCACTGGATGTCCCTTACAGTTACTCAAATGTTCTTGCCATTTAGTCCTGTAAGAGCAATGGCATCTCTGATATTACTGCTGATGGTGGCTATTTCAGAGATCATTTATCAGAAAAGAGTTGGCCTTGAGCTAATTTCTTAGCAGAGCTTTACGTGAGCCTCTGTGGATGTCCAGCTCTCATGTACTAAATATTAGAAGTAATTTCTAGATTCAGGGATGGTCATCATAACTTTTCCACAATTTGTATAAATTGATTTAAGTTTTAGAGCTGCTTAGAGCTGATCTCCCAAATGCTGTTAGTGATTTAGGTTTTTAGAACCCTCTGATATAAAAAAGATTAAAAAAGACTATTTTTATAATAATCTTATAGAAGATTGATGCTAGCATAATATGTACTCTTGGTTGGTACTAGTAATATTCCATGATTCTCCAGTGAAGAGGAACAAAACCAATTGTTCAAAGATCCATTCCCTACCTTGAAAAAAGGCTACCAGGTAGCTCACGTAGGTTTCAGGAAGAAACCTGGTGCAACATACCAATCCACATAAAGATGGATATCTTTGCAATATGTAGCTGTAGTGTAGTTTCAAAGCACTATGAGATTCTTGAGTCCTATAATAATATTGTTACTAAATGCTTTCAAATGCAAAGAGACACTAATGCGTTTAATTTAAGCTGTTGCTATTTCAGAGTTAATTTTACACCCACATTGAAATAAGGAAAGCACTTTCAGAAATACTTGGGATGTTGCTATGGTATTTATAAGCACTTGGAGAAACAAACAAAACCACATTCTGAAATGGGAGTACCTGAAAGGCCTCATTTAATTTGAGAGGAAACTGTTGAGGAAAAAAAAACTTTGTTACAGGGAAATATATTTATCCCCTTACATGAGTAGTAGTGCTGCTGCTGCTGATCTTTTCCTCACTGCACCCTCTGACAATTTTTCACATTCCACTTGTTACCACTCTCTTTGACAGAATTAAAGTTCTCTAAGTTTGCAGCATTTTATAATTCTCTGGGTTTCTCGCCTGATGGTCCAGTGCTCAGTAAGTCAGATCTGTTCCTGGGACTCAACATCTTCACCAGGGCCTGTTCTGCTGGTCTTTTTTTTTTTTTTTTTCCCCTCATCTCATTTTCCTCCTTTTGCTTTTTCTAGGTGCTGTTTGAAAATCCGGAACCTTTTTTGCTGTCTTTGGTTCTGTTTATGCTTCCAGTGGTCCAGTGATGCTTCCAGCATTCCCATGCAGCTTTTTTCCCTTCCCTCTGCTCTGCTCTCCTGCAGCAATGTTTCCTACCCCATGAAGCAACATTTCTTTTCCTTTTATGCCTCAGTTTTCTTCTTCTACTTATGCTGGCCAATGTTCTGACTATATCCCTTTGTTACTCCCTTACTGCCTGCCTCCTCAGCCATCCCTGTTGTCCCTCAGTCTCTCTGCACCCCATTTCCACCTGGACTTCCAGCTGATACTCTTTGTCCCCCCTTCCCCCATGTTTCTCCTATTGCTGCTCTGCTCGCCTGCTCTGTCTGATTAGCTGGCTCCAGGGTGTGAGTTAAATGTCAGTCTAAAGTGTCTTTTTTCCTTCCAGTCTTCAAGGGGTGCCATGAAATGGACTTGGAACACCAAAAAATGAGCTTTTGCTGGTGAATTGCTACTTTTTGTAGTAGGCACTCCACCCCACAGTTTTTGTCCTTTTCTAGTGGCAGTCGTTCTCTCCTTAGAATCCATCCTGATCAACAGTGGCATAGTCTAAAAGACTGGAAATAAAAATCATTCTTGTAAGTGAACTAATGCTGCTGAGTGCAGTCCCTTTTGTTCTCACATCTTGAGTCTATTTGCTGCTTGTAGTGTGCTGAGACACTTTTTAGTGGTTGCAGCTTCTCTCTTCTCAGGAGATGACAGTGGCCTCGATAACAGTGATAATGGGCAATAGTTGTGGGTGCACAGCACGTCTGCCCTGTGCAGCTACTGCTTAATTTTGATTTAATGTTAATGCAGTATTCTTCAATAAGGAGACAAAAGGATTTTCTAAGACCTTATTGAGGGTTATTTAAAAAAACAAATTTATGGCAGTGAACAACAGCCAGTAGGCATGTTTGACCAACTGTGACCAAGAAAATAGGGTGAGCAAGACAGTGAAACAGGCTCTGTGCTACAAATCAATCCAACGATGACAGGCAGGACCAGCCTTGCAGGAGGTCAAGGTGCAATGGCTTTGTTCCGGACACTGGGAAAAAGGTTAGGAAAGATGAGCAACTCAGGGTTTTTTTTTTGCCTCTAGCTGAGCTCTTAGTAGTTAAAAGGTGGAGGTAGTCATGGATGGGCTGGTTAGGCAGGCTGCCTTCTGGCTAGGGGATGCGTTGTGCATCAGGACTTGCAGAAGAGATCCCCTGCACCAGTGCTAGCTCTTTATTGCTATTTGTGACCTACTCTGCCAAACTGCTTGGTAGGGATGTGACAGATAAAGGGCTTGACCCTTGACTCGTGTTTTTGGCAGCCCCAGGGCAGGCTGGAATCGCAGGCTAAGAGCAGATCGCACACTGGAGGGCTTTGTTGGGTGGGGGCCAGGAGAGCCCTTCCATGGCCAGGCACAGGGAATAGGGTGATCTCATCAGCACTGAATTTTGATCTTTATATTTAGGGACAAAGTGCTCTTACTGCATCATTGACCCCTCTCTCTCAATTTAGAGCTCTTATGTATTGCTCTGAACTGTTCACAGATACTTTATATAAAGATAAGGATCGTTGTTGGGTTTTTAGAGAGATTTAAAGTAGCCTAAGGGAAAGCAGTGCACTTGGCAAGGGCAGTTACTTGTACAATGAAAAAGACATTGCTACAATAAATATAGCAAACAACCCCAGTTCAGAAGGAAAGAGATGACGTTTGGGAATTAAGTCCTACCTTGCCATGATTCGTTCAGGTTAGTATTTTCTGTCAAGTGACAGCCAAGAGCCACAGTCTGACATCCACAGTCTGTGCAGTCCCATTCCCCTGAAGGGAGAAGCTCTGTTCGAGATGCAAGTGAAGCTGCAGTGACCACAGATGACCATCCTGTAAGGTCTGGCTTTGTATGTACTTGACATACAGTAACAGATGAAAATGGAGTTGGCTGTTAATAAATATATTCACAATTATAACTGCTATTGGGCCGTGCAGGGTGTTCTTCCCTGTGGATTGTGCTAATAACACGATGGAGGGAAAGGCAGAAAATTTTTATAATTAATCTGTACTTGATTCCTGAAGATAAAAAATTGAATAAGTTAATATTTTATGGCCAGCTCCTTTTTGCTTTCTTCATCAGTTGAACAGGGAGTCTCTTGGAACAGCTAAACCTTGATGAATAGAAGAATCAGGAGGAAAACTGGTTTTAAGAAGGAATGAGATAATTAATTTTTGCATTGCACATTTTGCTTGCATTTGCCCCATGCTCATGGGAACATTTTGATGCAAATCTAATAAAAAATAAATTTGAGATAAAAATGAAAATTCAGCTTCTTGAAAAATAAACATGACTCAAGCCAAAATGCATCTTAAAAAAAATGGAAGTTAAACTGGAGTGAAATTGCGTGAAAGGTTTTAGCAACATCTCTTAATGGCTTTTTTATGCTGGTTTATCTGGTGGAGATCTTCAGAAATCTCACTTCTAAATGCTTTGCATGTTCTTTAACAGGATGCTTTCTGTTGTGTCATGTTCTTGGTTGGTTTCAGGACCTAAAGACACTTAGGAGACACTGAGTTGTAATCTCAAGATTTGTTTATATGCGAGACCTTGAGAAAGACACTTGAGCATAGATTTCACGTGTTGACACTTTAATCCTACTGTATCTGAAGGTCTGTGGGAAACAAATTAAGAAGGTAAATATGTTTATATCAATTTTCATTTTCCTTTCTTTTCACAGAAACTCACCCTCCCTGAGATGTGTGATTATCCAACTGCAGCTGGATAATCTCTGCTTCCTGTCCTCTAAACAAAAAGAGAGGCTTGAATGCTTGGCAGAAAACAAGCCCATTTGCCTTCAGTAAGCAGCTTACTCCTAACAACAAAAGAAAACTTCTGCTTGTTTTTAAATGTCAGTGGGCAAAAGAACTGCCCTGAGGGAACACGTGCCTTTTTAGTGTTTTCTTTATCACCTGAACACCTCTCAGATGAACTGTCTGGTTTTGTGGGACTTGTTGTCTAACCAGTCAGAAAGTAGTGCTAAATGGCATTAAAACCACAGACAATAATTGTGTGTTGATAGACATTAAAGTGATTATCAGCTTTTGAGAACATTATTGCATCAAGGCAGGTTTTTCAGAGTGAGGCTGTTGAGATAAACTGAGGAGTTGGTGGTGGAGAGGAACAAGTTGGGGCTTGGACTGGCAGAAGAGAGCTCTGAGGGTTTGGCAGTGCAGAAGATGTGATGTGCTCCTATTTTTGTTAATGTTGGATGATAACCTTGATTTGTGAATCCTGCCTCCTCCCCCTTTTGTCATTAACTATTTTACAGCTGAGCTTTTGACTTCTGACTTCTCACAACTACCGCTGCTGTTCACGATGTGCAGGGAACATGCCTTCGTGCTGAGTAGCTCAATTTTGGCACCTTGCCATTGTAGGCTTTCTGCTAAGCTCCCTGCATGAGAAAAGTGAGGCACTGTCAAAGTACTTCTTGGCACACTGTTTTTTGTACCCTCAAATCCTATAGCTTATTATTTGTCTGGCTGGCTTGTATAGGAATCTTCATTGTGGAATGAGACTCCTCTGTGCGTGTTGTATATTGAAAGAAAAGAAAATCTCCCTCCACTGGGAGTCTAGGAATAGGAGAGACATTTGATGCACTTACATGGACATGTGTAAACAAAACTAATCACTCTGAGAACAGATGATCTCAGCATGCCCACTGCTCCTGTGTGCCCCTTGTGCAGTCTTTTGTAAGACCAAGACAGGCACTGTAGTAAAAGACATAAAAGATACAGAGGTGATTTTGTAGAAGTTTGTGGAAACTCCTGCTAAGGGCCCAGATCAGGTGTAGATAAAATCTTGAAGGTTGGTGTTTGAAAGCGTAGCATGTAAGGAGTATTTATTGACCAATGATAAGATCAGTTCTCAGTGTAATGATTGTGAAAGGAAAGGTAAAGTGGAAAAAATACCCAGTAAGGGTTTTTTTCTTGAAGATACATCACATTGACAAGTCAGAGATTGGGATCTCTTGGAGGGCTTATGGGGTCCCTCTGTTCACCACTTACCAATGTGCAATGCAATCTGCTGTACTGACATTTCTCTCGTTTAGACCATTTGTTTGTTCATTTACCTTGGGCTTTATGGATTAGCATGCAAATCATAGCATATACTGGTATTTATCTTCTGTTGTGTACTTGGTTTATCTATGTGTTTTCCAGAATGCTCACTTTGTTCTGTGTTGTTAAGGTCAGTGGTTCTTAGTTGCATCTATCCATCTCATCGTAACTCTGCGCAGGCCGACATGAAGCTATTTGTTTAACCATTTCACTATCTCTGTCACCCTCAGGCTGTTGATTGAGTCTGTTGAAGAGACACACATCTACACAGCCACACTTGATTTGTTGCAGGTCATTTTTTCCCTCCCCATTTAATTCTCTCTTGTCATCAGACAACTGCTTCATCTCCACACTGCTGTCTTCCTCCAGCCTGTGTGTCGACCTCCACCGTTGCCAGCCACACCAGATGGAAGCAAAGTTGTGTGCCCATTGTGCCACTCATCGTATCCAGGCCCAGGATGGCATGTGCCAGCTGGCTTCGAAGGTATCATTCCGTGTGTCCTCCAGTTGCCATTGGTTTGGAGGCTAATTTGGCGTGTTGATTTTGGTCAGAAGAATGATCTGTGCATCTGTGGCAAGCCATCTGCTTTGTGTGCAGACAGTGGTGTGGGGAGTAGGATAGTTGCACCTGACCCTCTTCCACCATATCAGAGTTGATAACTTCTGTCTGCTTTATGTATCTGGCTGGCTGTGTCAGTCAAACACTGTCCTGGTGTGCTTTTCAGGGAGAGCATCCACTTGCCTTTCAATTACATGTACTCAACCTCTGTTTTTCCAGTGTCCTTTGAGATGGTGGCTGGGAGTTTTGCCTTGTGCTCTCTGGGCTTCACACTGCTCTGCTGCTGGAGTAACTTGCACCTTCCTGTGGGTTTTTCTGCTGCAGTTTACTATCATTTACAGTCAGTAGAAGCTCATTTCATTAGGGTGTTTCGCATGGGTGCAGCCTTGCATCCTCCTGTGTGTGCCTTCTTGTGCACCCAGTAAAAAGTGCTATTGCTGGTGCCTTTCCTGCCTATGTTGTTCTCAGTAGTGGGCAAAGACAGACCAATGCTGTGTTTGAAAACACATTCCTCCGCATCTCTCTCTTGCCTCTTGGCTCAGGCTGTGCTGCTTCCTTGGGAACAAAGCCAGAATGTAGCCCTAATTTTGCAACATGCAACCATCAGCTTGAAAATGTTAAATCAATTAAACGTGGCCTCACCCAAACTGCCGGCAGTGTCTGGCCTGTGCAGGTAGCTGTGTGTGCCAAGAGGGAGCCTGGAAGGCATGAATGCAGGAGGGTATTGCAGTTTTTCTCTCAGGAGAAAGAGGGTATCATTATGAGTGACTGTATTTCTGGTCTTGATGTTTGCAACACTATTTGCTGACACATGGTAAATGCTGATTTTAGCTTCTCCTTACCTCGCTTCACAAAATGGAGCTGGAAATAATTCAGTGCTTTGTACTTGCTGCTGCACAGAGATGTACTGGTACTTCCAAATGGGAGGTTCAGACTTCTCAAATGGGAAATTAATTGCTTCTGGCTCAACTATTTCTTGCTCATCAATGTGTTTAAGTCGCTCTGCATTTGAATGGCTGAAGTAAGGTAGAATTTGCGTTACTATCGTTTCCAGTTGTGAGGGAAAGCAGAGTGAGCCAAAAAATCACCTGACTCTGTTCTTGAACAACAGGAGTTAGATGAAATATATTGCTAAACAATCAAGACTAAATAGCATGTGTACTTTGGCAGACTTCAAATGAATGACATTGTTGAAGCCTTAAAACTGTGACCATTAAGTCAAGCACAGGCTTTCATACCATTAATGAAGAAATAATGTTTTGATGTTCATACCTTCATAAATCCTGACACTTCCAATTGTCCTCAAGTAAAAAAAACAACACTGTTGTCAGTTGCAATAATGTGCTCTTTAAAAAATTTTGCCTGAGCTACATAAAGCTGGGTGCTTGGAGTTAGGAAAGGACAAGCATTTCTTATTTGTGCTTTTATTTGGTGGTTGCAGGTCTTGCTGTTTCAGCCTTCAGCCGTGCTTGAAGGTCTTGTGCAGTGCCTGTCGTGTGGGTCAATAAGGCTTGAGCAGAGCCTCCAGACCTAAGTGATGTGTTGTGCACTGACTTAGCATATTGATGCATGACTACTTCCTTTCCCATCCTCAAAAAAGGCTTTAATGCTGCTTTTTCTTTTGTTGGTCTCGCCTTCTGTTCCCATTACACAGAGGACAATCCAGTCTGAGAGAGATAAATTTCACAATTTGTCTTGTCAGGCTGTGAGATGGAGTTTCCCGTGATGCTGGCCGGGCAGAGCAGCAGCTGTGCTCTTTCTGTGAGCGTGTAGGGGTGGCAGGATGTGGGGACCCCTCGCTTCCTTGATGGGGCCTGTGTGCTCACCTCCCACACAGCCACCTACCTCAGAAACTCATGCCTCCTTGGCTTGATCTCTTCCTGCCTTCCAATGGGGCTTAGCTGTGCTGCCTTTGGATGTAAAACCACTCAGTAGCCCTCTCGGTACGGCATCAATTATTAAGGTGAAATACCCATTCCGTGCACTTGGGCTGCTGAAGGATTCATTATGTTGCATTTTGGTTGACCTGACAAAGATGTTCAGTGCTGCTCCTTCCCATGCAAAATGGATTCAACTTTGCTCCTGGGACCATGTGCTCCAGCTCTGACTGACCTTTCATAGGAAGAACAGAACATAGCTGAGAAATTAATTTTGGAAGGGAGTTAGGAAAAGGTATATAAACCTATTTAGTTTACTGAGAAGGGAAAACCAGCAGTGATCATGCTGAAGGAAGCTGGTTCATGTTCCTCTCTGCCCTTTACTGCAGCATTTAAACATGTGGTGGAGAAATCCTCCAACTATACAGCTATGTTATTGTTGACCTATTTTCCCAACAGCTCATGCCTAAAACTGAATACATATTACTACCATTATAATTGTTAAATTTTGCCTGGCTGCATCGGGAATTCTGTGAATATTGTGAGTCTGGCCCAGAGCACTTTGCTAATCAAACACAAATTAAAACTAACCCAACTGGCTGCTGTAAAAATATTGGTATGCTTCCCTGGTAGATTTACAGTCTCGTGCTGAGAGAGCTTCATGACCCTCTCTTAAAATCCGTGGCTGTTATCTCCATTTTACAGAGGATGAAGATGAGATGTAGTAAGGCCTTTAACTTGCAACCACACAGCAAATGGAAATGGGCTGCTCCTAGTTTGAGACTGGGAGCTGTACCTTTGGTAGAGAGGTAGGTGTTAGCCAGATTTATTCCAGTTTTCTGTATGTAAAAAGTGATTTGTAGTCTTGGTATTGCATTTCCTGCTTCAATAAATAGCTGTTTTCTGAATGCTGTGTATTTTAGGTTGGGTGCCAAAAAAGGCCATTACAGGTTTTACTGCAGTACATTCCAGCGAGGAAATACATTAAAGGCATTTTTTTTCTTTACCTTTAAGAACATCAGCCAAAATCAAGCAGTTCTGAGGAAGGAATAAAGGCAGATACCCCACATTTTACTGAAAATGCACAAAATGCACATCACATGCTGTCGATTGCCATTTTCCTTGCGCTGTACTCAGCGTGCCATCCTATAGCACAATGTAAACAAAATTATAATCTTATCAAGCAGGCTGCTCCTTCAGTGATGACAGCTACTTAGATTGCCAGAAGCAGGGCCAGAAAAACAGAGACCATTTTAAAGCAGCTGATGATTTTTTTTTTTTAGCAGTGTGGGTTGAAAGAAAATGATAATAAAGATTTCATTACATGCTATTCAGAAGGGTCAACACAGTAAGTCTCCAGCAGATGTCAAGGCCTGCAGCTCCAGTGGGATCAGTGTCCTGAACATAGTAATAGTTTGTGTGTTAAGATGAGGTTGGGAAGACTGGATGAGAACACTGTGGGTCTGATTCTTCTTGGGTGTTAAGTGTGTAGGGGGTGTTGCACCATCCGGTTGATGGGATGGATCTCATCTAGATACTGAACTGGTTCTCAAAATACTGCTTTATTACGCATTTGTAGCATTATGATTAGGACCTCAATTTTTGCTCACTCACCTACCAGGTGCCTGCACAGTTTAAATATTTAAAGTTTTGTCCTTTTTATAGATGTCTTTGGAATAATAAGCTAGGACTTGGGATTCTAGGACTTTGAGATGCCCCCATAAGAATTTGCTGTCCCATTCCACATCCATTGTCTTTTCAGTTGACCAGTACATCTTAAAAAAAAAAACAACAACAAAACAACAACCTGGAGACATGGAGTGAAATACAGCTCTACAGATGGCAACATCAGTTTTAGCATGAGCTCAGGAGAACTACTCCATCACATGCTTATTTTTAAATATATTACATTAGAGATCACGGTCCCAGTGCATTTTATTTCCTTAACTGAAAGGAAGTGCATTTGAAGTTGGCTATATAACTGTCTCTCTGGCTTGTAAAATATTATAGCTCCTATATATTTTCAGTTATTCATGAAGTGTATTGCATATATAATTAAAACATTAATAAAAATAACAGCAGGAAGAGTTCATCAGCAATTCAAATACAAATATTTGTGAAAATCTGTCTTCTCCAACATGTTCCTTTCCCCTCTGACTCATTTTTGTTTTGTTTGTTTTTGGTAAAAATATCATAAGCAACATTGCTTATCCATTTTTACCACTCAAGTATTTCTGTAGGGTAGTGAATTCATTTAGCTATTGAATTCATTTACCATAGATTGTGCAAGCTCGTTATTGTCATGCACTTTTGGAGACATCACAGGCGTATTCAGCACAGTTCAGGCTCCAGTTTGGAGATGGACACCCTTGGCCACAGCTGCCAGAGTTAGGCAGCACAGGAGAGTTGGATTGGGTTTGGGAAGGTAGCCAGGAGATCCCACCTGCCATTGGCCATGGTTTTGGTGGGACTTGTATATTTGCCGTTCACAGGCAACTTTGAATTTACCAGTATGTGGATTTATTTTCTTAAGAGTCTTAAAAACCTTGCAGCACGTGTCTACTCTTTGAGTTCCTAATACATCTTTCTGAAGAAGGGCTGTCCAGTGAGTTAGACTTCGCTAATTCTGGTTTATTACATTTCCTGAGGACAGAGTCTAAATTGTACTTTGCTGTGATCTATTGCATGTCTGTAGCACATGCCATATTCCTAAGCAAAGCATTTGGACAGTCATTGTGACTGACAGGCATGATACGTTGTTTTGCAGAAGGATCACAGGATCCAGAATATATCTAATGCATCGGGATCCGATGTGTTGGTTGGAAGTAGGTTCCATTTCCAACAGATGGATTAAAAAAAAAAAAGAGAGAGAGAAACAGCTGATATGGGGAGCAGTGTTCACCTTCTTAATTAAAAGGTCCCATTTATTTGAGGTGTTTTTTCAGCTTTTCTGGTTCAGTTTTAGTTTTCTGTCAGTTGGTGAGTCCATAACCCTGGAGAAAAAGGAATCACTTTCTAGAGAGAGTTTCCCTGTGGCCTTATTGCAGTTTCTCTGCATTTCTTGACTGATTTAGCATTTCACTAAGCCATAGCTTTGGAATACTCAGCTGTGAGGAGGATCTTTGTTTTAAGAATAAAAACAGGAGATTTAAAAAAACTGGCTCCTGCAGGATGCTGGCCTCTAGTGCTGCCAAACCCTCTTTTGGGTTATCTCTTCTCGTGTTTGTCTTCTTGAAAGAGCACTGGGTACCGATGGACTTCCTCACCCCCTTGCATTTCACTCCAGAACCACCCAGGTCCTGTTAAAAGGCTTTACAGTGAATCCCATCCTTTTATTGTTTAAAAAGCCACTGTTTATTTCCAGCACAGGAAAGAGAGCATCTCCCTGCAAGGTAGACAGCCTGCCTCTGTGGAACCAGCAATGAGATGCTGGCTTGGTACCTCCATAAGGAAAGCAGTTCTACTTGCTATTCTGTATGTCGATTGATGTTAATCCCATAATTGAAGCATCCAGTTTTAGGATTAACTGATATCCATCAGCAAAAGCCTGCTAAAAAAGCAGAGGTTTATGGTAAATGGTGATTGAGACCAACCCTGCATGCTGCTCCAACACACATCAAACTTTTGTTACTTCTTCACATCTCTGTAGACTCACTGAATGGGGCTGCTTCATGTGTTGGTTGAAAGCTGCTCCAGTCAGCTCTGTGGCTTGGAAATGCATTAGGTTGAGCAGGCTCAAAGCGTGAAAGAAAACAGCCTCTGAAATTTATAATCAAATAAATGCCACCAACCAGAAATTCAATTTGTAATAGCAACAAAATCCATTTTAGCAACAGAGGCAACAGAAGCTTTTACTATCAGAAAATGTGACTATTGTATAAAGTCATAATTCCCTAAGCAGCAGGTTGGTCTGAAGATGATGGTCCAAGTGCCAGAAGAGCAGTGCCTTTACCACGGGGTTTGTAGCTGAATTCAATCTGTTAATAAGACCAACTGGCACCAGGAATTTCCCAGGTGCCAGCAGTCCAGCATGGAGGCAACTGCTTCTCTTAATTGCAGCAAAAGCACAATAAGGGTGACACCATTTTATCAGAAGCTGCCTGGATTTCTATCTTTGAACTCTGTTTTGTGTGGTGACAGGGAAGTCAAACTGCTTATCTCTGACAGAGCATTTCCTTCCATTTCTTACAAATACCTTTAATTTGGTATGTTACGCCTCAGTACTTCTCAAATGTGTTGTATTTCTATTTTCATATAAGTGATTTTCCCCGTTGTTTGCATTTCATTTTCATTGTTTTCTGATTCTTCACAGCATTTCCTTTCTGCCTTCAAAAGGGAGCTAACTAGGTATAGTAAATTATATCACAAAGTGGAAAAGAAATGTTAGCCAAGTAATGTATTGCCTCCCCCCTGGCCCTGCCTCTGGGTGTAGGCCATTATCTTGTAGTACTGCAAGAATTTGAATGCTTATAAAACATATTAAGTGACTGAAGCTATATCACATTCATTTTTTAAAAAAGAAAGCCACAAACTTGCTTTGCATAGCTGAATATTTTTGTTTCTATGGTTAATGTCTTTCTGAGATTTGCTGCTCTAGAACCCCTGTAACAAATGGCAGGTTTGTGCTGTGAAAGGAGGGCCATCCATTAAAAGCTGCCTCAAGTTTTATTTTTTTGGGCATTTTTTGTTGTTAGTGTTGTTTTATCTACTTTTTGCAGGCAAAGCCTAGGACTGCTGTAGTTTAAAGAATCTGGAAAGGAGGGGCAAGTAAATAAACCTTTGCTTTTTGATTTATGATGTTCATTTTGCAGCTGTTTAGGTACAGTATGTTCTGCTGTTTCTTAGGTAGTCAGCTGGAAAAACAAATTTGGAAATTAGGCAAATATGATTATACAGCGACACATAACTGAGAAACCTGAAGTCTGAGAAGCAGGTCAGCAGGCTGAAATGACTTACTCTAAACTAGTTTTGGCTAATTGCTTGGTCTGTTTCACTTAGAAAATGTCATGTCCTGAAACTGAGTTTTAACTGAGGATGTCTGTCTCAATTTATTTTTTTTAATTTAAGTGGTTGTAATGTTTTTGTTCATGTATATGGATTGATGCATTTGCTTTGAACAGCATGGGCAGGTCTTCCTGGTTATTTCCATGTTAAATCAAACTTCCTTGTTCAAAGCCTGGTGTCTTAAGTCCAAGGACAGGTTATAGCTGTGCTCTTCGCTGCATGCTGGGGAAGTTAATGGTCACTGGTAATGAACTACTGAGCCTGAGCTGCCATCTGGGGTAGAGTGTGGTCATGTCACAGTGTCTCTCTGCATTGGGAATTAGGTTCATCCTGAATGTATTTGTGGGACTGTTTGAATATTTAGTGTTCGTCAGACAAAAATGGGAACAAAGACCCATAACATAGTAACAAGTTTTGCAAGATATCCTTGAAATGCTCTGTAATTGAGTGCAATAGGAGTGCATGTCAGAAGAAAGCAATGGGAGGGAAATGCCATCAGAGCTGTTATCTCACCTACCAGAAATGGCTGTGTTTGCCAGGCTGTTAGGCTTTAGCTGAGGAAATCAGACGCCATTAAAAAGCCTCATTTCCCCTGTTCTCTGCTCATCTCTTCTGAACGTGCCCCGTGGCTTCCCAGACCTGAGAGAGTTGGAGTCTTGACCTCAAAGACAACTTTGTGGAGATAAAGGTAGCACTGGAGTCTCAATACAAAGCAAATATTGACTGACTTGCAAGGGATCCTTGCTTCTCTAAATCATCCTTTCAAAACATTTTATGTCAGCATGAGATTCCATGGTAAGAATAGCCAGTTTTAACTCCTTTTAGCTCTTCAAAACTCCAATAAATAACTCCTGGATTCTGGGTCTCTCCTGAAATAAGTGTCAGGCAAGTTAGACTCTCATACTACTGATGTTATGGGTTGTGATGATTCTCGTTGCTTATGCCCTGAAATAAGAAATGAATAAATGAAAAATAACAGCCCCCAATTGTACCAGAGGCCATCAGGAGGTGAGGAACAGGTGATACAAAGAATTCCTATCTTGGTTGTATACTTTTAAGTTAAAAATATTTAATAGGGTTTTGTGAGGGGGAGGAGAAGAGGCAAAATTAAACAGAAACCCCAAGAGATGCTTCTATGTTCTCGTGGACAACTTTTTATGGAAGAAAAAAAAAAGTAATTTTTCTGTCTTTGTCTCTGTTGTTGCTTTTTTTCCACAAATCTGGCTTAGAGGTGCAGCAATATGCAGTTTCAGGGCCTTCAGGGAGGAATGAAGGTTGTGTGGGTGTGGAGCAAACACAAGCTGATGGGAGATGGGTCGCTGAGTGGGACGTGCATTAGCTCAGCTGCCCTGGGAGTGCAAGATCTGCTGTGTCTGTGTGAGAGCTCTCCTAGCCTTGGCCCCGTCAGTAACAAGGATGTTTCCTGTTGTATTGGAGTATTTTGAAGATGAGTGTGCTCCATGCCCTGGCAGTATTTCTCTCTAGTCCCCGTGTAGACAGCATGAAGTTTCATGGACTACTATTGCCTGTTACTCTGGAGCAGCTTTATGGGTCTAAAGTCTCAAATTCCTTGGCAGGGACCACAGAAAGCATCACTGCCCCCATCCTGCCCTGCATGATCTGCCTCCTTTTGCATAGTTGAGGTGAGAGCTGTGTCTGAACTATCTATTGAATACAGCCAACCCGAAGGGATAACTAGGCATTATTGTTTGGGCAGAGGACTATTGACCTGAAGCTAGAACTCTGATTTAAATGGACCAGATACACTCAGGGCGTGTTGTTTCTGCATAGAGAAATGTGACACTGCTAAGCAGTTATGAAGATGCTGTGAAAAACTGGGCTTGGGCCAAAGGCCTTGGTAGGAGCCTACAGCAACACTGCCAGAGCAGTGAAATCCCAGGTCATGTTGTGATTAGGGAATTGGGAAAGCTAGGGCAGCTTCACTGGGCAATTCCTTTCTGAGGTGGGAGCTGACTGCAGATCAGCATGTCATGCTACCAGGCTGTATTTTTTCCTTTGCAATAATTATTGTATCACAGCCAGCCTTGTATGTCATTAAGATTTACTGTGTAATAAAATTCTTGAAGTTGTGAAACTTAAGCCACGTTCTGATACGTAGTTGATAGACTTGTTGTTTGGGCTGTGTTTCATACTTGAGAAATGAAATGTCAGTATTTCAAAGGGCTAAATTAAAAGCATTGAAATCTATTGAACTCCAATATATAATTGCTGTTACTTAATGGTGTGGGGTTTTTGTTTTACATGAGCTGTCCCCAAAACACGAATGTGCATGAAGAGGTATTGCACATCTCTGGAGTCTGAAAGACTCCCTCCTGCCAACCTGTTGTCTCTGCGCTGAGACATGATGTCTGAGGGCATGTGGAGTACAAACTGCTTATTCTATTTCATGGCATCTCTCAAAGATATAAAACCTGTTTTCATTCCAGAATTCAATAAAAACAAAACCATTTTAGCTAGAATTGAATTGTTACCATGTCCATTGCTGAATCATGTGAAACGGGTGCGAGTGGCGGAGGGGCTGCCAGACAACCAGTGGAATTTCTCATCCTGCCTCATATTGACTGATGCTTTGTCATCTCCCAGACTTCTTAAGCCCTTGCCACTAGCGTCTAGTTTGGGATAGAAAACATCTGCTTTCTTCTCTTTCACAGAAACACATCTACAAAAGTGTTAAACCATGTTGGCTGTCATGCCACAGGACCTTGGGTGGAAATCCATACTCTCGTCAGCTGCTGTAGGCCATTTATAGGGTTCTGTCTGATCAGCTCTTGCCAGGGTCATTTGGGATCATCTGATGCTGGATGCAGACACCCAGCCTGGCTGCACAGAGACTAAACCCAGATCTGGGGTGACACTTATGTCCAATGCAGATGTGTTCCACCTCATCCCCTTTACCAAAATCTCTATCATCTAGTCAAATGAAACTTTTCTTAAACAAAAAAAATAAAAAAAAATTGACAAACTCTTTTAATTCCAACATTTAGCACTTGGACTTGTTATCTAAACTGCTTATTAAAAATTATTTTAAGTTTTCCCCTTTTTTCTCGTTCTGTTTTCTCTGTTATTTTCTTTTCTCTGTATTTTCAATTCCTGCCTTTGAAAAAGCCTGGTTGGAAAAGGAGAGATAGTAGTGAGACTGCAGGAAAAAAGCTTAGTGGAAATTCAAAGGAAGGGAGTGTAATATAATCAGCTGTTTGTTTCTTCCAGTTTTGTTGGAAGAATACAGAAGGAAAAATCCATGAACTTTTCCAGATTTAGAGAATGTATTTTGTCTGAAGTATTTTTGTGTAATTATTATTATTTGCTTTACTGTTGTGCATAACTGTTGCTCAGTATTGGTAGTATTACCTACTCAGTCTTTAGGGGACAAAGGACTGTTGTATTGCACCTGAATTTGTTTCATGGAGGAGCAGAGCTGGAGAGCTGAGTCCCTGGGCCAGTCCTACATTTCTGCTCTTAGAGATTTCAGGAGCATGCTAATAGGATTAGGTACTACAAAGCTGTCTTGCATTCAAAATTAATATCAGAGGGGGGTGTGCTGTCGAACAGAATTTCTTGCAAAGAGGCCTGATAGCAGAAGCACAAACACACTGTGAGATTCAGCTATCACCACTTGCTGCTGTGAGCTTCCTATTCCATCGCTTTGGATTACTGCTATTCCAAAATCTCCTCCTTTTCACACAGCTCCTTGGCTTCATCCAGAAGATCCCCTGGAGATGGACACCCTTGACCACACACAGATGCCCTTATGTCAGGGTGGTTTTACACGTGGCTGTGTCATGGGTTATTACAACTGGAGAAGGAAGAACTGGAGTGGTTGTGTACACAGCACTGGCTTAGTTTCTGGAAGTAGCCTTAGCTGACATTGTTGCAAAAGTTGAGTAAGTAGGTAGCCAAAAGTCTTGGTGAGCTTTGTCTCTTGAGTGGTGGGAGCTCAGGCCAGCATGTTTCTTAAAAGGAGCAATGTCTTTGCACTGCCACTCACCCTCTCCAAATATTTTGTTTTAGTCATTTTGCAGAATTCTACAGCACTGAAACCAGAAGTGTGAAATTATCAATTCAACGTATGTTGAAATAAAAATAGAATGGAAGTACAATTCCTGCTAAGGGATACAAAGCTGAACTTCAGGTAATTCTGTTAATTCTCAAACAAGGTTTGTCCCACCATCCCACCTCCAGCAGTGGCCATAGGCAAAGGGTATATGAACAGGGGAGGCACGTGTGGTGCTTCTCCTCTAACACTTCCCAGGATCCAACTGTTTTCAGCTCAGGGACTTTGTGCCAGGAGTGTAGGCAGTAAACATGAATAGATTTTTCTTCTGTGAACTTAATCTTCTCTACCCTTAAGCCAGTGTATGCTTGTGACATCTGCAGCTTCTCTTGTTAGATAAAAAATGACTTTTGCTTGTTTGTTTTGGACATGGTTCCAGTTTGGTTTAAAGGGTCCTTGTGTCACTGTGGGAAAAGTCCATGAACAAGCAGTCCTTGTCCATGCTGTACATTTCTTTTCCCCCTAATGATTCTTAACATTTGATGTTCTGTCTTTTTTCCTTTGACTGTTGATAACATGGGCTGACATTTCCATGGGGCTCTCCATTGTAAATCCAGATTTCACTCCTGTGTAGTCACGGTTGGCTCAGAGTCCATCATTTCATATGTGAAGTTAGGACTGGTTTTCCCACATGCATATTTGACATTTATTTCTGTTGAATTTCATCTGCCATCTTGTGTGTCGTATCATTTCATAAGGTCCTTCTGCAGTTCCTCCCTTGTCAGCCTTTGTCCTCATTACCGTGAATGAGTTAATATCAGCAAACTTCCTCCCCCTGCTTTCCAAGTGGATGTTGAATGGTGTTGATCCCTGATTTGACCAGTACAGGTGTCAGGCTTCCAGTCGTGCCCCTCTGTGCATCTCCCTTGGTGAGTTGCTGCTCAGCATTACATTGATAAATTCAGATTGCTGTCAGATGGATACGTATGTGTCCTGTTTGCTCCACTGTTCTTGCTTACAAGAAATCAGAACAAGCTACGGGAAAAGGACTGCTAACAATTTTTGTCTCATAGGGATCACATAAGAATTTTCCTGAACAGGTAATTTGCTTTCTGGGGATAATATGAAAGGTACTAATAAAACCTAGAAAACAAAGGGAGAATTCAGAGGTATCTCTTCTGATGATTGGAATGTAGAAAACTTGGAAGAAATCTGCCATTGGTGTATTGTGCAGCTTTTCAAAGTGGGCACAGCTGGAAGTTGTAGCAAAGGGCAAAGACCAAAGAGGATTTGATCAGGTACATGAATACATAGACAGGAGTGGGGACATGGTCCTGTGAAGCTCTTTTGCATTTCTCTCTTCTGCAACAGTAGGTTTTATTTCAGCTAGCAGAAAGCGTTAGTGGTTTTTGGCAGTATTTCAGGCAAATCTTCTGATAGGGATGAACTGTTCTTGAACCAAATCTCCAAAGGGTTTGGCACAAATGTGTCCTCCCGCAAAATGAAACGTGGATTTTGTTTTTTTGGATTTATATTTGAATAGACATTAATGAATGCCTGCAGAAAATCACAATCTCTACTTTTTCTCTTGTTATTTGATTTTTCCCTTTGTCTGCTTAATACTTGTACAGATTGTACTGGCAAATCCTACCTGCTTCCTGTCTCAGTGTTGGGGTCGGGGGGTGGTGAGGGGCAAGACGAGATCCTGATCTAACTGTGACAAAACATTTACTGATCAAGTGTAGCAGTTTCAGTACTTAACATCTGATGATGATGCCACACTGGATGAAAATAATTTTTTTTTTTTTTTTTAAATTTTTACTGGTAACCTTTTCTGTGAGTCTGCTACCAATACCAGAATGTGTGAAGTTCCTCTCTAGGTATCATTAACAGGAGATAGGTATCATTAAGTAGTTTTTCTATTTTCTATTGGCTTTCACACTTAATGTAAGAGACCCACTAGCTCCTGTGTGTGTTCCTCAGGACCTCTTTTTGGTTACAGGCAGGTTTCAAGAGCATGTTGGTGTGTCCTACTCATCCTTGAGTACCAAAAGGATCTGAAAACTGTCCTCAGTGGCTTCATAGGAGGGAAGAAGACTAATGAGAAAAGCATCAATAATTGTCTTTCTGTGGGAAGTCCACTGCTCACTGTTTATTGTATGATCACAGAATCACAGAATGTTAGGGGTTGGAAGGGACCTCTGAAGATCATAACTAAAATGAGGTGAGAAAGAGAGTAACCATGAGCACTTGTAAGTTAAATACAGTGTCTTGTGTAAATAGATCCAGTGCTTGACTGGAGATCAGAGTCAGATTTAACCTGAAATCTAGAATCTTGTCAGCAAAGTAGCTGATATCACAGGATAGCTAAATGCTTGTGACCTTTTTCTGCTTCGCTGAGTTAGTAGATATTGCTCTGGTATAAGGGTGATTTTTATAGAGCACTTGTCAAATTGGAAGTCCTTGTAACAGATTAGCTGTTCAGAAGGCATGCCCCAAGTTTCCTCTAGACTTTCCACATTGCACTGAGTAATGATTCTCTATTAATGAAAAATTGAGTTTGTTTCATTTGCTGTCACTTTGGAAGCACAGGTATATTTTTTCTTCCCTAGGACTGGTTACATTTTAATGCATGTATTCAAAATTCAAGCCCAATCTGAAATGACCTGTAACAGCTATGATATAGTCCATGGAAAGCATGAAAACATGATGCATTGAACATATCTTACAGTCCTGGGATAATAGGTTGATTTTATGCAATACATCCATACAATGTTTGATTTTGGTGAGGAGTCTGTAGATGGAGATGGACTTCTCTGTGAATATATTTTGGCAGTGGTAATATATATACATTGCTTTAATTTTGGGTACAGAAATGAGATAGATGTCTTTTTAAGCTGAGATTAGGAAAACACAGCTGAGAGGACCAGGGTAACTGTCAGGAATTAATTTTTAAGAGTTTAATGGGGAAGAAAAACATTATTATAAACCAGGTGTGGCATGGTAGGTTTCAAGGCATTTCACTGAGTCTAGCAGACATGGCAGGTTCTCATCTTTCTCAATGGGCAAGTAAATCTTCTATTAATCTTTTCATGCAGTTAGAGTTGACTGTCAGATATGTAAAAAAATGGTTTTTTACAATTAACTGTATCTGAGTTCTGTGTCTCAGAAGTTGGTGCAAGCATCCTCACAGGCTGAGAAACAGAGTAACATACAAAAAGTGGCTAATTAGAAGCTGCTTGTTTGCTTCCAAGTTTCTAGTCAGATTCATAACTCCTGCTTTACGTGAATGGAAATGCTCTTTTTTATGCAAAAGTGAAAAATAAATATTTATCATATCAAAACTATTCCAGTATTTCCCTGAGCACATCAGGATTAGAAGACAGCTTTGTAGCTAAAATGAGTCCCTCAATGACTTCCTGAACAGAAAGGAGATAGGAAATGTTCTCAAAGTAGGAGTTATAAAGAACATTTTATACACCCCACCTTATTAACATGCAGGCTTTAGAAGTGATGTTTGAGGATAGCTTAAAAGATCTGTGAACTCTACAGCACACTGTGGGCCCTTGGAAACCCTGTAATGAGGAAATTTTATAGCAAACCATGTTTTGTGCCACTAACTGATATTTGCTAGAGAATTTTAAAACTGTACAAAACTAAGAAAAATGCCAACTCCAGAATATTTCGGCTTGTCAAGCTCTGAGGATGAGGTCTCAACAGATCCTGGTCCTCTGTCCTGTTCACAAGAAATCGACTGCCCAGTAAACAGTGATTGACTTGGGACTTTCTCCCCCGTGTCCCCGGCTCATCCTTTATCTGGTTTCTGAACGGCAGAACCTCTTGCCATAGGAAATCCAATTACAGTTAAACAAAGATTCACCTCAGTGCCTCATGAAAAATGTTTTGCTTAAAGACAGTTCTGCCCACATCTGTCTAGGTAGAGAGCTAAGATTTTCTGAAGGTTTTAATGCTGTGTGGCACACTCTCCTGAAACAGGGTATTAGCTAATCCTGACATTAGTGTTAATCTCAACCAGTCCCCTTTATAGCTACAGAGGCCATGTAGGTCACACTCTTACTGCCTTTTTCTTTATGAGGTTGGCTTAGAAAGTTGACTTCATTAAAATGAAATTTATTTTTTTCCCTTTAGTTTTTTGGTTTAGCTTTCTCATTGTGTCACTTGAGCTCCTGAGAATTTACGTATTCAGGATTTTCTTTTCCTTCCATACACTCCTCTTTCAAAACCCAGTAGGTAGAAAATCACTTTGACTAAAGCTGAGATTCTCCAGCTTTTCAAAGTAAGTGATTATATAAAGTATCAAATACTGTGAGAATTGGATTAAAAAAAACCACGAGGGCAGATATGGAGACAAATGATAACGAGCAGTGGGAAAAGACAGTGCACCCAAATACAGTAATGGATAGCAAATGTCAGGAGTTCAGCATTCAATTTTATTTCTCTGTTTTTATGAGCTGCATTTTTATTACATATGTCATGGGGAGTGTGTATATGTGGTTAAGGGAACAGCTGAAAAGGTGTACAGAAGAAAGAGATCAGGGGTCAGGGTAGTCAGACATTTGGACTGAAGAGGACTGGGATGAAGCCAGGACAGTGAGCACCAGTAACACATAGGGGAGCAGATTGCCAGGCTTCTTGGGATGCCACTGCACTTCCCCAGATCCATGTTTGCCAGCTGCCTTAGTAATTGCAGGAAGTTAGGAGAGTTGCTTCAGCACCAGGACTGCCTCTTCAGCATATGGTAGAGGTGGTGCAAAATTATCTTCCTCACATGGAGGTAGTTTCTCAGCACATTCCTTCAAAACCAGAAGGAAATGGTACCTTTGTTTCCACACAGCTCCTCCTCTCTTTGGGGAGCTGGCTGTGGATTTTAGAGGTGAGATCTGATTGTGAAGACTGAGGCTCAAGCGCAGGAAAGATTTTCAGCATATTGCCACAAAGAAGAATGTTTTTCCAAATAAGAAGAGTGTCAGAAAAGCAAAGATGTTCCCCAGCATCCTTCTAAGCTGTAGACTCCACCAGTGAAAAGAATGATGTTTATTCCAAAATTTCAATTGGGCCAATTTCTAACGTTGTGTTCAGCAGCTGCCTTTGCAGCTTGTGTGTTTCAGGAGCGTGGAATCTGCTTCCAAACTGGATATAGACACTGTGAAGTGCTTCACTCATACTGCAGGTAACTGCATTCAGGTGCATTGGTTTCCTTGCTTTGTGCTTCAGTTTTGCCTTTTTTGGGTTGTTGAAGTCTATTCTGCCTTGGTTTTTTCCCCCCTCTCATGTTTGTTTTCATAAATAGCTGCCAGTTTGCCCAGGTCTTGCTGTAAAGTGTGTCCTTGATCAGCTTGCCTGAAGAGGGTGGAGAGGGTACAGTCATGAAAGGCAGAGCTCCTGCCATATGGATTGACCTGTAAACCCTGGGCTGATGTTTAGGATTAAAACCAGCTTCTGACAAGATTGTGCTTCTGCAGCTCCTCTTGGCTGCTCTCCTCAGACAGATGCCCTCTGTTTGGCAACTTCTGAAGTGCTGCTGCCTTGTGCTAGATTTAGGATTAAAACTATGTAATTTCTGGCCTTCCCTTATCCTCTGTGCTGACTTATATGGAATAGAAATGACCCGTGGCTTGTTTGAAAGTAGGCTTTAAGGAGAAGGATGGCAGCAGGGTGCCCTGCAGAAGTGAATGCGTGTATTCAGCAGAGAGTGTCTAGTCTGGAGGTTGCACGCAAGGAGCCAGAGGAGGAGACCTCCTTCCTCAGGTTGGAGAGTGGGCTGGTTCTGCTCCCTGACTTCACTGATGGGCAGGGGAAAAATGCTTCATGTTAACAGCCCAAGCACATCTGTGGCAAGGCTCTCAAAAGAGCTGTTATGATATGAAATGCAAGGCTCTCCAATACCACATCTTGGTGCCTCACGTTTATTCTTGCTCCCTTAGTGACTTTCTCATCCACTGCCGTCCACTTACAGATTCAGAATGAGATTCTTCTTAGCTGCCAGCTTTGCAGCACCAACCTGCTAGCCAAGAAATCAAGCTGTGTGCTGTCTGCTTCATCAATCATTACCAGCCAGCACTGACAGGAAGGATTTGGGATGGAAACTTAGCTGGCAATTAGGCAGCTAACACACAGGAGCGGGTGGAGTGTTCTCCTGCTGGCAGCAACCAAGTGAGCTCTGTGGTGCAAATGGTGGGGGAAAGAAGTTTTGCCTGTTTCTTAAGAAGGTCAACCTGTGGCTTGTTGTACAGGGACTGATTTGCCCCATTTTTGCACTTTACCATCTTGAAAGTTAGCTGTATCTCTCTGATAACAGCAACAACATTTGGGTGCTTTTTATTTTTGGGAGGGCAACAATTTGGAACTGACAGCTTTGGCATTGCTTCCCAGCACTACTGTTGGGGCAGCATTACATCTTCCTCTCACCAACAGCCTCACGGACAACTTCAACAGTATGGCACGTGTCATTGTGTCTGCTTTCCCCTCTGCTGGAGTCATAATTGTAGATAGTCTCTAATTACCACAGGTGTTCCTAATAGATGTTGCAGTATTTCACAGCAGTTAGGAGATTTTCAACATTTTGGAGCCATCCTGTATGGCTGGTGAATTAAAGGTTTTTCCAAACAAGCAGTGGTTGTTTGGAAAGTCAGTGTGTGACATGGGCTGAGATGGGCTGTGTGTCTCCTACACACCACACTCATGCACAGAAGGAGAACAGGAACAATCCACCAGAATCAGTGGTTGATGCATTAATATCTGTCACAAGGAAGCAGGGCTTGAATCAGGTAGACCTGGGACCTGGACCTTTGCTTTGCAAATCCTGAGTGAGGTACCCTAAGCACAGGGAAACTCCCATCCCCTCACCTGTGAGAATTTGTTTTCAAAAAACTTAAAAACTAAATGGTCTTTCCATCAGCCTTCCCTGTGTTTCTTACTGGCTGATAGACTGTGTCCTTAGCCCAGAGACAGGATGAAACTGAAGGCAGAGGTGCCATTCCCAGATTTGCCAGGAGCCTCGGTACTGCAAACCCTCAGCAGCAAGATCTCTCACAGACTGTGCAGACCACAACCCCTTGGGCCAGTACTACATATGCAGACTGAAGATGAGGAGGTGTGGAAGGAAGGCTTACAGCACTTTTAGATATACCAAAACCTTGAGGGAAAACCCCAAAAAGCAGTGCAGAGATAAGCCATCAAAGCAGACAATTATTCCCACTTTTGTAAGCCTGTGTACAAAAGCAGAACCTGTGGTATTCAGATCTGCAGTAATCTGGAAAAATTGTTTCCTTTTCTTAAGTGGAAATGAACTAAGTCATACTGTGAGTGGTATTGTGGTCAGTGCACCATAATAGAAAAAGAGCACATAAAAATTACTCCTCCAGCAATAATGTGTTAATGTCTTTTTAGCACCAAATACATTTTTGATGCTTACCACTTATCTATTTCTTTATTAATTGACTGGCATGCTTAATAATGCTAAGTATAATTTAGGAATCAAATTTATTGACAAAACCAGGAAGAAACCACCATATTAAATAGACACAAAAATCAGTTTAATAAAATTAATGAGGAGGAATCCTGACTTCACAGTAGGCAAAATACAATAAGCACTAATGTAACCTTTTAAAGTTAGGATTAAGCACAAAACCCTCCCAGACTGTCCAGAGTGGAGCATGAGTTGGTGTGGAGGCATTGGTGCCTTGGTTAATTGCCTGTAATCTGTCTGTCCACCCAGAAAAGTCCTGTTTTATTGACCACTTACTCGTTCTTCATCTTTCACTCATGGTGCCCTCATTTTCCTTTTTAAAATGTCTCTCCTCCTGTGTACTTTTCACAGTATTTTTGAAAACCCTTCCACCATGGCAGGGTTTCCTTCAATTCTCTTCATCTTTTCTTCAGCAGCTGAGTCTGTTTAGTGAGTTTATTAATTACCATGTTAGGTTCACTGAAGTGAGCACCTCGTTTGGGGAAACCTCCTGGGGACTCCAGCAAATGTACACACACTCATTAGACTGAATGTTTTCCACTTAGATATCAGCATTTTGATAATAAGTACTCCATAATGTTAACAAAAATGGTGCAACTTAAAAGTTAGAATTCAGTTGAGGCTTGAGTTTTTTGGTTTTGGCTTTCTTTTTTGTTGGTTTATTTTATTTGTTTTCCCCCATAGGCATCGATATGGTTATTAGCTCTACAGCTAGGGGTATAACCAAGAAAATAATTTCTCATGTGATTTCTGCACTGTGCTTAAAGAAATCCACCTCTTCTGTATTGCTGGTTCATGCTGCTCATTATATGACACCTGGCTTGGCTGTTGGCAACCCAAAATATAAAAGACCATGCAATTAAATAGAGTTCTGACTTTCCTGGCTTTACAGGGTAATTGTGTCTGATTTGGTTTAGCACTGGGAGCTGTGCAGTTTAACCCTACATATGCAAAGGATTCAGAAGTCAAATAAAAGTATCAACTGTGTCACCTGGCTGGCTTTACAGTTCAAACTAACTAGGTGATGATAACGTGTGGTGTCGGCTGCGGTCTAATCAACGAGGGCTGAATGCAAGGTGGAAAGATCATGCAAATCTTTCTGATGCAACGATAGGTCAGATAAAAACCTGGAAGCATTTTAATTCGGTCAATTAAAATGCCTCTGACATGTCCAGGGCTATGTCCATTTTACAGACTGCAAAAGGCACAGGCAGGTCAGCTCACTTGGCAGCAAGTCTCCGGTCGAGCTGAGGCTGCAAGATCCAGCTTCCCTCCTGATCTGGAGGAGCAGGCTGTCATAATCCTTGGCTGTGGAAATGCTGTAGCACTTTGGCTAATCCCTTGCAGTGAGATTGACCACAACCCTCTTGCTTCCCATCGGATGAAGTAGTCCCAGATGGATTTGCCTGTGATAAGGACGTTTGGTCAGACTGTGAGAGCCATAATTTCTCTCCCCAAGGATGAGCAGAGCTGTAGAACTGAACCGTGGGTCACACCATGAATCAGCCTCCAACCTCCCACTCTCCGTTTTAAAAACCAGAGAAGACAGCTTAAAAACCAGCCAGGGAATTGGAGGCTGGGGTGTCCTCCTCTCCTCTTGTAAGAGGAGACGTAACACCTCTATTGAGCTTCTCTGGGGGCACTAAAAGCTGAGTTTATTTACTGTGTAACGTGGTAGTTTAGTGTGATTCCTGCTTGCTGCCTAATTAGTTCCACTAATTTATTTGGAACAAAACTTCCTCTCTTTCTGTTGAATAACTGGAGTGTGGTTTCTGTGAGCACTTCTGATCCCCCTTGTAGCCACTGCCTGACTTGCTGGGTGCTGGGCTCTCCTTTTCTCCAAGGCCTATGGTTTGAATAACTATTATCTTTATAAGCACTTTACCTTAGTGGTGCCCAAAGGCCCTCTTGGAGCAATTGCAACAGACTTTGTGTAGACAGAAGATGTTACCTTGATCCTTTTAAAAGCTGTGTGTACTCCTAAGAAGCTCCAGTGTTGTGAGTACTCACTGGAGCACAAGGCTCCTGAGAGCCAGACCTTCAGGGAGAGGACACAAGATGGTGCCAGGGGACCAAGGGGTGAAGTGAACAGCCTTACCCTTGGCTAGTTGATAGCAGAGTGGTGTAAATGCCCAACTTCTAATTTCAACAAGTGCACAGACACATCAGATCGCTGGCAGGTCCTGCAGCAAGATGATGCCTCAAAGCCATCATACTCCTCTGTGCTTTTAGCAGCTGCATCAGCCACTGAGAACAGTCTGGTTTAGCACATACCTGTATGTACATCCCCCAGCTGGCTCTAGGCTTCTGCTGGGAGCAGTGCCTTGGAGCATCCTGGGGTTCAGGCAGACCAATCCACTTGAAGTCTGTGCCTTCCTCTGGCTTTGGTGTCTGTACCTGCACTGGACTAAGAAATATAGATGAGTCTGTAGATACTTCTGGCAATTTTATTCATTCACTTTATTTTTTTCATGTTCTGCAAAGTAACTTGTGCCTGAGATAGTTTAGTTCCTTTATTGACCTTAATTCAACAAGACTATTTAGTAAGATAAATCAGAGAATTTTTTGTACACTTTAACTTTCTGTGGCTTCATGTCTGCTGCCTGCTAACCTGTTCCCTCTGCCCTACCCCTTTCCAACCTTGCTTACTGTCTGCTTATTTATTGCTTTGGCTTAGAGCAAAGAGAGGCCATGGGTGCTTTACCAGTTTGCACTCTTACCATTAGATGTAAAAATACACCACCAGCAGCCACCTGTGCTCTGCACTGCAGATGTATTTAGCTCAGGCAACCAAATGGGTGCTGTTTCATCTGTTGCTACTTCTCCTGAAATCCTCACCACAGGATATCTATCTTATGTTTTGCAACTGTTTTCTAGTGAAGATGGTATTTTTGTTTGTTCTTTTCCCTTCTGGCAAAGGTGGCTTTTCCCACTTCCCAGGGTGGAGAGCTGGAAGGAACTGCAGGCTGCCCTGCGAAAGCTTGGTGCCTGTATGAAGTCAGATATGAGGTAATCAGGCTGGCACAACAACAGACCATTATTCATGAAGCCAGCCCTTTTCTAACTTTTCCTTTGTTTATGCAGTGTAATTTCAGTGTCATAAATACTAAAAGGTTTACTACTGAGAGATGAGAACTCCTCTCATTCATCTCTGCAATTGAACTACTTCTTGTGCCTACGGCAGCTTTTCCTTTTAACTGCCTTTTAGGATGGAGTCCAGAATTTGAAAAGTTTTCACTGACTGAATTCTTTTAATGAGGTCAGAGTTTTTGAGGGAATTTTGAATACTATTTCTTTTTTTTTTTTCTCTGCAGGTTTAGGCTTTATTTTTCAGCACAGCCCTAGAGTTCCCGAGTAACTTCAAACAAATCCTTTCTCCTTTTCTGTGTTTTACCACATCAGTAACAGGATAAACCTGGTTACTGTAAAGTGTCCCATACTCTGTGGATGACCCTGGAGCGAGGTACTCTCACTGTAACAGCTCAGCCTCTCCTTTTTGTCCTGGCACAGTCTCTGCAGCATGTCCTAGAAACATGTCACACAGAGACAGGTATTTTAAGGAAAGGAATCCCAACTGAGTTTTTCTGCAGGGAACGGGGAAAGTTACTTCCTGATAATCCTGAGGAGTGCTGTGGGATAATTCTGTCAGCTGTAGGACAGATGGTGCTTTTGTTCCACTGGTGGAGCTCTATTAATTGGGGTTGCTTCCAGTCTGAACCAGTGTATGCTGGGGAGAAGTGTAGAGACACCAAGGAATTCCAGACTTTCCTAGAAGAAGCAGGGACTTTTGCTGAAGTGCTGACACATTCCTTCATAGCTCCTCAGACTTTGGTACTCTCTGTGGTTCAGTAGAGTAGATGTGATGATAATATGTGTCTAGATGACAGGGATGTCCTAAGTAAGGACAGTGCTGACTTATGCACTGGACTGTCCCAAGGTGCTCCTGGCTGTAAGAACCCTCTGAGCTTCTGCTTCTCCAGTTGTTCTAGTTACAAGGAGGGCACGGTGCAGCCTACCCGGTCACTGGTGGCTGTTGTGTGGGCAGCTCCTCAGCAGGGACTGGCTAACAAAAAATGAGAAAGGATGAAGTATCTGAGTGACCCTTCCAGAGCCCTCTCCAGACTTTGCTTCTTTGTGTTTTACCTACAGATCCCACTGGCTTTAAGATTTGGGGTGGGGGAAGAAACCCCGCACACTATCTTTGGACCCTTAAGTTAACCAAGTAGTTTCTTTCAGTAGCAGTCACAGATTTGTGGGTAAATTTTATTGTGAAGGCAAATACAAAGAAATTCTGTGGTCACTGTAGAGCTTTAATTGTTTGAAGCCTGAAGTATGAGGTTGCAATAGTGGGAGTAGCTGGTGTGCATTAACCTACTCATTTCAAACAGCTGTTTAATGAGAGTTTCTTGTAAGATCCCCTGTTAAGAATAGGCCATAATGAGTATGATGAAACCACCTCATCCTTGAAAAGAAATTCCTTTTCATGGCTTAATTAAAAGTGCTCCAAATACTTCTGTGAGCATACACAATAAGTTAGCAAAGGCTCTGTTTTAATTTATATAAAGCAGCCTCAATTAAGAAGCAAAATAGATAATATGTTGCTTTAATATGATACAGTGAAAACTGTTCCTATTTCTGAACTACTGTTGTCTTCCAATCAAGTACAATGTGTGTCTTAACAGTTTAACAGCTTTCCCCAGGAGACTGGCATGACAGCCACTTTCTTGTACGCTTTTAGTTGTGTCTTACTGTGATAGAAAAAATAGTTGAGACTGGAGCAACTGACATTGTTGGGCATGGTTTAATGCTGAATTTTTTGAGGGAGAAATTTAGACAACTGAGCCTTCTGAACTATTTCAGCCCAAATTTTCAAAGAACAGACATCTCTAGAGGAAGCCAGCTGTGCAATGAGCAACAGTGAGGTTTGCCCAAAATATAACGCTGGTGAAATGTGCTGCAGGATGGGTTTGTGTTGGTGAATCTTGGTGAAAACAAGAAGCTGATCACCTGGTATGGATAGAGCTGGCATCTCCAGCCTGTGTCTGGGCTGCTTTGGTGAGCCATCCCTGCTGCCTCACTGCAAATAAAATCCAAGGAGGACAACATCTCCAGTGGCTTCTTACCACTGGAAGTTCCTGCATCTTTTCTTCTTTCTTCTTCTCATTTGCCACAATGAAGCATCATTCTCTGTTTATAGTTTCTATGAAAGATGCTAGGAAAGATGCTAATTAAAGAAAGAAATGTTGATTTGAGAGAAAATTGCCAAAAAGAGCATTGTAAAAGAACAACTGTTTCTTTATGTTTATCTGAAATTGTTCTCCCCTTGGGAGAAGCATAAAGCTACGAGTCCCTCATGCAGGCACTTCCCAGCCTGTGTTACATGAAGGGGAGGGTACTGAAAGTCAAATTGTTTCCACACCATGTCCTTTGCAGGGCACTCTCCTGACATGCTGAAAAATCAGTGAATAAAGGGCACCGAAATGGATTAGAACCACCCTTAAAAAGGGATCTTTTTAACAAAGAGGAGTGAGGCTTTGAGGAAGGATTGCTGTCTTGGGTGCAGAAGTTGATTTCTCCTTGGGAGGTGCCCTGTCTCTCTGACCTGGCCTTGGGCTTTGGTCATCCTTTGGAGGGTCATGGGCAGTGCACAGGACCTGTGACAAGCAGCTAGTTCAGGAAGAAAAAGAGGAGATGTCATGCTCTTCCTGAGTAGCCAGTGGTGTTATGGAGCAAGCTAATGAGGAGCAACCCATGACTTCCCATGCAGATGTAGTCCTGCAACAAAGGTATTACCCTCATCCTCTTTCCCTTCTATTCCTCCTTCCCTTAGGTGCAGCATTTTCATTTTCCAACAGAAGGAAAGCTGTAGTTTGGACAATGTGCTCTGATGTATTACTTTGATTATTTTCACATTGTCAAATTTTCTGTCCTTGGTGAAGACACACTGTACCCGTGTGCCAGTGGAGATCACCTGGTTCATCCTGTAAAGGCACGGGAGATTCAAATCTAGTAGTTAAATGGTGACTTGGTCTGTAGGGTAAAACCCCGACCTTTTTGCACTGTGACACCTGAAAAGACATTATTAGCAAAAAGATAGTTAAAAAAGATTAAGGTTTAAGAAGGCTTGGTTTTAATTTTGCTTTCTGGTATAACTTCCAGACTATCAGGCTGACAGTTGTATTACTGACCCTTTTTTATGCACTCAGTTTAGGATACTGCAAAAACCTGATCTTCTTTCCATTCCACCAATATTGCAGACTCTGATTTTCACCAAATTTTGGTTTTCCTTGCAGATCTGTCAATCACACTAAACAATTTAGTTGTGATTTGTCTTTCTCATGCTCTCCTTCACACATTGCTGCCTCCCTGTCTTTTCTTGGTGAGTTGTTGCAGAAGGATTGGCTTTCATGCTAGGTGGGAGATCAAATTCTTTAGCAGTAATACTACCCCTAGTAGCATTGGTTGCAAGTTTTGTTGATTGCTTGTGCCTTCCTTGGTTTGCTGTTAATCTGTTGTTTCCTCTAAAAAATGGTGTATTTGCAGTACCGAGTAATGTTCATAATTCTCTTCCTGCTTTGCCAAAATGCTCCTTGTGTGAGGCAGAGATTGCAAATGTCAAGCATAGTACCCAGGAGGACAATCTACCAGTCAATGCTGAAATGATTTGAACTAGTGAACTCTTGTTAAAACTGTTAATTGCTTTTTTAAAAACACTTAATGGAAATTGCCACATTTAAGTAGTCCATAAAACTGTGATGACACCAGCTTTAATCAGGTGTCATGAAAACATGTACATTATCAGCTACCTGGCCTGATAACTGCCTGATGACTTTGATGGTGGAAATCAGTCATGACAGCCTGATGTTTGTGGTCCTGGATCTCTCTGGAAGAGAAGAATCATTTATTTATTTTACCTGTGAGGAATTATGCTCTGAAATGCACCTTCATGTGAAATAAAGCTTATTGAAGAGAATGACCCCAGTGAACTCAGGAGTCTGAAGGGTAAGGTCGTGAGGCTTGGTTTTGAATATTTCATACTGGAATATGCTGATTGGTTTGGTGACCTTGCTGCAGCCTCAAAATAACCATGGAGAGCTGAATGAAAGCCACCATGCTGGGTTTTTGCTGGTTTTTGGTTGATTCCAAAAGGCAGAATGCTACAGGGAGGAATCTCTCGTGCTGGGCAGCGAAGTCTTTTTGTGTTTGAGGATTCTCAGCTAATATATTTACTCAGGACCACATCTGAAAGAGTACCAGCTGATTATGGGACATACATTTTTAAAAAAAAATCAAATGAGTTAACTATAAATCCCACTGAAAGCTTAGATGGGCACTTAAAAGTATTTATGACTATTTATGATACTGTGAGATGTCTGTTTGCCTCTTAAAGCTGTCTGAGAATCTGATAGAGAATGGTGTAGGTGGAAATAGCCATGTTTCTTAGCTAGATTGTGTATCAACACGTGACCCACTGGAAGAAAAATCTTGGGAAGGTAGAAAAGATAGGAGTGAGCATTAGGTGAGGGTTTTTACATGGGAGAGGAACATTTTGGTTCTGTGTATCCAGTTCAAATTCAGACCCTTGAGGAGAGCAGCCTGCAGCCTGCTTGGAGCTGATGGCTCCACTTCCCCCTGCAAAGGTGTTCCTCTCCTCACAGCTTCTAAAAATGGGGTCATTAATTGCTGTGCTTATCAGCAGTCTCAGAAGAGGGCCTAAAAACAGAAATGGCCCAATGAAGTGACACACTTTCTGTCCCTTTGCAATGGACCCTTTCAGGTCACAGAGACTTAGGGCAGTGCATTAAATGTTAGAAACCCGTCCTTTTGTTCCTGCTGTTGTTTACTATCCATCCTTTGCACCTTTCCTACACATTCCATTATCATACACTTAAAAATCTGTAGTCACTATCAACTTGTTTTCTCTCTTGAACAGAGCAGGGGTAGCAGCAGTATTGCCAGAATGGGCTATTTTAATTGTGTGTTGGTGACAAACTTTGGTATAAAAAAGCTAGAAATCGACAAGCTCAGTGTTTCCACCTTTGTGTCCTGCAGAGTTTCTATAGTACTGTGACCATGTTTCTTTTTTTCATACATCCTAAAGTTTCATACTGGCTCTTACCACAAGTTATCTGAGGACACATCAGGATATAACCTTGAATTCCAGTGAGCTCCCAGAGACTTCACAGAAACGCTCGTACTTCTTTTGGGGTAGAAGTTCACATTAATAAACCATTTTACTTTACTGGCAGTGCTGAGTTTGAGCAGAGCTTTGGAGGCATATGGAGGTGCAGGTGGTCCATCTTTCTAATGATGGGATGTTTTCAAGAAACAAAGCTTTGCAGAATTTCCTGAAGTTAGTGTCCATATTCATCAGATCTCAGGAGGTTTATTTCTTAGCGAAGTTTTCTTTGACAGCCAATGGTGTCTTAATTTGAAGTTGTCCTTGGTCAGAGTTGTAGATTAATGATTGTATCCAGCTTCACACTGAGAAGAGGAACCTTCTTCACTCTTTGACTTGGCAAGATGTATGAATAAAACTGTAGAAACTTAGAATTTTAAAAAATGAAAAGTATTTTTTGTTTATTTTTTAATTTTCAGTTTAAAAAGGCATTTTTGGAAAACAATACTGGAAAACCTATTCATTTTCAGAGGACTGAGCACTGTCACTTTGTGAACGTCAGTGTTTGTTCATCTCTGTGATAAATTATTTTTCTTATGTTTTTTTTTTTTTTGCTTTTCCTTTTATTGATGGGAAGAGAAAGGGTTTATGGTGCTGATACAGGAAAATACTTCAAGGGCTGTAAGGGAGTGGTGGGTGCTTAAGTGCCTGGTGCTGAAGCAGGTTTGGAGGCGGTGGGGGTTACCAGTTCATGTTGCTTTGTACCTTTGCTGCCAACACCCTGAACTTCCCCAGAGCTGCTATGCAGCAGCTCCTTGCCTCTTTCAAGTTATGAAAGCACATAAATAAAAATAAATATGAACTAATATGCCTTTATTACATTTACGCGATACTTTTAAAAACCTTATTTACCTGAGATCTTGACATTTTCTACCATTATAATTACTTTTTAAAATATAAGCCCTAAATAGTGCAGACAGATTACCAGGAGAGCTAAAGGTAAATTAAAGCAGAAAACCCACAGTGGAACTTGAAAATAGCTTTCTTTTTTTTTTTTTTTTTTTTTTTGAGGCAGCTGTTCTAAATGTATGTTCTTACTCTTCTTTCTCTAAAGGGAAATTTTGTCTCTTCCAGTCAGGGCAATAAATAAAGGTGAAAGAACCACCATGAAAACATCACTGAATTATTAATTTGCCAGCAACACTGTCTCAGAAGAAAAAACCTCTTCAGGGTAGTATTGGAATGTAAAATACTCGTTATTCACCAAACACATGAGGATTTGCACAGATAAGTAATGCAGCTGGGCCCACAAAGCTGAGATCAGTGAAAGTCTTGAACCAAATTTTGAAAACTACCTTTTTTTAAAAATAGGTAAACTAGTGATTTTTAAAAATAAAATATATCTAGCTCAAGGTGTGCCTCATGGTAATTTCTGTGGGGAATACCTGTGTTTTGAAATCAAGGTACTGTAAAGTGTAATGACATATATACTTTAGTTTTGATATGAACAGGAAAAAATTTCTATTGCAATGCTTGGCAAGATTTAAGGTCACATTCAGGAGCATAAATGAGTCCCAGTCCCTGTTTGTGCAACCACGTATCCTGTACCTTTGGCTGTCTTTAAAAATTAAAGGTACAGAAGGAAGTTGAAATATTAACAGTGAATTGTTTACTATATCATAGCAGTTCAATCATCAGTGCTGGAAAGTCAATATTATATTAACTTGAGAATAGTCTCTACTTAAGTTCTCCAAAATGATGGAAATTCAGTTGTCCTTGTTTTCTAGCTATGCATGTGGCTGCTTGTGAAACGTCATATAAAAATGATGTTTTGGTAAGAAATCATTACCTCTGTTCTCCCAGAGGCAGCAATTTTAAGTTACATCAAATTTGGTTTCAGAATAGAGTTTACTACAAAGTATGTCACATAAATTAAAATAATATCGACATAAGGTACTCAAGTAAGGAACAGTGCTTGATGATTCCTATTGGAAATTCTTTAAATATTTCTCAAATTGAGGATCAGCAATAACTTCTCAATGTCTGTCAACAGATGACTTCCCAGGAGGTGTTTGTTTTTAGTCCTGACCACAGTGGAAGTTCATTACCAGAGATATAGATTCTTTCATCTGTATTCTTCCTGGTGCATCAGGGCTGTCTAATTGGCAGCTATGGAGTGTTTTAAGACCTGGATTAACGAAGGCCTTTGTCTACCATTTATAGAAGATAAAAGAGGATTTGGGCTTTTATAAACTAAATACATTTTGCAGGATGGTAACAGATGAATCTGCAGCACTCCTCCTACCACGTGAAATAGTCAATTTTCACTAAGATTTTCAGGGGTTTCTCTCCAGCCCTTGTTCCCCTCCTGTTTAGTAGTCTGGGAGTTTGCCAAGGGAGCTGGAATACCTGAAAGAGTTTGATCCCCAGGCTGCTGAACCCCAAACCAATGAAAGAATTTTGTAGAAGAAAATAGTGTGGTAGCCCATGTGTACCTCCATGGCAGCTGAGGACATGGTGGCTTGGCTGAAGTGCTGTGGGTTTTAGTCTGTGTAGACGTGTGTGATTCCCAATCTGCATTTCTGAAGGCTGGTGTCTTGCTCATATCTGATTCCATTATTTGTACAGTTCACAGGAATCCTTCAAGGGCTTATTTGCTCTATGTTCATCTGGGATGGAGGGAGTGTACCTTGTACAGTGGGATGTCAGCTCATAAACTGCATGTACAGCACCGAGATGCGAGCTCGTTTTGCTTTTATCACAGGGCCTTGAATCAGGCTTGTTCTGCTGCCAAGTCCCTGAACACCTCCTTGCAATGTGCCTGGAATTCATTTTTTCTGGAATCGTTGTTTTTTGGTGGATATTTATGTGCCTTTTCAGACTCTCGTGCAGGGGATTGATTGCTTCACAAATGAGAGCCAGGAGGGGTGCAGCCAGTGCAGCTAGGAAGCTTTTCCATTTTGGGTCCTTCCTGAGGAGCTCAGGGCAGGACATGAGGTCTACCAACATGAGCAAAATACTGTAATCTGTGCTTTGTGGGACATGCTGAACTGTTCTGGCTTCCTCTGCCCAGTCTCCTGGTTCCTGCTGTGTAGCACATTGATTTTTGTGCATTTTCTTGGAAATACAGAGGCCTCAGCCCTCCTCTGTGCCACGTGAAGTGGCATGATGTGCCCTGCTGGCTGGACACCAAGCAGCAGCAGGCTGTGGTGGGACATAGTAGCTCAGTGTGGAGAGGAGAAAAGATGCCAACAGCATTCCATGGCTTCTTCTAGCCTGTTTCAGGGAACCACTTTTAATGAGCGTGATACACACTGTGCTCCTTTATGCATGCAGTGGTGATGTGTCAGGAATGTACATTGAACAGGTTTAGGAAATTTATGAACTGAACTTAACCACAGTGGACTTTGTGGGATATGTAATTCCTTTTACTGTTACTGTTCACAGAATGACTGCTCTAAGTCACAGCATTTCTTAAACCTCTAAAAGCTGCCTGTTAATCACATTGTTTTGCTGGTAATGGCTACAGTGTTGGACAGGACTGCTGCTGCAAACTGGTGTGTTTTTTTTCATCTTCTCTCACCATCTCTCTAATAGCTTATCTGCTGTGACTAGGAAGATTTTTGGACTCTCCCATGCTTCTTGTTTCCTTGGCAGGGTGATACTTGTCTACTCATAGGTTGCTCCTTTGCGAGACAGCATGAATCATACTTTGAAACGAGCTGCTGTGTTGTCTCGTGCTGTAGAGGAGCTAACTTGTTATTTCTGTGCTCTTCATATCCTTATGACAGCTTGTCAGAGAAGAGAAGTTTTGCTTTATTTTCTTTTCCTTTCATCGTTGTTGACTAATTAGTAGCCAAACAGACAGCATTTGTTTTTGTTATCAGACTGGTAGTAATTTAAGAGTTGGATGCAATCTAAAGCTTTGGAACCAAATAATGAACTTTGGGTGTGGTTGGATGAAGGTATGACTTGAGGTGCTCCCTGGGTGTATCCAAAGCGGGACCTGAGTGGGAAATTGCCCATTCATGGTGGAAGTTTTTATATTATGGACCATCTCAAAACAATCATGATTAGTTTTGGAATGCCATTTTAACAGTTCATGAGAAACAATTTAAGCTGTCATACTCTAGGAACGGGGGATTTGACTGAGGGGGAATTTTGGAACCGGTTCTGGTCCCCTTTATTTGTTTAAACAAGAAACAACCAGTACAGCGGACTGCTTTTTGGGTTGATCCAAGCCTTGGAAAAGGGGAGCAGAACTGAAACTTCTTGGTAGAGGTGTTGTCCCCTAAAGATGACTGGTTGTCAGACAGTGCATTTAAGCTCCATGTGACCTTCTGGGTGACAGATTAGCTGTGTATTTTGTGCTTATCTATACCTGGCTGCCAATGGGAAGGCCATTCTCAACCAAGGGACCTATTTGTCCAAAGGAGTTAAACAGTCATGTATTCGTGTCATTTGGAGTGTAACTAGTGCCCGATCTTTTTCAAGGGGTGATTAATTGCACAGAGCACTAGGTGACAGGCAGCCATTTTTCATACCTAATGCCATTCTGGATGGGAAGACACGTGGCACGGCGCGTCCCGCTGCTCCCTGACGAAGCAACGATGGAGAGCAGACCTTCCTCCTGGCAGGTTTCCCCAACTGCCTCACCTCATGCGAGGAGACTCTATCACCTTCCCACAGTGGGACCAGATGTCCCAGCACAGAATGTAATATTGCAAAGAGGGGGAAAAAATAGGTAAAAAGCTCTGAGAACTAATCCCTGTTTTGTCGAACAGTTGGAGAGCTCCTGGCCATGGCGTCTCAAACCTGACAAAATTACCCTGGAGTCACTGATTTTACATTCCATTTGGCAGTAGAAAATCTTCCAAAGTATTCAAATTCTGCTTTCTTCATCAGCTCCATTCAGAGGTAAAATAATTTAGAGCAAGGGTTTATTGTGTTTCACTCAGGCCTGGAAACAATTAGCTGTTTTTCCACAAAATTCCTTTTTTTTAAAGTTTTTCTTGTCTTGCTTCCTCCTGGCTGTGTTTGCAAAGCACTGGCATGTGTCTGCTTGTAGTTTGATGAAGGCTCGCCATCTTTGAGAGGCTTGTTTAGAGTCAGACCTGTGCTATATGATTCTCATTACTTTTAAGAGAAAAGGAGTTGGGAATTTCACCTCTGTACATTGAGCTGATTATCCCTCCCAGACTGCTGCCTTGGTGACAAGCTTAGACCCTGCAGCCTTAATGTGTTTGTGTATCAAACATGGCTCTCCCACAAGGTAGCAAGCAAAGTGTATGTTTCCTATGCATTATTAATGGAATTGAAAACACATTCTCTTAAAAATTATTGTGGACTATGCACTTCCTGGCAATGCAGCTGGAAATAACGGGGCTCTCTGGCTTTTGCAAGGACTTGGGGTGGGCACTTGCACAGCCTTCAGCCTTACACAGCCTGTTAGAATTCACAGTGAGGGGCCATGAAGCCCTTTTAGGAGCTTAAGAAAAACAATTAAGAGCTTGTTTATTGGACTTTGGGTTTCAGTGAGGGAAGCTTAAAAAAATAGCTGAGCAAAACTACGTGTCCAGCGTAGCGATCCTAGAGAAGGGCTTTGTTTTCACAGGAAAAGATTTTTTTTTTTTTGTTAGTGTGTTTTTCATAATCAGTTGTACAAAGTGTTCTTGCAGATGTACTGGTTTGCCAGGCAGGGTGTGTTTATTATGTTCAATTAGCTTTTGCTCAGAGGTGCAAATTTGCCCTTAAAACTGTGTTGTCTCCACAAGGTAACTGGAGCACAGAGGTAGGACCTTCTGCATGCACCCTATTTCATAATGGTGTCCATCCACTCTTTATCCTTTGTACACATCAAAAAGTCAAAATCGTTGAATTGTAGAATGGTTTGGGTTGGAAGGGACCTGATAGATCATCTAGATCCAACCCCCCTGCATGGGCAGGGACACCTCCCACTAGACCAAGTTTACCCAAGCCCCATCCAGCTTGCCCTTGAACACTTCCAGGGATGGGGCCTCCACAACTTCCATAGGCAACCTGGGCCAGTGTCTCACCACCCTCATAGTGAAGGATTTCCTCCTAATGTCTTAAGAAAAGGAGGGCAAAGGAGAGGAAAGGAGGGCAAAGGAAGGGAAAGAGGGCAAAGGAAGGGCAAGGAAGTGGAAGGAGAGGAAAGGAAAGGCAAAGAGTGGAAAGGAAGGGTCAAAGCAGGTCAAGGAGGGGAAACTACTAGACTCAATTACACCCATTTCACAGGGGCAGAAGCAAAGATGATGGAAGGGACCTGAGAAGTGCCACTAGGCAGCAGGGTTGGGAAAGGGACACAAGCAGCAACATCTGTCACTTTGATCTCTCAACAAACACTAATTTTGGACAGGGGTAACATGCTGAGACACAACTTTTGCAGAAACATCTTCTCCCACAGCCCCCTTCTCCTGCTTTTTAGAGAGGTGTCTTCCATATGCATTCAAGCAATTCTTTGAAGAAACTAGTTATTTGGATGCAAAAACTACAATGCACTCTTTGCACAGCTACCTGATCTCCCTGCAGACTTCTACACTGTTAGTAAAAAGTTAATCCAGAGGCTTGCAAACTGTTACAGCACTGCTTCAAGTCCACCAAAGAAGAAACCTGCCTGAATTATGTCTGATATCATAGAATAGATGGTGTGTATTTCAGTGACCTATGGAGAAGAAAAATCTAAATCCTTGGAACAGTCAAAAGTACACCCCTGGTTTTATAAAGGAATGCTTTTGATGCAAAGATACCAAAGAACTGAATGGCAACAAGTCCAGAAACCCTGGCCCAGATTCTCAAAATATATTTAAGTGCCTGAAATCCATGCAGAACTAAAAACTCTGAGGATTTGTGTTTCACCTTGAAGCCTTGCCAAGGTGCCTTGCCAGGAAAGGGACCAGAATGGCTATTTTGGAGTTTCCCTTTCTATTTACAACATGGATCTTTCCCTAACTTAGATTCCTCTAGCTTACAGCCACCTGGTTCATGCTCAGCAGGAGAGACAAGCACGTATGGAATCCCTATGGCACCTCCTGGTCAGCCCCTCCTTTGCTGAAGAGCACAAGTGCTTGCAGGCAGCTGCTGTGGGCTCACTCCATGCCAAGCAGACCCTTTCAGTACTTGAAGGATCTGACCCACCTTCATTCCTTTGCCTTGTTCCTCATTCTCCTCTGTTCACACACTTAGAATGACAAATTAAAAAAAACAAACATCTTTTCATATGCATTCATATTTTAAGTGAGCTCCCTGCTGTGGCATCACGTGTTTACCAGGTGATTTGATAATGCTCAGACACTAGTCTGCTCGATCCTTCAGCCTGAAGATCACATCTGAAGTCATCTTACACATTATTGTGAGCCACAGGTAAGTAATCAGTGCAGGCAGACAGTTTTGGGTTTTTTTAATTATTTTGATAAATTGTTGCTGATCCAAGCAGCCCAGTGTTTTCTGTGGCTGCACCCACCAGCAGCATGGGCACTCATCAGTATCTCCCTTACTGCTCTCAACTGTGTCAGGTGAATTTATGACCCTTAGGGTATTCTCTGCAGTGAGGAGCTATTAATGCTGTGACTCAACTATCCTCTTGATTAGCCTGAAAATGTTGAGAGCCAAGCTTTAGACTGCACGCTAGCTAATGCATGATTAAGCTCAACCAAAGACAGATTTATACTTGTACTAACAAATTTAGGGCCTGTTCCCATGCCTGCGGTAGCTATCAGGAGGAGTTTCAGGTATTGGTCTACAGGCAAATATATTTCCTCATTAATGATATCCATCATCTATAAGGAAGAAGGATGAATTATATAAATTGCTGGCTATCTCCAGCCAGCATTTCCATGTGGGTTTCAAAGTCTTATTTTACCCTGGGTATTTTAACCCTGCCTACTAAGATGCATGCCTGGAGTGTGCCGTGGGTAGCCTATGCGCAGATAATGTACACGGCAGGTTTATTATTTTCAGGTGGCAAAGAGGAATGCATCAGCACATTGGAGATATTAAAATGTATGGTTTCCCTGTGGCCCCTAATGAGGGTTTGCAGGAGTGCCAGTGCTCTACAAAAATGCCTGAATTTTTCTCCTACTTCCTTGCAGGATCCAAAGAGAATGGAGGAATTTGCTGTGTGTGTCTTTGAGGAAACTGTATTTAGGATAATGACAGTTTTTCACTAGTTTCTCACACACACCCAAACATGCATCATGCCTGAGTTGGTGCCTGAAACAGGTTCAAGTCCCCATGTCCACTCCTAGCAGCTGAAATCAGTCACAGGTGGGCTTCCCAAAGGCAGCTGCTCTGCCTGGGTTTGGTTTGGTTCCCAGGGCTGCCTAACCTTGCGCAAATGTTCTCTTAGATCTGAAAGTGAATCAGCTTTAGCTGTTTATTTTCTTTTTACATTTGTTATCTATAATAATAAACCAGTAGGTTTTCTGGCTGCAGTTAGCACTGAGATGGGAGGATTGAAAAACATTCCCAGAAGGAACTGTTTGGATGGGTAATTGACTAGAAATCTGACCATGAGATTGTCTCTTCCAATCCGGGAACAGATACACTGTGTGACTTATGTCTTGCCAAATCCACTGGGATATCTTATACAATCCAATACTTGGAAACATGTCACAGACTAGGAAGTATTCACAGAAAGTATTTAGTGGCTGTTCTCAGATACTATTCAGTGTCTGCTGTGATAAAGTCAAGACAGTCATGAATTGTTCACAGACAATTTGCAGAAAGAAAAGTGGCTGGTGTACATTAAATATTCCTCACCTGTCACTCAGCTTTAGCCACATCTGGTGGCAAGTCTGGGATAGTATTTCCCTTTTTTTTCTTTTTTTTCCCCACGTCCACAAAGTCTAATGAACTGTGGCACACACACCTTTGCAGTTCCTCTTGCTGGTTGGATAGAGTACCACCCTACCTTCCAGAAGTGGTATGTGGTTGAGGTTTAGTCCCCTCAGAAATGGTAGCTCTGAGCTGCTCTTTGTGTCTCACCTGACTCTCATGTTCCCTGTCTAGTAGCACTGTTTGTTTCTGGACATCTGCTCCCCCGTGGGAAGGTGGCAGCAGTGACAACATGAGATCACTTAATGATTCTAAGTACGTTCAGGCAATCTGCCAGTCTGAGCACTCAGCCCTTCTTCTTTTTTTAACTTGTCAGAAATTCAGAGTAAAAATATATTAGTGAAGAAGCTCATCTAGAAAAACATCACGTTAATTACTGAAGGCAGTTTCTTGGCAATCAGTTCCTGTCCTGCACAGAATAACTTGGACTTCTATCATTTTGCTGTGGGAAGACATTTAAATCTGGAGCTACTGGCTTTGGTTCTAGTGGTCTGTTACAGCTACAACCATGCAGTAAGTTCTCTAACAAAGAATTTTTGGAGGCTGTAGGTTAGAACCATGTTTTTCTCCTTATTCTTTGTCAGTATTAGATGAAGTTTCACTCCATCAGGTCAAATTGTCAAATGTTAACAGAGAGTTTTTTATAAGTAGCAACAAGTGCCAGTGGATAAGGCAAAGCATCCTTGCCATCCGATTGATGTTTTGTAATACATTGCAGGAGGATTGAGAGCATTTCAGAAATAAGGCCAACATTTATAGGTTCTATGCCAAGATGCATCAAAAAATACGCAAAACCAGAATTGAGGAGGTTTAAAAATCAAGTCCTTTATATAAATTATCGTGCTGCAGCACTTTGGCTTAGTCTCTTCTTGCAGTTTTAATGTACTGAAATTAAGCATGTAAATAGAAACTGTGATAAGGGGACTAAGGCAAAGGGGCTAACCTGATGTTTCTTAGTCTTCAGTGTTTACTTTGACCATTTTGCTGTATCTTTTTAAGCCTTGTCAATCAGCAGAAGAACAAACTGTCCTTCACTCCAAGCCAACCCTTTCCCAAATGCTACAAGTGGAGGATTTTACCCTAAAAGAAGGGGAGACACCCTGCAACGACCCCAAAAATGCAGTTGTCTACTTTCAATTATACTTGAAAAGAGCTCAGGAATGCCAGTGATAGATGTTAGTATACAAATCTCAAGTAGCTTTGTTTAGTGTGTTTTGTGATATGATATAGGAGAGATAATTCTTACCCAGTGTCTTTTAAAGGAAATCCTGAGGGTGAATCAATTACCTTTCTTTTCTGAATCAATAGAGGTGGGATGTATTGCAGTTACTTTATGCTTCAGTGAGTGCTCAAGCACAAGGGATGGCTGTTGATGATAACCATTGCAAAGAATGCTGTGCCATTTTTTTCTCTTCTTTTAAGGACACTTCAATCCCCTCAGTTCACACACTTCATCATTCCTTGTCACAATCTTTTCTCAACAAAGATTTAGGAGCAGGAGGAGGAAGTAAGCTCTCCAAACATACGAAGTAGGCACTGAGACATGGCTTGCAGTTGTAATGACAGCACTTCCCATTCCTGAGGCTCTCCAAACCCTCGACACTTGTGAATTTTGCCTCAAGAACGTTCAGATTTAGGAGACAGAGTAAGGGGAAATGGGTTATCAGCTGACACTGTGGTGCTAGCTAAGGTTAAATCAAATAGTTGAGGCTCAGTCAAGGATAAAAAGACAGGTTTCCTATGTCTCTGATTCTAAAGGAAATACCTGTATGCTTTTTGCAAGATGCTTCTATGTATCCCACCAGGTACAGTTTTGTTAAAAAAAAAAAAAAAAGGTAAAATACTGCTATATGTAAGACCTGATATTTTAAAGTTATAGCTGATAGCTCATTGCCTTTAGAAACTTCATCATTATACTCTCAAAAGAGTATTAATATGTCTGTATAATGTGATTTAGTAAGAGCTTCCTGAGTGCAACTCATGTGGTAACCTGCGAGTAGTATGAAATGGTAATAGCACAAAGTGAAGCATGGTCTGTGGTTTAAGTTTTCATGGAAAATATCTTAAAACTGGGCTAGCACTTTCTTTTTTCCCCATTCAGATCTCTCCAGAGATCTAAATGTGTCTGAGAGGTCTGTGTAGATCACTACTTATCTGTATTGTTAGGCTGATATCTAAAGAATATGGGGAGACAGGACAGTGCAAACCAGATGAAAAAGGAAGGCTTCTTCATCTCCTGCCTTTCTTGCCTGGTACTGAGGTCCCAGGAGGGCTAAGGCAGTCTGAGGAGACAGTGAACTGCATTTGGCTTTTCTCTCGAGTTCCCTTGATCAGGATCTGCTTTCCTTTTCAGAAGCTGAGAGGAAACTAAAGACACTAAAAAGACAGTGAGGGGTCTGACCACATACTGTTGGTTTCTGCTGAATTTGCTGCCCACCAAAGCATTTCCAGCCTGTGCCCATGCTTGGGACTCATCCATGGCAACTGCAACTTTGTATTTCTCTTTGCTGAGGATGATCATGAGGATTCTATTATGGACATTCCCATCTTCATATGTTTCAGAGCTCCTCCAGATTGAAGCTCTGCTGTTTTTGTTGACCCCTCCTCTTCATGTAGCACCATCCACAAGTTTGCTGAGGATGCATGTCTGATAATCAGTTTTATGCATAGATCTTTAATGAGTGGGGCATTATGAATGTCCAGGCTTGCAATTTCAAATAGATTGAATAAATGCCAATGTAGTTTTCTTGGGGAGCCAGAGAGGTAATACTCCCTCTGTGCAAAGACCCTTTTTCTGCCTTGGAGTAAGTATAGCATTCATCTACAGGTAGTTTGATACTAGAAGCAGGTTAACAAATTAGGTGGAGTCCAGGAAAGAAAGATGATTGCATCTGAAAGTGGATTTTCTGGGTGAATAACAAAATAGTTTTGATATATTTCATTTTGATTGAAGACCAATCAGCTTAAAAGGGATGACTACCAACAAAAAAGTTTCAAGGATATTTAGGGTACAGGAAGGGCTTTTTATAAGAGTTACGTACCTGTGAATGATCAACAGGAATATAAATCAACCCTGTCTCTAAAAGCTGGATCCTAGAACTGCTTGGGTATGCTGGGGAAAGTAGCAACAGATATGGCTGCACCACAGGGGTACTTTGTGAGTTTGACATGAACCATGTTCGAGTGCCAGAGCAAGCTTCAAAAACCTTGAAGATCACCTTAATCACTGAAGGTAAAAGTTAAATCTGTACTATGACTCTGCTTCCATGCACTTTCAGAAGAGATGAAAAGAGCAGTATACCTCTCCCAAGGTTTTTCTCTTTTCTCTTTTGCTGGGAGGGATCCCTTTAGAGAGAAGATCCTGCCAGCTTTCTTTTATGTTGCTTTCCACTCAGTTATTCCCCTTGGTTTCTCCTTGCGTTCTTGGAGGAGAGAGAAGCAGCTTTCATACCTTCAGGGTGTAAAATCTGGCTCTGTTGGGGTGAATGGAAATTTTTCTTTGACTTAAAGGCCATCAGAATCTCACCCTTGGAGTCTGCTTAGGAAAACCAGAAGATTTAATCTGAAGCATTGCACGTTATGATGATCATACATAAAAGAACAACATTAACCTCAATGCCACATACAGAATTATTTCTGAGTGGAAACGAACAGAATTTTATAGACTAATATTATTTGTGAGGCCTCCTCAGTAAGAGAAAATATTACAGATGATGAAGAGAAGTAAGAATTACAGCTTGAACTACTGAAAACCTCTTTCTGACACTGTCTCTTTAATTAGAAAAAATGAGCCTAACCAAGATGTATATCATCATTGATTTTTATAATAAGCTTTTAAAGCAAACATACGTGGTGTCACCGTGCTATTTTATAACATACACTGCTAACCATTTATTCTGTCATATAACAGTTCACCAGCAGACATTTTTTTATTATTTTTTCAGTGTAATAAAGAAGATAAAATCAATACCTATTATATGGCATACCTTCAAGGTTAAAAAGTACTAAATCTTGATGCTAACATCTTTCCTTGTGTGCATTAATTTAGGAGCAATATAAATTCAATACAAATAAGTTTTCCAGCTCTGTGGTTGAAATTAGATCCAAGTATAACAAAGGTTTTGGACATTTGGAAACTGACATTGAGATACTGATGCTGGATGGTGTAGTCATGTAGATTGTTAAACTTTGCAGGAAATGTAACTGAAAACCTGGGAAAGCTGGTACATGGGCCAAATATGACTGGAAGGAAAGATCCTGCGATTCCACTTATTTGGATGTAGTTTTTGATCCAATAGAAACTCATCTGGCCTGACAATCGCTTGCCAATTAAGTGGATTTATAAAGTCAATACAAAAATAGTCATTTTCCTTGGCTGTGTTGCCATTCATTTAACAACAATTACAGAGTACAGTTAATTTAATGATCAGAAGCATCAAAACTGGGAAAGTGAAAATGGAAGTGTCCAAGCCATCCCAAGACTTGTCTTTACTAGGTTATAGCTAAGCTGTTTGAATGCCCAAGTGGGGAGCAGTATGATAGTGTTGCAGCCTATTACTGTGCACTTTGTCAGTGCTTCAGGAAAACATCAAAAAGGGAAAACCCAGCACTTAACTCTGTTTATTATGAGGTCCTTCAAGATCTAATGTGATTGCAGTAGTAGTAAATGAAGAAGGACACACCATCTCTCTTTTTTTATTAAGCTTTTATATTCCTGATGCAATGATGAGTTTGTGGCAGGTGTGAAGCCAAGAATATTTGTTTGTGATGTACCATGCACAAAGTGTGTGCTTAATATGTATTTTGTTCAGTGTTAAAGCAGACATCTTTTCTATTCATTACTGCTTTTTCACCACTCAGCAATTAATTGAGTGTTGAGGTACTTATGAATATGCAATTACTGTTTCCTGCCTGTGAGCAGTCTTCTCCTATATGCATGGGAAGCAGTTGCAGAGAGTTAACTAAGCACTAGCTGAGACTCCCTGTTTATAATAACATCCTTAATATGCAAAATGCAGATGATGCTAGAAATGATAATGAACTGATTCATATTTATGGGGCAAAGTTCTGCCCTTGGGTTATAACTGCTGGTGGACAGGAGATTTACCTGGGTGCTGTCCCAGTGAGGAATGTCCCCCGTTGTGTTGTGGTGCTCACTGTGAATGAAATAAACTGTCAGTGCTGAAGACAAAAAGAAACAGAACTGAATACCTCTTATTCTGAGAGTCTTCTGTTCCTGCTTGCATCTGCATAATGTGCAGTATAAAATTATTAAATGTGGGGGTTTTTCTACTTGGCTTTGGAGCTGCTCTCAGCAGCTTCAAATAACAGCTTACACCTGGCAACATCCTTCAGTTTAGCTGCAGTGAAAGCTCTTCAAGGGACTCACTTCTATAACTTGTTAAAACTTAACTTTCCTCCCAGCTGACTTGCAGAACCCCCTAGAGCACAATAGCCTGTGTTTTCCAAAGTGTTTGTCAGCTGAAGCACATCTTCTGAGAAGCCTGGCTGGACTTCTGTTGCTGGGATGAATTCACTGATGTTGCAGATTTTTTCAATGTCTTGGGCATTGCAGAAGGATTCCCAATTGAGGCAGAAGAGAAAAATCTCTCTGGGAATCTCCATGCCAGTTATCAAATCATTACCAGTTTCTGGATTTCTTCAAACTATTCACTTACTGTATCTCTTTCTATTGACAGAATTTGATAGAATAATTCTGTGGACTACTTAATACTTGTACTCTTGGGGGTTTTTTGAGTGTGGCAGCTGTTTAGTGAACCAAATGCATCAACAGGCCCCTTCTTTTTTGTACATTATATATTTACTGGCCTTTATTTTTAGACTAATGTTTTCCAGATAAAACTTAGCTTTGTTGGGCCTTGGATTAAAACACCTTGAGATAATTCAGCTTGCTTCTTACAAAAATTGCAGCAGATGCTAATAATAAAATCGAATTTATAAAGAAATACGTGTGTTTTGGGGTTTTTAAAATAATTTGGTGAGAAAATAAAAGGCTAGCTGCAAGATTAATGCCCTACATTGCTAAGTGGAAGTTGGAGAGACGTTTCCCTGCCAAGCTATAAGCTCCTGGATACAGAGGATTATAAGGGAAATGCTCACGCAACCTTAGCAGCATTACAAACAGCAATGCCACAATGAACACAGCAGCCTCGTTGCAGCAATCTAAAGCCACTGCTGTTTTCTTTAAGGCAAACATTGTTTTTATGCCCTACAGATAAATCCCATTTTAAGCTTTGATCAAAGCAAATACACTCACTTTGAGGCTTTGGGCAGATGTAAATTGCTTTGTTATCCACACACATTTGCATACATTTGCAAGGAGACAGGGTCTCCGTGTAATAGGGCCTTTTATTTTTGATGGTGGGCTGAAACTCAAGTAAGCAGTGGGTTTCTGCCAAGAAGAAGGCAAAAGTTTCTCTGCAAAGGAAGTAAATAACAGCAGTGAAGAAATGTGGAGGTATGCACAAAGCTCTGTTGTTAGAGCTGCACGAAGGGCCTCGAACATCACGAGTTGTTTTATTTTATTTATTGTGCTTGTGGTGAACAAATGTAAAATAAAATAGTTCCTAGAGAGGGACTTTTCTCTTGTTTGGCCACTTCTGGAATGACTGTGCCAATAGTGTATGAAATGTGGAGATTGCCAAAATACTGGGTATCGGTCGTTGTTGCACACTTCCATTTGTTTTCTTATGTATTTCTCTGCTTAGATTCCTGAATTAAATTGCATTAACTTTCTCTCTCTCCCAATTAATGCTGTTAACAGTAATAACAGCCATAATGTGTGAACATCTGGCATTTTAGTACACAGTAAGCTTTTAGAAATACCAAATATGAATCTATTGAAATCTGTCTCTATAGTGATTTTCCCAATGTTTTGTGGCTTAGACGATGAATTCCTCTTTCCTCTCTGGTTTCCTCTCATTATCAAGGTTTGTTAATGCTTTAGATGCCAGGGTTAGATAATTAAATACCCCTTTGTAATTACCGTGGTGCCTGTGGGTTTGAGACCTCTAGCTCATTAGGCAGTATGCTGTCCTTCTAAGATATTTGAAGCAGATACTTTCATACTCATCAAAGATCTCTGTGGCAAATTAAGGTCACAGCTGTCTCTTTGACAGGCTGAAGGCTAAGGTTTTATTTCTTTTTTTTTTCATTAGTTACCACCAGGGCAGTTCATACCAGAAGCAGCTTTCTGAATCCAAATATTGAACAGTCAGTTCTTCAAAACTTGTGTGGTTTTAGAGGCAAACCTGTTGCTCTTATAAATTACCCATGGCTTCTTTGCCATAGTGAACAGAGACATTTTGTGGGGCTGCCTGCACTTTCATGTGCTCCAAGCTGTCCTTACAACATCTTTCATTTCTACCCTGTTGTAGTTCTTGACCATTTTCCAAAGGTTTTATTTATTATGGCTGAAGAATGAGTTTGGGCTAATATCCAGTGATCCCCCCCTTGTGGTTTGGAGAAAATGCTCGCTGTCAGCTGCAGGTGAAAACCATGAAATTCCACTAGGGTCACCCTTCACTCCATCATGTGTGCCAGAGATTTCTGTTGATTTTTTGTTACCTGTTTAGATGTCTTTCTGTACCCATCTTCACTGTGTTCAAGCAGTTCTTGTGGATAGGTTTGCTCATGAGGATTTGGACTACAGTGTGTGAACTGGTTCTGTTCATCGTCGTGCTTTTGTTTGGTGAAACTTGGTCAAATTTGATGTTTCTGCACTAAAATGGGAAGGAAAATACTTGACTGTTGTAGAAGGATTGTCAAGAGTCTGAATACTAAAATGGCAGAAGATGCAGCATTGCTTGCTTAATGGCAAACAAGCAAATGGAGCCAATTAACTCCATTGTGAAAACCCTGGATATTATACACTAAGAAGGAGAAATGGATATGGCTGATTTAGGAATTAAACCTATTTTTAACCTGGAGAGCTGTTGGAAAGGAGAAAAAAAAATTCCTTTCCAAACCGAAGGACAGGGTAGTAGGGGTGCAGGTGTAGCAGATGAAATGGATTAATTTTGTGTTTGCATCCCCACCCATGGTAGGTTGTCTTCTCTGCAGTGCCTGGAAAAAATGGGAAGGTAGATTGGAAGGTGAGCAGATCTCAGGCACCTAGAGAAAAACCCAGATCAAAGCTTGTTTAAAAGCCCTCTGGAGGCACAGTTAATTTTTGTGTGAGGCAGAAGGCAGCTTATGAGCAGCCAAATGTGCTCAGAAGGGAGCCCCAAGACGTTTTTCCCCAGTGGAAAATTAATAGGGAGTAGCAGGCTGCTCTTCTGTTGGCTGGAGGCAAGCGATGGAGGAAGGGCATCCCAAAGCCTGCCATCACAAGCCTACCAGCACAGAGGGGGGAAAGGGTGTCACCACCAATCTGCCAGATGGAGCATGTTAAAGGGCAGCCTGCTGAGCAGAGAAGGCAACAAGCTTGAAAAGCCAAGCACATCGACGAGTGCACCATCTCCCCTAGGAAAAAATGGCACTGCAGACAGTGTTTACAATTGCATCACACTGATTCATAGAGGCAGAGCTGGGGGTGCAGGTATAAGTTGGATTTATTGGGTTGTATTGGCAAACAACTGATTGTGGCTTGAACCAAAAGGTCTTTTCCAACTAAAATGATTCTATGATTCCATGAAAATGCCATCTCCTCAGCTTTAGGGCTGGGCATGAATCGGTGCTTGGAGCCTGGCCAGTTGAGCTGACAGTAAAATTCCCATCGACTAACGTGGAGCTCCGATTGGAGCCAACACCTTGCAGAAGAGATGTCCTATGGGGCACAGCTCTCCAGCACCCAGGCATGAGGGCTACAGAGGATAAGAAGTACCTGAAGAACAAAGGAAATGCCATCGGACCAAGCTACATCCAACTATAAATCTCTTAAAAAGCATTATAGTATGATCTTCTTTTTGTCTCTCCCTAATTTTTATTTGTTACCACCCATGAATCCCATACCAGGCATCAGATTAAAAGACAGAACATTCTGAAGTGTATTTCAAGAGTGCTGTGCCTCAGGTGGTCATCTCTGATGCTGGGCTTGATCTGGGAACTTCTGTTTCCAAGAATTTTAACTCTACAGGTTTGATGGCTTTTGCTGACATGGAAGTTGAAGGCCATAAATAACACACTGATTTGCAAAGTTTCCAGTTGATAGTGCTCTAGTGCATGGAGCTATGAAGCAGATTTTCATAAATCTTTTTATCTCATGGGATGGGTTTTTTTAGGTCTTACCCTGCCAGCAGTTTTCCACTTTGCTGGAGAAATGAATGCGTATGGGCAGAACGTCCATGGCAGTTGAAAGGTTAACGGGAGGAAAGTGTAGTGACATCAAAGTAAGTGTCATTAAGTCAAGCTTTGATTTTCTCCATTATTGGCTGTTTGTATGAACAAACTTAAACTTAAGCGCAGAAGCACAGATGACTCATGAGCAGAAAGCACAAGAGTAACAGCAAAGAATATTAATTTGTTGTTTTTCTATACTTCCTTCCAGCTGAAGGTCACAGGGAATGCATTACATTTCAAATGTCTCTGCTCTTACATGTGTCTTAAATAATACCAGTTGCTTATTATAAATAAATAAGAGATTGAAGCAGTGAGTTGCATATAAAAAGACAAGAAAAAATGTCTAAGGCAGTCCTAGGTGGAGATGTTGGATATTTTGGTTCCCAGCTTTGACCCTTCCCTAAATGAGAGCTTTTTCTTTCTGGGGCTGTTTCTGGGCAGATCCTGGGGACAGCACTCTGTCAGTACTGAACAGATAAATAATCATCGTCAGACAAATCCACTGTTGCACCTGACATCCCAAGATTCTTGAGAAAACTTCTACAGCTGGCAAATACTGATGCCATGTCTGCATGGCAATTATGGGATAACTACCTCTTGTGAAGAAGAGAAATGCCTCATGTTTTACGGGGTTTTCGGAAAATTACCCACCTGAAGGAGGTCACTTTCTGTTACACTTAAACGGTTTCAGTTCTCTTAAACCCCCCCCACAAAACCCAAGAAAAGATCCTATAATTTTCTAAATTGCAAAAAGAATTCTTGTCTTTCCTCATGTTCATTCTGCCCAGGGTAGCTGCTGTGTTATCAGTGCTGCAAGAGCTGAAGGCTGGTAAATGTCGAGGCAGGTTTCAGTTCTAGGGGAAGCTGTCCGGTACCAGCAGTGTCTCTTGTTCCTGCAGCCTGGGGGGTTTGCCTCGGTCACCTGCCATGGGAAGGTGTCTTGGGTGAGTGAAGGATAAGCAAAAATTAGTAAAGGTCTCTAAATACTGAGAGGGTGACCTCCTCTTTCATTGATTGAAGGCTGGTGGTTAAAGAAGTGTTTCAGGGAGTGGGAAAGCAGGGACTCTACATACCTTACAAATACAGGGGGTTTTTCATTTTTAAAGAAATGCACTTGACCTTTGTGTCTGTAGCTTTATTACTGAGGGATTTAATCTAGTCTTTTTGACATAGAATAATATGAAAATAGAAAGCAATTGTTGGCACATACAGTATTTAACAAAAAAATAAGCAATGTTTTCCATGAACTTTTTCAGTTAACAGTAGATAATAGATCCACTTCCAGCTCTGATGAAGTAGTATTGGATGTTATTTTTTACAGTGTTTTGGGAGGAAGAAAACCAAGTTGCTGTTACATCTGTTACAAATCATGTAGTAGTACTTCAGTGATATGGTTCCCTGTAAATGCAGATTTTGTAGCAATAGACTGGTCTGTCATGGGTCAGATTCTTTTCACCCTCTCCGTTACAGCAACTTGTTCCACTGCAGACCAATAAATAACTTGGCATATATGGGATTTATGCTCATAGCTTGTATCTTGTCCTATATAGGAATCCACTGTGCCAATATAAACATATGTATAGCTGATCCCATACTAGGGATGTTATTCCACTTTAACTACACTGGTACCATTAAAAAATGGTGGTGTAGGGGGAGACAAAAAAAAAAGAGAAAACCAGAAGGATCCAACGTCCAACTGAAGGTCAATAAAGCTTTAGCATGGGAGTTATTGATATCCTTTTGTAAACGTTGCAAAGGGCAGATTCTCAGTGGAAAGCTGGCAGAACACAGTGAGGCTTCAGGAGGAGGATGGGAAAAAGATAACAAGGCCACTGGGGAAGGACACAAGGCAATGGAACTTGTCTCAGGCTTAGCAGAGTGGTGGGTAAAGAGGCACGGAAAAGGAGGTGTAAGAAGGGTGGGCTCAGAGGAGGGGAAAAGGAAGAGCCATCACCCCATTGGGAATGCTGGTGGGGAGGAGAAGCCTGGCTGCCCTTTGCTGGCAGTGGGGTCTTGGAAATAAACTCAGTTGTTCTGCTCACACAGTTTTATTCCACATCATTTGAACTGCAGGATTTTAAGGCAGCTGGTGTCTGCAGTTTGTAAAGCTGGCTTGTCCACTAAATTGTGTGGCATGGTTGCCATTGCAAATGAAACCCAAGCCAGTGAGTCCTTCTGGGAAGGGGTGTTTGGTTGCACAGTTTGGGTCATGGCACATGCTGGGTGGGGACATCCCTGAACTGAAGGAGCCTGGGGGTCCCTGAACTGCAGGGGCTCTGCAGGACTAGCACTCCTCCATCCAGGTGATATTTTCACACAAAGGAAGGTGGAATGTGGGAGAAGACAAAAAAAAGTTTGGCAGGACAACGTATAAATCAGCAAAAATTACCTGCTAGTCTGTGATTAAAAAAAAAATCCACTTTGTGTCTATGCTTTTTAAATCCTTCATAGCCAAGAATTCAAGCAGGGATTTTATTCTTGCATTAAACCCCCCACCATCATTGAATTTCATTTTGCTATACCTGATGAATGGTTTTAAGGCTGTTCAGAGTTTCATGGTCAAAGTGGAAAGGAGTTAAAGAAAGCACAGCATAATTAAGAATTCTGCAATTTTACGTATCAGTTCCCTTATGATAATTGGCCTGCAACATGAAATATTTAAAAACACAAATCAAACTCTGTATACATGAGGATGTGTTTGTGTATCTGTTAGCACTGGGCGATGTATTAGTTGCTTGCAACTAATTAGTTGCTAGCTACTCACAGCATCTGTATTTCAGCTCCCGTGGGACTCTAAGGAATGTGACCTTATTTTAATGCTTTTCTGTGCTTTGAGAATCACTCCTTTGTATCTGGTGCTAGGACGTGTGTTGTTGCTTTAATAATAATGCTTAGCACTCTTTTTTAGATGTAGATCCCAAGGACATCTACAAAACTAGACAAACATTATCTCTGTTATATTGCATCTCCTACTTCAGAGTCTGGTGGATTACTGGGTGGTGCTTGTGCAGTGGTTACAGAAAACTGTGCTGGAAGTGCCAGAGCTGAGACTCTCCTGTGGCTCCCAACTGCACTGCTCTGGTGGTTTCCCTTTGACTCCTTTCACTCCTCAGGTAGCTTCTGCTGGTGCCACCAGTGGGGGTGTCAGCCCCAAAGTGAAAGGGCTGCTCAAGTAAGGGAGCCCTGTCCTCCAACAGGAAAGGAGCTACCTGGAGTACATCCATTTACACACAGTGACCCACTACTAGAAGGACAGTGAGGTGCTGGAGCATGTCCAGAGAAGGACGATGGAGCTGAGGAATTATCTGGAGCACAAGTCTTACAAGGAGCAGCTGAGGGAACTGGGAGTGTTCAGCCTGGAGAAAAGAAGGCTGAGGGGAGGCTTTCTCACTCTCTACAGCTGCCTGAAAGGAGGTTGTAGGCTGGTGGAGATTGGTCTCTTCTTCCAAGTAACATATTATAGGACAAGAGGAAATGGCCTCAAGTTGTTCCAGGGGAGATTTAGATTGGCTATTGGGAACAGTTTCTTCACCAAAAGGGTTGTGAGGCCCTACCACGGACTGCCCAGGGCAGTGGTGAAGTCACCATCTCTGGAGGGGTTTGAAAGATATGTAGGTTCTTAGGGACATGGTTTAGCGGTGGCCTTGGCAGTGCTGGGTTAATGGTTTGACTTGATGATCTTAAAGGTCTTTTTTAGCCAAAACGATTCCATGATTCTATGAATCTATGACTTGCAATAGAGATTCTGGTGTCTGTCTGGACAAGGCAAGAGAAGAGAAATAACAGTAGTTGTAAACAGCTTGTATTTCTAGAGGCATCTGGCTGCATAGCAATCATACGAGATCCTGGGGTTTTGCTCTGCTTTCCTAATGCACTTCTGTTGACAAGGCTGAAGAGACGTTTGAGCTCACTAGAACAGATTTATTTCTGCAATAAATAATCATGTTGATGTTCTTCAGACCCAGGGAAGTTTGATTAAAGTGGTTCATTAGACTTTGTGTAGAATTTGGGATAATGCTTGGTGTGTAGTTCTTAAATACACTGAAGTTTGCCAAATCAGTACTTAGCCCGTATTTCTAGGAAAGTGGTGTTTGTCTTTAGTAGATGATGCGAGATTTATTTTATTATTAGTCGTTATTATTCAGCAGTAGAGCCACAGTAAAACTGGTACTTTTTCAGTGGCTACTTTCTCTTTAAAAGGTCATATTATATAGGATGCAACACTCTGGGATCTTTCCACTTGTGTTCATTAAAGATCTCATGGCACTTCTGGCAGGAACTAAGTGGTTGGACTTCACATCCTGGCTTGTACTCCAGTTTGCACTGGCCAAAGTCCAGTATGGGTAATTATATTCTGCATGCCTTAATTCCCCCAGTAATTTCAATTGGAGTTAGTATTGTTCTTCATGCCTGGTCCTAAAGTGTTGTGTGGTGGTGCCGTGTGTTTAAACTGTTGCGACGTTCCATCCCAGAGGTGGGTGAAATGATCTTGGCTTCACACTCTGTAAAGCAATTACTTGGGATAAATGGGCAAAATAAGTGTAAAAGATTGTTACTGTTTATTTCAACATATTGATGGCAAGGTTTTCTACTTGTTTGTTTCGTTTTTTTTAGTGTTTGAAACTCAAGACGTGCTCCAGGTGTTTTAAAGGTTTTAAACCAAATTAAGATAATGTACCTTAATTGCATTTACATAATGGACATAGTTGAAATCAGGTCCCTTTTGTTAATGTCTATGACTTCCTCAGCAATGCATGCAAGAGCCAAGTTTCTACCTGTGGCAAAAAGGAAAATTAGAAGTAAATCTGGATGGAGTTTAGTATGTGAGCAGAGTTCAAATGAAGAGGCAGTTGTGCTTGGTGCAGGGGAGGCAGCCATCCTTATTCAGAGCAGTCACATGTTCACATTTGGGATTTACCAAGTCCTTGATCTTTGAGATACAGAATGAGCTCATTCCATCTGACTGCACACTCAAATCAAGCCTGAATTGCAGAAGATAAGACCTGCTGCAGAGTGCATATGTGGGTTTTTTCTGCCCCACTCTTCACCTGGCCCCAAGATGTCACACCTAAGCTGGATTAAAAAAAGCTTTGATGACTAAGAAGCATAAATATTATTACAACAGTCTCCTGGAGTCAGAGGAGTCACTGAACAAGGACAAATCACATGTATGTTAGTTCCTGAGCGGGCAGCTATCCCTGGGGAACTGAGAGTAGGTACAAGTTACCTTCACGTGCTGTCCCAGATCAGCAGAATTGGCATGCTGCTTTGCAAGCCTACAGGTCCAACTCATTCCTGGAAGTAATGCAGATCCTCGGGGAAAAAAAACAATCTTCCTTGCTCCAGAAATTGTCCTTGGTATCAGATGTCAGTAGCTCCCCCCGAAGCAGTATCAGCAAGGCTGAGACCATCGACAGCCATGCATGAGCACATTAAAATAGCATGGAAAGCACTGTTCACTAAATGAAAATTTGTGGGTGCTGGGTGATATTTTAGAGGAAAAGGTTGCCTTCCTAGGCTGATAGCACAATGGTTCCCTTGAATCGGTGGCTTTTGGGGTTAGGAAGAATGTTTTGGGTAAGGTGTTTCTTCTACCTCTATGTAATTTAAAAAGCTTTGCAAAATGCTCCTGAGCTCCAGTTTCTCATCTTTAAATAATTCAGGATTGAAAGCAGTGGACCTTACTGAGGCAAAGCTCTTAATTGAAGTAAGGTTTTTTGCTTGAGCAGGTCAGACTCAACTCTAAAATAAAACCTAGGATACTTGATAGGAAACAAGCTTTATTTAAAAAACCCAAACTAGATAAAATACTAGTAACTATTCTTTTAATAAACAAACTATATCCTCCAACAAGGGCACAACCACAAGAGCTCACTTATGTAGTACTTGGATGTGTCCCTTCTTTCAAATGTTCAGTGTGATTTGAAGATGAGTAGAAGGCACAAATGTGCTGTTTTTTGTAGACTGTGCTTGCTTGCAGAAAGCAGGTTCCTCGTGCAATAATATTTTGGTTTGATCATGCACAGAGGCAGTAGCTGTTCTAATGGTCAGTTGTGGCAACTTTATTTTCAGAATTGACTTATGCAGAGGGCACACTGTGATTTGCTGCTTGCTAAATAATCTGCAGTATTGATTCTGCAAACGTCTGTATGTTTCTTAACACAAGTAACCATTACTGTTGTTGAGACTACAGCTGTAAAATGCAAGATTCCTTCTTGAGTAATTCAGTAGATGTTGAACATGCTCAGGCTCAAGCCCTTAACTGGAAAAAAATACATGATGGTGAATATATTTCAGAAAGCATCTTTAAAAAAACCCACCATTGCTGCATTATCCTTTCAGTTGGTGACTATTTCTGGTATGTATCTCATTTGCCTGGTATATGCCATCTGTTTTTTCCCAAGTTTAGTATAATTCTATTAGTTACCCATCAGACTTTGAAAGTTTTAGACACTGCCTTGAAAGTGTGTGGAGCATGTTGAAGGCATTGTTGTCTTTTGGCTTTGAATTCCTCGGCTTCTGAGTACAGTTTATTAAAATAGCTGCTTTAAGAAAAAACACAACTACCACCTAGAAAGGTAGATCCAGTTAATAATAGTATAGATAATAATCTAACTTCTGTGTGCTGCAGATGTGAATTGTCAGAGGAAGAAGATAAAGCAGTATATCATCAATAGGTCTAGATTTTAGATATTTTTTTTACATAATTTGCATAGTAATAGGAGACAATTACACTCTTCGACTCCGTTGTAAGCTCATATGAATCACCTTCAGAATAATTTATACTGCATGTATGGAAAGAAAACCTGTATAATTTTACTGATGTTTCATCTTGGCTATGTCAGCCTGACCTTCAATCACTGTCAATTGTTCCATTCAAACCAATCAATGAGAACATTATTAGGAACAGTAAGTGATCGCTTATGACAAATCAGTGCAGTGTGATTAAATTGTCAGTGCAAACACACACGATTGCAGCTGTAGGTGCAAAGAAGTGGCCCAATGGCAGGAATATTTAAATCTGTTCTGTAGACTTAGGCAGGTAAGTATTTCCAGAAAAAAACGTGTGGAAAGGGTAGTAAACTGAACACCAGAGATGAGTAGATGGTTTGTTGAAAAAACTGCACGTGAAACTGAAATGATGAAGACAGCAGCCATAGCAACCTGTGCTCAATCAAAGTGGTGTGTTTAATTTCTACTCCAGATTAAATTAAGATCTGCATCATGCCATTAACTGCCTGTTCCCACTGCTGTAATCCAATATACAAGTAGCTTGCTCTTCCTGAATCTGTACTCAAGCTTTGAGCGACCTACTGATAGAAACTTCTCAAAACTGTCCTCTGCCCTAGGAGAAGGGCAGAGCCTTTGTGAGGAGGATGTGCTGCTGTGAAGCACAGGCTCTCGCCAGAAGGTTTGGGCAGGGTCTGTGTTTCCCAGATAGCTTGTCTGAATAGTCACCAGACTGAATCCAGCAGGAAAATGGGACTGGAGATGATCCAGCTTGACAGGTGGATCTGTGATGTGCGGTGCTGAATACAGCCTTCCTATTTTTTTCTGGCTTCTAGGTGGTGACAACAACCATAATGATGATTTCTCTTACCCCAAAGTCTTTAATCTCAGGACCAAGGGGCTACTGCAGTTCCAGGTTGCAGACAGCATGCTGTTTCTTCTGGGCCATGTTTATCTTGTTCAGTTTTCAGTGTCAAATCCAGTTTTCCTTTAGAACTCCATCTTCGCTGTTTAGCTACTACCAAGAGACTTCCTTGTCTCCTCTACCTACTGATCAGTGAGTGCTGGTGCTTCCTGTGAGAAGCCTCAGTCACAGGGTAACAGGCCTACTCAAAGCAGCCATCAGAAAACTTACCTCTTTTTCTATCAACTGACAAAGTAGGACCACAGCAAGTGCTGTGGGCTACTTACATCCCCCTTAGCTGGAAAAGAGTTGCTGAGAAGAGAAGCCAGGGGACCCAGAGGAAAGAGCAAAGGAGAGGAAAGAGAAGGGAGAACTCTTGACGTTGGCTTTTGTGCACATACATGGTAGAGAGTAGTAAAAGTGGAAAACAGTTGTGTGTGCGTGTAATTATTGAAATAGCTGGAAATTTCATTTAAAACTTCTTTGGCTTTTTTTTGATTGAGCTGTCGTAGGTGGGTCTGGATCCAGTTTAGGGTCTATTTTGGTTCCTCCTTGTGAACACATACTATTTCTGGTGTTTGTCTTGATCAGGACATGTGTCAGCCCTCCTGCTGCTCAGCTTCTCACATTCCATTGAGCTATGAAGTATTGCTCATCTTTGGGAAGGATTGTGGGCTATACTAAACACTCCTGCACTTGTCAGATGAAATGTTGAACACCTTGGTTGCCGTTCTGTTTGTTAAAAGCTGGAATAACCGAAGGTCCCTTCCTAAAACATAGTAGCACACAGCACTGTGGTAGAAGAAGCACACTGTGCAAAGTGAGGATTTCCAAGGGATTGATGCACCAAATACAAAAATTACATCACTGATGATCTAAGACTGAGTGGGACTGTGTTTTGGGGGAGACCAGATGAAACAGCGACACTAAAACCAAGGGGCTGTCATGAGAGAACAGCCAAGAGTAACTTTTTGGGTTACATGCTGGCTGGCAGAAGAGCAGTAAGGTGGTGTCTTCTGTTTGTTTGCTCATAGAAATAGGGCTTGTAAATAAATAGGATGTTAAAGGGACTTCGGAATTCCTCCTGAGATCATTGTTGTTGCTGGAATTATGTCTGAGATGATTTGATTCTAAAGGGTTGACGTTACTCTTTGGCACTAGGAAATGACAACTGCAAGCTCCTCACATGTGAACTAATTTGTCCCAGCAGCACCTCATTTCTCACACCACAAGGACTGAGATATTTCTTTGAATTTACCATTGTGCCACACACCCATCTCCAGTTCCTGGGGCTGGTTCAAGTCTTCAGCCTGTAGTTTTCCAGCCTTAGAAAATGGACTTTTATTGGATGCAACTTGGCATCTTGCTGTCCCTGCTTTCCTGGCTATGAGGAATAACTTCTATAAACATCTCTGAAGTCTTTACAGATCATAAGGGCTAATTATTGCATAATAATTTAATGCCTTATTCCAGTTGTTCCAGCTAATAGATACCCATGTAAGAATTTGAAACAGTATGTCAGTTCTTTTTACTGATAAAAGGAAAACCTTGAGTTTTTCAGTGTCACTAGCAAACAGCAGCTTGAAACAGGATTGCCAGCTGCCACATGCTTTCCTGGTAGCAGTAATATTACCAAGATCTAAAAGCTGAAAAATCGGTTGAAGAGGTAAATATATTTTCCTTACAAACTTTTTTTCAAGTACAGCCTTGGCCCACCTAATGCAGAATATATAGATTAGTAAAACTGGTTTATAATCTTCCTTTACCTTTCCTTCCTCTACACCTGATTCCCTCCGCCATCATCTGGGTGTGCTGGAGAGGAGTTTGCCCGCAGGTGTTGGGTAAGAGTCTCTCTCCAGAAGTTATTTTCTCCAAACCCTAGGGCTAACCTTTGCTCCCATCTTCCCTGGATATCCAGGCTCTGCTCTGTTTTTTCCAAAAACGTTGCTTCCTGGCATTATCTTTCCTTTCACTACTTGAAACAAACGCAAACAACCTCCCCTCCCCAAAGCCCCAGGCTTCACCAGCAGGTATCCTTCTTCTATTCCCTTCTCTTTGTTTTATTTCACTCCAATTACACAGTGAATGGGGCTTCCCTTTGAAGTTCCCTTGCTGCTTGACTCTGTATTGACTGTCCCCCATCGTCGTGTATCATCAGTGGATCTGACAACTTCCCAGCTGGTTTCTCCACTGTAGTCACTGCTGATTAGAAACAAAAAGCCCTTGTTGAACCTTCCCCCTCTACCTATGTGCTCCTGTTCTCATCGTTTCTCTTGGAGAGGGTCTGTTCCATGATTTTGGTTACTTCACCCCCAGAAACAATGGGGGGAGGATACATCCTTTTAGTGCTCTCTAGGATTACAGTCCAGCAACCCTATTTTGTGTGCACACACCTCAACCTCTGTATCCCCTCAGTTGGGTCAGGGAAGAAAATCTCCCCTTAGCCTGACAGTTCTTGTAGGACAGATACCTGATCTCCATCCTTCAGTGTGCTGAAATACAGACCTGGAGGTCCTGAAAGAAGTAAATGACGTTGCTGTGTGGTAGAAAGCAAGAATGAGCAAAGCACCCTGGAGTTAGAGAGGTGAATATGCTCCTTAAATTTGCTTTGGGAAAAATCAGACCAATTACAGCTCTGGTTCATCTTTGAGGAAGGTGCTTTTTCCTAGCAAAGGTGCCCACTTGCACCTTCCTCTGCTTGGCAGACAGCATTTAGTGTGGGCAACAGAAATGCCTTAATCTCTAAAAAAGGCTCCCTCTCTCAGGGTGAGAGAATGTATTAATTTTCTCTATTGTTTAGATTTTAGTTACTTTGCTGCAAGTGCCCACAAGGGGCCAGTCTGCTGATTACTTGGGGATGGCAACACTTCTCTGTGGGGAGCTGGAGTGAGACCCTTTAAACTCTGGTCATACCTATGGTATGGTCTTGCCAAGGTTAGCAGGAAAGCATCTGCTCCTTGCCTGAGCTACACTGAATGCAACACTCTAATGGGAAAGGTTCTCTAAATTATTTTTTAAAGCCACCAGCCTCCTATGCCATCTAGTCCTTTCCTTATTGTGGAGCTACTTTGTGGTTTTAATTAATATTATGATTATACAGCAGACGTGCTTCTAGAGCGTCTGTTGCTGTGGCAGCTAGACTCTTTAATTACAGAGATTAAAACACAAATCAAGGACAATACAGAGTTATTATGATGATAATTACTGGATTTGAATATTTGTAGAAAACTGGCCACTTGAGCCACTGAGGTTAATGTATGAACACATGCCACTGGCTCTCTTCTGGAGACCTGTGTTCAGGTGGCTGGTTGGGACACGGAAGGGAGAGCGTGATCACCTTCCTGAAGTGTTCAAGCTATTGGGATAGTTGATAATTTTAGCCTACAGGGTGACAAATCTGTTCATCCAGAGCCAGGAGCCCAGTCTAGGGCTTCAATCGTTTTGTTCAGTTATTTATTTTTAAATATTTTTTTTTAATCCTAAAGGAAACATTTACTCTTTTCTTACCAAAATGAAACTGCTGGAGGAAGGGTTTTTAGTATTTACTTAAAGATACCTTGAAAATGTGTTTCATGTTTAAAAATTTGAAATACTAATATAAGGATTTTTATTGTTTTAGAACATGAGCTCTTTGGTGGTTTGAAGCAGTTTCATATGTTTAATTTGGGAGTATGTACAAACTTGGGAGTCTTCTAGACCATCTCTGTATGCATTTCTGATTTTGGGGTGGGGGGGAAGATGGCTTGAAATAATTAATCTGCCTTTAAAGTCACTGTATCATTTAGGCTTGCAGACCCAGCCCAGAAGGCTTTAATAAGGCTTAAGAATATTTGCCAACCTCAAAACAGAGTTAAAATCTTTGTTTTCAATTACATCTGTTGTGCAAAAACAAACCTGTGGTGTAGGAATCTTTGTATTTGCTCCTGTCAGCTTCCAAATGCCTTCTTTCTGGATATGGGAGCATATGTATTCTTTCCATAGATTTTCTGCTTGTTTGCTTGTGTGTTCACTTACTGCTTCAATAGAAGGAACAGAATATGATCTCCCCTTAATTCTTGGCCCAGAGGTCTGTGACAAATCTGTTGTTATCTGGCAGTTTGTAGCTGTCAGTGTGCTGGTGCAGTGGTCACTGGGAGATGTAAATGCTGCTCCTTTGAATGCAAAGGACCCCGATGCTTTGGTCGCACACTCCCCGATTCCACCACCGTGCATCCTCCTACACCATTGCCAAATCCCACTTGTCTCATGCTGTCACCCTGGCAGGGAACTGAGAGTCATGATCATATTAGAAACATGGCAGGTTAAACTTGGAAAGGAGAACTAAAAAGGGTCTCTCCAGAAGGATTTCTGACTGCTGAAAAATCTCCCAGTCATCTCCTGCCAGTATTGCTAGGCACCAGGGGATTGTCACCTGCGGTGCCGTAAGGGAAAACATTTCTTTTTTGAAAGAATACACCACCATATTCTTCCTTAACTAGGCAGAAATCAGGGGCTACCAGCGTGAGCTAACAATAAACCTACCAAGAGTGATAAATAAACCAAACTGGAGCTGTGCAGTGTACGTGGTGATTTGCTCCTTGCCTCCCTGAAGAGCTCCAGGGCTGCTGCCTGCGGAGGTGAAACCAGCAGTGTGTGCAGGGGCTTCCCTTCCCTGTCACCTCCTGGATCTAAAGTGACCCTCCCTCCTAAACACACCCTCGATTTGAGAGAAAGCTCAAATGAGGCACAGCAAGTGTTTCCCAGCCATGTTCCCTTCTTCCATGTATTTCCCAAATGGGGAGGAAAGAAGCCAGATCTCTTAATTGTTGCTCTAATGTTTGTCCCCACAGATCCTCTTAGGGAAACAAGCTGTGTCCCATGGGGAATTTCCTAGTGGATTTTCAGCAGGAGTGGGTTTTTACTTGCAAGTGAAGGAAGACTTTGAGGGACACAACTGAATTTTTATACTGTGGTCTATCTAGGGGAGTGAGTGGCTACCTGCCTACTTAAGAGAAGGTGAAACAAGAGCTCTTCAGGCCATGCCATGCAAGTTTATTTTGTATGAGCTATTTCCTTTTTGGATATCTCCAACTATGCTGTAGAATTACACAGCAGAAAGTGTGTGGTCTGATTTAGAGCAATGTACAGACATGGAGTGATGCATAAATAAAATAATCGAGAAACAGAGAAACAGAGAAACCTCATGTTTTCATGTTAAGTTTCATAAAAGACGGTCTTGCTAAGCCAAAGACTCAAAACAAGGCTGAGGGCCACAAAGATGATCAGAGGGCTGGAGCACCCTCTCCTGTGAAGACAGGCTGAAAGAGTTGGGGCTGTTCAGCCTGGAGAAGAGGGGGTTCCGGGGAGACCTCATAGCAGCCTTCCTGTGCCTGAAGGGGCTACAGGAAAGCTGGGGAGGGACTTTTGACAAGGGCTTGTAGTGAGAGGACAAGAGGTAATGGATTAAAACTGAAAGAGGGGAGATTGAGGTTAGACATTAGGAAGAAATTCTTTAGTGTGAGGATGGTGAGACACTGGAACAGGTTGCCCAGGGAAGCTGTGGAAACCCCATCCCTGGAAGTGTTCAGGACCAGGTTGAATGGAGCTCTGAGCAACCTGATTTAGTGGGAGATGTCCCCGCCCATGCAGGAGGTTGGAACTAGATGATGTCTCAGGTCCCTTCCAACCCAAACCGTTCTATGATTCTGTGATATACAGGGCTTTCCAAAATCATGTCCCAGAAATTTATTTTTTTTGTTTTTATTCCTTATGTGAGTTTCCTAAAGCTACTGGCTTCTATATGAACTGTTGAGCTGTTGACATCCCAGCATCCTTAGCTCTGGGACTTCTGGAGTACAGCAATGCTTTCTGTTTGTTGAGAGGACGTACAGGAACTGGTAATAAACAACTCCAAAGGGAGAGCTCCTTAGATTGTCCATGCAGTGTCTTAGTTTCTAAGGGTGATGGATCACTAATAATACCAATAGCATTAACCCAATTAATAATAATAAAAAAAAATACAATTTTGTGTTCCCCTAAACTTAATGGGGGCTTTGTCAAAAACTTCAGTAGTGCTGGGATTTTGTCCTTATTCTTGAAACACTTAGAACATCTGAATTGCAATTTAAAACTGTGTTATTTAAATGCTTAATTAACTGGGATATTTAAGATGGGCAGTTGTGTGTGTGTACATACACACACCATGTTCCTGTGGGTGCATACTGCTGGTGGACGTGCATATGGTTACACAACATGTATATTTTGTGTGCATCCACCTCTGCCTATGATGGATCCTTTGTTACTGCTCCAGACTTATTTGTCAGACACCATTGGACAACTTAATTCAGAGCATTAACCGTAGTTTCTCTTCATTAACAGTCTTGTTAAGTTGGGAGAGAGCAGTCGTTAGAGTACAGGGTGAAAACAACAGTATTGTATCTCAAGTGTTAAAGAAGTTCTTGATGTTTCCAGATCCCCAACTCAATCTGAACCTGTTGATGCTCCTGCACCACCAGGCATTAAATGTCCAAAACTGGATCTATCCCTTTGTTCTTCCTTTAAAGACAGTGTTAAGAGGGAGCCCCACTTGCCATCCCCGTGAGCTGCTGGAATGCCTCTTCCTGCTGCTTTTCTCTTGTATCATGGCATACATAACATCAAATAATCCTGAACCATATTGGCATTCTCTTGAATGCGTTTTTGCGTTAAGAAAGCCCAGCTTCTGAGGTTTGACTCCAGAAAATCAACTCCACCACTACTGAAGTGGTGCCCAGACCACTATATACAGGGAGGAGGAAGGTAAATCTTGTTGTCCAGGTGTACATCCTGCTTTAGGTACCATCTGCCATCCAGCAGACACAGCATATGCCTCTCTTTCATTCAGGTCCCCTCAGCCCTCTAACACTCTGAGTCCTAATTTCACTAAAAGTATGTCATTTCTTCAGTGTTTTGGGGGTTTGAATCTAGGACAAGTGTATCAGCAGAGAGCAGCAGGTACAAATACTCAGCCTTTATATCTTATCAGATATTCAAGAATGCAGTGAGAAATGTCAGAGAGAGCTTTCTACGAAATATTTAATTAACAGCAACAGCTACAGAAATGAAAAACAACATCCAGGCAATTACAGTGTTCAATAAAGCAGCTCTCAGAGGATGGAGCAGCAATGGATTAGTGACTGACTGGCATTTAAATATGTTATCAACCAGTTAGGGAGACCAGAGTAAATTTGCTCCCCTGGGGATCAAGCTAGTAGAAGTATTATAACTGTATTATTGTTTCTCAGGGCAATCAATTGAATTATATGGTGCAGCAGTCTAGGATGTTCGGCTGTTGTTCCAGCTGGTTATGTGATTTGTTTTACTGGACATTAATCCAGTGTACTGGGTGAGATGCTTTTGCTAGTTTCCAAACAGTGTTTTCTGCGTTAAAATCAACAATGTATACTTTCCACTTTTGCATTTTAATTGCAGAGTGTGCTGGAAACTCTGTCATTTATAAAAGTGGTGGAATATGCTAATCTTTGGACGTTAAAATGGAACGGAATGAAGAATTTATGTTATCTTTACCTCCAGGACCAAATATATGCTGAGAAGGCATAATTACTCTACCACTTGTAATGCTTTCTTTTCTTATGATGGTGCAAAAGTGTGGAGAGTTTCACTCATTGGGGATTTTTGCTGTTATATATTTTACGTTTTAAAAAATGGAAGCCTTAGAATAAATAACTGTGCTTTTAGTATGATGAATGAGATAAAATTAAACGAAATGCAACCATTCTTCATGGCAAGCTAATGCCTTCCCTTTACACCTACCTGCAGTCTTGATGATGCAAAAACTCCATTTTGTGGTAAAGCTGTCCAGGAAAGGTGTACTCCAGTGTACACAGGTACATGTCTAGTTGAATTTCTAACTGCATCTGGTGGTTGAGTCCATTGCTTCTCTGGGTCTCTTGGTAGAGCACAGGGATGCAAAGGAACTTGTAGGGAGTTGGCAGTTTGCAAAGCTGGACCTAATAAATAGGCTTTGCATTGATTTACATTTGATGCTGACCAATTTGGCAAGTAAATTAAACTGAATCGGTGTCCCTTCAATAAAAACCTGGTCCAAACCCCACAGAGCCAAAGGATAGCAAGCCAAAATGATTCAGTAAGGGATCTAGATTTCTTTGATATCATTTGTTCTTTATTGCAACAAGGTTGCCCAGGATAGCCTGTTGAGCCAGTGTTGTAACAGACTCTTTTTCGTAAGGAGATGCAGAGCAGCAGAGAACAGCTTGTTATTTTTTCTCCCATTGTATTTATATAGATTCATTTTCCCCCATGGCCCCTTTCTTCTCATTTTCTCTTCCAAAGGTGAGAGCAACCTTTGCTCTGAGGACACTAGGAGTCAATAAAATGGTCCAAGAGAGCAGCTACCAAAAGGGACACCACTGTGAATTATTTCTTTCACTGTAAGTGCATGTTATTGATGACTGGAAGTGGGGAAGAGCCCTGGGTGAGTCATCCTGTGGAAACCCCAAGTGTCTAGGAGTCCCCTGCAATAGCTAAACAATTTTCCATTAATGGCATGCTTGAATTCACAAGAAAAGACTGCCATGAAAACACACAGGGGGCTAAGTACGTTCAGTGCAATTAAAAAATACTTTTCTAAAGACTGTGGACTCCAGAACAAGATAGTCATGGAAATAATAAATCAAAATGAACACCTTCATGTTCAATAACCATCACGAAGACAATTACAGACACGCATGCCATGCTAGTGAAGCCCACCTTGAATGATGACTTGTATAAAGCAAGAAGCATCCTAGATGCAATGCTGATAACATCCAAAGCAGGTAAAATGGATGGGATGGTCTGATCCAGGTGGCAGGAGAGGAACTAAAGCAAGGTCCTGTTGCTCACTGCTGGCCAGCCCGTTGTGCAGAAGTGAGGAGTGTTGTCTGTTGCCTTGTCTTTGCAAATGCCAAGATACAAAATACTTCACTGAGAAGTCCTTCACTAAAAATGGACTGTGTGTTGTATATTTTAGCTGTGAAATGGCTAATCAAGAAAAAATTGGGACCAGCTGCCCTGAGATGATGCTGCTGGGAGGAAATTCCAAATGAGATAAAGTACAAACTGAAGATAATGCCTGTTTCATCTCAGTTCCCATTGCACTAACCACGGAGATTTTTGGGGAGCTCCTGAGCACCCCTCAGAGATCTCTGGCAATTCCACATTGCAGCAAGGAGAGAGGAGCAGTGGTCAGCCAGGTAGGAAACTCAGAAAAGCTGTTGTACACCACCCAGTCTGCTGTGTCCTGGTTAAAAGGAGCAGTGTGGATCCACTCTGATGTCTTACAGGGACACCTTGGAGAAAATTTCTCAAAATGGAACCAATTCTCTCTGTGAAGATTACAAAGTGCCCTTTTAAATTAAGTTAAATGTTAAGGACCAAGTTGCTTGAGGCTCATGTCATTTTCCCCATTGTGGTTTTCCCCGTGACCCCTCTAATGCAGGGAATGGAGGGAAGCAGGAGAAAAAGAAAGATGTTCTGAATAACAGAAGCCTGAAGTTAATTAGTGCTCAGAAAGTGGTTTGAAGATGAAAAGCACTACTGCTAAGTGTTATTAATAGTGGAGTAACCCTGCTGTTAATTATAAATAACAATAATGCTATGGAGCACACTACATGCAAAGATCTCGAAATCCTTTTGAAATATGAATCATTGATTTGTTCTGATGTTCTAAATGGGAAGAACGAGGCGTGGAGGATGTAACAACTTGTTTGAATAAGGTGTTAACTACAGAAGATCGGGAGTGCAGTCCAGATCTCAGACTTGCATTTGACAGGTTTTAACTCCCGCAGGCTCTTCCCTAGCTCTGCAAACGCTGTGCAGCAGAGCCCAACCTCTGACTTGCCTTGAGTTGCATAGAAGTGTCTAAGAGTTTAGAGTATTACCTGTGAACTGGCAATGTGGGTACCTATACCTCTGACTTCTCTCCTATAATATTAGGAAGTGCAAGAAATCCTTTCAAGGAATCTGAAGCTGTATAAAATGGACAAAGCACTCCAGCTCTGATGCAGTAATTCCCCTGAAAGCATCCCTGGAATTCCAGGCTTGCTGTGCATGTAGAACTAAAAACATTCAGTATTGCTCCTCCTTGGCACTGCTTTGTTTTCAGCATGGGCTGATGCTAGGCTGATCTCTCCAGCAGAGCTTTCCTAACTCAAAGCCTGGTACTTAATCCTAGAATTTTCAAAAATTGAACTCTGGAGAATGAAGTGACTCAATAGAGGCTGAGTGAACAGTGACTGAATTTCAATCAGAGATGCTGATCTCACCCAAGGACCCTCTTCGTTTTAAGGAATGAGAATGTGAAAGTAGAATAAAAAGAACCAGCTCCTGCCATAAAAAGAGCATCTCATCTAGGTCTTGCACTCTCTAATTTCTTGTGGCTAACAGGCACTTGCTGCTGTATTATTTTGGCTCTCAGTTTCATCAGGCCCTTTTTAAATGAGGTTTTTTAGTTCTCCAACTAATCTTTTCCAGGGAAAGAGGGTTCATTTGTATGCAGTTATTGTCATTAACAGTGTAATCTTCAGTCTTAGTGATAGTGTGTCTATTTTGTGCTTCCTTAGGGTAGCTGTGAAGTACTTCTCCAGTAACCCATGAGTGCCTCTGTTTTCACATCTTACTGAGGAGTATTGTGTCTTGTGATCTGCTAATAGAGGAGATTAGCTGAATCACAACAGTCTCCCAAGCAAGAGATCTGACACTTTTTTTTCCCTTTTTCCTCTTCAGTTGATGTTATAAGCTTGTCTTTCTATACTGGGAATAATCACTTTGTGTTGTTCTTTTATTATTTCCTTTTCTGCTGTAAGATTCCTAACTGCAGAGTCCTAAAGCTCTTCCTTGTTTCATCTTCATGGCCATTCACTGTGTTTAATGGGCTTACAAGCAAATCAAGACTTCCATCTTCCATGAATGGAGCTTTTGTTGGAGTCAATCTGCTTGTGCAACTGGGACAGCAGGTGGATGCAACCTTTCCAGCAGTGGTGTCTTGTACTCCAGACCACATTTGCCCAGATGTTCTTTTGAGAGCAATCAGAATTATTAACGTGTAGTTCAGCAAAATGTTGACAGAATACAAAGCATAAAACACCTTGCACTGAAATTCCAAACCCAATTAAATGGGCTAATTCACTTACTGTTTAACTGGCTGGAAGCCATATGAGTAATTACGCCACTGACATCTTCCAAAATTATATTCTTAATTGTTACATTTATTTGCATCACAATGAAATAACCACATCTCAGTTCAGCACAGCTCAGCTCGTCTTCAGCAAGAGCTTCAGCAGCAGAAGGGAAGGAGCAGTTTGACGTTTCACAGGGTTGCCTTCCTGAAAACCTCAATTGGCAAAGTAGCAAAGTGAGGCCACTGGGGAGATGGGGCAGGAAAATGCAAAGTTGGGCTGCTTGTTCTTGAGCATATGTAGCTTGTTATTGCGATACGTGGTGGCTTTTATTGTAGCACGCTGCAGAAGACTCCTTTTCTTTTTTTCCCCCTCTCTGTTATTATTCACTAAAATGTGTGAATGTAGCAGGGCAATGCTGTATTGGTTGTGCTTGCAAACTGCAATATAATACCACACTCCAGAGATGCAGTGTTTCTATTTGCTATCATAAATTTATTTCGTATTTTCTTTCCTTCGTAAAATATACTCCTACTTCTTTATACAAATAATGTCATTCCAAGGAAAATGTATGCAGAACCACTTTACAGAAAACCTCTATAAGCACTGTTTGGTCTTGCTGTGTAGATCTACTCTCTAATTGCTTTGAATTTACTTTATTGCAAGGCTGGGGATTGCTTTGAAGTGATTATGAAAGAATAAGCAGGCTTCTGCAAAGGGAGTTTAGGGAAGAAAAAGCTTTTAAGAAATCCTATTTTGAAGCTCCAGTTCCAGAGGGTCCCTGGTTACTGAAATGTAATGCCAATGCATTCCCTTCCCTCCATTCTCTTTACAGTGCACTCTTCTTCATTAATAAGTCTTACACTGGCATGAAAGTGGTTTCTTGAGACCATTTTCCAGCCATGTCATCTTGTTGTAGGGGGCTGCAATATTACTGTGTTTATTGGCTTTCTGAAAGTCCCTTATATGCATTCAGGAATATTTTCATCCACCTCACAAGAGCTTTACCCAATTCTAACCCTGTTGCAAAACACAATAGACACATGATGGGTTTGCTGGCTGTGGGAGATCTCCTTTCTGAAGTACATGACTTAGGTACAAAGTCCATCCGAGTGTCTATTTGACTCAAGTAAATTAAATACAGAAAATAAGGACTTAGATGGAACAGGTTAATGTTATTTTAAAGAAAATAAATAATGGAATAATAAAATAATGAGGTTAAGATTTAGACTCAAGTTTTTTTATATTTATCAGGAGTCAGGAGACCATGGTAAACGCTGTTAAGTCTGAGATTTTCTGTGAAAGAAAATAGTGGAGCTGTATTTTTCAATGTATAATCAGCCAGAGATGTCTTTAAAAACCCCAAACCAGGTCCAGCCATCTTTCTATCCCAGCACGAACCTTAGAGGATGGCAAAGGAGTGTAAATCAGACCCATGTTGTTTTTGTCAGACCTTGTGAACACGATTCCCAGGCAGCGTTCCCTTTTAGAAAATCCCTGCCTTCTTTCATGAATTGTCTATTCATCAACAAAATCAGATTTTCCATCCATGCATAGAAGACTTGTTGGTTTTCTGACGCAAAGCTAATAACGTCTGCTCTTAATTAAACATTAACAGTAACAAATGGCTGCCTATCAGGCTTCTATCCCCTGTCAATCTGTGTGGTATCTGAACATCTTCTGGAAGGCAAATTTCTTACTCGGCCTCACTTAGGGTGCCCTGAACACAAAAGCATCCCTCTTACAGGCATGCTCAGGGCTGCCCCTTTCAGGCATGGATGCTGGACACTCAGAAAATGAGTCACCCAGATTAATTTCAGGAATCAGGGAAAATAACAATAAGCCCACTGCCTCGTGCTGCCTTGTGTGGGGCTCCTGCTGAGGAGGATGTGCTCAGGGATGGACTTGAGTAGAACTGATTTGGGTCCCCTGTGTTGCAGTGACCCCAAATGAATAATATTCAGCTTTAGAACCTTTTTCTTTTTTTTTTTTTTTTAATTGGCTTTAAAATGGATGTTTGGGAAACATGCATCAGGGAAAAAATGGGTCTGCTAATAAAAATGAATATTAACAGGCATCGCTGACAGTCCCACAGCAGATAAATAAAGAGAATAAAGATGCTGACATAGAAAGAAGTGAAATTTTTTGTAGCACATTAGTTAAGGATTAAATTTGTGGTAAGTCATAGTTTCTCTGGTAAAAATGTGTTCCTATTCAGACAACCTGTAGAAAAGTTTAAATGTGTTGGAAGTGGTTTATAAGCTGTGCAGCAGCTTCTGCCATGGTGCAGGAAATTCGACTTCTCCAGCTCCCAGCTGGTTTTGGGCTGTCACCTTCTGGGTGAGCTCTTCTTGACCGGTTTGGTATTGATTTTTTCCCCCTGCACAAAGACCAGGCACCTTTTCCCCTTCTCATTTACAGTCCATCTCCACAGAAGTTAATCAAATGCTTTTACATATAACTCACTTCAAACGCTTGCCAACTTCAAACCCACCAGTTCAAAGAACTCTGGTTTATTTGCTGGTTTTGTAGTAGTTCCAGCCTAAATAATTAGCTAATACCTTTTAAATATGTGTTTTAAAGATTATGGTTTAAATCCCCAAACTGTGTCATCATTTGGAAACAAGTCTCCCTAAAATTGCAGAGCAAGCAGAAATTACAGAAAAGCTCCAGATGGTCCAGTAGTTTGCTGGTTATTTACAGTAAACCGGATCCTTCTCCTCAGCCTTTTATCTCAGAAAACACAGTCTGTTAGCAAAAGGCAAGGGGTTTTCTGTAAGGTATTGGAGTCCTTTTACTAACCTGCAAGTGGAAAAGCCAACTTGGCTGATCCTGGTGCTATAAATCAGATGGGAAAGTCTGACATACGTTGAGCTCTCGCCTCTGCAGACACTCAGGGCGACATTACGGTCCCGCACAGCTGGCAACATCTGTGTCACATCACCCTTAGCCAAGGGCAGAGCTGCCAGTGGGGGTCTGTTAGTAAGACACTTCTGAATTTTTTATCATTATCTTTTTTTCTTGCCCTTGACTGTTTGTTTTGAGGATCTCAACAGCAGCATTTAATTGTTTTACATTCTGTGACTTTGAAGGCAGGACTACAGAAGAGATTTGAGTGAAATATTTGGGATATTTGCCACTCGTACATTTGTAGCGTGGCTCAGCTCTGCTCTCTGATCTCTCCCAAATAGTTGCAGTTTTCACCAATTGCAGATGTTGCCCTTAAATCAGAAGAAAGCCCTGTTGTCCATCTATGCTGAGATCTGTAGAAAACATCTTTTTGGGTCTCCCGGTACGTTTTTGTCAACTGTGTTTTTCTTGTATGCTTGTTTGTGCTCCAGCTGGGCCTTCTGTGCCTTGTACAGAGAAGCAAACCCTGCCAGCACATTACATTATTTATAAGGCAGAAATGCTATCAGATCTCACTCAGGTTGGAAGAGACTCCAGTTTCAAGTAATTATAGAATTTACATTTATGTAGAGCCTCTCAGTGAGACCTTGGAGCCCTGTGTTGGGTGTCAATATGAATCTAGGATTGTTAGTTCAGTGCTGAATAAAAATAAAATCAGTCAGAGAGGGGTAGGGGAGCAAATACCCCATCGGTGGCCAGCTGCCAGAGGTTGTGAGGAGAGTTTAGGTGAAAGATTCAACTAAGTTGGAGCTTAACTAAGAGAGCAGGCCTGAAGCAACCTATAGAAAGACCTCTGGACTCATACATAACCAGTGGGCAGAGTCCCAGGTGTAGTTTTCATCTAAAAGAGTTGTTAATGGCTATGTAGTTCCTTATGCAAAGCAAACTGGCCAGTCCAGTCCAAACTGCAAGTCCAGTCTATGAGGCAGGGATGAGGAGTCATCTGGTTTTGATGGACGGGAGGGTTTGACGTGGCATGGGGTGAATGTGGGGGTACACCTGTGAGTTGATCACAGCCACTCACATCTGGGCTGTTGCACGTCCTGTCTATTAATGTCGTTTTCCAGTTTTAGCCACGACTTGGCATGTTTCTGGCTTCTCAGCAGGGACAGGCACAAGCTGCAGTTTCCTCCAAGGTTCATTTTATCAGCATGTTTGTAACATATGCCTGTCTGTAGGAATGTGTTTGTTGGAAGGAGGGGGTTCTGGAAGGATGCAAAAGATCCATGTTTTAACCATAAAGCCCAGGGAAGAGCTTAATTGTAGTGCAGTTGCAAGTGGAAGAAGAGCTCTACTTGTTTTTGCATTGGCACAAAGCAACACATTAGTTAAGCAGTTTGGAAAAGTAGATTAACTTAGTGGAGAGGTCCCAAGTGACACCCTTTTTTTTCTTTTTTTTTTTGAAAATCAATTTTATACAGGAAGCTTTAAAAGAAAAAAAAAGGGGGGGAGAAAAAGACCCAGGAATGTCTGGAGTGGACTGTCATGGCAAGAGCTGGTAGGGCGCAGGATCTGATTTGAACTGGATTCACTGCTCTTCTCCTGTGTTGCCACAGTTCTCATGGGAATATCTGAGCAGAGGTGTCTTCGTTAGATGAAAATACATTTGTTTACTGTTTGAAGACTCATATACTGTGGCTGATACAAAAAGTCCTCATTTAAGATCTTGGGGGATCTATGTCTTTGGTGCAGCACAGAAAAACCTGGGGCACAGCACAAGGAGGTAACAGAGTCTGGGAGCTTCAAGCTGAGAAGATGCAATTTTGAAAGCTGGCTAAATGAGCAATGATATTTTTGTTGATAATCTCTAATCAGATTTATAACTAGTGGCTTTTTAAAGCATACAGAACTCCCAAACTCTGGAAATTAATATTGTGCTGATGGACCTGCTTGAACAAACATAATAAAAAATGTGCTCTCTGTCACGGCAAGCTGAAAAAGCAGATGGCAGTCAGAAGCTGAGCAGCATACAGAAGTTTGAAATTTTAAATTAAATCAATTTGAAGCTTTGTTTGTGCCTAAGGCAAGCTTTCCCCTCGGATGAAGGAGAGTGGCTAGCTGAACTCTTTTACATGGGCTCTGGTTTTGCAGAGGCTGCTGAAAGATTTGAAATCCTCTGCAGTCTACACCATTGTATTAGTCTGGACTAACAACAGGGCAGAAATAGGAAGTTCAGGTTGGTCCAGAACAGGAAGCCTTTCCAAAAATGTAAACTGCTGTAATGAGATGGGTACAGAAGAGGGACTGCTGCTTTTACACAGCGTGCCATAAATATTCAGATTATGTCATATGTTTCCTGTGCTCTGAAGAGATGTAAAAAATAACTGAAGAAAGAAAAAATCCTGAAGCAGACATATACACTGTTGTTCTGCTACAATAAACGAACTTGTACCTTATTTTGAACACCACGAACTGTCTTGACTTCCCTGTAAGCTCACAAGAGATTGTGGAGTAAAGCAGGGAAGCTACTCCCTGGGCAGAATTGTGTTCTCTGTATCCAGGAGTTCATTAGTAAGATGGGATAGGCTGGACCCTGAGGTCCTTATTTTTACTTACTCAATACTCTCCCAGATTTTAATGAGAGCTTTACTTGAATAAAAACTACATTTTATCCCAAGCCAGTAAGATTGCTGTCTTCTGCAGAATCGTAAGCCCTTTTCTGCTGTCTCCTAGCTTTTTGATAATTGTGCCTTCTTAGTAGTTAACCAGCTTTGTGTAGGGACCTTTGGAGCAGCTCTCAGGCTTCTGCTTCTTGGCCACTGATTGCTACATTAGTTCATTGGTGAAAAGTTAACTTTATTTCTGCTGGTTTGTTTTGTTGACCTCTCCTTTTTCAAATCATCCCATCCAACTGCAGCTGTACTCATCTGTAGCCCTGAGCTCTACAAACCTGCTGCTGCTGGTTCATGTGATTCCTACCCTGAGCAGCAGTGCTAAAATCACAGCCCCAGAGTTTCTGTTAGCCCCTGAGCCCTCAGACCTGCTCTGAGGTGGTGGGTGTGCAGCTGGTTTTGAGAGGACACATACATGCACAGAAGGGAAATACTAATTTTAGCAAAGCACAGGAGTCAAGAGACATGAAAAGAAAATCAGTTTAATGACTTTTGATTTTGCAGAAAGAAAGAAAATAGTATCAGGATTCTCAAAAGATGGCTAAATTCTCAGCCAGCCTTTTAAGTACATTAATCGGTCCATTCCTTGTTCTTTCTTTAGGGATGCAGGTTGCTGCTCATCCCTTTGGTCAGGATGAGCAGTTTGTGCTGCCATAGGCATTCACCTGGAGCCCCCTGTCAGTATAAACTGGACCTTTATCTGGGGAAGTAGATGTTGAAGGCACTAGAAATGCAGCAAACTCAGCTATATTGAAATACCAGCTGTAACTACTGCAGTTCTCCTGAACAGAAGTGTAAAGGAGAAAAATTCATTCCCAAACCTACAGTTCCACCACGGTCTGTGGGACAGGCCCAAGTGTAAGATCGGCGTGGCTGTGGGATGAAGAGAAGCATGGGCTGTGCAAAGGAAGGTCCACGTATGGGACCCCATCAAGCTCCCAGGTTAGACAAGTTGCTGCTCTGCTTCTCACTGATGGGAGCCTGTGGTGGAGGTGTAGCTGCAGATGGAGCCAGGCCACATCAGCAGCTTTGTGTGGCTGAATTCGTTCTCCACACAGCACTTAGAAAGGGGCACATGTGAGTCTGATGCTTAATTTGACTTCTCCCTGAATTTTTCCTCCCTGTTATCAAACACAACCAGTTTTTACGTAGACAGTCTGAACTGGTGGAGCCCAGAGCTCTGCCTGTGTTGTTGTGTCCTTCCCCACCTCACAGTAGTGGAGTTGTGAGCTTTTGCTTCCTGGCACTGTGCCTGTGCTAGTACAGGGGTAACTGCTGAATCCTGGTGGACTTGGTGGGCTTTAACTGTTTGGTGCTGCAGCGTTGTCTTTGGTGGGATGCTGGTTTATGCTGCAGGCTTGCTACACATGGTAGGTGCTAGTAATATTTTCCTATTGGTTAATGACTTGTTCTTCTTTCTGTACTTGGTACTGGTGAGGCTGCACCTCAAATTCTGTGTTCAGGTTTGAGCCCCTCACTACCAGAAGGACATTGAGGTGCTGGATTGTGTCCAGAGAAGGACAATGAAGCTGGTGAAGAGTCTAGAGCACAAGTCTTAAGAGGAGCAGCTGAGGAAACTGGGGTTGTTTACCCTGGAGAGAAGGAAGCTGAGGGGAGACCTTACTGCTCTCTGCAACTACCTAAAAGGAGGTTGGAAGGAGGGGGAGTTGCTCTCTTCTCCCAGGTAACAAGTGATAGGACAAGAGGAAATGGCCTCAAGTTGTGCCAGGGGAGGTTTAGATTGGATGTTAGCAAGGATTTATTCACTGAAAGGGTTGTCAGGCCCTGGCACAGGCTGCCCATGACAGTGGTCGAGTCACCATCCCTGGGGGGATTTAAAAGCAGTGTAGATGTGGTGCTGAGGGACACAGTTTAGTGGTGGCCTTGGCAGTGCTGGGTTAACGGTTGGACTTGGTGATGATAAAGGTCTTTTCCAACCAAAATGATTCCGTGATTCTATGAATCTACAATTCTATGATATGCAGTTTATTTTGTGTCCTGCAGGTCAGAGGGCACCATCCAAAGAGCAGTGGGCCAGTTGCTCAGAGTCACTGCCATGTTCAGTACATGCTTCCCTGACCACTGATTATTATCCTTGCTAATGCCCAGGGCTCCACTCTAGCAAAGCACTTGGCAGCACTGCCAGCTGCACTAGCTACCAACCAGCTGGCACAGGACAGGGAAAGGGAACTGAGAAAGAGAGAAGCCACACAAAAAAAAAAATATTTTAGACCCAAGTGCATTCTTTTTGGCAGTACAGCTCCAGAGAGGTCAGTGTGGCTTTTTTTTTTTTTTGTTGGTAACAATAAATAAATACAGCTCAGGAATAAACAGAAACTGAGTTTGACTTTCCCTTCATCAATAATTTCCAGGGGCTTCATTGACTTTAAAGATCTTACTCTTTTTAAGAACTTTCTTTAGAAATGACAATTAAAAATGAGTGTAATAGGCCCAGTACAGCTGTGTGGTATCTCCAGCTGTTGGAGACTGGTAACACCACAGCCCAGGGACCTGCTTCTCTTTTGAGAATTTCTTCTGCCCTTCCAGCTTTTTTTGCCAATTTCCACATATTTTCTTTCTCTAGTCCTGGATAGTTTTAAAAAAATCTTCCTGCCTGGAAACTTTGGAAGGAAGAGGCTGGACAAAATAGTCCTGGTGTTTCTAGTGTTACAAATGCAGATTAGGGTTTGGACTGAGAGGCATGTCATGAGCTATTGGGATTTGCTCTTCTTGCATGGAGATTTGTAAGCCTAAAGCCTAAGCAGGAAGCAGATATATGGGACATAGAGTTCAAATATTCACAAAAAAAATGTATGTGAAGTCATAGTCTCCTGGACCAAGTGTTGTGGGCTCCTTCCAATATGTGCTGGGAAGTTTATAAGGAGATACCAGAGGTATCCTCTCAGATACCACTTTCCAGATACAAAGAGATGGACTTGGCTCGTCTCCTTTTCTCTGATAGAGAACCACCACCAGGATGTAGTCTAACAGAGCAGTCCATATTGATTCTGTATGTACAGCCTGAATTTCAGTGAGAGGGGAACCAGTGGAGCTGTGTATCTCACCTCAGCTGCAGATCTGCACCATTTAATAGTGGCTCTGACTTCCCCAAAGGCTCTTACACACATCTTGGGTTTAGGCCTATCTGCAGATCTTTGATTTAAGTGTGTATTGAATATGAAGAACCAGAAATTAGCTCTGTCATTAAGTAGGACAGTACACTGCCAATTGTGTGATGAATTAACCCAGCTAATGCAGCATCAGCCCCAGGCCCCTCTGCAATGCTGTTTTACAGGCTTTAGAGGTATAAATACACTTACAAATGTAGCAGCCTAACTGCATAAATCTTCAGGCCTGTTTGCATCTGGCTACCCTTGGATATCCAGATTTAATTAACTTCAGATAATTAAAAATAATATATCAATACACTGCAATATGAATAAAAAGGACAGGGGCTTGGGAAGCCTCAAACACCTCTATTGTGTCTTGCTCTTCCTTGTGCAAGGAGCAAGCTCTGCATACCCAGGGAGTGATATATCAAGTTTCCCATGTAACAACTCCCCTGCCCCAAAAAATGGTAGCTATTTCTTCTTTCTTTTGTGTGTCAGGAATATGTGATTTTGTTGTCAGCACGTTTTTTGTAATGAAAAGCAAATGGTATCCAATATGTCTTGGAGAAAACGTGCAAACAACAGCAAAATTATATGTTGTTAAAAAAAAGATCTGTAACTTGTTTGCTGTCAATACAGCTCTTAATGACAAGAGTACAAGGAAAATGTACCCAGTGTCTGCTGTGATACATGTGGGACTGCAACAGATCTGTGTGTATTTAAAAAAAACTATACCATGAGAAATTAAGTTGCAAATATTGGATATACATCTGCAACCCTTCAGAGAATTAAGAGTGTATGTGGACTTTGTGAGTAAGGCCTTGGTTCTGTGAAACAAGTTGAAAATCCCTGGCTGGTCTCTTTGGAGAGAAGACATAGCTCCCTGAAATTACTGCTCTGCAATTTGCTGTAGTGTTAAGTTCAGACATGGAGAGAAATGTCCTAAATCACAAGACTGAATAAGGAAAAAAAAAACTAAACAACAACAACAAAAAAAATCAGTATATCTATGTGTGTGTGTAGAATAAGCATGGGAAGAACCTTCCTTGTTTTTTTGCAGTGTCCTATTAACTTTGTTCAAGCGAGTAGCCACTATATAGATTTTATCCTCATACTGGAGTTGATTTTAAGTGCCTGTGTTATTCTGTGTAACTTGGGAAATGGATTTTTTTCAAAAGCTGTCTCATTCTAAGAAAGATTATGAATTATTTGCTATTCATATTGCCAGTAGAATTTATTGTTCTTGCTTTGAAATCAGCCAGAACACATCTAGGGTAAAATCTAATTGTTTTTGAAACGCACGGCAAAATTCCCATGGACTTCACAAATGTCAGATTCTCCTCCAGTATGAAAACTTACTGCTTGCAACCACTATACATATTTTACACGAAGATCTAGTCATGCTAAACCCTGCTCACACAGTGAATTTTTGCAAGAAGTGAATAAAAAGGAGAATGAGTACTTGAAAGGAAGCTCCCGGGCCTTGATTGAATGAGTGTCCATAAATATTTGATGCCAATATTTGTCCTGCTCTTGCAGAGACTCTTAAAGAGCTTTTCCTCTGTGATCTTTACTTGACTATTCTTTTCTCCTTTCTTCTCCCCATCTGTTGGATGGCCTGTTTCTGTTCCAGTTGTGAGAATGTACGACTCAAAAGTGGAACTTAGTTAAAAAATCTGATAGTTTAAAAAAAATAATAAAATTAGGTCTTTGTAGGCTGTGCATAGGAGCATGTTTTTAATAAAGAGGAGCATGTTTTTAAGCTCTCTGCATCTGCCCTCCACAACCATATTTGGCTACTTCTTGGTGTAGCCAAATTTCAGGTAATTACCCCCAAAACTGTCCAGGTTTCACACACATCTACAAGTTCCTTGGGGTTGTACTTGAATCCTTGTTCATGAAAACATGGGGGATTTGAAGATTTCTCTCCTCATCCCTGCTGGAAACCCACGTATCACCCTGATGATAAGTTCAGCTGGAAGGGTCCAGTCCAGCTCATCTACGTGTTCCTTTCGTATCTGCTGCTTTCTGAGGCTGTGTTTGTAACCTGTGTTTCTGGTCCTACCTACATAAAGCAAGGCCCTGCAGCCCTTAAAGGCACTGTGAACACTGGTCTACAATCCCCCAACGTGGTACAATAGTGGTATCTGTAGTAAGCAGATAAAAACTGCAGAAGAATTTATTTAAAACTAATTTTGATAAATCTAATTTTCAGGCATAACGTTCTGCCTAGGAAAGCCACGGAGCTGGCTGTTCTTACTGCTGGTTTACACCATCGTAACACATTCACTTCAATTTTGGCAGCCCTCATTTACACACTCTTGGTGTCCACCACACTGCCTGGATGCTGTGGACGATGGGGTGCTGCTTGGCTGCTCTTTGCTGCCAAAATAAACCACGTAAACAGAGGGTGCTGACAAACTGAGCACCAAGGTGGCTGCCATCAGTGAGGAACAACTTTGCTCACTTGAGCTTCTGTGCACTAATTCTTCGCTTAGTTTTCTCTACTGAGATTTTTCGTGCAGTATTATGTTGAATGGCAAAAAATAGGAAATGAACAATTGTGTGATTATAGTTAATTTTTTTTTTCTGCAGCTGTGAAATAACAGCAAGGGGGGAATAACTGGGATGTCATTTCAGCTCTGCTGTAGCAAGTATTGGTCCCACAGCTCCCACTGAGCTACCAAGAGATGCACACCTAACAGTCCATACCCTGTAATTAGTAGGTTGCAAGAGGGAATTTGGATCCAGAGTATTTTTTTTAATGATTTTTCAATTTTTATTTATTGAAATATTTTTTTAGGCATCTCTGGCTTCCTGTTTCATGTATTTCTGGAAACATGAGGGCTTTTTGGTGAGAGCAGCTCACATGAGATGTTGAAGTGTTTAATGTTTTTAGCAAGACAGTTTTACAGTTCGTGGCCTTCCCGATCAGGGATGCCATGGGCGAGGGAACTGCTCTTAAGGACATGTGCCATTTCCCAGTGATTTGTGTGATATCTATACACATACTCATCTGAAAAGTACAAATGCAAAAATGTGAAAATTAATTCAGAATATCTTTGCGATCATTTCTGAATAATTAAAAACTCTGTCACAGCCCTTTCATTTCTTGATTCAACCACTACGACCACTTTTCTGTTTTTTTTTCCCCGTGGTAAATTGTATAGTGACCTTAATCTGTGATACTGAAAGAATAGACTTTTAAATCAAAATAAGCGTAAGGAGGGGATAAAAAAAAAAAAGGAGCATATTAATTGCTCCTTCTTCTTACATAGTTTTTTTTCATTCTCTTTCCTCCAGGCATTCCTTGCATAAAAATATCCATTCACCAACTGTTCACCAACTGTTCCTCTGCTCATTGCCCTACCTTAGATTTCATTTTAAGACACCAGTGAATATTTGCTCTTCAGCCTCACAGTCTTTGAAGTTTTCTTCAGGTTTTTAAAGGTAGCAATTCAAGGATATACTGAACAGCAACAGTGAGTTAATGAGCACTTTCTGGAAGGGGCTTAGGTGTTATTAAACTTACACTTTTATGAAACTGTTACTAGAAACGTTGCACAGATTAACGGAACTGCCGGCAGCGTATTCCTCGCTCCAGCATCCCTCAGTGGTTTAATTCCTCCTGCTCCTGTCCTTAAACTTTTGGCACTTTCCAGCTGTGTCCTTCATCATCATAATATCAAGCAGTGTCTTTTCAGGCTTGGGATTTGGTTTTGGGAGGAGAGGTGCAGGCGAGACAGGAGAGAGATCATACTTTGACACTGTTGCAGTGGCACGTTCACCTCCTGGTTTTGACTTATGTTTCTTAGTCAATGTGAAGAAGCAAAAGAGTCTCTGTGGGCAGATGGGGCAGGAGCTGCAGCAGTGCTCATCACAGGCAGCACATCTGCTTTGTCTGCTTGAGACAGGAGTGGGACGGGACACCGAGCAGTGACCAGGGGTGGAAGGACCCTCTAAAGTAGCCTGCAGAGCTTCTGGTGGGAACAAACTCCAAATCCTACCCTGTGCCCCATTATTTATATCCTGGTTGTCCTACTGCTATTTACATTTTTGTCCCCTACAGAAACAGAGAAGCAGATTGAAAACTCAGACTGTATCTGTAACCTTTTAAAGTTCATGTTCAGCCTAAAACAATAAACTCCTGCAACTACTTACTAAATTATGCACAAACACACCAATTCCTTGAAGACTGTGGACACATGTAGTAAATATCTTTGTTACCAGCCAGGGGCACCTACCCTGCAGTTTCTTTTCCCATTTCCACATGGTGGGCCAGGTGGCCTTCTCCTGGAAGGTAGCTGAGATGAGCAAGGCAATTTGGGAGGCGATATTAGTTATTTTTTCAGAGCTCTCTATTGAACTTCTAGAGGAAAATGTTCAAAAAAATTAAATGCATCAAACACAAACCTGTTTCTTTTTCCTGGGAATGGGGCTGGAGTACTAGCCTTAAGAACTACAAAGCCATGCAAAGTGTTACCTCTGTGCTTGGAAAAGGAGAGGAAGGGGAGCAGATATTGGCTGAACTGCTTGCTGCATCAGTCCTTTTTTTCTGCCCTTTCATTTTTAGGAGCTCCATCATCATTTAGATACCTGTGACAGCTTCTCTTCTAATAATAATACAGGCACCAGAATTGAGTGAGACCTAAGGTCCATTTATTCCAGTATCTTGTCTCTGACAATATTCATTACAGTCTTTTTTGGGGGAAAGCTAAGAACCATGCAGGAGGGAGATACGGAATAATGTGATTCCCTGCATGGTCTCCTATGGATCTATAATACTTAGAGACTGACCTAACCCCCGAGGCACAGGGTTTAATAGCTCTTCAGGTTTTTTGCTGTCATTAATTATGACAGCGCTGGATGTAGGAGTGGATGTGTTTGTTGTTTCTGTGCATTTTCTCCTCTTTCTGTCTCTTGAGACATGTGATCTTGCATCTTGTTTGTCTGATCCAAGCAGGACGTGCTCCTTCCAAACAAGTGAATTGTAGGGGCATGAGGGACATTGCAAAAGGACTAACGTGCCCCCTCCTCCTTATTCTTTATGCCTGATTATAAATAACCCAGGTTTTATGATGGAGCCCAGAAGAACTACTTGCAAAGCAAGTATTCAAGTATTCATTTTGTTGTGTTTTTTAGCTCTGTGGATTAATTTGGCCAATTTCAATATATTTCCTTATCTCTTTCACATAGGGGCTTTTATAGAGCCCCTCAAAGGAATATTAATATGCTCCACACAGATTATTTTATGTGGAGAATGAAATCCCTTGCACCTCTACTTTTTCATCCATTGTTTTTAAAGCCCCACTATACACGGGTAATTTTGGAAAGCTCTTAAAAGAATAGGTGGAGGTTTGCTCATGAATCAGCTGTGCTTGGATCTGGCTGTTTGCTTCCTTAAGGTGCTCTTAAAGGTGATAATATGTCAATATTTTTTATTTCCCCTAGCATCCAACATTCACAAATGATATAGATGTGTAAGAATAACCAGGTTTTATTAGGTTCAGATTTCTCTTCCAGTGTTTTCTTTCACTTTTTGATTAGCAATGCTCTGATGTATCTGTGTTGAGGTTTTGGATGCACCCCATTATTGAACCATGTTCTCTCATAATGACTCACTACAGTCACTTAAGTTCTCCACGCTTAAATGTGTAAGTGGCAAATGTAGACTCTGTAACGAAATGCAGAAAATGTTGCTGAAATACTTGAGATGCTTCAATTTGGAGAACAGAGCAGATGGGGTATGGAATTTTGTTTTTATTTATTGTATTGCTCTCTGTGCTTGTTCCATGAGTCTGGTAACAATATACTGGATTGTGCCACTTTGATTTAGAAGAAGCTTTATTCAGGAGTGTAATTACCCTTTCCTTAGCATTAGTTCATTCTCGGCACAAGGGGAACTGTTCCCATATTTCTTCTTTTGTCCTTGTTGGTACTTTCTTATGTGACATTCTCTCTGTTCCTATGATCTCTGACCCTAGTGATGCACAAGTCGCTTCTGAGTCAAACTCCCAATGAACCCTGTTCAGAACAGCTGCAACAAATATTCTTTCCTTCAGGAACTGTTTGATGCCACACTCCCTAGGGAAGGATGTTTGTTTCCTAAAACGATAAAAATTTTGCTGCAAACAAAAGAGAGAAAATATTAAGCATCATTTTACCACTGACAAAGAATAAAAATAATTTACGTCTGGACATGAATGAGTTCAGCAGAGCACAGATTCTTTTTCAGGTTGAGTGTGCACTCTGCAATTCAAAACACAGCTGAATATTCAGGCTGCTTTTTTTTTTAATTCATCATTTCAAAATGCGTCAAATGTGTTCGGGTTTTGTTTTTTTTTTTCAAACCGAAAGGCATGCTTAACAGTGCGTTTTCTAAGGCTGTTGTTGGCTTCTAATGGTGAGTCAGTTTGTCCTTTATCAGAGTAGCAGCACATGGCTGAACTCACAGCAACTCCTCTGACTGTCTTATACACGTGGTTAGTCTGCTGGCGTTTGTGTTGAATTGCAGAGAGGTGATAAGGATGCAGAAACTGTTTCATTCAGGTTTCCATTACAGAGTTGAATTTCAGCAACATCCCTCCTCGCCTGCACTATTCCCTTGTAACCTCAAAGTAAAAAAAAACCATCCACGTTTCCACTCTGGCTGGCTGGATCCTCGCTGGCAACGAGTATCCTTTCAGATAACCCCGGCAAAACCGAACAGGCTCTTTGGAGATATAAAGCCTCTGCGTTGGTTCTTTAATTGTTACTTTTCACGTTATTTAACACTTCTCCATCCCCTTCTTGCAGCCCATCCAGTTACTGAGTTAAGTCACGTACGAATTGCAAACAGATGATGGGTCCTGCCGTTCCCATGGCGTCTTCCAGGTCTAGATGCAGACACAGTGCGAACGTCCCCCCAGGGGACGTAAGATGCTCCTGATCCATCACTGAGCTCCGGAATGCCATCTGCAGTTCCCAACACTCCTTGCCCTTTCGGGGCAGCCACACTTAGAGCGTGGAAAGTTAATCATATCTTGTCTCCAAACTTTTCTTTCCAAAGTCAGTAATTCATTACTGTGGCCCACAGAGTTCAGCATTTTGGCTGAGAGCTATTTTGATAAATTAATTATGGACTTTGTTCAGTAGTTGGTTGAAAAGAAGGAAGTTTTGTGCCAAATGGAGAGAAGATTTTAGTGCAGATACATGACAAGACGCATGAGGACCTAAAGCAACTATGGATTATGCTTTCTTTGGCTGTTGGCATTGCCTTGAAATTGTGATTCTTGCTGATTTTTAATTGTTTTTAGAGGCTGACTTTGCTGTGAAATTCGGTTGATGAAATTTGATTGCAGCTTGCGTGTTTTAAATGTTTTATTACGAGCCAACACTGCCTGGATGTGCAGAGTGCCTATTGAGTTATCTGCCCTCATCTTCTTTCTCATTGGTCCCAAGAGAGAAGTTCTAGGTCACCATGTCCATTTATTTACAGCGGTAGGGCATCATTTTAGCTACCTTCTGGGTTTGCTCCTAATTTCCTTCCCGATTCTGTTAACATTAACTTTCATTAATACAATACAAAACCAGACAATTATCTTGGGCTCCTTTTTGTCATCTTAATGAAAATTGAACTGTAACAGTGATACACTTCTAGTGCAAGGTGATTTGACTGCAGTAGGGTAGGCAATGACTATTGCATTAACATACCCACATTACACTAATGATGGAGTGCCACGCTTGCCATCAGGAGGCCATGGTTTACTTTTGTCTTGCATGCAGAAAGGGATCATTAGAGTTCCATGAATAATAGAAACCAGAGAAGGGAAAAAAACCTATTAGGGCATTTTATCTATCTTCCTGCCAATATAAAATTCCCTTTTTTCAGTACGTATTCTACAGTTGCGTTCGTTTTCCTGACAAAATGTCTGCATTAGAATTCCTGAATAACTCTCTGTGGGAAATGTGATCCGAGTGCTTTTAGGATCAATGACAGGACTCCCACTGATTTCAGCAGCAGTTGAATCAGGACTGTAAAAACTTGAACATGTCTTGGTAGGTAGCTTCTTCCAAGCAGGGTTTTAATCTATAAATCAGTAGGAGATGTATGGGGTCTCTCTGTTCACGTACTGTAGCTATAGGGCATTGGGGGGACTGCAGTAGTTGCTGGATTGAGGCAGTTAGAAGGCAGATGGAATGCAAGTGATTCCACCCACGTTGCCTATTGATAATTCATTATTCTTTCACTTTCAGAAAATATTTTCAGATCTATTCTGGTGAAAAAGACACCAGATATTTATTTTTAAAAGTCTTTCTGCATTAGTTACAGCTTTATTCCACAGCTGCTGTTTTATTTTTTACTTATGAGGACAAGGCATCATGGAGAGAAGAAGATGTGAGATGCAGACAAGCAGACTGTGTGGTGCTCCTCCATTGGCAGCATCCAGGGGTTGAGAGAAAGTATCATCATTTTTACAAGTGAAAATTTTCTGAAAGCAGAACAGTTCTTATTTTTCATCTGTGTAACCTTTGGGGGAAACCATGTGTGGTTTTGTCATTTGTCTTGCTTTTTGGACCCACTAATTTCACTTTCCAACGTGTGGGGCCCCATAAGGCAGCTTTGCTGATGCCCTTGTGAAGTGCCTCTGTCCTGCTTTCCTCCTTATTTTCCACAATCTGCTGAGTGAGATCCGTGCCACTCCTCACGTTTTCCTAGTGTGCCAAGTCCTGTGCATGCCCATTTCCAGAGAGTTTCAGGAGTCCTGAGAACAGGCAGCAATCCTCACTTGAAGGTGAAATCCCACAAATAACTTAATTCTGTGCACGTTTCATATTTCTAGATTACATGACACTATGTACTTGCTAGGTCAGGACACAGAGGATGGTACAGAAAGCAGCAACTTTCAGATAGCTTGATAAAGGTTGGAATGAATAGGAGTGTTTTATACCAGAAAAACCTGTTAACGACAGGGGACAACATTGGGCTCTCCATCCTGAATGGAAAAAGCCACCTCTGAATGCTAAAGTATGCAAGAGCTGCAGCAGATGTCTGTGATTTAGAGATCTGAATAACTGTTATACTTGCCAATAGTTCTTATGTACAGGGATTATCCACCCTTTCAGATAAAAATACAGTTTATAAAATATGGAATACAGGGAAGGTGGGGTAACCTTGAGCAGTGCTAAAGCTCCTGAGACAAGGGACAATAGATGGTTCCTTTGGTTGACTCTTCAGCCCTCTCTGATTAGGACTGTTCTCACTTTCAAGTTTTCTCAAAGTCTGGCAAATCAGCTTAGGTAAAAAAAAACCCCACATCCTCTGACTTGGAAATTATTCCATAGCCTGAGTGGTTCCTGGTTTTGCCTTCCCAGGTGGCACTTTCCCCCCTGCAAGGGTAAATGGTTGGCATGGGCTCTGGTTGTGTGGGTAGTAATTTTTACTAAGGTGATAAATGATTGATAGATGCACAAAGAGGATCTTTACACTGTCAGATACAAAACATTACAGGCTATAATATTGCTATTAGGTTTTTTGGCTGAATTCAAGTGTCAGTTCGGGTGTATGTGTCTTCCAGAGCAGCCTTGCAACAGATCAGAGGTTGTGAAAACATGTTCTTGCGTTGTTTTTTCACTTTCTTCTTTTTAATGATTTTATCAGAAAATGTAGTTATTTAAATAATTATAGGCATTTATCCTTCATATGCTAATCAATTGACATTTACAAGCAAGAAGCATACATGTCAGTAACTAGATCACTAACTATAAAATAATTTCTATTTATCTCATCTGCTAATACCACTCAAAGAAGGCCTTGGGCTTCTGTACAGCAATAACATAAATACCAATTTAAGAAGTCTAGTCAATAAAGTGCACTGCACACACACTCCCAATGTAATCAGTTACTCTCTTTCGTTCCCATTGGGTTGCCTGTGGATTATGTCGATGGGTTAGGCTTTCCAGAAATGTTTTTCTCCTGCTGTTTCCCATCGTTGTAAATCAGGGAGGTCAGGAGGTAGCTCCCACCTTTGGGTGGGAATCGTTTGCCTACAAATGTACCTTCTCCATCGGTCACTGCCACCCCCAGGCAAGGAATTTCCCCTGGGGAAATGTGAAAGGGATTTGAATGCATGTTAGTACTTATCTGAGCACCCAGGAGATCTGGATATCCTATTAGGATAACATACAAAAATTGGAGTCATACCGAGATTACTTTGGAACTCTTCCTCCGTTTAAAAAAGGCAGGAACCAATTTCTAATTGTGTTTCTTGCATGTCAGAGCTCCGGGTTTTCCACCGTCAGAGGGAGAGCGATCAGCGTGAGGCTGCCCACCTTTCTTTGTAGTTTGCTGATGGGGAATATTAACCTCCTCCTTCTCCAGCACTTTCAAACTTGAGGCTAATTATCAACAGGGATCCATGTTGCATTTCTTTCTAAAGGAGATTTCCAGGCCATGGAATCCACCACAGTAAGTAGCTGAACCTTAAAAGAGGAAGGGGAGAATAAAAGATGAAAAGAATCTGTAGCCTAAGTTTGATTTAGCAGAAGTAGGTCTTTCAAGTTTTGTTTGCTTACCTTAGCAGACACACACGAGCCAAAAATACACAGCAAACTGCAAAAATAATGAGCTGATAAACAGAACAACATTGAGAGGAGGGAGTAGTTCAGCTGGGAATGAAAAAGTCTCCCTTTTCTGAGCTCGTATACTGTGGTGTACTGGTATACTGTGTAAGCTTGACTTTGGGAACTGGAAAAGCATGCAGCTTGTGGTGTTCTACTAACCCAAACCTTGCAGGCCATATTAATTCATTTTCATGTAAATTTAATTGCAGAAATTTTGACAGACCAAACCCTGTTGAGACCAGCAGTTGTGTTAGAATGGAAATACTTTGGGAAATGGGCTGAATTTGCTATTATTTAATGAAATAAAAATATAGGGAAAGATGTTATGATGTCTACGTATCTCATTTCAAAGTCTGTGGAATAGAATGTCTTGATTTTTAATTGACAGTCATACTTTCATTTAGAACAGTTTTCTCATTTTATGAAAGTGGACAACCCAACTATAGAGCATTTTACTGAGTGTATCAAAAACTCTTTTCTGCAGAATTTTCCTGCATTGAAAATTTCAAAATAGGGAAGATTTGCTCTTGACTGGGATGAAGCTGAATGTCAAAATATAAGAATGTATCACTGTATCAGAACATGCATCTTATGCAGAAAAGGCCCAAGGAAATTAGATACAGAAGTAACATACCAAAATAATCTGCTGTGCTGCTTGCTCATTTTGTCTACTCTCATACCCTGAGCTTTGTCCCCCACTTTTCAAATGCCTGAAGCTTGAAGACTTCCACTTGATTTTTTTTAGATTGTTTCCTAAACCAAATGGCTACGTAACGTAGCAATTAGTCCTGGCATGAGTGAAATGTCTCTTTGCTTGCTTTCATTTTTCCTACTTGTCACCCTAAATATTAGGATAGTTTACAGGCTGGTTTGCAAAACAGCATGAGAGACTCAAAGATGGTAATTTTTTAATTGGTGTGAAGCACCTCATGATTCTGCCTAGAGAGAAGAAGTTTTGGAGGGGATCTACAATGATGGTATCATTCCAGATGGTGGAAGTAGTTTCCAAAGAGTCCAAAAATAATTTGGAAATGTTTTACTTTTAAAGGGAATAATTTCTGATCCCCACCAACACTCCAGCAGTAACTCTACAATGCATGAGTAATATATTTCCATCCTCAGCTATTCTTCATACCTTCCTTCCGCAAAGCATTTGATTCCCCAAATCCAGGAGGCCTTTGCATGGCTGGCCTGCTCTACCTGAAGCTTCATGAAGACTCTTGTATTTTATTTTCCTTTCAGGACAGCTTTTCCCAAGTACAGCCTTCCTAGAGATCCATCCCTTCCCCAGTAGGTTTTAAAAACTTAATTAGTGCCTTGTACAGCTCTCAGTGGTAGAAAGAGCTACAACACAGGCTATTTGTTCCTGAATCTACACTTGATATAAGAAGCAGCAACAATATATGTCCTCATATATACATGCTCACACCTTCTTTGGCTGACCTGGTTATTCCTGTGTTCCCATTAGCCTGCTTGGCTGTTCAGTTGAACCAGCTGCATGCACTAAATAATAGAAACATTTAATGTTTTGCCGCTTGAATGGTCCCCAACAACAGTTTGGAACAGTCTCGTCCCAGCGGGTTGTGCTTGCGGAGCGGCTGGATGACAGCCCTGCTCCCTGCCAGCCGTCTGGGGGCAGCGAGGTGGAGGCGAGGGGGGAACATGTGCTATTTTCTGAACAGTCTCAGAGCAAACAGGAGCGGGGTGTGGATGTGTGTGTGCAAATTCATGCAAATTCAGATGTTCCTAGAGCAGCACAAACCTCTTGCTGCTGCTGGAGAAGCTTGCCGAAGTTGTTTTCCTCTGTTGTTAAATTTAATTTCAATGTTTGACTGTGTCACAGAAGGTGTTCCCTGCCTTCTTGCCAGGGAAGCCCTTCCTGCACAGCTACAGGCATCCCAGGGTGAAAGCTGAGCTGCAAATCAGCCACGTTATCTTCTGACAGATTTTATGAAGTCTTCGTCCCTCCGTCCCCCTTCTCTCTCCTTCCCCTCTCCTTCGACAATGCACTTGCTTTGCAAAGGGAGATCCATTGCCTTGATTTATCCCTCAGCCTGAAGGCCCACGTGGTCAAGTTACTAAAAAACCTGAAATACCCAGCCGAAGGCAATATGAGATGTTGTAGCACTGGGACTTAGCTGGGAACGGGTCAGCAACCCTGCAGGGGGGTTGGTAGCTTCAACGTTTCCCCAGGAAGGCTCGGAGCTGACACTCGCTGTGGAACGGGTTGTGCATTTTCATGCACTTGGGAGAGGCTGCAGGAGGCTGAACCAGGGAATCGCTGCATGTGAAAGAGCACATCCCAGAGAGGGGTGCAAGGGCAGGGTGCTCCCAAATAGCTCCCTGTACAAAGTGCAGTAGGGAAGGGAAATGAAGGGAATGAAGGGAAACCGCTGAACTGCGTCAGCTGAGACCGCCAGATGAAACACCCCAACTCGGCTGGCGCTGCCTCCAAATGAAGTGTTCTCTTCTCTTTGTCCAGACAGAACATTGGAAAATGTCAGCTTTGTTTTCTGATGAAAATTCATCGTCTGCCAGCTTTCCTGAAAGCCATTGGTAATGCCTAGCCCCAGCCTGCACCAACAGGAGGCCTAAAGTACAGCTAGTGGCAAAGAGAAGTGGCAAAAATACAGGCTGCTTTCTTCTTGTAGGTGCTATTACTCTTCCTGCCCTCCCTGGGGATGCCTTACATGAATGTGGCAGCTTCTATTGATAAAGAATGCTGTTTTTCCCCCAAAAAAGAGGGATTTTTAATTTTTGCTACATGGGGAGCCTGTCGTCTGACAAGTATTTCCCTCTCTCAACCTCTGTTCTCCTTTTGTGTACATAAATATTGTGCTTGCGCCCTTCCAAATGCCCCAGCTTTTCTGGAAACCCCAGTGCTGTGTACATCAAATTGGCCCATGCATTTTTAATGCAGTCATATTGACTGGATTTGGGAGACATAAGGATAAAACAAATCACTGTACTACGAAGGAAAAAGCCATTTGGCCAAGTGCATCTGCTCACCTTTGATTTATTTCAGCAACTTTCTCCTATATTTTCAGCCTATTCCCTCCCCTTAAAAATAATCTATTGGTCTTCCAGTGTTTTGGCATTTACATCTGCAGTCTGCTTCTCTGCCCATTCCATATTCACATTCCTTTGATATATACATATGGAATAATGACCCAGAGCTGAAATACTAGCTAAACCTGGTTTCTGATATAATCCCTGTGGTATTTAATTTTACTTTCTCAGGCATCTAAAATGATGGCTGGTGGGATTGGTATCTAAATGTGTAGCAGTGTGTCTTTAAAGAGTTAAACCCAGCTAGTGAAACCTGGCTGAACAAAGCCCCTCCAGATAAATGAGCTGTGTGCTTTTTGCTCAGCACAGGGTGGATAACCTCAGCCTTGCAAATGCTGCCTTGGATAAATGCTGTGGAGGGAATGTAGAAATCCGCATTTCAAAACCTACTGAAGCCATCCAGGCTGTTCCTTCAGCCACCAGCTTTGGGTGTGCAGCCTTCCGTGTGGGCTGTGGGATGTGCTGGGAAAAGGAAATTTTGAAAAGGGGTTTTCTGTGTGTATGTGTAATTTGAGAAGAGGATTTGGTTTTTCTGGTCTCCTCTGCTGTCTTCAAGCAGGATGTTCGGTAGGATGTCATGGAGTATGGTCCTGAGAGCAGCAGCGTGAAGGTACCATCTTGAGGGGGATTCTGGATGAGCTCAAACTTCTGGGATGCTTTTTGAGGTGTGGGCTGTCGTGTTAGCTTCCACACATTGCTGTTCTGTACTGCATGGCCAGGCCAGGTCTTCCAGAAGCAGCAGTAGCTCCACTGTAATGGAGCAATGATCAGAGAAACCCACCTCTCTGCTCCCTGCCTGCTCACAGCCCCACACTGTCAGCCCAGCGCAGGGCGCGTGTGGAAATGTGGGAGGCTGCACTTGGAGCCAGGCCTCAGAGAGGATGAGAGCAGGCCCAGGCAGGGCCTGATGAATCCACTCTACTTCTACAGCAAGAAACACTTTTTGCCAACCAAACCAAGGTGAATCTTGATCTTTTTGCTTTCTTTTCCTTTCACTACTGCCAGAGCCTTAGGCACCCTCAGGACTCTGTTTAAAACCTGTAGTAAAAAGTACTTGTCTTGATGGGCCCCCTGCGCGAAGGAAACATGTAAATAACACACAAATTCCATTAACCCTTCATACCCTGAGGTAGCCAGTTAGGGGTCCAAGTGGCTATGTGGCCACACCAGCAACCCATGTGCCTGCTGGTATTTTGTGGGAATTAATGATGGAACTGCAGATGTTGGGGCTCGTTATGGAAGCGCCAGTGAGGCCTCTCTGAACATGGGACCCTCACTGGGCCACAACTGCTGCAGCAGATCCTTAATACTCCAGCCTGTCCCCAGAGCTGCCAGTCTCAGTGGGTAAGATGGACAAAGATGAGATGAGAAAGAAAAAGAGGAGAGAAGGGAGTGATCTTATACAAGTCAAAGTGCACTGACAGCAATTAGATTCTGGTCTTTTCAGTCCCATCCCAGTGCATTCTCCCTGGACCACATGGTTTTCTCAGGAACAAAACCAAGCTTCACATCTACCTGCTCTCTAAAGTACACACTGTCTTGTGCTTTTCTGTGTTGTGTTGCTGCTCTGAGTCTGTGAGCCTTGTGCTCCCTCATACAGATGTAAATTACTAACAGCAGCATAATAAAGAGTGATATACACAGTCATGTCAGCCCTTCTCATACTACAGGATTTTATGCTGGTTATTGAAATCCACCAACAATATTGCTGCGACTTCACAAGACATTTGTGCTTTTTAGTCTAATGGGAATGATATGGCTTGTTTTCAGCTGCCTCCAGGAGCAAATAGCAGTGCTGTGGGATTTGAAAATAGACTTTCAGCATCATGAGGATGGTGCTGACATGGGGACTTGGTGTGGGACTTCAACAGGAGTGGTTGGGCAGGCCAGAGCACTGGTGAAGGACTGTTGGTGAAAGTAACAAAAAATTCATTGTAGAAGAGGGTGTCATCATGCTTTTGCAGTTTACAGCCATTTGCCAGTTTGGGGAAGGATAGCTTGTGGGGGGAAAAAAAAATCAGTTGAATGTAAATCCTGCTGCATTAGGATAAGTTTTCCCCAAAGCATCCCTTAACCAAATGGGCTGTAAGGTTCCCTTTGTCTCAGGCAGTATTTTAGCCATTCTGATTTTAAGTGATGGATGTATAATTCTGTGACATTTCCTTAAAGAAACATATTGTGTGTGTGTTTTTGTGTGTTCAGTGTTGACCCAAAGCCAAAAAAGAGAGAGGTTTTTGAAGATTTTTGTGTCCAGTAACTTCAGGGAATAATGCTCTTTAAAATATTTCTTTTAATAAGCTTAAGCGGAGAAAATTGAAAAACATCATTCATACTTTGATGTCCTAAAGTATGAAATCTGAATAGCTTACTACTGACTAAATTCTATCCCCTGACCATGGGAAGAGGCAAGATTTAGGAACATCTTAAGATCAAATAAAAGAGGGTCAGCTTTGTGATGTAGTGGCTGTGCGATTCGTTGGCATGTGGGAGTCATGAGTTCAAGCTCTGAGCTCAGTATTTCTCTTACAAGCTGACATCCTCACAGAGGGCTGCAGGGCCAATGCTTAAAAAACACTCCTTGAGAAAGGCTCTGGACCAGCTGCATGGGGAGACCAGTGCTTATAAAACTTCCCTAGGACATGGGACACCTTGGTTTGAGCCCATTGAACTACAGCTGTCTCTCAGATTTTGACTAAGGTACTTCTGTAAAGCAGAAATAAAAGTACTTTTGAGTCTCATTGAGGTGTTTTGAGCATTAAAGACACCTCAGACCAGATGCCTGAAGGTTCAGTTAAGCAATTTGGAAGATCACTCAGGGTTCCCAGGTTCCTAACCTGTTGGCTTTGTGGAGTTTTTCGTAAGCTGCTCAGCCAGTATTGACTGATACACCCAGATAAATGATCCTGAGGAGATTTTCACTTTGTGGCAGGATTTTTAGAGGTTGCTTTAAAAATTGTTCATCTGCTGTGGGAAAAGTAACATTTGGGAAATAGCTGTAAACGATGGTTAGATCCCTGCTGCAGTTTGTTAGTGTTCTTTATGCAAATCCACATGGAAAAATTGCTTTGAAGATACCTGCTTAGGAGTCTAAATACTGACTTGCCACAGACTGCAAGAAACTGGACACTGAAAATCTCTGGCCTGGCCTTTGCATAACCCTGATACTGAAGTATTCAGTTTGTTGTACACAGTCTGCTTTAATTCATGTTAGAAGAAAAGTGGTGTAGCCCCGAGCAAAGAACCTGGCCAGGTGTGAAGGGCTGCAGCTCCCTGGCTGAACTCCAAAAGTCTGTAATTGCATCTGAACTTCAGCATCTTCTTTCTGAAATCAACTCATCAAGAAGTTGGCTGTGAAGCATTTGAGATTATGTACGTTTGTATATATTTAACAGGAAGCTTTTTCAAATCAGACAGAACAGAGGTGGTATCAAGGATGCTCTAAACCTTATGGATGTGAATGATTTGGCCACAGCTTTATGATGATACTGCTGCTAATACGTGTACTACCTTATGCTGAGGAAATGTATTAATCTTTTACCAACACAAGTACATTAACTTTCATGGTGCATTTGCCTTTGCCTCCTTTGGGAGGGCGTAAAGGAGCCCTGTTTTAGTAACTGTGTTTTTATAGATTCTTAATACTGGTTATTGACTATGGGCAAGAATGTAGCCTTCATTTATACCTGAGTTCCTCAAAGTCTTGCCTGCCCTGCTTCTCCAAAAACATTTGGAGGAAGATAGTACAGCTGTCTTCTTGAGAGGAAGGAGGTGGATTCAACCCATAACTGGATGCCCTGCTTGCCCAAGACACTAAAAGTAGGAGTGTGGTTGTCAAGATTCCACCTGTAGTGTAAGAAGAGGAACAGACTGCCCGGGGATTTGGTGAATGGATCATCTGCTCTTTCTGCTTTGGGTGAGGACAGCTGAGCTCCCACCTTCAGGCCTCATTCAAGTGTATTAGGTCAGGACACATGAACCCAGGCCACAGATGTGGAGGGAGTGATTGGGTTTTGACTTGGTGCCAGGAGGCCCCCCTGAGCCTCTGTGATTGACTTTGCTGTGGTGGCTGTGGCAGGAACGACCTGGTACATCAGGCTTTACTGCAGGCTCTAAAGGCATTTCCAGCATCCTAGGATGCATGTTTATGTACCTTAATAAACCCATATACCTGCATTTTTAGTGCTGCAGGATTCTGCTGTTAGAGCAGCGCTTCACTTGGGCTTTTACATGTCACCAATTACATCTCTATGAGGAGAGAAACCTACAGAGATGGGTGGAGAACACAGCACTGAACTTCTCCCCCAAGTTCTTGGGTCAGAACCTAGGCAGTGGACCATCCCTTTCCTTACTCACACATGTATTATATGAATGTTCCTCTTCAATTCATGAAAATGGATTCAGAGAAGATAAGTGGCGTACCCGATTCCCATCTGAAGCTGGATAAGAACTTGCTGGCCTGTTCAGTAACCTGTAGCCATCCCTCCTCAGAGCCTACAGAGTGCAGAAATAATAATGTGTCCTCTTTTCTTTATGGCTTTAATTATTGTGTGCTCTGGGTACGATGATAAGTGGATATCTTTGTGTTAAGCAGCTAATTAATGTTTGGAACTTACTGTTTTGTTTACTGTAGGGTTTTGCATGAAACTATTCTCAGCTGTAATAGAGTTCATGAAAAATGTACTGTGGATTCAAAGTGTTGGAAACAAAAAGATGAGGTGCTGCTAAGGGCCATCAGTGCATGTTGACTTCTTTTGGTCCTACATCCATCAAAAAAATGAAGTGCAACCCATTGCTTGGAGGAGTGATTGCAGCTAAAGTACCTTGTTTAATCTCACACGTGCAGGATGCCGTGTGAGCCAGGAAGGCTATCAAGATACAGTTTTAATTAACATTTGCTTTTTAGATAATGTGCACAGTTTATTTTGGCAAGAGTTCATTGAATATGAAATTTCCATAATTAAGATACTTAAACCTGCAATATTTTGTTTTCTGCAGTATTTTTTCCAAAATGGCATAAATTCTGCAGCCTTTATTACCCAATAGACAAATACTACAAGAAAGAGCAATTTCTCCCCCTGCTTTTTTAAATCTGCTTTTAACCTCTCAGTTTTGGTGCCTTGTTAGGGAGCATCTTCTTGTCACAAATGTGTTTAAGCAACCACAGAATAAAAATAAAGGAAAGGAGGTATAAATATAATTACCTATTCTTAAGATAATTAAATACAAATCTTCTGTTAATTGGTTTTAACATGCACATTTGAATGAACTCATCACTGTATCATCTGAACACCCCACAGAACTATGTAAATTAGTGAGTCATCACAGATAGATATTTCTCCTCTGTCCTTCAGAAGGAGCCAGACTCTTAAAACAATAAATTTTACATACTTAGAGGTATGAAATTCTCCTTTCAGAGATATTATCAGCCTCCTGTTGTAAGAGGAATAAGTAGATAAGTGTGAGAAACATTCCTTGGTGTAGATGATGAGCCAAAAGAATCCATGGTTCTTGGATGTTCCTCTTCTTTTTAATGGTGCCTAAAAAGAACTTCCTGAAAAAAGTTAGTTGTGCTTTGTGTTTTTCTGTGATGGATTCTTAAGATGAGGCTCAAAAGCTCTGTAACCAAACAGATCCTAGCTCTGTAACATCGACAGATTTTCTCAAGTACAATGTCAAGTTAAAAGGGAGAAAACGACTTCCTTTCCCATTGTGTTGGGAGGGGTTAGGAAGAAGGGTAAAATCACTGTTCAGAGTGATTGCTGGAAAATGAGGTTCTTCAGAGCAGTAAATGTCATTGGTAGGGGAGGAAACATGCAGATCCATTGTGGTACTGTGAGTTTATTTATTGAAGGACTTACAGATGAGTGCAGGAAGAGTGTAAAATTGAAGAACAAATTAAGGGTAAAAGGTTATTTGTGTTCTGGCTAAATCCTCTGTATTTTTTTTTTTTTTTAAGTATTATCAGTAATTCAGTGTTTAGCTACGAAGTTGCCCACCCTGAGAGACTGCCAGGAATCCAGTGCAGGAGGTTTGAGGGGTCCCCCTCCTCCCTATGTGCTCGGCACGTGTGTGTTGGTGGAAGAGTTTACAGACCAGGAGGACTTTTCTGACCTGCTCAAATTATTTCTCTGTTGTCCAAAGAGTAACTGTGAGGAGAATTGAAATCCCACCAGCCTCCCTTTACACACATGTACACCATGAAAGTGATGTTTAAATCCAAACTGCCAGGGAGCTTCTGCTTCCCCTGGACTGTGGCATAGCTCTAGCCCCTGGTCCCTGGGAGGAGTTCATCTGCACCCAAAGTCTGCACTCAAAATTTAGCAGATCTGACTTATTTTTCCACAGCTTAGCCCTTACATTTAGCTGTGAGGTAGGTAAATGTGCTCAGGCCAGCAGTACCCATCAGAGTGTTCACTTCTGCCGAAATTCCTGGTGGTCCTGGACCAGGCTTGGGAGGAGGTCCATGTGGGACCTTGGCTCTCACCTGCTGAACTGGGCAGTCAAGAGTAACCCCTGTGCTAAACCCCAAGTTTGCTGAGCAGAGGCTGGCTGGAGGAGAGTTGCATTGATCACATCCTCAGGATCTCAAGAGGGCAGAATTGCTAATTAGCATCGGCGATTGCTAGAGGGGAGGATGGTGCCCGTTGGACTCGGAGGGGTGCAGCTTGCCCTTTCTAAGCAGTAAATCTATAGTGGTTTAACTCCCTGTGTCGGAGTGTTTGTGGAATCAAAACCACTGTCTGCAAATTTGTGTGAAGTTACTAGTCTCTGTTAGCCCAGCATCACAGAGATGGGCGACCCTGCTTAGGCAGGTAATCTGTGAGAAGCTGGAATTGCATCCTTGGAGCAAGGTGGGGAGGAGATGAGGAGCAGGCCTTCCTGGTGGCTGCAAAGCACTGCAGGGAACGGGCAGAAGAGAGGCTGTGAGTTTATTAAAACTAATGCCAATATTTGCATGAGGGTCCACAAATGGAAATCTAAGCTGCTCACCAAAAGAATATGAGAATTACTTTTCTACTGCCAGAATGACAGCTAACAAGACTGTAACCAGCCAGAGAATATACATGTCTTTAAATGACCATCATGTATTATCATCAGAAAATAATGTAGTCTCTTCCCAGCTTCCCTATCCCTAGAGTACATGCTAGTCATTAGCTTTATGATGTACATAACTGTCCTTTCATTCTGAGGTCTCTTCTTCGTTCATTTTGTTCATTGTACATTAGAGAAGATGTAAAACAACATGCTGTTTTAATCCAAACAAAAATTGCTACTGAAAATAAATGCATTATTTTACATGCTGCTTAGGAAAACCTTTAGTACAAATTCTTGATGCCCTGGCCAGGTACTTCTGTAATTCTGGCCTTTGCACTCCTGCTTTACCTGTATCTTCCCATCCTCACCCAGTTCTTTTTAATCTGTATTAAATATGTTTACATTTAATTCCATTGCAGGCTCATAACTAGTTTGCTAAAGCTTTCCACACTGTGTGAAAAAGAGCTAGGTGGGCCAGAAGCTGCATCCCATTTATCCACCTAAAAGTGCAGGCAGGCAAGACTCAGAAGAAGGTGGATGGGTTATAAGTTAATGGGTTAATAATGACCGTGGTCTGGGCTGTGTCTCTATCAAGTTCAGTGCCTTTGTAGGTAAGGCTGGGAAATTGTACAAGATGAGTTTGCTCAACCACAAACACCCTCACACAATAGAGACAAAAATGAAAAGCAGAGATAAAAGAAGCAGTATATTAGCTTCACAGAAAGCTGCAATACAAAGGTTTCAGGAAACCATATTTTGAAGAATTAAGAAAGTTTTAGGAGGTAAAGTGGGATGGCTGGAAGGGATAGATGGAACAATCAGAGATTGCTGTGCCTTAAAGAGGGGCTTCTCAGAGGCTGAGGCTAAAAGTGTATGTTGAAATAGCCAAAGTAGTGAAAAAGGAATACAGAGCTGAGTTAAATGCAAAAGGACAAAGATAAACTGGAGTTGGAGTCAGCAAAAAGAAGAAAAAGAAGCTCCCTTAGAAATAATCTATAAAGGAGAGGGGAGTTCAAGAAGGAGAGCAGGCCTGTAATGAGTGAAGAGAAGGCTCTATTTAAATAGTAGTTCAAATGGCTAAGGTGCTCAAATAATTCTTAAGCATTTCTGTAGGAAAAGAAGGATTTGTTTCTGGCTCCAGGGAATTAGGATCAATAGCCTTTTGTTTTTGATGGGGCAATATTTTGCCCAATAGTTGCAAGGGGGTATTATGTACATTATCTCTGGCATCCAAGAACATACTAGGGAGGCTGCAGGCAATGAATGTGGATGTAAGTGATGAAGGGTGGGGAGGAGCATGGTGAGAGCCCTTGAACCCTTGCAGCTCATGAAGGCTGGATGCTGTGGAGCTACAGAGCCCAAGGAGTTAACCTGGCAACTCTGCAGCAGAGCAGCAGTGGAAGAGCTGATGGCCTTGTCTAACATTTAGAGGTGCAAAGTTACAAGCCTTGATCTAATTAGCACCTTCCGAAGCTGTAGCCGGGGCAAGCCAACGGGATGTCTGTGTGTCTCAAGTAAATGAGAGAGTCTAGGGGGGAGCTAAAAATGTGCCAATATGTCTAAGCTGGTGTGAAGTGGGATTTTCAACTGAAGGGTGTAAGACAACACCCTTGGGTTGGGTGCTAGGCCAGCAGGACATGTGCCTACAAGCAGCCCTAAACCCTCAACTGACTGCACTTGCTCCTATTTTTGCCGCTTGTTTCTTCTTTTCTGTAATGTAAAAATAAATCCTTTTCTCCTGTTTGAAACAAGGCTTTAAAAGTAAGCACACTTATGTTGATCTTCTACAGAGAAATAAACTTCACCTGCAGGGATTTAATTAGCATTCACTGTGTAAACGAAAACGGGCAAATTATAGTAGAGTGGAGCTAATAGAATTGGAGGAATTGTGGGTTACCTGGTGAAAACCTAATAGACTACCAGTTTGAAAACAGTATGTAAAGTGATTCTGGCAGTTCCATTTGAAAAATATCTTCTATCATCAGTAAAATAAATGGAGCTAAAATCACTGGTGTTAGAAAGCTAATGAAACTAAGTACAGTAAAGAATACAAGTTTATAAAGAATAAATCCCACCAAGAAAGCATGTTGTGGTTTAAAACAGAGTCACCGCCCCTTTTGGCAGCAGATAACACAATTAGTGTCATAAATTTGGATTTTTCCAAAGCATTTGATATCGCATTTCAAGAAATCCATTTCACAAATTAGTTTAGTGAGGCTTGGAATGTGAAGCATGGCCAAGAGACTGGGTGACACGGGCTGAATGATGGATAGCCAAGTGTTGCAGTCAGGAGAGGTACCTAATGGGGTTTTCTGGGAAAGGTGTTAGGTCCGGATTTATTTAACCTCTCTATTAATGAGCTGGGAGAGGGAGTTAGTGTGCAAATTAATGATCTCAGTTTGAGATTTGCAGCTAAAAAACAACAGAGAAATAAGGAGCATGGGCAAAAAGATAGCAAAATGCCTTTGTGTTGAAAAGAGGAATGCAGATGTATATATAGCTTAGGTGAGTGAGTTGGAAACAGAGCTGGCACTGAAATAATAGACCAAAAGGGCAATAGAAGGAAAGAAATTAGATATAAGTTTGCAATGAAGTGTGCCAATATGAAAAATGAATATAAATATGGGGCGTATTGGGCAGCTTTTCATCATAGTGCAGAGGATGTGACAGCATGAATCACATCTCTTAGGACATTGGATAGTCAGATTGGAGGAAGTATTAAAATATGCACTGTGAAAAATAATCTGATCTTGGCAAGTGGATGGTCAAAATGAAATAGTGGTGTTTTACCTACACTCTCTATTTCTCTAAAGTCGAGAAACAAATAGTTTTAGCGTGGATTTGTTATGCCATAAAGCTACACAAAATGCAAACCGGGAGATAAATCACACAGATGACAAAAGGGATGTAAAGGAAGAGGAAAAAGTGTAAAGCCTGATGCTTAGTACATGCAGTTTCCAGCTCTTGTGACTGACTTTTTCTCCTCGTAGAGAGTTTATTCATCCATGATCTGCACTTCCTGTGCTGCTTCCCAGCTGATGGACACCGTGATGTGACATCTGTAGGATTTGGGAATGTGGAAAAAATAAAAAAGAACAACAGGGGAAAAGAACACTTAATTTTAAGAAAAAATAGAGATCAAATGCAGCCTGACAATACTATTTTGGGATTGTTTCAGTCGTGTTGTGAAAACTCTTTGTATGATTGCAGAGGTTGCAGGATGTTCTGTAAAACAGGTGCCTCATGAAGTTAGTCTTATGTTAGGGAAGGATGGAGAGCAAATGTTTTTGGAGAGGCTGGGGATAAACTGAAATAACAGTTCCTGGCAGTCGTTAGTTCAGAGTGACCATCAAAGCCCAGAAATTGGTATTTTTAGCTGCAGATGGATGGACAGAGAGAATGGAGAGAGCTGCTCTTGTTCTCTGCTGAGGGGCTGGGTGCTAGTGAAGACACTGGTTCCACAGGATGGAGAAACAACAGGTCGCACTCACCGTGCTTTGAACTTCCACTGCTCTTCTCATCAGATTGCAAGTATTTGTCCAAATAGTTTGTTAAGTGAAATGAGCTGTTGAGCAGTGAGAAAGGGTGAGGTTCAGGTACAACCCTTGAGAAGAACATGAACAAACCAACAAAAATAAATCCCACTGTAGGTTTTTTTTGACCACGAGGGTGAAGACTAATAAATTTGACCTGGGTTTTCTCTGGGAAGACACATCATAATTCTTAGAGAGTTGTTGTCATTTCAGGCTACCCTTATTTTCCTTAAGGTTAAGTTTCTCAAATTCATATATAAACTATCCTTACTGGTTTCAGTCTGATGCAACTTCTTAGACCTGGTTTTGAGAATGTATTTATTATTTTCATGAATTTGGCAAAGAACATAGGTCTGCTTTGGTCTGTAAGTGCTGGTGAATTGTTCTCTCTTTGTAATTTATGATGTGCGAATGGCTCCTTACAACTCCTGGCACTGCTCCTGCTCCCTCCTTGGAGGACTGGAGTTTTCCTGGGTTTGAGTGGCTCTTTAAAGGCAGGATGTGTAGCATGCAGTAATTCCAAGCAATTGGAGACATTTCTCACTGACCCAGGGTTGTCACGACTGTACTTTGCAGGTTTTATTTAGTGTTCATCTGTGCTAGTCTCCACCATTTGTTAGGTATTTTCCCATAAAAAGGAAAGTGTTGAACTCATGTGGTAGTTAAAGAAAAAATTACTGCTGGTGGAAGGTAGAGCTGATGATGTTTCAGGCTGGTCTCACACTCCCCTTGTGATAACTCCTGCCTCCATTCTGCTGCTGCTGCTTTTTCTTGGAGCAGCCATGGCACTGCTGCTTCTTCCAACTCACACCTACAACATGCTTCTTCCTGACCTGCACCATGGGGTGTTCCTAAGGAAAAGACATCAATAATGAAGTGCTTTCTGGTAGGACCTACCTTCTTCATCAGCTATCTACTGTCATGGTTCTCCTAATTTCACCGTTTTCTTACAGAGCAGAAATCCTTTCAAACTATGATGGAAGGGAACCGTGATGGCACTAGTGAAAGACAACATTTTGGAATATTTTTTGGAAGAGGACAATGTGAAGTCATGGGAAGATGCCTGATAGGTGCTTTCTCTGCATTATTTTCATGGCTGCTGTGGGGCAGTTTGCAAAACGTGCCATTGCCCAGCGTACAGCTGTGTGACGGAGTGGCAAGGGAGAGTGCTGAGATGCATTTTCTCTATCTCATGTTTGATCTGTTTTCTTTTCAAGTCCAACCTGCTACTGCATTCACTTACCACAATCCGATCTCATCTACCCCTTCACATATGCTGGTTTTGTCCTGCTGTTTATATCCCTGCAACCCTCTGTCTAGGCATCATTAATGTGTGAGTGCAGAATCAGCCCTTATATGATGCATCGTGATGAGGTTCCAGTGGACAGTGTGTGCTAAACCTGCTGTATCCAGGAGATGCATTAGTGAACTCTTTGTTGCACATGAATCACCTACCTGATCAACTGATGCAAAATATTCTTTCCATTAAAGGATGGGAGTGAAACAGTGCCCTTTTCCATAAATAATACTCTGTTTTGAACACGAATGCTACTGAGCAGGAAAACAAAGAAACATTTATGAGTGATATTTAATTTTTTTTAAAGCGGTACAAAGCCATGTGCTCTGGGTCATGTGACAAGCCTCACATGACAGAAAATCAGAAAAAACAGTCTTTTTATGGACAAGATATCAGAAAAGTCAGGGGGTTTGTGCATTCTCCAGTGTCTGCTCCTGCCTGCTTATGGCTGGGTCATTGGTATTTTGTTTTGCGTGGTCTGTTGCATCTGCTGTTCAGCTGAGTGTGTTGATTTGGGGACAAGAAGTGGCTCCTCTGGGCAAAGCAGCATCACATGAGCAAGCTCAGTCCCACTGCTGAACTGCCCAGAGACCTTAATGTGATTTGCTTATTGGTGATGGGAAATCATGGATGCCCTGGCCCGGGGAGCTGTGATCCTTTTGCAGTTGGATACGCTTTGTATTACTAAACTGAAGATTGTGTGAAATCAATTGGGAGGGGGAAAAAAAAAAAAAAAATCAATGCCTGTTTTTTCAGGATGAAAAGGCAAGATAGCCACACAATTAAGCACTGGAACACATTTTCCACACTCCTCCTGTCATGTTCTCCTGATTCTGTGTCTTGGCTGTTCATCAGAAATAATTAAACTCTCTCCCGTGGGCAACAATTACTTGCTTAAAATATTTGAGTAAAGAGAACGCATTTATAATTACCTCCCCTTTTTGAAGGTGAAAATGGAGATTATCTTTGATGAAATAAATGTATGTGGGGAGAGTTGCTGACTACGAGAGCATCACACCCCATGGTGATGTGAACCATGTTCACCATCAGATGTGATGCCCTCGACTGTGCATCTCCAGCCTGCCAGTGCCTGTTAGCTCTGAAGAACCCATGGAGAAGTTTTGATTTCAGAGTTAGGCACAAGCCTAAGCCCCTGCCCATGCAGTAAGGGATGTTTATTCTGGCAAATCTGCACATGGACTTGACATTTTTAAGCAGCAGGAATGGAGGAGGAAACATACAGAGTTTGTACCTGTCAAATATCACCCTTTTATTTAGTCATACCGAGTTGTCCCTTTTCATGCTAAGAGTTGTCTTTGTTCCTTTTGACTCAGATTCCCAAGAGAATTTGGGCTTTGTAAGTGTTTTGTGTTTCAGAGCAGGCTTTTTTCCCCCTCAGATTTGTTTACTGATCCATCCTTGGTAAGACCTTTTAGTGAATGTGATAGGAAGGTTATTAAAAATAAAATATTCATCAGGAAATCAGCTGTAAACATGTGGGCTGGTTAAATTTCAATTCCTAATTCCTTCAACCTTGATATTTTGCTTTTTTGCCTAATATCTCTGTATACAAATTTCTGAGCTAATTTATTTTATCAACTTACGCTTATTTCTGTTGTTCATACAACTTGCTCTTGTCTGCTTCATAGCATCAAATAACATGACAATGGTAAAAATGACAATGACAAATGCAGGATTGTGACAGATTGGCTGAATTTTAATGTCTCTTGCTGAGAAAAATGTTTCAGGAATGTCATTAATTGCTTTCACAGCAGTGAGTTATGTTGGTGCATCTTGTCTGTCAGTCAGTGCCTGTGGCTGCTCCTCCCGTGAGGAGGGGCGCCGGCTTCTTTCTTTTCATTGTCTGGGACAATCATACAGGGAAGCCAGGGCAGGGAGTGCAAGAGAGAGACATGGGAGGGAAAGCAAAGAAAGTTGGTCCTGGGCAGAGGTGGGAGCTGGACTGATCTGGATTATTAAATGTAAGTGGATATGGAAGGTCGGTATGAACCTGGTAGCTCTGGGAAGGAGCGTGACCGTGATGGAAGTGAGTGGCTGCCACCAGGCAGCTCGGGTGGGTCACACTGTTTCCACTGCACAATTCCCACCGAGGCTGAGCCTGTTGATGATGCTCATTCTGGTGGTTGTGTTCTTCATTTTCTAGGAAGATGGTTCAACTTTCTTACTTCTTTCTAGTGGCTCTTCCTTGACACCTTCTCTCTTTTCAGCATGCTTCTGTTTTCTTCCACCACTATTCCTGCTGTGGCACTGGGCACTGATGTGGTCATTTCCTCAGACCTTCAATCCTATCATGGGGGAGAATGAAAATACCCTCTTGGACACTCTGTTGTCCATTTCCCCTCTGTGTTCAATATGTTGGCTGCCAGGCAGGTTAGACCCTTGCTTGCTGAAGATGTGGTTGAGCTAAGGAGCCATACAAAAGCACATGGCTCTCACTTACCCCAGACCTGGGAAGCTTGGACAGGGCTGGAAGAGCCATCCCTGTCCCCTATACAGGAAGGTGGACTGAATTTTCAATCCAGCCTTCAGTATTCCATTGCAGTTACTTCTGCCTGTCACGTTGGGGTTCAGTAGTGTACTGCTTTCTTTGTCAGCTCCAATTTCAGGTGGTTCATGCAGGGATTTGCAACATTTTTTTTAATTAGAGAAAAATATGCTTTAATCCTTTGGACATCTTGCTTTGCAAATCAGTGACTGCAGCCAACAGTTGCCTGTCAGCTCACTGTATGTGTGATAATTGTAAAGGTCAAGTAGGAACCTGCATCATCAGAGAGCATTCAGTGTGTCCTCAAAGACTATGTGCTGCTGGCATGCCAACGGGAAGGACACAGGACAGCTTGGTGGGGTAAACCACGGCTTGAGCAGTACCTGTTGGAGAGTGTCACTGCCCCTGTGCACCCCTGCCACTCTTCCAGCAAGACTGGGCTTCTGGTGGTGGCTTTTGGGGGTCCCTGTGGTCCACACTGCTAGGGGTGAGAAGAGGCACCACTGAAATAGGCTGATGAACTCTGCTAGTGGAGGAATGATCTAGGCATTTAATTTTAAGTTTCATTTTCAGAGCGATCCAGAGCAGTTCTTTGAGGTGACCAACATATTTTGGAGCCTGAGGAGCATTTTTAGTCTTGGTAATATTTATTTTATTAAAAAAGAAATAAAAGGTGACCGTGAAAAGGCTGGAGTTACACACAAGATGTTTGTTTCCTGGCCTCTGCTGAAGCACTCTTCTTCAGAAACAAGAATTTACTGATTTGGTTTCTGACCCATGTGTGTCCTTTAAGCCTTCTGAGAGGGTTTGGGATGCCTAGTAATAAGAAAAAAATTATTTCTTTTTATTGCAGAGGTTTTCTCTGAATTCTTTTCTTCCAATTTCCAGGTAAAATAATCAGGAGATATCAAATGGCAGGTTTTGAAATACATGAACTGAATTGCTCAGCCATCTTGTCTTAGTTGAAGTCATGATTATGCTTTAGAGCAGAGATTGATTTTCTTCCTGGACCGCATTGTCTTCTTAAAGAGGAGAAGGTGCTCACCAAGCCTGTATAAACTCTTGCTATCACCTTTAGTAAAGATGAGCATTTTTTAAGTGCTACAGGTACCTGAAAGCCTTGTTGGGTCATGAAAATCTATTCAGAGGCCTGAAGAGCTAGGGTTGGAAGGGCAGGTCCTGTTTGACTAACTTCGTCTCCTCCTATGACAGGGTGACTTGCTTATTGGACAAGGGAAGGCCTGTGGATGTTGTCTACCTTGAATTTAACAAGGCCTTTAACAAGGTTTCCCGCAGCATTCTCCTAGAGAAGCTGGCTGCTCGTGCCTTGGATGTGCACACGCTTCACTTGATAAAAAACTGGTTGGATGGCAAGGTCCAAAGAGTTGTGTTCAGTGGAGTTAAAGCCAGTTGGCGGCCGGTCACGAGTGGTGTTCCCCAGGGCTCAGTGCTGGGGCCACTCCTGTTTAACACCTTCAGTGATGAACTGGACGAGGGGACAGAGTGCACACTCAGTAAGTTTGCAGATGACACTAAGTTGGGTGGGAGTGTCGATCTGCTTGAGGGCAGGGAGGCTCTGCAGAGGGATCTGGACAGGCTTGATCGATGGGTCAAGGCCAATTGTATGAGGTTCAATAAGGCCAAATGTCAGGTCCTGCACTTGGGTCACAACAACCCCCAGCAGTGCTACAGGCCTGGGGAGGAGTGGCCAAGCAGAGAGGGACCTGGGGGTGCTGACTGACAGCAGCTGAACATGAGCCAGCAGTGTGCCCAGGAGGCCAAGAAGGCCAACAGCATCCTGGTCTGCATGAGAAATAATGTGACCAGGAGGACCAGAGAGGTGATCTTACCCCTATACTTGGCCTTGGTGAGGCTACACCTTGAGTACTGTCTTCAGTTTTGGGCACTGCAGTGTAGGAAGGACATCGAGGTGGTGGAGAGGGTGCAGAGAAGGGCAAGTAGGCTGATTAGGGGTCTGGAGAACAGGTCTTATGGGGAGAGGCTGAGGGAGCTGGGGCTGTTCAGCCTGGAGAAGTGGAAGATGAGGGGAGACCTCATTGCTCTCTACAACTACCTGAAAGGAGGTTGTAGTGAGGTGGGTGTTGGTCTCTCCTCCCTAGTGACTAGGACAAGACGAGATGGTGTCAAGTTGCACCAGCGGAGGTTCTGATTGGTTATTAGGAAAAATGTATTCACAGCAAGAGTGGTGAGGCCTTGGAACAGGCTGCCCAGGGAGCTGGTGGAGGCACCGTCCCTGGAGGCATTCAAAAAACGGGTAGACGTGGTGTTTCTTGAGATGGTTTAGTGGTATGGAGTTGTAGGTTGGACGGTTGGACTTGATGATCTTGAAGGTCTTTTCCAACCTTTATGATTCTATGAAAAAAATCTTTTTTGATAAATCTACCTCTCCCTCTGTCCTTTCCCCCAAAAGGTCAAAGCTAATGATTTCCCATATGGTTGGCACAATGGGAAATACAGTGCAAAGAATCAGAGTTTGTTTACTACTGCTTTGTGTATCAGTATAAGGAAAAACCAGAAATAGTTTTCCTTGCAGGCTGGCGCCTGGGGAATCAAAATCAGGGAGCAATTTGCTAGTCTTAGTGTATTTGTGAATGTGCATTTCTGCCTGATGGCAAATGTTAAATCAGCCTTGGGAGTCAGTCACCCGCCATAAACTTTCCCTATCCTAATATACACAGAAATGTATTTGTATCCCAGTAGAGAAAGGATTTTGAATTAGCTTTAACCAGGCAGTGTCTCAGTTTTGCTCATGATCTGCAAAATGAGAGAGAAGAGCTAGGAAGTGCATGTTAGGAAATTTGATAGACAATGAGTGATTGAAATGTGAAGCTAGTAATGTATTTGCTTTCCCACTTATCTGTAATAGAAGCACGGGGAAAGCAAAGATTTTCTTGTTCCTTTTTACTTAAATGGGGGCATTTCTCATTTATCTTTTCTTGCTGTAGAAAATAGCTGTTTGGGTTTTTTTCCCATTAAAATATAAATGTGTATTTCTACTTTTCAGATGCTTCCTTCTGAAACAGGTTGTTTTAAAACCTAACAGTTTAGGGACAGGAATATGTTAACAGCAAACATTATTTTTTCTGATACGAAGGTATTTTTTTTTCACATCAAAACTGTTTTTAGTACCAGTTGGGGACAGATTCTCAGTCACTGGCACAATTCTTAGAAATTGTGTGTTCTAAATCATTTGAATGATGTTACCCAAGAGAGTTGAATTAGAAGCATCTGGACCTTGCAAAATGTCCAGACAGGGGATGTTTGTCTGTTAAAAGAGGGAAGCCACTTTTTGGCTGAAAAAAGAAAAATAATCAGGGGTTGCCTTCTGATACAGAAGAAGGTTGTCTTTGTTTCTCAGATCAAAGTGTGATCCTGTAGTTGAGCCTGTAAAATGCCCGGTGCCTCCCCCTCCTCCCCTGGATCCTGTAATGCATTGATTCATCAAAATCAATTGCACTTTCATGAATTAGTCATTCGGTTCCTCGCTGCATCTGGACAAATTATGTACGTCTTCCTGCGCGCTGATATCTCGGCTCTGGGCTCTGAAGCACATGCTGCTGGCTGGCTTGTTAATGGGCCAGGCTGCTTCTGATACAGAGCTGGCTGACAGCAAATAAACAGTTATTCTGTAGGATTTTGTTTGATCACCTGCAAGAATCACCCCAAACATCTGTGATGAAGGGACTCGTTGCCTTCCAGTAGCAACAGCAGAGAAAGGAGTTTTCAACGGCATAAAGTGCAGTTGCAGTTTAAGGATGGATTAAACGCCACATTCGTTATCAGCAGCAGCTTTATCTTGGTGGAAAGCACAAAGATGGGCCCGTTGGTGCGGCAGGTTGGCCCGTGGGCCAGTCAGGGAGCCATGTCCCTGCAAGGTGCAGAACCCTCCTGCCTCTTGCATACTTGCTCAAAAGAATTGGAAGCACAGCTGATGACAGGCTGCCCACAGAGACTGACTTGTTCCCTGGGCCCACCAATAACTTTTAGGACCTGGATGCCGTGCTGGGAGAGGGTTCAAAAGCAGCAACATATGGCATAAGTGCACAACGTGCCCCTTGGAGCAGACCATGGGGGTGACACAGCCTGGTTGGTGTGGGGTGGGAGTTTGAAGCAGGTCTTCTACATCCCCCCTTCCCCAAACCCCTTACAGCACCACAAGCCCCAAAACATCCAACCATTTCCTGTGCTGGGAAAAGGGAATGTTGGCATGAGGATCCTCCAGTCGTTATGGCAGAGTCTTGAAGATGGTCATTTCTGGGCACAAACTGAATTCTCCTTGTGAAGGAAAGTGCTGGTGTCTGAGCAGGACATACTTGCAGCTACAGCTAACTCATCTGGCCAACGAGCATAGTGTGGGCTGTGGGCATCCTTCCTGACTCCTGTTGTTTCAGGCTTTGAAGCATGAAATGTAATCATCATTACCTTATTGCTCTCTTATCTCCCTTGAGTGCTGTGCCCTCTATCCCATCCCTCGGCACAGAAATCATTGTTCACAAAAATCCTCTTGCCTCTTTAAAATCTAGTTGGAGCGTTTGACTTGATGGCCTTCCGTGATAGGAAATTCTTCAGGCCAGCTGTGTGAACAAGTATTTCCCTTTATTAATTCCAAATTTACTGGCAATTATTGACTGACCCCTTTGCTCTTGTGTTACGGGATGGTGTGAGAAGGGAGGGATTGATCGATCTTCAGTGTACTGCCCTGCAGAGTTAACGGTATTTTATTTTCCTGTAATATGGGAGAGAGAGAGAGATCCTTTTTCATTACAAGTCTGATCAATTCCTAAGTTTTTCAGGGCATTCAAGTTCCTGAACTTTACAGATAGTAAAGAATAAGATGAAAAGGCGTGGAGTAGTTATTGAAATAAATCGTTGAAGAAGATGAAGAGAAATCAACAGTTGCTCGCTTACGTGTATTGCTTTGTGCCGAAATAAATTAGAATCAAAATTGTCCAGCACAGGAAATGCAGGCCTCTGCTGTCTCTGCTGCATAAGGTCTTCAGGCAACATTTATGGAGTTTGAAAATAATGTTTCTGGTAATAAATGGCAGAAATATTCTGTTTTCTGCATCAGCAGATATGAGGATTAAAGGATTTGACCATATTAAACAATTTTGCACAGCTTTGGCTCCCAGGGCTTGCAGGCGGCATTATCAGAGTTCATCTCACGGCATTTCCAGACCTGATTTAAGAAGTGAATATGTTCCTGCTTTGCAAGTTGTCACTGCCTAATTTAGGCCATCTTTGACAGAGCTAAAAACTCAAAGATAAAGAGATTATTTCTCTTCTCTTGAAATCAGGATGGTTTCCTAAGGCTCCCCCCTGCCCCAATCAGCCATTTGAATTGATGGAGATAATTGAATGACATTGTTTCTGCATACTCCCCTGAGCTCTGCTTAGGCTGGACTATCACATTGCTATGGAAACTTGAAAATGATAGTGGCTAATCTTTGTTTGGGTGAACGAGAAGTTTTCCTCTGCCATTTGTCATCATAATCAAGCTGGACCTCGAGTATAACAACCTGCCCAGTGATCTCTCTGAGGCAGGTATCTCCCACTTATTTTTTTTAAAGTGTGTATCTGTATTTAAAGCCATGGAATAGTTCGTTGTTATTTTAGCTATCCAGCATAAGGATACAGCATGGGTACCAAAATAAGAGCGAGATGCCTTTGAGGTAACTGGGTGTGAAATAAATCCTGAGCATCCTCCTGAGCAAACTTTTAGGGTTTGTATCAGATGAAGGGACCTAGTCCCTGCTGTGCTCCCAAAGCAAATGTTCCTGCCTTCGTCTGCCAAGAACGGGATGGGACAGGTATCTGTTTAATTCAGTTAACCAAGTACATTTTCTTAACATTGCTCTGAAGACAACTGCTCACAGCAAATGTTGATGCAGGAAGCTGGCCCGATTTGTAACCCTAGTTAAAACCATCCCACCTGCCTTAGTGCTGTTCCAGCATTTCTTTTGCAGCACCAGTTTGCCTGCTGTGAAAGCACCAGCCTGCCCATGCTTTCGAAGACTCATTGCTTCGACATCATCTCTGTGGATGTTTGACTTCCTTTACACGTTTTCCAGCTGGCTGTGCTGCTTTGGGTCCATGGATCAGGCACACCACAGCAATACATCATCACCCATTTGTATTTCATCCGTGCTGTGAGGAGTTATTTTTATGATCCAAAGTGCAAGATTTTTCCATGTTATCACCTTCACTTAATGTGTCATTTGTCTGATAAGCGTCTAATAGACTCCTGAGTGCCCCTGAGACTGATTTTATTTCATAATTATTTTTTTTACATTGAAGAATCAGAACATTTTAGGTGAAAAATTATGTAGATACCCATTAAGCTATGCTTGGCTAGACCCACCGACTCTGTTTTGTTCCTCATCTTCTAGTTTCTTTTTGCACACTAAAAATTTTCAGTCGTACAAGCCTTTTTTTATTTTATTTTATTTCTATTGAGCTGTAGCATCTACACAGCATTAAAATTCTCTCCCAGTGCTGCATGTCACAAGCCATATTTAACAAAGCTTCTTTACCTTTATCAAAGAAAACTGTTAGAACTTTGGGAGTCCTGAATGCAGATATCTGTGCACGGTGGCGTTTGCTGTCTGCACAGGATTAATCAAGGCTGTCACGTGTCTAGCTGTAAAACCTTTAATATTTTTAAAAGGTTTGAAGCTGCTATATTTATCACGTGCATCGGGGAGAAGAAACTGTTAAACTGCTGTATCAGTAGGAAATAGTTTTAGCTGTTGCAATGTAAGGAAGAGATGATTCCAACATGCTATCTAGCTAAAAAAACCCCTCTAGAAATTAGGCTGAGCTACTGCTCTTTGAATCTTTCTCAAACCCTTCCTCTCACATACACACATATGCAAATCACACTGTAGTCGGTGGAATTTGCACATGGAGTCTGGTGAAAACATTAATCAGTTCCTCTAAATAGGCAATAAAAAGGGTAGCATGCCCTTTACTCTGCTGGTAAATACCTCATTTCTGAAGAAATCCCATTGTTGACTCTATCACTGCAAGACATTAATTTTGGCACACAGCTTCGGGTATTGTGAACCTAACATCAGAAGTGGTCTTGGGTATTTCTAGCAATCTGTGTCCAACACAATCACAATGCAAAAGTTTGTAATTTTATTTCAGTACTTTGCTTGAGTAGTCATCTGTTCAGCCTCATGTTGGAAAGTTCCTATGAGATTTCAACCTAGAGGTAGAAATACTTGGTCAGAATGCGTTGCATTTGAGTAATCAGAGAATCATAGGATCATAGAATGGTTTGGGTTGGAAAGGACCTGGTAGATCATCTAGATCCAAACCCCCTGCATGGATAGGGACATCTCTAGACCACATTTCTCACAGCCCCATCAAGCCTGCCTTTGAACACTTCCAGGGATTAGGTTTCCACAACTTCCCTAGTCAATCTGTTCCAGTGTCTCACCACCCCCACAGTGAAGAATTTCCTCCAATGTCTAACCTAAATCTCCCTTCTTCCAGTTTTAATCCATTAGCCCTTGTCCTCTCACTACAAGCCCTTGTCAAAAGTCCCTCCCCAGGTTTCCTGTAGCCCCTTCAGGCACTGGAAGGCCGCTATGAGGTCGCCCCAGAGCCTTTTCTTCTCCAGGCTGAACAACCCCACAAACCAGCAAACTGTGATGATGTTTTCTCAAACCTAATTTGAAATTCTTGAGTCTGCAAAGCTAAATTGGAAGTGCCGTCAAGACAGACGTTGCTTTTCCCTTAATTTTGCACTTCAGCTTTTATCTTTGCTAGACATTGGGGAAAAAAAACAAGAGGAATGGTTAGGAAGGAATAAAAGTTAATGGCTCCTTTTCATCTTTGAAACAGTTTTGAGTATAGAGAAAGTTTGGATAAATTTACTTTTTCTTGTGTATATCCTCATGTACACATAAATGCTCAGAAATGTGTAGCACACAATAAAATACAGCACGAGTAAAATACTGGTTATACATGACCATTGATTATCTGTCCAGAGGATAACCAGGCTGAAATCACATATGGATCTGAGTGGCCGTTACCGAATACACTGATCCCTGCCCAGACATGCTCGTGCCAGAACATGATGGGCTTTGTTTTGTTCAGCTTAAGATGTTTGGGAAGGCATAGATAGAATCTAACTAGGGAAGAGCTAGTGTTGGGGCCATAGCAGGCTTTTCCAAATCTCCAGGTGGAATTAGTGGTGCAAGGGAAAGGTGTGTGCACTAGTATGGAGCAGGAGATTGTACTTTGATGTCCCTCTTATGGAACCAGAGTGGTTTTTGACGTTGGGTGAGTTGTCAAGGGCACCTGAGAGGTGTTCAGCATCCCCAGGACGCTGCTGAACAACTGAATTCCTTGTGGCTACTGTCACGTCTGAGGATGTTATGCACCGTAAGAGATGAGCACCTACCCGATTATGCACGGCTGTGACACTTCCTTCTCAGTTCTCCCATATGCCTTTCTTACAGTTGAAGCATTGCAAAGGCTAAATTATCAAAAAGGTGCCCAAATAATGAAGGCAATTACATGATTAATTAGGCATGCGAGTGCAGTTGCTTAAAGATTTTCAACAGTTGGTGCTTAATAGCAAAGAAACCACTGCACAACTAAATAACCCCCCAGAAATGATCAGGTGGAACTGGGGGCAGGTAAGTCCATTTAAGTATGGAATCACAGTCAGTGTAATTAGTTACCTAATTGTGTGCCCAAACTTGTTTGATACACTTAGTGTGCATGTATAATTAATGATGATTTATTGAAAAGCACTCTTACTGTAAATGCTTTCCTTATCATCTCCTAAAAATCAAATTGCTGAAGGAAAGATTAGAATCTGATTTAATATATATGGACAGAATTGGGATTTCTTCTTGCATTTTTTACTATCTTAAAACAGATAAGCCTGGAGATTATCTGCATATGAACTCATATGTAGGACTGGGCCTAACAAACTCAGGTTCAGTCAGATCCAGTAATATTAATGGTTCAAGTATTTTTCTCAGTTTACACAATAAAGAGGAGAAAAAGCAGAGGTTTTTGCAGGTAGTGTAGAGGTGTGAGCAGTGAGTCTCCTTTCATGCTTTCTCTTTTTCCCCAAAGCTCTCTACCTGGAGGGGTGCGGTGGATTGAAGTAAAAGTTAAGCTGGGCACTGTCTGCTTTCTGTGTACCTACATTAATGTTGAGTTATGGCAACATCAACTGTTAGGGAGTTTGCATTTCTTTGGGAATAAGTCTGTGGTGCAGGAACAACTTTGCTTCTCATGGAGTTCTTGTTTTGCTGGTACAGAGAGGAAAGTATGATGGCACCATGAAGGGGCAGCTTCCAGGGTTGGTGCTGCTTTTTGGTTGTGTCTTCATCAAGTCTTGAAGCTTCAGTAGATGTTGTAACCAAGTGAGAGTGTTCTGAACCTCTCAGAATCTCTCAGAAGCCAGGTTTGCAAAGCCTTCTCAGCTTCCCATGGCATTTGTATTTAATCTGTTTCTAGAAATTTGGGGTTGAGAAGAAGGCAGGAGAGGAGAAGGTGTTGTGATGTGTTTTTTTCCTGGTCAGCTGGGGCCCTTGGTGTGAAACCAGCTGGCCATTAGACTTGCTTCTAATTGGGAGCTTCGCACACCCTAAACTGAACTTTTTGAGTGACATCCTATTTCACTGACCAAATTAAAAGCTTCAGGTGAGGCAGACCATGGACAGTAGCTTACATGTCTGCCTGGAGAATGAGGGCTGCCCCTTCTCCCAGAGCAACAGTACAGTTGTGCTCTTCCCTCTCAGTAGTGTTTCCTTGGTCTGAAAATGGTGTCCAAGCAATCCCTGTTCCACTAGTAACTGCAGTACATACTTCTGCTACTCAGGTTCCTTCTTTCCCTTGTTTCTTTTTTCAGTGATGGGCAAATCTCATTTCTTGGACTTTTCAGACAGGTTTGAGAGCCAAATGATGGAAGAAAATTAATCATTGATTTCTTCAGGTTTCCTAATGTTCTTTACACTATTACCTCTTTCTTTCCTATTTTTTACTTAACACAGCACAGATCTGTCATTGCTCCTTTTTCATCTTCTTATTTTCAGGCTTTGGTTTCCTGCCTTGCTTTTCTTGATGGACTCGAAACTGCTTTCCCTGGTCTTCTCTTCATCTTTGTTTTCACTGACACTCATAGATGCTGTATTCGTTCTGGCATTCAGATCTTTCCTCATTTCCTTTCTATCTTTTAACAGTCTTCTCTTATCTCTTCAGATATGACTTCCAAGCTGTCTGGCAGCTTCTTCTCCTAACTACCTTGCAGAACAAGGAAAAGAAATGCATACTACGTGGCAGGTCTGGTAGGGGAAAGCAGAGAAGAGGGTTTGATTTTTTAGTTTTCAAATACTGGTTTAAAGGAAAAGTGGTTTTCATTGTGTGAAAATACACATAAATAAATACTTTAATCATCTGAAAAATAAGATTCTATACCATGAATATAGATGAAAATACATCATGTATAGGCTATTTATTGCCTATTACTCTAATTCAGCTTGCTGTCTCTTCTTTCTACCAGTTTTTTCTCAATGATATTTAAAAGCAGATTTCATAGATAACAAGTTACAAAAGAAAAAAATGCAGGGCAAATTATTGCGGTGGGGAATCTGGAAAACAACTTGGGTCCTAATTTTACATCCTCTGATATTCAGGTGAGCGGGTCAGGAACCTCATTGATTTCAGAAGGACTTCACGTGGAAACACAGATGTAGCAAGATTTGGGCTTTAGTCACCACTGGAATCCAAGTCGAACTGAAAAAATATGAATCAATTAATCATCTCCCCTTTGCTTAATCTTTGCCTAAGTTGGCTACCCACGAGAAGCTGTGGAAACTCTTTCCCTTCAGCACAATGAGGGTTCTTTTTTAGGCCACAGGGATATGTGGACAGTAGGTTGTCTGGCTACCTAAAAATCAGTGTGAAACATCTCAGTAACAGTGCTTCACATCTGCAAAGCCCTTGGCAGACATTAACTAATGAATTGTCACAGGAACCACAGAACTTAGACAAGTGTTTGTCCTCATTACAGAGATGGAGAAAGTCAGGTAACAAGGGTAGATCACTGTCCCAGGCCCCAGAACAGCTGACAGCAGAGGAAGGATTTGTACTGGAGGAATTTCTGGCCAAACACGTGGAAAGGCTGAAATTTTGCTTTCCTTGATGACTGTCCCTCACACAAAAAATTGCCAAAGATGGGAAAACACCATCCCTTTCCCTCATCCTTTTCCTTCCTGTGGCAAGTTTGATTGCCCCTTGCTCTCAGCAGTGTTTCTAAAAGGTCTGTGTACGATAACTTGGGGGAGAGTGTAAAGGTCAAAAATTGTCTCTTGGAAAATGGTATTTTTTTGAATTTCCCAGTCTGATGAGTCATTCATTGCTATGACATATCATGTCTGCTTTTGTTAGTCATGTCATATTAGACTCAGTGAGCGAGAATGATCCTGCCTATTCCAGGCTGGCTGATTTCATGAAAAAACTTAAATTGAGAGTGACACTGAAGTGCAAAAGAGTAATCTGAGGGAATGCAGTTAGTTTGCTTCAGATCTTATTTCTTCTGTACGTTGGACTGACATGAATGTTTTTCTTCATAACCTGCAGTTCACAACCAGCTGAGTTCTCGAAGATTATGCACTTTACAAAAGTGACACTATGTTATTGAATTAAGTAAACAATTTGTCACTGCTGAAACTTGGCGTTAGTAATTTATTACAAATTACATCATTATTTTACAATACAGGACAAGTGAGTCAGGTAAAATACATCTAGCTAATTCTGAACTTCAGGATAATCGATGAAGCTTTTGTTAGATTAAAATATGACGTATTATCTAAAGCCTTTAGCTGAGCCTGGGCTGAAATTTAAGTATTTCTACAACAACCTAACTCTTAATTTCAAAAACAAGCACATCTTTCCATTAGTATTTTCAGTGAGTGTGTGTCGTCATTTTCTAATGACCAAATCTGTGGAGAATGTGCTTTATTCTGTGCTGTTCATCACAGGGTCGTACTTCATTAAATGAAACTTGATGAAACTTCGTGAAACTTGATGAAATTCAACAAGGGCAAGTGTAGAGTCTTGCATCTGGGGAAGAACAACCCCATGTGCCAGTACAGGTTGGGGGCTGACCTGCTGGAGAGCAGTGTAGGTGAAAGGGACCTGAGGGTCCTGGTGGACAGGAGGATGACCATGAGCCAGCAATGTGCCCTTGTGGCCAGGAAGGCCAATGGCATTCTGGGGTGCATTAGAAAGGGTGTGGTTAGTAGGTCAAGAGAGGTTCTCCTCCCCCTCTATTCTGCCTTGTTGAGGCTGCATCTGGAATATTGTGTCCAGTTCTGGGCCCCTCAGTTCAAGAAGGACAGGGAACTGCTTGAAAGAGTCCAGTGCAGAGCCACAAAGATGATCAAGAGAATGGAACATCTCCCTTCTGAGGAAAGGCTGAGGGAGCTGGGCCTCTTTAGCTTGGAGGAGACTGAGGGGCAACCTAATCAAAGTTTACAAATATGTTAAGGGGGAGTGTCAGGATGATGGAGCCAGGCTTTTTTCAGTGACGTCCAGTGATAGGACAAGGGGCAATGGGTGCAAACTGGAGCATAGGAGGTTCCATGTAAATATCAGAAAAAACTTCCTTACTGTGATACTGACAGAGCCCTGGAACAGGCTGCCCAGAGAGGTTGTGGAGTCTCCTTCACTGGAGGCATTCAAAACCTGCCTGGATGAGTTCCTGTGTGATGTGCTCTAGGTGACCCTGCCTGGCAGGGGGGTTGGACTAGATGATCTTTCGAGGTCTCTTCCAACCCCTAGGATTCTGTGATTCTGTGATTCATGCTGTGATATTGAGGGTTTCTGGTAGAAGTTATGCCAGTTGAGCACAGAGGAACACCTTTTCCTCCTTGACCAACTCTTGGAAAGTCCGGGTGCTTTGGTGACATCCTTCTGACAGACACGTCCATTAAATGGTTGAGTTTGTATCCAGGAGCTGTTGAACTGAACTTTGGCCATTGAGTGCTCTGAAGCTGAGAGGCAGACCTTGAATAGGATCCGGTGTGTGGTGGAATGTGCAGCAGAGTGGGTGGGCAGAGAGGGCTCTCCAGCTCACTTTGGGCTGATGGATTCATTTGTAGGTAGGTTGTATTGCAACCATCCTGACAGGAGAGTTGAAAGTAGGTTGGATGGAACTTTGAGCAACCTGGTCTAGTGGGAGGTGTCCCTGCCTATGGCAGGGGATTGGAGCTGGATGATCTTTAGGGTCCGTCCCAACCCAAACCAGTCTGGGATTCTGTGTTTCTAAGTACGTCTGACTGAAGTAATCACCTAAGAGGCTGAAGTACTTTACCTCTGTTTTAGGTTTAGAAGTGTCTATTTAGGATTAGAAGTATCTAATCCAGAACAACTCCCAAATTACTCTCTTAGTTGACCAAAGTCAGGTCTAGCATTACAAAAAAGTTGGCGTCAATGTGATTGTAAACTTATACCTGTGACCATAACCTCTGCCTTGCTGTAATTGCCTGTCATTCCTGCTCTTTCCCTGATTTCCACTTGTGAGGTCTTTTTTGCTAAAACAATGGGATGTTTGAGGGTAGTGGTGTACTCATGCATGGGGAGAGTGCCTAGACCTACCTTAACTTTTCACAGTAGTGAAATCTGCATTTTAAAGTTTTAAAATTAGAAAACTCTTAACATCTTAGTGAGATAGGAAATCCTTTTTCCAACCACGGGAATTTTGAGAATGTTACCAGGTGATCAAAAAGCTGAAGCCTGGAATATTTTCATTAATGGAAAAGGAAAATGGAATTTTAGAACGAAAGGAGTCAATTGAGTGGAAGATTTCCTTTCAAGGTATTTTAATAATAATTTGTATGTATGTCTAAATGGTGAGTAAATTGAAATCAGAGAGAATGGTCTTTTAAAAGTCAGTATTAAGTTGTTGTTATTATAATTATTATTATAATTATTAAGGCTTTGTTCAGCCTGGCCTGGTGTGAGGTATCCCTGCTCATAGCAGGGGGGTTGGAACCTGATGATCTTTAAGGTACTTGCCAACCTTAACTATTCTGTGATTCTATGATTATTTCCAAAACTGGTTAATAAATTAATTGAACATTATTTCTTCTTCAAAAGCCATGTTTTAACAAATCTCTTTTTCTAATTTAAAAAAAATTGCATTCTCAGGTTCCCAAGATTCTTTTTTTTTTCCCCAGGGTTTTGCATTTTTGCCGTGTATTTTTCTGGGTCAGTGTAGCCTTACCTTCTGGTAGGAGGGAAAGACACGATGGACAATCGTTGCAGGCCATTTGTGCAATCTAAACCAAGCCTGTAAGTATAGGGAAGAGAAGCACTCTTCTAAATCTGAGTGAAAACATTCAATTATAAATGTTTCTGAGCCTGGGGCTCCTGCTGACTTCCTAAGGGGAAGGCCCTCTTTTTTATACAGAGGTTTTTTCCTCCCTCCCTTTAACCCGTTGGCGGTAGGAGTTGGATTTCTTTTTGTCAGGAAGTCCCCTTTTGGCAGTGGATGTGCTTGGGATACTTAGGTGATAAATGACCCTAGTTAAGAGCCTGTTACCAAGGAAGAGTTCAGTTCATCTCACTTCACTGGAGCGTTATATACTGTGCATTGTCATCAGTGGAGATCCTGTCTTCTGCAATTACGGTAGGTAAATTCTCTCTTTCAGAAGTGATGAGGTGATGAGCCTTCCTTTAGCTTTCTCTGAAGGACAGGGTGGTGAAATAACCCCAGTTAGGTGGTCTAAGAAATAACCTCCTTAGATTTTGTTCTGCTTTTGTACGTAGATTCTGGAGGGGAGCAAGGATTGTGTTACTTCGTGTTTAGGATTCTGAGGTACAAGATGAAGGTTTAGACAGTTGCTGTGGAAGATTAAGGGAGAAAAAGAGGAAGTTGTAACCCAGCCTTTACATCTCAGTTTCTTTTCTGTCTCTTGGCATGTTTATTAGGTTACGGTTTTCCATGTGTGCTGACTGCCTACAGGGAATGGAAATAAATAAAAAGAACAGCAGCATTTCAGCTACTTTTTTGTAAGAGGAAAATGGACTTCTCTGACTACTAAAAATTATTCCCCAAGCGGTTTGTTTAATATCCCCACAGGAAATGCAAACTGGAATGGGGAAAGAAAATAAACTTTAGTGTGAAATGCCCTGTGTCTGCTGATGGAAGGGCAGCTCTGGTCTGCAAGTGAGGTCCAGCAGCCACCACCTTTACTGTCTGTTCTTTTGGGGCTTTGCAGCACCCTTTATTCAGCCAGAGAGTGTAAAAGGGGAGTGTGTAAAGGCAGTTACCAGCTTGGTGAGGAGTTTGTGGATCAGATTAGCAAATAATCTGAGATGTGTCTGTCAATATGATTCATGGGTGTGTGGCTTCCTGATGGCATTGCTTGGCATGGGCTCTGATTCTTGTCACACAGTAGACATGAGTGACATCCTCCTGTCACAGTGTGCCCTGCTTCTGGGCACTTTTAGGCACCTTGTAGTTCAACCAGCAGCACGAGCTTCAGCTCAAGAAGGACAATTTATGAACTGTTTTATTTGAGATATTGCCTAAAATTGCTTTTGAAAATGGTTGTTAGTCACCTCTGTCATTCTGATGCTTTTCAAAATTGTATTTCCTGCCCAATTTCTCACTTTGTCAGACAGCAGTAATTAAGGTTTAACGTGCAGAATTTAAGCCAGAAAGGATTTGCTGTGCAAAAGATATATGTGGACACTAGGGAGTAAATTTAGCAGCCTTCTCATTGTAAATATATTATCCCTTTATCTGTAAGATTATGACCATGATACACAATGGGATTTGGAGATGTGACTGAGGATGAAAATGTGGCTGTGCTGAGGGTGTTCATGCACTACCCATGCAGTGGCAGCTGCATTGAACCCATCCGGCCACTGGGTTCATTTATATCCACCAACCCCCTAAACCTGGGAAATGAAGGACAATTTGTAATAGTTTACTAGTTAAGGTAAGAAGATTCTCTCTGGAAAAACTGATCACTGCTCCTAGTGTAGCTTTTTCCTGTCTCTCCCTTTTTTAAGTCCTAGGTTGTCCTGGGTTGAGCCAGGTTTATTTTTCGATTCTGAGTCAAACCTTGACATAGGTCTTCAAGTAGGAAAAGATTCCTTGGTTTGCAAAATGCAGGAGGGAGGAATCACGGGGGTTGCAATGGCTTTGGGCAATTGTATTGGAGCCTGAGGATGAATTGACAGCAGCCAACCCCACATCCCTGACCTGCTCTGTTGGCTGTTTATTCTGTGCTTATTGTCAGGAGCAGACCCAAGTGAACAATGATTAAGAAATTTTTTCTGAAAATGTTCCTGCTTTGAAAATGAGAAGAGGAGCAGATGCAGAAATTGTCCTCCAGATCTGGGCTTACACAAGGCATCGATGCTGGAGGTTGTTTTGATCAAGTGCCTTGTCTGTCTTATGGCACAGGAGAGAAACCATTGCTCACCAAAGCCTGTGCTGTAGTTGAGGAGCAAATTCTCTGCTGGGTAACCCCAGCGTTATTTGGAGAGCAGGATAAACGCAAAGGATTATGAATCTGGATTTCAGCATGCTTACAGTTGGAGCTTTCCTTCCAATAAATCTCTAATTAAAGCCAAAGGATAAAAGCACTCCTACAGTAAGGAATTACACTGTTAATTCTGTTCCTTGTTCAGTTGCATGAGAGGGATGATAGATTGAGCTACCAGATAGTTTATACTTACGGCATATGGGTTGTTTGTTTTTTGCAGCTGAGCAGAGCGACAGCTCTGGGCTTGCTGCTGTGCTGAGTGTTATAGATTGCATTTACAATTCCTCCATCATTCCCTATTTGCATGGACATTTTAGTGCCTCTGGACCTTGCACAATTATCTCTCAGGATTATTAATCAAGTCCCAAAACATTAACACATCCAATCAAGTTAATTGAAAGAGATGGGTTTTATTAAAAAGACATCTTGGTGAGGCCTGTAGCCTGTATAATAAGATTGTTCTATAGAATCTCTACATCTGATGCAAAAGAAAAACCTCTTATGTGGGATACAAAGCAACTAGATCAAAACCAGCTGCTACAACCAAGATCTTGTGGTGGTTGGCTAACCTATGGCTTTACAGCAAATAGCAAGGAATACCTTGAATAGTTCAATTTTCCCCTCATTTAAAAGATAAGTTCTGTGTACAATAGGAAGTTATCAAATACCATCCATAGGACATGTTTCTAGCAGTTTCCAGGGTCTTCACTTTCCATTTATATGATTATGTATCTTCAACATGAATGGTTATGGTTGTGGTAGCTGCATTAATGAGACTTAACATCTATCTCAGTGAGTCCGTGGAAGCCAGTAAATGTATTCACCGTAGATTTGCTAGTTGAATTGTGGGTAATACAGCTACATTGAGGTTATGGTTTTGATTCAGAGCAGCAGTATGGCTGTGAAGGCAGACCTCTCATTGTCCTCACTGATTGTGAGCTGATTCAATTCACAGCCTTGTTCTGCTATGCACAAACTGCCCCAGGCGACGTGTCCCAACCTCTAATGGAGAGAAAAGGTCTGAAACAGTGATATGTTTTCAACCACATGCATGGTGGGCATGTTTGGTGGAGGGGAGTGGATTCAATCTAGTCCCTAGTGAATGCCTGAATTACATGTAGTGTAGATGTAGAAGCCTCAGTACCAGATTGAATCTAGTGATTTACCTCTGCCGTGTGAAATCACTTGCTAATGTAGAGACTGCAGTGAAGAAACTGTAACAGGTAACTGGGGCTGTAGTAACTAAACCATTGTCACCAGAAGGTTCCCAACACATCTACCATTTTCAGTTGGACTGAACTGGTGAATCATGTGCTCGTGACATGCTGTGCCTGTGTATCTCATTTCCTTTCTTCATCTCTTACCAAAAATACTACAGGATCAGAACTGTAAAAAAATCATGTGTTCAATTTACATTACTGTAGAACTCAAGATCAGTGTGTTAATAAGTATAAAGGATGAGACTTGCTTTACCACTACCTTGGCACCAACAGCTGCTGCCTTCATGTCCTCCAGTGCTTTTCTTGCCTGTAGAATGACAATGACAGTCGTCCTTTGTCAAGGTTTGTTTTCACCAATACTTTAAGGAAAATGAGGTTGCAGATGTATTCAGGACCTAAATTAGCAGGTTTCAAGCAATTGGAAAATCTGAGTCAAAAGCTTCCCATCAACTCCAGCTCTTTGCACCCCTTGCTGTTCTGATGCTATAGCAGATGGTAACGCTCACTGCCTTAGAAGAAAGGCCTGTCTTAACCTCTCAGATAAAACATATTTTCTTGTATTTACTGCATCTTTCCAAAATATGTCACAAACTAATTTTGAGTCCTCAGGGGTTGTACTAGCTTGTCCATATGTGTTTAAGTGCTTATGCCTTCCAGTACTGGTTGGAAGACCAACTGGTTGTTCTAGCTCTTGTAGCAGTTGCTTTAGCTCAGCTGTGTGACATTTCTGCTTTTGGACAGATGTTCAGGGCCAGGATTTTAATCCTAACTAGTATGTGTGTACATGCTTATGTATGGTATTAATAATTTTTTTGGTTAATAACTGTGCAGCTACAGTAACTCACAGGTGACTGATAAGGGTTTGATCCAACCAGTTTGTTAATGCAGTGCCTGTGATCAGGACTCCACTGCAGAACAACTTCTTCCTTCTCCATATCCAACGAACCTGTAGCTTTCATGTGTGGACTGTAGTCAGGTGACGGGCTTTTTTTGACACAGTACAGCTTGGAGACAATCATGCGAAGTGGAGAGTAAAGCAGTGAAAACGTGTATTACTGGTGTGAACTTGTTGTATTTTACCAAGGAGACACTGCACAGACACTAACCAAAACCTGTCACGTTACAAAAATACTGTAAGATACATAAAAAGATATGAAGCATCAACATTCTTACCTCTTTATGCACCATCTTGGATTCATGCCAGAACAATATTGCGAGATGGTGGTGTTTTTTTACCACTTTTGCTGTTTCCTCTTTGTCTTTAAGTCTGATTACTTAATTGACAGATTTCACATCCCACTTCTCATCTATTAATGCCCTGCTGCAGAGATTTGACTATCCAACAGTGCAGAGAAATATTACATCCAGAAGGGTTTTTTTCCAATTTTGATCCCTTTTTTCTCGCCATTTCTTTAACTTGTAAAACTCACACTCAGAAATGTAAATTTTGGACCCAAATGAGTTGGAACGATACATTTTTTTTAAAAGTAAGCCCAAAACCTTTATTAAAGTTACCGCGATGTTGCTATGTCAGCATCAGTGTGACTAACCTGCCTGTGGGTGCCATAAAATGAACTTGCTCCGAGGCAGCTTTGATTTGCATGCTCAACACTTTCCAAGTGTTGCATTCATAAATCAGTCGTTTTTGTGTGTGTGTCTGTTCTCAGTGTTTTTCCTTCATTCTCCATCTGTCCTGCAGCCCAACGTGTATATCATGGCCATAGGAGACCTGCCCAGCATGTAGATTTAGAGATACCAATTTCATTTCTTAGGTAAAAGGGAAGACCTACAGCCCAAGCTTTCTAAAATAAATACAAAGATTATTAATAGCTTGTGGAACAAAGTACTAAAGTGAAAAAAAAGAGAAAGTGACCTGCCAGTGTGTTGGCAGGAAATGCATTATTACAGAAGGAATGTATTTCTACCTATTTTGAGTTCACGTGACCAGAATCACTAGCAAAATACAGCTAAATTCCCTTTAATCTGCAGTTCTGCATTTCTTTTGGAGAAGCTGAGCTAGTGGCATTTCAAACAAACATAGCCCAAAGTCTTTCCCTTCCAGATCATACTGTTTTCTAAGGAGTGCCTCGCCTGGGGGCTGTGTTTCTCAGCAAACAGTCCTAGTTGTTTGTGGTGGGGAGTAGGGCTGGCTCTGCCCAAACATTATCGATGCCAAGTTCATTTAAATTGCATAAAGTTAATTGACTCATTGTTGTGGAATGGGATTTAATTCTTCCCTTATCGCAGTGCAATGTCCTCATTTGATGATACTGATTAATAGATTTTCAATTCTTGCAGATAAACTCTCTAAGTAGAGTGGTGGCATCTTAAGAAGTGGAAGAGGTTATTTTGGGAGAAGTGGAATGCTGATCTGAAGCAATAGTGTGTTTTCCTGTATTTTATCCTGAAGCCCATAGCACCCATAAGAACAGGCAGTTTCTTCTGACTCAGCATCTCTACTGGACAGTTAACAGTGTATCTGTATAAGATCTGAAGATTTATTCCTTGTAATCTTTCACCTAGAAAACTCAGCTTTTTGACAGTTTTGTCCCTGCCTTCTTACCACTTAGTCACTCAGAGACAACCTGCACTAATACCATCTGCAAATGGAAGAACAGGAGTAAGGGAATGATGTAAAATATTGCTGACTTGAATACTTGTTGATGTGGGATAAAGGTGGGAAAGCAACAACAAAAAAGCTAGGAAGGATTTAAGGAGGTCTGAACTGTTTGGCATTCGACCCTGGGCCACAAGTCTAATTTTATTCAGGCTCTTCTGAATGGGAGGAGACAGGAAATGTATCATGCGATATGCAACTGATGAAGTAGTTGATGATACTTTAATAAGTGGAATTTATTTTTAGCTGTAAATATAGATTATGTATAACACATATTTAAATAATTTCTGTTTGAATTCCCTCTGCAGCTGACAAGGTGTATAATTAAAAAGAGAAGCTGGTTATGGCCAACTAGACCTGGCTGATGCCACGTGGTCTGCTTGTGAAGAGAAAATTACATTAAGGAAAGATGTGTGTTAGATCTAATGTTAGCTGATTAGAGCAAGGGTGGCTGAGTGCAGTATTTACCAGAGTAAATCAGGAAAAGGTTAAGGAAGGAAAACAGGGCAAGAGATAAGAGGTTTGAAAGCCATTGTGTTCCTTACTTACATCCTGGGAGGTAATCCCAGCAAGTCCATCAAGTTGAATGTGTTGTGTGGTACTGAGCTGCTGATCCCACTGGGGACCAGGCATTGAAATTGGGAGAAAAATGCCAGCAAGTATCACTTGTGCATCGGGTGTGGGGAAGAGAACAACAGCAACAATAATAGTAACTTCATTTCAAAGGACTTTTGGTATTATTATATATGTAAGTACTTTGTCATTTACAGCATTGTTTCAGAGCAGGCAGGAGAAGACAACCGTGGTAAAATGGCCTAATCAGGCTTGAGACAGAATAAGCACAATGTGCTTTTTTTGGTGACATTTCACAGAAGTTTTTCCTTGCTGCTTTTGCTACCTTAATTTTTCTCAACAAATGTTGCACCACAGGATCTGCGACTCTGCATATCAATACAGAAAGTGCTACATGGGAAATAGTCAAGTGGTGCCAATATTTATTACACCAAAGATACTGATTTGCTTTGGTTGGTCTTTTTTGGTTTTGTTTTGTTGGGTTTTTTTTTTGGCTGTTCTTCTAATATTACTCTGTTATCTCCAGGCAAGGAAGCAATTCTCCCTGTGCCTCAGAAACATGTGGTATAACCTCATGTCTCACTAGCAGGGGATTTAAAACAGCCACTGTAATTTACATGATAATTGTGTCATATTTTTTACTTCCCATACAAGTTCCTCCTCGTCTGAGATTGTTCTGTCCTTTAGTGAATAGCACACTTACCTTTGGCTCTGCAGGGAGCTCTTGGCAATCTTGAGTCAGGAATGTAATAGAAAAAAGGTTCACCTGATGATTTCAAGGGAATTACAGATTTAGGGAAAATAATCTGGTGGATGGGATAGGGGGGAGAATGCCACAAGGTACTACTGGAGCAGAACAAATACTCAACTCTGCCATCATTGGCTTGCCCAGCTTTCAGCACATTATTGGTTTTTTGCATTGCTGCAGAGGGTGGGAGGGAAAGTGGCTGGGAGGGATATTTGGGATGTACCTGGTGCAAAACCAGGTGTCTGCTCTGTGCTCCTACAGGCTGCAAGCACATTTCACATCACAAGTCCATCTTAGCTCTGTGTTTTAAGAGGGATTGCCAGGCTAAGGGAGGCATTCTTGTCCCAAATGAGATTTTTTTTCCAAGTTTGGACATGAAGGGTGTGCTATAGGAATGCCAACTGTTCCATGCTTATACTGCAGCAAATGCAAACTTTGCTAAGAGCTGCGGCGCTTGTCCTGGTTGCAGAGGAGATTGATCATTCTGGCCCCTGCACAGCTCCACTCTTCACCGTTCAGCTTGTCCTGTTTGAAATACAAATGATAGAAATTAGTATATTAGCAGGAGACTGCAGGATGTAATTGTATGTTGACTGAAATGTTTCTGATGGATGGACCCTGCGAGATGACATCTCTTATTTATGGAGAGGAGATCACAGGTAGTTGATAGATTTGACAAGAGCACAGTGGCAAAACAAAATAACACTAAGGCAGAATGAGAATGTATTTCCTAATGGCCTCCCTCGCAGCTGTATACACTGATTTAATCTCTCCAAAGCACTCTGTTGTTTATGAGGCCTGTGGGTACAATTTTATGCCTGACTGAAGAGGTTGCTAATAGCTGCCATATTTGTGTTTAAGGACCTGCAAAGGATTAAACTAAGTATTTTAAAGCAATGAGCCATAATACAGTAATAATATATTGAAAATAATAAACAGCTTTTTATTCAATAATTGGCTGCAAAACTGGTGAACTTTAAATGACAAAACTACTAATTATAAATGCAATTGCTAATCATATGTTCATTGGGGAATGCAAATTAAAACCGTGGCATAAAGTCTCTATATGTGCCAGAGGCAACAAGTCACAAAGCAGGACGGTAGGCGGCTTTAAAAAAACACAAAACCCACAAAAATCCATGAGGGAAAACAAAATATTCCTATGGGAACAAGTTGTGGTGATTACTCAGGATTGCTTTGTCGGGGATAAAGCTGTTAAATGAGGGCGGAGGTAAATGTTCTTCTCAGTGCTAAGGTGTGATGTCCCATGTCAGGGCATTTGGTGTCTCAGTCGAAATGATCTCCCGTAAGTTCTGGAGCACTGGAGGTCTCCTTTTCCCATTTTTGAAGAATGAGTCTTCCATCCCGTTAGTAATATTTGTCTCCTGCTTCCAGCAGAAGCTGTATACATGGCTGCACAGGCATATTTCCCTTTCTTGATGAATGTATAAAATATATATGTCTATTAATTTGCTCTTAGGAGCCTTCAGGTTTCCATTAATGACTGTGTCCCTCAAGGAGCTTGCAATACGAAGTTTACATGGAGATGCCAGTGTAATGGCCTAAGGGACAAGCACCACACCGCATGGTTTGTGCCCTCCAGGAGATCGTGTGGAGGGGCAGTAACAGTGCAAACGTCTTGGCTGGTCACTGAGTCAGCAGTGGCTCCTCCTGTGCAGCCCCAAGTGCAGCTTCTCTCAGTTCAGCGGCTGAGGAAGACATCTACCTGCACTGAGGACCCTTTTGGTGTTATGAGCTGTGGGTGTTCAGCTCCTTTGAAAAATGGATTAGGTACTTAAACACTTGCATACATATCAATTTTAGGTCCTTACCCTAAATATCCATGTTTGAAGGCTTTTTTTGGGGGGGGGTGGGAATCACACAACACATAGTTGGAAATAATACTTTTTATTCCACTTGCTATAGATTCTGTGTTGATTTTATTTTCTTATTTCCCTGGTTTCACCAGGCTTGGTTACATATGTCTTTGTAGCTAAACAGGCAGTTACCTGTAGGCAGCTGTTCTACGGGTTTTTTGGAGTTCTTGTCTATTTTAAATGTCAATACTGAGGTTGAACAACCTTCTAGAAACATGCAGTCAGGCGTCAGGCTTGATGCAGAAGTTACCACATGACTTTGGGCACAATTTAATGAGGGAGGTTATATGAGATGATGGTGGAAATCTGTCTTGAAGACATTTCCAGTGTGGCTCTCCTGTATCTATATTACATGAGCAACAGGACAGTGTGGAGGCCCTGGCTCAGCTGGGCCCTCCAGACCAGGTGGAGGAGCAGGTCTCTGGGCAGGGGGAAGGGGCTCTGGGCAGAGGCTGGACTTTGCTGGGTGCTGGTTTGGGGCCAAGGAGGGATTCCCTGCAGGGATACAAGAATTAACATTCCTCCTTCTCCTCAGTGTCAGGTGTAGGTCTCACTCCTTCAGCTCACTTCCTGGCACACAGGCACCCTGCATGTGTGTAAAAATGCCATTAATGCAGTTGAGGAGATGGGTTTCTGAGGTGCCCTCAGTCATAATGTTTGGTCCCGGCAGGGGGTGGGTCAGGACAGGGCTGCTCCATGGATGTGTGTCTCCTTCAGGTTCCAGGCAGGAAAAAAACAGGGACTAGTGTTGTTCTCCAGGAAATAAATGCTGCTCAGTCTGTGCAGTCAACTGAAAAGTGAGGTTTCTCTGGGTTCGTAGCTAGTCAGAAACGTTCAAGAGGACTGAAATGTTTCCTTAAAAAAATCCCACTAAGTTACAAAGAAGAAACAAACCAATTTCCCTGTCCACCAAAGGAATCGCAGCTGTGGGGATTATTTGTTGGTAGAAGTGGTAACAGCGAATGGTTTGGGTAAGAACACAGGTGATACCAATCACACATCATTTGTGAGCAAAGCCACCGGAGCCATCTGTGTGTAATAACCACCAGCCCTCCCGACTCCTTTTGGGGGCTGAAAATCAGCCTTGTCCTGGGGGGCTTAGGCTGCTGCAAGGCCTGAGCCACACCTGGACCTCCCCCCCGGGCTGTGGGGGGAGCTCGGCTGGGAGCAAAGGCCTCGTTTGTGGAGGAAAGGCTTTCCCAGCTGGCTCTGGGAACACTGGCACTTAGCTCTGGGATCTGTGAGACAGAGGAGCAACCGAGCTGCTGCTGTGGAATATTTGGAGTTACAATAGGCATCTTTTTTTATCTTCTCTGACTAAATTAAGCAGTCTGGATGCTGCCACCTAAAAAGGTACTTCTTTGTGTTGGTTTTTTTTTTTTTTGTTATGTACTTTATTGAAGTATAATTGTATAGAAATGCAAATGTCCTGTAAAATAAGGCCAGGTGTGTAATTTTGTTGGACTGGGGGAATTGTGGAAGTATTTGCATACATGAATCAGTTCTGTGACAAAAAGTATTTACATAAGCAGCATTTCAGCTACTTTCTGGATTTTCAGAGTGAAATCACTGAAATGTTTAATATCTTTCTCAGCCCTGCAGTTAGGCCTGGAGTGGGTGGTGAGGCGCAGGTGACTTCTTTGTGCTGTAAAGCACAAAGGCGCAGAGATGTACTCAGCAATGTCAGTGGGGAAAGTTGTGAGGTGAAGATTGAAGTCCTGAAAGTGAGGCTTAAAGCCAATTTGTCTTTCTGTTGCCTGTACAGCTCTGCTTTTTTTCCAGGTCTCAGATTATTCTCTGTTTTGTGTGTGTTAGGTCTTACATTCTGTGTTTCCTGTGGAGAATGTGTGTTCATTGTGTCATTGGCATTGGGGATTGATGTGAGCAGTTTCTCTCTGGACTACTGTTTTTCTTGTGGGTGGGGGTTTTTTTGTTGTTGTTTTTTTCTGCTGCCTTTGCTTTGCATTACCTCCCTGCGGTGGTTTGGTGTCACTAAGTAGATACAGATGTCACCAAACCATTCCTCTGCTCCTCAGCTGTGCCACTTTATTTTGCCCCAGTTATTTTACTGACACCTTAACAAATCTACAGACAAAGGTGGTGGGAGTCTCGCAGAAAATATGAGTTTAATAACCGTTTTTAGACAAAACAAAAGCAAATCCAGTGACAGCCCTGGCAATTCCCACCTTCCTTTTTGCTGACAGACGGCACAAGAATGAAAACAAGCAGGTTTACATGCGCTGACACTAATATACAACCAATGGTGACTTCCCAAAGGATATGTCACCAATTAGCATGAAAGCTGCTGTAGTTATCAACTTAGACAAGATTTGGCCATGGAAAGTACAAGTTTTAAGATGAACCTATGACTCCTCTGTAATGCTTTCCTGTCCAAACCTATGTGGAGTTTCGTAAGACAGCTGAAGTGAACTCCTTGGTAGGCTCTTGTGGTCTGGTGAAGCTGTTTCCTACATGTCTGTCTTCCTTCCAATGCCTGTAGTTTCTGAGAATGGGGTAGCATGGTGTTATGGTGCAAATAAATACATACATATTTTTATATGTGGTGTGAAATAATGGGGTTGCATTATGAAGTTCAACGTTGGAAAAGTCGTTAAACGTCAAAGTGAAACACTGAAATGCATGTTAGGGAGATGGAGGATTGCAGGGGAAGGATTTGGGTTCCTTCACTTTGTGTAAACTGCTCCGGTTTCATCTGAAACTGGACAGGAAAAAATAAAAGGGGGGAACTGTCACACCATCTGCAAAAACTGCCAGGACGATTTATACTGCATTAAAAACCCTTCCCTGAAGCTGTACTTTAATAAGATTCCTAGTCAGAAGTCAAACTCTCATAATGCATTTATTAGTGTGGAAGCTGCAGAAGTGAAGTGACTACATTTGGGGTCCGTATGCAAAATTAGCAAAATGTAATATCTTTCCAAGTTAAAAAGGGAGGAAAATGAGCAGTGTAACGTGCAGTGAGTGATCTCTTTTGCATTAGCAGGCAGCTAAATGGGCATTGTTTGAAATAACATTTTATTAGGTTTCCTTTAAAGTGGATACTCAATGTGAGAGATGATTTTTTTATCTCAGATAAAGTTATTGAAATGAGAAATGTTCCATTATAAAGGAATTTCTTGCAAGACAGGGGAACACTTTATCATATTATAGCTCTTGCATCGTATTAAATGCAACTTACGTGTTTTATTGAAATCCAGTCCTCTTGCTTAATGTTTTTTTTCCAACAATACAAGAGCTTATGATTCACAGCCTTTTACATAATAGATATATTAATGAGTTTCTGCATATTTTATTGCTTTGTATTATTCTAAAAGCCATTAATTTATTTTTCTTGATTATCGGTTATGGCCAAAATGTTACAGTTTTTCTCTGAATTTCATTGCTGCCAACCAAGTTCAGGACTTTCAGAACTAATTTCTTTAGCTACCTGTTGGACTTACTAAACCTAATTCTTTTCTTCTTCCTTTTTCCTGTTGAAAATGGTATCCTACCAAAGACCCAGTGTATTTTTATCTGAATACAGGAGGATAAGTTCTGCTTTGGGGTACTTGCATGTTCTTTCATTCAAGCAGATGAGAGTTGTGCGTATGAAGCTCAGCCCGTAATTAGGTTTCTAAGAATAGAAATTTCTTGCTATAAATACATGACTCATTGAAATGGTTCCTGCATGTTTAGGCTGCAGATGTGACTTCTGCATATTCATTAACCTCCCAGTTCTCCACTTGAGATACAGAAATGCTCGTTGATTAGCAGAGGATCTCTTAGGAGGACACAGGGGAGAAAGGGGATTTGCCACCCTCTGTTGGGGGGTTTAAAGCCAAACTAACACTTTGTGGGAGCAAGTGGCAGTGGCTTCAAACTGTTCTTGTGTCCTCTGTCACTGATGAGTTTGGGGTGGAGTGAACCCTGCTTGTAACTTTAGTCTGGTGTGACTTTCAGAACTGGGCCCACCTCATGTGGTGCAGCTTTGACTCTACTTAGTGCTTCATGCTTCATCTTTCCTAGTATTTTCCTTAGATTTATTTAAGTGATTTACTTGCTGAAGGGGAAAAAAATAAATTGTGTATAGGCACATGTTTCAACTAATTTTTCTGTTTGCTCTAAGTCATGTAAGTTAGATGCTTAAGGTACCTGGTTTCTAAATAATTTCTGGACAAGCTTGAAGTTCTGCAGGGACATGTGCGGGTCATAGGCACGTAATAGGTAGGTTTGTGCACATATTGCAGCCTTCTGTTAGTCCTGAGAACTGGTTTTGCTAAGGATCACTGCCTGCACTGATCTGAATAGTGGTTTGCATAAGAGTGGGGAAACATCTGTTGTGTTCAGTGTATAGTGTGGACTGTATTTTTGAGAACACCTAATGATATGACTTGTCTATGTTTTCTTTTCCTCCTCAATGGCTTTAGCTACTATCAAAGCAGGACATTAATGATTAAATAAAAAGACCCTTCATTCTTACACATAAAAACAGATGACAGAGACTTAACTTCTATTGTGCAGAAGCAACAGGTTAAAATGGGATTTAAGGGATGCACAGACCTTGTTCGGTCCCAGCTCCAAAGGGTCTGTGTCGCCTGCAGGGAACAACCACACTTTCACTGTGAGCACAGGCCTTAATGGTGTGGGTTTAATTAACAAATCACATGAATACAGTATGGCAGAACAAACTCTCATTTTACCCTGGCAATCATTGATTTATATTCCCAGAGTGACAGAACTTTTTTATTTTTATGTCCAGCAACAAGTTGTTGCCATGGCAACATCAGTGTTGGGCACCATTCGCATCCCACCCTCATCCTGAAGTGAAACCCAGTAGATTCTAAAACTCTTTAAAAATTATTAAGGTAATACATTTTTTAAGATAAATTTTACTTCTTGTCTCCATTCCTGGGGGGAATAATTTATATTCCAGGAAGGTAATGCATGAATTTACTGCATCTTCTGCCAGCCACTGTCTGTATTGGGCAAAGTCCAACATTGCCCACAAAGAGAGCTGGAAAAGCTTAATTTTTCCTCGTTTTGCCCCTTTGCCTACTTTGCCTACTCCTTCCCTCCTGCTTTCTTTAAGGGAGGAAAAAAAACCCAACCCACCAAAACCAAACCCACCCTCAATGCTTCCTTCACTTGTACACTTGTGAAATTATTTTTAAAATCTTCAGCCTGTTTCTACACATGAAGCCAATAGTAGAGTTTTCAGGCTCTTTTGCGGGGTGCACAGACAGGACACGTAACAGTTTTTCTGTTTTCTGGGTGCCACTTTGATACTCTCGAGCTTTGCTGATTTTAGTTCTTGCTTCATGGAGCATCTCCCCAAAGCCAGAGATGAAGTGAGTAGACTTGTTCCTAAGACTTCAATAATATTCTTAAACTCTTGCAGTTGCTTCTGTCTGTACCGCTGAGTTTCCAGGCCATGCTCTGTCTCGCAGGAACCAGGGTTTATACTGGGGCAGAAAGTGGGTTGCCTTTTCTGAATATATAGGCTGCTGCTGCACAATACCTACATCCCAGCTCTCTGAAACTCGCTCTGCTGAGTGCTGACCTGCTACCATCTCTGTTGCTACAAGAGTGTATGTTTAAATTTAAAGGTTATGCTTATCTTTTTCTGACTGTTCTAAAATATTTGCTTCCTTGGGCAAAGAGAGGGATAGCTCAATGGCATGTCTGAAGAGCAGGCTCCTGTGGTAGCAACTGTAAGTTCAATAATCTGAACTCTTCTAGCCAGCACTGGGTTGTACGTGGTTCCCCTCTAGATGCTTACAACCAGGTTTGCTAGTAGAGATGCGTTCTGCCTAAAAGAAGTAGTGTCATATTCCCAGCAACTATTTTCTTCTGCTATTTCTGCCAGCTGGTAGTTGCTCAGGAAGGTTCTGTCCTTAGAAAAAACTCAAAACCCAACTGGACCCAGCCCCAAGTCACAGGGGTCTCCAGATGTCTCTGGAACCTCAGCAGTACAACAAAGTAGACCCAAACCATGGCAGGGGTGCCAGTGCTCCAGCTGCATTTGTGGATTGGTTTAGGTAAATACTCACAGCTTGTGCATCTCAAGCAGCCTCCTGCCATCCTGGAGTGCCTTGTATAGGCTGCTGCACCCCCTGCTTGCCTTGCTGGGACGGGACAAGCAAGCATCAAGAATACTTCCTTAGCAGTGCATCAAAACCAGCAAGAAAATATCCATGCTGCTGCACCTACTCTTACCATTGGCTGGCTGGCATTATTCACAGCTAGTGGATGAGCAGTTATTTGAACAATCTTTTCTTCCTCTTTTTATTTTTCCCCCCATCGTGCAGGGTTTAAATATAATTAAAAGGAGATTGACTGAAAATCAAGTTTGGTTTATCTGTGGGTGACCCAGCAATCCACATCTTTTTAATTTCATGCATCGATGAGATGATACGTCATGCTTTGTACAGTGCGACAGCTTGCTACATTGCATAACTCAACGTGCTGCTGCAACCAGGCATGCCAGATTAACCTGATCCTCAAACCCAGAGAATTCATGACAACAAGCAGCTTCCTCTGCAGCCTGCATTGTTCAACAAACCTCGTTGTTCCCTGTTTTTCCTCTTACTCTGCTTCTGTAGAAATGATGAGAAGGGAGTGTTTGGAAAGATAGGACCGCTGTGTAACTGTTATGAGATGTGAATAACTCCAGACTGGATTGGGGTTGAACTGACACAGTGTCTCTGTCAGGGGCTGCTCAAAAGGTTGGGCATCTCTTAGCCTTTTGGGTTACCTTGTGAAGGAGGGTGGTTTATTGAGCTTGTTACAGGGGCTCTGCTGATCTCTTTTTAGTAGTGGTAAGAGGCTGTAGTTCCCACATCTCCTCGCATCCCATTTACCAGCTCGTATGACCATTCCAAGGCTTCAGAGAGGCTGCAAGTCCAACAAACCTCATATGAATTTGCCTTTCTCTGTTTCCACACCACACAGCTATGGAAGCACCAGCTGCCATCTGGCCTTTGTGGCTAACTCCTTTTCCAAGTGGCATGGAAAGGGATGTTGCTGCAGCTTCTCAGCAGTCCTTCAGTCATCTCATCTGCCTCCTTCCCAGGGAAGGGTACAGGAATATTGTTTGGCAGATGCAGGGCTGCTTTCTGGGACCTTCTGTAGCCACCCGTGAAAAGCACCAGCAGCACAGGCTTGGTCTTGCTGTGCCCCAAGTGGAGCAGAATCATGAACTGGAAGGAGAATAAAAGGCTGAGGCTGGGCATGAGTCTCTTCAAAGTCAAAGGCCATTACCTGCCACATGTAAGCTTGAGCATCCAGTGTTTTGCTTGGGGCAAAATTTTTGCTTAATATCTGACATCTGTCAGTGGCTCCTTGCACATTTCTGGGTGAAGTAAAATAGAAGTTTTGCAGGAGTTTCTGGCATGGTTGTGACAATGGCAAGCCCTGAGAAACTGCTCTTGATGACCACACTTGAAAGTTTGGAAAATGGGGAGGGTTTTCTGTACAATCTTACCAGTCTACTTGTGCTCATAACCTGGGAGCAGCTCAGGGGAGTCCCTGGCCACAGTAACGAGTGGCAGGTCCTTATCTGAACAGTGACAGTCAAACCAAAATGGTGCTTAGTGGTCTACATTAGGATTGAACTCATTGTTGGCATTATTGCAGTGGCTGGCATAGGTTTTGGTAATGGTGTCAATGACATAGTTGTTTACCTGGACATTAATGTAACCAGAATGGGGGTTTGGATGTCTCTGGGTGACCGGAGTAATGTCCAGATGTTGCTGTTCTGGCTGGAAGAAGTCCTTTTGGAGCAGTAGCTGCCATCTGTTTGTATAGCAGCCAGTGCAATGGAGTTCAGCTCCTTCAGCTGTCCCTCTCATCTTCATGGATATTAAAAGAGGAGAAAATGAACTGCCTGAAACTTATTTCTCACCTTATTTCTGTATCAGCAAATGGGCTCCTTAAAAAGAACATGAATTAGTGTGTCTCAGTGAGGTAGAAGAGGGCCATGACAGTTTGGAGTCCTTAGATATTGTTCTTGCTTGAGTTGCTTTGCATTTTCTCAGAGTGTACAGTGCCCTCTGGCACAAAATCCATCCACGCTGCATCGCTAAGTGCTGAAACTTCACATCTTAATTCTATGCGAGTGGTTTTCTCTCGAGGCTGCAGTTCCTCTGTGGGGAGGGAGCCTGATAGCAGCACTGAGAAGGTTACACATTAGGCAGAAAAATGTCGATGGTGTATTAAGAAAATATCTTTGCTAATGTCCTTTTATTTTTGTTTTTTGTCTTGTATTATCATATTTGAAGTACATCTACTTTGAGGTTCAGTGAGAAAAAGCCTGTTTATTTGAAGCTGATGGAGGTACTTGAATGGAGGATAACTGGGATATATAGGGCTCTGGGATAAATTACTCCAGTTGTATTTTCTTTTTCTTTTAATCTGGAATGCACGTAAGCCACACAGCAATATTATCATCACTTTGCACTTTCCTTAGGAAGTATCTTAATATTCTATAATCCTCTTTGCTACAGAATGGGGACTGAACTAAGATGGAATTATATTTTAATATTTTAATGTAATTCCTCATGAAACAAAAGGGGACCGTGTTCAGAAGCTGGCTAGATATATGGCAAATGGGAACTAGACAAGCTGTGTAACATCATGACCAGTTTCTATGGCAACAAAAATGTCAGCTATCCTTTTGGCTGATTCTATTAATCTGTGGTAGAGGCACTGATACTGACACATTTGGAATTTATTTAAACAAGAAGGTGAAAAGATAACCTCAGTGCAGCTTATAAACAAGGGGGAAGTTAAGCCACTAACATAATGCTATCTGACATGTATATAACAGTGTAACAGCCAAGTAAGACATTTCCAAGGCAGCCACTCTGACTTGTATCAGAAAATGATTAAGCCATTTACCAGGAGGACTTACCCACTATTGTTTGGTTTTTGACAAAATTCCAGATTCCGCTCCGGGGTCACATACCTGAAAACACTGCCCTGTGTTTGCCCATGTGCTGTGGAACCAGTGGCCAGGTAGCACTAAACTCACCAAGCTGTGTGAGATCTGGGCACCTGGGACATCCCCAATTAGTTGCCTGGTTTCTGGGGTTATCCCCCTCCATGTTCCTGGCTTTGGTCCTGGTCTAACTCATGTAGCTGGAGCAAAGTGGCTGCCTGACAGAGTAGGACTTGGTGATTAAAATGCATCGGCTGGCCACTGAAAAATGGAACAAGCAGTTGCAAGGAAACAAACTACATTCTCTATTCCCTCTATGTGGGTCAAATATTTTCCGAGGGATACTCAGAAATGATTGTGCTACGCTATTTCCCTTTGGTACTTTATTCTCTTGTTATTGAAATAGCTAAATGTTTTCCTACTTTTCAATGTACCATGACAATACAAACTGTACGGTGATGTTGGAGCACAAAATAAATATGGATGCAGATACTTGTCATTATGATAAAACAACATCTTTTCATCTTTATCTTGGAATTACAGGCTCCTCAGGAAGATGACAGTGTCTTGTTATGGAAAATGAATTTTCAGTAGTAGAAAGATATCTTTTAACTTGTTCTTGAATTCTTCCTGTTTGCCAGAGGCATGTAGAAAAATTAGCTTCTTTCCCAATTCTTTTGCTGGTTTTATTAAAATTCATACTACAAAAGGTGCCATATAAAAGTGCTTGGTGTGTGACTGAGAAAAAGAAGAGCTGGAAAATACAGAGCAGAAGTTATTATAAGATTATTAGCTGGCTGCTGACTGGATTTTTTTTCTTAGTTATTTAAAAAAAAAGGCAGTAAGCCCTCAAATCTTTGTCCATTTCTTTTCAGGCTTGTAACATACTGAAAAGAATTTAATACAATATGTATTTATGTATTTCTGATTTTGTAAAAAAAGCCAAATTCCCAAGTGGAAAAATTGTCAGCATTGTGACCACAATATAGCTCCTGGAAACAGAGTTCATGTGAACTTTTGAACTTCTTCAAATTCTGAAGAGCTTTCTGATTGGGACAGGAATTCTCAAATTTACTCTGTGCTTTTCTTAAACAAAACCACATTCCCACAACTTGTAGATCTGTCTCTTGCATCCCTGTGACCTGCTGGCTTTGTTAAGCAGGTGTTGTTGCAGAATCACCCTAATAAATTCTGTTTTGAGCTTTTATGAAGTTAAAAAGATAAGTAGTGGTGCACAGGAAAGCTAATTTCTCCCTGTTTCTAGTCCAAGAACAAATTAGATTAATGACAAGTTTCTTATCAACCTGCATATTTAATATCACCAATATATGAAGTTCTGCTTCTAACTCCCATGGGGGTCTGCCAGTGTTTTGGACAGCTTTTCTTTCCATCTTTGTAATGTAGTAGCAGAGAAATGTAGGTCTTGTCACTTGATGTTGAAGCAGATGTGACAAAGACTGAACCTGAGAGCTTGAAGCAGCATTGCTCTGCCTGTGTCTAGGGGAAGGGAGGATGGAGCTGCTTGCTGGAAATGCCACTCCCTCCTAAATCCCAACACAGCTTGGCCTGATCAGGAGTTTTTTCCAAGGATGGTCATGATTATTTTGCATTGTTGTCCTTTCTACTGCAAATTTTAACAAACTATGGTTGGGAAGGTTTCTCCTGGTAGCAATGAAAGGGAATGCCTTGGATCTCTCCCTCTTGGCATGCTTTCAAGTGTCCTTGTTTCTTCTGCTGCAGATGCTTCCTTTTGTACCTGCTCACTGAAAACCCACCTGAACTCAGGGCTCCCACAGACAGAGCTGTGTCCTACCCCCAGGAACCTCACTAGTGTAGGTCACAGGGAAGAGTGTCATATTTATCCTGAAAAATACAGAACAAAACAACTCACACTTTTGAAATGACTAAAGGAAGCC